>OW388300.1:19645061-22045061 GCA_936450465.1 Gibbula magus | reverse complement strand
CGTAATTGACTTTGGTATGTCGAAGAAGGACACTTCTGATCTCTGGTCACCAAATAGTCCAAATTGTAGGCGTACGTCCACGAAAGCATTGGTCAAATGTCATGACAAGTTACTACCATATAACAATCAATTAAGGAAAGGAAACTCTATGTCTCTTTGACATTGCAGTAAGTTGTACATTCTGCTCTCTCATCTGTCTACAAATGGACTCAATTAGCTATCACGCCTACAGGTGCACATGCAAACATGTATCCCTAATTGATAACGCTTGTAGTCAGCTGGGCATGTTCCCTTTAAATAGAAAGGAGAAACACTTTTCCCTCATTCCTCACAGATCTGGATATTCTTAACAGTAAGTATTCTAGAAATACTTATTTCAAATAAGTTCCTATTTGATTCGATGTTTGTAGTTTAAATGCATATTCGTGCCTTTTTGAGCAGACAGCTGATTTCATTTAAAGATTGATTTTTGTAACTATTCCTGATTCTACTACATGTATGACTACAGTACAGTATATTGATATCACATTTATCACAAAGTCGTGTTTATGTAATCCAACCGAACATATATTCAGCTATATCATTTCATTATGACCGTGACCGAAAGATTAAAATACTGAATCATTTCGGATTAATATTTGTTGTGAGCATTCTTGATTCAGGGATGAATATTTGGTGTATCATATCAATATCATTTCACCACTTAACATTTTTTATATCTTATCAAAACAATCACGTATAAATTACAGATAGTGATTGTGAAACATGATTGGATTGTAGTATACGTGTATGCTGCCCTTGACCATGTCCAGGTTTCTCAATATTATTAACGGTTTCCTCTGATGTGTTACAGCATACAGCACAAGTCATCATGGCACTCCGAACAGTCCAAACTACCCGCATTCTGATCCTGGCAGTACTAATCATAGCAGTTCAATCTATGAATACAGGTAGGTTGTTTCATTTTTATATATACGAGATATATTGGTGAGAGAAGAATTAGTTGAAACTCAGATTAGTTGAGACTCCGGTTTAGTTTAGTGATTGATTGCTTGAAACATTTATATGTTGTTAATATATGTTATTCAGTCAATATAAGGATTGAGCACAAGTTATCGAACTTATACAAGTCCTTTCCAGATAAAAGAACAATACTGTGCTTTGTCTAACCAAAGAATGGAGTTATAATTTAAATGCATAGAAATTCATTAACATTATTACAAAGCTGAAGCGTTAATAAAATAACTACCATCGCCACGATGTGCTTGACGAGATAAACTTCTACAGCTATATCTGTCGGCAGCACTAGTTAGTTTAAAGCAGTTTCATTGTAATGGTTCATATTTGTATTCTTGTCCTTTATATCTTACTGCAACATCTATCACGCATGACAACAACTAGTTGAATGTAAGCATTTCCACCACACGATTTAGTTCAACATATCATGATCGGCAATAGATTGAGGCAAACTATCCATTATGGTCTGCATGACGTGTTTCAGGACTAAGATATGCGTAAATACGTATACTAAACAACACATGTATTAGTTTGTGTACCTATGAGTTGATGGTAAACTGTTATCACTGTTCTATTTCAGGTCCAAATACAAACACCATACCCCAAACTGGACCCCCATTGTCCCCATACAGCCTCTTCCTGCAGAGACAGATGTTACAGACCATCATGCAGAACATGTACAACAAACCTCCCCCTGCTCAACAGAACTCCTTCAGGCTTTCTCCTTGGGTCTTCCTCATGGATGGATTCGACATGGGGCTGTAACACTCTACTATATATACATGCGTCTTCTCTGCTCCAACACGTATCCCTCCCATGTGTTACGAAATAAGCAAACGATTTGAAATGTGTAACTGCAAAACTTAGATAAATGAGTTTTATTTTGACTGTTCGTGATAATCACAAAGAAGGGTGTACCTTCTGAATTCTATGTTATGGATAAGCAACAATGTATTCTTGAAATTAACATTATGATAAACGCCAAATAAACTACCAAACTGCCAAAAGTCAGAATTTGGTTTTTTTTTGTGCATGTTGATGTAAATATGGGAACCATATATTAAGTATAAATTTTCTTGGCCATTGTCATTTCCCTTAAAGTATGAGTATGCGTTGACATTAAATCAAATACTTCGCACATATTGAATTAAGTATCTATTGTTTAATATCTAATTAATCATTTCGCTTTTTGCTGTTTAAGCACGTTAAAAATGTAGAATGTATATATTTTCTATTTAACCATAATCTGTCATGACGTGGCATTCATGTCATACTGAATAAAAAGTTGAATATTTGAATTGATTGTTTAATAATATTTCGAAGAACATTTCGTATATATTATAACGTCGAGAATTATTTCAATCGACTGTTGATCACTGCCTTTTGACGTCCACTGACGTTGACGTGTTAACACTCATGACCCCGAGTGTTAATGTTGAGACAAATGCTGATTTAGAACCTTTAAATCAATGTGTAAAAAGTTAAATGTGAAAAGTGAAAGAGCAGTGAAGAAACAGAGTATTCCCTGCGTCATATATCCTTCCAAAATCTGCCTTGGATACTACATCGACAAACTTATCAAGTGGACAGAAAACGTTTCTCGATTGTATTCTTGACATATTTATCTTCACAGTTTTCCGCTTGATAAACTATCTCAATAATTGAGGTAAGTCACTAGCATGATCCTTTATGATATATTACAGAATACATTCTGCACTTGCAAATTAACTGTACATAACAGACGAGACATCATGACGTCATGGCTTATTACTGAAACAGCATACTCGCTCTCTCTCTTTACGTAGTTATATGGTTTGCAATGTTTAAACATCGGTCAATTGATGCAAACTTATTATTATAAAACATTATGCAAATAAGTGAACGTTTCAATAAGTAGCATAACAATTCAATCGTCGCATTAAATTGTGACGTTAGCTTTACCATGGGCATTATATTTAATATTTTAAAACGTTGTCACCAGCGCCATGCATGTACGTGTTGCATTTTCTCATTCAACTACGGTTACATCTTATTCAGTAATGTTGGCTTTGATGGCGTTCGAATTATCAGACATCGTGTTATCAATGACAAGATGTAGGCCTTTGGATGTGACACATTCTCGTTGTCTATAACTTTCAGTCAAAAAGTTATACCGTTGAATGATGTACATGTCACCGAGAAAACACTATCGTCTCTTAGGATATCAACAGCCATTACAAAAGGCAAGGAATGTTCACAAAGATACATTAATGAATTTATTAACATCACAACATTTAGTAATTGGCACGATCTTTTTACAGTGTGGGATGGTACCATGAGATGTTCATAAATCAAGTACATGTATATAACATATTAAAAGTAATTGTATCGACAATCGAGTTTGTTTGATGGATATCAGACACTAATAATGTAGTCCAAATTCCGTCACAAAGCTAATGACTGACAGAACCGTACATGTATATGTAACATCATTACAGCTGTACAAATGCACTACGTTGTGTTGACAGAAGACATTGAGCTCATCCAATCAATGTCATTCATAGTCCCATGTCGAAACCAAAGCCATCCATAAGGAACATCCAAGCAGGAAATCGAGAAGATTGTTGTCTGAAGTTGAATCTGGGACGGTGTTGCATGTTCTGTAGACCCGCTCCTTGTAGGTACATTCTCAGCAGTGGGGAGGTATAGGGATAAATGGAGATTGTGTTTGTTGTGTGTCCTGTAGTGTGAAACAAGTCAGACATTTAGACACTATTACTAACTTTTTGACAATATTTTTTTAACCACAGTTAAGCTTCTTATTGATACAATGACATTACCTGTAATCAATATCATAACGTCGAGGTAGAGTTTTAACATTTGTAACTGTTTAAAAAATGGTCATTTGCACTGTTAAATGAAGTTTGTCCAACTGGACACTATAATAACTTGCACGTATGAGTTTGCCTCCGTTACTATTGTCATGTACCGTGTGTAAATTCATAACATGAAATATTCCAATAAGTAGAGCCATTTATAGATCCCTATAGATGCACTACTTGGCAACTCTGATTAACCGGAACAAGGTCGATTTTGATAAGACTTGAAACACAGAAGTTCATCCTGCCCCATCAGTGTATTTTCATCCGATACGCTATTACAATACCCTGATTTCCTGAGATCGAAAACTGTTTTATGAGCTATAAATAACCAGCAAATGAAAGAACTTCCATTCGCACAGGAGAGGCAGTACCTGGGTGAGAGGACATCTCGTCGACGTTCAAAATCACGAGATTTCATTGGTTGAAAAATCACATTGCTTTGGTATTAGCAATGAGTAACCAGTCTACAACCTAACGACAATTGTAGGGCTCAAAGAATCATTGTATTGTTGTAGCGTAGCGAATACAAATACACTGATGGAACATGATGAGAGAACTGCAATGATTCACGGTACTTTTTCTATGCAAGTCCACTTTATTCAAACAATGAAGAACAAGTATTAATTGATATTGGTCAGTTTCTCTCATCTATGTGCATCTAATCAATATATAATCTGTGAAACAATTCATCTATACTTTTCTATTTTTAAAGTACATATATGTTAAAGTAAATCAGTTAAATCAGTAAATACACTTTTCTACTGAAACTTCTTTAAACGTTTCAGTAAAAACACGTATATACTGATGTAACATATTTACTGTGAGGTATACAAATTAGCTACAACGTATCCTCCTCACCTGTGTTCATAGCCTGCACTATCAGTGTCAGGAGGAACAACATCAGAACAACCTCACACGTCGCTTTCAAATAGGTAGCTGCCATTCTGTTCTTATACTAATCCGTCACAAACATCCTTAAAAATTAGTAACAAAAAATATACATATGAAGATCTTGCAAATGTTGAAATAAAATACCTCCACCAACTTGCATGTGTGTTATTTGTACTGGTCAGTAATGGCCATAAGCATTGACCATATAAATATATATATATTTATATATATATATATATATATATATATATATATATATATATATATATATATATATATATATATATATATATAATACTGTGTTGTGTCCTTGGGCAAGGTACTTAATCCACATTGCACTCAGTCTACCCAGTTGTACAAATGGGTACCTGGATACGGGAAGTACTGATGAAGCGCTTAATAGCAGCTCTGTACGTACAATTCCTTCAGGGTAATAAGTGTAGCGCTTTGAGCATACCTTAGGGTGTGGAAAAGGCGCAATATATGGACGCAATTATTATAATTATTATTACATAATTACTCTCCTGTACCTTGATCAGGGACCCCTGAATACATCTTGTCTATAGCATAATTAACCATATTGCGACATTCAATATGAATACTGAGATTTCAAATCCGTGAACACTGATTAAAAGGAGATAAATACTCAACTACATGTATACACGTTGTCTCTAGTGTGTATAGCTAGTCCCTGAAAGAATGAGAAATGTTAAAAATTCTAATTCTAAAATGAACACAACACAATGAAGTAAATATATGGATAGAAAATGAAATGTTCTTACGAAATCGTGTTTCGTTCAGGCGAAATTGGGAATAGTCAGTACGTAGAAGGAATCTTCTCTCCTACATTTTATAGGAAACTAGTTGGCTTGAAACACGAAGCACCTGTCATCAACATCGTGGTTACCTGATATATCGGTCCAAGCACATTGAATCACACTCTTTACAAGCGTGTATTTGTCTCGTGTTATATCATTGATGTAGACATCTCTGACGTGTAATGGATTATATTACTATACTGAATTGCAGGTTTACAATCAGCTACTACTAACGATTAAGTAAATGTTCTACATTAAAGAATTCGGTAATTTGAAATTGATATTTTCAAGTCCATATTAATGGTCTAAATTCATACTATTTCTCAATAAATGATTGGAGAAGTTGAATTATATACCACAAATAATGGTTAGCCGAAAATATTCTACTCTGTAGTGCAGTTAAATATTTAGGAAGAGAGAGGGAATTGCTTTACAGAATATTTGTTATATTTCAGTTTGTCAAAATGAATGGAAAAATGTGAAATGCATGTAATGAACATTGTATTGTTTTTAGATTTTACTTGAATACTATTGTTTATTAATTTTACCAAAGATTTAGCTCTGATTTGAAAGGCCAGAACATTAAATATCAAATAGTGAGAGTGTTATATTCAAATTAGTGTGCACTTTTATAAATACATATTTGTAGATATTAATAAATAGTGATTACAGTACCGCAGAAAAGACTAAACCACAACCATACATAAAGTAATCATAATTGGGCATTTCAATCATTTTACTTCATGAGAATATTGTCAGTTCAAACATAGTCCATATGTTGAAGACACAATAAACGTTTGTCATACAACTAAATCATCTTTATTGTATACCAGCAGCTTTCGAATTCAATTGTCAGCAATTAGAAATTGTAAGTTAATTCGTAATTGACTTGGGTATGTCGAAGAAGGACACTTCTGATATCTAGTCACCAAATAGTCCAAATTGTAGGCGTATGTCCACGAAAGCATTGGTCAAATGTCATGACAAGCTACTACCATATAACAATCAATTAAGGAAAGGAAACTCTCTGTCTCTTTGACATTGCAGTAAGTTGTACATTCTGCTCTCTCATCTGTCTACAAATGGACTCAATTAGCTATCACGCATACAGGTGTACATGCAAACATGCATCCCTAATTGATAACGCTTGTAGTCAGCTGGGCATGTTCCCTTTAAATAGAAAGGAGAAACGCTTTTCCCTCATTCCCCACCGATCTGGATATTCTAAACAGTAAGTATTCTAGAAATAATTATGTCAAATAAGTTCCTATTTGATTCTGATATTTGTAGTTTAAATGCTTATTCGTGTCTTATTAGAGCAGACAGCTGATTTCATTTAAAGATTGTTTTTTTGTAATTATTCCTGATTCTACTACATGTATGACTACATTACAGTATATTGAAATCACATTTATCACAGAGTCATGTTTATTTAATCCAACCGAACATATATATATATATTCAGCTATATCATTTCATTATGACCGTGACAAGAAGATTAAAATACTGAATCATTTCGGAATGCTAAGAGCATTCTTGATTCAGGGATGAATATTTGGTGTATCATATCAATATCATTTCACCACTTAACATTTTGTATATCGTATCAAAACAATCACTTATACATTACAGATAGTGATTGTGAAACATAATTGGATTGTAGTATACATGTATGATGCCCTTGACCATGTCCAGGTTTCTCAATATTATTCACAGTTTCCTCTGATGTGTTACAGAATACAGCCCAAGTCATCATGGCACTCCGAACAGTCCAAACTACCCGCATTCTGATCCTGGCAGTACTAATCATAGCAGTTCAATGTATGAATACAGGTAGGTTGTTTCACTTTTATATATACGAGATACATTGGTGAGAGAAGAATTAGTTGAAACTCAGATTAGTTGAGACTCCGGTTTAGTTTAGTGATTGATTGCTTGAAACATTTATATTTTGTTAATATATGTTATTCAGTCAATATAAGGATTGAGCACAAGTTATCGAACTTATACAAGCCCTTTCCAGGTAAAAGAACAATACTGTGCTTTGTCTCACCAAAACATGGAGTTATAATTTAACTGCATAGAAATTCATCAACATTACTACAAAGCTGAAGCGTAAATAAAATAACTACCATCGCCACGATGTGTTTGACGAGATAAACTTCTACAGCTATATCTGTCGGCAAGATCAGTTAGTTTAAAGCAGTTTCATCGCAATGGTTCATATTTGTATTCTTGTCCTTTATATCTTACTGCAACATCTATCACGCATGACAATAACTAGTTGAATGTAAGCATTTCCACCACACAATGTAGTTCAACATATCATGATCAGCAATAGATTGAGACAAAATATCCATTATTGTCTGCATGACGTGTTTCAGGACTAAGATATGCGTAAATACGTATACTAAACGACACATGTATTAGTTTTTGTACCTATGATTTGATGGTAAACTGTTATCACTGTTCTATTTCAGGTCCAAATACAAACACCATACCCCAAACTGGACCCCGACTGTCCCCATACATCCTCTTCCTGCAGAGACAGTTGTTACAGACCATCATGCAGAACATGTACAACAAACCTCCCCCTGCTCAACAGAACTCCTTCAGGCTTTCTCCTTGGGTCTTCCTCATGGATGGATTCGACACTGGGCTGTAACAGTTAACTCATTTCTGCTTGCAAAAACGTCATGTCACCACCCCTTACTGCTTGCCAGACAAGCACCTGCACTGCCCTTTACTGCTTGCTAAAATTGTTAATTTACCCCCAAAATAAAATTCATTTAAATCACATTTTTTGGGGATAGTGTTACCCTTAAATGACTCTTGTGTGACATCAAATGTCATTTTTTGTAATTTTAATATTTTGAATGCTCTTGATTAAGGATTAATTAACAAGCATATTTCCGTGCAGTGAAAAAATGCACATTAACCTATTTAAAATAGTAAACATACAAGGTTATATTGATAATATCTTTATTTCAAGTTCTTATGCATGTACATGGGGCTGTAACACTCTTCTATATATACATGCGTCTTCGCTGCTCCAACTCTTGTCCCTCCCATGTATAACGAAATAAGCAAACTATTTAAAATGTGTAACTGCAAAACTTAGATGAATGAGTTTTATTTTGACTGTTCGTGATAATCATAAAGAAGGGTGGTCCTTCTTAATGCCTTGTTATGGATAATCAACAATGTATTCATGAAATTAACATTATGATAAACACTAAATAAACTGCCAAACTGCCAAAAGTCAGAATTTGTATTTTTGTGCATGTTGATGTAAGTATGTGAACCATATATTAAGTATACATTTTCTTAGCCAGTGTCATTTCCCTTAAAGTATGAGTATGCGTTGACATTAAATAAAATACTTCGCACATATTGAAGTATTTATTGTTTAATATCTAATTAATCATTTGGCTTTTTGCTGTTTAAGCACGTTAAAAATGTAGAATGTATATATTTTCTATATTAACCATAATCTGTCATGACGTGGCATGCATGTCATACTGAATAAAAAAATATTGAATATTTGAATTGATCTTTTAATAATATTTCGAAGAAATTTTATAGTTTAACTCAGCTTTATCATCAAGTATATATTATAACGTCGAAAATTATTTCAATCGACTGGTCATCACTGCCTTTTGACGTCCACTGACGTTGACGTGTTAACACTCATGACCCCGAGTGCTAATGTTGAGACAAATGCTGATTTAGAACCTTTAAATCAATGTGTAAAAAGTTAAATGTGAAATGTGAAAGGGCATTGAAAACACAGAGTATTCCCTTCATCATATGTCCTTCCAAAATCTGTCTTGGATACTACATCGACAAACTTATCAAGTGAACAGAAAACGTTTCTCGATTGTATTCTTGACATATTTATCTTCACAGTTTTCCGCTTGATAAACTATCTCAATATTTGAGGTAAGTCACTAGCATGATCCTTTATGATATATTACAGAATACATTCTGCACTTGCAAATTAACTGTACATAACAGACGAGACATCATGACGTCATGGCTTATTACTGAAACAGCATACTCGCTCTCTCTCTTTACGTAGTTATATGGTTTGCAATGTTTAAACATCGGTCAATTGATGCAAACTTATTATTATAAAACATTATGCAAATAAGTGAACGTTTCAATAAGTAGCATAACAATTCAATCGTCGCATTAAATTGTGACGTTAGCTTTACCATGGGCATTATATTTAATATTTTAAAACGTTGTCACCAGCGCCATGCATGTACGTGTTGCATTTTCTCATTCAACTACGGTTACATCTTATTCAGTAATGTTGGCTTTGATGGCGTTCGAATTATCAGACATCGTGTTATCAATGACAAGATGTAGGCCTTTGGATGTGACACATTCTCGTTGTCTATAACTTTCAGTCAAAAAGTTATACCGTTGAATGATGTACATGTCACCGAGAAAACACTATCGTCTCTTAGGATATCAACAGCCATTACAAAAGGCAAGGAATGTTCACAAAGATACATTAATGAATTTATTAACATCACAACATTTAGTAATTGGCACGATCTTTTTACAGTGTGGGATGGTACCATGAGATGTTCATAAATCAAGTACATGTATATAACATATTAAAAGTAATTGTATCGACAATCGAGTTTGTTTGATGGATATCAGACACTAATAATGTAGTCCAAATTCCGTCACAAAGCTAATGACTGACAGAACCGTACATGTATATGTAACATCATTACAGCTGTACAAATGCACTACGTTGTGTTGACAGGAGACATTGAGCTCATCCAATCAATGTCATTCATAGTCCCATGTCGAAACCAAAGCCATCCATAAGGAACATCCAAGCAGGAAATCGAGAAGATTGTTGTCTGAAGTTGAATCTGGGACGGTGTTGCATGTTCTGTAGACCCGCTCCTTGTAGGTACATTCTCAGCAGTGGGGAGGTATAGGGATAAATGGAGATTGTGTTTGTTGTGTGTCCTGTAGTGTGAAACAAGTCAGACATTTAGACACTATTACTAACTTTTTGACAATATTTTTTTAACCACAGTTAAGCTTCTTATTGATACAATGACATTACCTGTAATCAATATCATAACGTCGAGGTAGAGTTTTAACATTTGTAACTGTTTAAAAAATGGTCATTTGCACTGTTAAATGAAGTTTGTCCAACTGGACACTATAATAACTTGCACGTATGAGTTTGCCTCCGTTACTATTGTCATGTACCGTGTGTAAATTCATAACATGAAATATTCCAATAAGTAGAGCCATTTATAGATCCCTATAGATGTACTACTTGGCAACTCTGATTAACCGGAACAAGGTCGATTTTGATAAGACTTGAAACACAGAAGTTCATCCTGCCCCATCAGTGTATTTTCATCCGATACGCTATTACAATACCCTGATTTCCTGAGATCGAAAACTGTTTTATGAGCTATAAATAACCAGCAAATGAAAGAACTTCCATTCGCACAGGAGAGGCAGTACCTGGGTGAGAGGACATCTCGTCGACGTTCAAAATCACGAGATTTCATTGGTTGAAAAATCACATTGCTTTGGTATTAGCAATGAGTAACCAGTCTACAACCTAACGACAATTGTAGGGCTCAAAGAATCATTGTATTGTTGTAGCGTAGCGAATACAAATACACTGATGGAACATGATGAGAGAACTGCAATGATTCACGGTACTTTTTCTATGCAAGTCCACTTTATTCAAACAATGAAGAACAAGTATTAATTGATATTGGTCAGTTTCTCTCATCTATGTGCATCTAATCAATATAAAATCTGTGAAACAATTCATCTATACTTTTCTATTTTTAAAGTACATATATGTTAAAGTAAATCAGTTAAATCAGTAAATACACTTTTCTACTGAAACTTCTTTAAACGTTTCAGTAAAAACACGTATATACTGATGTAACATATTTACTGTGAGGTATACAAATTAGCTACAACGTATCCTCCTCACCTGTGTTCATAGCCTGCACTATCAGTGTCAGGAGGAACAACATCAGAACAACCTCACACGTCGCTTTCAAATAGGTAGCTGCCATTCTGTTCTTATACTAATCCGTCACAAACATCCTTAAAAATTAGTAACAAAAAATATACATATGAAGATCTTGCAAATGTTGAAATAAAATACCTCCACCAACTTGCATGTGTGTTATTTGTACTGGTCAGTAATGGCCATAAGCATTGACCATATAATATATATATATATATATATATATATATATATATATATATATATATATATATATATATATATATATATATATATATAATACTGTGTTGTGTCCTTGGGCAAGGTACTTAATCCACATTGCACTCAGTCTACCCAGTTGTACAAATGGGTACCTGGATACGGGAAGTACTGATGAAGCGCTTAATAGCAGCTCTGTACGTACAATTCCTTCAGGGTAATAAGTGTAGCGCTTTGAGCATACCTTAGGGTGTGGAAAAGGCGCAATATATGGACGCAATTATTATAATTATTATTACATAATTACTCTCCTGTACCTTGATCAGGGACCCCTGAATACATCTTGTCTATAGCATAATTAACCATATTGCGACATTCAATATGAATACTGAGATTTCAAATCCGTGAACACTGATTAAAAGGAGATAAATACTCAACTACATGTATACACGTTGTCTCTAGTGTGTATAGCTAGTCCCTGAAAGAATGAGAAATGTTAAAAATTCTAATTCTAAAATGAACACAACACAATGAAGTAAATATATGGATAGAAAATGAAATGTTCTTACGAAATCGTGTTTCGTTCAGGCGAAATTGGGAATAGTCAGTACGTAGAAGGAATCTTCTCTCCTACATTTTATAGGAAACTAGTTGGCTTGAAACACGAAGCACCTGTCATCAACATCGTGGTTACCTGATATATCGGTCCAAGCACATTGAATCACACTCTTTACAAGCGTGTATTTGTCTCGTGTTATATCATTGATGTAGACATCTCTGACGTGTAATGGATTATATTACTATACTGAATTGCAGGTTTACAATCAGCTACTACTAACGATTAAGTAAATGTTCTACATTAAAGAATTCGGTAATTTGAAATTGATATTTTCAAGTCCATATTAATGGTCTAAATTTATACTATTTCTCAATAAATGATTGGAGAAGTTGAATTATATACCACAAATAATGGTTAGCCGAAAATATTCTACTCTGTAGTGCAGTTAAATATTTAGGAAGAGAGAGGGAATTGCTTTACAGAATATTTGTTATATTTCAGTTTGTCAAAATGAATGGAAAAATGTGAAATGCATGTAATGAACATTGTATTGTTTTTAGATTTTACTTGAATACTATTGTTTATTAATTTTACCAAAGATTTAGCTCTGATTTGAAAGGCCAGAACATTAAATATCAAATAGTGAGAGTGTTATATTCAAATCAGTGTGCACTTTTATAAATACATATTTGTAGATATTAATAAATAGTGATTACAGTACCGCAGAAAAGACTAAACCACAACCATACATAAAGTAATCATAATTGGGCATTTCAATCATTTTACTTCATGAGAATATTGTCAGTTCAAACATAGTCCATATGTTGAAGACACAATAAACGTTTGTCATACAACTAAATCATCTTTATTGTATACCAGCAGCTTTCGAATTCAATTGTCAGCAATTAGAAATTGTAAGTTAATTCGTAATTGACTTGGGTATGTCGAAGAAGGACACTTCTGATATCTAGTCACCAAATAGTCCAAATTGTAGGCGTATGTCCACGAAAGCATTGGTCAAATGTCATGACAAGCTACTACCATATAACAATCAATTAAGGAAAGGAAACTCTCTGTCTCTTTGACATTGCAGTAAGTTGTACATTCTGCTCTCTCATCTGTCTACAAATGGACTCAATTAGCTATCACGCATACAGGTGTACATGCAAACATGCATCCCTAATTGATAACGCTTGTAGTCAGCTGGGCATGTTCCCTTTAAATAGAAAGGAGAAACGCTTTTCCCTCATTCCCCACCGATCTGGATATTCTAAACAGTAAGTATTCTAGAAATAATTATGTCAAATAAGTTCCTATTTGATTCTGATATTTGTAGTTTAAATGCTTATTCGTGTCTTATTAGAGCAGACAGCTGATTTCATTTAAAGATTGTTTTTTTGTAACTATTCCTGATTCTACTACATGTATGACTACATTACAGTATATTGAAATCACATTTATCACAGAGTCATGTTTATTTAATCCAACCGAACATATATATATATATTCAGCTATATCATTTCATTATGACCGTGACAAGAAGATTAAAATACTGAATCATTTCGGAATGCTAAGAGCATTCTTGATTCAGGGATGAATATTTGGTGTATCATATCAATATCATTTCACCACTTAACATTTTGTATATCGTATCAAAACAATCACTTATACATTACAGATAGTGATTGTGAAACATAATTGGATTGTAGTATACATGTATGATGCCCTTGACCATGTCCAGGTTTCTCAATATTATTCACAGTTTCCTCTGATGTGTTACAGAATACAGCCCAAGTCATCATGGCACTCCGAACAGTCCAAACTACCCGCATTCTGATCCTGGCAGTACTAATCATAGCAGTTCAATGTATGAATACAGGTAGGTTGTTTCACTTTTATATATACGAGATACATTGGTGAGAGAAGAATTAGTTGAAACTCAGATTAGTTGAGACTCCGGTTTAGTTTAGTGATTGATTGCTTGAAACATTTATATTTTGTTAATATATGTTATTCAGTCAATATAAGGATTGAGCACAAGTTATCGAACTTATACAAGCCCTTTCCAGGTAAAAGAACAATACTGTGCTTTGTCTCACCAAAACATGGAGTTATAATTTAACTGCATAGAAATTCATCAACATTACTACAAAGCTGAAGCGTAAATAAAATAACTACCATCGCCACGATGTGTTTGACGAGATAAACTTCTACAGCTATATCTGTCGGCAAGATCAGTTAGTTTAAAGCAGTTTCATCGCAATGGTTCATATTTGTATTCTTGTCCTTTATATCTTACTGCAACATCTATCACGCATGACAATAACTAGTTGAATGTAAGCATTTCCACCACACAATGTAGTTCAACATATCATGATCAGCAATAGATTGAGACAAAATATCCATTATTGTCTGCATGACGTGTTTCAGGACTAAGATATGCGTAAATACGTATACTAAACGACACATGTATTAGTTTTTGTACCTATGATTTGATGGTAAACTGTTATCACTGTTCTATTTCAGGTCCAAATACAAACACCATACCCCAAACTGGACCCCGACTGTCCCCATACATCCTCTTCCTGCAGAGACAGTTGTTACAGACCATCATGCAGAACATGTACAACAAACCTCCCCCTGCTCAACAGAACTCCTTCAGGCTTTCTCCTTGGGTCTTCCTCATGGATGGATTCGACACTGGGCTGTAACAGTTAACTCATTTCTGCTTGCAAAAACGTCATGTCACCACCCCTTACTGCTTGCCAGACAAGCACCTGCACTGCCCTTTACTGCTTGCTAAAATTGTTAATTTACCCCCAAAATAAAATTCATTTAAATCACATTTTTTGGGGATAGTGTTACCCTTAAATGACTCTTGTGTGACATCAAATGTCATTTTTTGTAATTTTAATATTTTGAATGCTCTTGATTAAGGATTAATTAACAAGCATATTTCCGTGCAGTGAAAAAATGCACATTAACCTATTTAAAATAGTAAACATACAAGGTTATATTGATAATATCTTTATTTCAAGTTCTTATGCATGTACATGGGGCTGTAACACTCTTCTATATATACATGCGTCTTCGCTGCTCCAACTCTTGTCCCTCCCATGTATAACGAAATAAGCAAACTATTTAAAATGTGTAACTGCAAAACTTAGATGAATGAGTTTTATTTTGACTGTTCGTGATAATCATAAAGAAGGGTGGTCCTTCTTAATGCCTTGTTATGGATAATCAACAATGTATTCATGAAATTAACATTATGATAAACACTAAATAAACTGCCAAACTGCCAAAAGTCAGAATTTGTATTTTTGTGCATGTTGATGTAAGTATGTGAACCATATATTAAGTATACATTTTCTTAGCCAGTGTCATTTCCCTTAAAGTATGAGTATGCGTTGACATTAAATAAAATACTTCGCACATATTGAAGTATTTATTGTTTAATATCTAATTAATCATTTGGCTTTTTTCTGTTTAAGCACGTTAAAAATGTAGAATGTATATATTTTCTATATTAACCATAATCTGTCATGACGTGGCATGCATGTCATACTGAATAAAAAAATATTGAATATTTGAATTGATCTTTTAATAATATTTCGAAGAAATTTTATAGTTTAACTCAGCTTTATCATCAAGTATATATTATAACGTCGAAAATTATTTCAATCGACTGGTCATCACTGCCTTTTGACGTCCACTGACGTTGACGTGTTAACACTCATGACCCCGAGTGCTAATGTTGAGACAAATGCTGATTTAGAACCTTTAAATCAATGTGTAAAAAGTTAAATGTGAAATGTGAAAGGGCATTGAAAACACAGAGTATTCCCTTCATCATATGTCCTTCCAAAATCTGTCTTGGATACTACATCGACAAACTTATCAAGTGAACAGAAAACGTTTCTCGATTGTATTCTTGACATATTTATCTTCACAGTTTTCCGCTTGATAAACTATCTCAATATTTGAGGTAAGTCACTAGCATGATCCTTTATGATATATTACAGAATACATTCTGCACTTGCAAATTAACTGTACATAACAGACGAGACATCATGACGTCATGGCTTTATGCTGAAACAGCATACTCGCTCTCTCTGTACGTAGTTATATGGTTTGCAATGTTTAAACATCGGTCAATTGATGCAAACTTATTATTAAACATTATGCAAAGAAGTGAACGTTTCAATAAGTAGCATAAAAATTCAATCGTCGCATTAAATTGTGACGTTAGCTTTACCATGGGCATTATATTTAATATTTTAAAACGTCGTCACGAGCGCCATGCATGTACGTGTTGCATTTTCTCATTCAACTACGGTTACATCTTATTCAGTAATGTTGGCTTTGATGGCGTTCGAATTATCAGACATCGTGTTATCAATGACAAGATGTAGGCCTTTGGATGTGACACATTCTCGTTGTCTATAACTTTCAGTCAAAAAGTAATACCGTTGAATGATGTACATGTCACCGAGAAAACACTATCGTCTCTTAGGATATCAACAGCAATTACAAAAGGCAAGGAATGTTCACAAAGATACATTAATGAATTTATTAACATCACAACATTTAGTAATTGGCACGATCTTTTTACAGTGTGGGATGGTACCATGAGATGTTCTTAAATCAAGTACATGTATATAACATATTAAAAGTAAGTGTATCGACAATCGAGTTTGTTGGATGGATATCAGACAATAATAATGGAGTCCAAATTCTGTCACAAAGCTAATGACTGACAGAACCGTACATGTATATGTAACATCATTACATCTGTAAAAATGCACTACGTTGTGTTGCGGAAGACATTGAGCTCATCCAATCTGTATATATGTCGTTCATAGTCCAATGTCAAAACCAAAGCCATCCATAAGGAACAACCAAGCAGGAAATCGAGAAGATTGTTGTCTGAAGTTGAATCTTGGACGGTGTTGCATGTTCTGTAGACCTGTTCCTTGTAGGTACATACCCAGCAGTGGGGAAGTATAGGGATAACTGGAGATTGTGTTTGTTGTGTGTCCTGTAGTGTAAAACAAGTTAGACACTATTACTCACATTTTGACAATATGATGTACATTCCAGGACTTAATTATGCCGCGTAAACCACAGTTAAGCTTCTTATTGATACAATAACATTACCTGTAATCAATATCATAACGTCGAGGTAGAGTTTTAACATTTGTAACTGTTTAAAAAATGGACAATGCACTGTTAAATGAAGCTTTTCTAACTGGACACTATAATAACTTGACATATGAGTTTGCCTCGGTTACTATCTACTTGTATTGTATGTTCAATTATAAAAATTAAATATTTCAATAAGTAGAGCCATCTTTGTTATTTGGAGAGGAACCACCGAACGAGTTCGTACCCCTATAGATGCAATAATTGGCAATTCTGATTAACCGGAACAAGGTCGATTGTAATAAAACTTGGTACACAGAACGCCATCCTGCCCAATCAGTGTATTTTTATCCGCTACGCTACTACATTACACTGATTTCCTGAGATCGAAAATAACCAGCCAATGAAAGAACTTCCATTCACAAAGGAAAGGCAGTACCTTGGTGAGAGGACATCTCGTCGACGTTCAAAATCACGAGATTTCATTGGTTGAAAAATCACATTGCTTTGGTATTAGCAATGAGTAACAGGTCTACAGCGTAACGACAATTATAGGGCTCAGGGAATCATTGTTTTGTTGCAGCGTAGCGAATACAAATACACTGATTGAGCAGGATGAGAGAACTGCAATGGTTCAGGGTACGTTTTCTATGTAAATCCACTTTTTATCAAACAATGAAGAACAAGTATTAATTGACATTGGTCAGTTTCTCTCATCTATGTGCATTTAATCAACAACTAATCTGTGAAACAATTCATCTATACTTTTCTATTTTTTAAGTCATATATGTTAAAGTAAATCAGTTACATCAGTAAATACATTTTTCTACTGAAACTTCTTTAAACGTTTCAGTAAAAACACGTATTTACTAATGTAACATATTTACTGTGAGGTATGCTAATTAGCTACAACGTATCCTCCTCACCTGTGTTCATAGCCTGCACTGTAAGTGTCAGGAGGAACAACATCAGAACAAGCTGACAAGTCACTTTCAAGGAGGTAGTTGCCATTCTGTTCTTATCCTAATCTGTCACAAACATTCTTAAAAATTAGTAAAAAAAATACACATATGAAGATCTTGCAAATGTTGAAATAAAATACCTCCACCAACTGGCATTTGAGTTATGTGCACTGGTCAGTAATGGCCATTAGAGCACAGTCAAATGCTTTCGTCCAATCATATGATTGTATTGTGGTCACGTGGAGTACATTTATATCCCGATAGATGTACGGTTGTCTGGTTGCGTTCGGGTATCATGCTCATAAAACTGGTTCACAGACTTCCATAAAAACAACAAACAATGTCAACTGATTGTTTTATTTATGTGGATAATACACAATTAAACACTTATTACATTGACAAATGATCTGCTGTGTTCCCTTTCCGAAAGGAAAAAGTCGCTGCCGTCGATGGGGGTCTTCTATATTAAGAAGCTTGATATTCCTAAAAAAAAAGAATAAAATCATGTAACTAAAGCAAGTAATGCGAGGTCAATTGGTAATTTTCAAGTGTATTTCATTTATATCATGAGTAAGTGAAACAACGACAAGCATCACACCATGTTACCAATGTTTTATATATTTTCAACCAGGATATTAAAAAAATATTCAGACGTAATATAGAACGACATAAAAAAGAGAAGAAAGTGATATAAAAGTACCTTTTTGGGGTGTTGAGGATGGAGGCTGCATTGTCGTCTCAATGAAACCCCTGTATCGTCATACAGCGTCCGAGCGATGTCCAGTACGACGTTACATTCTTTCCCATAGACAGTTCGAGTATAATTTCGTTGCTGCAGTAACCTGAAATCATTCATATGCAATATAGACAGGATGCACAATAGAATATGCAACAATAGATAGTACAACTCGCATATTGATAAATACAGCTCAACAAACAAACAAAAATATTTGAAATACAAAAGACAATAACTTTTATTAAATAAACCAATTAAGTGTAATTTTTAAAAATGCATTTGATAATTTAAAAAATATACACTTTAAAAAGTAAGGAGTAAAATAGTAAAGTTACCTTTCCTGAATGAATAGTGTACTTGTCCTTGGACTGTCCATGATGAAGCCATTGCGTGAACTGATTAATTCTAAAAACCACCCAGTCTTTATAGGCACTGAAATGTATTACTGCTCAATGTTGCTGAATAAAAACGTGCTTAAATCATGCATGTTCGTGATTCAAGCACGACGCTTATGCTGTAGCACGACTCGTACGCTTTATATAAAATGTACGCCTCATGCACCTCAGACAATTTAAGAAATTCAGTGCTCACAGTGCTGATGACGACGTCAATGTCCCTTACATTTGCATATGATAATGAGAAATGTCAATGTTTTTCATGTTGTGTTCGAGAGAATGTTTCCAAAATTTGTTGACAATTCATTTGAAATATATTCATTTTAAGACATTTTCTTGACGACTCAAGCATTTGACTGTGCTCCAAGATAGATAGAGAACTCGCAGCAGTACATTATCGGGATATAAATGTACTGCTACTCGTCCTCTATCTATTACAAAGCATTGACTATATATATATAATTACTCTCCTGTACCTTGACCAGGCACCCCTGAATACATCTTGTCTATAGCATAATTAACGATATTGCGACATTCAATATGAATACTGAGATTCCATATCCGTGAACACTGATTAAAAGGAGATAAATACTCAACTACATGTATACACGTTGTCTCTATTGTTTATAGCTAGTCCCTGAAGGAATGGGAAATGTTCAAAATTATGATTCTAATATGAACACAACACAATGAAGTAAATATATGGATAGAGAATGAAATATTCTTACCAAATCGTGTTTCGTTTAGGCGAATTTGGGAATAGTCAGTATGTAGAAGGAATCTTCTCTCCTGCATTATATAGGAATCTAGTTGGCTTGGAACACGAAGCACCTGTCATCATCATCGTGGTGACCTGATATATCGGTCCAAGCAAATTGAATCACACTCTTAACAAGCGTGTACTCGTCACGTGTTATATAATCGATGTAGACATCTCTGACGTGTAATGGATTATATTACTATACGTAATTGCAGGTTTACAATCAGCTACTGCTAACGATAAAGGAAATGTGCTATATTAAAGAAATCGGTAATTTGAAATTGATATTTTCAGGTCCATATTAATGGTCTAAATTCATACTATTTCTCAAGAAATGATTGGAGAAGTTGACTTATATACCACAAATAATGGTCAACCGAAAATATTCTACTCTGTAGTACAATAAAATATTTAGCAAGAGAGAGAGAATTGCTTTACAGAATATTTGTTATATTTCAGTTTGTCAAAATGAATGGAAAAATGTGAAATGCATGTAATGAACATTGTATTGTTTTTAGATTTAACTTGGATACTATTGTTTATTAATTTTATCAAAGATTTAGCTCTGATTTGAAAGGCCAGAACATTAAATATCAATTAGTGAGAGTGTTATATTCAAATCAGTGTGCACTTTCATAAATAAATATTTGTAGATATTAATAAATAGTGATGACAGTACCGCAGAAAGACTAAACCACAACCATACATAAAGTAATCATAATTGGGCATTTGAATCATTTTACTTCATCAGAATATTGTCAGTTCAAACATAGTCCATATGTTGAAGACCGCAATCGTGACACAATAAACGTTTGTCATATGACTAAATTATTAACCAATCGGTTAAGTATTATGATCTTTATTGTGTACCAGCAGCTTTCGAATTGAATTGTCAGCAATTAGAAAGAGTAAGTTAATTCGTATATTGACTTGGATATGTCGAAGAAGGACACTTCTGATCTCTAGTCACCAAATATTCCAAATTGTAGGCGTACGTCCACGAAAGCATTGGTCAAATGTCATGACAAGTACTACAATATAACAATCAATTAAGGAAAGGGAACTCTCTGTCTCTCTCATTGCAGTAAGTTGTACATTCTGCTCTCTCATCTGTCTACAAATGGACTCAATTAGCTATCACGCCTACAGGTGCACATGCAAACATGTATCCCTAATTGATAACGCTTGTAGTCAGCTGGGCATGTTCCCTTTAAATAGAAAGGAGAAACGCTTTTCCCACATTCCCCACAGATCTGGATATTCTAAACAGTAAGTATTCTAGCAATAATTATTTCAAATAAGTTCCTATTTGATTCTGATATTTGTAGTTTAAATGCATATTCGTGCCTTTTGAGCAGACAGCTGATTTCATTTAAAGATTGTTTTTTTGTAACTATTCCTGATTCTATTACATGTATGACTACAGTACAGTATATTGAAATCACATTTATCACAAAGTCTTGTTTATGTAATCCAACCGTACATATATATTCAGCTATATCATTTCATTATGACCGTGACCGAAAGATTAAAATACTGAATCGTTTCGGATTAATATTTGTTGTGAGCATTCTTGATTCAGGGATGAATATTTGGTGTATCATATCAATATCATTTCACCACTTATCATTTTGTATATCTTATCAAAACAATCACGTATAAATTACAGATAGTGATTGTGAAACATGATTGGATTGTAGTATACGTGTATGCTGCCCTTGACCATGTCCAGGTTTCTCAATATTATTAACGGTTTCCTCTGATGTGTTACAGCATACAGCACAAGTCATCATGGCACTCCGAACAGTCCAAACTACCCGCATTCTGATCCTGGCAGTACTAATCATAGCAGTTCAATCTATGAATACAGGTAGGTTGTTTCACTTGTATTTATACGAGATATATTGGTGAGAGAAGAATTAGTTGAAATTCAGATTAGTTTAGTGATTGATTGCTTGAAACATTTATATTTTGTTAATAAATTTATATGTTATTCAGTCTATATAAGGATTGGGCACAAGTTATCGAACTTATACAAGCCCTTTCCAGATAAAAGAACAATACTGTGTTTTGTCTCACCAAAACATGGAGTTATACTTTAACTACATAGAAATTCATCAACATTATTACAAAGCTGAAGTGTTAATAAAATAACTACCATCGCCACGATGTGCTTGACGAGATAAACTTCTACAGCTATATCTATCGGCAGCACCAGCTAGTTTAAAGCAGTTTCATTGTAATGGTTCATATTTGTATTCTTGTCCTATATATCTTACTGCAACATCTTTCACGCATGACAACAACTAGTTAAATGTAAGCATTTACACCACACGATTTAGTTCAACATATCATGATCAGCAATAGATTGAGGCAAAATATCCATTATGGACTGCATGACGTGTTTCAGGACAAGATATGCGTAAATACGTATACTAAACAACACATGTATTAGTTTGTGTACCTATGATTTGATGGTAAACTGTTATCACTGTTCTATTTCAGGTCCAAATACAAACACCGTACCCCAAACTGGACCCCCACTGTCCCCATACAGCCTCTTCCTGCAGAGACAGATGTTACAGACCATCATGCAGAACATGTACAACAAACCTCCCCCTGCTCAACAGAACTCCTTCAGGCTTTCTCCTTGGGTCTTCCTCATGGATGGATTCGACATGGGGCTGTAACACTCTTCTATATATACATGCGTCTTCGCTGCTCCAACTCTTGTCCCTCCCATGTATAACGAAATAAGCAAACTATTTAAAATGTGTAATTGCCAAACTTAGATAAATGAGTTTTATTTTGACTGTTCGTGATAATCATAAAGAAGGATGGTCCTTCAGAATGCTATGTTATGGATAAGCAACAATGTATTCATGAAATTAACATTATGATAAACACTAAATAAACTGCCAAACTGCCAAAAGTCAGAATTTGAATGTTTGTGCATGTTGATGTAAATATGTGAACCATGTATTAAGTATACATTTTCTTAGCCATTGTCATTTCCCTTAACGTATGAGTATGCGTTGACATTAAATCAAATACTTCGCCCATATTGAATTAAGTATCTATTGTTTAATATCTAATTAATCATTTGGCTTTTTGCTGTCTAAGCACGTTATAAATGTAGAATGTATATATTCTCTATTTAACCATAATCTGTCTTGACGTAGCATGCATATCATACTGAATAAAAATTTATTGAATATTTGAATTGATTGTTAAATAAAATTTGAAGAACATTTATAGTTTAATTCAGCTTTTTCTTCAAGTATATATTATAACGTCGAGAATTATTTCCATCGACTGGTCATCACTGCCTTTTGACGTCCACTGACGTTGACGTGTTAACACTCATGACCCCGAGTGCTAATGTTGAGACACATGCTGATTTAGAACCTTTAAATCAATGTGTAAAAAGTTAAATGTGAAAGTGAAAGAGCAATGAAAACACAGAGTATTCCCTGCATCATATATCCTTCCAAAATCTGTCTTGGATACTAAATCGACAAACTTATCAAGTGGACAGAAACAGTTTCTCGATTGTATTCTTGACATATTTATCTTCACAGTTTTCCGCTTGATAAACTATCTCAATATTTGAGGTAAGTCACTAGCATGATCCTTTATGATATATTACAGAATACATTCTGCACTTGCAAATTTACTGTACATAACAGACGAGACATCATGACGTCATGGCTTAATGCTGAAACAGCATACTCGCTCTCTCTGTACGTAGTTATATTTTTTGCAATGTTTAAACATCGGTCAATTGATGCAAAGTTATTATTATTAAACATTATGCAAATAAGTGAACGTTTCAATAAGTAGCATAACAATTCAATCGTCGCATTAAATTGTGACGTTCGCTTTACCATGGACATTATATTTAATATTTCAAAACGTCGTCACGAGCGCCATGCATGTACGTGTTGCATTTTCTCATTCAAAGATGGTTACATCTCATTCAGTAATGTTGGCTTTGATGGCGTTCGAATTATCAGACATCGTGTTAATAATGACAAGATGAAGGCCTTTGGATGTAACACAACCTCGTTGTCAAAAACTTCCAGTCAAAAAGTAATACTTCAAAACAACTCTTCCCTGTCACCAAGTAAACACAACCTGTCTTAGGATATCAACAACCATTGCAAAAGGCAAGGAATGTTCACAAAGATACATTAATGAATTTATCAACATCACAACAATTAGTAATTGGCACGAACTTTTTACAGTGAATGGTGGTACCATGAGATGTTCATAAATCAAGTACATGTATATAACATATTAAAAGTAATTGTATCGACAATCGAGTTTGTTGGATTGATATCAGACACTAATAATGGAGTTCAAATTCCGTCACAAAGCTAATGACTGGCAGAACCGTACGTGTATATATAACATCATTACAGCTGTAATCTGCTCATCCAATCTGTAAATATGTCGTTCATAGTCCCATGTCGAAACCAAAGCCATCCATAAGGAACATCCAAGCAGGAAATCGAGAAGATTGTTGTCTGAAGTTGAATCTGGGACGGTGTTGCATGTTCTGTAGACCCGCTCCTTGTAGGTACATACTCAGCAGTGGGGAGGTATAGGGATAACTGGAGATTGTGTTTGTTGTGTTTACTGTAGTGTGAAACAAGGCAGACATTTAGACACTATTACTCACATTTTGACAATATTTTTTTAACCACAGTTAAGCTTCTTATTGATACAATAACTCAATATCATAACGTCGAGGTAGAGTTTTAACATTTGTAACTGTTTAAAAAATGGTCATTTGCACTGTTAAATGAAGTTTGTCCAACTGGACACTATACTAACTTGCACGTATGAGTTTGCCTCCGTTACTATTGTCATGTACCGTGTGTAAATTCATAACATGAAATATTTCAATAAGTAGAGGCATTTATAGATCCCTATAGATGCACTAATTGGCAACTCTGATTAACCGGAACAAGGTCGATTTTGATAAGACTTGAAACACAGAAGTTCATCCTGCCCCATCAGTGTATTTTCATCCGATACGCTATTACAATACCCTGATTTCCTGAGATCGAAAATGTTTTATGAGCTATAAATAACCAGCAAATGAAAGAACTTCCATTCGCACAGGAGAGGCAGTACCTGGGTGAGAGGACATCTCGTCGACGTTCAAAATCACGAGATTTCATTGGTTGAAAAATCACATTGCTTTGGTATTAGCAATGAGTAACCAGTCTACAGCGTAACGACAATTATGGGGATCAAAGAATCATTGTATTGTTGTAGCGTAGCGAATACAAATACACTGATGGAACATGATGAGAGAACTGCAATGATTCACGGTACTTTTTCTATGCAAGTCCACTTTTTATCAAACAATGAAGAACAAGTTTTAATTGACATAGGTCAGTTTCTCTCATCTATGTGCATCTAATCAATAAATAATCTGTGAAACAATTCATCTATACTTTTCTATTTTTAAAGTACATATATGTTAAAGTAAATCAGTTACATCAGTAAATAAACTTTTCTACTGAAACTTCTTTAAACGTTTCAGTAAAAATACGTATTTACTAATGTAACATATTTACTGTGAGGTATACAAATTAGCTACAACGTATCCTCCTCACCTGTGTTCATAGCCTGCACTGTAAGTGTCAGGAGGAACAACATCAGAACAATCTGACACATCGCTCTCAAGGAGGTAGCTGCCATTCTGTTCTTATACCAATCTGTCACAAACATCCTTAAAAATTAGTAAAAAAATACACATATAAAGATCTTGTAAATGTTGCCTTTGTGTTATTTGTACTGGTCAGTAATGGCCATAAGCATTGACTATATATATATAATTACTCTCCTGTACCTTGACCAGGGACCTATGAATATATATTGTCTACAGCATAATTATACATATTGCGACATTCAATATGAATACTGAGATTTCAAAACCATGTACACTGATTAAAAGGAGATAAAAATTCTAATAAACGCGTTGTCTCTGGTGTTTAAAGCCAGTCTCTGAAGGAATGGGAAGTGTTAAAAATTCTATATCTAATATGAACACAACACAATGAAATAATATATGGTTAGAGAATGATATGTTATTACCAAATCGTGTTTCGTTCAGGCGAAATTTGGAATAGTCAGTATGTAGAAGGAATCTTCTCTCCTACATTATATAGGAATCTAGTTGGCTTGGAACACGAAGCACCTGTCATCATCATCGTGGTGACCTGATATATCGGTCCAAACAAATTGAATCACACTCTTCACAAGCGTGTATTCGTCACGTGTTATATCATTGATGTAGACATCTCTGACGTGTAATGGATTACATTACTATACTTAATTGCAGGTTTACAATCAGCGACTACTAACGACAAAGTAAATGTTCTACATTAAAGAATTCGGTAATTTGAAATTGATATTTTCAAGTCCATATTAATGGTCTAAATTCATATTATTTCTCAAGAAATGATTGGAGAAGTTGAATTATAAACCACAAATAATGGTCAGCCGAAAATATTCTACTCTATGGTACAGTAAAATATTTAGCAAGAGAGAGAGAATAGCTTTACAGAATATTTGTTATATTTCAGTTTGTCAAAATGGGTGGAAAATGTGAAATGTATGTAATGAACATGGTATTGTTTTTAGATTTTACTTGGATACTATTGATTATTAATTTTATCAAAGATTTAGCTCTGATTTGAAAGGCCAGAACATTAAATATCAAAATGTGAGAGTGTTATATTCAAATCAGTGTGCACTTTCATAAATAAATATTTGTAGATAATAATATATAGTGAAGAAAGTACCGCATAAAAGACTAAACCACAATTGGGCATTTCAATCATTTTTCTTCATGAGAATATTGTCCGTTCAAACATAGTCCATATGTTGAAGACCGCAATCCTGACACAATAAACGTTTGTCATGCAACTAAATCATCTTTATTGTATACCAGCAGCTTTTGAATTGAATTGTCAGCAATTAGAAGTTGTAAGTTACTTCGTAATTGAAGGACACTTCTGATCTCTGGTCACCAAATAGTCCAAATTGTAGGTGTATGTCCACGAAAGCATTGGTCAAATGTCATGACAAGTTACTACCATATAACAATCCATTAAGGAAAGGAAACTCTCTGTCTCTTTGACATTGCAGTAAGTTGTACATTCTGCTCTCTCATCTGTCTACAAATGGACTCAATCAGCTATCACGCGTACAGGTGTACATGCAAACATGTATCCCTAATTGATAACGCTTGTAGTCAGCTGGGCATGTTCCCTTTAAATAGAAAGCAGAGACGCTTATCCCTCATTCCCCACAGATCTGGATATTCTTAACAGTAAGTATTCTAGAAATAATTATGTCAAATAAGTTCCTATTTGATTCTGATATTTGTAGTTTAAATGCTTATTCGTGTCTTATTAGAGCAGACAGCTGATTTCATTTAAAGATTGTTTTTTTGTAACTATTCCTGATTCTACTACATGTATGACTACATTACAGTATATTGAAATCACATTTATCACAGAGTCATGTTTATTTAATCCAACCGAACATATATATATATATATATATATATATATATATATATATATATATATATATATATATATATATATATATATATATATATATATATATATATTCAGCTTTATCATTTCATTATGACCGTGACCAGAAGATTAAAATACTGAATCATTTCGGATTGCTAAGAGCATTCTTTGAATCAGGGATGAATATTTGGTGTATCATATCAATATCATTTCACCACTTATCATTTTGTATATCTTATCAAAACAATCACTTATACATTACAGATAGTGATTGTGAAACATGATTGGATTGTAGTATACGTGTATGCTGCCCTTGACCATGTCCAGGTTTCTCAATATTATTAACGGTTTCCTCTGATGTGTTACAGCATACAGCACAAGTCATCATGGCACTCCGAACAGTCCAAACTACCCGCATTCTGATCCTGGCAGTACTAATCATAGCAGTTCAATCTATGAATACAGGTAGGTTGTTTCACTTGTATATATACGAGATATATTGGTGAGAGAAGAATTAGTTGAAACTCAGATTAGTTGAGACTCCGGTTTAGTTTAGTGATTGATTGCTTGAAACATTTATAATTTATTAATATATTTTATTCAGTCAATATAAGGATTGGACACAAGTTATCGAACTTATACAAGCCCTTTCCAGATAAAAGAACAATACTGTGTTTTGTCTCACCAAGACATGGAGTTATACTTCAACTGCATAGACATTCATCAACATTACTACAAAGCTGAAGCGTTAATAAATAACTACCACCGACACGATGTGCTTCACGAGTTAAACTTCTACAGCTATATCTGTCGGCAGCACTAGTTAGTTTAAAGCAGTTTCATCGTACTGGTTCATATTTGTATTCTTGTCCTTAATATCTCACTGCAACATCTATCACGAATGACAACAACAAGTAAAACGTAACCACCATAGCAACACGGTAATTGTCCTAGTTGAATGTAAACATTTCCACCACACGATTTAGTTCAACATATCATTATCAGCGATAGATGGAGGCAAAAGATCCATTATGGTCTGCATGACGTGTTTCAGGACTAAGATATTCGTAATGATTTATGATCTATGATTTATGGTAAACTGTTATCACTGTTCTATTTCAGGTCCAAATACAAACACCATACCTCAAACTGGACCCCCACTGTCCCCATACAGCCTCTTCCTGCAGAGACAGATGTTACAGACCATCATGCAGAACATGTACAACAAACCTCCCCCTGCTCAACATAACTCCTTCAGGCTTTCTCCTTGGGTCTTCCTCATGGATGGATTCGACATGGGGCTGTAACACTCTTCTATATATACATGCGTCTTCGCTGCTCCAACACGTTTTCCTCCCATGTATAACGAAATAAGCTAACTATTAAAAATGTGTAACCGCAAAACTTAGATAATATTATTTTAAAGGGGCAGTAACACTTTATTTGGCTCAAATAATGTTATGAAATGTTTTTGAAAAATAATGTCACTAATAGTAAAACACCCCTCTCTCTTCAGAAAATGAAGTTATAAAATGATTATACAACGTTCCGTAAAGCCATTGGAATCGTTTTTGTCATTCAGAATAATAAAATGTGTTCACAATAAAATGGCCGCCATGCAATTTTTGCTTTATACGCAACACCATTATTACCACTACGGATAATTGGTTTGTATAATAAGATAGTTTACCCTCTAAAATAAATTTAAATGACATAAACTATCATTATGAATGGGAAATTTGAAAAATAAAATTTTCAAAAAACGTGCTTCTGCCCCTTTAATTGTTCGTGATAATCATAAAGAAGGGTGGTCCTTCAGGAGTCTATGTTATGGATAAGTAACAATGTATTCATGAAATTGACAATATGATAAACACCAAATAAACTGCCAAACTGCCAAAAGTCAGAATGTGGTTTTTTTTGCATGTTGATGTAAATATGTGAACCATATATTAAGTATACATTTTCTTGGCCATTGTCGTTTCCCTTAAAGTATGAGTATGCGTTGACATTAAATCAAATACTTCGCACATATTGAATTAAGTGTCTATTGTTTAATATCTAATTCATCATTTCGCTTTTTGCTGTTTAAGCACGTTAAAAATGTAGAATGTATATATTTTCTATTTAACCATAATCTGTCTTGACGTGGCATGCATGTCATACTGAATAAAAAGTTATTGAATATTTGAATTGATTTTTTAATAATATTTCGAAGAACATTTATAGTTTAACTCAGCTTTATCATCAAGTATATATTATAACGTCGAGAGTTATTTCAAGCGTCTGGTTGATCAGTAAGTGAACTGTAAATCAACCAATATATGTACGTTTACATACATTCTACATCAGTGTAAAGTAGATTTCTTTCGATATTAAAACAAAACGAAATTGTACAAACAATGACAACTATGAAGATTTCCGATTTAAAAGTATCATTTCTTTTGTCTGAAGATGTGCAATGTGTTTGTATCGTATCGTTCCAGACTTTCTGTATGTACTAAATATACGGCCAAGACAGCAAACGATGAATCGATGTAACATATTGATAGTTGATTGATCCAGCAATTAAAGAGAATTGCAAATAACACATGTATACTCAGCTGACGGGGAGCTGACGTAGTCCCTGATAATAAAAGCTGAACAATGTGCACTCCAGACCAGCATTGACACCAGGGAAGGGTCTGTAGAGTTTCTGACATGACACATACGTATATAGGATATGTTTGAGGGAAGTCGGTTTACTGGGAGTGCACTGTACATGGAGTTTCTTCATCTCACCAGATGACATGAAGGTGAATTTCCCCAAGTGTTTAAAAATAGTTGTTGAAAAGCAGTCAACACATAACGTAATTATTAATAATATTAATATAAGAATCACAGTGGTTAGATTACAGCAATTATGACTGATTTTCACTTATCTCCATTCTACAACTGCACTCTCATCATTCTCGCCCGTGTGCTCGTGTGATTATACTCTAAAACAGATTACGTAATGCAAAACATCAGATGATTTTGACTGGATCTTCTTTGATACCGGGAATTCATTCCGACCAGTCGTTTCAAGTTTGTTTAACATGCGGAACAGATCATATATCTATGAAAATGAACAAAAACAATAAATTATTATAATCACAGTCTGTATACGGGGACACTCTAAAATCAGTCACTGTTTGCCAATGACGCAGATTTATATAAGCTCTACCTTAATCAAAATTCAAAACGCACTTTCCGAGAGAACTATGATGTGTGGTTGTATCCTATAAGTATGGCTGGTAAACTAGTTATATAGTTACACTACTCACGACATGTAGATGATATTATCTTACCATAGGTATGTGAACCATCCTGATCATTTAGCAATCAATTGCATTACCTTCAAATTTCAAATTCACAAAACTAAACATTGATCATTTCCTAAAACTCGTCAAATAAGTGTATTCTATCATTCACATCATTCTAATTTGTAAACTACCAGCTATGGGAAATTACACCTTAGTTAGTTTTAGCATATATATGATTTTCTCAATAACTTGAATAGTATAGACCTTTAGTCATCAGTCAAGGAATTATACTTCTACATCGTTTTTATTTTTTTTTAAAAAGAAATTCTAAATTCAAAACTTTTTCAAAAGTTAATTTGGATAAATGACAACGTATCATCGTCATAAGGAATATTCGATGTGAAAATGAATTTATATTCCTCATTCAGTACACATTTACAACACTTTAAACATGATAGGGGTCATGCTGGCCAACATTTCATTTCTTACCGCTGTCTACATTGAATTATACATTTTAACTAAAAACAACCAATCGTCAATTAATTAATTCAAACAACTGTAGATACGCGGTTTTGTATCGTGCCATAATCAAATGAATCTCGTTTCTTTTAAACTATTGAATGAATCGAAACCAAATAAGGTGTGTACTTTCTTTTGCCTGGCAGTTTAGTAGTGACATTTGCGGAAAAGACAATATACATACATAGAGTGTAATAAAATACCAAAAATCCACACGGTTATTGTCGAATCATTGATAGTATATACTACTATGGGTATATACTAAGTAGCTTGAGTGTGGAATATCAAGGAACTCAATCTATGTTGAAGATTTGGCAATCATACGGCGATTGTATTAATTTTTTGGCATTATCATAACTTGACATGTATATTATAATAGCGATTTTGTAGATAAAGTTCTATTTTCAAACCGTTTCATGTAAGAGAAGATACAATATCACTTTTTATTACCCATGAGGGACTTCATAACAATTTGTTATAACACCTTCAAGTAATTTGATTGGTTAACGATGAACTTTAAGATTTATTCATTCATAATACTAACGTGAATTTATTCATGAAATTAAAACAAGACCTTTTATTTATCTCATTCTCATGAAATCGTACTCGCCATTTTAATGGAAAAAAATAAATATATATCATGACTAGAGTAGAGCTAATACGTACACGATTGATAATGAAATAGTTTTGGACTGCTCTCATTCTAAATGGTTGGGATGACAACGAAACAACATGTTCATTATCTTGGTGAAAATTCAAATTAAATGTTAAATTAATGTTATACTCACTGGACGACAATTAACGGAAAGGAAAGGCATAGCAGTAACATTAACTTACACTTAAGCAGTTATTTTATCTTGTTTACATATTTTGACAAAGCGAAACATACAAATGACCGCCGCCATGACATGGCGATACTCAGAGGATCGCATCTCCTGTCCTGAAGTAAGGAGATGTTATAGTGGGTAGACTTCATTCAGAATCACAAGTGCCACTGGTTTCGATATACTGACCATCGCGAATTATAGAAGGGCTTTATTCAACGTCGTAATATTATTAACTCAGATGCTGTAACAGGGTTGATGTTACTCAGCTGCTCCATACCTTCATAGGGACAATAACAACAAACTATTTTAAAACACAATAAATTGTATGAAATAAAGGTTCGTAATAAACAGGATAAATAACTCGTTCCTCTTTAATATCAAGTTTATGTCTCTCGTGAAATAATTTGGTTTCTCTCACGCCAAGGTTCGAGACAAAGCAAAATTGTTTAACTAGGGATATACACTTGATATAAAAGATGAAGCTCGTAAGATATCCTATAAGTAATCTCCATTGATTTTTACGGATCCCTTGTAGTTAATACAGGCTATTTATAACTGAACGTAATAATTACAAGTACATTAAGAAATTCTAAATCAATCTAAATCTAACTGTCATCAAGTTTGGTCCACATTAAGGTTTTAGTGCGTGATGCTTCCCAAAATACACATTTCATTATTGTTTATCAGTCTCTTCAACAAGTGTATATTTTCGGATTTTATTACATTAAAGGTGAAATATGTTTCATGATTACATGATATTGATATTAAAACTATTAAAACTATTAATTGATGACATTCTCCGCGATTTTTAGTCTGCATTCTAAAACACGACTGTAACATCCATTAGTTATTTAATCAGTTATTTTTTGATAAATTGTTTTGGCTTTCATACGTGCCAAAATAATACATATGCAGATATAAGTTCAAATAATTTCACTGGATATGCACATTCATACCAAAATCATCAAATATATAATGACAATTACTTGTTTTCAAGTAAAATTGAGCAACTGCCATGTGACGAAAAAGAAAATTATAAGTATCAATTACAGCAGAGCAGTTATATAATCTATGAAACATTACCAACCAAAAGTTTTCATTTTGTCTGTTATAAATATTTTACCAAAATGACGTTGCCCACACCGGGCACTTTGTACAGTTTTCGATAAAGAAGCCTCCCACCTTTTATTTTCACTATACGAATGAAATAATAAACGATAAAATAACAACATTAATAATGTTTCACTTTGTGTATTCTAACATCATAATTGATGTCCCTGTAAGAGAGATTATCATATCATGTTGGTTAACAGTCTAGTTGTATATGTATAGTGGGTCCTACTGAATGGAACAAGAGTGATGTATTAATCTTAACCGGTGTGTCTACTACGATACACTATCATATATTGAATTCGGATGAGAAAGACCAAACATCGTTGCTAAATAGTAAATAATGAGTGTGTTATGTTAATATCAGCGTCCACTATCAAAGATAAATATTTATATATCGTCAAATATAATGTTGACAGTATCGCTAGCAAAACTAAATCAGCACCCATACAGCAATAGGCCAAGTTTATGTACATATATTCATACTTGGTCATTTCAAATATTTACTGCAACTTTGGTCACTCTTTGATAAGAAATCGACTTTTAAAACATACTAAAACATTATAATGAAAACAGGCTGTCATGTCAAGAAAACATGATTGTCATACAGCTAAACATTTAAGCAATCGGTTAAGTATTTTGCTCTTCGATGCATATGAACAGTTTCCTAATTTCGAACTTGAATGCAAAACGAGGTTGATTAATTTATTCGACTTTGTAATGTCGTTGAATGACACTTCATGTTGATTACAGGGTCATTGGCATAATAAACTACTCCATCATTTCATTGGTGTTGTCAACGTAAACACATAGATGAGATAGATAAAGTGATACACTTTTCACAATCGATTCATTTGACCAAGTTTTGTTCGCAGTTCCACAACAGCGCCACCTACAGTATATGCAGTGTAACGTCACAAATAAAACTGGGGGCAAAAGTCAACTTGCCGAACAAACAAGTTTTTGGAAACAAAACAAAAGGCTGTATTTTCGAGATTATATGTCTGAAAAACCTCCATTAAACCCTTGTATATGTCGATTATGAAGTCGGCTTTACTTTCCGCCAGATGACATTATTAAGGATGACTCGAATGAGTTCTTGAATAACTGTTTTGTTGACTTGGCGATGTTTCATTTGTCAATGCAGATGGTTCGACAAGCGTTCAAAGGGTGAAATGGGACAATCTTGCATAGTGATGCCACTATTCACAGAAAGAAGGCTCTTGTTATCAAGGGTGTATTGAGGTTACATTTACCCGGCGTCATCCTGAGAACGACCAATGGCATTGGATACTGTCTTCCCAAACACACCTGGTAACTGTACTTCTCCTGCCCTTCGGGTGTTAGGTTAAAGAGCCATCAAGAATGTTAGTGTTTCAAATACAAAATTATTTGTGGAAAATATACTTATAATATCAATCGGTAGAGAAATGTTTTATCTACAAAATGACATGTGATAAATAATTTTCATATCACGATAATGTGATGAAATGTGGTTTCAAAGATATGTACCCCCTTCGAGAAACGCGCATCAAGGGTATCTGACGTCATATAAACAGAATTCTCTCTTTTGCATAAACGTACTACACAACAACAAGCGTTTCCGAAGCGTGAAGGCTCGTCCTTAGTGCATGTCGCCATAGCAACGCACGTGATGCAAGTGATGCACGTGCTTCTCTTGCAAGAGAGGCTACCCTTGTCATTCATTACTGAATGTGACGACTGTTTCATAAACAATGTTTTTAAATTTCCTGAGAATATACCGATTAGTGCTTCTTTAATGTACCTTTTATTGAGATAAGACCAGCAAATTATGACAAATATATTATCATTCAAGCAAAATACCTAGTTGGGTAAAACATTTATTCCAATATATGTAGAAAATATATACTTAAATGAAATGGTAAATAAATAACCGCCAAAACTTATATATTTCGGTTTCTTTAATTGTTTATGAACTTTATTTTTCTTTCAAGTCATTACAGTGTGTGAGCTAGACCACAATGCTTTGCACTTGAAAATAATAGATTTGATCTATATTTAGACTGGAAACACCCTTACTAATTAGTGCAATTACGAAATGATTACCCAGATATAAAGTAAGGCGGTTTACGATTTCTTTGGCGTTGATGATCCTCGATTTTCAGGTTCTTTGTATGTTATTGATTTGGCCTTTTTGTATCCTTCGTTACTGAAGCCTAGTTATTGAGATTTGGTCGCAGGCGAAGATGCAATCAGCCCGGGGACATTGTGCTCCCAACTGCAGGGTACACATTTTCCCTCTCTCGATTGTGTGCGTGCAGTATTGGTATGCATAATTTGTGGTCGTTACGACAGTGCTAATTATCATGATGATTGGTGGTTTTTATACCGTTTGGTTCCATTTTGTCCTTATTTAGGTGCATTACAATTGACAGTTTTGATGACATTCGTGAGAGTCAATATTTGGGAAGATATGTAGTTTTTCATTGGGTACATTTACAGTTTCAATCAAGTGATTTTGTTAAATTATAACATTGTTAATGGAAATATAATTTGATATTTTTAGAAAATGAATTATGTTGGTATAGTTTCTTTTTCACGTGAGTTTATATATGTATTCAACTGATAGAGTTGAGCACAGTGGTGTAGTGGTTAGCATGTCTGCCTCTAACGCCAACGGCCCGGGTTCGAATCCCGGTGGAGACACCAAACATGTGTGACCTGGGTCTTATACTGTGTTGTGTCCTTGGGCAAGGCACTTCATCCACATTGCACTCAGTTCACCCAGCTGTAAAAATGGGTACCTGCAGATGGGAACGTATGAACCTAATCGGTCGCGCGGAGCGCTTCATAGGCAGCACCGAAAGTAAGATTCTTTCCGGGTAATAATTGTGTAGCGCCTTGAGCATGCATTGCGCATGGATATGTGCGCATTATAAATAGACTATTATTATTATTATTATAATTATACAAATCTTCCAACTCACTGAAACCCTTTCCTATGTTCAGTGCTATATACTTTTGGAACGTTATATATGCACACTGCACAAAAGGAACCAGAAATGTTTTATAATTACAAGAAAAAAAATACATTAACACGTAAACTATTAGTAAAGAACAAATAACAATACTAATAATGAAAGAGTATGTGCAGGGTCCTTATCTAATCATTCTGTTACGATACGTACTTTTGAACTTCTTTGGAAATCTGAACGTTGTCATTGTAGGTAAGTACTGCGCTGCAATTTAACAATAGGTCTAAATTAATCATTACTCATTACATTATATTGTATTGATATCTCGAAACAGTTGTTGCCTAGTATCAGAATACATAATACATTCCATAAGATAATGAGAATTTTCAAAAGCAAATTTAGAATTATGAGCATGATTAGCTTCGAGATCAATTTTATATAAATCATCGTTTTATCCGCTATTTGAATATCATAATTTAATATGGATTATGTTAAATCATTTGCCAAATGATAATTAAAATATGTTACTTAGTTGGGCATATATGGGATTGTAAGGTTGTTAAGGAGACAGATTATCGTATGTGTAGCGGGAGGTTATTCTAAAGTTGTGAGCATGACTGGGCAATGATTGACAGTACAGCTATGTGTGGAGATAGTATAAGGAGAGATGACGCATGTTTCGAAGGTTATGATTGGTCCCAGATTCAACTGATTGAGACATAAGGTATATAAGGAGCAATATTTATGTATATTTTATAACTAAAAATACATAATTACATTTAAATATTAAAAACATTAAAAATTTAAGATCTCTGGCCACCAAATAGTCCAATTGTAGGCGTATGTCCGCGAAAGCATTGGTCAAATGTCATGACAAGTTACTACCATATAACAATCCATTAAGCAGAGGAAACTCTCTGTCTCTCTGATATTGAAGTAAGTTGTACATTGTACTCACTCATCTGTCTACAAATGAACTCAATTAGCTATCACGGTTCAGGTGTACATGCAAACATGTATCCCTAATTGATAACTCTTGTAGTCAGCTGGGCATATTCCCTTTAAATAGAAAGAAGAAAGGCTTTCCCCTCATTCCCCACAGATTTGGATACTCTTAATAGTAAGTAATCAGTTTTTCAATTAATTTCCTATTTGATTTTGATGTTTGTAGTTATTAATGTATAGTTGTGTCCTATCAGAGCAGACAACTGATTTGTTGAATGATAAGGTTTTTAAAGATTCCTCAGTTTTGTGTGCAGTATAGCAATATCCCTTTTACCACTTAAGGTTTGGTTTATTTTATCCAAACGGACACATAAATAAGTATCACATAGGTTTGTGTTTCCAAATATAATACGATTGCAATTTCCTATTGTCTTGAACGTGTCCAGAAGGTCATAATACTAAGTTATGTTCGGATTGCTATAATCATTCCTGATTAAACTATGAGTATTTGGTGTATCATGTCAATATCACTTTAGCACTTACAGTTTGTATACTTCATCAAAACGATAACTTTCTAAGTAAAGATAAGTGTAAATTTCCAAATATGATACGATTGTAATATACATGTACGATTATTTTTAACATGTCAATTTCTCATGATACTATATTGGTTTCTTCTGATTGTTACAGAATACACCCCAAGTCATCATGGCGTTCCTAACATTCCAAACTGTCCGCATTCTGATCCTGGCATTTCTGATCATAGCCGTTCAATCTATGAGCACAGGTAGGTTGTTTCACAACTGTGTCATAGAACCGTACATGCATTAGTAAGAGAAGAATAGTTATAAGCTGATACAGTTGGTATTGCTGTTGAGTCACCATGTAATTGTCTTACCGATCTTATCGTGTTACTACATGTACCTTTGGAAATAGTTTCCATGATGTCCAACTAGTAGACAGTGATAACGTCTATTCCCGATGTATCTATATTGCACATTCAGTGACATAGGTATAAACATGAAGCGTTAATAAAATGACTATATCTTCACCAAACATTTGTTTCACGAGGTTAACTTATACATCTCTATCTGTCAGCACTATATCCTGATCCTTTGTATCTTAAAAAGCTATCACCATGCCAGGAAAATGTAAACGTAACCCCCATGGTATCAAGTGTCCTATTGGAATGTATACAGCGATAGCTGAAGGACGAAGACCAATTATAATCTCTGTGATAATGAATGAATGAATGCAGTCTTTATTTCCTCCATATAAATGAAGAGTATACATTAAATCAAATGTTAGACATACATGTCACAAAAAGGTTTAAATTGATATTTTATACAGATAATGGTTTATATACATGCTACAAGTACATTATAGATTTCAAGTTCCATGAACTTATATTCTTTGCAATAATGATTATCATTGCTGTCCATGCATCAGTCAAATATGATCAATTATTTGAGTGATATCGCCTAGTAATGTGTGTATCTTTGTCTCGTCACAACTGTCTTCAAACTAATACCCTGTTCGCATGCATCGATTTACTCACTTGAGTATATTTACTCACGTAAGTAAATATACTCACGTGAGTATTTAGTGCATGCGAACGCAATTACTCACCTAAGTAAATTTACTCCACGAGCAAATTTGCACCTAGTCAAGGGGTCGTGCAAAAGTATATTTACTCATAAGCAAATTTGTTGACAGGAGTAAATTGGTCATGCCATCGCATTTTAAGCTATTTAAACGACTTCTTCTCATAAACCATTTGATACAGAAAGGTATAATTATCAGAATAACAACTTTATAATATGTATACTTTAGTTTGTTCCTTTGGTCAAAATCCTTCCTAAAATCTGGGCATGGCAGAGTGATGAACTCAAACCGTAAATTTCACTCCTGGAACTAGTAATGCTAGGACTCTCAAGTTTTGACAAGATCTTCTTTGTATGAATGATATTACAACCTTTTCTACTCTGAAAAATAAAGATTATAGAGCTATCATTAAATTCAATTTTTCTCTTTACTCTAGCAGGCAACACCCGGCTGGGAGAGACAGTAGATAACATTGTATAATACTGTGTAACACCTTTTCTTTAATATATTTGCAGGAATTGTGATACTTGGACAACCAATTTTATCCAACATTAGTGTCAAGTCATGTTTTTGTTATACACTGAAATGTTTTAAGACAGAATCTTTTCAGGGCTAGGGATTATGAATTATGTTACTTAGACTCTGAGTAAAAATATTGAAAACATATTGGAAAGGAGCCTCTTTCCGAAAATACCATTTCTTACAATAAAATGGTAACATTTTCAGAATAAACAGAGTCTGAGTGTATAAATCATATTGAGAACAATCTATTTCTATTTTCAATATCAAACAATGTAAACCCTGAGAGCTACTGAGCCCATGGCTCTATTTTTCTTAAGGTTTTAAGTTTATTTTATGTTTAAACAACATAAAATAATGAAATACTCCCCCTTGTTGTCAATGTCATGCGAACGCTTAGTAATTTTGCTTTTACTCACATGAGTATATTTACTTATGAGCAAATTTGCTCATAGGAGTAAATTTAGTGCATGCGAACAGGGTATAAGATATTTTGAAATTGTCACACAACTAGTTGCTAGTTGTGTTTTCACACAGTAAGCATAAACCTGATGTTATAGGCAGAACACCAAGCTTAATGAGACAAAACACATTTTGTATATTCATTTCAAATAGCTCACACATGCCCCAGCCTATGGGCTTTCAGTTCACAATCTATATGGCAATTCGGGTCATATCTGGAAGATCGCTCAGCATCTGTTTCCATTGAAATCGTTCATACTCTGTAATTCTCTCATTCACAGTCCGTTTCAATGTAACCTTATTTGGAAACGTGTCAGTTCTGAGGTAGTCCTCAACATATGACCACAGTCCATATTTTTAAGGATATGCAACAGATCATGAGTCACTGAGGATTTACATACATTATTTACAACATACTGTCCAAATCTGAAATTGAATATATGCTTATGAACACAACAATATTGCAATTAAATAACCTACACAGCAAGGATAATTTGAACTCAATCAATATATCCATGCATGGACCATAGTCCAAGATGTTGAACAGTAGCAAGTCTGGAGGACCGTACGTGTAGATTGTGTACAACATACGTTGGGTGCCTTCCATCTCTGTGTACTCACATGAATAGAAGGCACAGGGACAGATAACTCTCTGACATATTTTTAAACACCCATAGGATTGATACCACCTGTTTTTAAGCCAATTTCTCTGAGAGAGCACACTGATCGTCTGGCTTTATTACACGCCCGATGTGTTCTTGCTTATAAATGTTTCAGCATACATTGTATTATCTGACATAGGTATATATATTATATTAAACCGTTATCACTGTTCTATTTCAGGAACAAATACAAACACCATACCCCAAACTGGACCCCAACTGTCCCCATACAGCCTCTTCCTGCAGAGACAGATGTTACAGACCATCATGCAGAACATGTACAACAAACCTCCCCCTGCTCAACAGAACTCCTTCAGGCTTTCTCCTTGGGTCTTCCTCATGGATGGATTCGACAGGGGGCTGTAACACTCTTCTTTATACAATACTATAAAACGTATAATTACGTCTGCTGCAACACATATCCCTCCAATGTATTAAACATGTGAATATAATATTAGATAAGTAAACTGTAAAATGCATAATAGCAAAACGTAGATAAATGAGTTTCATTTTAGCTGTTCCTGATACAAATAAAGAAGGATTGTCTTTCAGGAAGCATACATGTTATGGATTAGTACCAAATTACTCATGATATCGACATTATGATAATTGACGAAGTAAACTCAATCCTTTCATATGTCAAACTTTGTATGTTTGTCCATGTACATGTGTAAACCATATATTTAGTATGTATTTACTTTGTCATTTGCGTTCTCTCCTAAAGTGCGAGTTTGCATTGAGATAAAATAAAATTCACAAAAATCACATTTTTCAAGTTTATTGAATTTAGTATGTATCGCTCCAGTTTAATGTTTAATGAATCATTTGAGTATTTGCTGTGTACGCAAGTTACAATAAAATAGAATGGAATATTTTCTCTTTAAACATAACCTGTCTTGACGTAGCATGTTGAATAAAATGATATTGAATCTTGAATTTCGTGGATGGTATTTTGATAATATTTCGAAGAAAACTTATAGATTAAATCTGGTTGGTCAGTCTGATTAAAATCGACGGTTTTCCGAGGAATAAAAAATACAAAATAGTGCATCTACTGAGATACGAATTCATATTGTTCGGAGGTTTCCTCGTTAAACCGTCTGATAACCGCCCGTACTCTTGCACGATCGGTCGCAATGTCAGTTAACCAATCACAAGACCTCCAACAAATGCTTTCGGTGAGAGAAGCTAGGGGCAGATAACTCCAAACAGCTATCCTTTTGACTGTTCAGAATGCTTTCAAAACGGCGACCGTTTACCAACTATGATGTGATTGGTCAGATATTTGACTGGGTTTCGTCTCCGCTAAACTGGTTCGGAACACGCGCCTATACGGGATGTTATCAGACCTTGTGGCGAGGAATCTACAGAACCAGTTCGTATCCCGTAGATGCAATATTTTGCAAATTTTATTCCTCGGAACAAGGTCGATTTTAATCGGACTATCTGCTTGGTTATAACGTCATCATCAGCTTTATCATTAAAAATATATGTCGAGAGTTAATTCAAACGATTGGTAATCGGTATGTGAACTGTAAATAAAATAATACGTATACATTTACATATATTCAACATCAGTGTAAAGTTCACTATTGTCAACATTACAACACGAAATTGTAAAAAACATAATAACTATGAAAATAATGCAATAGTGACATATTTGGAAAATATTTCAATAAATACTCAAATTGGAATAAAATACCAAATCCTTGCATATAGGTTTATGTCGAATCATTGAGTATATCCTTAGCGACGTGAGTGTGTTATATGAGGACCCGCGATCTATGCCGACGAATTGACAATCATACAGCGACTGTATTAATTTTCACATTATAATGTTTGATTATTATCTTAACTTGACAAAAGTCATGTATATTACGATAACGAGTTTGTAATTTCTGTCTGTAAAGGTATGTTCTGTCTGTAAATGTATGTTCTGTCTGTAAAGGAAATGACAGAACAAGATCAGAAATATTGTCTCCTGCCACTCTATGAATCGGGCATCATACAAATTCATAACCTCGTACGTATCACACAGCTACACAGGCCTACCGTTTTCAGAGTTATTAAGAAATAAGAAACTGCTATAGGAGTAGAGCGAAAACCTGGATCTTGCCGTCGTGCCTATTAGTCCCTTTCGGTTATCTCTCAAAACTTCTTATACCTACATGTACCTTGGTTACCTCTCTTTCCGATAATGACAGACGACGGATTGCGCGTTTCTCTTAGCATTATCCAAACTGGCCCTTTAAACAAATTGCTGTTAAGGCTGCAAGTCAAAGACAATGATATTTAAACAATTCTAGCTACATGAAACAAGTGCCATTGAAGCTTCCACTGACCGATGCCCACAGGATAAAGCGGCTTGCCTTGTGTTGTCTGATGGAGGGGAGCAAGATCTTTCTGATGTCATTTTTACAGATGAATCTTAGTTCGAATTCTACAGAATAACCAGAAAACGGTGGTCCTGAGGCGGTCAGTGACAGAAAATGGTCCCAAGTTCTCATCCAGTGTTATGGTTTGGGGCGGTATCAGCAAACATTGAACGATGCCTCTTCTACACATTAACGAGAGACCTGATTCGAAGGACGTACTGTGATTTGATTTGAGTGACATAATCATATATCGCACCAAATGACATCTCACCGTAAATGGAACTGGTTAAAGCCCCGACGCCAAATCACACTCGAGAATGGTTGAGAGAAAATTACGTGACTGAAATTCACGCTGACGCACATAGTCTTATTGATTAAGTGTTTAGACAAAGTAGAAAAAATAGAATAATGAGTTCATAACTGACAAAGACTTATCAAACAATGGGCATATTTCAAGACTAAATACTTTAGACAACTTGATTAACAGCATGGAGCGACGGATCGAACAGTGTATCGAGAGAGAAGGGGGACTTATAATTACGCATGGATCTACATACATATGCCTTTAAAAAGTGTCTCAAACAAAAATTTAAATATTTGACTGCGAGCCTATTTCGTTTAGCGTTCAAATGTAGTCAGCATGAATCAAACATTACATAGATTAAAACTTTGAGAATCAGTGTAAATTTTGAACTGTTTAAAATATGGAGCTGAACTTATAATAGTGATAATTCTGAAATGTTATAATTCTAATTAATACTACAATGTAGATATAATTCAACCTCAGTTTCTATCTACTAACACCTAACTCTATGACTGTTATTAAAATAAAGCAAAGGGAATATTCTGTATACTCACACACTAGTGAAAAGACAATGATTAACATCTTGGAGAAAATACGATAAAGAACGTTAACTGATCGAGTTCACACTGGGATCGAAGATTGTTAGTTTAAACTCAATTACCATTGAACCCAATTAAGCTTTTAATTCACCGACTTAATTCAAATTGACACATCTGTTAAATAAATGGAAATAGCAGCCACATGTGACTTGGTGATTGTAATAAGTCCACTGGTGTATATAAAGGAGCTCCACGATCAATTATGTATATTCTGTTGATCGACAGCCCGAGTAAGTGATTTACAACAACTTATACTCTTTGTGTTTCTTTTACAGGGTTACACATGTTGATATTATATTATGTATGTATATACATTATTACTCGCCCGTTGAAGATATATTTTATGGTTGTATTACACTTAAAGTCAATAATGGTCACACATGACATCACAGTGTAAGTGGTGCGGCTATGGCGTGTGTACTGTTTATCAACGATTTCCGTTCTAGTAACCGTAAATCAAATCAACAAAGAATAAAAAAATGTTTGTGAACTGGTTTAGGTATCTAATTCGCTTTCGCTAGTAAGATACTAAACCACTCACTCGTTTCATATAAACCCTATTGAAAGGGACGTTATTATGATATACAATTGGTCATTTTCTCGTTTTCCTCAATGCACTCTGAAAAAAGTCAATCTATTCTGAACGTTTATTAGTTTATGAAAGTTTATACCAGGAATGAACAAGACCCATATTCCCGAAAATTTAAAATTAAATGGACTTGGATTTAATTGTTGTGAAATATCACATTAATTCAATATCTTAATACAATAACAATTTTCCTTAAAATAAGCACTCATCAATGCATCTTAAAATTTCTCGTCCTACCCACCTAAAACATAGATATTTATGGAATTGTGTATTTTGAAATTGGATCTTGGATTGGTCAGTACTACAATACTACATCCTGAATATATCCTAATCATTTTGTCAATAGCTTTCATTCGATACATTTTGCTGTTAATAAATGTAACCTTTATAAGAAATTATAATCTTATTTGCAGGAACACCGTCATCTGTGAAAATGTCTGCACTACTAAAAGTTATGCTTGTCGTGGTAATGCTGTGTATTGTGATGGACATGGTACGTCCCATGCCAACAGGTGAGGTGTCTTATATTATATAATATGCGCATAGTACCTATGACGAAACTGTGTATGCAATGTTTCAAACAACATCTACTTAATTTTAACGCAACCAGAAATATATATTACATGTACATGCAAAGGAAACGGTTGCAATGAAATTATTGTTGAAAAGTATAATTTGAGTACTTTCTGCGGGGAGAAAGGATTTTAAGTATAAGAAAGAACTCTTTTCGAACAACCAAATTATGAGAATAATATCTTGGAATAAAATATCTACAAACGCCTAAATGCCAGAGTTATTACAAACACAGTCATATAGAAGGACATTTCAAAGGAGAGGTCATGAAGTCGTCCAGATTATTTCAGGAATATTAGAAGGTTACAGATCCTTGATGAATCTAATGTATATTTTGTCGTTTACAGATTATCACAAACATTTTTACATGTTGTTATTTATGTTGTTTTTCTCGGGTTATAAGCTTGTATTTTTAGTTGAAATTATATACGTATTTCCAAGCTATTAGATATGACGTGATGACCAGAATTCTATCTCGAGAACGATGTGTTGTTGATAGAAAACATAATGAATTGTAGTGTTCACTGTTTAGTACACTGTTAATGAATACCCACTTTAGTTTTGTGAACTGCTATCAGCGAACAAACTGTCATTAGTGTAATATAGCGTAAATCACTCACAACATCATTGTCTCTTGAAAGCTGGGTCGTTCCATCGATAAATCTCATTATTTTATTTCTGAATAAATGATAAAGTATTGACAGCGTTACAGCAAACGTGAGCTTTAATGGACGTCTATAATGTTTCAGCTGAAAGTCTTCAATCAATGTTGAATCAGCTGGAGGAGACACTCACTGAGGATGGGGCCAAACATCGACAAACTCGGGAATTTCTGACTAAAGTGCATGAATTCGCTAGAATTAAATCATTTGGATTGGAAGCGATCCTTTACATGCTGCAGAAAACTGCTGATTTTGCCAGTACGTACTAATAACAGTACATCAACATTGTGAATTATGCCTGCATATTGTTGAAATGGAACATAATAAAACAATGAATAGTCTTTATTATTTCAAGTGGTTCTACTTCCTGTTTGCGCAGGCAGACAAAACTAGTTAGTGTATCAGGGCTGGCTTGGTAATGAGTTTTACTGTTAAGTCTTCTGTTGGTCATCCTGTCATAAGGCCATACAATAGTTACAAAAAGGTCAAACGGACAATATGTACATGTTTAATTATATCACACTGATAACAGACTGTAGAACTACGACACACGCGCCACACATTGAATGTAGAGTAAAGGTAAATAGTACATTACACAATATTTGTTAGGGACATGTATTAAATTGCTGTAAACTAATTAACTCAAACCTACACGAGTATTTGACTTTGACTTGACCCCTCTGTAATGTAAATGCAGGGGGTCTGATTGCTTTACTGGTGTCTATATCCCACGTGTCTGTCATAACGATGTACATTGCATAACTCACACGGCGTCAAGACATGCTCAACATTAATTGTGTCTTTATGTTCGGACATTAAACCAAGAGATGGATATGTATGTACACATATATAATTGTTATTATATGGAACACACAAGGGTTATTGATTATTTTGTTGGTATAACAATACAAATCTAATTCTAAAGAGATCCTTACATCAATAAAGAGATTAAATTGTCTACGGATATACATGTATATCGTTCTCATATATGTAAATGCATTAATAATATACAGGTACATAATTCATACTGATAATATCGTTTTATAATTTTTATATATATTTACATATTAATATTGTTTAATAACCATTACAGAGACAAATGTGTCTTTAGCGTGTTCTGTGAATCTAAACAGCGTGTCCTCAAATATGACAAGGTAAAATGGGGCAGTCTGAGACTTATGTTTGTTATGGAAACCTTATTTGTAAAAACTGCTTTATAAAAGCGATTACTTTGAAGCATAGTGCTTCTAATGATATGTAGATGAACGCAAATCTCCTTTCGTTTCAAACACGTTTAATTATAAAAAAAAACAGATTGGATACAAGCCTCACAACTTAGAACACCCTCTTACTAATTTTTTCTTAAATGTGAAGTAACTTATGCCCCTATTTCACTACGAGCCGAATTATCACGAATAGCACGCTAGCCATCAATAAAGGGGATTGTATATATTCGTAAACATTCGGCAAAGTTAGTGAAAAGCAATTTCACTTGTACGAAACGTTTACGAAAATCGATTTTCATACTGAAACCCTACGAAACAGATACGAATTATTTACGAATTGTTTACGAATTGTTTACGAATTATGTACGAATTGTTTACGAATTATGTACGAATTGGTTACGAATTATGTACGAATTGTTTACGAAATAATTAAGAAACAGCTACGAATACCCTACGAATTTTCGTTCTTAATTCGGGACATTCGTAAATGATTCGTAGCTTATTCGTAAGTAATTCGGTGTGAGACCATTCAAATTATCAACCACGAATTTCCAAGAACTGTTTACGAACTTGTTACGAACTACACGAATTGGATAAATCAAAATTTGTTTACGAATGCCACGAATTGGAGGAATGTTGCCGAATCAACTACGAATCATTATGCAAGAATTAATTACGAATTATCTACGAATGTTCACGAGTGTGAAAATTTTCTCTTTCTTGATGATTCGTGACAATTCGGCTCTTAGTGAAATAACGGCATAACAGCAATGCATCAACAACATGAAGATACAAACAAGATTATCGACACGTCTCCACACAAGTTCCATGTCCTATTGTAAATGCAATTTAAATGGATAAGATCGACCAGGTCATTGGTAATAGAACGTGCCTCTATCTGGAATGAGACCACTGCAGTTATACATTTGTGTAAATATGTTGACCTTAATGAAAAGTGTTTTAAATCATAGACATATAAAATGATAAGAGTATCATGTTCGAACAACATCAAGGGATAATCACGTTAAATATGTTCTACATTTGGTTGAAGGCATCTTATTCTGATCTGTTATTGTGTTTCGAAAAAAATCCAATATAGATCCATATCTTTATTTCAGTACTGAAAAGGCCACAGGCCTGTAGTACATTTACAATTCATATGAGTATACGTAGTAAGTCATAACAAGTTCTTATCTATTACAATTTGTTTTCTTGAATCCATTGCGAGATATTATGTACATTGCAAGATTCTCTAGTGATAATGTGTTAGTATCTGTTAACAGTGATATTTATTTTCTTTCGCTTGGGTATTTATAAAAGTATCTTAATGGTTTTAGATACTTAGATCGTAAAGTGTTATACACTGGGAAAATGAGAAGGAAATGTAATTCATTTTCTATATCATTATGGTATAATATACGTATTACTATAATAGTTTAACACATTGAATTTCATGTATTGAGAGAAAGTGTTCAAAGATCAATAATAGATATATAATAGATCATCGATGATATTGCCATTGTATGACGTCGACTTCACAGAATAGGGGGCACATAACTCATCCCAAGCACATACAAATGACGTCATTTGTGCACATGTACATTCATCATGAACGTAAAACGTAAAAAAAAAACCACCGCAAAAAATAGAAAGTTGTGTACCTTTCAATATAATGGTATAAATTGTAAGTACTTATACAGTAAAACCAACTGCTAATAAAGTCGTACAAGTTCCCAGTCCGTTATACATCTGATTGGATATTGGACAATGCACCCCGATTTCATTCATGTGTCATTTGATCACGGTCTGCTTCATTTTCCTTGTTGGTAAGAATAACATGTATACTGTTGCTGAGTGAATGGTTATTGCAATAAAACATTTAATGTTGCTGTACGACTTCTTTTTTTAATTTTTTTATACGATTTAATTTCTATTAAATCAGACACATATTTGGTGGCGTTTATTTTGGACGCCATTGAAGGAGCTAGCAGCTCGTAAATATGTAAATCGACAGTGTATGAGGACATTGATGCTACTTAACTGTGACGTGTACAGTTTAATGAAATACTTTCAAATTGCCTTTTGTAAGTATGGGATGAAAAAATACCAAACCATTACAGCATGATTCATTACAACAAATGATGAGTTTTGCAAGACCAATGAGTGTTTACATAACATGTATCTGCATATCTACATTTCGACTATATCTGACCTAAATGCTGCGTACATATAAATGCAGTTGGGTCATACTGCTTTTTGTGATCCTTAGCGTAGCATGTTGCACGTGCATGCCCCGAACGTGTAGGCGCGACAGTCACGCATCACTGGTTGGAACGTATCGCACACACACTACTCTTCTCATAAATGAACCTTGTTTAACTATTTAAAATATTCTCGAAAAGATATCATCCAAAATATCAGGGGGCGCTTAACTTTTTTCTTTGCGTATATAACATATACCACAGGGACATCAACTTGTATCTGCATACTTACTATATATGATGTTTTTTAAAACATGATTTAGATAATTATAGTTTTTATGTTTTGTTATTGGGCAATATCGTGATAAATACAAAATATATATTATATAAATATGCAAGTTCTGTTTGTTTTCGTAATACCATTTATTGTTTAAGGTGCCTTACTGTAATTACTTTACTTACAGCAACTGTAGTCAATGGGTGTTCACCTTCTACGTCGTACAACTGCACCATTTATCAAACCAGAATTGTTTTCGATTCATTTCATTAATGAATAACATTTAAGCTGCCACAGTAACTGATTATATTAACATTCAAATATCCCTTCACGTTGAAGTCCACGCCACCTTTTATTACAATCGCTTATTAGTACCGTATCGATGTTTTTTTATACTAATATTATGACCTCTATTATATTTCTCTTTGAATATAGATTATGATTATTATGTTACTTTAGTACGAGCTAATATTTGTCATTTGTTTTACTGGTAGTATGCATAAACAAATTTGGCATTGCATATGGATGTTCTCTCTCAGTTCTGTTAGAATCAAGTTGTTGAAACTGAGACGGAAGTGGACATTCTATCACTCAAGTTTACATAACGTGACCACTAGATGTCATATAAAGAAAACGTACACATGTTTTATGATAATATGTTAATTTTCACCTTAAGTACATTTAAGAACATTTTAGGTGTCATTCAAACATGCATATTTAACCTGATACATGTATTTGTTTAATCCCTGTAACAAACTGTCATATTTGAAACCAAATCTTAGTTGGTAGATAGAATAGACACACTGTATCATGCAATGTATAAAAGACTGACGTCTTGTCTTCTTGTTATGCCATAGCAAAGCTTTCCACACTCACAGCGCCGATGAAAGGCTTCTCTTCTCACTGTTTTTATTTTCAGTATATTGGCGCTAGGCTTTATCTAGATGTCAATATAAAGTCACCAAGATTACCACCAGTAAATGTTTCGACAGCATTGTGTCATAACCTTGTATCCTTAACATATATGTTTAAACAGGAGTGGTACCTTGAATTTAGCTCCACGAAAATATTATAATAGAACCTATCCTTAAAGAATGTAATGTTTAAAGTGATACAGAAACACCGTAACCCGCGCTGACAGGCTGCAGGTTCATTATGAAAGTCAAGAACATTCATGAAGACTTAGCTAAACACCAACAATGGCAACAATCCCCTAGAACAGGACCAACCATTTTGCGGCACACAGATTGTTACATTTCAACCAGCAGACGTCCAAGAGGTTATAGACACTGTTATATCTGCATCTTGTAATCTTGAGAATGGGATCCGATACCAACCTGGCTCCTCAGAAACTGTCTGGAATCATGCCAATGTCTTGTTTCTTCAGTCGTCAATGCCTCCCTCCAAGAAGTCTCAGTACCGACATGTTTAAAGAAGTCATCATCTGACCACTCCTAAAGAAGCAAATCTTGAACCATGTGAACCAAAGAATTACAGGTCTGTTTCTAACTTTACCCTTTCTGTCAAAGGTGTTGGACAAAAGTTGTTCTCAGGTGGTTGAAGATTCATATGAACTTTCATCAGATGAATAAAAATTTTCAGTCAGCTTAAAAAGAAAAGCACAGCACAAAAACAGCTCTGCTCAGAGTTCAGAATGATATCTTGACTCATATGGACAAGCGAGAGGTTGTGCTTCTAGTGTTACTTGATCTTTCAGCGGCATTTGACACTGTGGACTACACTATTCTCCTGCAGAGGCTAGAACACACACTAGGAATCACAGGAACGGCACTACAATGGTTCAAATCCTATCTGTCAAATAGAACAATGAAAGTCAAGGTCCATAATGAAACTTCATCCATCAGAAAAACCAAGTTTGGTGTTGCACAAGGGTCGGTACTTTGCCCGATTCTGTTTTCACTGTACATTCTCTCAATAGGCAATATCTTCCGGAGGCACAACCTGAAATTCCACGGTTATGCAGGCGATAACCAGTTATACATAGGAATAATACCAACTGAAGTTAAACAAGAAAAAGATGTTATTGAGAGTTGTATTGCTGATGTCAAGATATGGATGACCAACACCTTTCTGAAGCTCAATGATGACAAATAAGAGTTCATGATCATTGGGACCAGGCTGCAACTTCGTAAAATAGGCGATTGTAGTCTCACTGTTGGAGACCAGACTATCTGCCCTGTGCCCCAGGTGAAGGATCTCGGCGTTGTGGTCTAATTTGCAATGTCACAAGAATCCCAAGCTATAACAACAGCAAGATCAGCGACCTTCCATCTCAGCCGAATAGAAAAACCCACCGCTATTTGGACACAACCAAACTCTTAGTTCAGTCGTACGTCATCTCACGGCTGGACTACTGTAACTCCGTTGTGTCTGGTGCAGGAGCTGTTCAACATCTCCAGCTTGTACAAAACAGAGCCGTCAGAGTCATCACTAGGACTAAATGTCAGGAACACATCACCCCGGTGCTGAGGTCACTACACTGGCTTCCAGTGCCACTGAGCAGCATTAGTTGGACATTAGGCGCTTACACAAATGCATTATTATTATTATTTTTGTATAGTGGTTATAATAGATTATGTATAGGAGAATGTCCGAAAACTGGAAATTATTTTCGCACGAGGAGCAGGTTTGAGGCCGTTAGGCCGACAACCTACTCCGCGTGCGAAAATAATCTCCAGTTTTCGGACATTCTCCTACTTAAACAAAGTTCGACCCAGCGATACACTTTTCACGTGCATTAATAATGTTGAACTGTTTCAAATGGTTGAGAACGCGGGACGTTGTGCCCGAACTCAAGTTTGCACGTGTTAAACTATGGGTGTTGCCGATATACAAGACGATGACGGAGCACATTCCATTCATTTCAACTGTACACTCCGATAACATATCTTATTTTCATCAGACTCTACCAGAAATACATGTCATTGCGGTGAGTGAAAAATAAGTAGTTGGTCAAAATGAAGTATGAACAATTAATTTTCAATACTATGAACAAATTGAAAACGTACATTTAAGTCAATTAGATGCTTAACTTTGTAGGTAGGTTATATTTTGTAAGATTTTTATATTATTACATTTATTATATCACCTATCTCCGAAATTAGTCATTAGGGTTTCTGTAAGCGACTTTCTAAAGAATTTTAGTTAATAAATAAAGACCGCACGTTTATTAAAAATTTAAATAGCTGGATTTGGAAATGGTATTATAGTATTTGGCTAATTGTGCATGTGGTCCTGAATTTTTTGGAATACATAAATTAAATAAATAAATATATAATACATTTTCTTTTAGAATGTTACTGTCTTGTTTAAGACAGAAGAATGAAAAATGCACATCCTCATACTAGCATACTATTATAAATATTCATAGCACAAAATAGCGATCTAACAATACGACATCATCTCCACAACATCAATTCATATTGTAATGTATGTAATTAAGGTAATCCATTTGATGTATTGATTACTAAATAGAATAATAACTGTTGACAGGAACATTGGCGCTATTACGGCGAGGTGTTAGTTGGCGTCTATTAGTATAGAAGTCAAGATAACACATGTCCGGTAAGTAATTTAACATTGGTGTGAACAGGTGACCTGAAGGTCAGACAGTAAAATGACCCCCTCTCATAACGCAATGTCATCACTCATACATCACCAATGACCTATTCTCTGAACTTACTAACATGTATATAACTACATATACATCCCCATCGCTGTGTCTTCATGATACATCTCTGGCTGCACATATACCACCGGAAATTAGGAGTACACAAACAATGTAAGTACGCGTTTTGTATCATTTATTTAAAAAATTGACATTATGAAATACTTTTAAATGATCCTTGAAAGTACGATTTACTATGTTTGTCGCCTTGAGATTTTTCTTTCACTTCTTGAGGTCTGTCATATTGGGAAGTGGGACACATGATAAGCAAATGTATTCATTTACCTTCATAAAACGAGCGTGGCGATTGAAGACCATAATCATTCTGGTATCCTCCAGCAATTGTCAACAGCATGACTTGCTTTATGACTTTACGGAAGAAAAACTACCTGGCGGTCTGGTAAAGTTGTCAGAGTTGTCATTCATGTTACATATCATCATAGAGAACTATGGAGCGGTTGATAGTCAACATTTATATTGCATGTGTAAGACAAAGGAGATACATTCTGTACATACAACGTGTTTATAACTGCATAATGAATAACGAAATATTTGGATAAAACAATATTGGCAACGGTGAGACTTATACCCATGATAACAATTGTGGACTAAATTATGCATTCAATACTTGAAGTGAAAATATGGAAACTTATTTGAGTAGTAGAATATTCTAATACAACAACAAAAAAACAGTTTAAAACATGTTTTAAGAATCTTTCATTTATCGTAATTCATGACGTTGTCACTTCTGAAGTTATTGCAAAATATGATTTTAATCTTGAATACTATTTTCATAAACCTCGTTTAAGTAAGGGGAAAATATAACGAAAATAAACAAAACTTTACTCAAAATAAACAGAACTGAGAAGCAGTTTAATTGTAGAAAATGTCATCTTGAATTACGTCCTCAATTACTCTCGACCAATGGTTACTAATAGTAATTCCTACCTGTTTAGAATTTCACCAAAATGAATGACACAATATTATAAAATGGTTACAAAGGTCCGACATAAAATTGTTTTCAAAAGTCAAAGCAGCTCAGAGCAAGTGCGTCGTATCTGTTTGTTATGTCGTGTAGCTCTCTTCCTAATGGGCAACTGATTAAACAAGGTATTTCTCTTCTTTGTTTGATATTGAAGGCGGAATGACTTAAGAGAAATGAATGGAGAAGAACTTCTGTATTCGTGTAATCTGAAGTTATGTTTTTGCTCAACATTTAACATCTATGCAAGTATTAGAATGGTGTGTTGCAGTGGTTATTCTTTTGATTTGACCATGATAAGTGACTCTTTTCTCGCGTGCTACCCGGGTCAGTTATTGCATCTTTTTCACTGTTTGTTACAGAGACAGTTAATGCCGAAACGTCGTGTATTTTCACAATAAAGAAGTTGGTATCTAAAAAATATAATTGTTTTCTTGTGTTTTCCACTTCGATTTTTATATATATTTATTAACAAATATGGAAATTGATGAAGTCAACAGTTAATACAATAAATACCTGGGTTCGACTGGAGGACAGGTATTGTATTAAGCCAGCACCTGTCCGTCAGGTAAGTGAGGAACTGACAGGTGAGATAGATGCCCCTGGCATTCTTCCCCCCTGGACAGAGTTTCATACAGGCGCAAACACAGCTTTCCCGTGTCATTAACATTGTGGCATTACCCCCGAGAATGTGAGTGTTTCATAGGAATAGCACGTTTATCGGGACAAGGAGAATCAAGGTATTATTTTCTTAGTACCATAACATTAAATCTGACTGCTCAGATACTATGCTAATGGAATATCATTTATACTTTATAACTGTATTTGTAACTCCTCAGAGGACGATCCATTTCTGAAGTTTGTTAACTGACCACGAGAAAGTGCAGTGCAGATGAGACGGCAATGTGGAATAAGTATGGTGTAAGTTAATATTACTCTTAACCATCTGGCGCTTAAAAGAAAACAACATTTCTTAAAACTTACACGGACGTGGTGATTAAGTCAAATGAAACAGAACACAACGAAGAACTATGTTCTTCATATACACCTTTTTTATTTATGTAATGGTGAGTTCCGACATATATTCTTATGTCGTTAATAAACAACCTCAACAAACCAAACAGGAACAGAATAAAGAAGTTGCACTCCATAAAATAGTTCTTCAATGTTCATCATTGCATAATTTAGAATACCAATAATATCAGGTCAAACATAATTTATTGGTAGAATGTAGTTGTTACCATTTTGAATACTTTGATAATAACTGGATGAACGTATTCTAAAACGTTAGAAAATGTTTACATTTATTCCCTCTTTCCTCAGTTATATTAGGACTTCCTTTGTGGCTTATTTTATCCACACTCTCAGGTACAACCTATTTAAATACATTCTGTGTTACCCAAGTTTGGTGAAATTAATATGCTTGTCATTGCTTTTGATGTACGTAACTTTTGTTTTTCTTATCTAAGAAGTCAGTTCTTCAAATTAACGCAGAAGACTAGTAACATTTAGCAAATAATGTATATATACATGCGACCTACTAACCTTGAGTCTCCGTCGTGCAAAGTAAGGAAATAAAACTGAAGTAGTATGATTGATGCGCAGCTCCTCTATATCCGGTACTTTACTGTATCCGCTACATGCCTACCGTCAGTCTGTACATCCGTGAATGATGACACACAGTATATACATATAGGCCTGCATACAATGATGGAGAGGGGTGGGGGTTATGACTAGTAGGACGTGCATCAATCTCTTCCAGTACAGTACTGTACCTGTTTCTGTATAATTTAAACTGAAACATTGATTTATTTCTTCATTTTAGAAAGACCATTTTATCATTGTGTTGGTAAACTATTCTTGTGGGTTCTTTGCTCATATTTCTAAGTCTAATAACGTTCTGAAATCCAAACATCTTGGAGTGAGTGTATTATTGGAAATGCTTTAAAACTAACTTATTTAGAATGGTATTAATACTATATTTCCTTGGAATGGGCCCGTGTTGTTATGCGTGGTGTAATTACAAACCACACGGGGCATGACCGGGAGGGAGGTGTGTTTTTTTCAACTGATGATTTGTGTCTTTCAGACAGTCAACTTCTCACGCCATGACGAAAGCATGTCACCTGGTCACGATCCTGTTTATTTATGGACTTACGTATAACTCAGGTAAATCTAAACAATTTTATAAACTTGAAATATTTAACATAGTACGTATGTCCTATGTACAATGTTCAACAATAAACGATGTTCAACATTAAACGATGACCCATAAACTTAATTCCTAAAGCAGGTTTCATTGTCAATGCGCTAAGGTGACCGTAAGTCACTAAGGTTCCTTAGTGCAATGTTAAAGTAAGGGAGTTAATGTTAACCTAAGGTTGCTTTGTGAAAGAAGGGCCTGTACGATATGGTACATGAAGTAATGTTACAGTGATGTTAAGTCATCTTTATGTTCTCATTAATTGTCACCATTTCAGTCACTTTGGGACTTGGTCTCAATGTATCAGCCAATTATTCTTGCATTGCTCCATCTACGAACATTGGTGACGAAACATCAATAACCAATATGGAACTGACTATTGGAACCAGTAAAAAACTAATGTGACGTCATTCCATTGACTGTTTGACACTTATAAGCGATGACGTAACTTTGAACAGCGACTCCTCTGTTCGGCACAGTTGACTTCATTCTTTCGATAAGAGTTTACATTCATGGGAACACAATGTTGAAGAACAGATATATTGGCAACATACCCGAAATCTCTTTTATCGGGAAATACTTTGAGAAATAGCTCATGATGTACCTACTAAAATGAAGTCCATTACCTCCAGAGTAACATTTTGTCGTGTTGTCTCCCTTGAAGTATGTTCGTCGTGCCTTTGTTGGTCACTTAACTAAATAAAACAATGGATCAGACTGTCTCAATGCTGATAAAAAAACATGATTTAAGTTTGCATAGCTAATCATATGTTTACATAACTATGTTGATTTATAAGAACCAAATTGGGACCTATATATGTTCATACTATCTTGGGATAAAGTGCTATACTGATGTTATTAATTAGCCGTATTCAAAGTAAACACTTAAACTAAACGCTTAAAGTTTTGTGTATAACCGATTCCAATTATATTTATCATACCTTATATTGTTTCAAAGTGTGCCAGGTTGCACGATAATATACTAATGATAAGCACATTGCTTTGAGTGGCATTTTAGAAGTTTGAAGTCAAATAAAAGCACTCATTTAATAACAACTTCTTTATTCAGGGAGTGCGACTTTTCGACACAGTTATTTGAATCTTATACGAATGTGAAAAATAAAATGGAATATATAATATATATTGAAACTTATATTATTGATTCATTAACAATATAAACGAAAATAAGAATGAGGCGAAGTCAACAATGTGATTACAATGGAAACCATTGGAAACCAGTATTACACAGATGATGGACATGGATCGCGTCTTTGTTTGGTTGATGTCCACGAACAAATTTAATGTTTTGATTTTGAAATAAAATTGTAATTATTCTATTTAAAGATTTAAACCATACACCCATTATTTGTCTCCAAATTAACATTGGAGAGATGCGTAGAAGTAACAAACAAACGATTTTATAGATCCGATAAAATGATAAAGTGTTATTGTTACGTTCTTAATAAACTCTCGTATGTGATTTGTTTTGGCAAATAAGACTGCTTGATGCACTATCCGGCAGTTCAATTAAAAGTGAAACATATTTAGTACTTGTCTCTCAATTATGAATGCTGAACCAAAAACACCACCAGGGATCCGTTCCATAACAGTGAGTGCTTATAATCGCTCAATGAGCGCTCACTTTTAGCGCCCATTCTCCCCTGAACGACACGGTGCGATTCCTCGAGGTTTACTAGATTTGCTACGTAGCGCTACATTGAGCAATTGCGTTCAAGAGAAGATTAAAACACAGGACAAAAGGTGGTGGAATCCGCTTGCCGCTCATTGAGTGATTACTTTTAACATCTCTTGAACATGGCTCTGATATGTATCTGCCACTAAACCATGACATCAACCATGTCCTGACTGATGACGTCATTGTAGAGGCCTAATGACGCCAAGTAGGCACTCTAAAACCTGATCCACCATGAGGTGGTTTTTGTCCGCGGTTGTGCGCATCTTGGTATGTTGTAAAGGTAATCTGTCTGACTCCAAGGCTTCACGGACCTTGAAATCATTTCTCAAACCAACCGATTACGATACATATTTACACTGACAGGCAGTTAAGATACTTCTCGGGGCTAGTTTGGATTCACTTATTATTCTATTAGCATATCAATAAATACTATTGCTATTATTGATGCCCAAATTTGCATTTGATTTTTCAAACAGACACAACCATGAATACACTAGTTGTTTAAAATCCAAATGAGATTTTCACTACGTTGAACAAAAAAAGGAAAATTCAAAACGTTATTTTACGCTATAAAATATGTAAACACCTTTAATTTTAGAAATGTTTTTGGCATTGCTGATGCCTGTTTAAAGGCAGTGGATATGATATTAATTTTAATATGTTAAGAAGGTTACATATAACGAAGAAACGAATTGTCCAATGTAAAGTTATCTCTTTTAACATATACAATATATTGTTTATGCAGTGCTAATTGAGCACATGTCGGTTCTATGGTAGTACATAGTTCATATTGTTTATTATAAAATGTATTTTCTAAGTGATGAATCAAAGGTTTTTAAATATTGCTACATTTCGTTTTGAAAAACTGTTTTCAGTTTATGCCATATCAATATTGAACTATCTGTATACATAAAAAAAGATATTAATTATATTAACAACTAGAGAGAACTAGAGACTAAATGTTTTCAATACTGGACGACACACGGTTTACCAAATGTGTCATAAATGCGGTGGAGATTTGCTACGTTTATGAGTAAATACGACTCAGGACACTCTTTTACTATAAATTAATACCAAATTTAGCAATTTCCTTTCCGCGTTATGTAATGTTTATTCCATATACACTTTAAGAAATCTGTAGCATGCGTGAACACGAATAAGAATGGCATATACGTGTACATATCAATAATATTATTAAGATGGTACTCTTCAAAATATTAGATACCCTATAAATCATATTTTAAATGTTTTAGAATGAAAGACGTTTCGATAGTGAAATATTTCCAAATGTTATTGACTAACTAGGAAAAATGTAAATGTAAACAATTTAAAAACTGAAAGGCAATGACATCAAGTTTTCCAGAACATGATAAGCATGTCACCCTTGTCGGTAGAAGTCGTCATTTACAAACTTAGAATGTAAGGAAGAATGGAATTATACAATAACAATAACAAACACCAGAGGACAGACATCCAAGGATAGGTGGAGAAAAAACAATAGAAAACTGACTAAAGATATGAGCCTACACCATGCTATTATTAGGTTTGGAATAAAAAAAGATCTCCCAGGGTATAAATTGTCACTAAGCTGTGTACGAGACACTTATTTCCTGCAATAAACATTATTTATTAACCTGGTATGAACTCTTCTTGTTCTACATCTGATTCTCCTTCCTACCTGGCTGTTTAGGGTGATTGATAGCTGGCGGTAAATAACAAACTGTGTTGGGCATGCTAACTTGTGTTTACTTTTATAACCCGTTTAACAATCCCAGGAACCCATGGTATTCCAATTATTTTATTGGCTTACTCATAGTGAGAGTGTTGTCCCCAAAGAGGTTTGTGACCTTCACCTATATGTACAAATGAAACTCAATAACTATTCACCTGTTTTGTTTTGTTTTTGGATGTAAGCTGTCAAGAATTACATGATCCGCTTCACCCTAAACTTGGAGATAAAACAAACAGAATATTGACATCAATGTTCGAAATGACCCTATAAAGCCTGTTTTAGTCTATTGACTACTTTGAGAAAAATGTGGATCAGTTTAAATATGTGTCTTACTGTTGATGCCTACATGTAGAATGTACATATGTACGTGGTGACACTTAGCACCACAACTGCCTCAGAACAGCCAGTTATATACATGTTTTAGGATTCCATTGGCCATCGCTGTCATTACGAAATGAAATCGTATACGAATTAATCAAATTCAATATACAAACCGTCAGAATGCTGACAAAAATATGGATCAATATATTAAGGTATTGTAAATGGATCAGGTAGAACAAACGGTGTATCATTCTTCCATATATTTTATGTATTGTATATCTATCTTTTCAGTTGCCGCTCTAGCGTATACTCCCTACCAACAGTCCATACCAAGCGAGTACATCCATCCTTCCTACCGTCGTCAGCAGTATCAGACACAGTCTCAATATCAACAAGCAGGATACCCGGCAACCCAGCAGCAACAGCAGCAACAGCAGCAACGACAGCAAAACACTTACCCTACCCAGTATCAGGCATACCGTCAACCACAACAATACAGACCACAAACTCAGAGTCAACAAACATATAGCTACCGCAAACCTCCCACTCAGCCAAATCCAACTTACAGAAGAGGCTACCCTCAAACGTACCAAACATCGGCATCGTCCGGATATTACAAATCCCAATACCAGGGATATCAACCTCGCCAGAACAGCTACCAATATCAACGAAGACCAACGTATCAGATAACTCCACCTCGCCAGTACAATCCTCAAAATGGATATCAAACATATTATAGACAACCTTACCGTCGTCAACCGCAATACCCAGCACGTCCAACATCACAACAACATACAGCAACACAGCAACGTCCAACAACACATCAACGTACAGCAACACAACAACGTCCGACATCACAACAACGTACAGCAACACAGCAACGTCCGACATCACAACAACGTACAGCAACACAGCAACGTCCAACGTCATATTATCCACAGCAACGACATCAGCAGCACAGAAGACCGGCAACCCAATACCGTACCAACCAATACCAACAGCCTCGTCAAAAGCCGCAAAACTCTCAACTATATCGACCGACTATTCCTCAAGGAACGACGGCAACTACAACAACGACCACAACAACTCCTACACCAACAGGTGAACCAACAACCCTCTCCCCAGAAGGGGCTACAGCCCCCTCGGGCCCAGTTGACCCCCTAGCTATTTCAATGACTGGGGGGTTCAAATGGGACGCCACTCCTCCGCCCGTGGAACAACAGGAACCGGAGCCGATGGAAGGGGGTAATGGGCAGAACGGGAACGCCGAGGTGGAAGGTAATGGGCAAAGCCCCGTGTATACCCAGCCAGGACAATCACAACCGTCCTCGCAACAATATTATGACGCCTTTTGGCAAGGAGCTAACTTCTACCGTCGAATGTCTTAATCTGACTTTGATTGGTTTGTGATATTATATATTTTGTCAAATTGATATTGAAGCCGGTGAAATTATTTTGCATTTTCGGATTTGTTTGATGATGACAGTTTAACTTATCGCATGGTTGCGCTCATATTTATTCATGTGAAAAATCGAGGGATGAGTTCCTCCTATATTATCTCTGCATGCCATACTCTCTTATTAGAATAATAGTATGTTCATTCAAACAAACACGTACAGAGCATACTTTCACTTAAAGCGAAATTTAACCAATCAATAAAAATAATTTATCAGCTGTTGATGCTCAGAAGTCATAATGCATGCACTTTCTGCCAACATTATGAAGTCACACTGTCGTCCGTTTGCTGACCAACTTGAGACGAATCCGCTCATATAACTCGTCTGTCCAAGTATCAATTTCGACAGTGAATGTACAAACCGAGTTGAGAGAGCTTTTACTTATACGACATGCTCTTAATTTTTATTTGTTTCATTTCAGCTCATGTGCGAAGACCACTTTAAGGGCAGTTCATGGATAAACTGCCATGTATTATATCATTTGTATTTATTAAGATATACTATTAAGTACCCGAGTGATGACTTGCATAGAGCACAATCAGTGTTTATAATTATGAAGCTATTTCGGTATCAAATATCCAAAAGTAAAAGGCGAAAGATAAACGAACACCACAAACGTAAAAATACAAGATCACTTTCATGTTAAACTATGTTTGTGGAATTTTGAATGAACATACTTTATTTTAGATGAAAAACATTTATGATATTTCAAAATTTAACTTTACATGTAAAAACTTACAGCAAAACCTTCGTGAATGTGAAGGACACATCGCATCACATAAAATCGTAAATAAATTTTAATCGCAACTTTCAGGTTAATACCATGTTTGAATTAAACCATATATGACCAAATATCAGTTATAGTTTTATGAAGACGAAATATCCTTCACTTTTGTACAGTAGCAGGCAGATGTTATTGCATTAGAATATTATGTTAAAGTTTATTTTAATTTGATTAAATTGTTATAACCATCAGTATTTTTGTAAAGAAGTTAACGACCGTTCATGGTCGAGACTCGATAAACTATTCAAGGACCTTTCTCCCTTAATCTAGGTGGAAAATAATAATGAACAACGTGATAATTTACATGTATTTTATTTTCTAAACGAACACATACGTATTTACAATGTTAATGCGCTTAATTCAGAATATAGCATGCAGAAGGTTGAACGTCATTGCCACTTGAAAAAAAGAAATAAGAAAATACAGTACCGGACATAAGAAACGCCTAGTAGGTAGTTGTAATACGAAATTTCGTAAGAACTATCAACAACATGTCAATGGCAATATTGTAGCGTTATGAAGATGTCCTATTTCTGCACAACATTTCGAAGTTAAAAAACATGGTGATTATTTAATTTAGACAAGGGAAACTGTTCAGTGTTCCATCAGTGTTTAACCAGGAAAAGACATTGAAACAGATTTACAATTACAAACAACCGCGAGCAAGAAACGTCATCGTATTGAAGTGATGATGAAGCTATAGATCTACTTTGTCATGTTGTGCGGATGAATCAACCGGAAGTAGCGGTCTTCAGTGGGCGTGGTTTACTTGAAAGTTATCACACTTTCCCCACGATTTCAATGAACTGTCATATTAATTATTGTTTCAGTACAACACAATTATTATATTTTACATCTTAAACATATCATGTAGGCGTTTCTGCTGGCCGGTAGTGTATACAAAAATATGAATACAAATGTGATATAGCTATGATTCTTTAAATTCTGATGTATGCTCTGATTATTATTATTATTTGCATGTGGTATCATCATATCGTGGATAGATATCCCTGATCAATGTGCATGAAATAAATACATTTAACATCATAATTGTGGAGGCGGATGATAATATATAATAAACAGCAATAATGGGTGATTATCCAGTCTTGTTTTTCTTTCGCAACTTTATTTGGCTGTGAAACAAATGAAGAGTTTTTGGAAGAGTGATTTGCTTTGCATATAATGCCAGAAGTGTTTGTCAAATTAACAACAATCCATTTAAAACTTTCAAACTAAATAAGGCAACTTCCCATTGACCAAAACAGGATAATTAAGTATTTAAATGCTTATTGTGATATACTATTTGGAGATCCGTATGATAGGAGCTGGTTGGGCTGTAGCATTGGCGAGAAGTACAACCACCGAGCCATTGGTGTCTGGTTAATGTTTATCTAAGTCTAACGTAGACAGTGGTAAGAAAAACATTGTACACCAACATGACTCCTATCATGATAAAAAAAATATGTTTTGCACACATGCGAAAAATGAGATACATTTAGTGATTTCCACAACAAAATATATTCTATAAATGTCAATGAATAATTGTGTTTTATAAGAATTTATAAAGTTTAAATTTCATTTTTTTTAAAAACACTTAGAGGTATTATTTTCCTGATGCCTAAACGCCTGCACTATTTTTAGTTTTATAGTACAATATCAGCAGCTAAAAATATAAAAAAATCGTGCATATAATAACATCAAATGAGATATGTACTTTCGTTTGTACTTAGTTTATTTCCGCCCCACAACTCAACAAGCACGTTCGTGGGTAGGTCTTCAACCTTGATATCGATGTACTAGGTTTCAATAATTCATAATTTAAATAGTTAAACAACTGCCTCTATAACGTTTTGCGTTGTAACGTACAATCGTTCTGTTAGATGATTTGAACTCATAAATGTAACTGTTTCATATGAAATTATCACTGATTCACGACGGAGGACATTTAGTTTCAAGCCGTTTCTACATGGAAAAGCATATGGCAGGGATAAGATATTTAACATTACATGTATAATAGTGATTGGACACTGTAAGAGGAGTTGGTCGCGTTACTTACTGTTTATAGTTCATATTCAATGATATTTCAAATAAATTATAATTAAATTAAATGATGTCTTCATAAGACATTGCTCAATATAAATGCTGCCCTCTGCATTTGCATTGTCCGTGTTCTAAATCTGTCTACATCAGTTTATTGATTCCTTGCTGGCTGTATGTGCCTCGTTGTTTGCCTTTATGTGAATATAGTCGTTGTGTGAATATAGTCTTTGTGTCAGGGTTTGATGGATTGATATGCCAGACTTCATCGATAAAAAACGACACATGTACAAATCCAGGTCTGTTTTATGAGATCTGAACTTGAATCGTGACGGTTTTCATGTTGGTCATATCTCGCTACATCTGTCCAACTGATAAGAATGTTGAGTTTACATAATTAATGTTTTATTCAAACCAGCCCGGGAACTCTTAATTCGTATGGTAGAATTAATTTACAAACAATCAACTGAATATAATTCTTACATGAATGTATCAGAAACCTATTGGAACCTCCAAGCAAATCGGCACATATCTTGCGTGAATCAAATGTTCCACAAACTAGTGACACTACTCTAACAGTTAGATAGTGAAGCAGTGAGAAAACTGGATACAGAACAAACGCAGTAGAAGAACACCATCAATTCTTGTCTCCTTGTTAGGGGAATCTGAACAGTAACAGTGCATTGAATCTGAGTTCTTCTTGAAACTTGACAAGAGGTACAGCCGACATCCACATCGCTTCACGGTGCTGGTGCGACTTGATCTGACTGCAACCGTATAAACTCCTATATCACCTCAATTCCCACACTATCATAACCATATATACAAGCTAACTAATTCTACATGTTTAAATGCAAGTAGTTCCAACAGACAGTCAGCACATTTATTGAGAGAACATACAATCTTTTTCAAAATCCTACGAAAGTTCCACGTCTAACCTCGATACGCTCTGGTATTGATTTTGCTCTATGTAATTCGTATAAATTTAATCATAAACATGATAAAGGGCAACCTCGGGTGTAATATATATAAAACAAAGGCGGAAATGTTTCTAAATCCCGACCGGTTTCACACTTCAGTACTTCATCATGGGGTCTTTATGACGTTGTCATTCTATGACGTCACAGAACAAAGGTCGCATAACTCAAACAATGCGTACCCACATATTGGTTACGTCATCTGCATACATTCATGACATATATATACAAAGCAGTTTGGAAACATTTAAATGTGCAGTATTAGGTGAAATTAATGCTGTTTTATCGTGGTTTTAAAGACTCTGATGAAATAGTTTTCTTTGATTTTTCTCTTTTCATCGCTGTCTGACATGACTTTGTAGAATGGGAATATTTTAAAATTTGGAGTTTTATTCCCGGCGCATCTATCTATATGTCCACTCAGTGGAATGTAGCGGTAGGAGGGGTCCCTTATTTGTTGTTTGTGGACCCTCACTCTTGATCTTAGTGTATCTCCCGTTTGTCCAATATAGTCCTCGTCACATCCTCTGCATTTGATAACATATATCAAGTTTTGCGACGCGCATGTCATGTTTCCCGTACTTGGAATAAATGGCCACTTTTGAAAGTATATTCTTTTCCTTGTAATAAATACGGGCAAGTACCACAGTTTGGTCTTTCACACCTACTAATTGATTTGTCATCCTGGCTTGACTGATCAAATTTAGCCCTGGTCAATATTTGTTTTATACTTCGGCTCTGCCTTTTACTTTTAATAAGGGATGCCTGTGAGAGTTTGTCTTTTAAAGTATCACATTTCCGTAAGGGTTGGAGCGTTTCTTTTAATTTGGTGAATATTTCAGGATTTCTAGGGTTAAATGTTGATACAAATGGTAGTACCTTTTCGTGTACTTGTTCTCTTATTTTAAGGAGATCATTCCGATTTTGCCGCCTAGCTTTGCAAAGGGCGTCATCAATGATTTGCCTTGGATAGTGTCTCTGTAGTAATAGATCTTTTAGTTCATTTAGTCTAAATTCTAAGCGATCTGAGTTTGAAACGATCATGCGTATTCTTCTAGCTAATGAATATGATACATTGTTTTTTGTATGTCGTGGATGACAGGAGTTAAAATCCAAATATTGCTTAGAATCAGTTGGTTTATAGTACACATCCGTTTCTACAACATTATTCGAGATGGATACTTTCACATCTAAAAAGGGAAGCTCTGAATTGTTTATCTACTTTGTGAATGCCAAACTTGGATGTAAATTTTGCAATTCATTTGTCAAGCATTCTAAATCAGTTTGCTTGACAAATGAATTGCAAAATGCATGACAGACACACAGACAGTCTTATATATATTCAATACAATTATCATGTTCTGGGATGTTCATAAAAACTAGATGTATCATGGAGTGAAACTGTTGATACTGTAACATCGAAGGCAAGCAAGGCACTATTCCGCATCAAAGCACTCCAGTTGAAGAACATCGCTGCAAATATCGAAATATTTTCGACGCTCAGATGAAACTCATTGTTTTATATCAATCTGAGGTCTGGGGATACAAACTAATTCTGCAAAATCTTCTGTCGTCCTTGATTACGATTCCACGTCGACTACTACGTACTATGTATAAAATACTGGTGTGAAATATTGCCGTTACCCTTATGCAGATACCCGAAACAAGTTTATAGGATGATGTTTAAGCTACCGAAGAACATGTGCGAGTAATGTCAAAGAACTTAATTTCCAATAGTGCGTTGAATTGGACTCGTTTGGATGTCAGAAGATGTCGGGATTATCGCCAACTTTAGAAGTTCGTTCAAAACAAAGTTAAAATATCGTTATCAACATAACAGGACATGACAATATACACATATGATAAAACGATTCTAAATGAAGAAACGTCTCTATCAACTTTCAAAAATATGAATTTAGAAGATTAATATTCCTACTACCGTCGGCCGAGTTAGCATTAAGAATTAACATGGGAAGATGGGACGGATTACTTCATTAGGAAAACAGGTAAAGCTTGTGAGTTAAACTTGATTGAAGACGAATACCATTTCCTCCTCATACTTTCTGCATACTGTTATGAGAATGCAGTTTTCTGCAAATAATATTTAATAATTAGGTTAATTGTTTTCCGGTCACTAAAGTTTAAGTAAGGGTGAGTTGGTTTTGATCTCTAACTTACAAGTGTCAGTGAAACATTTTACTGATAAGGTTTTGCCATAGTGTGTTAGCTCCCTAACTTTCTCGGACTTTCCACAAGTTTCTGCCATCGTCTGGTCTGGGCGAGACTGCATTATCTCCCCTTCATGCTGTTTACATTTGTCTGGCTCTATCTCTGACGTCACGTCCATCCAAAATCCAATCCCGAGAGGGATGCCATTGTAACAGAGGTACTCAGTGTTTATGAAGAGACAACATGACGAGCACTTGTGGGGGTTCAGTGGATGGATTTATTCAATCGGGTGGGGCAGTATAAACAAAGAAAGGAAAAAATGCCCTGGAACACAAAATACAGAAATATTAATATATATCGTGAATTACACAACATCCATACATTAAATTACTATTACACGTGAATGCACATTACATGAGCATTCAAATCATATATACAAGTGATAAATAAACTGTTGTTACATAATCCTTTTGCAGCATTATAACATTGATACTAGGGCATAATCACATACAACAGCACATGATACTTATGTTATAAATCCATCACATTAAAACACAATTTTGAATGAAATAATACTATTTACAGACACAGATATATATAAACATAAACTAAACCAACCTCGTCTCAGGGACGCAGGCTTCCAACTTGGTCAGAGAAGCGCACTTTATCAGTGATACCTAAACGTAAAATAGGAACTAATTAACTAAATGTAAATACCTAAAGATAAGTAAACTTGGCATATACAATCTAACATAACTATACTAATGATATAATACATTTACTTGTGTTAAATAAACCTAACCTCAAATGAATGCATAGTTAGAATATATGATTCTAACTATGAATATACTAATACCCTAAATACTATAAACATTACGTACCTAATATACTTATACTAATATGTTGTAGATAACTAACTTAAGCAAATGTATGTACGAATACCCTACACTAATCCTACACTTACACTTATCAAAGATACTTTTAACTGACGTAAATACTTATCCTAACATAATAAACCTAACATGAAAACCCTAAAGTAATACTAGAAAACCATAAATACCAGCAATGCAATGCCAATATAACGTAATAACACTATCAGTACATACTGCACTAATATACATACGATAAAACAACTCACGGCACATGATGTACGTCATGCACCAACACTATCATACAAGCTAGTGATACATAAGAATATTTACACCATTATAATTATATATAATGATAGCATAACTGATATAATTACAGCATTGTACTATGCCGTAACAGGATAAAACATAAACATGAATACATATAATACATACTACACATAACCTAAGTACCTACACAAATAACTAAAGATGTAACATAACAGAACTTATCCTACATACTGTGGTGTGCAGATCGTGACGGCCAAAAGGAAGAATGCCGAGTAAGAGAGAGAGGAGAGAGTAGAGTATAAGGTACCCGACTATCACATACCAAGCTAACCTAAACAATAGACACTGGTCACAGGACAAGCCTCTGTCATGACCACCCAGATACCCAAGTAAAACCCTAACACATAGAACTAACTTAATTACCTAAGCTACAGTGAATAAATATTGTTTCTTTCGGTTGAATGTAATGAATTAGACAGGAACTATTTTCTCCTGGGTGTTTGCGAGTGTATCAAGGGAGATAATATGCTCGCTAGGTGGTGTGGTGTAGGGTATTTAAGTGGAGGGGTTTTCGAATGTCGTCTCTCTCGCTCTAGACACGGCAGAGTTCTCACTGTTAACCTTTACTATGGATGATAACTCTTCAACGGCGGGAAAATTGGACGCCATCTTACTTAAGTTGGATAGCAATAGACAAGAGATCGAGTCAACGTTTGACCACAAGATATCCAAGTTGAGGGAAGAGTTCGTAAACAGCGCGAAGGATTTGAAGAAGATGAAAGCTGAGACAGAATATTCCTGGTCTAGGGAGGGTAACCGCATACAATTCTCTTTCAATTCTGAAGTGCTAGATGGTTTGACGACAGCTAAACAAGCTTTAGCGTCAGGTGACTTTGCTTTAGCTTCAACTAGTATTACCGAAGAAGTTGATCGTCTACGACAGAGAAATAAGCTGATAAAAATAGCCGATTCATCTGAAGGTGGTTGGGAGACCGTGCGCAACTACGTCTCCAATGAGTTAGCAGACGACTCTGACGATGATAAGAAGATTGCTAAAGCGGATCTTAAAGCTCTGAGGAAGTTAAAGCAGAAGAAAAACAAGAGCGGTCCCTATTCATCTAAGAATGTGCGAAGATCGCAAGTTTCACCGTCGCCCGTGCAGTATGCGCTTCCTATTAGCAGCTCTATGCACACTCAACCAATTCAGTCTATTCAGCCCTTTCGTGGGGTCAGAGGTCAGCGACAGGGGTCGTGCTTTGCCTGCGGTGACTTATCACACTATATCCGAGAGTGTCCTTACAGAGCGGGCAGCACGCAGTCTTCACGAGCGGGGACAGGAGCCACGTCTACAGTCACGTCCTAGTGTGGATCAAGATCTGTCAGTTACGTTGCTTTGTGATTCAAATATCTCTGATAATGATATTGCTGATAAGCCACATTGTTTCTATACTGACGACTATTTTGAATATGAACAGGGTACGGAAGAGATTATGGTCAAAGGTTAACTTAAACTTTTGGTGTGAAATCGGTACTTCTGATTATATTATTGACATTATTGGAAATGGCTACAGAATTCCGTTTATTTCCAGACCTCCGAGTATGCATTTGTGCAATAACAGTTCAGCGTTTAAGCATCCAGAGTTCGTGACAGAAGCCATCTGAGTTAAAGAATAAACAATTGATAACGGAGTGTGGTTCTCCCCCGTACATTGTGAATCCATTATCTGTTGCCATTCAGTCATCTGGTAAAAAACGCTTGATTTTAGACCTATCAAGAGTGAATGATTACGTGATAAAAAAGTCTGTCAAGTATGAGGATTGGAAAGTGGCACTTGAATATATCAACATGAACGATTGGCTAATCAAGTTCGATATACACTCAGCTTACCACCATATTGATATCTGTCATAGCCATACAGACTTTTTTTAGGTTTTCATGGAGAGATTCGACAGGGCAGATACACTATTTCAAGTTTTTGGTCCTCCCGTTTGGTTAAACATCCGCGCACTACTTGTTCACGAAAGTTATGCGTCAGCTCGTAAAGAAATGGAGATATGAGAGCAAGAAAATAGTGACATTTTTAGATGATGGTCTATTATCGGCTCCTTCTTCTGACGAAGCTGTCACTACAGGTCAAAAAGTGAAGCATGATTTGATTCGGTCTGGCTTTGTTCCTAAAGTCGAGAAATCGTTATGGTCGCCCTCCCAGGCTCTAGAGTGGTTAGGATTCCACATTAACACTGTTTCCATGGTGATGTCTATTCCTCAGAGGAAGATTGACAAATTGAATGTTCATCTTCAATGTTTGCTTCTAGATAAGCATAAGTACCACAGTGTTAGATCACTGGCTTCAGTTGTTGGGCAGATAGTATCTATGAAGATGGTGATAGGTTCAGTTGCTCAACTAATGACTAGATCACTCAGTATGGACATAGACTCTGTGTTTTCATGGAACAGTAAAGTTAAGCTTTCCCCGCAGAGTGTTGATCAGTTGAGTTTTTGGGCGGCACATATTGATGCTTACAAGAGTACTGGCTTAAAGGCGCAGTCTATTCCAACACGAGTTGTGTACAGTGATGCGAGTGGTTCTGGGTTTGGGGGATATTGTGTGCAATTTGGGCAGGCTATTTCGCATGGTCAGTGGTCAGATAAAGAAGCTGAATCAAGTTCTACATGGAGAGAACTTCAGGCAGTGCACCTTGTGTTGAGAAGTTTTATCCCTCGTTTGTCTGCTCACAGAGTTTTGTGGCTTACAGATAACAAAAACGTCACGTCAGTAGTTGAGAAAGGGAGCATGAAACCTCATCTTCAGGCAGTCGTGTTGGATATCTTCCACTTATGTTCCTCTCACAATGTAGCCTTACATATGCAGTGTATACCTCGTTCAGATAACGAGACAGCAGATATGCTGAGTAAAATTGTTGACTATGATGATTGGTCGATTCCAAACTATATTTTCAAGCAATTAGATGCTAAATGGGGACCCCATCGTGTTGACAGATTTGCGTCGTATTATAACACCAAGCTTCCTTGCTTTAATTCCAGGTTTTATAACCCGGGATGTGATGCTGTTGATTGTTTCACCGTTAACTGGGGCGGTGTAGTTAATTGGCTGGTTCCGCCTGTGTGTCTGATCCCAAGGTGTCTCAGGCATCTGGCAGAGTGTCGTGCTAAGGGTACACTCATCGTGCCAGAGTGGCACTCAGCGTGTTTTTGGCCCCTTATTACTCTGAATTGTGAGTTTATTCCCCAAGTGAAGGATGTGATGTACTTATCCAGATCTAAACAAGCGTATGTTGCGTCTAGGATTAAAGGGGGCCTTTTTGGAGAGCACGATTTGGATTTCAATATGTTGGCTCTGTTTGTTGACTTCAGCATTATCTGATTTCATGTTTCTGTTTACAGATTTATTGTCAAGTGCCTATGGTGATGAGTTGGAGGTGTTGCCAGGTGATGTGAGGAGATTAGCTGATGATTTGCCAGAGCTGTTGTCTCATTGTCGAGCAGATTCTACTGCGCGGAAGTACCGTTATGGTATTGCAGCATGGAAACGGTGGGCTGAGTCTTTTAATAAGTCTACTAAATTGCCTATGTCTCCTTTGCATTGTGCGATATATCTTGTATCTGTAATTCAGAAAAGCGAGTCGTTTGCCCCGGTGCAAACTGCGTTTTACAGCATTCGTTATGCTCACGTTGTAGTAGGTCTATCTAGTCCTACGGAGAATAGTCTGGTAAAGAATGTTTTAGAGGCAGCTAAAAGAAAGTTAGCTCGGTGTGTTTCTAAGAAAGAACCAATAACTATTGATTTGTTGGAGAAATTGTATGATTCAGTTTTTGCTTCACCTTCTCTTAGTACTATAAGAGTCATATGCATGTGTCTTATAGCATATTCAGGCTTCCTCAGATCGTCTGAACTTCTCCATATTACGAGACAAGATATTGTATTTTATGACACTCACATGATGATTTTCATTGAGCAATCCAAGACGGATGTTTATAGGGACGGCGCATGGCTGGTGATTAGTAGGACTCATTCCAAGTTGTGTCCAGTCGTGTGCTTGGAGAAGTACCTGGCAGCTGCGGAAATTGCTCCTTTGTCTGGTGAATTTATTTTCAGGAGTTTAACGAAGACATCTTCGGGTTATAGACTAAGAAAGGTTGACCAGCCATTATCTTACACTCGCTTGAGAGAGATTTTTATAGAGGCGTTCGAACCGTTTGTTTCAAACATCAAGATGTATGGTTTGCATAGTCTACGAAGTGGAGGGGCTTCGGCTGCAGCCAATAATGGTGTCCCCGATAGAATGTTTAAGAGGCATGGCAGATGGAGGAGTGAAAATGCCAAAGATGGATACATCAAAGATGACCTTCGAAACCGCTTAAATGTTTCACTTTCTCTTGGCCTATGACTTTCTTTGAATCTCGCCATGTGTCGCCGAGCGGCCGTTCCAATGTTCTAAAAGTGTTGTGTTTTTATTGAGAATGAGCTCCGTTGGGAAGGAGAACTAGCTTGAACAACCGGTGCAAGTGTTAGTAGAAACACAGGACATAGGATAAAGTAAATAAAGGGGTATTTTTATGAAATGTTAAGTTTATGGTAAAACTGCTAAATAAGTTATTGAACTTATTTAGTATGAATGATATTAAAATAGTAAAAAGAAGTAAATATAATAGATTAAAATGAGATATTTACACACGGTTACATTAACACAATAGCGGCAACACAATGTATATTATACATGTATTGATTAATAAAACATTGTCTATACATTAGCTATATCGCTTAAACATGTATCACGAGTGAACATAGTTAACATTAAAATACCTGTTTAGAAATATGTGAAAGTCAAATATGCCATTAATAATTTGAAGCAAATTTATTTAATGAATGTTTGCAACCATCTACTGACGTCCGGATTGTATATATAATTACAAAGTATATGATATAACACTGTCAGACATGAAGTATAATGAATGATTGCCAAATAACTTGGATGACGCACTGGTGTGACGAATATATTTTAGAGACTCTTCTATGGATATAGAATATACAGAGTTACGTCTCTTTGACTATATACATGTATATATTATACGAATACAAATTAATTTGTCAGTGTCCCTAACACTTGTGGAAAATTGTAACAGATGATGTTTTAGTGACAGTCTTTTGAGTAGCATATTGTTTTTGGCTATCGGCTGAATATTTTATAATATAATATATATATATATATATATATATATATATATATATATATATATATATATATATATATATATATATATATATATATATATATATATATATATATATATATATATATATTACATGTATATAATATCTTATTATTATTAACATGAAATGATATTCTAGTTACTCTATTCGGAATTCGTCAATGTGAATCCGTTGATATACACATCACACGTGAGTGGGGAACTGAGACCTCTGTGCAACCCGCTAATACGTCGTGACAAAGTCGTGTCCTTTTATGAGCGCTTCATTAATTTCATGCTTTGCGACCATCAACTCACCATTCTCTCAACGTGAAGACGACTCCCCGGGGCCTTATACGTTCAGTATGCTTTTGTCCTTTGTATCCTTTACGTTTAATAACCGTTTGTATTTATGAAGAAAAAACATACCCACCATTGGCAGAATGAGCTGTATATAATCTAGGAAGTAATAATGTGAAACGTTTCCTGCAAGCCATCAACAACTGAATGTGCCAAGGCTCCTCGACCCTGCAATCATGGCAATTGCATAAGGTAATCTGTATTGCTATAGGCCACCCACCATGTATGCAATTAAATGAGACTGCTCCACCGATTGGATCTGCGTACCAATGAAATGGCGACTTGAAATCCACTTTAGTCTGTCACGATATTTGAATGTTCAAAAACGAACTCGAAGTTACCCACAATGTGTTTCATTGGTTAATGATTCCATAACAAGACTCGACGTATCCGTATATCAAGGACGGGTTTGGATAGAAGAAGCCAAGCCAAGTCAAGTCAAGTAAAGTCAATTTTATTCTCATAACTCATACACAATGACATAGAATAAACAAAGATACATGAACATAACAAAACACATAGTCATGGAGCATACGAAAGCTATGTTTGATATACAAAGCAATCTTAACAAGTATAGGTTTGAATGTATTGGACATAAGTTAACTATATATTTCAATGGATACATGTTTACAGTAATAAGCAGGAAGATATTTATTTCTTAATTTATTTGATAAACTACACTTTAACATAAAATGAAATTCATCCCCAATCTTACACTTACACAATGTACATACCATCTACCAGTATTGATGGGGAGTCTGAGATTACATGTTCTAAGTTGTGTGATATAAATACGTAAATTCAATGGAAGCTGCAGTAAATAGTCTATAATTATAGTTATAATAATAGCCTTTGGATGATTGTAATATACTTTCTCTCCATTTTTTCCTGAAATTGATCAACAAGTACAGTTTAAACATTATTTATCAATCAGTTGGTACTTTGAAACTCTTGCATCTGCCAAATGTAGCTATAACCTGTACTTTCTAATATAGATTGATTTCCGTTATCAACGAGAATTCAGCCTTTTAACCGAGAATTTTGTAAGTTGAACATAAGTTTGTACATAATATTTACCTTGTGATAATAATAACTTACACCAATACGACAATATAAGCCTCGGTCACTTAGGCCTTAATATACTGATGGAAATGAATAAAGGAACGCATGTATTGATGGTGAAATTTGTTCTATTGTCATGGGTTTTTGATCAAGTATATTTCATTGAGTATGTACACCACAGATGAAATGTTAGTATCTGGTGTGTCCTCCCTGTTTCCTGATTACTTCTTCACACCGTCGTGGAACACTTTGGATCAACTTCCGGATGACAGCCCGAGGAACTGCGCGCCACACTTCTTGGAGAGCCTGGAACATGGTGTCAGGTGTCTGGGGTAAACATCACGATCCCTCACCCGACGTCCAAGAACGTCCCAGAGGTGTTCAATGGGATTAATGTCTGGGCTCTTGGACGGCCATGGCAACACTCTGGTGTTGTTTTGCGTGAGAAAATTCATGCTGACGTAAGCGGTGTGGGGTCGAGCATCGTCATGTTGAAACTCAAAGTTTACACCCACTCTACGGCGGAAAAGAAGAACTACAGGTTGCAACACTTCGTCTCGGTAACGGACACCAGTCACCCTTCTATCAAGTCGAACAAGGTTGGTCCTATGGTCATAGGTTATGCCGCCCCATACCATCACAGATCCGCCCCCGTAGGAATCGTGTTGTTTGATGGTACACTGATGGTGACGTTCACGAAGGCGTTGCCAAACGCGGATCCGACCATCTGCGAAGTCCAAATTGAATCGTGACTCATCACTGAACATGGTATTGCGCCAATATCGAAGTTGTCTAACTCGATGTTGTGTAGCCCATGCTCTTCTGAGACGTCTGTGTTCCGCAGTCAGCCTTACCCCAACAACAGGACGACGTGACTTTAAGCCTGTTGCTTTAAGTCTGTTTCTGACAGTACGGTCACAAATTCTCGTTACTGCTCTGAACTCAGAGTTTATTTCCGATGCTGGTTTAAATCGGTTACGTAAGGACAGCAGCACCAGCTGGCGGTCGTTTCGGGGCGTTGTCTTACGTTTTGGACCACGACCGGGTTTACGTTCCCTGTCTGACGGTACCGGTTCCACAGTCGCGAAATCACACTTTTAGACTTGTTAAATCGTCTGGCTGTCTGTCATATTGATTGACCGTTGTTGATGCTGCCGATAGCCTGCCACTTCTCATTATCAGAAAGGTATGCTCTAGGCATGATTCTGAAAGTAAAGGTACACTGACATTCGTTGATTTCTTGAAGGTGAAATGGACGTTGCCATGCATGAAGTTCATGGAAATCAATTGTCACCTGCATGGTACCTTTTCAGTGAAAGTAAACATCAACATTTTCAGTTTATAATGGCCCCACGCAGCCTCAAACAAACGGAACATGCCAGACATAAGTTAACAGTAATTAAGCGTTCCCTTATTCGTTTCCATTAGTATATTTCTGTACATGTTGATAAATAGTCCCTGTATCATTTTTAGAAAATGTGTATTAAAAAAGCTTACATGTCATCGATGTCCGCCAAGACCTATCCAATGATTTGAGCGACTTAACTAGCTTTGACCCAACGCCAAAGACTGCCTCTTCTTATCGAAATTGAAGCTCACATATTTTTCAACCAATCAAAGATTTACCGACCGTTCACCAATCAATCTGTTTTCGTCATCTCACGTCGAGTCAGTTGATTATTTTTTTTGTCTTAGATAATATTTAAATCACATGCCTTACATCCATCGTGTTTTCCTGGTGAAATGTCCAATTGTTGACATACATGTAGGAGGTGATCTGTTGACCAAGGGTGGGATAGACGAAGATGATTTAGGGGTCATACGTTTACAGTATCCGATGGTTATAAGTGTGATGTATTATAAAAGAAAGCAGCCGATACAATGAAGTAGAAGTAATAACTACACTCGCAGAAGAAACATCACCATACAAAATAAACAAATATATATAAATGATATTTCAGTGCAGTAATAATGCCTCAACAATTTTACATCCAATAAGGTTATTTATGTCGACTACATAATTTACATTTATTAATAACAATTCTATTTGTTAGAAAATTTAACTTAAAAGCCAAACATTCTGGCCAGAATCCATTTTAAAAATGCGATTTCAGCACCTCAAGTGATTTAATCTGACATTAAAATAACTGAACCATATTCTGATGTATGACATTGTGAGGACTTATTAACACAAGTCTATCAAAGTCATTTAAAATCAACTTTTCCAGCAGCAGTATTTCGTTTTTTACTCTGTTGATGACCTTTCATTTGCTCGTTAGTGTTTTCAATAAAGTAATGTTAAAAAATAACATTCGTAAATGAATTCGTAAAATGTTTATTCACTTGAAAATACAGTTGTTGAATATTTAATCTCTGTGGTTGTTAATACTATTAAGATGACGAATGCGAGCATGAACCCTCAAAAGATAAAGTGACTAGTCAATCTTATTATTTTCCTTTAAGAACACATGAAAGGGATTTTTCAAATATGAATCTCCTCTAAGAAAGCCACCTAACCGTATAATTGTGTTTATGTTATACTTCTGTTTTGGGGCGTTGTTGGTATGCGTTTCAAAGGATAAACATATCTTGTAAATTAGTATGACATATTTAAGGTATTCAGGAATGTCAGATAAGCATCCATTTCCGAAATATGCATATTGTCTTATTTATTTAGCTTTGTTATAGCTGACTATCTGTTGGAGTGTATTGGCAGAAACGTATATATACATAGAGAGAGAGAGATCAGTAATATTTAACTCATGTCGGCAATAGAATATCAACATAGCTTTAGTAATAAATGATATTTATTTTGAAAAATGAAAGAAGAAAATGATATGAAGACAAATATTATTTCAAAATGTTGGTTTACAATGCTTTTATAAGATTGATCCGACCTCATCCCATTCATTGACAGGTGTTGATTATCCTGTTTCATCCACATGTCTTCACCCCCGGGGCTTTTCATCAGGTGAATTCGTACTCATATAAACTGTTGTTATTAAAATATCTACTAAGGAAAACGCTTGGAGTTAATTGAGTCAGGTATGTGAAGCGTCCAACAACGCGTTAACGTCCAAGACATTTAGAGGATAGTGATAGTCACAGACATGGTGGTAAGACATGCTCCGCCCCCTCCCATAGGAGAAGGTCTTCTCATCACAATCGTTAGCAGGTACCCATTTGCTATGGGTGAACAAATGCACATTTTGAATAAAGTTACCAAGGATGAGACCAAATTTCTTTCAACTCATGCATCAGTGTGGGGCAGGGAATCAACCCTTGACAACCTCAGTTCTATCCAGCAATGAAGCGGGTGACCCACCCATCGAGTGAACTGCGCCCATTGTTGCTGAACTACACTGATGTGGTCGACTGAGCTATGCACATGACCACGATTCACTTTAAATGCACACTTATAATGAAATCATTGCGCCCTATGCCTGCATGCACAATTATAATGAGATTATTGCGCCCTGTGCCTGCAGGCACAAGGCCAGTAATCCCCCTATTGTTCTTGTCTCTAGCTAAACTTATGGCCAGCAGGTGTATCCTGTTCAAATATGGTTACATCAGACATTTTATTGTTATGTTTATATTCATTTCTTTAATTTTGTATTTCAAAGAAGAAAATGTTGAGCATTTCACATATGTCATGGAAATAAATATAATGTAAACAAATAATGACAACTTTATAAATAATTTATTATGTACTTGTAAGTTAGTAAAAATAGTGATGAAGTCTGGGCTACGGAGAAGGCAGGGAGGTAAGAAAAAGGGCAGGGCACGACAGATAAAGGGCAGGGTGCATGTTCAAAAGGATAGGGCGCTGCGCCCTGCTAAATATGCCTAAGGGAAACACAGAGTCTGCGTGATGGCCCACGCTTCTGATATTGGTTAACCGGTTTCGTGATAGAAAATATAAATTAAACCTATACATAACTCCTATAGTCATAAAGTTGTATTAATGTTGCGGGTAGCTTATTAAGTGTTAAAAAATCCGTATGTCTACAGTAATAAACCAACTGCAAAGCACAACTCTGTACTCACATCGTCTTGGGAATTAGGAGGATTCTTAGCATGTTATCGGGAGTACATGTTCTTGAAATGATATATATATACGCGGAAGAACACATATGTTAATGTAAATTGAATTCAATATTTAAGGTTTTCGTGAAAAAATAATGGAATACTCTTATCTTATAACGTTTATCATCTTAAACGTGTAATGTTGGTTTGAAAAAAGATACTTTATTGCGAGAGCACTGACAGTGTGATATACCGAGCCGTCTCCAACCCATAAATCGTTTAGGCCTTTTGCGTTCTTTACATCATTTTACCGAATTGCCTACTTTAAAAAATGCGCACTTCCACAGTGACCCTTTGCACCTGGGATTATTGCAGTAGGTGGTATTTAATGTATGACCTGAAAGAGCTATATAGGCCTTCGTTACATGGGGTTATGCTCCTAGAGAGGACCTCACGGACAGGGAATCAGGTAGGTGGGCCTTCTCTTAATTACAACGTAATTCATCATCCAATGGTCTAAACTTTAGCCTTACATTTTTAAGGAAATAATTGATTTTCATATGTTGTCTTAAGCATGATTAATATTCTTAATGATTAATATTATTGTTTGTCAAGTTTAATCATTAAATGCTCAAGGTTTTTCAAAACAATAGTTTTAGAACAAATGACTAGTGTGTTTTTGTGATAAAAAAAACGACGAGTCTTAAGTTTTTTTTAAAAATATTTATCTATTTATAATATAATTTTAAAAATAAATATGTAAATATTGATGCATTTCAAACTGTGTTTTACTTATAAAGATTATATTAGAGCAATGCTGTTATATTATTGGATGATATTGACCAAACGTAAAAAAATACAAACATATTGTCACATAGTTCATATACCTTTATACTTTTCAATGTGGCGTAGTTTTCAATATGAGAATATGTTTATTCTTAGCCGTTTCATTTACGAAAATTTCGTTTTAAAAGAACTCTTTAAACTACATCTGCAAATCAAACGTAACTATTCTATATGGGCTCCAATTCACTTAAATAAATTAATTTAATTTTTTTTGTCTTTCAGATATCAAAATGATTCCCAAACGCCAAGCTGTCTTTTTCGGAACAGTTTTCCTGTTACTTTCGCTTTATGGTAAGGTTAATATTATTGCTTTAACGTGACGGGGTAGTTACACGATAAATGGGACTGGTATATTGCTTACTGTATTGTAATTAGTTTATAGTTCATATTCATTGATATTCACATATAGATAGGAGATTTTATTAAAGAAAACGTTTACTTTGTTTGATATCCTATGATAGTTCAAATTCGTGTTTTGTTCGGGACGAGTTCCTTAGCGAAATTCCAACTCATACCCTCAGAGCCAGGCACCAACCGCCAGCACTGACTATACCTACACCTTATAAAGTAGACCACCATGACTTCGTCATCCCAAACGTAATGATAGTACATGTGTTCACTATCTAAAGGCCATGTATTTAACCACAGGCTTATTAAACTTTGCCATTTATGATAGAGATAGTGAGATTTCCTGACTAAGTATTTTCACAATCGTATTTCTGACAACGGAAGGACAAACATAGTTTTGATTGGATAAATCATGTGTAACAATATAACAAAGAATGTTACTGATTCACGGGTATTGACCTTGTAATACTCCGCTATAACAGTACTTTATCTATAGGATTACTAAGATGCAAAATGTGTTTTTGTCATAATATGTGAAATTATAATAACTGAATATCAGTTTGTGTGTTGAATGAATGAACGATATCAAAGCGTTATTCCAGCGCAAACGTGAACGCTCGCACGCTCGTTGTTCACACGAGTTTGAATAACGCATTGCATTGTTAATTTTCAGACACAAACTGACATTCACTTCTCAAATATATTTTCCAGGACGCGTAGCTGAAGCGGTGACGGAATCCGAGGTTGGTGATCTAATTGGTTTAACACCAGCGACTCAAGCAGATGATGGCGGGGAAACAACAACCCCTGCAGATGACGGCGGAGAAACAACAACCCCGGCAGCTGATAGGGGAGAAACAACAACTCCTGCAGCTGGTGGCGGGGAAACAACAACTCCTGCAGCTGATGGCGGGGAAACAACAACTCCTGCAGCTGGTGGCGGAGAAACAACAACTCCTGCAGCTGTTGGCGGGGAAACAACAACCCCTGCAGCTGACGGCGGAGAAACAACAACTCCTGCAGCTGATGGCGGGGAAACAACAACTCCTGCAGCTGGTGGCGGGGAAACAACAACTCCTGCAGCTGTTGGCGGGGAAACAACAACCCCTGCAGCTGATGGCGGGGAAACAACAACCCCTGCAGCTGACGGCGGAGAAACAACAACTCCTGCAGCTGATGGGGGAGAAACAACAACTCCTGCAGCTGGTGGCGGGGAAACAACAACCCCTGCAGATGATGGCGGGGAAACAACAACTCCTGCAGCTGATGGCGGGGAAACAACAACCCCTGCAGTGAACGGTGGAGAAACAACAACTCCTGCAACAGATGAGAGAGAAACAACAACTCCTGCAGCTGGCGGCGGGGAAACAACAACTCCTGCAGTTGATGGCGGGGAAACAACAACTCCTGCAGTGACCGGCGGAGAAACAACCACTCCTCAAGTGAACGGCGGAGAAACAACAACGCCTGCATCTAATGGCGGAGAAACAACAACGCCTGCAGCTAATGATGGGATTACAACAACTTCAGCAAATGGTGGGCAAACAACAACTCCTGCAGCTACCCCTGATGAAACAGAAACTCCAACAGCTGACGTTGGAGAAACAACATCTCCAACAACTACAACCTCAGCAACTGGAGAGGCAACGACCACTCCTGCAGTTACCTCAGATGAAACAACAACTCCTGCAGCGTATATGATAGCAACAACAACCCCGCAAGTTAACGGAGTAACAACGACAACCACTTCAACAACTACAATTGCAACAACAGCAAATAATCCAACAACGCCACCACCTGCTTCCAGTCGAGTTGATAATCAGAATACTGGAAGTACAATAAATCAACAGGCCCTGTTAATGCAATCGATTATGGATCAACTTTACCGATCGCAACTACAGAATCAGTACAATCAGTACAATCAGTACTACCCATACTATCAACAACAATATCAAGGCTTTTATCCACTGCAATATGGGAACCCTTACCAGAGTCTATATGATTCATTCTTCACCTTTGCACTTTTAGATATGTTCTAAATAGCCCCAGGACAGTCGTGTAAATAAGTGAATTCCAATATCATTTCTCTAATCCAATTGTTCGTTATTGTTCTTTTCGTTTTTCTTATTATTTTTTTGCACCGACCACACTGTGAATAAAATGCTTGTGATTAAATGATTTTATATAAAAGATTGCGTTGGTTTAAAGTAAGTTTATATGTGCAGTAAGAGATGCCATTGCTCGCTAGGCTCCACAATCAAAGCTTACATATTTTCCATGAAACAAAAGTGGGATGTAATGTAGTTTGTATCTACTGAGTTAACTCCTGAAACATAGATTCATCAGTATCAGAATCTAGGACAAGTTCCAATGATAGGAAACACAGTATCGTCCAGTTTTGTATTAACAACGTTAAAAGGAACTGATGTTAAAAGATACAAGGTTTTCGTGACAAATATGTATATCTCACTGAGTGAGAAAGTGTATATTTACTATATAATGTATACTAGAACATAATATAACGTTTCTACCTCAATAGATGATAAACATGGTATTTGGCAAGATTTGAAGGATATCTTAAATGAGGTGATGTTATTATTGTATAACATTCGAAGCGGGTCATTTTCATAATGAGCGGCTGCACTAAAGATCCCGTCTCAAATGTAAATGTTACGATATAGAATAAATATTTACCTTCAGACCAGTGTTTCGTGACGAAGAAATGCGGAACTTTTTGGGTAAATATAAATTAATGTTATTAATTCAATCACTCTAAATAACATTATTCATACTGCAGACTGATAGAAGTTTTATTCCACTGATAGAATACGATCTCTCACTGACAGTTATCGATTAAAAGATGTCTCGTTAAGGGCACTCTTACACCTTTTTTGCATGTTATATTTGTTAAAATGTGACGTTTTTACAACAGTTTAAAGGGACACCGCGCCGAGGATAAGAATGAGTCTCATCTTTATCTCACTAAACTGATTAGAGTGTCTGCTTTTACGCTTCACTTCACTGTCTACATGCAGTAGTTATTATTACCAATTACGTCAATTGTCTGAAATTCGGTGTCTGTGACTTGTTAGCAGACATGTTAATCAGCATAGGTAGATTCACATGATCTGATTTTTATTCTCGACGAGGTGTCCCTTTAAGCAGAATATATTTACATTAGACGACCAAACATCTCATTACATGACCGATTATCTGTAGTCAACTGTGTAACATAAAATTCTGTTGGCGACCATTTTATTGTGAATACCTGAAAATAATTCTAGGTAGAAAAATGGATTCGTGTTACTTAAAAGCGCTGTAGCATGCCGTTCGTATCGTAAATATGTGTCACCAATGGCTAAATAATACCCCTGAATCAACGAGAGAGTTCTAAACATGTATACATGATTCGGTCCAATTACCATCGAGCGGGCAGTTTAATGTGTTCACATTAAAATGCTCGATCAGTATCATGAATTCAAACATCATGAGTACATTATTATTTTCCAATGTTATTTTACAACAGCTATATCCTCTGGCAATTGTCACACTTTGAAATAGCCAAGAAAAGTTTTAATATCATGGGAAAGGTATGTTGCTTCACCAACACAGTCTTTGTTACCTCTTTGTGAAGTCCCATCACGTTTACAGGATAATTGACCTTGTATTCGGGTGTAAATTGTTTCACCAACAAACACCTTGATAGAATATCATTCTCCGTGATTCATTGGTGTGTTTATTTCCTTAACAGTATGATAAACGGTTCATGAAGAATGCTAAATCTTCCCAGGAATAAATACTACAAGACCGTTGTATATCTTAAGCTCTTAAACTCTGACTAAACAAGTGTCAAATATGTGCAAATTACACGGAGGGTTGATGAAGTGGATCTTAATGTCATTGATAGTAATACAGATCAGTAAGTACTAACATTAATTGTATTTCATGATTTTAGTTTACAGAAGTTCACCGTTCAAATGGCCATGCTTATCTCGCTGAGTGAGATTGATTTTGTAAAATCCTGTCATTCTCAATAGGTTGCAAGTTCCTGGTTGTTTTATAAAGTCAGGATGATAATGTGGAACTTGTCAGTACTGATAAAATATGATTGTAACGTTAGTCAGTATTCAGTTTACACCATAGTGTCAAAGTACATGTTTATCGCAAATAGTAAAAAGGAAATCTTTTATATTAATTAGTTTATTCGAGATTTAAACAGATGTAAAAAAAAAAAAGTCAACATCAGATTAGATTTCCGTGTGGTACGACACTTGAAATATGGTTTGATGTGTACACGAGATGTAATAAAGCATGCGTTTGAAAGACCAAAATGTTAAAATTAAGCTTTAACATTAACATTAACATTCACGGGAATACATGTAATTTCACGTGCATAAGAAACGTCACCGTACATATACGGGATATTTCAATGAGTGACGCTGAAGTAGAGTTACACCTGCAGAAGCCAACTTATATTAATTTGAATTTTAAAAAAATATTTTCTGTTCATGTTTCTGAAAACCGACCTTTTAAGAAATCGTTGGTTTTGATTGTCCTTATCTAGACGAAATAGGAGAGTTTAAAATGACTTTTTGGCTTGATTTATGTCGTCTTACTGTAATGATGCGTCAACAGTGTAAAGTCCAAGCATAGCTTTATAAGTTTTATCTTCATTACCACAAATTATGACCAAAATACATTTTGAAAAGAAAATCACAGGTACCATACTCTTATGATTGAAACTGTGAGAACTTTACAAGATATCTGCCTAACAAATACATTCAAAATCGCCTTTCTCCGGCAGCAGTATTTGTTTTCTCCTTTGAAGACGATGTGACGTGTCTGTTTGATGCCAGTTTATGTATGCAACTGTAGTATGATAACCAACCCAACTGGTTCAATAGAATACAACATTGGATACATGGAGAAGGAACAATATGTATTCAGCAGCTGGATTTATATATATAAATACAAAATATAATAAAAGATGACTGTAATTATTCTAACTATTACTCGTAAGAGCTGATACCTTTCGTACAAATTAGTCACTGATTGAGGGTAATTTAACTACATCTTGCAGACATAATAATGAAATTCAATAGCAATCGTATATAGGTTGACATCATTTATAAGTTCTATCACATCGTGGTGTGCTCTCCAATTGATAGATTGTGATATAAATGGTATAATAGATATTCACTTTGGGAAGGATAAACTGATGTCAACTGTTGGATATTGTTCAAGATATTGATGGTAGAATACTTTTGTGATATATTGATCTCGAGTACCCCTTCTAACGGTGAAGTTAGCCAATGTGCTGTACAACACGCGGGTTTCAAATACATACGTTGAGCGGGTCTCATCTAAAGTAATTTTGAGTTTTGCCTTTTGTAGGACATCAAGACGCCTTGGGTTAACATCGATACACCAACCAGTAGAGTGTAGAGTGTTTTGTATATCAACCGTTTAAAACTACAGTGGCAACCTGATAAGTAAAATAACAAGGGTCTCGTCAAAATGTTTACTTATCGCGTATTTCACTTATCCAAACTTCTGAAAACCTTCATGTGATAACCATGTACATGTATATAGCAGAATATAAGATGACAGTTGTATGATTTAGTTAACCGGACACAAATAGTGACAAAAGAAAAGTGTATACTTCTCAGGTTTGTTTTAGTTAAGCGGTCTCTACCTAGGCACTTCACTGTATAGCGTTATTGGTGTATTGAACATTAGGGACGTTTTGTTTGCACGTCAGGTTATAGATATGCGAATCATAAAAAAGGTTAGTCAACTCTAAATGAACAATGAGTAAACCAGACCATTGGTCAAATCATTTTTTTAAATGTTACTCGCGAAATCTTACTTTACGAAATCACACAGAAAGTGATGACATACATACATTTACAGGTCATGTAAAGACAGCGGGAGGAAGACTAACTGATACGGGTGTGATTGACTTCAATGATGCTAAGGACCCTGAGGATATCGTGCCGACGTTTACCTCATCAACACAGTCGCCATCTACTCTGGTTACAAGTTTAAATCCATTAACTCCATCAACGTCAGTCCCTCCTGCTCCTCCGGTTACTGAAAAGTCCAACCCAGACACAGACGAAACTGCAACTACTCAACGACCCAGGGGAGGGGGAGTTGGAGGGTATTACTCAGGTGGGAGTAAGAGCTTCCCTCCTTATGAACACCAACCAACTGGACTGAGCAGACTATTTTACCAGACTCAAGCAGTTATCAATATAGTGTATTTTAATAAGTATCGTTACTATATCAAGGCACTTTCTCGCTTGAAAAATACCAGATACTTATTATATTATTTCTACAGCCAGGATATATTTGAGGACATGTTTGATTTCTAAGTCAATTATGTAAATGTATGATCACATGCTGTTAGTAGTTGTTGTCTCTATTATCTCTGAGATCACTAACAGGTTATGGCTATCCTTTATGGAGTGACTTATACAATTAGAAGATATATCACATTGTCTCTTGAACAGGTTATCACATATGAATCTAGACTAAGTGTATTTTACAAATATAAACAATTTGAATATTTTTGTGATAAGATTTTGTTTGAATATAAAGCGAAAATTAAACTAAACTAAACCCAATACCAAAAGAAACTTTGCACCCATCGTTTTGTCTTAATAAATCACATAATAGGCAACGATTGGATTTGGGTTTTTAAGTATTGTAATAATTATTCAATTTTACATTCGATGTATGAAAATATTCATTTCAAAAGTTTATTTAAATAAAAAAGTTGGACGCATCAACATACGAGGGGTATCAAAATGTGTTTGATCAATTCGTCTGTGATTCGGTGGTGGTCTCGTACTCGGTGGTCTTTGCTAATGGGTAATATCAACGGACTTTTAACATCAGAAACTGTTTCAGTAGTGCGTTAGTCGCTTAACATGTGTGTCTTGTCAAAATTAAAAGTTTAATTTTTTAATTTTTTTTAAATTTCATTTTTTGTAAAAATAAATTAAAACTTCTGAAAAAATATTTGACTGATGACAATACGCCATTACTTTTCAGTTTTAGTGTACGATGTCCAAAACTTGAAATATTTGTAATTGAAAAACATACATATGATAAAATCAACTGAGATGCAAAGTTTCTTTTGCTATTGGGTGTACATGTATTTCAATGTTTTTATTATGATTTGTTAGAAGTATTCAATAACAAAGCTTCGTTATTAGTGCACTTTTGACTGCCAAATAAATAAAGTACACATTTAGATGTACGCAGGACTATATAAAACAATTTTTAATGAAGTTTCATAAGCATAGTATATTAACGGTTTTCGTTCTCACACGGATACATCGTATCACGTAGCAATGACACTGATCGATCTTGTACAGAAATATGGAAATTCAAGCCAGGTATTTGTTCATATAGGACAGATTCATCAACACATCCTGCTGTAGCACGTGCCGTATATGGCCACAGCTTGAGGATTGTAAGACGAAGTGCATTTCGATTTAAACAGTATTTTTATTTTCAGATAACATAGAACGTACATGAAATATGAGGAGTTAAATTGGAAAAACAGATTAGCAAACAGGCTACACGAGCCTATATAAATGCGTGCATTTCTAGATGACACTTTGTTTATTGTGAACATATACGATGTTTCGGGTTATATGTATATGCTTACTCTTTCAGCAGGTGGATTGTGGATTGTAGTGAATACCAAGATGGGTCACAATAATACTTAAAGCTAAGACCCCATTATCAGGCTTCTGAGGGAACTCAATCATAAAGCATGCAATACATAAACAGATTACACAGTGACGACGATTATTAATACTAGTTAGAAAGATGAGGGGTAAATACTTGATTGTAAAATAAGCAATAGCCAGTCGGCGGTATTAAATGGTGACTATGTAAGTGCAGTAAGTTATTTGTAACTAAACTAAACAACGTTCTTTGTTGAGTACACAAAAAGCTTAACCATTTATATATGTACTGAAAAATATGTATGTACATGAAATACCAACATACTGAGTTTGGGTTTTCATGATGATGTCATGAGATATTTTAAAAAGTAGATTATTTTTACATTTTACAAATATATTCTAAATTGTATTTATGACAATTGTAAGTCTGCAAGGTGCTCTATCACTCTCTATCAAGAGATGTTCAAACTTATACAGCTGCTGTCCTGACATTATGACAGTTTGAAGGATCTATTCACGTGTTAAGTTCGTATGGTGGTGGCAAGGAAAAGCTAAGGGCAGAGTTTGCCACCCTGTTGACCCCCTATCATGTTCCTCGAATACTGGATAGGAAACCTAACGTTCTACAACAGGTGCCCCTCCCTTGGTTATGTTGCCAAACAAAAGGTTAGTTTTCTATCTACTTTATTATAGTCTAAAATATTTGTGTTTTAAAGGCGCTGTAGCACGTTTTTTGCAAATTTTATTTTTTCAAATTTCTCATTCATAATGATTGTTTATGTCATTTATATTTACTTTAGTGGGTAAAACATCTTATTACACAAACCAATGATCCGTAGTGGTAATAACGGTGTTGCGTATAAAGCCAAAATTGCATGGCGGCCATTTTATTGTGAACACATTTTATTATATTCGAATGACAAAAACAATTCCCATGGCTTTACGGAACCATGTACACTCATTTGCAACTTGATTTTCCGAAGAGAGAAGGGTGTTTTACTGTTGTTGACATTATTTTTCAAATACATTTCATCGACTTATTTCAGCAAAAAAACGTGCTACAGCGCCTTTAAGACTGGAAACCAATTAGAGGTTCGCTGTGACGGTTTAAGTACTTTCATAAGATATACTGACATTCATTGGACAAGGCACAATGATATTTTGCTGACGATCTGTCGTTATATTTTCTGAGGAAGATAATTAATTTTTAAAAATTCATGTGACATATTTTGCATTACTTTAGCCCCTGTTTGTACATTATTAATAAATTAGTAACAACACAATGATCGCTTGGAAAATGATGTCATGTTTTATTACATGCATATACAAATACAGGATATATTTATATATATAGAAACTGTTTACTTTCTTCATTTATGATTACGATAATAATTTTGCTTTCTTATCTTTCAGAAATGGTTTTAAAAAGGAAATCAGTGATTCTGGTATATCTTCTCTTACCATCGATATGTAAGTTTCTGCAATTGATAATGTCTTTAAAACGCACATGGTGATTGTTTTAAAAAGTGTGTTGTATGTATCTGCATATACGTAATTGTATAATAAATCACTATGCTATGACGTCAACATTCGTATAACATCACAATGCTATGTAATGTTATGTAAAGGAGGTAACGGTAATAAATATCATTATTCAAAATTATGTCAATTACAAACAAAAAGTGTTATTCTTTAATGTTGTATAGAGAATCTCACCCAAGTGTCTTCTGATATCCAATATATCAACACGAGTTGATTAAAGTTACAAATATCCGAGGCTTGCCGAGGATATTTTTACCTTAATCAACGAGTGTTGATATATTTGATATCAGAAGACACGTGGTGAGATTTTATCTATCATTCAAAATCATTCTTCAACAATTATTAGCAAAATAATGAACATATCTGCAACACAAAACTGCCATTTGACTACTTCAGCAGTGATCTCAGCCATGTCATAGCATTGTGACGTCATCAGCATTGTGGCCTCATAGCATTGTTACGTCATCAACTTTGTGACGTCATAACATTGTCAGCAGTGTTCACAGTGATGTCAAAGCCTTGTGATGTCATTAGCTGATGATGTAATATGATTGTGACGATTTGATTGTTGCGATATCTACATTGTAGATATCGCTTGTAGATATCGTTTGATCTCACACAAGCGATATCTACTGTGGGAACCAGTTTTGGATGATAAAGAACTTTACACAACGCTGAATTACACTTAACACAATGTGTGTTTACTCGATATAAACGTTTATACATATATCTACTTTACTAGCGAGGATCCAGAAAGATTTGTGCATGTACATTTGATGGACCAACCAAGTTGAACCCCTCTCCTTAAATATTTTATTTTATGTAAACTTAAACTACACAACACTTCACTAAATGAATAATGTATAAGTCGACAATTTATATAACTCAAAATATATACTAAAAGTCTACATGTCACCAAAGTCAATATTTTATCAAAGTAACACTTCCACCAAAGTCAATAAATATTTCCAAAGTCAACATTTCACAAACATTATATGTTTTCCAAAGTCAACATTTCACCAACATTGGCCCATGGGAAATCCGGCCCATGGGAAACCTGGCCCAATAATTTTTGTGTAACACCAATTTGAACAGCCTCTCATGGGCCGGCCAATGGGCGAATTTTCCAATGGGCCAGCCCATGGGCAAGAGTGTCTGTATATCACGTACGCTGGGGAGTAGAAAGTTTTTGTCAATATCTTAGTTAAAGTATAAAAATAGGTTTTTGATAGAATTTGAACTTCTCACTTATGTTATTCTTGTTGGTCAGTTATGGAATCTCGGGTTTCTATAATAAACTCGGAATGCCTTTAATGTAATGACAGTGCTGTTTTCAGAGATAAACATATTTCATTAAAAATTATTATGAAATCATTTGGGATGATAAATATAATCTCATCCTAATGTTTACTGATGACACATATACATGTATCACGAATCATCGAAGTAAAATAGCCACAGCTAGCCTCGGGTATATGTAACTGTTTTCAACTCCTGTTCTCTATTTTCTTTATGTCTTTATGCTTAAGCTGGTAACATATAGTGCGTTGTTATTTAATGTTATAACGAATAAATATATTTAATATCGTGTTATGTAGTCTGTGCCGTAACCTTATTTCAACATAAAAAAACAACCTGACGTTACAGGCGACACATGTTTGTATCACTGTATCATATAGAGATGTAGGAGAGGCATTTACAAAGGCTAGTGTAGTCTGTTTGCTAATCCTTTTTCCATTGTACTTCTCGTATTTTCTTGTGTGTTATATCTCATTTGGAAATAAAATACTGTTTAAATCAATCATATATAATATATATTCGTTTCAGATACTTTTGGCGTACCATCATCTATACAGACGATTTTGACACAGCTGTTCGACAATTCAGAGGAGGTTACAACAACAGATGAAGTAAGTAACACTGAGGCCACTTCATCACCATCTACCTCATTCTTTCAATCGACAACGGTTACATCAGCACCTGTCTCAGATCAAGTCCTCGAAACAACATTACAACCACCCAACTTTAATATATCAACCAAACACATATCTGAAAGTGAAGGACAAATATCTCAACATCCATCGATTTCAGTTCTAGATGGACAAACTAATGGACATTATGGACATTCCCAAAGGCATGTTAAAAGTCACAGTCGAGCATGGGTAGCTAATACCCACTACACCTATCCTTCACCGAGTGTGAACTATGGAATGGGACATATGATCGATTACTACATACGTTCATGGGAAAAACAGAGGAGACAGATGTATATGAATTATATCCGTTTCCTTTTCTTCAACTCGTATGTTTTTGGAGGCGAATTATTTGATAAATGAAAGATTGTTAGAGACAAACTTCACTGAAGTGATTTGAACGGGATCTACATGTTTAAATGGACACTATGTTCTTGAATACCGTTGTTACCATTTTAATAAGTGTTCATGTATAAATTCCTGTTTATATAGTATCGTCTCCTCAATTGGAATCTCTGGGTGTTTCCAGACATGTCCATTCAGGATTGTGTTGTGGCTGGAACGTGTGTCACTGTTATTCATCACGTTGGTGATCGGTTGGAACATTTGAAGTGAAGCTATTCAAAACTTCACTTTCTGTTTTCTGAATTCATAGATGTTGAATGTAGAATAGATGTTGAATTTGATAGACACAGAAACCGATGTGTAAGAGTTGTATATATGGTAATTTGTCTTGGATAGAATGAAGAAAATAAATATTTTTTTATCTAATTTCTGTCGAATATCATCGTTCATGAACAACACTGTGTTGATGTTGAGATTGCGATCTCTTGTACTGACATACTGTTACATAACGTAAGACGTAATGTCCCGGCATTTTCTGTATGTGGTAATGTTTAATATCGATGTGATGATCTCTATTGGCTAGGTATGAAGTAATCGAATGCTGATATGATAAAGACTTTTTAATTGTGTGTCTACAAAAACAGGGACTAATAATCATTAAAAAATCAACAACGATGTATGGATACTGTTCATAATCAAAAGCATGATAAGTCAACTTATAAAGTTTAAACCTCGATCATTATTAAAATGAAAAAAAATGTTTAAATACTAAAATGTAACAACAACGACAGGTATTTCTTTTAGCAGTATCGCCCCCTGAATATATTCCTTTTATGTATGCCACTTCTAAAAGCCTAATATCACACCCGTCTATGAATTTTACTCAGGTTTATAACCTATTCAAAATGTAAGCAATAAATTGTCGTTTTCCGAGGAATATACATTATTTCATAATTGCACATAAATATCTATAGATATACTTACAATACCATGTCTTTAATGAAGGAACAGTTGCAATATATCATACTTTTCAGATGTATTAAGAATCCAAGCATTTATAAGAGATGTGTATTTAGACGCACGTAGACACATCTACTGAAAGATCTATAGGATGTATTTAAACTACATGTAGTTGACTAAGATCCCACGTCACTTCTTAAATAAATAGTTGGAATTGTAATGTTGGAGTGAGCATTACATTAAAGAGCCATCGAGCATGTTGATAGACATATCGGAAATTGCCAAAAATATATCTTATTTATTCATTAAAAATATATACATTTTTCGCAGATGTTTTCGACCTAAAACGAACGAAAAACAAAGTTTATGAGTACTTAAATAAAATTAAATTTAAGTCTGTATTCCCTACATATATTGAAATAGATGTTAATCCTACTAGGTATTTTACTTGAATTGTATAACCAATGAGAATGTACACCTACTATATTTATCATAGTTTGCTGGTATTATCACAATAACAAATTAAAATATATCATTAACAGGTAAATTGTCCATAGTTTGTATATTCACAGGACAAGTAGAAACATGTTAATATAGCAATCGTCACGGTATTGTGTTACAATGGTAGCTTGCAGGAGAAAAACGAGTTTCACGTGTGATGCCATGGCGAATTGTGAAATTGACAAGCCTGCATGCCTCGGAATCGCATGTTGGTATGTAGTACGTTTTATGCAGTCATGGGAATTCAGTGAATATGACGTCAGATTCGTCTTTAAAACAAAATTTTATTTGATTTTCGTAATGTTGTAGTAATGTTGCAGATAAAAGATTTATATCATAAGTATGTTTTCTCCCAAAAATGTTGCATTAGAAACATTAACATACTCGATGGCTCTTTAACCGCATTACTGTTTAATCCAATTGCATGTTGTGAAGGACTCGCGTCGGAATGGTCAACTCATTGATTCATCAATGGACTATGCTTTTGAATCTTTGTTGGTGTTGAAAGAGGAATGAGCACACGAAATCTGGCAATTACTTGGATTTGGGCCGGGGTCAATACTAGGAATGTCTGGCCTGTCATGGAGACCTGTTAACTATACTGAATCGTTTATCACATTCTTATGAATATGTTACGTTGTAAATCGTCATTCTGTGCGTACTTGGGATTAAAGGTATGTTTACCGGCTTTTATTACAGTAAATAAACAATATTGTTGACACCTTCTAGTTGTATTTGTCAACAATGTGGCTGTTGCAATAACCCATTAAATCATAGGGTTGTTTAAGATGTCCTCAGTTTTATTTAACACGTGTATCGTAAACAATTGTTTTATGTTTTCAAAACGATGAGCAAGTTTCCCATTGTTTTCTCGGGTAAGTTTGTATTAATTTTCTTGCAACTTTCATTCGTTGTTTTTAAATTATACCACAATCTTGTTTCTCACTTTTCGTGACAATCGATATTTTTACATACGTTTCTTCATTAACAGTATGGTAGTTCTAGCGTTAATGATTGTAAAATGTACTATGATAACGTGTTACAGAAAATGAATTCGTTCCTCCCCTATGTCTTGTTTCTCCTACAATGGACAGTTCATAGCTACGGTAAGTTATTGATTTTATCTATATCTTTATACTCTTTGTGCAATTTTTACTTCAACTTCCTTTTTCCTATAATAAGCTCAAGATGCAAGAAAACAGACAATGTTTACAGTGACGAGTGACGTGTCGTGACATTATTGGAAGTGAGAAGGTTCTTCACTTACGTTCTTTGGAAACTAGCGGACATATTTTATGTTTTAAATTGCTTTGCCTGAATTAATGAAAGCGAAGAATAAGATTAATAATACTATAAAAAAAAACAACGTTTCATTGAATATCCAAAAGGTATTTTACTGAGTTTATGGCTATTAAACATTGTTTGAACCGGCCGTCCAGGATTGTCCGAATTATTATTTGAAGAAAGTTATTATTAACTCTGCAAATTGCAAAAAGATTACGACATCCGGAAACATAGCCGAACAGTCTTATATTGGAAGTAATGCCTCTTTGTGTCCAATTACAAACGTGCCATAATATTATAATGTAACACTTTATATTTAATGTCTCTCCAATAATATTCATAAGAACTCGTATCTAACACTTTTACATGAAAAGCTGTGAAATCATCACGCCAACGCACAACGAAACTGATTCGAGCACCTTCCTGTTGCACTATTATTCCGTTTCTAATTTCATTCACGATCGCATCAATGACTTATGTGTTGTTTTGTCGAATGTCAAAGAAGACCACTGAATGTACCATTGTGACAAGCGTAAGATACTCTGTATCTCATTATCTCTTTGATAACATGGGTCAAGTTATTTTAGGATACAAGTTATGTTTACTGGCTATACTTGGGTATAGATTAGTATGCGTCATTACTAAAATTGGAAGCAAGCACATTATAATATGCCGTCCTGAAAGTCCTTAGGGAGACTACACCTTCGCTGAACGATGACTGGCTGTTATGAGGAATGAACTATTTCATCACTTGACAAGGCCTCTTGATTCATCTTTCTTACTTACTCCCACTGGAAAAGTGTTTGCCCGTATTCCAAGCTCCAGACAGCGAGCAACCGCTCCGTGACGTCACTAATATACTCGCTGCCATCAGAAGGTGTTCGGATGAGAAAGCTCTAATACAGCGCGTGCAGCAAGTGATTGCTGTCACGTTCCAAAACGAAACTTCGAACTCTTAGGATTCGCTTTACAACTCCGTACAGCGACACAGGAAAAGAAGTCGTTAAACGAATAATTGTGTGATTGTATTTGGGTTACTATGGTGTTATTGAAACAAAAAAAATTTTCGTTCAATTGCCGAGGTCATTTAACATGATATATTTAACCACAAACAGCAACAATACTTAAATTCCTACGCCTAACGCATTGAAACACTCTCGAACCGATTGCTTGGTATGTTGACTAAGCCTTTGGTTCCTGGCTATCCGTGACGTCATATTCAATTGTTGTCAACTGGGTTGACAACAATGCCCCCCGTGAAAGACGGCAGGGCCACTACCGTAGAGCCAATCGGAGGTAGAGCGCCCTGACTTGGAGGTTGCCCGTATTCTGCATATAATCTATGTTTTTAAGTTACCATATTTGTCACATGTGCCGACAAAAGAAAAGTTCGACGAGTGCAATTGTCTGCAATTATATAAAATAACGGTTATAATGTAACCGAGTAAAGATTACCGTCGCGAAGAATTTGAATGCAATGGCACAATTGTTGTTAATGGTTATGACGCCATTGTCGTATCTGCATGCGCATGCCTTGTCTACTACAGCTTGTCAACCAGCGTTCATCCTAATAACCCTTAACGCTGATAAATTAAATTCAAAAGATTCAAATAAATTCACAAATCTAGAACGTATGGAAGACTAGCTCTCTTAGTCACTTGTGTGTTATCAGTAAAAACATATTTTCAAAAGTTTGTTTAACAACGTTATAAATATGATTATCATGGATATATGTTTTTTTCTTCAAAACATGTCAGTCAAACTTTATTGAATAAAATGTTCATCAATGTTCAGTAGTTTTGGAATATGGGTGGTCGAAGGTCAGGAGGAGAGAGTAGTAAATTCTTGGTTGATATTATGTGTTGCTGACTTTCTAATTTGAAACAATCCTCAATAATGTCAATTATATCATTATTATTTACATTCCAGCAACTTCGGCTATGGTCTCCGGTGTCCCCAGTCCGCAGAACGGAGACGCACAGTTAAACAATTTCCTTCAATATGTTAACCCAAATACAGTAACGTCACTGGTTGATATCATATGGAACCCGGCCACATCAAGCTACCTACTCCAACCCAAAAGCGGTTCATCTGGAACTGTGATATACCCAAATCCAGATGGCACTGGAAGCACTGGAACAGATTCCACAACTCCTGACGTCTCCTCCCGTACTGACAGATCTTCACAACCCATCTGGAATGGAATCTGGGGGCTTTCACTCGGTTTCCCAGTCCCTTATCGGCCACCAGTTTACAACTACAACTTCTACGCGCCCTCGTCTTACGCACCCACTTTTAATCCTGCTTACGTTTTTTTGGCAGATTCAGATTGGTTTTAAATGTATAAATGCAGTTTATCAACTTTAATCGTCTTGAAGGCGGACATATGTACATCCTGTAGTTTCCCCTACGTTTTGTGTTAATATTCATTACTACCTTCCTAGCTTTATATTATGGAACCTATAGATATTGCTGAGCCATTAGCTGGTGCTTACTTTGGAATGTGCCTCTTTCGTTATTGCGTCAATCTGTTTTGTGCACCTTGTTTGATATATTCCAATAGTCTTCGTCAATGTTAAAACATTTAGATTAAGAAAATCTTTGTATGTATCTGACACTGGTATTTTCATTAAAATATTGCAAACATATATAACATTACTCGTTGTGTGTAGAGGTGTCTTAGTATGACAGATACTTGAGATCACCCATGTCTCCATGGGACATTTAAACCAATGCGAACGTAAACGTTTATATCTATATATAGGTGAGATGTCATTAATCTTTGATAAATCATTACATAAATCTGAATCTGTCATGGGTATGACATGCATACGGGTGTCTATGACACAGTACAACGCATATCATCGAGCGCTGCTAGTTTCGTCTTTACTACTTCGTTCTTGGATTATGCCGTAACTTGATTTCTCATCTGCAATGTATATTAAGTACAGGTATGACCATAGCGACATGCAAATACATGTTTACAATGCAATTAAAGAGCTTCATCCAATACATTTCTTAATTCTCACATATTGAGGTATCCTGTAATTGTCAGCAGATACTGCTGATCGATAACGTGGAGTGTGAATGCCTTTGTCAAGCACATAGTTCAAGAAGTATACACTATATATACACTCGGATATTTGTAACTTTAATCAACTCGTGTTGATATATTTGATATCAGAAGACACTTGGGTGAGATTCTCTATATGTCATGACCAAAGCACGTTCACCAACATCTACACTTATTTGCGGATTGAGTAATAATTTACATATTGAAGGTATAGATCCGTTGAACAAAGAAATATTGTTTCAATGACAGGGGAAACTGCCGCAAGCATTATCTGATATAATAATGTTTAGAACAAATCACACAACGTGTCAACGGAGACGGTTGCAAGATATATTTCATATCTCTGATTTTTTAAAAACTGTCTCATGTTTAAAATTTAAGACTTGTACATCATAATTTTCGCCAATATGCTCATAGTTTAAATTTTATTCAATGATAAGTTACACATAATCGGAATACCGCTGTTTAAAAATACCATGTCTCTGTGGAACATGTATTACGGCTTGATGCTACATTTCATGCCTCTGTGGAACATTTATTACGGCTTGATGCTGAAGTTCATGTCTCTGTTGAACATGTATTACGGCTTGATGCTACATTTCATGTCTCTGTGGAACATGTATTACGGCTTGATGTTACATTTCATGCCTCTGTGGAACATGTATTACGGCTTGATGCTACATTTCATGCCTCTGTGGAACATTTATTACGGCTTGATGCTGAAGTTCATGTCTCTGTTGAACATCTATTACGGCTTGATGCTACATTTCATGTCTCTGTGGAACATGTATTACGGCTTGATGTTACATTTCATGCCTCTGTGGAACATGTATTACGGCTTGATGCTACATTTCATGTCTCTGTGGAACATTTATTACAGCTTGATGTTACATTTCATGCCTCTGTGGAACATTTATAACGGCTTGGTGCTACATTTCATGCCTCTGTGGAACATGTATTACAGCTTGATGCTGAAGTTCATGTCTCTGTTGAACATGTATTACGGCTTGATGTTACATTTCATGCCTCTGTGGAACATGTATTACGGCTTGATGCTACATTTCATGCCTCTGTGGAACATTTATTACGGCTTGATGCTGAAGTTCATGTCTCTGTTGAACATCTATTACGGCTTGATGCTACATTTCATGTCTCTGTGGAACATGTATTACGGCTTGATGTTACATTTCATGCCTCTGTGGAACATGTATTACGGCTTGATGCTACATTTCATGCCTCTGTGGAACATTTATTACGGCTTGATGCTGAAGTTCATGTCTCTGTTGAACATCTATAACGGCTTGATGCTACATTTCATGTCTCTGTGGAACATGTATTACGGCTTGATGTTACATTTCATGCCTCTGTGGAACATGTATTACGGCTTGATGCTACATTTCATGTCTCTGTGGAACATTTATTACAGCTTGATGTTACATTTCATGCCTCTGTGGAACATTTATAAAGGCTTGGTGCTACAGTTAATGCCTCTGTGGAACATGTATTACAGCTTGATGCTGAAGTTCATGTCTCTGTTGAACATGTATTACGGCTTGATGTTACATTTCATGCCTCTGTGGAACATTTATTACGGCTTGATGCTGAAGTTCATGTCTCTGTTGAACATCTATTACGGCTTGATGCTACATTTCATGTCTCTGTGGAACATGTATTACGGCTTGATGTTACATTTCATGCCTCTGTGGAACATGTATTACGGCTTGATGCTACATTTCATGTCTCTGTGGAACATTTATTACAGCTTGATGTTACATTTCATGCCTCTGTGGAACATTTATAACGGCTTGGTGCTACAGTTAATGCCTCTGTGGAACATGTATTACAGCTTGATGCTGAAGTTCATGTCTCTGTTGAACATGTATTACGGCTTGATGTTACATTTCATGCCTCTGTGGAACATGTATTACGGCTTGATGCTACATTTCATGCCTCTGTGGAACATGTATTACGGCTTGATGCTACATTTCATGTCTCTGTGGAACATGTATTACGGCTTGATGCTACATTTCATGTCTCTGTGGAACATGTATTACGGCTTGTTGTTACATTTCATGCCTCTGTGGAACATTTATAACGGCTTGATGCTACATTTCATGTCTCCGTGGAACATTTATTACAGCTTGATGTTACATTTCATGCCTCTGTGGAACATTTATAACGGCTTGGTGTTACAGTTAATGTCTCTGTGGAACATGTATTACGGCTTGATGCTACATTTCATGCCTCTGTGGAACATGTATTACGGCTTGATGCTACATTTCATGCCTCTGTGGAACATTTATTACGGCTTGATGCTACATTTCATGTCTCTGTGGAACATTTATTACAGTTTGATGTTACATTTCATGCCTCTGTGGAACATTTATAACGGCTTGGTGCTACAGTTAATGTCTCTGTGGAACATGTATTACGGCTTGATGCTACATTTCCTGCCTCTGTGGAACATGTATTACGGCTTGATGCTACATTTCATGTCTCTGTGGAACATGTATTACGGCTTGATGCTACATTTCATGTCTCTGTGGAACATGTATTACGGCTTGTTGTTACATTTCATTCCTCTGTGGAACATTTATTACGGCTTGATGCTACATTTCATGTCTCTGTGGAACATTTATTCAGCTTGATGTTACATTTCATGCCTCTGTGGAACATTTATAACGGCTTGGTGCTACAGTTAATGTCTCTGTGGAACATGTATTACGGCTTGATGCTACATTTCCTGCCTCTGTGGAACATGTATTACGGCTTGATGCTACATTTCATGTCTCTGTGGAACATGTATTACGGCTTGATGTTACATTTCATGCCTCTGTGGAACAGTTATTACGGCTTGATGCTACATTTCATGTCTCTGTGGAACATTTATTACAGCTTGATGTTACATTTCATGCCTCTGTGGAACATTTATTACGACTTGATGCTACATTTCATGCCTCTGTGGAACATGTATTACAGCTTGATGTTACATGTCATGCCTCTGTTGAACATGTATTACGGCTTGATGCTACATTTCATGTCTCTGTGGAACATGTATTACGGCTTGGTGCTACATTTCATGCCTCTGTGGAACATGTATTACGGCTTGGTGCTACATTTCATGCCTCTGTGGAACATGTATTACAGCTTGATGCTGAAGTTCATGTCTCTGTTGAACATGTATTACGGCTTGATGTTACATTTCATGCCTCTGTGGAACATTTATTTCGGCTTGATGTTACATTCCATGCCTATGTGGAACATGTATTACGGCTTGATGCTACATTTCATGCCTCTGTGGAACATGTATTACGGCTTGGTGCTACATTTCATGCCTCTGTGGAACATTTATTACGGCTTGATGCTACATTTCATGCCTCTGTGGAACATTTATTACGGCTTGATGTTACATTCCATGCCTATGTGGAACATGTATTACAGCTTGATGTTAGATGTCATGCCTCTGTGGAACATGTATTACGGCTTGATGCTACATTTCATGTCTCTGTGGAACATGTATTACGACTTGATGCTACATTTCATGCCTCTGTGGAACATTTATTACGACTTGATGCTACATTTCATGCCTCTGTGGAACATTTATTACGGCTTGATGTTACATTCTATGCCTATGTGGAACATGTATTACGGCTTGATGCTACATTTCATGTCTCTGTTGAACATGTATTACAGCTTGATGTTACATTTCATGCCTCTGTGGAACATTTATAAAGGCTTGGTGCTACAGTTAATGCCTCTGTGGAACATGTATTACAGCTTGATGCTGAAGTTCATGTCTCTGTTGAACATGTATTACGGCTTGATGTTACATTTCATGCCTCTGTTGAACATTTATTACGGCTTGATGCTGAAGTTCATGTCTCTGTTGAACATCTATTACGGCTTGATGCTACATTTCATGTCTCTGTGGAACATGTATTACGGCTTGATGTTACATTTCATGCCTCTGTGGAACATGTATTACGGCTTGATGCTACATTTCATGTCTCTGTGGAACATTTATTACAGCTTGATGTTACATTTCATGCCTCTGTGGAACATTTATAACGGCTTGGTGCTACAGTTAATGCCTCTGTGGAACATGTATTACAGCTTGATGCTGAAGTTCATGTCTCTGTTGAACATGTATTACGGCTTGATGTTACATTTCATGCCTCTGTGGAACATGTATTACGGCTTGATGCTACATTTCATGCCTCTGTGGAACATGTATTACGGCTTGATGCTACATTTCATGTCTCTGTGGAACATGTATTACGGCTTGATGCTACATTTCATGTCTCTGTGGAACATGTATTACGGCTTGTTGTTACATTTCATGCCTCTGTGGAACATTTATAACGGCTTGATGCTACATTTCATGTCTCCGTGGAACATTTATTACAGCTTGATGTTACATTTCATGCCTCTGTGGAACATTTATAACGGCTTGGTGTTACAGTTAATGTCTCTGTGGAACATTTATTACGGCTTGATGCTACATTTCATGCCTCTGTGGAACATGTATTACGGCTTGATGCTACATTTCATGCCTCTGTGGAACATTTATTACGGCTTGATGCTACATTTCATGTCTCTGTGGAACATTTATTACAGCTTGATGTTACATTTCATGCCTCTGTGGAACATTTATAACGGCTTGGTGCTACAGTTAATGTCTCTGTGGAACATGTATTACGGCTTGATGCTACATTTCCTGCCTCTGTGGAACATGTATTACGGCTTGATGCTACATTTCATGTCTCTGTGGAACATGTATTACGGCTTGATGCTACATTTCATGTCTCTGTGGAACATGTATTACGGCTTGTTGTTACATTTCATTCCTCTGTGGAACATTTATTACGGCTTGATGCTACATTTCATGTCTCTGTGGAACATTTATTCAGCTTGATGTTACATTTCATGCCTCTGTGGAACATTTATAACGGCTTGGTGCTACAGTTAATGTCTCTGTGGAACATGTATTACGGCTTGATGCTACATTTCCTGCCTCTGTGGAACATGTATTACGGCTTGATGCTACATTTCATGTCACTGTGGAACATGTATTACGGCTTGATGTTACATTTCATGCCTCTTTGGAACAGTTATTACGGCTTGATGCTACATTTCATGTCTCTGTGGAACATTTATTACAGCTTGATGTTACATTTCATGCCTCTGTGGAACATTTATTACGACTTGATGCTACATTTCATGCCTCTGTGGAACATGTATTACAGCTTGATGTTACATGTCATGCCTCTGTTGAACATGTATTACGGCTTGATGCTACATTTCATGTCTCTGTGGAACATGTATTACGGCTTGGTGCTACATTTCATGCCTCTGTGGAACATGTATTACGGCTTGGTGCTACATTTCATGCCTCTGTGGAACATGTATTACAGCTTGATGCTGAAGTTCATGTCTCTGTTGAACATGTATTACGGCTTGATGTTACATTTCATGCCTCTGTGGAACATTTATTTCGGCTTGATGTTACATTCCATGCCTATGTGGAACATGTATTACGGCTTGGTGCTACATTTCATGCCTCTGTGGAACATGTATTACGGCTTGGTGCTACATTTCATGCCTCTGTGGAACATTTATTACGGCTTGATGCTACATTTCATGCCTCTGTGGAACATTTATTACGGCTTGATGTTACATTCCATGCCTATGTGGAACATGTATTACAGCTTGATGTTAGATGTCATGCCTCTGTGGAACATGTATTACGGCTTGATGCTACATTTCATGACTCTGTGGAACATGTATTACGACTTGATGCTACATTTCATGACTCTGTGGAACATTTATTACGACTTGATGCTACATTTCATGCCTCTGTGGAACATTTATTACGGCTTGATGTTACATTCTATGCCTATGTGGAACATGTATAACGGCTTGATGTTACATTCCATGCCTATGTGGAACATGTATTACGGCTTGATGCTACATTTCATTCCTCTGTGGAACATGTATTACGGCTTGATGCTACATTTCATGTCTCTGTGGAACATGTATTACGACTTGATGCTACATTTCATGTCTCTGTTGAACATGTATTACAGCTTGATGCTACATTTCATGCCTCTGTTGAACATGTATTACAGCTTGATGCTACATTTCATGCCTCTGTTGAACATGTATTTCGGCTTGATGTTACATTCCATGCCTATGTGGAACATGTATTACGGCTTGATGCTACATTTCATTCCTCTGTGGAACATGTATTACGGCTTGATGCTACATTTCATTCCTCTGTGGAACATGTATTACGGCTTGATGCTACATTTCATGCCTCTGTGGAACATGTATTACAGCTTGATGCTGAAGTTCATGTCTCTGTTGAACATGTATTACGGCTTGATGTTACATTTCATGCCTCTGTGGAACATTTATTTCGGCTTGATGTTACATTCCATGCCTATGTGGAACATGTATTACGGCTTGATGCTACATTTCATGCCTCTGTGGAACATGTATTACGGCTTGGTGCTACATTTCATGCCTCTGTGGAACATGTATTACAGCTTGATGCTGAAGTTCATGTCTCTGTTGAACATGTATTACGGCTTGATGTTACATTTCATGCCTCTGTGGAACATGTATTACGGCTTGGTGCTACATTTCATGCCTCTGTGGAACATGTATTACAGCTTGATGCTGAAGTTCATGTCTCTGTTGAACATGTATTACGGCTTGATGCTACATTTCATGTCTCTGTGGAACATTTATTACAGCTTGATGTTACATTTCATGCCTCTGTTGAACATGTATTACGGCTTGATGTTACATTTCATGCCTCTGTGGAACATGTATTACGGCTTGGTGCTACATTTCATGCCTCTGTGGAACATGTATTACGGCTTGATGCTGAAGTTCATGTCTCTGTTGAACATGTATTACGGCTTGATGTTACATTTCATGCCTCTGTGGAACATTTATTTCGGCTTGATGTTACATTCCATGCCTATGTGGAACATGTATTACGGCTTGATGCTACATTTCATGCCTCTCTGGAACATTTATTACGGCTTGATGTTACATTTCATGCCTCTGTTGAACATGTATTACGGCTTGGTGCTACATTTCATGCCTCTGTGGAACATGTATTACGGCTTGGTGCTACATTTCATGCCTCTGTTGAACATGTATTACGGCTTGATGTTACATTTCATGCCTCTGTGGAACATTTATTTCGGCTTGATGTTACATTCCATGCCTATGTGGAACATGTATTACGGCTTGATGCTACATTTCATGCCTCTGTGGAACATGTATTACGGCTTGGTGCTACATTTCATGCCTCTGTGGAACATGTATTACAGCTTGATGCTGAAGTTCATGTCTCTGTTGAACATGTATTACAGCTTGATGTTACATTTCATGCCTCTGTGGAACATTTATTTCGGCTTGATGTTACATTCCATGCCTATGTGGAACATGTATTACGGCTTGATGCTACATTTCATGCCTCTGTGGAACATTTATTACGGCTTGATGCTACATTTCATGCCTCTGTGGAACATGTATTACAGCTTGATGCTGAAGTTCATGTCTCTGTTGAACATGTATTACGGCTTGATGTTACATTTCATGCCTCTGTGGAACATGTATTACAGCTTGATGCTGAAGTTCATATGTCTCTGTGGAACATGTATTACGGCTTGATGCTACATTTCATTCTCGATACTAAATACAGTGGACCATATTGAGCATATCCATTTAAATGTAACGGTACAATTATACCACTATATCGCGAAGAATGAACATCACTCACGTCCATTGTGAAAGTAAAACCGACATGAAATCAATATGGATATGTTATGTACATCACGATGGCTAGTTTGTTGAGATTGCCATTAATGGTTTTCAGTTCGCCTCAGATTCAATTGTAATTCTCCTGTCGTAAGCACATGCATTGTATAGAGCCGGTTCGCGTGATACATGTACGAACACATCGGTTGTCCATATATAGGATATCTAACGATATGCTCAATATGTTCCACTGATTGTCCCGAGTGAAATAATGTTGCTTTGTCCCGAGGCTTGGCGAGAGACAAACTTAAATCATTTCAAGATGAACAAACCCGTGATATGAATGGGGAACGAGTTATGTATCATATTTATTATCAACTTGTAATTCATTCGAGTTATTGTTTGTTTGAAATAAATAGTGTTGTCCCTATAAAGAGACGGAACAGTAGAGTAACATAAACACTGTCACAGCAGCTGAGTTCATAATATTGCTACCTTAAATATTATATTATAAACACATTTATAAAATCATAACCTTCTATAACTCTTGTTGTTAGGAATGGAAAAGTCAGCTCCGAAGAAAGCCTTCGCAATATAAACAACTCCATATTTGAGGACGTCGTGTCATGGCGGTCGCCATGTGAATGTTTCTCTTTTTTCAAATATGTACTCAAGTTAAACAACCTCCTCAAATGTACTTTTTATATTGATATTTCTATTGACAAGCCTTGCCTTAATTATCAGTCAATTTTCGTCGTGTCAGTAAAACATTTCTGTACCCTACAGATTACGTTGATTAATAATCAAGAGACTGAGAATGGGGTTTCGTTTTCATTCCAATCAGTAAGAGTGAAGGGCATTATAAACCTTGTGCTTGTTAATTAAAATCGATCGTTGTGGTATTTTATGAATTAAGTGAAGAATGAGAAAAGTATTAAGTGTTTTTGCAATTTCATGCATGAATTCACGTTCGTTTTATGAATGAATAAAGTAGTTCAGGCATCGTCAAAATCATCGCTAACTACATTGTAAAAATCGCGTTTAGCAATTAAACACCACCGTTACATGTTTAATGCTCCACATGTTTAGGATAGTGCTTAATGGCTAAACACAAGAACGATATTACATCTGTTATTTAAACATGAATAACTTTTAAACACATTTCTAAACGTGTTTAGACAGACATTACGTCAGTGGCTAATCACAATTCTAAACATGTTTCGAGAATTTCCCGGTAAGTTACCCGGTCGGATTACATTGGTCAGTTTAGGTGTTAGAGTTAATTACCAACAGATGTGTATCCTGTACGTCGCTGCGTGGGTCCGGTGTATGAAATCTCGCCATGTTTTGAACACCCTCTCGCCTATTTGTTGTTGATTTATTCGACCATGCACAAGTTCCTGGTTATTCGAACTGCGTATGAAACCAAAATTTGATGCTACTGCAAATATAGTCTCTGTGTTGCCTGATCGACACAACTATGGGTCCAACCAAGACTTTGTAAGGTAGATTCATTTGAGTTATCATTGTTGTTTTCATTTGTCGAAGGAGTTTGTAACAAGTCAGTTAACGTAGGTAACCAACAGTAACATAAATCTTTTAGTAATATTTGTTATTTATATACATTTTATATATATGAGCCTGTGATAATGTTTATAGATCTAAAATAAAGTAATATCCATAAACCACCTGTTTCGATTATATTCTAATGTAGTGAGTTTTGATTAGTGTGGCGGGTTGTGTTGAATTACTTGAATAAAGATGTGTAACAAGGGTATAGATGTTTAGAATTGTATTTGCTAAGTTTTGAAAGAAGCATATGACAATTGTTCATTAAATACTTGGTTAATGCTCATATAGCTCATTTATAACTAGACCAGTATATTTGGATGTATATGTTATACAGTTGGAGAAGGAATTTTCCTGATGACATTCTGCCTTGACAAAAATGATGCTGTGATTGAGAAATAGAAGAAAATGTTAGCATTGACTCAGCTGTGGTGAGTAAATATTGAACTTAATTTTTTTATATTTAAATACTATCACAAATAAACAACTATTGTATAAATATATTTTGATCAAATTTGTTCTTGTATCTGCCATTTTATTCTGACTCTTTTAATACTTATTTTTGCCCTTTTTGTAGGAAACCAGAACTGACAGAATCAGTGATTACAAAACGTTGAAGTCTCACTAAAATACATGACAGTTTTTACTGATTGATCACTTGATTTGATGTCAGTTAATTTTTCACAACACCCCTTTGTACATGTATATACCCAATTGAGTTATTCTATAACATGTTTCACTTTACTTCATTTGTTAAAGTGTTTTCAGGAGACAGGATATGTTCATCTAATGTTTTATTTTTTGTCATGTTGCATTTCGATGGTAAACTAAACGTTTCTTCATTAATGTTACAGGTGAAGGATGCCAAAAGGAAATAAAATGCAGTTTACAAAAGACCATCCTGAATCTCAACTACCTTTCCAAATCATTGGACTTATACAGATGTTTTAAAGGGGGTTAACTACAAAAGCTTTGTAAAATACATAACCATAACAAGTTTACTCCAGAACAAAAGGGATTGAGCATTAACTTGTTTTCAAAAGAACTTTTTATGTTGTGAAAATATTAAGTTGAAAAAAATCCAGAAAGCACCCCTTATTATTTTTAAGGATTTCTTGAGTTATTAATTCACGTCCAGAAACTCATTAATGTTAAACATTAGGTAGTAAGGATAATTACAATGTTGCTATATTGCCTTGTTTCTAAAACCACTTTTAAAATATTTGTGTCTGAAAATTTAACTGTCAAGTGAACATTGTTCAGGCAAAAATATATTATCTGTAGATACAATGTACCTTCTTATCCATGTATATTATGAGAATAATGATTATCTTATAAATTCAATATTTGGTGAAATCGATGACTTTATTGGTGTATATGGTTATTTTATAAATAATTTTCAATAAACCTTTTCGAGAAATTCCTATTTTGAGTCATTATTTTCTAGTAAAAAAGGGTTATGCAGACCAAATTTATTTCTTGTATCATGCACTTATATATTATATGCCCTTATATACATTTTTGTAAGCGCCATGAATTTTTTGGCGATGACGGTGTGTAAGATTGAAACTTTTAACTGTTTTCGACAGTCACTGTTATGTTGCAATGCTTTCATTTTCAGACGTTTTGTTTTGCTTGAAAAGCTAAACTTAATCCTAAACGCGTGTCTTGTCCTGTTTTTCCTAAACACATTCAGGTAGCTAAAAGTGTTTAGGCGTATAAACGCCTAAAAACAGGACAAGATACGCGTTTAGTATTATGTTTATATCCTAAACACTATTTTTACAGTGTAAATTTATTATTATATGACATTATGTGTCAAAACAGATTGTTATGGAACCAATTCACGAAGTACCACCAGGGTAATTAAATAGTTTTCACATATCTTTTGTCACTTTATCATGAATCCATGATTTACTTAGATTGTAAACGGCAGATATATTTCGTATAATTTCTGTTGGACGTAAGTACAGTGTATATTAGTTGATAGAATTCATCTCTGCTGTATTTATCATTTTAATCATAATAACTCGTTGTTGTTTTAATAACAACATAAGCCCCAATTCAAGCAGAGTTCTACTGCTAAACGCCAAGCATGTAAGTAACAGTTAAAGTCTTTTGAGATGATGAGACCGGGAATCGAACCCCGGTTCTCTCTGAGCTACATGTATTCAAATGTTCTTTCAGCAAAACCAAGAACGCAATGTTATAAGATAATAATGGTCTTTCAGACAAAAGTCTCATAAAACAAACAGACCACTTATCATCTCACATAGTATGTATCAGGTAGTGACTGTATTGTATTGTATTGTAGACTACCGTCTACTCGGTCCTTGTCTAACTGGGATCCTTTTCGTGCCCTATGACACAAAGTCAAAGTCAAAGATGTTTATTGTATGACACAATCGAATTATCTCAGAATGAACACGCCACATTGCCTGTCATAACCTTTGATAGGGATAAATGATTCTCGTCAAGATGTTAAAGACCGCGACCGTCTCGTCTTTAAAAGAACGGTTTCTTGGTAGGCTACGCTCTTTTAGAATCGGCGATTTCGTAAGGTAGGGAGCAGGACAACTCGTTCTATCATAGATGTAACTACGGTTGCGAGCCTACCATTAATGTAAGCATGTTAAACTGTTCCTCGATTGTAATAATGCAAAAGTACTTATCCCGTTGATCAATGTTTCACAACTTTAACTATTTTGACTAAACTGAATCCTAAAGATAAATACCTATATTATAATATGTTTCTTCTTTAGTTCTAACTTTTGTATTCATGTTGATTTATATTTTATATATTGATTGATATTGTATATTCTATTTCGTTCATATACCAATGTTGTTAAATTACGGTTGCAAACAATTGGTACGAAAATATGTCGATTTATAAAAATATATATTATGTTTCCTCAACTGAAATACATCCCTTTAATTGCATTCCTCACTAACTTAATTCTGAATTTCAGAAGCTAAAACAATGACACTTAATGTGTTTATTTCGTAATGTGTCTAATTAGTGATGATGTCTACATAAACACGTAATATGGTTTATTTTGTAAAATATGCTGCTTGCAATGTAACTTCAGAGTGTTCTAAAGTGAGGGGAAATTGTGGAAAATCAATTCCCGAGTAAGTCAATCTTCAATCACATGTAGCTACTATTTAAAATCATTATATTTTCATTATTTCAGGAGAACAGTCAAAATGAAGGCCAACGTCATCGCACTACTTATATGCATAAGTGTTTGTGTCGGTAAGTAGTGTCTCCAAATCGCTTTATTCCAATGAGACACAGACAAATTCTTGATAATTAATAGGATATCGCTTTATATAAGTTACGAAAGGTTGAACATATCTAATACAAATAATTCATTTTCCGTATATGTCTTTAATTTTTATTTTTTCCTTAATTTTTGTAATACACGGATCTCAATCATATTTCAGTTGAGTCTACGATTACATTAGATGCAGTCAGCAGTATAATTCTGCCGACCATCCTGGGAGCAGGAGAAGCGGAGGAGGGGACGTCGAGCACGCCATCTCCAGTCGTTGAATCAGGTGTTGCTAGCTCACCTGCAACAGTTTCTGGGACATCTGGTGGTAACACAGTGTCTGTATCAGAAGGTACGCGGGCATCTGGAACAGTTTCTGGGACCTCTGGTGGTAACACAGTGTCTGTGTCAGAAGCTACGCGGGCATCTGGAACAGCAGGTAGCTCAGGATCTCCATCTGACATTAGCACAGGATCTGTATCCGACATTAGCACAGGTTCTATATCCGACATTAGCACAGGTTCTGTATCCGACATTAGCACAGGATCTGTATCCGCCGCTGAAGCGATATCTGTATCAGATGGAGGCACGGAGTCTGTAACAAGAGATGATATAGGCTCTGTATCTGGTACTGGTATGAGATCTGTGTCTGATGGTGAAGTGGGATCTGAAACAGGTGGAGGCACGGCAACTATGACAGGAGATGGCATAGGTTCTGTATCTGCGACGGGTGTAGAATCTGCATCTGTCGTTGAAGCGGGATTTACGCTAGGTGAAGGCACGGGGTCTGTAACCGGAGGTAACATAGGTTATGTTTCCAGCAGTGACACAGGATCTATAACACGAGGAGGCGGCGGGTCTGTAGCATTAGACGGCACAGGGTATATAGCAGGCATGGAAACTTCATCTGGACGCGGAACTGGATCAGTAACAGGAGACCGCACAACTTCAGTATCGGGTGATCGAACAGGATCAATAACACAAGAAAACACAGGATCCATGTCAGGGCCAAGCACGGGCTCCAAACATGGTAGTGGCGCGGGGTCTGTATCTGGCAGTGGGATAGGATCTGTATCAACATATAACACAGGGTTGTCATCTCATTTCGCAGGTTCAGAGCTTCCCACGATTGCATCTCTAGTGTATGCTTCTAACAATGAACGACTTCAATTTGCTGCGACAAATAATGGACTTGCATACAATGCATATGGAGGTTCAAACTATGGGATGGGTATAAGTTCGTTGTCGAAAGGTGCAAATTACCATCAAAACGGGTATCAACCTATGCAATATCCTGGTGGGTATTATCAGAATAATCGCGGCGGCTCTGGGCATGGTGGGCTTACCTTTGATAACGGGAGACTGCAATACAATGGTGGGATACAATATAACAGTGGTGGATACAACACGTTGTATCCTGGATACTATGGTAACTATGTGTACTGGCTGTATCTAATGGACTCGGTAGATATGTGGTCATTTTAATGAGTATGACTTTAAAAATAATGGTGAATGTTTCGATTATTTTTTTAGAGCAATATAGTGCTACAAGTCTTATAATAATTTTGATTTATTCAGCGTAATCCTAGTTATAGTCCATATTTGACTCATATTATGCTTATGCAATAAACCTTGAAGTAATATTTTGATGTTATTATTTATATTTTAGTTTCCATATTAGTCAATTGCCTTGAAATAATAGTGTTACCTTTTCACCTTGAAAACACTTTTATAACATACGAGTATGATAATAATTAACCTCAGGTACAATGTACTACTCCAAATGAAATGTGTATTGGAAACATTGCATAATTATCTTCTCTCTTACTGTCATGTTTTCATCTCCGTACACTTATCTAAAATATAATGATAGGTTTGGGAGAGTAAAAACTTGTCTTTCCATTGGCCATGTACACTCATTTTCACTTTCTAAAGTAACCATACTCATAAGTGCACTAGAAACGCACATTCCTGATGGCAAAAAAATGTGAACAAAGAGCAAATATACATGAATACAATTGAAGAATATAATGTGTAAGACGAATTTGAACGAAAGAGCAACACATATTCAAATTAAGATGTTACATATTACAGATCCACAATTCTAATGATGACTAGAAATCGTATCACCAAAGTGGTGTAGAGTAAAGGTTATTGGTAGAAGTAATTGATTTCTCTTTTAAAAGTGTTGTTCGGATCGCCCTGAAATTTTGAAATAAGCGAGGAAAGCAAAGATAAACCGACGTTGTGTCCTCTGAGTATTGTACTAAGTATCGAATAGGTATATCACATGTATATTGTGTGCCCATACAGATCTGGATTTGCTTTAACAAATAATATAATATGTAAATAACTCATATGGAAAATAGCGATTACTTAACGAGTGAGTGTTGAATATCGTAAATATTCAAACGAAAAATTTTAAATATTGTGATTTTGTCGCGAGCGAAATTGTGTGCACAAATAAACGCTTACAATTTTAAGTTTCAACACACTAGTTGTAACAGTTTAGGAAAGTCGAGATTCACACGCGTCAAAGGAGCTATGTTCTACAAAAAATAAAGACGATGAAAAAACCCGGAAAGCTGAAATCTTGTGTACAGACTTCATGGCCAAAGGGGATTATAAATTGTAGTTTGGTAACTCTGTGGTCCAATTTGAGATCTAGAGGTGCCATCCCCTAAAAAGGAATTTACATGTACGCCTTCTTCTAACAAAATATAAACGTACCAGCCACCAGTTCTAGCTTGTGACGCTTCCTAATTGTGTGAACCGATAACCAGTTCTATTAGCATGTCATAGCAATTGTGAATAATATGTGTATTATACATTAAATCATGCATCTGGATTTGTTCACAATTGTACATGACCACACATATACACAACTTCCCAACGCATGGTATAACTCTTACCAGATTCCACCACTGGCTGATTCAAGCTTTGCAGTATTTTCCTCGCTATTCTGTGCTAAGAAACATGTAGTGGCTCGCTGCACCCGAAATCCATAATGGACTCTGATGTCCTCGCACGAAAATCTTACGGAAATGCAGCAAGGTTTAAATCAGCCAGTAAAGGAGACTGGCAAGAGTTATGCCATGCGTTGGGAAGTTACATAGGATGATGATATACATGTATTTGAAATGGTCGCAATACATCATCGTTTAATTATATATTTAAGTACCCATAAGCTTTCAAAGCGTTGAACAGCAGGACAACATGTACATAACGAAGATGCGGAATTTGTGGATGATCAAATTCTTTATTTAACAATGCCGACTTGTTGGTGTGGATCATATATTTCTATAATCACTCTCTAAGCCATTTTTAGATATTCGAAATCTTAGATCTGAACAATTAGTTCCAAAGGCATAGATCAAATGACTCACAAGAAGAGATCTATTTAACATTGGAACATGTTCGATATCCACTGCAGAGAGTTCTTTAAATATTGTGTTAACGTTTGATTTGCAAAAATTTCCAAAGTGATCCATGAAAACACACGAGTTTTCTAGGACTTGCTTTAACATCACACTTCTGGTCAGCCGTGAGAAACAATCAGAAGTACACTGTGATACATGATAGATACTCCTGTGTCAGACTGAAAGCGACAAGCGTCTTCCGAATGGCCACTGAATGCCTGCTGACATTTAATTCGGATTAGTGCAAAACGTGATAGCAAGCTTGTATCAAGAATATCAATTTTAATTTTGCTTGATAACTTGACACTGGCAGTGACACATCTGAACTATGCAGTAAGGTCAGGGTATAATATTAATGTGGTGCACACGATGGGCCATACCATTTAGAGTGCAGCATTCAAATGTGTATGTATGTGAGTATTTTGACCATACATTTTGTCTATGTACAAATGAAAATGTAGCAATTTTATAGATAAGCATAAGCAACTCTTGCTAATATACATAATTAAAATATTGAAGATTTATGTATTTCTTTATTTTAAATCATGATGGATAAAAATATAATTTTAGCAGAGGATATATCATTTATTGTGATATTGATAAAGTGTTGAAATATCATCATTGTTATCGTTAATTATATATTATCATAACATTTGATGTGTTTATAATAGAGCCTTATCAAGTGTTATTGATTATGGTTACGTTATCTAACAAATATATTATATCGTATAAGAACAAAACATAAACTCTACTGCTGTATCCAAAACGTGTGATCATACCTTGACTACACATGTACATAACTCTGAGTTAAAGATTGTCCTTTATAATATTCTTTCACTTCATCATTAGCATAAACGTCCTTGCGACTCGTTTTCACAATCATTTGTCTCAAACGAATTGATTAACAATCCTAGATTATCCAGGGACCAGTGTTGGTCTAGTGTCTAAGTGTAAATATCCTATAATTCATAATGACTTTCAGGAATCTATCTACAAGGAGGTACTTATACATCGAACTGTTTATTCGTTCAGACGAAGATTAAGATTAATGTTCTTAGTTACATACGATAAAACACCAATGGGATAACCCAAAAAAAGGAATTTAAAGGAAAAAGCTTTCTTTTGGATTTATAAGTAGGTGAAAAAAGGTTCTTGATGCAGGTGTATAATGAATAAGCTGTGTGTACTGTGGATAGCGGATTATCAACAGTAACACCCTCACGCCTAAACGTTTCATGTTATTACACAGCCTTAAACGTTTTACAAAAAGCATTAGTAATGATGTTTTGCTTATTGCCTTTCTTTCTTTTATTTTATTCCTTAAATATTGAACGAAAACTCAATCTTATGAGATAAACTATTTATCATAATAAACCTACCTATACAAATTTCGAAATGCCTTTGGAATTATCATAAAGATAATGCTTTGTAGTTTTCAGGTGTACGTTTTCAAAATGGACAGTACCTTCATGGTTCTGATCGTCATATCATCATCACTCATTGATGGTCAGTATATCCCTCAATTAGTGATCTTTTTACACGAACAATAAAACTAAAACATAATGATGATGTTTCTTTTTGGAATGATGGACATACTTAAACAATATTGGTAGTCTTCTATAATCGTGTTTATAGTGCTGATATTTTGGTTTTACAGTTGACGACTGTATAGTGATCCTAGGTGATGCAACAATGGGGCCGCTGGAGAATGGATCTGCGCGAGAATCTCATTCATTTAATACATCGCCACCGTCTATATCGTCAACACCAACAACATCCCTCGATGCAGTACCTTCATATTGGGATGCAGCACAGTCTCCAACTCAGGCATCAACCTTTAAGATTAACGCCGGATCGGGCGGTGGATCATATTCTGTGATCAATTTCCTCTTAGGAAGACCTCCTGTGAACGAAGACACTACGAATACAGGTTCTATTTGGATTATGGTGGATGATATTACACGTTCACAGGGTCAGAGGGCTGTGAATAGATCTCGTGTTATGGGTACAAATCTATCTCATAATACAGATTCGTTAATTACAACACCAGCAACATCGTCTCTCAAGCACACTACGCGGATGAAGAACATCATGAACAGTTCAGCAACAGATAAAACTTTGAGGAAATTCATAACCAACTGCTGCACAACACAGGCGCCAAAGAAGATCCTAACTGTCACGACAACTGAGCGACCACTCCGACCAAATACACAACGTAGTAAAAACAGTACAACAGTGACACCAAGTAATATGACGACTCAACTCCACATAGCAACAGTGACACCAACTCTGTTTATCGAAAGTCCTAAATTGAGAAAGCCGGTATCAATTTCAATAAACAGGAAAAATATGCACCAGTCAAACGAGACCAATCATGTTGATGAGCACTCAGCTAAATCAACCAAGTTAGCAATGTATATTACGACCACTATGAAACCTGTAACAATGAAAACAACTAGAAACTCTGATCAAATAAAGACTTACACTAGTATGAGAATTATGGAACCCAACCAGACTGCCATTAATCCTGAAACGACACTGCTGCCATCTGGGTCCAATGATACGATATCGACGGCTGCTCCCGGTACCAGAGAGCCAATGGTGACCAGCAGTAGGTACAGCGTTAAAGCAACTGTTTATGCAGAGCTCATATCCAATGAAGCTAACACTCAGCAAACACATAAGTCAAATACTAATCAAACATCCGAGAATGCAGACCCATTTACCATTGAACCAACTTTTTCTACCCATGTGACACCCAGGACAGCGACACACAGTGTACAGGATGTAACCTTCGAACAATCCTACTATTCACCTTTAACGAATGCGAATAGTCATCCAAATGTGGATTCAAATCGTTTCGCGAATGACAACTATGAAGTTAAAACTCTTGCAACAACTCCAAGGGTAAAAGGCTTGAGGGTTGTCAATAGTCGACAACATATCCCACGTTCAACTATACAAATCAACAGCAACAATAACAAATACTCGTCCCCTAAACTTCGTCAAAACACAATATTGAAACATCCTCCTCCAGTTAAGGCAACACCTTCGATATCAAACGGATATCTTCAAGGACCGATCCCTACTGCACCCCGACAGGTAGGCCTGTACCACGGGAACAGGCATCAACCAAGCGCTCACAGGTATAAGATCCAATACCGTCCACATCACGTCACCTATGGTCAAAGGTCGTATCTGTTACAGGGTGCCGGTAGAAGACATATCAATACACCTGTAGTGCAGTTTTCAAAACAGAACGTCTTTCCTAATCAAGCTAATAGGCCACAATTACGGAGTTCCAACTATAATAGGATAAGGTACACAAATACGCGCAGAGTACAAAAGCCAAGGTATAGAAGCGGAAGGATTGCATCAAACGGCATTGTTCCTCTGCAATGGTATCAGCAGGTGCAATATAAAGCGATGCCTGTCAACCCAGGATTCATGATTTACCCTGGCTATAGAACAGAAGGGTTCACGAATTCAAATATTCAACGATGGTACAAAGAAATACGGTACAGAGATAATTTTCCCTATACACAATATGATCGACAAGGTATCAGATCTGTAAACCTTCAAATCAGTCCAAACTCTAGTCACATTAATCCCCTGTGGTCTTTGTTTGAAGATGTGTTCGAATTGTAAAATACATGTACACATGCAAGCGAAATGCTGATAAAAATAACATTTACAGTATACGTAACATAACATAGAACTATTGTATTTCGTATTTCATTACTCAACCCAATAAAAAACACTATTTTGTCATGTTTATTATGACAAGTGTTGTCTCCTTATATGTGAATGCAGATTCTGCAGTTTTTGTTTACAAAGTTGGTTTTTTCTTGTCTTCAAGGATATTTTTTCAATTATGACATATTACATTGTTTCCCATAAGAATTAAGATATTTTAAGTTGTTTGGGTAATTTTCTGTCATATCATAAGAGCCTAGCTCAAGTCTAGTGAACTACCTGGCTAGCTCTCCCTTATATGGGCATGTCAAAAGCATGGACAAAGCATGCTACCTGGGCCTCATGGCACAACAGTGAAAGATCTCAGGTAGAACAGTCACATGTAGGAACACAGATGTAAGTTTTTGCCTTTATTGTGAGTTTATCAATATAGCTAAATATGGCATTTGCTCATGGTTAAATATTTCATTTGGAAAGAAATTTGTAATTTGTAATTGCATTCAATTGCAGTAAGTATTTTTATCAAATTCATGTTTTCAATTCAAGTAATATTCAACTACAGTTTTTTCCTAATTGTTGCAGTAAATATGCCTAAAGTTTATACTGCTGTATGTATTTCATTTGTTTTGAGTAACTATTTTGAGTTTAAATGGCACATGTTTTGTCAAGCATATAGTAAGGAATCTTTTCTTTTCTATTGTAGTTTTGAACCTCACCATTTACCTCACCATTTACCTCACCATTTCCAAAGAAGTTGGTCAAAACAGTTAAAGAAGATCAACTTAAATGTACATTGAATAGAAGAATATGTCCTATCACTGACCAGTTGTAACGTCCCTTGACACTGGACTTAAATGTCGTCAAGCCTTTTTGCCAAACTGATCAATGCACAATGTCACTTTTCAAATGGAATGGACTATGGAATGAACATGCTATCATGCTTTTCAATAAACTTTATAAAATGGTGCGAGTTTCATTTCTGTAAGTTCTTGCATCAACATTATATATAAAAACACTAATTATTTACAGCTCAGTTTCACACTCATTATCATTTGGTGTCAGGAGCATGTTCTTAAGGAATACTGAAACATCATCATGGCCGTAAGCCAGTACTTTCAACCAAGTAGCTTTGTTGGTAAATAAATACATTCATCATCCTGTGGAAATAATAATTATAATCCTGCTTCATGATACATCTCATCTTATAGATCACACCATGTCAGCGTCGTATCCACGGACAATGTACTCATGATACGTGAATGTACAAATCAGACTTTAGTACAATGTATGTCTTCAAAGATGATGCCGTTCTTGTAAAGGTTCCTACACCATACACATACATCAACACAGAACATGTGCTGCCACTTCCAGGAGAGTGTCAGTCTGTCTGTTCATCTAATCGAACACTATTGTCATGTTCTGACGCCTCAACAATTTGATTTATAGATGTAAATTTCATTTATGAGGGGCACAGGTGTTCTTACAAATACCCTGAAGCTATGCATTTGCATATACGTCACAACAATGGGGTCAACTAACACACTAACTGAACATTGAGTTTATTGACCTTAACAAACAGAAAACGAAAACTAATTTGATATACTGATTTTATGTTACCCGTTATCAGTATATATATCAGTATTATAAAAGAAAACATGAATGACTTAATGTGACGGTTTTACAATACTTGGTTTATTGTGGTGATCGTATATACAGTATATCATTTAAAACATATCTTGAACTCATGTTTACCTCTAACATGTACATGGAAGTAGTCTTATATAGTGTAAACTCTTCTCATTCTTCACAGGGTGGGGCGGTAATTTGGTTTAATTGTCCAAGGTAAACTTGCTATCGTTATCTTTCCACATTATTTCATTCATCATGTAATGTTTATACAATTCAGTATCGTAAATTGTGATACTTTGAATCTCTGCATTAGAACATCTGAAATTACGTTTTGAAACCAATACAACATCGCAACGATAAGAATGTGAAGCGCACCTTTACAGTTTTCTTATATGCCAATGCTATGAACTACTCCTATTGACCTGATAATAGAACACCAAAACAATGTTATTTTATGCTAGTATTTCATAAACAATAAAGTCGAAATTCATTGACCGTAGTCCAAAACATAACCGATCAAATAGTCTTTTATAAAGTAGCATTTAGAGTGTGTAAATATATTAAAAGTAAAGCATGTACTTCAAAAGAACTATGTTGATGGCCTATGTCATAAATTTAACCAAGATAACTATTACAAGATGCCTCGAGGCTTACGTATCGGATTCACAACAAAAACCACCATCCTCCTGGTTTATATTTGTGAAGTTAATTTCATGAAATTGTATCATATAATGTAAGCAAATACTCCATTCTAATTTCATCCACTAAGAGTTTGAAAAAGAAATATTAATTTTGTAATTGAATAGTTAAGAATTATTATTTTGAATTAAAATCTCAAATATCCCTCACTTTCAAATATAATTATAACGATTTGCTTTATTTTTAAATTGTTTACAGAGATTGCATTAACTGTTTAAGGTTAATACAAGACCACGAAGGTTGCAATAGTTATACAGAATCTGGCCGATTTTCACTAATGATTCAGTAAATATAGATTTTAACATAAACAAGTATCATATGAACTTTTCGAAACGAATCTTACGTTTAACATGTTGTTTTAGGTGTTGATTGGGCACATACATTTATCTCACCCAATTGTAAGCTAAGTTTTATAGTTTTTACTATCATTTTAGTTGAACGTTTAAAGCTCTCGTCTGTGAGTGCGCTTAGAGTGCGATTCAAAAGCTACTTTACTGCAACTGTAGTTCGTGCGATAAGATGGTAACAATTAATCTCGAGTGCACTTATTGTGGTCGTAGTTATTGTCGAGAGTTCTGGAAGAGCATGTTTGTATCTAGAAGAATACATGGCATATGTCTCAGTACAGCTCTGGTTGAAGTAACAATGACCTAATTGAGAAAGAAACCATCGCTCACGATGTCTCTGTTCGTCTAACCTAGTACTCAATCCACTCTCACAACAGAGAAACTATACATTTGATGAGCAAGTCGAGGAAACGTGAACAAATCTCCCAATCACTCTATGTCATATCTCTAAAAGTCTTTTAACAGTCAACGCTTTCTCCATGTTAATTCCTTTTCGTCATCGTTGATGTCTGGCTTCTATCATCGTGTTAACTTTATTCTTTTCTTCCAGCATGCGATGACATTTCAGTAAGAAGCAGACATTAGCTTTATCAAAGTATGGCCACATGTGAAATGAAACCATCCACGCCTTACCCTTTGACCTGTAGCGGTCACTGGCTGATAATCCACGTCATATAAAACACCTTAACCAATCTTTACGTTCAACAGTCATTTGTCATCATACTGAACGTTCAGGTAAGAGGGATTTTTTTTATTGGGAGAGGCAATGTAATGTTTTCATAATCGATTTAATTTCGCGTAGATATATTCATACTACTTTGATTGATTATTATTTGCTTTGTTTATTGTAGAATTTCATGAGTCCAAAATATTGCAGCGATGTTGACATGACTTTACTCTAGCACATACCATTACTGCAAATATGTGATTTACAAATCTATCTTGACTTTCCCATCAAACGCGTATTTAATTGCTAATTGAAACGGTCTAATACTGTATAAATAATTTCAATTGTTGGAGTTATCAATGTTAAACAAGGAAATATAGGCACTACTCACTAGTCACTAGAAAAAGACATATTATAGGTATAATTACTGGCAATGGATCTTGAAAGTGGAAATTACTCATATTTGTATTTACTTATTTTTGTAACTTGCTATGAAACAATAAATTAAATGTTAAACAACTAAACTCATGGTAGTACAGGTTTTCACTCTTACACGAAAGTACCACAGGGAAATGTCGTCCAAATACATCTTGTGGATTTGGATATCCACATGTTCAACGGCGTACACGTGAATCATAACATACTGTATCTCTAGACTGGTTATGCAAACCGCTGAAGGTGACATGATTCATTATCACTCAGCAAACACAAGTGATATTTGCAACTAACAGACAATGTATTAACCAACACGTATAGCAATTCGAAATCAGACAGTCACACGTTATTGTGGACCACTTATCTGTACCTCGCATAGATAATTACACAGAGACAATGTGACCCCTTCATCCATTCCTGGATGTTCACCAAATATGACAGCCTATAATCACGGTTTGTCCAACGCGATTTCAGCGTTTGTCAGCCAAGTCACTTCGTTACATGTTGGGGCCAATGTTACATCTAGGACTTTATCGGGAAACGCTTATCGCGAGGTTATTACAACGTTAACGTATTTACGTTATCCGACCCATCGTGCAAGAGCAAAAGATTTCCCACTGCAAGTAGGTGCTGTCTGCCTGTCACGGTCCACCAAAAGCCAGGTTATGAATTCGATAGAACATATGTGGGACATAATGGAGAGGCAGATGAGTGAGATAAACCCTCTCCCTACCACTCTGTCAGTGTTTGGTCCAGATCTTGAACTATGTGGCCATTGCAGATGTTAACGGACTGGTTGATAGCATGCCAGGAGAATTACCTCCAATGAGCGGGTACACACGATATCACTATGCATCTTGATATCAACAATAAGCAACGGCCTTCTGATCATATGTGACCTCCTGACATTTTAGCAGAATGCGGGTATGTAAATATGCAAAATTCAGGTTATTTTCGTAAATGACCTTTTTGAAGTACAAGACTTCAGTATGACATTGAAAACGCTCATTGTTCATTACAAACTATTCAAATACATACATTAGTCAAGTAAACAGTGCTATTATCACGGACTTTATTCAATACTGTGTATGACATACCTAGGGTGACAACCTTAATGAACATGAACATATTAACCAACTATCAAATTAAAATTTTTAAAAAATAGCAGTACAAGTTCTACTATAATGAAACTGAATAATAAACTAAAGTCTGTAATCACCCATCATCCCCATGAGTCGTATTTCCTGTTGAACTTAATGGTACCAGTAATGCTGATACCTGATATGATAAACTGCATGTATGTTATCCTGCAATATTGATGATACGCGGGTGTTACGCGGAACAGGAACCTAACTGAAGTGAGACCAAACCTGTCCGGACAGTGTATTTAAATTTGACTATAAGACTTATGATTAGATAGAACAAGAATACAAGTGAATAAGTTGTAATCAACAATATCTATTAAAGAAATAACACTCAATTAACGATACGATATTATACATAACCAGACACTATATATATATATATATATATATATATATATATATATATATATATATATATATATATATTCACTGCTTGAGGTAAAGATAAACCAATTAAAAGCACACAGTACTAAGACATAAAACTATCGACCAAAGAGTACACGGAAATGTAGTACGTATTGTAGTGAAGACATCTCAGAAACCATGAATGCTTATATACATATTTCATAGATCTGAATGCAAAGAAGCAAATGATAAAGGGAGGTAAATCGCCGTAATCTCACTTTCAAGAACTGTACGACGCACAAATGATATGCAATTATTAAATGTGATACTCGAATAAACAAAACTATAAAAAAAAAAATAGTTTACATTATTTATCACAATTCTTTAAAACTTTCTGTATTTTTTTCCAGATAAAACAATCACAATGGTGTGCTTCAACACCTGCATATCCTTAGCGGTTATCCTCATTCTTTGTGGTAAGTTTTATGTTTCAATGCGTTCGTTACCCAAAATTTCTTTGGATGGTGTAAATACGTACAACATTGTACAATGTGAAAATAAACTAGCCGACTGTTTGTAAATGCGTTCAAGCTAATAAGTAAATTTAGTATTATTGATCTGAAATATAACCATTGTTACCATACATTTTAACATGCATATACATGTACAAAAGGCCAAAAAAGGTTAGCTTTGAACAAATAAAAATGGCTAATGTGTATGGCTGAAAAGTTGCTATAACATGTTATTTAAGAAATAGATATCATAATGTGTTTGTTCACTGGCTTATAAACGGTTTGAAAGGTGGTATAAATGCCGGAGCTTGTCGACTACAAATAAAAAAGTTTAATCAAGAAAAGATCATTTGATAGTAGTGTCATACTTGCACAATGATAACAGTGATAACGTAATCCCGAAGGTTATTTTGTATAAACGTCAGAGTATGAAGGTTATTCTAATCAGCTCTCAAACTCGTGTTTATCAGAATGTATACCGGCCACATGACCATGTTAATCCAATCAGCAGAAAGCATATCGCTTCAATTTCTAGTTCCGAATGTATTCCCATATGTGAGGTAAGTTTGTGTGGTTTAATACAGGGTTTGATATTGCTTTTAGGTACATTTGATTTATATCGCCAGCTAATATTATTTCAGTAAATAAGTTTATGATTCCATTGTGACTATACATTGCGGTGAAACCTTCAAGCGTGGACAGTGCGGAACGGAATTGCACTAAATTTCGAAGTAGTTTCCGCCCAAACGTTGACTGGAAGACAAAGGGTTTGTTAGCCACCATATAAAAATGCTGAAACTATGGTGCAGATCCGAAGATCCTAAACCTGTGAATCTCGAAAGCATTTACTGCGAGATAGCGTGTCCCCTTTCAGATATGTAAACAAAACTGAATATAATTTTGGATACAAATTACACGACTTTACACTGTACTTTATACATGAATACATCTCCATGAACACATCTCACCATAATTATTGCACTGCAGGTTGGCCTTACATGATTGCTTATATTGCTTCTTTCAGTAGACACCAGCAGTGCAACATCAACCATCGCAGGAACTAGTGCAGCAATAGATGCCATAAACGCGGAGGCTGGCGCTGGCCTTGATAAGGTGTCTGAAACTATTCTACCCACAATCCTCGGCTCATCTGGTTCATCTGGTGGTGTCAATGTGGATGCAACCGGAACCGGATCTTACCCCGTCATCAACACCTTACCTACAGGGGGTGGAGCATCCACTGCAGGAGGTGGATCGACTTCCGGAAGTGGTGGGACAAGCGGCGGTGGTACATGGGCAGTGGGTGGTGGAAGTAGCGGGGGCAACAGTTGGAACACTGGAGGTGCAACGTCGACTACAATGGGTGGCGGAACAACGGTTGTAGGTGGGGCAGGCAGTGTTGGCAGTGGAGGGAGTTTTGCGGGTGGCATGTCTGGAGCGGGTGGCTCATGGTCAATCTCAGGGGATACCTCCAGTCAGGGCGGATCGTGGTCTGGAGGAGGAGGTCACACAGGATTCGGAAATAGTGGTGTCACAAATGGAGGATATCCAATACATAACACAGGGGCAACGAACATGTTGGGAGGTCCCGGGGGTTACTTTTCCACAGGTTGGAGTCAGGGTGCTGAGATGCTGTGGAGAAGCATGTTTAACCGGGGTTCTGGTAACTACTTCTATCGTACTTCTCCACAGTACCCAATGAACTATAACGGTGCATACTATAGTGAACGGTTCCCTAGTGTATATCGCCAACAGGGAGTGTATATACCATCATACCCAGTCGATAACATTTGGATGTTCGCTGAAGACCCTTTCGATCTGTTTTAGTATGTAGTTTGAACTAAAAATCATTGTAATGACACATGTCCTTAGTTATTTAGGATAGAGTTAGCTGGGTTTAATGTGTAAGATAATCTTTATTTAAGCTTGACCTTGGATATGCCTGGAAATAACAAGAAGTTGGACATTGTCTACTATGTATGAAGTTGAGACTTGCATTCAGTATCAACGAAAGTACTATACCAGAGAAGTATTCATGATATAAACGCAATCCTTCTCCAGCAACAAATGTACAACGCTAGTATAAGGCGTTATTTAGCTTGACTCCGAACTGATGGAGCTCTACTTCAGGTGGGTATTTCACGCTAACAATATACAAAACTTCTAATCTGTAAATTTTGCAACTTGTACGCTAAAGAAACGAATTTCACGAAAGACAATTCAATACATCCATTACCGTGACTTTGAAACGTGCTGTATATATACACTTACATATATGTTGAATACTAATACCAAAACATATTTGAACGTATCTATATCTTGTAACATGTAATGTTAGATGAAAGAATGAAAGAAAGGTTGTGACCACATTAATGTTATATGTTAAATATGTTACATTTCCATTACCAACGTATATATGTACATTTATGTCATAATGTTTGTATATGGGCATGAGGCCACGAAATCAATAAACTGAACAGAGTAACCAAATATAGTTTCAAGTGTCATTTTTTATGATAAATAAACAGTTCAAACTTTGACAACGTCGATTGATAGATAACGAATTTACAAGTTTAATTGCTATCCTGTTATATAAAAGAACTCAATTAGATATGTGTAGTTGAAATATTTACGATGATCAATCGAAACTGTGCTATGACATCAACAACATGATGACATCACAATGTTGTGACATCACCACAATGTTGGTTTGATGACAGCGCTCAGATGTTCAGAGCTGTACATGTTTTATTGAAAGAAATGAAAATGCTTTTGGAATCTTTCTCTCGTGTCTTCTGATATCACATATATCACAATTCATTAATAAATCCAACTTTTACCAACACGTGATGATGTGTTTGAGAACAGAATACACTTCGACGCGATTCTCTACAAACTGCCCAAAATAGGAATCTAACTAGTATTTTGTTCATTGTTGTCTGCAGTTTCAATACATACAGTCTGAGGAGCAACTAAATGTATCGTCTCCAAATGCCTTTTACCTACTGGGTCTACGCACATTTGTCTTTTTTGCTACGTGTTCAGACTCTTGCAATCGAATCATAATGCTTAGAAAGTAAGGAATGATATATTGTAATTTTAAAGATATCGGCACATTTTTTAGATATATGATTCATTGCATGAAAGTTTGAAGAAAAATGAGCTACAAACCAAATAAGCAAACACACACTAAAAAGATATGTTTTGTGTCAACATTATCCTTTAAATTGTTTAACGTTTAAATGTTAAAAATAGAAGCTATAAAACAGAGCAGTGCATGTTTCGTGTTGTTGTAATGACATTTCGCTAAAACTAAACACAATTTAAAATTACACGCACGGATGAAAACAATGTTATTTTGTTTAAGTAATAGGCATAAACAAGCGCAACATCGGGATGTTGAACACATTCATCATTGGCTAACCCTGGATACAGGTAGGTTGAGAGATGGATATGTCAAACTTAAAACTGAGATTACTTTGTTTTTACGATACTGTGATACTGTGCATACATAATGAAGAATTCTTTTATAAATTGGCGATAGCTGTCACTGAATCAACAACATGCTTGTTCGTGTTGTAACTGTTGCTATTCGTTATGTCGTTAATATCTTTGAAAATCATTTAATTGATTAACCTCTTCTTATAACAAGAAATTTTAATGTATTTTGAAAACGTCTGACCAACAATTTCAACTGTATCATATTATGTGAACTAGTTTTAATATTACAGAAGACATGACTTGCTAGAGGTAGGTTGTGATGCTTATATATATATACATATTTGGTTTCAGAGGCTCCTTTGGAAAATTATGAGTCTTATATACAGAGTTATGGTGTTTTTGACAGTCATCAACTGGCGCTTGTTGTTCGCATCTGTGGGTGAGTAAGCTTGTGTGTCTGTTTTTAAGTAACTCATCGAATACTAGTAAGTAAGTCGTTTCTCATACATGCAGGAGACAACAGCCTGTAAAAATACATTCATTGACAAAAGAACCGAGAGTTAATAGAGTCAAATAGAACAATGTGTCTGTTGGATAAAGTCGGTTTTGAATATCTGTGATGAGGGTACAATATCATTCATGAAAGTATGATACTTGATATTGTATATCTGTTCAATCACACATGGGGTTCTGTAATTTCTATTTCAAAGAATTTTTGAAAATGTTTGACATTAAAGGTTGATTTTTTTTAAAAGTGTCTGAGTACAAGATGTTGTCGGCATATTGAACCATCTTGGATTTTAAATCGATGACGCATCGTTGCTGTTGGATGTTATAAAACAAGCCCGAAAATCATATTTCACTCTCTGGCCTGGTTAAGGAGATTTAAAAAATCGAATTTTAAAAGCTGTAAGAACATGAATAGAAATTTTTAGAAAATTACAAATTATAAAGTTGTGTTGGCAGATAACAGGTAACAGGTAACTATACCTTTTAAAGTTTGTATTGTCCATCATCATTAATATGTTTTGATTGTGTGTGTTGTCTTCATGTGATTCTGAGTAAACAGATAATGCCATGTGTATTGATCCAGATGGAGGCACGTCAAGGGGAATACCATCATATATTTCAAGAACTGTGCAGGAGGCAGACAGATTGATTCCAAAAGATCACGGTAGGGTAATCAATTTTCCGAATATTCTGATATGGTTCGCAATTTCGACCATGGCATATGACTATCCCCTGAAGTCAAAGCTATAAACTACACAGATGTGTTAAATTTAAATCTATCAATCACAGAGCATTCACTAGTTTTCAGGATAAGGAAATTTGATCACTCCAACTTGTGTTTCACAAAGATATATTCCTGGTAATAGCTCATTCCCATCATTTACAATGTTTATCCCCCCCCCCCCCCCCCCCCCCCCCTGCCTACATGTGTTGCTGTGCGACTTAGCACTCCTTCAACTATATGACATGTAATACATTTCCGTGTATGATATGGACACATAGACGTTGTGAAATAGTAGTAAAACATGCCGTATTAGGGTCATAAACATGACGTATGAGGGTCGTAAAACATGACGTATGAATGTCATAAAACATGGCGTATGAGGGTCGTAAAACATGGCGTATGAGAGTCGTAAAACATGCCGTATGAGGGTCGTAGAACATGGCGTATGAGGGTCGTAGAACATGGCGTATGAGAGTCGTAAAACATGCCGTATGAGGGTCGTAGAACATGCCGTATGAGGGTCGTAGAACATAGCGTATGAGGGTCGTAAAAAATGCCGTATGACTGTCGCATAGCATGTCGTTGAGGTTCGTAAAACATGGCGTACGGTAGTCGTAAAACATGTCGTATGAGGGTCGTAAAACATGTCGTATGAGGGATATAGAACGTGTCGTGTGAGGGATGTAGAACATGTCGTGTGAGGGATGTAGAACATGTCGTGTGTGGGTCGTAAAACATGGTGTATGAGAGTCGTAAAACATGCCGTATGAGGGTCGAAGAACATAGCGTATGAGGGTCGTAAAAGATGCCGTATGGCTGTCGCATAGCATGTCGTATGAGGTTCGTAAAACATGTCGTATGAGGGTCGTAAAACATGTCGTATGAGGGATGTAGAACATGTCGTGTGAGGGATGTAAAACATGTCGTATGAGGGTCGTAAAACATGACGTATGAAGGTCATAAAACATGTCGTATGAGGGTCGTTTAACATGGCGTATGAGGGTCGTAAAAAATGACGTATGGCTGTCGCACAGCGTGTCGTATGAGGGTCGTAAAACATGGCGTACGGTGGTCGTATAACATGTCGTATGAGGTTCGTAAAACATGTCGTATGAGGGTCGTAAAACATGTCGTATGAGGGATGTAGAACATGTCGTGTGAGGGATGTAAAACATGTCGTATGAGGGTCGTAAAACATGACGTATGAAGGTCATAAAACATGTCGTATGAGGGTCGTTTAACATGGCGTATGAGGGTCGTAAAAAATGACGTATGGCTGTCGCACAGCGTGTCGTATGAGGGTCGTAAAACATGGCGTACGGTGGTCGTAGAACATGGCGTATGAGAGTCGTAAAACATGCCGTATGAGGGTCGTAGAACATAGCGTATGAGGGTCGTAAAAATGCCGTATGGCTGTCGCATAGCATGTCGTATGAGGTTCGTAAAACATGGCGTACGGTGGTCGTATAACATGTCGTCTGAGGGTCGTAAAACATGTCGTATGAGGGTCGTAAAACATGTCGTTTGAGGGTCGTAAAACATGTCGTATGCGGGATGTAGAACATGTCGAATGGGGTCGTAAAACAGGGCATATTAGGGTCGTAAAGCATGTCGTATGCGCTTTGTACTAAATTTAAGGGGCCTTTACGAAGCGGAACAATCATCGATTATAACTATAATTAATAAATGGACTGTCATTATTAACATGTTAATTGATATTGTTTATCCATCAGTTTCAGGCCCAAACATTCCCGACGCGGTTACAATGCATCTGAAGCGATTATTTGGTATTGTTGATGTGGAGGATAAATCAACTACAAGGTCTCCTCGAGAACATTCAACATCATCTCCGATAGGAGTTACAAGAGATGGTAGGGTCATAGATTCAAAAGCTTTAGAGAAACAAGAAGTAACCACCCAAAAATCGAAGTATGAAGAAACAACTAAATCTGCGAACGGGATAGCAGAGAAAGTAACGACAGAATCCGGAAACAAAATGACAGGGGAGGAGCCAGCAGTACCAGCAAAAGAGAGAAATTGTAATGAGGATAATATTAGAACATCGGAAACTGTCTCCATGTCATCACTGAAACAAAGAAGATGGAATGAAACACATGTTGAAACGAATTGGACATCCAAGACAAACATGAAGAGTCAATCATCGCGGAACGATCTGCTCGTCAGCATTCTGGAAAGAATCAACAGCAATAATGGTAGCGTGAAAACTCATACGTCTCAAAATATATCTGAAAATCCTGAACTGATTTCCGAAAAGGTACAAGTTCAAACGAAACAACGATCCGAGACAGTTCAGAATCCGTGGTTCACCGCCAACTATCCTTATCACCTAGGACCCCTGCAACCTGGCGGAACTTTCCCTGGGCGCTATACTGAGTACATGCCCTGGATCACAGGGGACCGATACAGAACTCCAGTACAGTCCACCAGTGTTAACCAACAGCGTAGTCCTAGTCAACTGTCTCCTCTTCTCCGTGGATTACTTACAAGATATCTTTATGAACGTCTGTTAGACATTGACACACTGCCATAAATCTCTTCATTTGAAATGTCGTGTTCTTTCCACGGATTAACTGATCTCGCTTATAGCAAGAGGGACATCTATCTTGAAAGTAAGCACGTTACATTATCGAATCGACCCTTAGAATTAAGGACGGAGGTTATATTGAAGAAGGCGTATCCTAAGATCTTCTATCATTGTTTCACTTGTGGTCATTATCTGAATAAAGAAATAAATTAACCTTTCATTCATGACGTTATGTGTATTAATGGTTTAGTCGCTTGTATCGTAAAGAGCCATTCAGTATGTTTCATGATATTTTGCTTGGCATACGCGCTGAAAGATCACATGTGTTTATATTCAAATGATTTCACCCGATGTGCATACTCATACCCTACCGCCAAATATAAGGATATTTCCAATTGAAATCGAGCAACAGGCTTTTACATGTGCAGAAATCAAAATTATACGTCCCATATATATGCACATAGTCTAATGACATATTAGACATTACCAACCCACATCTGTCTTTATGTCTGTTCTAGGTAAGCGTCCAAAATACGTTTGACCAATTGGCGCGCGCCATAATCCGGTTTCGCGATATTCGCTTCTTATAACTGTACTGAATGAATTAGCACTTAATTGATCATTTATAGCAACAGTGAGTATCTCCCGATAAAATAACACCATTTATGACGTTTGACATAATTTGACTCAAACAACATTATCAATGGCTCTTTAAGAAATCTCACCTCAAGCTAAAGGACACGGGAAACGAATCGAATGTCATTGGTAATTCAAAGGCATTGAGATGTGTGTAAGTTTTCAAACTTGTTAAACAAATTAAGTTTATCTAGAAAGAATAATGTTCATCTTATATGACTTTACACATAGTCCCTCAAGTACTCAAATCTAACCACTAAAAGACATCTTTTAAATTACTTGATTTGAGAATAACCTTTGCCTCATGTGCTATTAGAGAGCTGCTATCATGTGGTCAACTGTTGTTGAAGACGTGACAGTTGAAGCTTGTACTGCAGTACCACCCATGGGAAGTCAGTGTGTATAATGATCCTTGTTTCAGATAATTAATGTCCAAAATTTAGCTCGTTGGGTTTATTTTGGTTTGGGAAAGTAAATCATTAAATACCAGACGAAGTCATGTACTCGAACAGTGAACTACAAATACGTGGAAAAGAGTAAATGTAAAGAGTAAATGCCCTGAGTTGATCTTTAGTAGTATATACAGTACATTACTCTTGTGATTTGTTTCTCCTCAAATGATAGCAATGTGAAGGCAGTAAAGGTTCCATTGAAAGCTGTTTTTTTATTTTATTTTCAATGAAAAGACAGAGGTAAACATAAAACATTGTAAAACGTAATCAACTTAAGGTTTGTTTAGTAACATGTGATGTACAACGATGCTATTCTGAGTACAGAACCTAAATACATTGGAATTAGTCCATAGCAAATGTATTTGGTTGAAGGAAAACTACATATTAATTAAAATGAAACAATATGAACCAATGCTTTTTATGTTTATTCAAGTATCAGAACGTGATACCAGATCTCATGGTATTGATCATGCTTATGTAATGATTATTTCCACATTTCCATAATTTCATCCATGAAATAGGAAAACAAATGGTTAACCCGTCGACGTTGATTAATCAGCTGTTGGTTATCATTCATAACTGTATTCCAATGCGGTATCCCATGCGCCCAGTTATGGTTGTAATAACCACAGACACCTATATAATATGAACAGAAAATTTAGTTAAATGTTCAAGGTCGAACCAAGTTCAAATATTCTTGAAGATATGAAGGCGAATATTTTAATCCATGTACCATTGTCACGCCATTACACAAACACTGATTACAATGGTTGATATTGTGATTACCATAAAACCTTAGTGTCATGACACACGGTGTGGTTGTTCATGATAATGCTATAGTGATGCTGAGATTTTGATTGCTGTTAATTATGTGGTTGCACGTGACAACAAAGATGCTCACCCATGAAAAGGAACTGAAAATAGATCAGGAAAACTAGCGTTGGCATAACGTTCATTCTGAAACAGCGATTCTGAAAACATATGTACAAGTATTAGTAAAAGATAACCTGTAAAAACCAAACCTGATTAAGTGGAGAATCTAATGAACTGTAAGATGAATATATCCGTGCAATGTGGTCAACAATCAAAGTGACACAGTTAAAAACCGAAAGTTTGTTCATCTACCTGTGTATTTATCAGGTATTCTGTATTTCGTTTTGACGTCAATTACATAACGTTATGACAGGAATATCTGGTGTCAATGTATTCTATAACCACCCTGAAATTTGTGTGGGCATCACATCACATAGAGGTACAACATTTCATAATTCGGCACAGTGAAATAAACAGAAGAGGTACGCTTATCAAATTTTTACTTAAAAATAAACATTTCAATATCGATTCCATGTGAACACATTTATTATGTGATCAGAGAAAAAATAAAATTATTTTCGGAATTCTTCGACTCTGCACCAAACTTCCACAAGAGGTTAACGGTGAGCTATGTCTCACAACGACATTGACAAACGTCCGGGATGCAACTGTGTGTAAATTTCGCAAATTATCGCTATGTTCAGTCAAACTACCAGGTATAAAGAACCGGACAGTATAAAGTAATGTATCGTCGAGATGCCATTGTAGCTAATGCTGTTTTCAAATTTTGATTTTTTAAAGGGGCAGTAGCACGTTATTTGCAAAATTTATTTTTTCAAATTTCCTATTGATAATGATAGTTTGTGCCATTTAAATTAACTTTAGAGGGTAAAACATCCTATTACACAAACCAATCATTCGTAGTAGTAATACCGGTGTGTGACGGCCATTTTATTGTGAACACAATTTATTATTTCGAATGACAAAAACGGTCCCCATGGCTTTACGGAACCATGTACACCCATTTTTTAAACTTGATTTTCTCAAGAGAGAAGGGTGTTTTTCTATTGGTGAAATTATTTTTTAAAATTGATTTACATGAAATCTACTAATACTATTGAACAAACTCAACAATGCTAAAACATATCATAACACTAGTGACGTCAGACTACTATTTAGGCACAGTACAGGGACCCAAAGGACCCTTTCCTTACAAAGATAATAGCATATGAAAAATATGTCTTACTGCAGTTTACATGCATGTTCAAAAACATCGATTTATTTTATGAGTAACTGTTGACAACATTATCTTGCGTAAGATTAGTTCCTCTTTGCGTCATTGATATCAATATATGACCACTATTTGTACGATACATAGTTCTAAACTCTATCAGTGCTCAGTTATTCTCTCATTGTTACGTTTTCAACTAATGTTAATATATTTGTACACACTTTGGTTAAAATTGCCGTTCGTTACTTTTAAATAGTAATAAAACCATTTTAAAACAAAATGTTTTTCAATTGGCATTTTTATGAACTAATTGTATTAAACATTATAACTGATGACATATAATTTCATTGGAAAATTAGCGTAAACTACATCCAAAAATGATGAAGCTATCAGTGACAACAGATGAATGATTACATGTATATACTTACGGTTTCAATGATAAGAACATTCAAGAAGAGTTTCATCTGTGAATACAAAGTCCCTTACCAGTCTATGTTTATATCCTACTTTCAAATTAACCTGTCTCGTATCGAGACGTTCTTAGCATTGTAATGTACGTTATTCATTTGTACGCTTGACATTCGCATATTTCGTTAATGAAATTCCTCTTCAAATGACCTTTACGCATTTAACTGGTTTAAACAAATCGAAAACACAGGTATGTAAGGTAGTAAGCTGCAAGTGTTATATAACATGAATACGTAATAATATTCATCTGCTATGTTGAAAAAAAAAATATTACACTTTAGGTGATGACTCGTGATTATACGTGCTTGTTTTACATATATGGTTTGCAATTGCAGTCGGTCAAAATTAGCGGTGTTACAATGAATATCAACTTTTTATGATAGCAGCAAACCTTTAATTTAAGCAAATGTACGTTCCATCATCACGCTTAGACTTGATCAAGCTGTACCCATAATTCTTTTGGAATGTTAGTCACGTAAATAATCATATATGGATAGTATATGATCGCAGGACATGAATGTTTAACAGTCTAATGGTTTTTTTTTTAAAAGTCGTGTTTTTTTCTTATTTCTTATGAAAACACATGAATCAGTTATTATATAGTTCATAGTTATATAGTTCATAGTAAATCAATAACCAATTTAATTTCAATATTACATCTACTAGATAAAACCAATGAAATGTCCCTTTTAACTTAAGGGGTAGGTTTTATACATGAAATAGCCACCCGTATGACCCTGATCATGGATGTGAAAGGGGCAGTAGCACGGTTTTTGCAAAATTTATTTTTTCAAATTTCCCATTTAAAATGATAGTTTATGCCATTTATATTTACTTTTGAGGATAAATAATTTTATTACAGAAACCAAATATCCATAGTGGTAATAATGGTGTTGCGTATAAAGCAAACATTGCATGGTGGCCATTTATTGTGAACACATTTTATTATTTCGATTGACAAAAACGAATCCCATGGCTTAACAGAACCTTGTTCACTCATTTTTTAACCTGGATTTTCCGAAGAGAGATGGGTGTTTTACTTTTGGTGACATTATTTTTCAAATATATTTCATTGACTTATTTCAGCAAAAAAACGTGCTACTGCCCCTTTAATGTAAAGAATGTCAACAATATATATATTTCGAAATTATTGAACATTACCTGTATGTCATCATGTAGCATCTTAGTAAATAGTTAAAGTTCGCTCTACCCCAATGTGTTTTGTAATAATGTATAGTTTTGACCTGAACTAGTATTACATGAAAGTACATGTACTCGGACTAGCGTCCTCGTGCTTCAACTGTAATATAATTCAGGGCAAAACTATACTTTATTTTAAAACACACTGGGGTAAAGCGAACTTTATTTCTGAATTATAAAGATGTTGATTGGGTCATTATTCCGTTGATCAAAACCAAGCCGAACATGTTGTTTTGTAAGTGACTGTCTTATTAGGATCTTTTCTGAGCACAAAAGTTCCAGTTTTTGTCAAATAGTTTTTATTTTGCTACAATCATAAAGTGAATAGGCGATTGATTGTACATGGTTCAAGCAAAAACAACACATTTCCGAATATATAAGTTGCATGTTAAGTAATCTCCTGTTAGTCGAGAAGTACGTTATGTTACAGTTTATATTCGAATCATTGTAATTGTGTATCGAGGATGTGTATCTGAAAGGTTCTTGTTTTCAACTATCTGATTCAATTTATAAACATGTTCGTTAGTAGTATCATATTTAGTAATTGTGGTGTGGCTGTTGTTCAGGGTCGAAGATACTATTGGTTTCTGCGTCGTAGAGTTTCAGAATGTCATGATAGCACTTACTGTTAGAAATGTTGATTCACCTTGAATAACTTTTCAAACCTCAAAGGATTAAGTTAGGAAGTTTTGTATCACACACATGTATACACGTTCATGACCATGTACATGGCACCAGTAACTTATTTTATAAAAAGAATGTTTACAACTGTCATCTCTACTTTAATAAGTCAATGGTTCGCGTAAACCTTTACCCTTAATATATAAATGCTCATATCATACATGACAAGACAGTGATAGTTGATCTTACAGGGTAAACGTATTTAAAACATTTGTTTCTCTTAAGTATCACACGCGTCTGTGAAGCCTGTCTTGCATAGATGTGGAATGAAATAAATCAAATCAAAAAGTGACGCATGTAAATGATACAAGTTTACATACCTGAGACACGTGTAGCTTTATATGTAACACAAAGTTTAACTGTAAAATAGTAACAAGTCATTGTCGTGTTGTTCACGGAGCGTATAGACATTTTACATGAGAGGTAAGATTGATTTGATGCAGTGTTATACACAAAATGTATTTATTAATGTTTAAAATTGTTTTTTTCTTTTTATAAAATTAAAATCTCAAATGAGTGCACTATTTAACGCTGATATTTGTTGCAAATTTAACACAAATTTCACAAGATTTGATGTTTTAATATTTTTCTTATGTCAATTAGTAGAGGAAGCTACATTTGTTAGTTACAATTTGTCAACAAACCCGGATGTATTGTTTTAGGATCATCGTGTGTAATATTTGTAAATGATTTAATTCAAATCTAAACGATGAAAAAATCAGTTATGTCGATACTTTTATAGTTTGAAATACATGTATATTATTTTGCAGCTTCTACTATGATTTCCTTCACAGTTGTGGCTTTGTTGTTGCTGACAGCATCGCACTGTAAACGTGAGTATGCTATTTTATGATAGTCCAAATGTGATATGAAACATTTAGGCACATTCGTTCAACTCAAGCATTGACAATGAATTTATTAATATAATTAATTATAGTTATATAAATAGAGGATACTAAACGACCTTCCATTTAATACCATTTGTTTTAAACGAGTTAATCATTTCGTATTAAACGAACGAAGACGATATTTAAGAAATCATTCACGAGTTTAATAAAAATACTATTTTATAGAATGGAGTTTAGTAATCTGTTTATTACTCGCAGATATTAATCAAGTGAAATAGACGACAGCGGACTGAAACTGAGATTTCCGCGAGTTGCGTACCGTTGTGTAATGGTGTGCGACCATTATGACGTCAAAACTGCACGTTGTTGTGACGTCATACTTGCAGCGGTATTACTATAATTTTATACATTGTATTGCCGTATCAATACTACACTGCAGTATATTTCACGGGCGAGTAATAACATATTTTACTAAATGAAAAGCAATTATGTCCATAGAAAGGAGATGTTTATGTTATTGGAAGTGGTAGTAAGGTTAATACTGAAAAGTTATATATGAACTAAATTAAGAAGACGTATGTCCTTCAATGTGTCCAAACATTAAAAAGGTCTATTGGTATTTCATTGTTTAAGAAATTGAAAACGCGGATATACCTTTAGAGGAGGACGATGACACGACAGCCACGACTGCTGGAACAACAACTAGTCTTCCTGAGGATAGCACTGAAGCTCCTTCCACTACCGACCCTAGCACTACCGATCAGATGGAACCAGCTGCAGGAAGCACTGTTGGTTCAACATCGTCAGTAACTGAAGCTCCCGCTGATGTGACGTCTTCTACAAACGAGGTCTCTACAACTGACCCCAATCCTTCTTCTGGAACCGACTCCACATTTGAATCTACATCTCAAGTATCAACAACCACTGATCCGAGTTCTTCGTCTGTCACTACACACTCTCCTTCATCTGATGATACAGCTGACATTACAACCATGGAACCAGCTGCTGATACCACCACTGCTACAGCCTCTACCACCACCATTACTGCAACTACTGCAACCACTGCAACGACAGCAACCACTGCGACTGATGCAACCACCGCAGCTACTGCCACCACTGCAACTCTTGCAACGACAGCAACCACTGCGACTGCTGCAACCACCGCAGCTACTGCAACCACTGCGACCACAACAACCACCGAAACGACAACAATGGAATCAACAATCCCGACAAGCCCACAAGTCGTTCAGAGTACTGTAACACCTCCAGTATCACAGTCAAGCCCTTACAGCCCACTTAGAACTGACTGGCAGTGGCAACAACCTCAGTTCAATCAACAACCTCAATATTACAATCAACAGCCGATGTATTACAATCTACAACCTCAGTATTACAATCAACAACCGCAGTATTATAACAACCAATACAATCAGTATGCGTATCAAAACACGCCAGACCCCGTGCAATTCTTAATGCAACAGATTCAAAACCAATTGCAACAACTAATTTTGCAGCAGTTGTCTATGTTGCAACCAGCTTCAGTACAGAACAATCCATCAGATCTCAGACAGGGTTCCCAGACAGGGCTTTTCGGTATTCAAAATATGTTCAGGTTTCATATGTTTAACGAATTTCTCTAACGAAAACAATCAAGCTTTAAGGCAAGCTTTAATTATGCAATGTGTCAAATCATTACCAAGAACATTATCGGCAGCGGTATTTAGAAATAACCCTGATGACGCTGTTTCTGATATAGATTGATGGTTTTGCATTGCATTGTTGTACACGGGGTCGGATATCAAATTAATATGATGCAACACATGACGGTCTTTACTATGTAGTATCTTAAACATGTGATGCAATGTTTAAGCAGATCGCTAGCTTATATTGTTATGCATAGTTTGATCATTACTTGTGTAAGATGCAATGTTTCGAGTAATATACATGTACATGCTCAATATTGACTAATGCTTAATAAAGAATTATTTTTCATTTTACAGATTGTTGTTTCTTTTTTTTTAAAAGGATACACACTAGGGAACAAAATTACAGTAAATCTGCGAACACATATATTCTTCAATTGAATTCGCAATGTTGAACATTGAAAATCGCAAAAAGTGTTAATTTTATTTAGGATGGCAGAGACGGTACTTATTAAGTCCACGCCATACCACTTATCGCAATGTGATCCTCTTATAATATACTGGACAAAAAAGTTAGGGTTATCTTGAAATTTTGAAATTATGAATAATAATGTGTTCCTTGCTTAGCATACTTATAAAATATCAATCATAAAACACCCAATACCCATTACCTATTTTGTCCAATATATATGTCATTTTGCGGACGTTTACTTACTTTAATGAGTTTTGAAAACAGCACGTGTTCTGCATACATGCAGAGTTCCTGAATAGTCCCCATGCTTGTTTCAGAGGATGCGTTATTAATCATGTCTTTGTAATTTTCGAAAAAAAATCTAAAAAATACCCCCAAAAATAAAATACTTGCATATTGTTTAACCCCACTTCGATATCATTTTATTTTTTTTATCTCTTAGTGGTTAATATTCCGAGAAGAAGATGTGCACATGAGTTGATGAACTTACCGACTACATGTACGTTTAATTAAGTAAACGCTGTTCGGATTGCTGTCATAGATAAGGAGACTCATATCTTTCAATGTTCAAGAAAATACTAAAAAGAACATCTTGATGGACCGATTTTGTCTATCTTTGACGCTGACCCATTGGTCATAAAGTATCACATAAATGATTGAAATGGCGCATACATACATGTATGTAAGCCATGATAGGCAGTTCTTCGAACTTTGATGAAAAGACAATATTCAAATGTCCGTCACTCAAATAGCATGATATACATGTTGTGTGCACGCTTGTTAATCATTGCCCTTAATGAATTGTATATACACGTTAAAAAGAGCTGCTAAGCATGCTGTTAACTTAAGCAGTTGATGCGCAAACAATCTCTCAAGAAAACACGCCTCGATAAGTCTCAAAATCGTGAAGTTTAATTTGTTGGGGTAAATCTTCACATTCTGCCCTAACTATCATATTTAATGATATAGATCTTAAACAGAAATGTTAAGTTACTTATTGAAATGAGATGGCAATAACGTACCTGGATATAAATTCAATTGACGATGTTCCATCGCGCAGTAAAATATCGTTTTGAAAAATGATCATATTCAAGGGCAGATAACTCAATTCAGGGACATAATTGAACATTTCGACTTTTCTATTTTTTGGACCAACTAATCTTCCTTTTAAATGAGTGATCAAATACAGTTGTTATGTTGCCGTTAGTTAGGAGAAGATGTTTCAAAGACTCATACCCTTAAAACCATGAAGGTTCACCCAAATGGTTTTTTTTCGAAAAAGCTCAAGATCTATTATTACTACCGAAAACCTATGGAGAATGTTGGGGACATTTTAGTGAAATTATCATATTGAGCTAGATGCCCGATGGTCGTGTGGTAAGCTGTTGGTACGGTCAGAGCTGGCGATAGCTGCCTATTCTGAGGGTGTGGGTTCGAATCCCCAAGGGACTCGGCTGGAAAGAGTACAAAAGTGTTTACTATTGAAGGTAGTGTTATCCCAAATGTAACACTGTTATACTATATTGAGGTTACAAGGTATTTTCTTTCAAGGGAATAAAACTCACTAAACAAAGTCGAAAATCCAAAATCTGACTCGAGAAAAAGTAAGGTCATAGGCTATCATCCCTGGAAATATCATGCAAATAGGTTCGACCCTTGGGCGCGAACCCCCGGACAAAAAAACTTTTTTAAAAATTTCGTGGAGAAGGAGAGTTGACATACATTTAAAAGATCAATTCAGCAGGCATGATGAACGGAAAGACAACATTTCGAATCTTTGTCAACGAATTATTTCTCTTTTTCTGTACAGAAATAGGATATATTAATTAATGTGAAGAAAAGTATATAACATATTGCAGCCAATTTCAAATACGAAGCGTGTTTTATTGCGATAATTTGTAACACAGATGTTTCATATCTTTCAAAAAAAGTCATAAACGACTGGTACGTGAAAGCATAGAATGTACACAGACACAGAAAGTGGTTTCATATATGCTATTTGTTCATTTGAAGTAAGAAACATTAATATTCATTGAAGGTCTGCTGCCATTTGAGATACACGGTTAAAATCACTTATAAAATTAGGTTGATACGTTCATTCATATATGTATTTACAATGTGTAAAGTGGGTAATTCAATTTGTACATAAGCTACCGAAATTTGTTACACCGATATACCACATATACCTTTGGTGCATCATATCTAGATATGTTTTAGAAAAGACCATGTAAATACGGTTAAAAATTCATTCACGTATTTGTATCATGTAAAACGAACTGCATTGTATGAGGTTACAACCCGACAGCATGTGAAATATCTTAGTTAAACTATTGGGTCATTTTGTGAAGAGACCCTTGTTAAATCTTGTAAATAAACACAGACAGATAAATAATGTGATATTTAACTGTCAGTGCGATGCTCCAAGGTGAAATAGAACATCATCTTCTTTTCATCATCTTTCGTCACTCGTAAACAATAACTCTTGTGTCAAAAGCCACATCATCTCAAATGCTCCTTTTGTTTACAAAGAGTGTTTAAGTTTGTTAAAACATATACTTTAATGACCCCTTTAGACCCTATATAAGTTAATAGATTAGAGCTTTTTAATAACAAGGTAAACTAGTTGCTGTGGAGGTAAGTTCAGAAAATATTTCTGTACAAACAATTGTGAACACAAGATTTAACTGCTTATTTTTGTATTAATTAACTTACTGTTTAATTGCAGGCAGTACGTTTGTAAGGTAAGTTCAAATCAACAATTTAACATTTTATATTGTAAATATGTAGTTCATGTTTATGTTTCTTATACTATAATAATTTAGAGGTTTTATGATATGATTTTTTTTAGAAATTTCATTACTGTTTTATGAAGTTTATAACCTGACTTATAATTAATTTGACTTATAATAACGTTTCTCTGGATTAATTATGTTTTATTGGATTGTGATTATTTAACATTTTTTTAAGTATTTATAAATATTATTGAAATATTTATATTGTTTTGGTACAGACAAAATGACATTCAAGAACGGAGTCCTGTGGTTGTTCACAATCACGTTGCTGGTTTCACAAGGTAATCTTTCTATCAATGAATACTAACATAGATTCACAAGGTAGATATGGTACGTCATTTAAACCAGTTGCAATCTGTAGAAAGTAGATATTGTCTGAAATTATTTTCAAATGTATATAAAAATCAATATTTTTATTAAATCAGTTTTGCATTCATTAATGCGTTGAAAGTATCGTTAAATATTTATCTCAGAAATAAATATTTTTCTTTAAGGAAAAGTTTGGTTAAAATTGTATTGGTGTTTAGTTTGTATTCTGTTATCAGAACACAGTTTGTGTAGTGCTTGTTATTGTTCTACTTCTTTTAAATAGTATGCATCTCGCTTATTTAACAATGGCACAAGTTCAAGCACATCTACAATGCTTATTGAATTTTACAAATGACAAGTTCATTTCTGATTATTTGCTCAGTAATTATCAACTCTGTCATCAATGTTCCAGTCGCATTTGCCCCCGTTACTTTTACACTTCACTTGTGGAATTAAATTGCAAGTTAAAGATTTAAGATTTGTGATGTCTTGATAAAACAATATGTTATCACTGCTTATGTAGACGTTAGAATTGAAATCAATTCTCATATGGAGAATATTGACAGACATATCCATTGAATGATAGTTTCAATTAACAATTTACTAATTATTGGCGTCCCTTTAAAGTATCAACTTCCTAATGCAAGGCAGTCTTCATTACTGGCTGATTTAGGCCTTGCATTATTTCATTCAGATATTTGTGCTTGGAAATCCGGGCCCACTACGCATTTCAGGTGCAGCGAATCAATATCTTGGCACAACAAAGCGAGGGAAATACTGCCAGGCTTAATTTAGCCAGTAATGGAGACTGGCAAGTTGTTAAATTATTTTCGATTCTATAGAAATCTTAGCAGCAATATCAGAAACATACTGCATGTCCAGAAAGGATGACAACAACACCAAACGAGATATAGAACAAAAACATAGAACATAGAAATGGTATTTCGCAAACGATCATTGCATAATTACTTCTATGTTGATTGTTGAAATTCGGACAATTGTATTTTGACACAAATAGCACATTGTTTTGCTGTTAAAACAGGTATGGCAGCAGACGAGGCAACAGCGACTGAAAGCCCCACCGCAACACCAAGCACACCCAGCACACCTAGCACACCTAGCACACCCTCTACTACAACCACAGAAGCTACCGCATCTTCATTCATTGCCAACAAGAACGACAATAGTTTGAATACTAATCAAGACTACCCAACCAACCAGGTTTACAGCAACGCCAACCTGTACCCATACGTACAGCCGAACTACCAGCAAGTTAATTACGCAAAGACGTCACCCTATGCACAACCAAGTTATCCATCAGCGTTCCAGCAACCAGTTCAACAAGCTGCCTACGCTATGGGAAATCCACCGACGATTCCTCAAACAAATCAACAGACCATGTACGCTCAAACAAACCCCCAGGCTCCTTACCCCCAAGCAGCAAGCCAACAACCGTTCGCTCAATCGATGAACCAGCCGAACTTTCCACAAAAAACAAGTCCTCAAGCGGTTAGTCAAACAACTCAGAGTCAAACACAACAACTGCAATCTTTGTTCCAGATCCTAGCGGCCTTGATACAACAATTCCGGACGCAACAACAGACAGCCCCGCCCCAAATGAGGCCAACTCAACCACGGAGTTTCTTCGATATGTTCATGCCGAGAGGTTCAGGCGGTGGCTTCCCAATGAACATGTTCCGTTTCCAGTATATGAATGATATGCTTGACTTTATCTAAATGCTTCGTTAGATAATGCAACTTCACATAAGCTGGATTACAGAGTGGTTGTGTTCATTGACTCTATAGTTTTATCCTACATCTTGTACATTATTTTTCTTTCTAGCATAGTTATTTTAAAAGGTCTTACGGTAATAACTCTATAGACGCTATGTCAGAAAGAATACGTATAGAGTTCATGTTATACCATTTAATTTGTAGTGCTTGCATCCATTGTCCTGGCACTCTTATGGTTTAGAACTAGCATCATATTAAAAACAAAGAAGTACAAGTACAAGTACGAATGTTATTACCTTCAGGACAGAGGAATGCAACCTGGTATGACTGTAATCAATGTTCTCTGTCGAATTTGACGTGACATGTCTGCTTACACAATTCAACTGTACATACCACGTTCAATAAAGCAAACATATTGGGCATCAGCCGTTTTGTTGTTTGTTAAGAAGTTGTCGAATAAGCACAAACTCACCATGCAATCATATGGACTGTTTCTCTGTTTTCTATCTACGTGGCGGGATAGGAACACAGCCGTGAATATAATAGTCATTCACGAACATGGGTACACTCACTGAAGTGCTTTGTACTTCTTAAACATTATTCTCGTCAATATTCAGCCTCCTGATATATCAATTCAATTACTACAATTGATTGAAACCAGGTAACCTTGATATCTATCTTTGCTTATTTTGGCATAGGTCAGTAGACAAGTACATGGCATAAATGTTCATTAATAACATCATTTATGCCATGTAATGTCAAACTTGAATCTTTATCAAGGTTATAAGGAATATATATGATGTATTACCCACGTGGTATAGTGTACTTCGTAAAGGGGTATCATAACAAAGTGTTATGACACATATGTGTCATAACACCCTCAAGCAATTTGATTGGCTAACGATGACTGCCTGGACTACTTTATTCATTCATAAAAAGAACGTCTATTCATTCATGAAATTACAAGTTTTTACGACAACACTTTATATTAATTTATATTTATCTCATTGTTCAGTTAAATCAGGAACTCGTAGTCACCGAATGATTGATTGTAATGAATAATTAACAAACACACCATGACTAGAGCAGAGCTAATAAGCACAAAGTTTAGAATGCAGCAAGAGTTTTTGCTCTCAATCTTATATCGTTTGGAATGACATTGCATCTCGGTGAAATTAACGTGTTCGTTACGGTGCACAGTGAATTCATACTGACAAGGCACAAATAACCGAAAGTTCATCTAAAACTTACATTTAATTAAGTCGTTTTAGCTTGTTTACACATTCTGACGACAAGAAACATGCGAATGGCGGACGCCATGACATGACGTCATTCAAAGGACGGATAACTCTCATCTCATGTCCTCGAGCAGGGAGATGTTATATTACGCACGCTTCCTTCAGCATGACTAGTGCAACTGGTTTCGCCATACCGAACATCACGGATTGTAGAACGGTTTGATTTTAAAAGCGTAAATATTTAACGTCGCCATATCATTAACTTATAGATGCTGTGACAGGGTTGATATTACTCCGCTGTTCCGTTCCTTTATAGGGACAACAGAAATATATTTTAAAAATCAATTAATCCTATGAAATACATGTTGGTAATAAATAGGATACATAACTCGTTCCCCTTTCATTTTAAAGTTAATGTCCCTCGTGAAATAATTTTAGTTTGTCTGTCGCCAAGGCTCGAGACAAAGCAAAATTATATCACTCGTGACATAAACTTGATATGAAAGGGGAAGCTCGTTAGATATATTATAAGTACAGGGTAGACAGTAGTCTTGTAGACTATAGAACAGAAGAACAGTCAATAACATAATAGAAATTGCAGAAAGAAGAAATAGATAATGCAAAAAGAACCACAAGGTGTTGACTTACATAAAATACTGATCATTAGATATATTTAGAACTAAACAATCGACTGCGTCAAATTGTGTTGTGTTACTACTGTTGACAACTAACTCTCAGAGATAAAGTATCTTGACATATTAATGGTTAATTCTAAACACGTTTTTCAAGGTTAATGCCTGTACAGGTTAACCTAACAATTGTGTTTTTAACCAACATGTTTCTACATCTAGGCGTTTTCGTGTTTGCGGGACCATGCTTACATATTGTAACACCGTTTGTAATGTCTAACGCTGACCAAACTTTTTATTCGTGTTGAAATAACAACAATATCTCACCCTGTGCATGTATAACTATCAACACGTCATCACCATATACATGGGAATATGGCTTATATAGCTCCGTAACAATGCACATAATCATACATGTCTTTATTGTCCATTAGGTTCTGAGCAGCATCTGGTAAGTGGGTCCTTTTTTCTAATAATTGTAATATCCGGTTTACTCTGCTTCACAAGTTAAGTAAAGAGACTACATTGAGTTAAGGTATGGCTAGTTAAGCTAAACATTTAGCTTAGTTTCGAATTTAAATCCATAAGAGGTAGAAACATGAGTATTTTAAACTGATGCATGCCATTGCCCGTGCAATCATCCTGCGTCCAATAGCCTGTATATGACAAGTTATGTCAATTTATTAATGGCATTTAATACCAAGTCTACATTCACATTGCGAGATCATGCATTATACGAGGGACTTTCCATTTAGATATGTATAGTCCCTGGTTATACTGAAGTTCTATTGATTTCTTGATACGCAACTTTATTTATTTCATTAATGCAACATTTCGGCGTAGATACGAAGCATGTGATACATAAATGTGACATGAGGAAAACTTCCTTAAGTTAGAGAAATCGTTTTTACTACTGATCACAGTTTTACGCTTTAAACATTGGAAACAGTTATCATCAATATTTTTACAGCTCGTTTACTGGAAGTTTTAGATTAAAGTGGACATCACACGCGTACGCTATGCTTTGTATTCAGAACATTTAAAAGTCAATTAAAATATCTTTTCGAGACTGTAGATTGGAAATTACGAAAGTATCTAGAGAACTTTAGAGTTTGATGATAAAAGTTAAGGGAAGATTATGCAAACCTATCAAGAGATCATGTCCTCTTTGGGCTGGAGGTCCAGGAGACGAATATCGTACCACTTTCATTTGTCTCAAATACTGTAGGAATCTATAAACAACAAATACCATACATAGTTTGAACATGATCAGTGTATATTATACACTGGTATTTGCAAGAATAATTAAAATCTTGAACACCATCAAACTGAATAAAGTTTGATTGATTAAAGTGGGTATATGAAATTGATAAGATAAATATATTTTACTCTGTATTCAGGAACAATCCCCTTTATATATCCAAGTTCTCTGTATCTAATTATGAATCCAATAAAATGTAAGTCCATCAACCATCTCTGTATATATTCTACTAAGTTCGGATATCTTGATGTGTATATTACTTACTTAAAAACGTTGTTACTATATTCAACGAAAGTAATTATTTACAGAACTTGGTTTAAAGAATACACGAAGTTATGAAGGAGAGAACAAGATATACGGAACTAGTGGTATACCATGCATATTCGACTAGTAAACTAGGAACAACTAAGAGGACGGTGGTGTGTAAATGATTCAACTAAGAACTATGCAGTGGTTGTTTTTTAAATATTTGACTGTACTTTTGACTCATTAATCATCACATCCATTTTTATTTTAAAGGTTTCATCATGGGGGATTTTCTAAAAATAACCATCTGTGTCTTTGTGGTACTCTTTATTGAAGAAGGTAAGAACATTATAAATTCTTGCTTTCATCAAGATACAACAACATGTTTTGAAAATATCCTGAGTAAACATTGAATTTTCGTGAAAGAGTGAGTTTATCTATTGACTCGTTATACATCTTCATTTGATTGATTTTCGTTATTTGCAAAACGTACGTGAACAATGAAACATTAAAAGTTCCCTACTGTTACATTAGAAATTAGAATGCAAAGAAAGCTAGAAAAATAGCATAGAAAAATAGTTATGCAAATTATGATATCTTTAATCTTATTTATGTTGTCGTCCATTAACGAAGGTATATATTCATATTAGTTAGATTATACTGTTACAGTAATACATTCAAATCCATCGGTGTCTGTTGTTTTGAGGGATTCCCATTTCATGTGTATTAACGTCGTTTATTTATAGGTGACCTGTGGCGTTTGGGACTATTATTGTTGATCTGTTAATCATGATGAGATTATTTAAACAATTACGTAAACAATTATTGACCATGCCTTTTAACTTCTACATCATTTACAGATAGATAAAAACACAACACTCAAAGGCAATCATATCATGATCTTTTATGTCTGCTAAGGTATGTCCATGTATGCACGCCCACCACAACAGCAACCTCCACAACAACCACCTCCACAACAACCCCCTCCACAACAACCACAGCAGCAACCGCCACTACAGCCTTCCGCCCCTGCACAGCCACCAGTAAACCTGATTGCAGGAGTCGGCTCTGCCAAGCAGTTCCCTATCAATCTGTCCAACAACCTTCCAGCTGCAGCTCCTCAAGCTCCTCCAATAGCCTACTATCCACGAGTCCAGGCGCCACCCGCTGCTTATGATCTTACCAATCAAATCCAAGGGGCAAGGAGAAATCTCATATATGCACCTCCACGATACATGGCACCTCGGAGGCGAACACCCCCAAGTTTTTTCGATACGTTCGCTCCCTACTTCTTCATGGAAAGCTTTGACATCATTTAATTTTTGTTGAATGTTTGTATGTAACTTGTCTTTAATTATGTGTTGGATTCCTTGTCGCTGTATCAACTCCGCAGTCACTATACTGTACATAAGGCTTTATTGTCCCCTAAACAAAATGAATGCATCAAATACCCTCAAAATGATGGGACTGGACGCTTGACCATGTCTATCCAGAATATCTACCTTCTCATTGTATGTATTGTTCTTGAATAAAACATTTTATTGGACGTTTCTGGTTTATGTGATATTTGGAAGCGGGATATCGCCAAATAGCTATTAAAGATTTTCCCGATGTTAGCGACGTTTCAATACATATCAACTCATTCTTGAGTAGTTGTGCATGACAAATGTTAACAGTTTTAAAGTAATGTTTGAAGAAGATTAAGACTTTAATATATAAGATACATGTCATAAAATGACATTGATTATTGCCAATTTGCGAAAGATTCATGATATTACTTAATCGTTCACATGGAGAACTGAAACTGCTACAACTGACTTGAAATGAAGATATACACTGTGACAGACAATTGTATCTTTTTTACGTCAAAAAGGGCAATGACTCACAGTAAGTTCGGGGAATGTGTATTTGACATACATTATCTTGATCTAGCGGGGGAAACATAATTATTAAACAAAACTTTTTAAAATATTTGTAAAATTCAAAAGTGATACGAACATTCGCGATAAGAACATAAACCAAAACGATCTTTAAAGGTACAACCATTGTGTTGTTGGGGGTCAAATACGCCAAACGTTATAAATGGTCTTATTTTACCGAGAAGTGCCAACTGTTAACAAAAACTACCAGTTTTATGATACTTGACTTAGTATATTGACGATATGAAGGTAAAAGTATCGATTTCTGATCGAAAACCGGACAATGCACCGCGTGTGGCGCGCGCCAATGAGTCAAACGTAATTTTTAAATCTTATTTAAACCAGAGAAAATAACAAGTTTGGGTTGATAATGTTAATTAGGTCATATAACCACTGTGCATGTAAATAGGACATGCACTTTCGGTTTCTGCACATGCATAATGATGTTACTTGTTTTTAATTGGAAACTAGTAATTATGATATGTTTGGCGATTGAGGATGAAAATGCAAGCTGAGTGAATTTGTAAACGGCACGTATGGCGTGTTGGAACGTATAAAGCCAAATAACATTTTATGAAACACAATGGATGCACCTTTAAAGCATTGATTCATAAGATACATAGTGTTCAAGTTATACAACTTTGGATGAACCAGTGCAAATACCGAAACACGTTAAGCTGAAGGAAATGACTACAGATGAAGTAACTCGGTTTCTTAGCAAAAAACTAAAATCTATAGAAGAGACCAAATGCCAAAACTATCATTATACATATAGCTCTCTTTAAGGATGTTCGCTCCTCAAATTTATAGAATTAAACTTTTTTCTAACTTATATTTTTTAAAAGACCAAAGTATATGATTGAAAAATCAGCATTAAACATAGGGGGTAGTGTTTTTTTTTTTCGAGACATGACGCCTGAAAGATAGTGGGGTGAAGTACAATTTTAACATGGGCGTCTATGGGAAAATGAGAAACAAACTGCTAAAAACTTTAAAATACTACATTTCTAGTATTAAACTTTTTTTCCTTTTTTGATATGTTACAAAGTTCATTTTACCCTACCGAAATCGATGAAAACATATATATGGTAGTGTGGGGTTTTTTTAAGCTTTGACACAAAATGTACTTGAAAACCCCCTTTTTTAGTCAAATTTAGGCCATTTATGCTGTTTAAGAACTTTTTAGAGGTTCTAAAGTCACATTTTCTTTATTTCACATGTTTTTTAAAAGTATGTAGATGATGTAGAATATCATGAAGTAAATAAAGATGAGAACAAATCTTTACTTAATCATATTTCATTTTTGTAGTTCAACCGGAAGGAGCGGACATCCTTAAAAAGCGATTTGCCTAAGCCTGAAAAGTATTAATATAATTTTAATTGGTTGTATGCACATATTCTTCTGTGTACTCTCTTTCTGATGAATAAACGGGTAGACACCCAGGAACAAGAACCAATAGTAACGAAATTGCAGGATGTATTACACAACGAGTGATGAGACGAAATATTATCATTTCTTAGTTCTGAAACAAAAATCTTCTGGAATCTCCCTAACCAGAGAGTGAACGTATGACTTTCTGGCTTGTTTATGACATCCTTAAACAGCGATGCTTCATTGATTTAAAGTCGTTGGAGACACATTATGCCGACAACATCTTGGAATAATATGATTTCCTTATTTCATGAAATTTTACCTAAATACCAAACATAAAAGCCCCCTTGAAAAAGTAATGCCAGCACTCCATATGTATTTGAAGGGATATAAACTATTAAGTATCATACATGAAATTGCCGTCATCTCTTAAAAAGACAAAGCCTCGTCATAAACATTCAGACTCGACTTAATCAGACAGACCTATTTTGAGTTTGATTATTGTCCCACATGACCACATTTTACAAAAAAAAATTAACATCAGTTTTTTATCAAATTGAAGGTGAAAAGTTATATTTTCAATTTTGTAAAAATTAATTAAAACCAAATGCGTATATAACTGCTGGTGCCTTGCGAAAATGTAAGACGTTGATGTTGTTTCGTTTTTCAAACAAACTGCATGAAACAATCGTACAACATGTATGGTTCAAGGTAATAGTTCAGCACACAACAATGTACATGAGATGTTAATCTGTAAACGTACACATATTATAATATCGCTTGGGCGGATATATTTGCTTTTGAATGATGCTAATACCTGCATGCAATAAACTCTTCAAACGTTGTTTCTGTTTCCTCCTTTGTAACGTCTTAATACATCTAAATAAGCATTATGTTCTTGACTTCAAGAAAGCAGTTAAACTGAAAGCCAGCGTTTCACACAGAACACTGAGCAGATGAGCTGCCCTGATCCACACTGTCGTTGATTGATGGGACACTTCAGCATACACTCCTGCAGCATGCAGGGGTCACAGCAGTCAAATACCGCTGTCATAATGGTAAACACTGCCTTGATTGTATGCTCCTGGTCAGACAATACAACCACACCCCGGTGTCACAAACACAGGTCATGATCACCGCGGGCTATACATGACATCGGCTTTAGTGTGGAGTCGGCGAACAACCCTCGTGATATCACCTGAGACTTGGAGGGAGGAGGGTGGTGAGGGTGGTGAGGGTGGGGAGGGTGGTGAAGTTTAAATGTTGGACGAGATGAAAAAGGAATAACAGTTAAATCTCATAAATGTGTATTCAGGTTTCGAATTTAAGAGATAATGTGCATTTTACATATTCAACGTTATGTTTTCATAATTCAGGAGAATTCATAATAACAACGGTTGTTATCAAGAAGGTTGACTATCAGAAAGGATTTAATCAAGGCATCGTTCATTGCAAGGGTTGATGTCGGACATTTGATAGCAAGGAATATTCTTTATTTCTTAGAAAATACTTGACAAGCCGAACACAAGCTTTTATAAGCATATATAATTCACATCAGTGGCAAACTGTTAACAATAAACACAACGTCTCTCCCGAGACTGTATTTGTATCGTACATGTTTAATAAGCTTTCATGGCATATGCCATTGGACACACTGGACTTAAGTTAACTACTACAATTCTCTAAAAATCATGGTAAATTAACGTGTCAGTAACATGGAACTATATAACTAAACCATGTTCCTTATGGACAAATGGTGTGAGGGTGGTAAACTTTAATAGTTTAACTATTAGAATTAACTTAAACATCTACTAAATGTGTTTCCAACATTAAACTATGTTACATTAAACATTAAACATTATAAATTAGTCGATTATTTATTTAAAAGGGGCAGTAGCACGTTTTTTGGCTGAAATAAGTCGATGAAATGTATTTGAAAAATAATGTCACCAATAGTAAAACAACCTGCTCTCTTCGGAAAATCAAGTTACCAAATGAGTGTACATGGTTCCGTCAAGCCATGGAAATCGTTTTTTGTCATTCGAAATAATAAAATGTGTTCACAATAAAATGGCCGCCATGCAATTTTGCTTTATATGCAACACCGTTATTACCACTACGGATGATTGGTTTGTGTAATAAGATGTTTTACCGTCTAGAGTAAGTATAAATGACGTAAACTATCATTATAAATGTGAAATTTGAAAAAAATAAAATTTCCAAAAAACGTGCTACTGCCCCTTTAAGAGACACTAACATATGTGAAGAAGGCGACTGTGTGAAACTGCCCTATCAATATGAAACACGGTTATTGTTAAGGTTCTCAGTTGAAATCAGCCAATGGTAACCTAATGCAAACAATCCTTTTACTATTCGTACACGTCGAATAGACACGACAGGCCTCTAGACAACGTATCCTTTTCGAAATAAGAATAACAAGTAATTACCAGATGTAACAGTGCAAAATGAGAAATATTATGTTGATCATTTCCCGACTGTTTTTGTTTTTGAAAACATTAGGAATATTGCACCTTTGCACACGATTGTGTTTGGTTGTCACGACTATATCTACGATCAACTTTGTTGAGACTAATGTTAGCGATTTGAAGTTACCCCTGAACCATGCTCATTTGGATACATTTGATAGTCAACGTTGAATCATGTTTCTGTATGACATTTCATTTAAACATAGGATATAAAGGCAGAGTGTATTTGCTTTGTCAATATTAAAGGTTCATTTATGTGACGATGATATATATATGGTTGCAAATTGAGATGTTAAAAGCCTCTGGCCTATACACATATAGTGAGTATGAATCATAACAATGGGTCAGCATATAAAGCGGAATGTTTATTTCAGTAGATGTACCAGAAAACCCCACTGTGAACTCAGAATATGAAATATTCACCTATCGCCCAATGCAAACCACATTGATGACATTGCAGTAACATACAGTCCATTTCATTTGAGGACGTTCACTAGTAAGTTCATAATATATCACAAGAGCGTCTCAATCAGATTTCTTAAACTCAACAAGCGGTACATTAGTGACATAATTCTATTGTTTAAAAATACTGGAGGGGGTAAGTTTTCAAATCCGGAAAACTCTTGAAATGGACTTTCGAAAGAAGGCATTTCCATGTTAGCAAATATGTCGGGAGCCGTCGTGGTGGTGGTTGTTGTTGTAGTTGTTGTTGTTGTTGTTGTAGGAGGCTGTGATGTTTGAGGGGGTTGTTGAAAGCGCAGAAGACCCCGACTTCCTATATAGGGCCAGTAACGCTGTTGAACGGTGGTCGTGGGCGTGGTTGATGACGTGGACGGTGGACCAGCTTCATGTTCGAATTCTGCTTCCTGTTCCGCTTGAGACGCGGCTTAAATCAAGATGAGAAAGGTTGAAAACTCAAATTATCTTTCATGGCATTGACCACAAATATTTTAAAAACGTATTTTGAATCATATGCCGATTTTGCAAATGTTTATACAATTTCAAATGCACACATACATTGAAGGGAATTCACCTGTGTTTGTTCCTGAGGTTGTGCCAGTTTGTGTGCCTGAATTCTGGAGTTTGATACAGCTGTTGAAGTTGTTCGGGTCTCGTTGAAATCCGTCATTGCAGTAACACACCTCTCTATAGTTGATCAGTTTTGCACACTGGCCATTCTGGCAACTCAGTCTACAGTTCCCTGAAAGATTTGCTGACATGTATTTTCTAGTTGTATATATGTAAAACTCAACAACAATAAATAAAGATTATTACCCGAGGAAGTGTGTTATCTCGAAAGCGAGAGCGAGGGTTATACTACATAAATTTGTACTAGTCTCGTTAAAGCTATATGGCACACTTTCCAATGTAATCAGTTATTTATTACCAAATTTATGCCATTTGAATCGTGTAAAAATAGCCAGGAAACGCCACACTTCTACTGCGATGACAAGCTACAGTGACGTCACGATCAATTGTTTTATGACGTCACTGACGGGAAGTCGCGTTGAAACAATGGTTTCTAGGCAAACATGTGCCAATATCAATAATATTTTCTCGGTTATTTCCAACTATGTGTAGTAAATATTTATATCATACACGGTTGTATACTTGTACGTACAAGTTAATTCATACGTCTATTAGGTCTGAAATAATAACCGTTGTTTCATTTTGCCACATGCATCCTAACCATTAAGCCCTGTTGATGTATTGTCAAGGAGATTGAAAGTTATTTCGAAACGGATCTAATGTTTGGATTTAAATTGTTGTAATTAATGTATTTCACTTCATTGTTACAGCAAAATAAACGCTTCGAAATATTGTGTGAAGTAAGGTTTATGAAAATGCAACACTCTGTCATATTCTGAAATGTATTTCAAGTATATGATAATTATAACTATTAAATATATTGCTTGCTGTTTTATGAAACTTTTTATATTTTTATCGAATAGTTTAAAGTATAATTTACCAAACCCTGACATCAAACATTTGCCAGTGCTGCTCTTGAAGTAGCCCGGATTGCACTTGCATTCGTCCCGAGCCTGGTCACAGTGACCATGTATACATGTGTGTGGGCTACATCGGTCTGCAAAATACACATAACGTTGAACCTTAAGCTTTCCATTGAAGGTTATTCACGTGAAATTGGTGTATTATAAAATAAGTGGTAGACTCCTCTAACTTGTGTTTCAGAAGTTTGCAATTGGGAACAAGAGAACGGAAGAGGTACTTTTTTCTATAGGAATTTTAATACAATGTGCACTGTTTTGTATAGTTATCAGATTATTTGACCAAATATAATGCCATATAAAAACTACCGACTATCTGACACCTTTGAGGGTAAATGATTATGCTTATATATAAAAAAGACAAGCTTGTTATTTTAACTGGCATGCCTTAAATTCTATTAACATGTTGAAATTGAATTAATGTTATCGGAATTAACCGTTATTAAATGAATAAATACAGCTTTTTACACATCGAATAGATTTCAATGATAAAATATATGATATAAGAAAATGATACTCGACGTATGTATAATTATAAAGTTCTACAAATGCTTACTGGTTCTGGAAGGTGGAGCAAACGGATTGGGGTATCTGGCCTGTAGCTGTACACAGTGTCCTCTGTGATCCTTGGTGTAACCCTTCCAGCATGTACACTGCAGGGTAGATGGGGAACAGAAACCATTCCGGCATGTAGCCTGCGTGCAGTGGTCTGGATCGAGTTTAATTGTCATCATGATAATAATTTATTATTTGAATCTCAAATACTTGCAATTGAACACAACTTTCTTACCAATCTTCATAAAAGTAGCATAAGGACATTAAAAGACGTTCAGGCAATGTGGCAAAGAGTGCTCAATCCCATAGTTTAGATAATATATGTATACATTTATTTACTTTAAATATCAACTGAAGCAGTAACAGACTACTCATTGGTTACGGATCTCTATAATTGACCTGCCACATTTTCAACGATAACAAAATATCATAAACATTCGTAAGATGTGAGATTTATTCACGAAAAATTTTAATACAATGTAAAACGACCTAAAGAGGTAAATGAACATGAAGTGATGAACTGGAACATGTAATGGAAAGAGACGTCCCGTGTAGGAGCATCGCATTCTTTTACTACAGAGCTTACTCACTTCAGACTGTTTATCGCAACCTCTTTTATATTTAGGCCATATTTCATAGTTCCAGCAAAATCCCCTAGCGACGAAAAAAGGTACTTCATATTATATCCCTGTTTTTTTTATACAATGAAATCGCATCTTACATCAGCTTACTTCAAAAATCTTATCCTTTGAATGTAAAGGGTCTTTCTAATTAGCATATATCCTTCGAATATGTTTGATAGGAATAATACAAATGAACTATTTCAGTTCTTGTCTCTTTGGGATTCATTATTCATCACCATGCTTAGGGTCAATTGTGTATAGTATACACCGATATAAACACACTCAACGAGCAAACGTTTGTCCTAGACGTTTCTGTTTACAAATATACCATCAAGATGTGCAATTTGCAAATGCCACCTTTACAACGTCGTCGCTAATTGCACAAATAACTTTCAAAGCAAACAATCAGGATTTCCCTTATCGAGCCGAGAGGGAAGTCTAAATAGTACAGAGCTTTACGATAGGACATCTGAAGGGAGTAACCCATGTGGAAAGAGAAACTGAACATCGTACGTCTGGCATATTTAGGCAACGTCTCAGCTTTCAGTTGATTGACAGGTGTGCATAGGAAGAAATGACGTCGAAGCATCCCTGGGGTTCTCATGTATGATATATTTCACGTAAAATTGCAGCAATGAGTTTAATATTGTATGAAACTAGGGTTAGTAGGTAGACCCTACACTTTTGTAATGTAATAACATATTTAGATCTAAAATTAAATATCCCTTTCAAAACAAAGACATTCATAGGTCAAATTTATGAAAGCTTTTAAATACATGACTTGAGAACACAAATGAATGTTAATAAAAGACACTGACAGTGTAAATATGTTTTAACAGAAAACAACAAAAGTGAATCCACATGGAATTGAAACATTAGATTGTTGTAATTTTAATTTTGAATGGTAGATTTGAAAACAAAAATCCCTATTTTGACTGACAGTAAAATCATCAACTACATCCCATCACAATGATTTTACATAATCAAGTAACGTTATGATGCCAACTGATGACATCACAATACCATGACGACAAACACAGGAGCAAGTCACAATGCTGACATCAGCCTGTCAAAGCCAAATGGTAATGCTGTCTTCGGAGATGTATATATTTCATATATAAGTAATGAAGAAGCATTTTGGATGAGACGTACATTCTAACCCTCTCGTCTTCTGGTGTCAAACATGTACTCGTTGATAAATGAACATCATATTCTTCACAGGACAAAAAGTGGTAGAATCCATTTTTCGGATCCTTCCGGAATCTCCCAAATTTTGCCGGATCCTGGAGAACCCGGCAAATCCGGAAGGTTCCGGCAAGCGGATTCCACCACTTTTTGCCCTGTGCTTAATAAGCCTAAGATTGGATATCAGAAGACACTTGGGTGAGATTATCAATATATATACCTACCAAAAGGCAGACATCGACCATGTTGATCCATTATATGTCCATGAAGACATTTACAGATATTTCCGCCTGTACAGTAGCCGTTTCTACACGTTGATATAGTGCACATAGCTGTTGAACAACGAATTCAATCTCAAATACATGTATTTATATAACAGATGTGGTGAAATTCAAATGTAATTGATATCAATCGTGTATAGTGCAATTACTAAGTATCTAGATAAAGATAATACCATCGTTATCAAGCACATGTGTAGATTTATGGACATCTTCATAATAAGTGAACCAGATTAAGTTAAAACGTATAACTGATTCTAAAGCAATAATAATATTGGAGTACATTTCCACGTTTGGCCACATACACACTTCATGAACAATTGCAAAGGAATATTTAAAACTCAAAAATTAAAATACAGAAAAATATTCATAGTTGGATATCGCATTTTTCCAATAATAGACCCCGTGTTGTCTTCAAATGAAGACTACACGTCTAGATAATGATTCAACGTCCATGTTTCAATAACATCGTTTCTCTATTTAGCAGTATCAACACAGGCATCCATCCCCGAACATAATACATTACACATCGATGTGTACCTAAACATGTGTTGTCTTGGGATTTTCTTAAAGATGTGTTGAATGTTCTTACCATTTGCAACGCTAAACACCATCGCTGCTTGCAGGAAGGAGATCATGATGTCAAGTCTAAAATGATACAAAAAATAACCGGGAACAACTTGAAGATTTAATTCCTATATTATCGTTATGGATAAATGCGTTTAAAGTTGCTTAAATGTATTACAATGTAATGGGTGGAATATTTTCCACTGTGAATGTCAATGCATTTAACACAAGCCACACTAATAACTCACCTTTGATAGCTCATCCACAACCGTAAACCACTGTCGTTCTGGAATTATATTACCGATGCATCATTTCACAAGACATTGTTTACCGTTAGAGGGTGTTCATATTAGATATTCCATGCACTTCTATGTTATGCCAATTAAAAGTGTGTTCAGTGTGAATTGTTCACAAATTCGCTTCATGTTCTTGGTAACGTGACCTTGCTACTTATTTATAACCCTCAGTTTGAGGAAGAACAAGAGAATAAACCTTTAAACTATGTATACGTAATAAACTTTAACATGAGCCACAGTTTGTGCAGGGGATATTAATGTTGTGTTTACATGGGTAACGAACAGTCACGGGTAATGAAACAAGTTTTAGGGGTTACTCTAAAGTGACAAACGTGGTTGGATGACACAATCTCTTCTCGAAACAGGGAGTGACTCGTGATTAGAGTTTTGAACAAATGTAACCATAATTAGAGAAAACGAACAATGAATTGATGATGACTTTTTAATAGTTTTTGATAAACTTAACAATAAGTGTGCACAATATGATTTGTTTCAAAAGTGGGGTTCATTTGATCCAAGCCTTTGAGGGACATTTAGAAGTGGAATACATATGAACTAGATAACAACTTATATATTGTGTATATACACGGCGTTTTGGTGTATATGTTCACTCCGTCATCAGGTGGAATGTGGGGGTATAATAAGGAAAAATAGATTTTAAAAATTTCAACATTCTTTATAAATGTTTGCTATCTTGTTATACACCGTATGTACACAGTAAAGTATTAATTTAATTTCAATTCTGTCTGTGGCATTGGTGAATTTCAACTTGAAAAATGACTTGTCATAAAACAATTTGTTCTAAAACAATGTTGGTGTGTTAGACAAACATGTAGCAAAAAGCATTAAAAATTTATCCGGGCGATTACATCGTGTGAATTTGTTTGATTTGAAATATAATACACAACAGAGAGGTATTTGTTCCTAATTACCCAGTCCCTTCTGCTTATTTAATATTTCGTAGTTGTTGTTTTAATATTTCTCTTCTTGCTATGCCATTACGTGAAATAAAGCGTCATATCTTACAACTGGCTAGAATAAACACATATGGAATTGGTAAAATGCCTGATATTGCATGATAATTAAATAAACTCACGGACACATATTCTTTAAAAAAATATCAAGTTAGTTTTTCCATAAGGACCTTTATTGTTTAACAACATCACCTGGACACAACTATAAATGTATGAACCCTCCCAAATAATGAATTTGACGAACTGTTTCCATAAAAAATGCAATGCACCTAAATGAGGACACGATGGAACCAAACGGTATTAAAAAAAACACCCATCAGCATGTTAACCAGCATGTAACGTGGTTTTGCATGTCAAACTTATACGCATAAAAGCAAGAAAAGGCAATGTGTAACCTGCAGTTGGGAACACGACATGCCAAGGTTTATTGCATCTTCGACTGAGCCCAAACCACAATGACTAGGCTTTAACAACGAAGGATAAAACAGGGCAGCCCAATGTCAGGCCCAGAATTTGAAAACTGAGGGTCATCACCGCCTAACAAACCGTACATTGTACACCGTCGTTTCTACACCTATGCGTAATCATTTCGTTACTGTGACGTCATTCACAGAGTTGGCCTTACACCATGTGGCCAGCAGTAGTACAGTTACCAGGCGTGTTTGGGAACACGGTATTCAATTGATCAATGCCCCCGACCATTTTGAAGGATGGCACCATGGCAATGTAACCCCCATACACCCACGATCACAAGAGACTCTTGCAGGATTGTCCAATCATCCTCAAAGCACTTGTTGAACCATCGTCAACAAAACTCATTCGAGACATCCTCAATAACGTCTTTTGGCGGCTAGTAAACTCTGTTCATCGACTTTAAATTAGTTAAATTGGAGTACATAGGAGAAACTGTACGTTTTTCACACATGTAATTTAAAAAATACAGCCTTTTGTTTTGTTTTTAAAAATAACTTTTTGTTCTGCAAATAAGAATTTCCTCAGTTCTGCGTATTCTGTACATGTACATACATGGTACTTTTTTGGAATTGCGAAAAAAAAAGAGATCAAATGAATCGCGTATATGTGTCTACCATTGTTGATATTGAGCCTCAATTTGACGTCGAATCCAATTGCAATTACAAAGATTGATGATCAACAAACAAATCTCCTTAGGAAAGTTGAAACTAAAGTGAGGCGACTTGGGAGAGTTGAATCCAGTTAACGGATTGTCTTGGGGTATCACAACTGTATATATACAGCACACACATTTATATCTGGCAAACCTTAAGTAATAATTCAAAATGATTAAACATACATGTCCTTGATTGTTTTTCGTGTTCGCAAATGTGCAACTCTGAATATTTTGTTGAAAGATTCATTATTTAATGCGAGAGGTAACGGTGGGGGATTAATTCTGGCAAGAACGATGAGGTGGGGGAAGTTGAATTCCCTCCAGACCTATTCACACAACGAAGGCGCATTGAAATGAATAACTCAACTATCAAAACAATAAACAAATATAATTCTTAATCCTAATGTAATAATTATTAAACATTATACAAGTTAAAAAGGGTTTATTTTCCGTGTCTTTCTTGTAAACGTTAATTTTAGTGAAGGATGTTTATGCCATGTGTGTATTTACGGTAATAGAATGAAGATAATCAACCTACACCTGTATAATAAACCTACCTGGTGATATATATCTGATGTCACGAATGCGTATCTTTCGTATGTGTTACGGAGATCTACTTCAGCTTCCCACATCGCTTCGTGCTGCTATAATATAACTAGGAAAGGATTCACATTCGCGGGGTTTGAAGGAACGTTACCTTCGCTCCATCCAGCTTCTGTATAAAGTGTAAGTAGTGATATTTTATCTAGTCGCTAATAAATTCATCATTTGAAACTCTTGACTTTTTTGGCGAGTGAGTTTGACGTTTCATTAATCAAATTCCAAAAACAATGTGATTAACAATTACTTGGGCAAATTAATCTCATTAGTCTTTCTGCCAACATAAAATCTCATTCTTACGTGTAAAATAACGTTGAGAGGTGGTGTAAAATATTCCTCTCAGTTTAGGTAATTACAAGAGAACAATGTGTGTGCTAAACGTTTTCCCATTTAGAAGGTACAGATACATGTACATACTTATTGAACTTATAACATTGCTCGTTAACGCCAATGGTTTCAAGTGTTCACATCTTCTTTCCTATAGGTATGAAACTCTGACCATGAAGCTATCGCCAGTACTTGTATACTGTTTACTGTGTGGGTCTATAGCAGAAGGTAAGGGTACCTTTACACAATCATATATAGTTTATGTAATAGTCCTCAAATCGGAGTCGTGCTCCTAAAATTGTCATGGCTAGCGTATTCCTTTAAGTATGGTTACATCATGATATATAATTATCTTTTCTTAACTTAAATTAGTACTAAGTATATAAGGATATGTATATATACATATCACAATGTTATTTCCAATGCTTTATTACTGAAATTACAGGTGATAATCACGAAGTTTGTATTCATTATGAAGCATTTACTAATATAATGTTAGAAATCCTGAGCTGTTTTCTAAAATGTAAATAATCCTTCATAGAAGTAATTTCAACTATCGGTACACTTGTTTTATCATCAGGATTTGAGGACATGTTTGATGTAGACGTAGATGGCACATATGCTATTACAACAACAACCTCAGCTACTACACAACAAACAGCTCCAACTACAACCACTACACTTCCGGCGAAAGTAGATCCAGTTGATCCTGCATCGGAAGACTTTGCAGCGGATGTAGAAACACCTGAATCGGAAGTGACGTCATATGCTGATCCGGCTGACCCGATACGCGCCGGAAAGACAGCTCTAAATTATCCTGTTCCGGCTCAACCTGTGTGGCCATTGTTTTACAGGTTTTATACTCCCTGGGGGTCTCCTAATGTTTACTACAATTATGATGAGACTTTCCTGCGGAATCTTCTATATTACCACATGCTTACAGAACTATATGATTTCTGAGTACGAACATGTTTTCAAGATACTCATACCCGTCTAGATATACCCGATATATAAAGTTACATAAAGTAGTAATACGCTCTTTTTGTTAATTGTAATTGTGTACCACTACATGTAATAAACACGTTGTTATCCAACACGTGTTGCGTCATTGACGTCCATGCAATGTGTCTAGACCTAAATCAGAGGTCCAGATTCTCAGTTGTTTAATGTCAACGAGGTTACTACAAGTTTGAGGTGAGGTGAGGTGAGTTGAGGTTTAACGCCGCTTCAAGAGTATTTCACTTATATCACGGCTGCTAGTATTATGGCAGGGAGAAAGCCCGCAACGCCATGTGGCTATGTTTTGCGTTGAAACCTGCGAGCATCGGCTGGAACTAGCGAACCATGGGTGGTACTACGAACAGTTCTCTACTGCAGACAAAGTTGCCGTGCCCCTGGCGGGATTCGAACCCCGGACCTCTTGATCCGAAGCCGAACTCGCTAACCACTGCGCTATCCCGCCCCCACTACAAGTTTGAAAGTCATACGTAAAACAAAAACACAACTTGGTATTACAAATAATTACATGTTTAATCATATACTTAGAGTACGTTAAAGATAAAAAAAAAACTACAAAAACAAGTTCCCTTTGAAGATTCATATCTAGTATTATTACGAGGATGTTTCAAGCGTCAAACAAAAACTCGTTTTCAGCTCCCCCTCCTCCCGCGCTACGTCTGCCCATACCATATCTGGCACTTAGTTGGCGGAATCGTTGTAGCATGGTTTGATATTTGGCCGCCTGACCAATGGATGACGAGGTGAACCTTGAAGCTTCTGGAAAAAGAGAGTGGGTCAACGTTTAGGGATGATGAACAGATAATCACATAAGTAATTGAATACATATTTAAATGTGTAATGATTGATAATGGTCATAAGTCTATATTACTGCCATTGCCATTTTGGGAACATTTAACCATTTAACTTTTGAAAATTCTATGTTGTTGACACTACAATATATCTTCACCAAAGTACGATATATTGACGCATATTTTATCCTGCGAAGCGAGCTGTAGGCGAATAAGTTAAATAAGGTTGGTAACTTACCACAAGTAATGTAGACGACTAATTTTTCTAATTATTGTAGAAGCTGTTATTGAATATGATTCAGTTGGTTAAAATGTCAACCCATAAGGCAATAGGAAATCGCGTAAGTCCGATACCAAAGACACAGGACAAAATGTCCCGGATTCCATCACTTTTTGTCCTGTGTAAGTTGACAAAACCGACAGAGAAAAGTTACATGTAAATGAGCGCGTATAAGTAATCGAATTAATCATACATATAAGTATTTTCTGGCCTGATCATGGTTATCTATTTTATTCAAAGTCATTGCAGACACCTCTTACCAGTTGCAACACACTTGAGTTTATCCATGGAGTCGAGCGAGTACCCAGGCGAACACTGGCAAACACCCTGCATACCGAACCCCTGGGGACGAATACATTGTCCGTTGAGACAGCCTCGTCCAATACAGTTAGCGGGGTTCAAGCCTGCTCCCATACCTGAGAATGGTTTTAAGATGAGTTGTTGCATTTGTTTATAGTGTCCTCGGTTACCCATGGTTTTATATATGCTCCGTTACTCTCCACTATATCACCCATGGGAAACCTTATCAGGAGAATCTGTACTCAAATTACCCGCCCTTGGCTCGCGTGACGAAGTCGGTAACCAAAGAAAATGCTCAATGGGATAAGACGGAAATGGTCAAGGGAGATAACCGGTGACGGATGGCTAACACAATGACCTCTCTTGCTTTGAACAAAGTGATTTGAATTGTCATTGGCTCGCAGATCCAAGCTGCGTAGCAGTTTGATTGGCTCACGCCGGCCAAGGGCGGGTAATTTGAGTCAGATTTTCCTGATAAGGTTTTCCATGGGTGATATAGTGGAGTGTAACGGAGCATATATAAATTTAACCATGGGTAACCGAGGATGATGTTATAGTGGATGAAAATAATACCTTGAGTATGGCATTTGTAATGTTGAATTCGAACAGACATATGATCTCATAATATCTCCATAAATTTAAAATTTAGTGTAGTTGGTTTCACATTTATCATATGTAACAAGTTTTCACTCTGGTTGCTATCGGTATTTCCCCAGTTTGCGTACCTGTGCTACCTAAGCTAATCAATGGTTCTAACATGAAGTCGAGTAGGTGTAAGAAAACATCCTTATTGCACATACATGCTGTATCAGAAAGCATAGTAGATTTGGAAAACGTCTCGTGCGGTTAAGCAACTCATCCTTTGCACAGAATTGATTTAAGAAGATTTGAAATACTACCATGCGGATGACCGGGTTTCCGAATTTACAACGTCCGGGTAAACGAGGTCTGACTGAATTTGAAACCTTTCGTTTTATCGGTGAACTTGGAAAATACAACAATATCGGGATAATTGAAATAAAGCAAATTAACTATTCGTAAAATGAATCCAAATAACGACATATAAATATATAGTAGTAAATGTGACATATAAATGAAAATAACTAGAATTTTCACGAAATCACTTACCCATTGTTAAAGCTCCATTTGACCTCAAAAGGTTCATTAAACCTCCTGCATACATTGCGTCCGTTATAAAAAGTATGCAACATGCCAAAATCAACTTTGGAACCATATTTCTGTCGCTCCTAATACTAAAGACCTTTAAGGATATTTAAGGTTCAGAAAAAATATAAATGGTGACAATGTCAACCTTGTTTTTGAAATATGTAATTACGGAGGCAGAGGGCAAGGTGGATATATTCAAAACAACAAGCAAGATGTTCCCATATGTCACGGGTTGTTTATCCCGCTGACAAATGCAAGAACATACTCATTATGATATATTACGTTCAGACGTAACATGGCATTGTACAAATATGAATATTAATTTTTTGGCAAATGTCAAAGCATACATGCACCAACATTCTTCCTTAATCCTTGTAATTCTTTCTGCGCATGACGCAATGTTTCAAATAATCATGGTACAATTCATTTTCAAATTGTCTTCTTTGTGAGCGTTTCCCCTAGGATTGTTGATAAACAAAGGTATCATGCTTATATTATGTGCGGATGGCAATGAGCAACGAGTATAATATAGTTTTCCACAATGGTCAACTTATTTGTATTATGAGCTTGGTTTGATATAATCTGACTCTGATCGGCGCTGGTTCGAAACCCGCAATGGACGTTCCTGCAAGTAGGAGTGTTCTATTTGCAAATCTCTATAATTCGCTTGTGTCGTACTACTTTCACTTGAATACTACTTCATAGTTCTCCATTGAGTAATTTCACTTGACGGAACAATTCAGCTGACGACACGTACATAATACTGTACCTTATAAATCCATACTTGGCACAGGTAATAATACCCGTTGAGCTTGCGTTCCTACTTTATAGGATTTACTTACGTGTCATTTACAACAGCTAAACTTCTAAAAGTACGAATGCGATTTAACTATAGTGACAAATGCAGATGAGGATTGTTGGAAGGTTGGCGATCTGGTTTAATCCTATCCACAAACCCTCCATTGAAATACGACGATTGTGAATCCCGTTTGAAAATGTCATTAACAAGTTTCCGTTGAAAAATTATTTCAACAGAAAAATTCATTAGACGCAATGTCATGGCATCATGTATTGGCCGTATTGGCTGTCTGTCTGTCTGTCTGTCTGTCTGTCTGTCTGTCGTAACAAATATGTTCGCACGTACGTTCATCATCTGTTGGTAATTGAAGCAAGCAGGTCACGAATAAGCACACTGCACAAACGTAATATTAGGCAACACTCATTTGACAGTTAATACATACACGAGAGTAATAAACACATATGGCAGGAATCAGTCATGATATAAAATAAATAAAACACCATATTCCCCATACATACACATACCTCCCATGGGTGGATCTAGATCCGGATTTTGTTGTTGGAACAAACTTTGAATTCCACCTGTAATATTCGGAGACAAATAATCTGAACAAGTGTTTGCCACGTTCAATTTAATTCTAGTTTGTCAACACAATGCACGTAAAGTTCTGTGATTCAATGTTCATTTATGTTTTTAAAAAGTACTTGAAAACTCACAAATTGATTCATTAATAATGTATACAACTTCCAAACGCAAGGTAAACCCTTGCCAGTCTTCATTACTGGCTGATTTAAGCCTTGCGGTATTTCCCTCGCTTTGTTGTGCCTAGATAGTGAATCGCTGCACCAGAAATGCATAGTGGGCCTAGATTGATAAGCACATATTTCTTAAGGAAATACTGCAAGGCCGAAATCAGCCAGTAATGAAGACTGGCAAGAGTTGGGGAGACTGGGAAGTTGTAATGTATATAATTCCTACATAAACGTGTTGGGACAGTCACGGATTCAATGATCCTTCCAGATCAACTCATAGACTCCAACCAAACCAAATTCACAATAACAGACACAAGCGCCCCAGCACGAGGCAGAAACTGTTGTGGGATACTGCGTTGAAGTCAAACCGTTTCCACTTGTTCACTCTTCAATTATTCACAAATGGGAATCAATTTATAGCAATATAAATGTGTTCACGTTTATACCAAACCATGTGCACTTTACCTTATTCGAAAACAATTATAATACATGTAAATGTGTGTATGTATATGTTAGTATGACTGCTGTATATCAAAGGAAACCTTATATTGTCAGTTGTATGGATATAAGTATGTTCAAGTTACCGGGTATTCCTTAAATATTGAATTTAAAACAAGACCTACCTCCTGGTGTATGAAAGCCAAATAGTTGACTCAGCAAACCTCCTGTAATGAAAGTTCCATATAACATTTATACAGGGAGGAAATTGACCATGCTAGTTTTATATAATACATGTATAGTATTACGTAGTGTACATTATCGTTTATAGATCATAATTATGGTTTATGATAGTTCATATCTTGTACTTAGATGGTTCCTTGGTAGGAACCTGATGGTTATACATTATCGTGTTTTGCATATGCTCGAAGAGTTCCTGAAGATGTAGGTTCATGAAGAAGTGCTTGGTTTATGTTACTCATGTTAGTACCGAAAGAGCAAGTCCGTCATGCATATTTGAACAGTAGATTATTTACAGGAATGTTGTGTAAGCAGCATCGATAATATAATAGTTCATATGTAAGTCTCACGTTATACATCTTGTCGATATTGTAATAGAAGTTATGTATTCTGCCAGTTGCATACTTGACTTGACTCTAAGTAGATGTATACCTGTATTTGTTTGTCCAGGAGGTTGTTGCTGTACTGTACCGGGTGACCCTGCTGGAGGATACAATGGGCAAGATAACGCATGTCAATGAGTACTTTGGAGTAGTAGAAATTTAAATGTCTCGTTCGTTATGATCTTAACACACTCTATCATTCAAATGTGTACAGCACATAACCCTTACTTGACATGTTGTTTAAATGTGCATTTCTCTAACAAAGGAGTTATTTGAAAATTAAATTAGTCGTCAAAAACATTTGACCTAAATTCAAATGTTACATACATCTTTTCAAACACTACCCACCCCTAAACAAAAACATACCATCAAAGTGGAGAACAATAATACACCAGCATACATGTATACTCCAAAATGTTGTGTATTTTCACATTAAGGAAGTTGTTATCTGGAACATCTTCCTGTTCCTATGTATGAGACTCCTAAATACACTTCAAAGAAATAATACACAATGTTCTTCTAGCAACTCTCCTATTATCATTTTGACATTAAACTAATGTATTCTGCCCCTAGACAAAACTTAGATGTATATGCAGGGAAAGGTGACATGTACTTTCATACTGACTCACATTGATTACTGTTATGTAGGGTCAGAGGTGTTCATAATGAATACCCGGTATGGCCATGAATACTGGATATGATACTTCAATAAAGTAATGTCTTTCGACATTTATATTTCTCAAATGTAAGTGAAGATGCTAATTCTGCCGATGAAAATAGCAGAGTATCATCACCAATCAAATTCACAAATGTATGTGTCGAAACGTGGAATCGAACGTGTGAACTGCTTGGTTTCTGGCCCAATACACTAACCCCACACCACGGAAACGGTTATTGTGAGCGATACATTTTCATGGCGGTTTAATAAAGATTCTTTCATTTCCTTGATTAAAATCGTCAGCTTGTTTATTACTTACAATGTGTCCATCTATAAACAAGTAAGAAAATGTGTATACACAATATTACTGAAAGTGTGTTGTATGTTGTGTATTAAACTGGCGATATTGACACCTGCCATATCTGTTGTATTGGCTTGTACATTTCAGCATGTTGCACGTGAATCACGAATCGCTCAGGCCTGTGTAAGCTGACTGATATACACACATTTTTTCTGACAAGGATAACATATGAATACTTAAATTTAGACAAAAAATGTTTTCATCCTGTATGTTGTTTGATGTAGTGTTGAGTCAGCGTGTAGCGTTCATGAGTCACGTGCACAAGGGTTCATCTAACACCTCGGTCTCAGTAGGTAACTATTACATACCTGTATTTGTTTGTCCAGGAGGTTGTTGCTGTACAATACCAGGTATCCCTGCTGGAAGAGGAAATCGACAAGAGAACGCATGTCAATGAGTACTTTGGAGTAGTGGAATCTGAAGTGTCCTATCCGTCACGATATGAATACACATTCACGATATCATCAAAATGTGTACAGCACATAATCCTTTCTGGATCTGTTGTTTACATGTATATTTGTCTTACAGAAATGGTATTTGACAATTAAATTGGACGTCGAAGACATTTGCCCTTAGAGGAAATGTTGTATTCATCTACATGTATGTAAACGCTAAGAACAAACCCTAGCCCCAAAAGCAGCTTTGTCTATCAGTACCTTTACTAGCTCAAAATCTTCTTCATCAACAGTACATAGATTCAATGTTATTTCTTAAGTTATTTCTGAGAGAGGTCACATGATAGTATTACGAAGAGGACACCAACCTTGAGTTGTCTTCACACCAAAGAATTGATGTATCAAGTCCCCTGTAAGAAGAATGATACAGAACATTTCAGTGTCTACAAGGTTCAGCGCAATGACATCATAGTACCCAATGATCAGTGGCTACTGACGCCGGTAAACGAACAACGGATGTACTCAACTTTGGGATATTCATACTTGCATGATTTGAAAACTTCGTTTACTCTTTCACTGAAACATTTAGGTATTATTCAACAAGTATAGAGTTTATGCAAATTTGGAAATATATGACAATAACTACGGGTGTCTAAAAACTGGACGTACCTAGGTTAATTTGACTGGCAGGCTGTTGTTGTTGTTGCTGCTGAGCAGGTTGGGATCCTGGGTGTGATGACATGGTGATACATAATACAAATATATATATTTTCAGAGAAAATTTAATAAAAAATATCAATTCATCAAAATAAATTATAAGAGATTATATTTACTGTTTAACTAGATAAATCTAATGTGTTATGCATCGTAATTCATAACTTGAAAAGTTGACATCATTACAAGATTTGATCCGTTTAATGTCAAATTCTACTTGAATGAATAAAATAAATAAAACAAATGTACAAACCTCTGGCTGATTGCGCGCTAAGTATTTGATCTAACATGTCAGCTGCAAGGTAAAGTTCGACATTACATTTACAATACAGACATTTGCCTTACTATGCAGTAATAGTAACATAATAGTGCACATATGTACCTCAGCACAAGTGAGTCATGATGTAATTGACAGAGTGTTACTTTCATCTTAACCATTAAAGTACGTTTTTCAATATCAACAATGTTGTGGCTCTATATTATCTACGAGTTAGATCAATCATATCAGGGATTCATACGATTGAAACTTATGCTTTTGTAATGATGTCATTAACTATGTTATAACGTAACGTTTCGTTTCGGATATTGTGTTCAAAATGTGGCATCAGCAGATAGCAAAGCTTGAAAGTAGAACACATAAAACACAACATATATAACTCATAGAACACATAGAACACACCGAATGTCCTCTCGTCTTGACACACATGTGATACCCTGTATATATTAGACATTATTATGAGATATATATACAACGTAGACATATACAATACGGTTGTGTAATTAACTTACAAAGAACGTGTACAGGCATTTAGAATACTTACCTATGTCTATATTTGCTGGGAGTTGCTGTTGCGGTCCCACTGTTGGACCTCCTATAATATAACACGCAAAAAAGGGTTAAGTTGCATCTATTCGAGTGGCTTGTTTGTTTATTTGTGTATTTTAACGTATTCTAGCTACCCAATTCAACTTTATACCAAAAATATACCACACGTCCATTTCATGAGAACGTACAGGAGAACTTTATGTTTGGATTTTTTCTCTTTTGCGTGCTATAAAAATCGGTAATTATTCGAAATTAGGATTATCAGGTTTCTTTATTGTAATTTGAGTGTCAATAAATGAACAATCAATATATTGTTAGAATCTTGTGTACACGTACCTACGTTTGTTTGACTGGTAGGTGGTTGTTGTTGTTGTTGTGGTTGTTGCTGTTGAACAACAGGTTGTCCTCCTTGGTGTTAACACAATATAAATATCAGTGTCAACTAACATTATCTTAAATCATTACTTTAAATACTTATTTGTACACTGTTAAATTTAAAGGCATTTTTATAATCGGAAACATTTTCAGAAGCAATTACAAATTAAAAAAACACGTTATTGAGAAAAACAATTTTTTAACAAATGGTACCTTTATACTCGATGAAATTAGCATTTACATTATTAACATTAAACTACTGCTAAACTGAAATGTACAAACCTCCAGCTGTATGTGCACTAAGCAGTTGATCCAGCATGTCCGCTGCAATGGAATTGTTCTTCTTTGAATGTGTTATAAATGTGAAATACAATACACCTGTAATACGTGCAAATGGGAGAATTGATTTACGATAAAATACAGCTATTCCCAGAACTCATTGTCTTAATATTCTGAAATCTATTGCCCATAATGACTTATGTGTCAGGAAATATCCCACTCTTGAATATAATATTACGACATCATCCACATTTCATGTAAAACAAACACTGACCATCAGTACAGAATGTGCAGTTGGGAACTACGTTAGGAATAAGAGTCGAGAACTACCTAGATCTAGGGTCCCTGGTGGTCGCTGTTGTGGTGCCATGTGTAGAATTCCTAAATGTGCAGAAAGTATCAAACCATTAAACAACTTTCAACTGCAGGATATTTATTTATCGCCAAAGTCATTACTAAAACCCCTTCAGACATGATGTATCAAGTTCATATTGTGTTACTATCTGCATGATATTTCGAGCATACCTTGAAGATGGGTACACAAAATGTATGTACACATACAGCTGCCTACCGAAAGTTTGTTCGGCTGCTTGTGTATTTTAATGCAAATATCATGTAATTTGTCATATCAACGCGAAAACTAGTCCTATCATTTTCCATTTTTGCATGGTACGGTTTTTATTTTCTTCTGTGAAATATTCAGAAAGTGATCAACTGGGTCTAACACATTTCATATATCTCATATTTTACTCATTCAATATATTTGTGATCAATTTCGTCTTATTTGATCAATATGAAAACTATTATTCGAAATTTAATGAGATTCGAATGTTGAAAATGTGACCCCTTCTGTCTTTTTCATTAAGCCAAAGTTCATAAACATGCACCACGGGATCACAGGATACGAATGGTTGTTTTACTTATGGATAGATGATTATAATTATCATTGTATGTGTATGTAATTTTATAGACGTCTACATGAACGTCAATTTTAATGATATTTTCACTAAGATTCACATATGGTAAGCAGCTGTATATACTAATATAATAAAAGAAAGTCGTAGATATATAATATGCAAAAGGAATAAACTAATAATGCAATTGCATCTGATCGAAAGCGTAGCTTATGTATAATCAATCAATATGTTATCATTTGTTAGAAATAAAGGGAATCAACACATACCAACGTTTGTTTGGCTGGTAGGTAGTTGTTGTTGTGGTTGTTGTTGTTGTTGTTGTTGTGGATGTAGAACAACAGGTTGTCCTCCTGGGTGTTAACATAATACATATAAATCTCAATATAAACTAACGCTATTTCTAAACTAAATACACATAAATACACTGTTAAACGTTATCAAGAACATTTTCAGTAGCAATTACAATTTAGAAAATACTTGATTGAGAAAAAAATACCGTATACAAATGATGAGTATACTCATGAAATCGGCTTGTATTAACTATTTAAAGTCCTTTTGCTAAACTGAAATCTACAAACCTCCAGCTGTCTGTGCACTTAGCCATTGACCCAGCATGTCCGCTGCAATGGAATTATTCTTAATTGAATGTATGTTATAAATGTAATACAATATGCAACATGTAAAATACATGTAAATTAGAGAAGTAACTAACCATACACAACAGTTAACCCTAGAATTCATAGTCTTATTTACTTTACAGTTATAGATTCTTTAGTAACCACAGGCCCGAATGACATACGTATCACAATACCATCAAAATTTGATATAAGATCAATATCATCCTGATTTCATGTGAAGCAAACACCCTCAGTTCTTAACACACATAGGATATGCAGTTGAGAACAAAATTAGGAATAAGAGTTGATAACTACCTAGATCTATGTTCCCTGGTGGTCGCTGCTGTGGAGCCATTGGTAGAACTCCTAAATGTGCAGAAAGTATCAAGCCATTAAACTTTCAGCTGCAGCATATACAAATGTACATCTATTACCGAAGTTCAAACATGATGTAATAAGTTCATATTCGTGGTACAATCTACACGATATTTCAAGCATACCTGTAAGGTGGATTTACATATGTATATATACATACGAACGTAATGATGGTGGTTGTAGATTGATAACATTTAAATGGAATAAACTAATAGATAATGATTTTGAATCTGATTGGATGAGTTTGGGCGAGTCGAGCTATATGAACTTTAAGTCCAGCAAAATAAAAGAGGAACATATTTTCATTTAATGAAGCACAAAAACTTATTTCATTAGACATATTTTATTGTATACCGGTTTGTACACGTTAACATATCTGTCAATCGAAACAAATATCAAAATAAACAAATGTACTTTCCTATCTGTGGTTGACCGTTTGTGAACTGTTGGAGTACATTCTGTAATCCCCCTGTAATTTAATGTCAGTTGATACAATTCTAGCTTAGAAACAAAGGAGCTTTCCTATTATGGCACATTATATTACATGATATCTTTATGTACAAGTACAACGAATAATAGTCACAATTGTCATCAGTATATTATATGCGCAGAAATTATAAAATCAGGTAGTGCACAAGTGGATGCAAATTTTATTTGCAATGTTTACATCATGCAATATTCAATCATGCAATCACATATCACATACCATATTAAACTCATTCAATCCTATTAGTGTATTATGATATATAATATATGTAACACCGAAGGAGGTCAAACACGTAAGAACATGTCGATATATACATACCGCCTTGTGGTCGACCATTAGTCAACTGGAACAATCCTTGCTGGGGTCCTTTAAACACAATAGTTTTAAATTTAATATCTAATAGCCCTCATTTAGAAGGTTTGGCAATGCTGGTAATATAAACAGAAAGAGATGTTTAAATAAAATAATTGCACACAATAACAGAGTATATCTTAGAAAAGTCTTTGCAAGAGAGTGTATTGAACCTACTGATGAGCTTGGTGGCACAAGTTAAAACAAATATAAGTTTATGCTTTACAGCTAACCTTTATTAAACTTGTAATTACTGTTTAAAATCTACATGCCTGTATTTGTTTGCGCTGGAGGCAGCGACTGCAGTAGGTCCATCAAACCCCCTGCAAGTTGAAATATCGTAGTGTTGTTATATTATAATAATTGTCAATATCTATTAATTTACAAATATTAATTAATGTTGTCGGTATGCAATTAAATAATTCCTATGTCGCAACTGGGGCAGTGAATTTATGAACACAATGTATTTCCTGTATTTGAAGAAAACAGTATATTTTGACAAATGCAAATTGTTTATGGAGAACGGATGACGACGACAACATTTACAAATAATTCAGTAAACAGTGTTTACATTCAGGCCCCGCTTATCCGCAGAGGATTTCAAATATTGTCGTGCGGATATACGGGGACCGGTTAAACGAGGTCTGAATATCCATGGATTGATATTGTGAACCAATAATGAGTGGCTATTTACCATTCTATCTTAATTAAACTCAAGGGCAAAAGAAACTATTCCGAATTGTTAACTTGATTTTCCGAAGAGGGAAGGGTGTTTAACCGTTGGTGACATTATTTTTCAAATACATTTCAGTGACTTATTTCAGCGAAATAACGTACTACTAACCCTTTAAAGGGGCTGTAGCACATTTTTTGCAAATTTAATTTATTTCAAATTTCCCATTGAAAATAATAGTTTATGTTATTTATATTCACTTTAGAAGATAAAACATCTTCTAACACGTACCATTCATCCGAAGTAGTAATAACGGTGTTGCGTATAAAGCAAAAATTGCATGACGGCCATTTTAGTGTGAACACATTTTATTATTTCGAATTACAAACACGATTCCCATGGCTTTATCGAACCATGTACTCTTCTTTTTAACTTGATTTCCAAAGAGAGAAAGATGTTTTTTAATAATTGGTGACATTATTTTTCAAATACATTTCATCAACTTATTTGAGCGAAAATAACCTGCTACTGCCCCTTTAACATTGCGAAGAGGTTATATCGTATACAGATATATACAAACTCGCATTTGCAGTATGGGAGTAATATTCATATTTTAAATGTGTTCAAACACACAGGGGGTGCTGAAACTACTATTTCAAAGGTTTTTTTTTTTAAAATAATGTTTGATATTTAAGGTGACATTTTATGAAATATGGAAATTATGTCAGTGCAGGATGTTCCCGGCATAATCTACCTTCTTTAAATCGACGACTTACCGTCGTTGTAGAATGCCATTAAACAAACAAGAAACCATATGTCACTCTCCTATCCCGCCTGGTTAAGGGTATTTGAAAACGACGATATTTGAAAACTTTTCAGAAACATGAACAGAATATGTTTAAAAAATTACAAATTTAGTTCAGTTGGCTTTAAGAGACATGGTGTAATGTTTCAGTCGTATCTATCCATTAGGGTTGAAATGTCTGGCATGTTTGTTTCATTTGCTCCTGAGTGTAGCTCCAACAAGTTACTTTTAAAAAAGCTCTATTCTGTAAGGCTATACATACCTGCGCCGGGCTGAACGAGGGGTCGCGGTTGAAGAAAGTTCAGCACTCCCCCTGAACATTGCAATGAAAAATATACCAGGCAACCGTACCTGTATGATAAGATTTACTATACAATTGCAAAACCCAAAATTATCATAGTGACATCGATTTAATGTAGTAAAATTGAATCACACATCATCAATAATTTCATAATTTCACAAAATATATACATAAATATTACGATGATATTTCACGAGTGTTTTATTTTTATGTGAGCATTATCTCTATTCAGCAGTAAGTTTATGATCAGAGGTGTACAGTTATTCAACTTTTGGGATGATTTTCCCGTTTCCATTAGATCTAAGTATTATTTGATGAATTATTATATTATATTATATATTATTATTATTATCATACGTACCCAGGCCAGAATTAGGTCTGCTTGTCGGCTGCAGCATGTTTAATAAATCTCCTGGAAGAGGATTACCGATATGTTGTTAGCCGACCATATGTTCCATACGTTTGTAAGTTATTGGGTCAAATCAAAATGAACAAATGGGTGACACAACCTTGCACTTGGGTCATTTGGTTGCACATAGAGTACATCAGTATGAGTGAATCAGTCAATATATGGATATATTTATATAGACATTGATTGTAATATATACGTACCGAAAATTTGATCACCAACTTGTATAGTTTAGTGCAAATATCATATAAGTTGGCATATCCTTGAAGTATCATTTCGACGCGAAACCTAGATAGATCATTTTGTAGACAGTTGAGTGTTACATAACATAATCTGTTTTGATATCTCATAGTAAACAGTTACGGTGTTAGCAGCTCTTTGAAGTGACCAGGGGTCAATCTTTTCAAAACTACAGTTTGTATGTTCTTTTGTGAAATATAAGTGAAAAACTGGATATTAACATACATACTATATTTCCTCTTATACTCATTCAGTGTGATTGTGATGAATTTGTTCTCATTTAGTCAGGGTGAAATAATTTTAACATTAACATGTACCACAGGATACGTATGGGAACGTTGATATTCATGGAAATATGATAATTCATTGTCATTGTATGTGATGTAATTTTTATAACGTTTACAATCAACGCCAAGTTACTTGAAATTTGCACTAAGATACACATGTACACATGTAGAATTGCAATATCACAAGCGATAACGTATTTGAAAATTAACATGACACTCTTTGAAGTGAATAGATTCTTTATGAGCCATTATATTTCATTTCAATCGCGTAGAGACCGTCAGAAAACGGCTCAAAACTCTTGCGTCCGCCCATAACACTGGGGTTCTACACATTTGCATGGTAATATCAGAGCTGATAACATACATGAACTCAAAGAAAATGGTTGATAGGCAAGATAATAATAAGACGCTATACCTACCAATGGCAGGATTTAACTGTCCCGATGGGAAAAGCATGTTCATTAAACCACCTGTAAGTTAAAGCGGAAGTAATGACACCTGTGCATGATGGGAAACATTCGGAGGTGCTTCCGTTCATGGATTTACATTTATGAAATATTTATTGCATTCAAAATCCCTTAGACATAATCAACAATTTTGATAAAGCAATGGATCCTTTTTGGTGATCAATTGTATTTGTGTATTTCAAGGTGTATTTCAAGGTATCATAGTGTATTATAAGTAAGTAATTACCTTCAGTTGGGTCACCTCCGTTGTAATGTTGTAAAAATCCCATTGCGCCCCCTGAATGGTCAATACGTTCACGTTATATCCTTAAAAGTAATTTCAACTAGAAGAATTGTATTTTGAAAATTTTCAACAGATAACACCCCATAAACATTTGAAGGTTTTATTGGTAAATAAAAGAAAAAGGACGCAAGAGAGCCAGTTTGTGTTTCAGATCTTCACAAAAGCCTTGAAGGAGTACGGACGGCGGGAAAATCGTTTTATTGTTATAATACTCCGGAAATCAAAAGACCTTTACAAAATTACTAAATGGTAGCCATTTTTCTTCAATAAGACGTGTTACAAAATAGAAGAATTATTTTGAGGGTTGGCTTTTTTATATGATCATTCCGACAAAAAAGAAATGATAATCGATGAAGGCAATTTATTTGAATCTACAACTTCTTTATCCGGATGATTGCTTAATAACGATATCTACTCTAACGAGCAAGAGAAACGCCTACATGATTATTTTTTAGATGTAACATTACATAATTTCTAAAATGTAATAAATGGTGGTCTCTAAGTTATTCGGAAATATCATTAATATGATAGCCCATTGAATCAATGTGGAAAGTGCTATTCCAGTAGATAAGTTTTAAGAAAACCAATTAAAACATCTACTTCCGGTTGATTCACAGACGATCCGTAACATCGTACATCAGTAGCGTAAAAGACACCTATAAGAGAGTGTATGTCTGTGTTGTTGCTCTTGGTAGTTTGTAAATCTGTTTCAAATGCTGTTACTCTGATTAGGCAATGATCGAAAACTGGTCTGTCACCATTGTCTCTCGTTTACACAAGCGCCATCATTCTGTATTAACTTCTGAAACTTCGAAATATTTAGCAGAAATGCTGCAAATTCAGAATGCTGTAACTGCTGACAAGTTCTTCATAGTTTTCACGAAGTCTGATAAGATATCTGATATACGTTTCATTTGCCTGGTAGTGTTTGTCGAAACGGAATAAAGTTGTATAATCATTGAACTTGGCTTCACCATTCTTTATCACTTCACACTGCCTATCAATGACATCTACTCAAATTAGTTTCGTTTTCTTAATTATTTTGGTCGGACGGGAAATGAGAAACACATTAAATATTCGGATATCGTCAAGCTCAAATATGTTGTTAATGTAAATGCTAATCCGTATTATCCAATAGTTGTTTTGGGTGTCGAAAATGTATACTATTTTACCTTCTTCCATTATCCATTCCACAATTGAACGAAACATTTCATCCAAATGTATGGTAACACAATTATGTCAAAATATTCTAACATAAGCATTTGTAAATACAACGTTAACATGATTGGAAACATGACCAACAACATTGTAGTTTTAACTGTTTGAAAGACATTCTAGAAACTGGTGTGATGAAGAAGACAAGAATATATATAGATGATCAACTTCTTTATCTAATGGTGACGTTTATATAACGGTATTAGGGCCTCTACCGAAACGTCGCCATTGTGAAATAAAGAAGTTGATCATCTACATCTATCCGTGTCTCCTTCATGAGTTTTGTTCCAGAACTTCTAGCAGTTATCTCTATTCATAGATATAAATAAATAAATAAATACATATGTCATGACAACCTGGAAAGGAAACATTGACACAGAATATCGAATTAAATGCCATACATATACAGCAATAGAATATATTAAAATAAAAAAAACTACCAGTATTTAAGAATATGATCTAGTTAAAACTGAAAAAATAATCGTATACAAGAAAGTTATGTAAAACAGTGTCAAACTCACCAAGAAGTTCCGCAAAGGGAAAACCATGAACTGCATTTTGTACATTCACAGTTAAAAGAACAAAAACGAGAAGATGAAAAGCCATTGTTCAGCAAAAGGTTTTACTGAAGTTATAGGCTTATCAAGGATATGTAAATATATGTTTATTGTGATACCCTTTCTCGTTAATATATCTCATATACATCATTGCGTGTGTTTGGTGAACGTTAACCTCTCGTACTTTCTCAGTTTACCCCTTAAAAGAGAATGACAGCTTACACCTGTATATGTAAGACCATGAACTAAAATATTAATCGCTTCATGTTATTCAAGCTGATGTGGCATAACATTCCATGAGGTATTTAAAATGTGATCTTTTATGTTAGAAAACAGAGAGAAAGAAATCATGCTAGAAAACAACATAACTTGTCACGATAATGATTCATGTTATTATTTTTAATTATTATATGTGTGTTTAGACTTTCATATCATTGATTATGTCACACAATTGCCATTTGTGTGTACTGTTTTCGTTTCGACGCCTGGGAAAGTAAACCGGGGAAAGTTCGTAGTTTTTGTCTCGTTGATCTAGCGATCGTCTCATTACATATATAAGTTTGCCATGTCATTATGAATTGAGTAACTCGTTGTCGTTTAATTTATATATAACACTTCATGCGTTTTATTATATTTTGCAAGATGTGAAATAAGATTAAAATTGTCTCACCTCACACCATATAGTAATTATTCGTTAATATCTTCTTAAAAAGTGGCCATCCAAGTCTTTCTTCAATCTATCTTTAAGGCATTATTATCTTATGTGTGAAGGGGGTAAAACGAACTTGTTTTGTGGTTTCGGTGAATATCGATATCGTAAAGCTTTTGGTATTGTGTGGAGAAGTGGTCTTTGGTATAAATTGATTCAAGGTAATATCGGTGGAAACTGATTCTGTATTAAACCGACGGGCAAAAGAAAGTATAACACTCACTTGTTTTCGATTAATTCAATATGAGATGCATTTGATTATGACACGATACAAAAACACCTTTCGGTAGTAGTTTGAATGAATTAATTGGTGACTGTTTTATTTCTTAACTAAAATATCATTATTTATAGTAGACAGGGGTAAGAAATCAAATTTACACCAACATGACCCCGACCATGTTCAAAATGTTATAAATGTGTGCAGGACGAAGCACATTTACTGATTTTCACACAGAGTATGTGCTATATGTCGATGAACAGTTGTGTTTTATCAAAATTAATTTGGGGGAATTGCATAATTTAAATTTTAAATTTTAATATAAAAATATTCAAAACGCGTAGAGGTATTCTTTGACTGATTTAAAGTTTTGGACTAATTTGCCAAACTACGACGTCGAAAATTCGAGATATTTGACTTTGAAAGTTATACATATGATAAATACAACTAAGTCATATACTTTCTTTTGCCCGTCAGTGTATAACGAATATGCATGAACATATCAAGTCAAGAGTTGTATACGTTGATGTAATTTCATTTCTTTTCCATGTAATATTGGCGTTAGACAGGATGCAAAGTTATCTCCCTTCCATTTTGCTCTGTGTATAAATGTATATTTCTTGAACATGGTGTAATTGGCCTCGAAAATGTAAATAAGCTAATTGAGGACCAGCTTGGTATTTTGTTGACATAACTTTACACTGATTGTACAATCTTACTAGCTGAATCAGATAACTAATATATTACACTCTTATCCGAATGTGTTTTATCAATATATCACAAACGAAAATTAGTGTAAATTTAGATAAAAAAATAAAAGTTGTTATATATCCAAAGGTATACAAAACATACAACTTTAGGTTTAATGGTATAACTATTGGCATTGCAAATGAGCAACTGTATGTTGGTGCACTCTTCACTGGCAATGATCGGTTTGTTCGAGCAATTAAATGCCTTACTGTACACGATAAAAGGGCAATGTTTGTTTGATATCCCAATATACTGCCAACTGAAATTCTTTGACACTCTTGTAAAACCAACCCTTCTTTCCGGAGCTGAGGTTTGGGGTTTGAAAATGTTTCCATCATCGGACCTGTCCATTTATGTGGTAAATATATTGTAAATATTAAACAATCGATCCCATATTTTACTATCTACAGTGAACTAGGTGGATAACGTATCAATTAATCCATAATTATATCAACCTGGGCTAAACTATTATGTTGTAACGGCAAACTCAGTTCCATCTATTATACTATTACTACTATCATACTACGTACCATCTATATTGTTCAAATGTTGAGAATAATCAACAGTATTTGGCTCTTCCAGTCAGTACCTAATATTTTTGTCTTGATGTACAACTCATTCTCATTGATCACACTACATACAGTCATGAAGAACAGTTATTATTTAGTGTACGTAATGTATAAGCAACCACTATTTTTACCACGCTGGTTAACTAAATTTGGAACTATAAACCACAGGTTGCCCATTTGAACATGATGTTGGTCCGGCTTGAGAAGATGCAACAGAACCTGCCAGTTGTATACATCATCCGTCTGTGATGAACTCCGCTTTGTATTATACTTCACACCACGAAGTGTCCTTAGATTTATATATATTTTAAACATTTCAATATTGAAAATGTTTTCATTAAATGAAATTTATACACCACTGAACACTAAAAGTACCCAATTTTTCCAAACTGGACTTTGTTAAATGTTTTAATATGCATGTTTGCTGTATTTTCTCTTTGTTACTATATGTGATTTTTAAGAATAAAAGTTCTGTTCTGTTCGCTTCTTATGCATTGTCTTGTCGTTCTGTCTGATCATGATCTATTTTAATACCCTGTCCGGGTAAATTTGGTCTCACTTAATTTGGGTTCTTGAACCCCGTGACATAAAGCTGTCATATGTAGGTGAGATCATTAGACTTGATGTATTGCTGCCTGAATTTGTCCATGTATGTTATGTGAATAAATCATTGATGTATATTTGCGTTATAAAACCAAGGAACAATCCAGGAAAATACTCATAATTACTGGTGAATCAAGACACTTAATACTAAAACCTATTTAGCAGAATCACTTATTTTTATCTGCCTATTTATGAAATAATCGTCACTGTTCAACGAATAAAGGTTTGATTGCTATCCCAGATATAAAAATCATGTGTGGTTTTAATGACACCATTGTGTGAAAAACATTTCTGGAATGTAATTGAAGGTTTATAAGAAAGTACAACTATGGTAAGCTCTTTCCTCATGTGGATGCAGTGTACATGTATAGTCTCACGTGTAAAACCATGCTCACAGTACTGTTCGCCACTGTACTAGGATGTTCGCAATATCAAACATACAGTATTATATATGTTTACTCTTGCTACATTCTAATGCATTAAAAAGAAGTCTTCAAATTGCATTTTGTTAAATTACATGCTTACACGTATTGCGAACTTATCGTACCGTGGGAAGATACCTGTACTATAAAGCGCTATTGCCAGGAGGGTTTGGGCGTGTTGCACGTTGTTCTGCCTCACTGATCATCGGGGCAAAGTCTTGTCATATGGAAACAGATTTATTATCCCCAATTGCGTTATGCAGGAGGTGATGCAATCAAACTGTCCAATTCGTGTTGACAGTAGATTGTTGACAATGCTCTTGTATCATCAACTGCTTTGACATCATCAACAACCTGAGTCACAAAGCAATGCTGTCAGAAAGCTGATGATGTCACACTGCTCTAAATAGCTGGGACCCGTTCCACAAAGAAATCGTAGTGTTACAATCAATTGTAGCCCAGTCTTTTAACATTGGTTACAGTTGATTGTAGCCTTACAGTCGATTGTGTTTGAGGAGCGGCACCCAGAACTGTAATTAATGTAAAGTGTTCACAGTATTCGTATATGTTCCAGTAATATCATTTTAAATACTTGTACACTGTGTGGGATGTACACTGTGTGTTATGGTATTGGCTGCCATGTGTTATTGCACTGTAAGAAACTTACAAAGCACAAACCGTTTTTGTCCTACCGAATTGACCTTCTAGATGTTGAAACGTATGTCTATTTTGAAATGCTCGACGAAGACGCTTTTTCGTCGTGTCCTATTGGAGGTTATCCGGAATGATATCTGGAAGAAACAAAGAATATCTCTCTCTCTCTCTCTCTCTCTCTCTCTCTCTCTCTCTCTCTCTCTCTCTCTCTCTCTCTCTCTCTCTCTCTCTCTCTCTCTCTCTCTCTCTCTCTCTCTCTCTCTCTCTCTCTCTCTCTCTCTCTCTCTCTCTCTCTCTCTCTCTCTCTCTCTCTCTCTCTCTCTCTCTCTCTCTCTCTCTCTCTCTCTCTCTCTCTCTCTCTCTCTCTCTCTTTCTCTCTCTCTCTCTCGCTCTCTCTCTTTTCATAGAGTAAGGGGCTGGATCGACTCCATATGCTCTCTAATCGCTAGTTTTTCCACTATACAAGCCACTGGACAATGCTAAACAAACAAGGATTGACTGCTTTCCCATCGGTCTTCTTTTACTCGTCGACTTGACGATGCAATGATATTGATTTCGACAACACGCATTTTCTGTATTTATTATAAGAATGATACAAAAAGTAAAAACACAACACCATAAATATATAGATATTGCAGATATTGCAGATCAGCGCATCTCATCAAGAAGAAACTGCATGCCCCACACCGACATCATGTCGTTCCAGTTATACGGGTATGGGTTCACGGGGTTCGGCTGAGATCCTGAAAATAAATATTTTCGATTTTGTTAAATATATTCAGTATATTTACTTATATAATCAGTATCGTAACTATAGCGATTATGCTGCAAACATTCGTCGAACGCGTGACAATGTGAAGTGCCCATGGTGTTATAAGATTATATACCTTTACAATAAGGACTTGTATATATGCTTATTATTTAATGTATTTGAAGACAGTAACTTTTGAATCATGACCTTCGACACATGTTGTCCTTGACAATTGCAAAGTAATTTACTTACTGATAGGAATACACCTCATTGGATTGCTTGGTTCGTTCCTGTAACCATGGTTACACACGCAGAAATTGGTACCAACAGTACGTTGTTGGCATCGGCCGTTTGTACACGTGCAAGTTGGGTGAACTGGAATAAAGATGCAAGTGTACCAATTCAACGGTTCTTATTCAACGATATTACAATAAAGACAGGTATTTACAGGGTATGTAAGTGAGAACTTCTTATTTCATGTCACGCAAAATGCACGGCAGCCCAATGTTCTAACTAACACGGTCTTTGATATCTGGGCCCAGATTTTCGAAGCTCTCTTAGCCCTAAGATTGTCGTTAACGAATGGTACTTAAGACTATCTTAGTGCTAAGAAACCTAGGCAATGATTTATTCATCAGAGAATTAATATTTCTAAAAATAGAGCCATTGGCTCTGTAACTCAACAGAGTAACAAACTTTAAACAATAGACCAAATTTTAAAATGTATAGGTATTCCTGACCCCGTGTCCAACTTTTGGGGCGATAGGGTCACCAAATATATAATTTATAATCCCCATTTGCCAAGATGTCTGTACACAACATTTCAGCTTCCTCGAGCTTTTCGTACTGGAAAACAAGATGAATATAACGTTTTAGGTCATGACCCCTGTTACCCATGTTTTGGTAACAGGATCACCAACTATATAATTTAGATTCCAAGTGACTAAGGAGTCTGCATACTGTTCCAGCAGCTCAGATCTTTTCGCAGGTCATGACCCCTGTGATCCATATTGTGGGGCACAGGGTCAACAAATCTACAATTGAATATCACCATTAGCTAATAAGTCTGCACAAAACGATTAAGCTTTCTAGAGTTTCTCGTACTGTAGAAGAAGACGAAAAGAGGGTTTCATATCACCAGTTTAGAATCTCCATTGGCCAAGGAATATGTACATAAACTTCAAACACTCTAGAGTCACTGGATCTGGATGCTGTTCCGCACATATCTTATAAATAAGTGATGGTAGCACTACGATTAATTGTACCCTATGTTAAAAGAATGGACTACAATTGATTGTCACTTTCCGATCGCTTTGCGGAACGGAAGCCTGGAGAAGAGAGCGAAAAAGTGAAAAGTTGACGGACGGATGGACGGATGGACGGATGTCATGCTATAAGCCCAGATTATCTAAACAGTTACTAACTTTTGCGAATACAATTGGTTGGATTGTATGGATCCTTCCTGTAACTATAGTTACATACACACACGTTGGAACCATCGGTTTGTAGTTGGCATTGACCGTTTGAACATGTGCAACTTGTAGGAGCTGAAAACAGAATACTTGCCTTTATTGTGGGACTTTTTTTTCAGCTTTGAATTCATTTTTTCCACACTACACTGTCGGTAAAAAAGAAACGCCTACTTGATTATCCTTAAAATGAAAGATGAAATAACTTCGACTAAACTGTTCATTATAGTTATTTTTACGAAATCTGATAAGATATCTGGTAGGCGTTTCTATTGGCCGACAGTGTATGTATGACGATGTATGGGTGACGATGATCCTGATAATACTTTTTGATGACTTTAACTATGTTATCAACCTACTGTTGACATTGCATACTAGGAAAGTGTCATTAGTGTCCGGAGCCAAGAATAGCAACTTTTACATTTGATGATTTTCGTCTATGGTCGACTTATTTTCTCGGTGACCCAGGGTGTAACGTTTGATCCTAAAAGATAGTCGATTTACTGCGGTTGAATACACTATGACGTAACATTGTAGGCCAAATTATGTCAAATGAATGAAATAAACATGTTTATTATATGATTGCAGGTGAAATACCGGGATCTATCAATGACAATAAACCGTGTTATCAGTCACTAGTGAAAATAACAATGGAACGTGTTATCAGTCACAAGTGAATGATATAACAATGACCTGACGTCATAAATCAATGCTCCGACGTCATGACACGTTCATGACGTCACATTGTTGCTGAGGCGACAGGCCCATTCTGGAGCCGACTTAACGTAAATGCAAGTCGATTTCGGTGAATAGGCAAGGATTTGGTCATATAATAAATAGAAAATTTGTCTTTTCTTGACTAATACCATGTTTATCTCATCGAGTGAGGTAGAAAAGTTATATTTTCCCGAGTGGCGCAGCCTCGAGTGAGAATATATAACTTTTCTACCTCACGAATGAAATGTCAAATGAATGAAATAAACATGCATAAATCAGTTATCTTCGCTTTGTAATACGATTTCCATCATGTTTCCAACTACGCAATCACTATATCTTATTTGTGAAATAATTCTAATTTGGACCAATGTTTTAAACAGTGAAACTACAGTAGTCGATCAAGACAGGAGTAGGCTAAACGTGGTCTCTGAGAATGTGTGCCGTTCGGAAGTTGCTTCAAACAGTTCCACACGTATAGATCATGGAAACAATAATGGCCTACTATCTTCGCCATGCTTTTATAACACTCTTCTTCCAATTCATGTGACCTGATCGTATTCTTATCATGTTTGTTTCTGTCAAAAATACATGATTTCAAGCGACACGCGCTTACAGTACAACCGAATGATAAAAATTGTTATCGAATCTATGTAAGACTAACAAAAAGTTTAAAACACAGTAGGTGTATCACCTAATGTGATGATTAAAACCATCGATCTACCAACCACATTCTTCAATCAGATTGTAACATACCGTTTACACCTTTCAAGACGAACCTTATTGAAACAAAGGTGCGATATGGTCTAGATGATCTAAACGTTACGCATAGTAATATGGTAAATTCTACAACGTATTGTCGACCGGTGAAGACTAACACAACAGCTACATTCGAACGCTGTAAAGAGATAAATGCATCATTATTTAATTGTGTTGGATATAATCCTTACATTGCACGTCTTTAAACTTTCACTCAGAAAGGAAGTGTGTACATACGTGGTGCATATATTCTGTCACAAGCATACTGCCGGACAGGGGAAGGCATGAACCCTGGGTAACAGCTACATACAGGACTACCGTACATATTCAGTACACACTGTCCATTCGTGCATGGGACAGTGGCACACGGGTTCAGGGTTGGTGCTGGACCTGAAATAGAATTAATAAATATTATACAAGTACGTGTCGTAATCAATCATCATAGATATCATATATTATATATTTGTTCTGTATGCCTATGCCTATGAGTGTTCTGCACCGTGCTTCTCTTCATACTCTCGTCTCATGCACGTCATGCTTCGTCTCACCCCTTCCTATCAATATCACAATGATCACAAACAGGGACTCTCTAGTTGATGTATATATAAAGAGAGAGTGTCAATGCTACAAACTTGTGAGTAAACTCCCTTACTAAAGCTCACTTCTGAGTGGTTGAAGTGTCTGTAAAAGCTCACATAATGAGTTGATTAGCATACATGATTTACATGAACATGAAATAAATTCCTTTATTTTTACGCAATACGGTTGCGTATTTACTGTATTTACTGTGAATAATAATAATAGCAATCGGTACTATTGTGATGTACAAAATGTCGATAATGCCTCGTTGATATGGACAACATTATTTTCAAAAGCTTAATCACTTTCATAAAAACACCAAAGGCAGATATTTCTAATCATTTACAAATATTAATTAATTTCTAATTGCACATACTTTCATATTGCATTATTTAAAATTGTATCATTTTGATAAAACTTAAGTCATTGAGATTGTCTTTTAAATATCCATTGACCACAACATTATAATCTATGTTCGAACATTGGAATGCTCAAACACTCTAGGACCGATATGAAATTCATCTTGACACAGAATAAACTTGATGAATGAGCTTGATCTAATCTATTTTATTCACTTTACAAGTGTGATGCCATACTGACCTGGTGCTATAGGTTCGCATACACTGTTGTCTGTAGTTGAGAGTCTATAACCCTGTATACACTGGCACTGGTAAACTCCCATCTTGTTTTCACAAACACCGTATCTACATGGACGGGCTAGGCAGTTGTCTTGTTGATACGCTGGAATATAAAACCCATTTTAATGAAGTCATTTTAATTTTAAAATTGATCCATGTATATTTGCACAATGTCATCTCAGCACGAATTTTTTTTATTACAATGAAAATTTCTGATTATTAGTGACATTCATATTGTCTAAATGTTAAATAATATGTTCAGGGGTGACTTTAATGTCTATTTGCTGATAAAACTGTGATGAAGATTAAGTAATTTCCAAGAGTTGTATAAATGACAAAAAATTCCATACAAATTGGCTTAAGAAAAAGTATATGTTCTATTAGTGTAAAATATCTGATGAAATTAAAAAGTTGTAGGGACAACCCCTGAACATGTAATACACTATGTCTGTAGTATCTCCGTGTACCATGGTATGTTAACAGTAGTTCCTAAGTTCTTCTGCACTTTTCAGAGCTAGACTAGTTTAAACGTAAAGCTTACACAAAAGTTAGTATATTGTATTAAATTATTTCAGTTTCAATAAATATGACTGTACATTTGGTTTATAAATGGAATTGTTACAAAGACATATCAGTTCGTGCATTTATTTATTATTTATTATGTAAAATATCCTATTATACATTACTTTGTCGTTTATACACATACATGTATCACTCTGTGGAACCAAAAATGTAGCCTGGGCCTATGGCCTCCACTACAAATGAATAAAGATTGATCTTCATGCATTGCTTACTTCAATTAACTTGATCTAGTGTAAGTAGCTAAATCTCACAAAGATAAAGAGCGTGAAATGAGGTAACGACTGAAGCGTCCGTATAATGTCACTCAAATCAGCTGTGCAAGCATTGACATGAAATAAGTTTGTGCAAAATACGTTCGAAACATTGACACCAGTTAACCGCATCTTTATCCCAAGGTTTATCAAAGATTTAAATTGATTGTCAACAATATATTATCAGTAAGTGTACTAGAAAGATCACTTTAAAATCAAATCAAACTATAATCATACCACATCGTTTCGCCCCATAGTAAGATGTTTTTCAAAGAGAAATATTCTTACTTATTGATCATTTCAAGGGATCATAATGTTGCAATTTCTAATTACTATTAGGTTATTGTTAATATATTGCTAAAAAAAACGTATTAACAAACAAATGTACAGAAATGAATCATTCAGCACAACTCACTTACTGTAGCCTACTGTCTTTGAGATCGCATAGAACAGACGTTACTTGAATGATATCGATATCCCAGCACGCTGATACAGTTGGTATTAGGAGAAATAGTAACATGTCTCCCAAATACGTCATGTTATTAGCCTTCAGAGGTGTCAAGTTGAAACGCGATTGTGTAGTTTTTTAACCTATGACCAAATAAATGATAAATAATATGAAATTCCAGCAACAGCATTTTGCATACGCGAAATGACACGTCCCATATGTACACACAGTAGTTATATGACCTACATCTGTCTTTGTGTTTGTTACATGTAAGTTTCTCAAATTACCTTTGAATTCAAGCGCCATTTTCAGTTTTTCATTCATAAATCGCTACTTTCACCTTTAGTGTCACTATACTGAATGAACTAACATAAAATTTATCATTTTCATCAATAGTCAGTAGTTCTCGGTAAGATAACACCATTTTTAACGTTTGATATAATGTCACTCTACCGACATACTTATCTACATGTACACTTTAGACTTTCCCTCCTGTTTCCTTCCCTATCCATTCTACCATATTAAAATTATGTTTAATTAAGTTACCACACCAAAGAAGATTGTCTAAGAAATGAGGGCTTACAGATGCACTGTTACTCGGGTTTGATCCATCATTAACCAGTTGTTATACTGCATTGACATTGGTGCCAAACTAATGTTGTGGTGTGACTGAAGTGAAGAGTATATGTCAAGTTTTAGAAAAAAAGTAACCTGCCATGTCTCTGTCCATGATATTGAAAGTTAAGTTGTATTTCCCCATATGGATTGGAGTATTCAGATTATAGGGTTGTTTTCTTGCTCAAGTTGCAAAAATCGTTCCTGGATGAATCCTTCGTCAAGAATGTTGCGTGTACCTTTAACAATTGTGTGCCAAAATACGCCCTACATTTCCATACTAACTCAGTAAGGCAAACCGTTACTGTAACTGGTGTTTCAGTGCTAGGTTAGCCCTAAGGATGTCGACCTACCAGACGCCCTGGGAACACAGAGGGTAGGGTCCGTCTCAGATAGCACATAGCCATCAGAACACACACAGACATCCGAGCCGTCCGGTTGACGCTGACAGGTCCCGTCCTTACATGGTGTGATTGGACAAGTCGCTACATCTGGATAACAGAAACAATTTATGTTTATTAGGTGTACAGCATATATGTACTTGCATAACGTGTTTAATATTAATAGTTCACTTCGTTTGCACACACCTTCCTGGATTTGTTTCATAAAATAGATAAACTGAAAGTCTGATCACAGACAAATCCACAAACGGTTACCGATTCATGAGAATATGCATGTTCACATATCTGACGAAGACATTACTAGGAAAGATTCGGTAACCAATATTGTATATATATAATTGAGTTTAGAGTAACGTTCAAAGAGGATGAGCATTTGACCGATGTTTATTTTTTTTAAATTTGAAGAATACATTTATTGCGAAATGGCCGCTCGTAGGGAAATGGACTCGTATGGCTTAACCGAACCGTGCACATTTGTCTTGGAACGATTCTTTTTATTGATGTTGGGATATAATTCATGGTAACACTGATTTATCTTTTCACGAGAGCACTTTATTGTAGTAAGAACGGCGTGCTACAGCGCCTTTAATGTGTATTTTACCTTTAATGCACGCCTTGTTGTCTTTAGGGTCGAGCACTTTGCCCGGGTCACACACACAGGTAGTGGAGCCGTCAGGTTGGTCTCTACACTCCCCGTCAACACAGCCTGTAGTGTGACATCCGGCCACGAACCCTCCTAGTAATTAAAAGAAACATTTATAATTAGACATCAAATGCATATAATAAATATGTCATATTTAAACTCATTCATTCATTCGTCACCAAGATCACGATCGAGGTCGAACTTTTTGACTGAATTCGTTAAAGCACACTAATTGTAAATGACATCATTTGCATAAACGTTATTTTTTATATCAGCGATTTCAAACACTTCATCAGTTCTACAATTTTCGCTTTCTCATTACGACATTGTTAGATAAAGTTTTCATTGGTTTTTGTTTCAATGGTTGAATATTGTACTTGTTGCATAAACAGTGATCCACGAGTATTGTAAATACACGCTCTTTAGTGTCTCAATTCATTTAAACAATCCTTCCTTAAAGTTATGGAAGCATGGGGCCAGACCTTTGGAAGTTTTCTTTACCATTGAGACATTTAACATAATATATTTAATAGTATTATTTAATAGACTAGCTATTTACTTGCCTTGCTCGGCTATACAGTGGGTTTCATTGCCTATCATGCCCACCTCACACGAACACCTGTAGTTGTCGTTACCGTGGTCCACACACATACCCCCTCCCTCGCAACCATTCTCCAGACAATTCTTTGCCAGTCCGAGAACAGAGCCTGATAACAAAATATGACATAATTATTATAGGTTTGTTATCTGTTATGATACTGCATCACAATTCCGCCTTAATTTGCAAAATAATCATCTGCTTTTTCATTAACGTATTTTCCCGAATGACTAGTGATTTTTTGTTCTCTGAGAATGGGAAGTAAATTATAATTAGTTCCTCTCTAATCTTCTAATGTATATAATGTGTGGAACATACCTCAATTAATATACGTGACAAAGATATCAAAGCGCCCTGCAATGCTCTATGATATTGTGAAATACCAGTTTTCAGATTTACGTCAATTCATTTTGAAAGTTGGCTATATTGTTTTTATATCTGCATGTCTGTTGACTATTTTGTTCTTACTCTTGCATATCTTCCCTAACGCACTTTTGCTTACTATAATTATATTAGACAGATTTGAGTTTCTCTGTAATGTAACACAGCATTTCATGTATCGCCTGTGTACATCGTAAGAAGCCGGTCAAGTGACTAGGTGATGTCGTTATTCGAGCTCTCAGCTTGTCGTGCTGGACATCTAACATGTTCACGCCTTGATGAAGGAATGCCTTCAGACATTTTATGACTTCTGTGTTTGTGACCTACTTTCTCCCTCTATCTGACTATGTCAGAGCACATGCTGGCATACAGAGTCTCATTTGCCAGTTCGTTATTTGATTTTCTCTTTATAGTATGTACTTATATTTGACAATGGAATTATTTCAATAAAATTATATATATTTTGATATTAATTATGCATTTGGCTTGGATAAGATTAGTTATGTTATTTCAATTATTTACAGCAGAGTTTCACCATGGATTGAACTGCTCTTATACTGCAATATTCAGCAATTTTGAAGGGATTCGGCAGCAGAGTTTAAAATTAAATAACATTCTTATATAAAACAAATAAAGAAATGTGTGATATTATATCACGCATTATGAGAACCTTATTCATTTGGTCATGTAAAAAATGTACAGAGTTTCAACTGGCCTTGTTGTGTAATGGTTAGTTCGTTCGGCAAGAAAGCAACAGGACACAGGTTCGATCCCAGGTGTCTTATATGTTCATATATAATCTGACATTTTATCAAGTATCATCACTTAGATTTGGAAATTAAGAAAATTTAATTTTCTCCATTGATTTCTCAGTTGTTATAAAGTGCATGTATATTAGAAAAGAGTAGGTATATCAGAAAAAGAAACTTGTAACAAAAGAAACCATAGCATAATTAGAATATCCAGAGTTATTATACATGAAATAAGATAAAATCGATATTATATTACCAAAAGTGTACATATTATTGGTATTCTTCGTTTTTCGTTGTCTGTGGCGATATTAAACCATTGAACGTTATTCTTCTGTTAAACGTATTCACGTTGACTGTGTTGGTCGTTGCTGTCCAAAGTTGCATAAAGATATGTAAAATACATTTGAAAGTACGACTTATTGCTTTAAAAGAACTCGTAAAACGTTGTCTAGCCCCTCCCATGAATAATACTCATCAGTTTCATAGAATCCATAAGATGCATAACGTCTTATGTCCATTACTTAGTCAACAAACATTGTTTCTATATTTTATACTCCAGGATTATAATGCCATAAGAAATTCTATTTTGAGATCTATTAAGTTTGATTCATTTATCAGACTTACAGTTAAAGGGAAAGTTCTATCACCGATCTATCGCCAGCATCCGCCATCTTGGTTTTTTGGCATTTTGTGAAATGAAAACACTCTATATTTAACCCAATTTTTAAAAAATAATACAATATATACAATGTGGAATATTCACATAGTAACACATAACATTAATAAAACTAACAAACACAATGATGTTAGGCCTTGCAGCGCCGATGAATGGCTTCAGTTATCAATGAGTTTATTTTTCAACAACTGTGCACTTGTCTTCATCAAGTTGTGAAATATAAAGACATCAAAATATTAACTTCGTTTAATATCTTTAATGTTGACTTTGTTTTACCTATGTTTTAACATCATATGTGTAAACGGGAATATCCTCTCCAATTTCGTTTCCACAAAAAGTATATTAGATATATCAATAGTAAATTATCTTCTCAAATCTAAACCAGCCTACATGGTCATTATACAGGTAGTGATCGGGAAAGTATCATTGAAATCAGGACTTTGATAATTTGGTAGTCACATTGTTGTTTTGACACGGAATGATTTTACTTTGACGCAAGAAAGCATCATTTCTCTGAAACAATGTGTCAAACTATTATCACATATTACAAAGGTCGTGTGGGCTAGTTAACTATGTCTATCCTCATTGAATTCGCCCGAACATGATTTGTTTGATAATCTAGGATATACACGACAAAAAATTAAACAACACTTTTATGGTAATACATAAAATGTGAAACACGAGGTCCCATTAAATGCTTTATAACCACGTGTTTTGCATAACTCTTGAATCTCATTAAAAAAATAAAGATTATAGTTTTTAAATTATATTTTACTTTCAACGTAAACATTAGTTACAAATAATGGATGCGTTGTCTCCAACAGTTAAGTGTAATGCACAAGCTTACCTTGAAGCAGTAATGCTGAAACTGTACAGAGTAGAATCTTCATCTTCCGTTCTCCTTCCGTTGTTCACACCACACTGTTTTGTAAAGTCTGTCTTTTATTCTTTGAGGGCTAAATATCCACATCAATGGCCAGAGGGGATATCTGTTGTGGTTTAATTACAAACCACGGTGACCCTTATTTACGCTTCGCATGTGTTAACATGTTTGTTTGTTATTTAATTCGTACTTGTCACTCAAAAGATGACGGGGGCTGCCACGTTATGCATCTGCGTCGTGTGTCAGTGACTTCGAGATATAACTTTATTCCTTCTACTCACAATGATAATAAGAGGGCATTGTAGATATGGATATGGATATTCTTCCTATACATACAGAAAATGGTTCACTGTCTTATTATATTATGTAAACATTAGCCAGCTTCTGCTTTAAACAAACACATGTGTAATCGGTTGTGACATTACTTGATCATGCCAAAGTTGAAAACTTGTTAAATGAAACAAAAGTTATTGTTTTGAATACAACTTTGGTCTCATTGGCTATATACTGCTTCTTGAGCCTGCATAACGGATATAGTGTTCAAAAAATAAGTTTAAATCACTAGTTCTTAAGAGTAGGTGAACTGTATTTTTCAACGTGTATAAATGTATACTAAAATCAAAAATAGATGGGCTGTTAGTGGAGGGGGGTAGATTGATATTCACACTTTGATAACATCAATCTAATAGCTGTTGCAAAAGGGACCTGTTGCTGGTTGCATTAACGTACACCGAGTTGCAGCCGGATCTTCAATGATAATGGCAAAGCATTATATGTTCATCGTTTACCAGCAATGTATTATTCTATATCTATTAACAACTGCCAGCATTAACCAAATCAATTGCGTTGATGACGTTTAGTTCATTTAAATTCGTGGGTAGTCAGAAATCCACTGTCTATCGCATAATCCAAACTTGTGGAAGTTTTAAATGTAATCAAACTCATTATGTTAATTGAGAACTAAACACATGAGTTGTACTTGTAGGGTTGTTGTTTGTTATTTGAAGTAAATGCTCCAGCTATATTTTTTAGAACATTTACTTTGGGTTTCTGTTTGTAAATAAGAAACAAGTACAAGTAAATTTAATATAGAATGTGTATATAAGTACTTATTAATTAATATCTTCTTTCAAATCAACAAATAATACATTAACGGAGTATTCATTTTTTACCGACGGACATATATACAATGTATGTACGAAATGTATCTGTCGACGTTCTACGTATACACAGAAGGTAGGGAAAATTCAAGAGAAAACGCATTTTGTTGAGAAAATATTCAGCACGCCTAGGTAAATAAATCAGGTGAAGTGTCGTATTGTTCTGACGTAGTAAGGCGGGATCGTGATGTCAACATATCATATTATGAAGTATGTACATATAAAGAAGTATTCGTGACTCGTCCCTCTTTTGAAAGTACAATATGAAATCAATGAATAAACAAGTGATTGTCACAAACGTGACACACACTTTTTACAGAGTAGTGAAATTTTCATGTTTATTCTAGTTGTTATTATATCGGGCTGAGAACATTTTAAAAACTGCACAAAGTCTCATCTAGCGACCGTGAAAATGAGGTGAAATCAATTGGTGTCTTGGTACTCCTCCATTAAATCTAGATCTACATGTACTACCAAATCTGAAGACTTTAGATTCATGAGAAATCGCGCTAACAACATTTCATTAGGCCAAATAAAAACAGGATTTAAATTTGTTTCTGGTTTCCACCCGCGTCAGTTTCACTCCCACCCCTCAGATCTTTTATGTCTAGAAAAAGGGCAGATAACTCTAATTCTTTAGCCTCAGAAAACATTGGTCATTGCAAATTTCACTCGCTTCTGTTGTGATGGAGCGTAAGGGTGAGATTATTGACCATTTGGAATAGTATCACATATTTAAGAGGGTTTGTGCTTCATTTATACATATTATATAAATTATTGTGTAAATTTTGTTTTTTTAAACGTCAAGAACTCGTAATAACGTTGACAATAAGGTCAATTTCACCAAAATGTGCTGATGTTCGCGCAGTCCCCAAATGACGACCGGTCGCAAATTAGAATGCTTTTTGTACAGCGCTCACCGCGCCATTAACATTTTAAAAACGGATCGAAGTCTCGTATTTACCATGAACATGAGATCATGAAATTAATGTCAAGGTGACCAAAATTGACTGGTGTCTGCGTATTCCCAAAATATTAAATTTGAAGTGGTTCTGCAGTTGTTCAGGAGATATCGCGCTAACAAGATTTTATCAAAGAAATGTTCCAAGTCTCATAATGACCTTGAATTGAGGTCAAGGTCATCAACATCGACTGGTGTTTTTCCCTAATGAAGACTGGTACCATATTTGAAGACTCAAGGTGCGACGGTTCATGAGATATTGCGCTAACAAGAAACGGAACGGACGGGCGGACGGACGTACGGAGCTGAATAACATGTACCCCGTTCCTAATTAAGCGGTGGCGGGGACTAAAATAAAAATAAAATAAAATATTTCAAAATAATATTCAACTTCTCTCTTCCCTGACGTATTTCATGATAAGTATATTTACCGAAATGATTCACTCAATGAATAACGAAATTAAACAATTTAAATCATGAACTTTCGAAACACAGACACCTCTAGACTGCCACAAAGATGTGAACAAAATATATTTATATTTGGCACATAAATGGTCACCATATCTGAGTAACACAAATCTGATTTCATTAAAGATGTGTTCATTTGTCATATCTACTTCATGGCTGACTGTCGGTTCGTTAAAGAGATCGGTGCACTAGTGGCTACAACCAATCGTTTAACATTCATATAAGTGATAGGGTTCGAATTCTACAGCAGACTTGCCCATAATAAAATTGTTACACATCCATGTATGTTTTCGCCAAAGCGCCTTCATTAGATCGTTTGTTCTATGTTCTAAATAAATGAACTTGATGACTTCTTAAACTTATTATATAACGGTCATCAAGTTATCACGCATGGCCTGTTTCAATTATAAATAACAAATTAGATTTTGAGTTCTATACCAACACAATGTACAATAACATCCATCATGTCAATTCATATTTATTTTAGCAAATGTACAAATGTAGAAAATAAATGTTTGTGGTGATTTAATCCTAAATGTACATGCGAATCGTTTGGGGTTTTTTTTAAAAACGTATGTGCATTCTACATGATAGTCGTGTGTAGAATGAACTTTAACATGCTTATCATTTCCTTTATGAATGTGTTTCATTCAGAGTTCGTCCATCAGGTATTTGTACCGCCACACAGACAGCAAGTTATACGGGTAGATGTAGTGTCCTGAAAAAATAAATACGAAAGACGATAAAGTCATTGTGAAAGTTGGAGAAAATATACAGTGTACGTTATAATATAACTAGTATATGACAATTCAATGTTACAAGAAGAAATTCATAAAGTTAAAGTTGGATATGTCGGGACGTTTTCACTAGTCTTACATTCCATATTCATTCGTGTATAACTACATTTTTTTGTAACTTAATTATACACAACGACATTCCCTTATTGTGTTTAAAACTAGTGGTGAAATCACGATAAGACATTGCAAATATCGAAACAATGTGAGAATCCAACACTCAAACAGTGGAGAAATGTGAATCTCACTCAAAATACTTCAAATGAGCAGTTGTGTAAATTTTATACTCTTTTTCTCTTAATATAGGGTGCAATCGTTTATATAAATACAGTGTTATTGAAATGCTATCGCCTACAAGTCCTATAATATCAAGACTCATTATTACAAGTTATATCCTGTTTAAGGACAATATTCCAATATTTTAGTACCTTTAGGTAATGTTGCTCTTAATTAACTTATCATAAAATATCAGTGAATTAATGTTATCCTTTTTGTGTTTCACAGGCAACTGTAGATCATTACATTCAGTTCATCAATGGCTATTTAGGCGAGTTAGGAATTGTGGAGAAGATATGTTCTAGAGTTAGAATTCACAAATAGATTCAGTGATTTTCCTAGTATGAGTCAAGGTTTTCTTTCGCCACCTCGTGAGCAATCTGGTGTTGATTACCCAATCATCTTTATGAGAGGCATTCAGAGTCCGTACTGTGACAATATGAAAATATTGTTACAACCTGATATGACACCAATTCTCTGAAACCCACATGCCTTGGAGCTGATGTGGTATCTTGAAGATTATTAACTCAATTTGAAGCACGCGCTGTTATTGCACACTGTGTTATAGCACTGTTAATATAATGAATAGTGATATGTTCAAATGGCGAATACGTGCTGTCAAAAAGGTACGTGTAAATATGTGGGACTCAAATGGATCCACCAAGTTTAGTTACTGTGGTGGCTTGACGTATACTCACTGTTGGGGACACAGCGGTGTGGGAGGGACGGGTGTCTTCTGAAGCCTATACGACATATACACACCTTCACACCATTGTACCGTCTCTCACAGTGGCCGTTTATACAGTAACATTGGGGGTTTTCTGCAAGTACAAGATGTCATACTAAGAGACTCTTTGTACCAACTGTACGTGACGAGGTTTACATAACGAGGTTTACATAACAGCAAAGCCTGAGCAAGTATATTATAGAAAAATAAAATAAAAAAGAAAAGTATTTTATTTTCGTGTCACATGTCTATATTCTTTTACATAATGACAACAACAATATCACAAAGCATCCTGCCATTTGGAGACACATTCAAACCTTTCAATCTAAAATAATAAAATGTTTACATATGTGTACATCAATCACCCCGGCCACCCTGACCCGCCCCAATAACCCACCCCTCCCCAAATATTGAACGAACTCATCAACCATAGCACTCCACTCCACTCCATCCCTCTAACCCACCCCTGGAAGCCACCCTCTCCAAATACTGTACACGCTCCTCAAACCTACATAGCTGAAGCACTCCACTCCACCTCACAAACCAAGTGATATCTAATAATTTCCTTTGATATTTAGTAATAGCTGTGTTCTCATTATTTAATTTACCCTCGCAATTTTAATTCAAAGATTTAATGTTAGCTTGATAAAGACGACTGAAAGGGACGTGTGTATAAGCTGAGTGCTTACTTAATTAGATTATCTGCTTTAAAATTCGTTACAATCGTATACTTATCTTCATTAGTTTTCTTTCAAACTTCTCCAAGTAAATACCACTCGACAAGTATTAAAATCACGTATTAAAGGCCAATTTGGCCACGGGGGACTAAACGGAGAAAATTTAAATAATTAACTGTAGATAACATAGTTACGTCATTCTTGAATTTCTTTGTATGTACATGTAAATGTAAACACTATTCAGGTTGCTTTAATTGATAAGGAAGTATGTTGTTATGAACCTTTACTAAAATACTGAACAATTGATATATCAGGGTCCCTAGACGAGGTTGTCTCTTTCACACTAAGCTATTTAGTTTTTTTACATAATGTTGCAATCCACAAAATGGTGTCCTTGACATATATGACACATATATGTAAACCACCGTCAGTTTACCAGAAATAGTTCTTTGAACTGTGATGAATATGACAATATATGGTAAAGGCAATATGCAAAGGCCTGTCACTTCAAAAACCATGAAAGATTTATGGTTATATTTTATTTTGTATTTGTATAAATATGTATATCAACTTAAAAAGAAGCTATCAATCAAGCATGTTGTTGTCTTTAGTTGGTGATAAAATAAAATCATCCTATGATAATACATTCGAAAAGACTCGGATCTCCAAAATTCAAATATATTTGGTAAAAGTTGAAATTGTGTTCTAAATATCAATGTTGGAAGTGTGTTCCATTTAGTTATTGCGACAACACTGAAGGACTTTTAGCCGAAGAGCGTATTCTTCCATGGTGGTACTACCAAATCTCTGCTGAAGAACTCAAGGGACGTGCTTGAATAATGTATATACTACCTTACGTCACGTCGGAATGGCCAAATGAACTAACACATATTCAACACTGAGTACATCAAACAGCTTAGGCAAAGTATACTGGGAATGTTATAATCTCCCATTACGTTAAGGAACAAGCTAGTTTAAGATCAATTAACGTTGGTGATAAAGACATTGATACACTCGAAAACGTATTGTGATAATGCAAATATCAAAATATAATATAGAGAGATGCCTTCTGAACAATTCTCACCCGCGGAATATTCCTTTGATCTCGTGATGTGTATATTAATCGTATTTGCCCCTTTACAATACATCTGCATAGATCAGTGATTCGATTACGTGTTCCATGATGATCTCCAACACCCAGCTGCCTGGATTATAACTTACGCTGTACATATATACCGGACACATATATTCTATCACAGGTGAAGTGCTGGGTTCTGGAGGCCTGGAATCCCGGGTAACACGCACAGACTGGGTAACCGTAGGCGTTGCGTACACACATCCCGTTTCTACACGTGATGTAGGAGCAGGAGTTCGTTTGTGTTACATGTTCTGCAGTGGAAAAAGCAGTTAATGAGAAATACTCCTGTTAACATTTATTTTGTTATAGGGTCCACTGCGCCAATCTTTAACATTTATCCAATTTTAAATATATTTCAAAAGATTTTTAATTTTGGATCACACTATCTGCAATTATGGTACAAAGTACTTGCGGGTCGAAAGGTTCATTTGATATTGTCGATAGTGCCTTACTCAGAGGGCGTTAGTTCGAATACCGCAAGGGAATCGTCGCACAACAAATACAATATATAACTTATACTATTACATCATCTATGTATTTGTATTTGCTACCTGCAACTATATACAAAAGCGAAACCGTAAGCTCATCATGTGTATGCCCGTGTTTATGTCTATGTTCATACCTGAGGTTTCTGGCTCGCATTGACTAGGGTCTGATGTGGAGAGCTGATATCCCTGGTTACACTGACATCTGTAGAGTCCATTTAAATATCGACAGACTCCGAACTTGCATGGACGGGACAGGCAACCACCTGCAAAAGGTCACACGTGTGTCCCATTTAGTTCATACGGCCTCACTGACGGATTTGTAACAAAAGAACGTACTCTACCATGGTGGCAGTACCAATCTACTAATATCTTTGTTGATTCTCAGACTTCAAAGACTTCAAAGACTTCAATAGAATAAACATACATAATCCGTCACATAGGTACGTTTGAGAAAGGCCAAATACACAATAACACATTACTAAATGTGTGTATCAAACCCTTGAGGCAAAGTACTTGGAGTTTTACATCTAATATGTTCTTTTTAAAACTCCATATTGTGCAAGCGTAAGTCTATTTGGATACTGTACATTATTGAATCGAAACATAGTCTGTTGCTTATTTACCAGTGAGTACATCAATGATATATTCTTACCAACTGCTACCACTTGCTTTAAATGTAATTTTATCGCGTGGACATTCTGTGACAAAACTGTAGACATGTAAATGTTCATACCTGAGATTTCTGGCTCGCATTGACTAGGATCTGATGTGGAGAGCTGATATCCCTGGTTACACTGACATCTGTAGAGTCCGTTTATATATCGACAGACACCGAACTTACATGGACGGGACAGGCAACCACCTGGAAAAGATCACAAGTTGGTGAATCAGTGACAAGTGAATATTCACTGACTTCCGCTATTTTTAAATTTACTGAATATTTGGATTGAACGATATCAAAGGTTCATCAAACAGCTATTGTAAATTTTATTGTGAGTGCTTATTGTTTTAATCTTAATTTTTATAAGTCGTTATTCCAAATTCTGTTCTATTATGAAAACTAATATATTAACTACTTCGGTATTTAAGTGCAATTTTATGTGGTTGTGTATGTCCTTGAAGTATGGTATCAACGCGAAAACTATATCTATCACTTTGCAGTTTCGTATAATAAAAAGAATTGTTGAATTTTCCACTACATAATATAGTTTTATACCCCATAGTAAAAATATACATTTTTCAGCTCTTTGAAGTAACCATGTATTTTCGATGGATGTTTTTACCTTTAACATTGTTAATATTCATCGATAGAAAAATTAATGAAATTTGAATTTACCAAAATTGACCCATGCAGTCTATCTTATTTTACAAAATTTCATAAACATGCACCACTGGCGTGAAGATCACAGGATACGTCTGATTATATTACACGTGGGTATATGATGATTCATTGTCATGGTTTGTGATGTAATTTTATTTACAATGAAAGTCAATATACACTGAACAAACTACCAGGATGCAGCTGCAGGTATTAAACATGTGACATCTTAATCACTTAGCTAATAAGTCAAGGAAGGTTCACGCAAACGTTTAAAGGTGCATCCATTGTGTTTCATAAAATTTCATTTGGCTTTAATACGTTCCAACACACCATATGTGCTGTTTACAATACAAGCAAATTCACTTAGCTTGCATATTCATCCCCAATCGCCAAACATATCATAATACTAGTTTCCAATTAAAATCTAGTAACATCATTATACATGTGCAGAAACCGAAAGTGCACGTCCTATTTACATGCACAGTAGTTATATGACCTATTGAATAGTATCAACCCAAATGTGTTATGTGTGTCTGGTTTAAATAAGATTCCAAAATTACGTTTGACTCATTGGCGCGCGCCACACGCGGTGCATTGTCTGGTTTTCGATCAGAAATCACTATTTTTACCTTCATATCGTCAATATACTAAGTCGAGTATCATTAAACTGGTTGTTTATGTAACAGTTGGTACTTCTCGATAAAAAGGACAATTTATAACGTTTGTCATACTCATATTTAACCCCCAACAACACAATGGATGTACCTTTAAGATTATAAGAATCGAGACAGAGACTGGGATGAGTGGAGGAGAGTTTAAACCTATCGTTACACGACATTGCTGTACACCGTTTGCACTGATAAACAGGCCTTTTCTGTAGGGTAAGTTGCTACAATCTTCTGTAAAAAGTGATTGCGTTCATAGGTATCAGGTTTATAATTAATTATTTAAAATCGAATCATCTCAGAAATAAACTAATATACAACGTTTTCAATTATCTGCAAGAACTTAAATTTAGTAGACATTCTTCTGTTTTTCTTCTTTGACCATTTTTCGTTGCCTTTGACGACATTATTCAATACCTGTTAGTACAGGAACACAAACGAAGGGATCAGGTGACGGTTGATACCCGTTGTTGCATCGACACTTGTTGATACCATTTATATTCTCACATAGACCGAACTGACACGGTCGAACTGTACAATCATCTGTAAATTTAAACATTTCAACGTTATGGCAAACGATACAATGCTATAGAAAAATGCTTTTGACATTAATATCACCAAAATTAAACAACTGATGAAATGATATAGTGATTACTAATTGCAATATAAATGTAACTTTATCCTGTATCATTCTGTATTTAACTATCAATACAAACTCAAACGAAATAGCAAAGGTGACACGTTATAATAATCTGTAATTAATACATTTACCAGACCTCTTATTCAAAATGTCTATATCGAAATAATTATTAGGATGAGATATTACACATTATGACTCGATTTCATCATCTATCATATGTCTGTGTCGGTATGTCTGCATTGTGGTTAACAAGTAGAAAGTGTACCTGGCCGTACGGGAACACAAACGAAGGGATCAGGTGAAAGTTGAAATCCGTTGTTACATCGACACTTGTTGATACCATTTATATTATCACACACACCGAACTGACACTGACGAACTGTACAGTCATCTGTAAACATTTCATATAAACGATGTTATAAAAAAAATACAATAGAATCAGAGTATATAATCATTTAATCTATTATCACAAATCCATTTTATATGTTGAACGACAGTGATATTTTAAAGAAGAACGAGATACAGGTGCGTGTGAACCTTTGCATAGTGAAGATGGACTGCAATAACTATGACTTTTCTCATTGCCTCGTACAGGGACTTACATATTGTAGTCACGCCTATTAAAAGAGAACTGACTGTTATGAATTTACAGCACTCTAGACCATTGTATTACATCCCCAATCAATGGTTCTCTATATCTACAAAACCGAAAAGAAAAAAAGTTAAAAGAATGGCATAATGAAAAATGAGTCTACATGCCAATATCCATCTATAATCTGCCTTTAAGTCTATATTGACGGTACAGAGCAACATTATCAACTATAAAATAGTTTACCTAGCAGTACGGGAACACAAACGAGGGGATCAGGTGACGGTTGATATAATTTGAATAAATAGTTTGTTATATCAGTATTCAGGATTATTAATTATCATCCAAACAACCCAAACGATACTGTATTTTTAATGACGTGCTAAGGCATGTATGAATGCCTATCAATCCTCAAAGCGTCTATATTAACTCTGATAGCATGATGGGTAAATTGAATAGAGTGTACCTGGCACTGCGGGAACACAAACGAAGGGATCAGTTGAAGGTTGGTATCCATTGTTACATCGACACTCGTTGATGCCGTTTATATTATTACATACTCCAAACTGACACTGTCGAACTGTACAATCATCTGTAAATGAGTTCGATATATCCCATCATTCGACTGATCATGAAGATAGTGCATAGAACGAATCGTGGATATATTAACAATCGTAACAAGAGACAAGCGATTATTGATCAAAGCTTACTAGCGAGTCTTTGTCAAACTGTCTATTTTAATGTTTCATAGCATTGTGATTAACTAGTAGAAAGTTTACCTGGCAGTACGGGAACACAAACGAAGGGATTAGGTGACGGTTGATATCCGTTGTTACATCGACACTCGTTGATACCATTTATATTATCACACACACCGAACTGACACTGTCGAACGGTACAGTCATCTGCAAATGAGAAGATATATCTTATCATTTAAATGATCATGAAGATAGTGCATGGAATGAATTGTGGAGTTATTGACAATCGTAACAAGAGACAAGCCATTATTGATCAAAGCTTACTAGCGAGTCTTTGTCAAACTATCTATCTCATGTTCCATAGCGTTGTTATTAACAAGTAGAAAGTTTACCTGGCAGTGTGGGAACACAAACGAAGGGATCAGGTGACGGTTGATATCCGTTGGTACAACGACACTCGTTGATACCATTCTTATTATCACACACACCGAACTTACACTGTCTAACTGTACAATCATCAGTAAATGAGTTCGACATATCCCATCATTCGACTTATCATGAAGATAGTGCATAGAACGAATCGTGGAGTTATTGACAATCGTAACAAGAGACAAGCCATTATTGATCAAAGCTTACTAGCGAGTCTTTGTCAAACTGTCTATTTTAATGTTTCATAGCATTGTGATTAACTAGTAGAAAGTTTACCTGGCAGTACGGGAACACAAACGAAGGGATCAGGTGACGGTTGATACCCGTTGTTACATCGACACTCGTTGATACCATTTATATTATCACACACACCGAACTGACACTGTCGAACGGTACAGTCATCTGCAAATGAGTAGATATATCTTATCATTTAAATGATCATGAAGATAGTGCATGGAATGAATTGTGGAGTTATTAACAATCGTAACAAGAGACAAGCCATTATTGATCAAAGCTTACTAGCGAGTCTTTGTCAAACTGTCTATTTTAATGTTTCATAGCATTGTGATTAACTAGTAGAAAGTTTACCTGGCAGTACGGGAACACAAACGAAGGGATCAGGTGACGGTTGATACCCGTTGTTACATCGACACTCGTTGATACCATTTATATTATCACACACACCGAACTGACACTGTCGAACGGTACAGTCATCTGCAGATGAGTAGATATATCTTATCATTCAAATGATTATGAAGAAAGTGCATAGAAAGAATCGTGGATTTATTGACAATCGTAACAAGAGACAGGCCATTATTGATCAAAGCTTATATTTACTAGCCAGTCTTTGTCAAACTATCTATCTCATGTTCCATAGCATTGTTATTAACAAGTAGAAAGTTTACCTGGCAGTGTGGGAACACAAACGAAGGGATCAGGTGACGGTTGATACCCGTTGTTACATCGACACTCGTTGATACCATTTATATTATCACACACACCGAACTGACACTGTCGAACGGTACAGTCATCTGTGAATGAGAACTTCAAGATATATCTTATCATTCAAATGAACATGAAGATAGTGCATGGAATGAATTGTGGAGTTATTGACAATCGTAACAAGAGACAAGCCATTATTGATCAAAGCTTACTAGCGAGTCTTTGTCAAACTGTCTATTTCAATGTTTCATAGTATTGTGATTAACTAGTAGAAAGTTTACCTGGCAGTGTGGGAACACAAACGAAGGGATCAGGTGACGGTTGATACCCGTTGTTACATCGACACTCGTTGATACCATTTATATTATCACATACTCCAAACTGACACTGTCGCACTGTACAGTCATCTGTAAATGAGTAGATATATCCCATCATTCCACTGATCATGAAGATGGAATGGAATGAATTGTGGAGTTATTGACAATCCTAAGAAAAGACAAGCCATTATTGATAAACAAATGTATAAGGGAGCCTTGTCAAACTCTCTATTTAAACCCAGTGGTTAAATGGTAGAAGGTTTACCTGGCAGTTCGGGAACACAAACGAAGGGATCAGGTGAAGGTTTATATCCGTTGTTGCATCGACACTCGTCCATACCGTTCACAGTCACACATAAACCGAACTGACATGGGAGAAGGGTACAGTCTATAGAACAAAGAAACGTACATGGGAGGGAATATGACACACTGAACAAACACATACCAACAACGATTACTTTAAATATAGCTAATAGAACTTAGGGTACATGTGAACTGTTTGCTTGTGACATATCTGGCAGTGTGTTATTTACTTGCTCCTAATTTACGCATAGCTATATGCTAACGAGCAAACACTATATTACCAATAAAAGCTGTATGACATGTACCACCCAGAGAAAGAATCATCAGCACGTGATTCTAGGGTAAATAACAACTTAATTCTTCTGTGAAATAGTTGTGAAATATTTACCTATAATTTCTCGTTCACATACAGTGTCGTCAGTGAGTGATAGTGTATATCCAGGGTTGCATTTACAATAGAATATACCGTCAAGTACACCGTCTATGTTCTCACACGTCCCGAACTGACATGGACGTTTTCTGCAGTCATCTGTAATGTATGAGACATATGTTCTGCATTTTATCAAATGTGTTCAAATACAACCTCTAGTACAAACGCTCTAGTTTGCCGGGTGTGTTTCCGAAATACTAAAGGAATAATTAATTGGCTCACATTTCAAAAGGCCAGGTGGTGTTGATGTTAATTCACAATAGCAATACGTTCATCTCTTATCTCTTATAAGAGGGAAATCAATCATGAAAGGAAGATACTAACAATTATAGAATGGGGGCGGCCTTGGAGTGAGGTTTTCTAAATAGGCTTGGGCATTCCATAGAAAAATGTTATCCTGCAAATCGTGCCTTGAATATCTTTATCATTATTTTCCTATGTTTAAGAAATGTCGTAAAATATTATTTCAAAAGTGCCTTCTTGAAACCTGTAAGAAATTGTCTATGAGTTTATGATTAACCAGTATACTAGAGGCTAGAGACATTACACCTCTAAACTAAAACCCAAATGACACCATATTAAAAAGTCATTATTTTATGATGTTTTTCTATAAATTATATATATGGAGCTACGTGTAATGACAAAATTGTCCTCAGTGTATTGATTCGCCGAGGTAATAAGGAACGTTGCATGTCCTCTGTATTAACCGCAGTCGTGTCCTTTGCATAATCATACAACCAATAATATTGTTTTTGTACTAAGAGATCTAGGTATAATTATGAAGCTTTTATTTACCACACCTGTACACAAACATCTTACCTTTGTCGCAGTAGGTTTCATCTGTAGGATCAAGAGTATATCCGGGGTCACACGCACACTTGGCGGACCCGTCGGGATAATCAGTACACACCCCACCTTCACACCCAGTACCATGACACCCGTCACACCCAGCCACCCCGGGGATACGGGTTTCAGTGCAGCCACACTGGTTTCCAGATGGTCCCGACACGCATCCACATTCCTCCTTGAAGCACTCTGGTCTGTAACCCGGTCGTTTACAACACACACCTGGGTTATATACAATAGCTTCATATAGGTGGAGGAACTAAACTCATCGGCAAAAGAAACGTATCACCTCAGTTGATTTTATCATATGTATGATTTTTAATTGCAAATATCTCAGGTTTTCGAAATGATAATTTAAAACTGAAAAGTACAGGTGACAAAGAATACTTCTACATGTCTTTTTAATTTTAAAAAAAAAGAAATTTAAAATTTTGAACTTCTTCAAAAATTATTTTTGATGATACACTATTGTCTATTGACATATAATACATATTCTCTGTGAAAATTGATAAATGTGCCTGATTCTACACACATTTACATGTACATGTACAACATTTTAAACATGGTAAGGATCATGTTGGTGGAAAATTCATTTCTTACCCCTGTCTTCATTAAACAAAGACATTTTAACTAAAATGTAACCACAGTCACCAATTAATTCATCCAAACTACTGCAGATAAGTATTATTGTATCTTGTCACAGTCAAATGCATCTGATTTCTTTAAATATTGCATTAATCAAAACCAACTGAGGTGATAAGTTTCTTTTGCCGATGAGTTTACATGGTAAAGGACAATGTAATTATGATGATGAATCAAGGCGACTAAATAACTCAACATGCATCTTGTTAATTTTTTATTCACATGGTCGATATGTTAGCAATAATACCATCGAAGCACTCAGATACAGTGTAACTTGAAATGTAGGAAGGGACAAAAGAGAACTTGGACCATCTGACGTTTGGTACATGGATAATGTATTTCACTTGAACCAGATGATCAAATGTAATCTATGTAGTTATTGTAGTTTGATGATATCATGTATATTGACTTTCATGTTTCTCTCATTACAACTTACTAGTCTATACTCACGAACACCTGCACCATTATACTGAGGAGAGGTTCGAGGGTCTAAACTTATCAACAAGTATCATCAATACACTCGGTTCTGTAACCAGGTCTCTGGTTCATGAATTGAATTAAGAATTAAACTTGCAAATATTGCTTAGCATATATCACGTTTATTTTGGCTTAATTAAACGATACAAATAATTAAGAAATCACAATTATCAGTATGGTGGCAATTTCTTTTTCATATCTCGGTGAACTGGTACAGGTACAGTAATTTGAGGCTATCGACTAGTCTTTAGTAAAAAAGATCGCGGCGTCTTTTATTACTAAATTGATCAACCCCTAATGTTAACTTATGTTAGATAAGTGACAATAACAACTGTAAGAATCAGTCAAATAGTCGTCTTAAATACATTTGTTTTATCTCTAATGTGTTGCTCTGTCAACTTTAGTTAAAAGTTGTTGTAACATTAAAATAATGCGAAAGTTAGTTTCATCCAAAATGTAAAAATTACTCAAAAGGTTCAAATTTCACAAGTACAGTTGCATTATAAAATGTCTTACCTTTAAAGTAAACCACAGACATGATAGTGATTAAGATCATTATTTTGGACATCATGATTGCAGTAGGATTACACACGGTCTATCATTAAATACCAAATGACCACTTGACTTTGTGTTTTTTAGATATAAGGTAAAGTCACGTTGGTCAAAGCTTGTCAATTTCATGGCGTGATGTCATCGCTGACAGTTTTGACCATGTAAACGATCAACATGATGACTGGAATAGTACAATTTTATTGCTTTTGGTATGATCTTTCACACCTGTTTCTCATTGATATTCAGTGTCTAGTCACATAGTGTATGATGTACACGTGTAACGATCAAAATCTGACGTACCCAAACTTCCTGATGGAGTAGTTGTCACAGGTTCCAACGTAAGCAGTATTTTAACTCAGAAAGTACAAGATTTGGTATGAGCTAATGACCATTACAGTTTATTGGGGTAGAACTTAGCTTAAAGTATGTGGCAGCCTTCGAGGCAAGTTACTCTGATTTGACCAACCACACATAAGAAACTATTGCTTACATCATTAAGGCATTAACAACTCTAACATGTGTCAACTACAGGTAAATACACTTTGCTTTGGTTAGTAATTCCCAATGAAGCTGGAAGAGAAACTCAGATTTACACAATAAACACAAAACAACTGTGAAGAAAAGAAACATGAGGACAACACATAATTATCTTACTGTACATAGTGTCAATGAAAGCTATGCCGTCCACCATGTGAACGTCATTGACCCTACGTGAACATGATGGAATCGATTGTATTATAATAACTCATGTAACGTATTTCTTAAAAACAATAACGTTTAAATATTTTGATACATGTTAATTTTAGTTTATTTGAGTGTCCAAATAAAGTGGAAATGTTGGGGAAATTGCTGGCGTTGTAAGTAACTAACCTGAAAACTAAGTGGTATCTGTGCCAACTTCGTACACTGTGCGCGTCATTAAAAACATTATCCTACCTCATGTAAGAATATCCATCCCTGATTGGTCCACGTGACCATTAACAAATATCAATGAACACCGTCATACGGGTTGACAAATCTTTTCGACGGTGATAAATGTTTTATATCCCGCAACATGAATAAAGCATGCATCCACGTCAATCATTAGATGTCACGTGACACAAGTTAACGGCCATAGTTTGTTGATCGATCAGCTGTTTTCTGTCCATATTTTTCTTTATTTTTTTAATGATATTTTGAGACATGCGGTAGGATAAATACCTTTTAACATTTAATTTGTTCGGGTGACATCGTAATTTATCAGGCCCTTGTTCGTGTTTATCCAACTCGCTACGGCTCGTTGGATAAACACCAACGCGGGTCTGGTAAATTACAATGTCACTCTCCACTGAATGTTATAACTTTATAATATATATTAACGAACTGTTACATGTCTAGATGAGGAGCATGGCTGTTACTATGACAATGATGTGCATGGAATATGTACAATTTAAACTCACGGGGATATATGGAGACGTTTAACGATTGTCAACCAAAAAGAGAAAATCTTTTACTGAATAGTAAGTCTCATTATACCCTTTCCGAGGAACAATGCATCCACAAAGTGTATACATCTGACTACTGCTTTACAAAATACGAAATTGCGAATACTCGCTGGGTACTATACAATCCGGCTGACTGGATCTGTGATCCGGGATCTGAAGAGAATGAGTACCTCCCATCGGGTACCAACATACCAGCAGTTCATCATGGTATAGTGTCATTCATCTCCAGAACATACCTGTGACTTTCTTTACTGTATGACTATTTCTTACATGTCTTAAAAATAAATAATTGACCACTGAAAAATTATATTTTACATATCAAGCAATATAATATTTAACCTTAAATGATCAGAGTCAGTTACACATGTAAGACTGTGATGATGCCAGTATTTCTCAAATCAAGACAATCGAAATGTGGACGTGCAGCTTTCAGAAGGAACTAGGAAGCCATGTACAGTACTGCATGTATGTTCAGCATAGCCTTAACTTCTAAGAGTACTTAACAATAGAAAGACTACATAACCGACCCATGTCAGGAATCACTCCCTTATCCTCATGTTATAAACTCGATGGCACTAACCACTGCGCTGCGGCACGTTTTCCAGATCCGGATATGCAACACTAGGTGGACGTGTATGAGTTCGTATGAAGTTGTTAAATCAATTGAGAACAACCCCAATGAACTGTCGACATCTGAATTGTGATATATGAGAAGTGTTCCACAGCACTACCATGTAGGGGATACTCTTACAGCTCATTGCAGATTGTTAGTGCAATATATTCTTGGCATTGAAAAGGGGTTTGATAAAGGCATTTCAAACATATAACTTTAAAGATAGATATATTTCAAGGAAAACCAAGATGCATGGATTGGCAACTTCTTGATTGCACTGAATACGTCTCCATCTTAACATTGTTAAAACGCTCCTCAAAAGGGGTGTTATATTTCAATAGTGAAAAGGAATAGGGTCACTCACTATAGATATGTGTTATGTTTATTTACGTCTGACTTATAGACTTGATATATATACTTATCCCGAAACAACAAACCAACATTGATGTCGTATTCCAGAACCATCTGCACGCCAACGGTCAACCAGCCTCAACAAAATAGAAGATCCTGCCGCTGCCGGCGTTGTTTACCACATTCCATGTGAATGTGGTAACAGCCACATCGGCGAAACCTCAAGGCCACTCCCGATGAGAATCAAGGAACATCAAACATCTGTCAAGAACAGTGACTCCAAATTAGCCCTGTCTGATCACATCAAAGGCAATCCTGACCACTTAATCATGTGGGATATATCAGCACATTAAAAATAAATTGCAGTGATTTCAAGTTCAAGTTAAACTGTAGTACTAATACCGTCGACAAGCTCCGGCATTTATACCAGTTTAACTCGCACCATTCAAACCGTTTATAAGCCAGTGAACATGCACATGATGAAATATATTTCTTAAGTAAAACATAATTACCAAAATTGTGTATATTTTCATGATTGATCTCATTGATCATGGTTGTCATGATATGTATCACTTGCTTGATAACGGTGTTAATATCTGCATCGAAACGTCCCACTTATAGCAATAAAGAAGTTGACTATCAATAGAACTTTTTCTCAAATATGGACTAGGGCTAAACTTGATCAGTCAAGCCAGGATGACGAATCTTGTATGAATAGGTGTGAACGACCAAATTGTATTTATTACAAGGAAAAGGAAATACTTTCAAAAGTTGCCATTTATTCGAGGTACGAGAGAACATGACATGCGCGTCGCAATACTTAATATATGTTATCAAATGCAGTGGATGTGGCGAGGATTATATTGGACAAACGGTAGATACACTCAGATCAAAAGTGAAGGTCCACAAACAACAAAAAAGGGACCACTCCTGTCGCTTCATTCCCATAAGTGGACATATAGATAGATGCGCTGGGAATAAAACGAAATCCTTATTTTAAAATATTCCTTTTTTACAAAGTCATGTCAGACAGCGATGAAAGGAAAAAAGCAAAGAAAACTATTTCATCTCAATCCTTTTAATCACGAGTAAACAGCATAAATATCTCGTAATACTGCAAATTTAAATGTTTCCAAACTGATTATGATATGTATGTGACGTCAACGACAAGAAATCTTATGGTTCCATTTCTGCAATTTACATTGACCTAGATTCATTTTGTTCACCTAAAGAGTTATATTTGTCAGTAAAACATATGAAAATACTTGTATCGTAGCTATGAGTATTTAAGTGTAAATGTCCTTTGACAAAGTAAAAAATAAATAAAAAGGATTGTTATCATTATAAATAAGAGTGCTTTTATCCGAATAGATAAATTAGTAATTACAGTAAAACAATTGTTTTATAAAAAATATATTCATAATGACGTGTTATCTCGCTTATGCATATGGCCTGTCTGAAATGTAGAAACTAAACTGCTAAAATGTTGAGCCGAAACACACACTTTCTGTTTCTGTGATTTCGAACTTTATACATGTATAAATGTGATTAGATTAGAACTGAATATGAAAATAAGAAAGGAAAACCTATGCAGATTAAGAATCCTGTCGATAACAAAGCGCTCACGCCGCCAACAATATACAATACATGTACGTTGTAGTATCACTCATTTATAATCACGAACAAAGACAAAAGTCTTGGTGTTTTAGATTCATTTCCTTTAGAATGAACCACGTCCTCCCCCGTCGCATCAAACAGGTACATTATACGTATACGATACCAACATTTAGAAGTAATTGGTAATTTGAACATGATAATGGCATACTAAATCCAAACAATGTGAATTAACAGAACCAAATATGGTCATTAATGTGATGATTCAGAATATACGTTTAATATAATAAATTAGCTTCGCTTTCAGTGAAACGATTTTAGATTGATTCAGTAAGACAGGCTGATGCAGGAGACAGCTATCAGCAATTCTAGTTTTAGAGTCTTATTTGATTTAATGAAGACGCATCATGTATGTCATTTAACACCATAGCTTCGAATGGGAGTTAATTTGTCGATGGAACCGTTATAACATACACAAGAGACGCCTGAACGAAGAGAGGTGTAGCCCAGTGAATTCATTCGTAAGGTAAACATTTTCACTCTTCTTGTCTCACATAGGGTCTCAGAGGTCTAGAGCTCTCACAGTTCTTACTGTTGCAACAAATCCCTAATTTAAGTTTGATCACCTTTAAACTTAACCGATCACTTGCATCGTAATGTTATAAGAAGATATAATACTTCATAACAAACAGTTACACTTTTGGCAGCTCTTTGATGTGACCAGAGGTCAGTCTTTTTAAAACTATTGCTTTTATTTTCTTTTGTGCATTATTCTGTTGGGGGGATCAACTGGGTAAACAAATGTAATAATTTTCTCATATACCTATGTTCTATTTATGATGCAATTGTTCTCATTTAGTCGATATGAAACCATTATTCAAAAATTAATGAAATTTTATTTAATGAACAGTTTAGCAATATTAAAGCATTATGAGCATTTACTTTACGTGCATCATGAATGCCATGTGACATTCAACTGTACATTTGAATCAGATTTTCATACAACCACGAGCAACAATAAAGGTACCCATTCTCAACAAAGCGGTGATGACGGTGAATCAACCGGAAATAGCGGTCTTCATTGGGCATGATTTTCATGAATGTTTTTGACTCAAATCATAGTTTTCTCACGATTTCAATGTACTTTCGTATTAATTCATCTTTCATTTTAAGGAAAATCAAGTAGGCCTTTCTTTTGGCCGACAGTGTAGTAACTAAATTATCACTATCGCGCTTTAACGATTTGAAAATAACGGTATGTTCTTTTTGGCTGGAAACTCCTTTGATAAAAGTGTTGGGAACTGGCAATGTATCGCTCAAATAATTTGTAAACTCATATTCGGAAAGTTTTTTCAACTTCAGTAACACATATGATAAAGTTTTTTTTATAAATTGAATGCCTTTAATTTATCTACGAATGCTTTTATCAACATGTGTGAGAAAGCTGAGCAATTGCCACTGTACTGAACAGCACAGAACATACTAATAAGTCCCAATTGTGGTACAGAACATAGTGTATAGATATGCATTTTATGTGTAAAACAACATCTTTACTTTTACAAATATACAGCCATATATATTAATTTAACATATATGTAGAGAGACAAAATAAAGAGATACAGTCATTAGCTTTCATGATTTTTTACAGAATTAGTAAAGAGTATTATGTATGGCTTTCATGAGGGAGATTGACTTTTCAATTGAATATTTACGATAATATGGTGTTAAGTATTTCCTTCGTAACTCTGATCAAACGGACAGGTTAAAAGGAAATGGAATTCGTAAACGATGGAGATATTACATAACTTGGTGGCATGTGGTCCTGTGCATAGCTCAGTCGACCGCTATCAGTGAAGTTCAGCAACAACGGGCGTAGCCTCATTGCTGAATAAAAACTGAGAGTTTGAATGGTGATTCCCTGCCCCACACTGAAACATGAGTTAAAAGGCTTGTGGTGTCACCTTGGGCAAGTGACTTTATTCGAAATGTGCCTCTGTTCACTCGGCAGTACAATTGAGTACCTGGTTTGGAAGTGAAGGCAATGTGGCTGATTATTAACCTTCGAGCGCCTTATAGGTAGCCCAGGTCCAAGGGGAGTTGAGAATGAAAAAGGAACGATGTTGGTCCTTATACCAGGGTTATAATGTGAATTTATAGCGCCACTGAGCATATTTTCAAATCCCAAAACTTGCACATACTTCAACTTGCAGTCAATATTAGGAATGTCTAAACTGTTAAATTTACGCAATAAATGCAACCATTGATCTGGACGCTTGATCATACAAAGTTACGATAATATATTTACAGAAACGACCATTATGTTGAATTAAATGCCATATTCTCTAAAAACATCAACTGCATCAGTATTGAAGGAAAATATATGTTTCTTAAAATAACATTTATCCTGGTTTTATTCTGATTACTATTCTGGTTTTTGCGATATTGACATTTAATTTCCAGATTTTACAGTAATCTGAGTACAGTACATGTTAGAGCTCTTCTCTTGATTCAGCCAGAATATATATATATATCATCAGCATATAAATGTTTCCAATGAAGTCAAACCGTTAAAGGGACACTGCCTCAGGGATAATTATGAGATCAGTATAATCTACCTATGCTTATTACGAGTCTGCAAATGCAATCCTTGTAAATCCCCTGAAATTATAGATGACTTCCATTATTATTTATTCAAAAAGCTTTTCTAGAACAAAGACAGAACTATTTCCCATGTTTGTAGACCAAAGTTTTGTTCATTAAACAAATAGCACTGTATCTTAATATTATTGATGAAAATGTGAAAAAACATATAAATTGTTACGTGTAATCTGTATTTGTGTTGTGTACCTTGCCATCTTGTTTTATGTATCATTATTAAAAACTGTATATCTTGTACCACTGAGAGTGGTTTCTGAGAGTAGATAAAAGGTTTGTTAATGTGGAATTATTTTTAATTATTTAATCCTAAGAGAGTCTGGAATTGGGGGTATTTGACTGGTTAGCTATACCGCATGGGCCGATAGATTCATCTGACCTGGTAGTTATCCTCAACTGAACTAAACTTTATTTACACTCAGACCGCAGGCTGTTGAGGATACGCGTACATTGTATTGCATAGATACATACAAGCATACACATATTTACATTTGACCTAAACTATACATGTACAGTTGTGATTTTAATATATACATGTCAAACTATGGTGCATTAAGTAAATGTATTCTGATAAACAAACAAAAAAGATGCATGATTATTTGAAGATGATTGGTCAAGCGAATTGGTTTTTTTATAAAAACTTTAAATAACGCAACAGAACAAGGCGAGCCTTCTCAGAATAACTATCTTTTTATTGGTAAATAATATCTTATTTTAAGAAAATATTCTAGTATAGAAACGACACTTAAGATACTACATTATTGTATTTATAAAATGAGAACAGATAAATAAATAATGAAACTAATCACCAATGTCATTAGAATTACAGAGTTGCAAGTCTTTTGGGTTTTTTTAATATATTTTTGGATATCATACCAGCGACAGTTTCAATAGTAATGTTATGATTAGCTGTCACAAAATATAGTATTCTTGTGAAAGTTTTTATTTTATTAGATCTACTAAACCTTACGTCTACATGAGATAAGGAGCTATAAGTAATACATTTTGATGATTGATCGACCGTTGATAACCACACTTACGCAAATGCATCTTCCAGCTTAATTTGATCTCAAATGTTCAAATCTTCGAAGTTTTTTTAAATCCCAGATATCACAGTCCTATTTCATCAAAAATGATTTTGATATTCATAATTCATTTATGATTACTTTTCCAAAGAAGAGTATCGTTAAAAAGTAATTTTTTAAAATGATTAAGGATAATTTTGAAGCTTTTCCAGTCATAAGTCGAGCTCAAAATGAAGTGATTCTCAATTTGATATTAATTGCAAGTGATATCTACCGAATTCCCCAAATAGAATTTATGTTATTTTTCTACAGGGCACTAATAGGTTAAGAAAAATTATGTGTACTTTATATTCTTCGAAACCACAAACCTTCGTCAATACAACAGAATTAGGCAATATCATGGAATCAAATAAACGCAGTTGTAATTCACATGTTAGATGCAGTTAGATGCAGTTAGATGCAATGCAGTTTGCTAAGAGCAAAATACATTCCGTTTGTGGCTTTTCCGTGGCTTTTTCTTTCGTTAATGAAACTTTCCTGTTCTTTTGAAACCTTAAACCTTGATATGTGTAGAATTGAACATTTTCCAGAATATTATTTCCAATTTTGAATGATGCTTTGTAATGTTTTTTTTTCGATCCGCCAAATATTTATACTTTGGTTTTAGAAATATTGACATTAAGTATCCATGTGGTACAATAAGAATTAACAGAATCCATTCGGTATGTGGCATGTAGGGTGGGTTTGTTTGTTTAGTGGCGATTTAACTTTTGCTTGTTTTAAACCTATTTTACTAGGTGAGGAGGGGATTAGGAATGGGTTCTACAACTAAATACCCTCTCTTTGGTATATATAAAAGTGCTTTACAGTATTAAAACAGAAATGATAAGTTTAACGTTCCCCTCTCTCATTGGAAGAAGCGCCAAAAGATGAGGGTATGAAAGCCCAAATAGAAAGATGCAGTTGCAATTACTTGCGTATTCAAAGTCTGAGGTTTCGTCTGTCACAGTAGCTATTTATACTTGGTTTAATCAAGAGGAGATGTGATATTTTGATAATACATCGTCGATTTATCATTAAACCGAGCATCAGCCAGAAAGCGTTACCCAATATTACTTCACATTCGAACATGAAGTTAAATGAGACATGTGATATCCCTGTCGCATCGGCGACTGAATATGAGAAATCAATTGCAAGTTTTGTCTGATTATCAAAATGTGCGCTTCTCTAGTATTTAGATAGAAATATTATCTGTTCAGCTCTCCGACTAAAAATTATTACCACTTTAATTAAATGTGATTTTGCGGAAGATTATTGACTCTATATATATATAGAAAGGTAGAGGCCGGGATAGGCGAGGAGGAGCTAGTGGGCTAGCGGTAATGGCTAACTCAGTATCGTTCTGGATTTCAACTTCATATATGTGTTTTCTGTGTATATACAACAAAGCAGCAAAACGCTGAACGTAACCAGCATATACAAAGGGTACTAGGATACCCACGTGGTATGCATGTTTACAGTGGACTGCGTGGCTAATCATTGCACTTATTAAGAAATCAACATGATCTATGACAATTAAATTAAAGTAGTTAGTTATATGAACTATATAGTTTAGACTTAATTCATTTCATAAACATGTGTCACAAATACAGGAGTACTGCGAGTCAACGTAACGATTGAACCAAAATAAATAAATAAAATCCTTAAGGACACAGATCCATATCTTTAAGAAACACTGTAAGAAACTCACCTTGACGTACATCAGTGTGTGACTTAACAAAAGTTTACTGGTTCGTTAGTTACATCAATTTTCATCATCGCTATTATTGGGGACACATTGAAATCGTTTTATGACATATTCGAGAACAAAATGAAAGTGATATCCCAAAAATAAAGTTTCGCCTGTGAATACAATACACTGATATATCCCGAATTAGGAGCCTGGAGGATGTTCAAAACAAGAGTACCGATGATATATTGACATATCCATTCTTCAAATAACATACCTGAGGAGTAGCATACTTCATAGTTAGTATACAGTTTATTTCTCTAATTGGAAGAAAAGTTTCGCTTGACCGTAAATCGATTCCCATCGGAACATGAAATCGTTCCCTGAGGCATTCCTCATCTGCTCACTATGATAATGACAGCTAAAAAACGACACAGCATTTACATTCAATATCAGGAGAGGTAGATTTGTACCCTAGAGGGAGTTTGTGTTCGATTGTCGTCTTCACAACAGTGATCAGTTACACTTTGATCGGTTCACACAGACTGCACGAACCAGTTACAGACTCACCGTCATTGTCATTGTCTGACTGAGTGACAGAATAACATTATGTGTTGTGAAAAAACGAGTATAGGTCTTATATTTCACAGCTTTGCAAGATGGTGTAAATCTGGCCTATATAAATAACTTTTCTGGTCGTTTAACCTTGTGCTTCATCCCCGAAAAGATATATCAAATATGTACTGTTTCATGCAAAACAGCTACATATTGGCTTTATTATTGATTTTTTTTATGGCGGCATTCTAGGACCATGGTATGGGTTATCTCCCTTTGACTTCCAGGAAATTCTGGTTTCGGTTTCGGGTTTTTGGTTTTTGGTTCAACATGGCGTCAGTGCACGTCTTCGGCATTGCAGATCATGCACCATTTAGGAAATCCATAGGTACCAAAGTGTATGTATCCCTTTATTCATCGACAAATTGTGTTTACAACACTTCTATCATGTAATGATTATACAAACTCATGTAAATTTTGGTAAATATTTGTTTTTATAAATTTGGCATAGTACCACGTGGTTTCGCGCTCATGGCGAACAGTGATGGGTATATTTACTTTTTTAATAATTTTTACCATCCTTGTACAATATCTTTATGCTATCTTATGTTTGATTAACAAATGTGAAGCGGCAGTAAAATATTAATCTGCATTGTCAATACAGCTTTCTTTGAAAATTGATATGTAAGCAAACGTGTTTTTGAATTGACATTGTTGTGCTCTAAAACATACTGAATGTACTTTCTTTGTATTTTTCAGTCTTTTACCCTTTTAGAAGCCTTCCGAAAATAAAAACAATGAAGTGGAACATGACTTATTTCTTGTGTTACCCAGGGAGGCCGGGGTTATCTGTCTATAAAACAGAACAGTAAAAGAACTTTGTACATCAACGATGGCAGGCGAGGATTCACAGGAGGAGGCATTTCATCTTGATTCAGATGATATAGAGGAAGTTGTGTTGTCAGGACAACGTGTTAGAAAATTAACTTTAAAGGGTCAGGCACTCTTTGATGAAAATAATGCTAAGTACATTAACAAACTTACAAAACAGACTGAGTATATTGCACATACATTTAGTCTGACAAACATTCGTTCATGTGACAAAAAGGAACACTTAGAGTGTTATATGAGTGATCTTCAAAGGTGTCATAGTGCTTATTGTGACATTGCCTCTAATTATGTCGTCTACTTACAACGTGTGAACACGGTAGAAAGCCTCCAGGCAGAACAACAACATAACTTGGCCAGAAGTAAAACCTTAGCAATTGTTAATGAAACTAATGAACTAATAATGAATATGATTTCTAATGTAGATGAAACACACTCCAGAAAATCTAGAAAGTCTGGAAAATCTACGAAGTCAGGGTCTGAACGATCCCAAAGTAGCAGGAACAGTAGTTTTGCAACAATACTTGCGAAGAAGAGGGCAGAAGCAGAGTCAGCTAAAGTCGGCCTAGCGTATGCACAGAAAGAGGCGGACATCTTGAAGGAAGAAGCCTCGTTGAATGAACGAATGAAGACTCAACAAGCCGTTGTTGATAGGAAAAAGACAGAGATGGAGGCTGAGTTAAACATCCTGAAGCAAGAAAAAGAAGTTGCTATGACCGAGGCAGAAATTAAGGTGTTAGAAGAGGCGTGTTCGGAAGAGTCGTGCAGTGACTTTCATTCCCTTGATAAATCACTTCCACAAGAATCGGCGAGAGACAGGACCGAGAGATACATTTCTGACCATCTTGCTCATGTGACAATTTCAAATGATCATGGTGACACACATGTTGACAATAATATTAAGTTCTCACATGTTAAACATGGACACTTAGAATTAGGTCATTCAGGCAATATTAATTCAGGTCACACGACCACAGGTCGGGTGATCACAGATCAGGTTGTTACTAATCATACAAATGATCATGGTGACACACATGTTGACAATAATATGAAGTTTTCACGTGTTGAGCAGGGACATTCAGAATTAGGTCATTCGGGCAATATTAATTCAGGTCACACGACCACAGGTCGGGTGATCACAGATCATGTTGTTACTAATCATGCATATGATCAGGCTTCAGAACTCACAAAGTTCTTGTTGAAGAAAGATTTGTTGTTAACCAGGTTCAGCAATTTTAATGATAGACCAGAATCATATGCTATGTGGAAATCTAGTTTCTTTAGTGTGATTAGTGAGTTGAATGTGTCTGCTATTGAGGAGCTTGATTTGCTGCTCAAGTGGCTCGGCCCCGAGTCTAGGAAATCTGCACAGAGTCTACGCTCAGCAAATATTCATGACCCAGTGAAAGGTTTGACTCAGGTGTGGAATAGAATGGAGGAACGGTATGGTTCCCCTGTCATGGTGGAGGCCTCATTGAATAGGAGAATTGCTAATTTTCCAAAAATCGGCTACAAAGATCACACGAGGTTGTATGAACTGTCTGATCTATTATCAGAGATTGAGTGCACAAAAAGTGATCCCAATTACCAAGCTGTTTTGGCATATTTCGACTCTTCCTCAGGTGTTAATCCGATTGTTAACAAATTGCCAAACAACATTATTGACAGGTGGACAAATCATGCATTCAGATATAAGGATAAATGGTCTGTTCCATTTCCTCCCTTCTCAGAATTTGTGCAGTTTGTACGTGACATCAGTAGGCTACGAAACGATCCATGTTTCATGTATGAATCTCACCAACAGCAACTGGGACCTCAAAGGAACCACAAACCCGCATCAGTGAACACCCGGAAAACTGACGTCTCAACTTCTTCGGAAAAACCACAGTGGAACTTTAGGAATGATGGAGAGTTTTGCCCTCTGCATCTAAACTTGCGTCACACCCTGAATGACTGTAGAACTTTCAAATCTATGCCTTTTCAGGAAAGAAAAGACTTTCTCATGAGACGGGGAATGTGTTTTAGGTGCTGTTTATCCAGACATCTTGCCAGTGAATGCACTGAAAACTGTCAGTGCCAAGAGTGTGGCAGTAGGAGACATGCAACAGCTTTGCATATTGAACAAGGTAATGAACCCTCAAGAAATATCGGAACTTCGTCAGGTCCAAATACCAACCCCAAACCACAGGCAGACAAGAAGGTTGAGAACTCTAACAAGAATTCAGTAGCATCTTTGTCAACTAAGTGCACTCAGGTGTGTAACGGTTCATTTCAAGGGAGGTCATGTGCGAAACATATCCTGGTAGGGTGTATCCTAAGGGTCAATCTGAAAGGGCAGTGCTCATGTATGCTTCCATTGATGATCAAAGCAATGCATCGTTGTGTAAGACTACATTCTTTGAAACATTTGACATTGAGGGAAATACAGTACCGTATACATTGTCTTCATGTGGCGGTCGTGTGGAGACTTTAGGTCGACGTGCAGACGGATTCACCATTGAATCTATGGATGGAAATCAGGCGTTTGAACTCCCTACACTGATTGAGTGCAACGATATCCCAGATCACACTGATGAGATTCCAACCCCAGAGGTGGCACTCAATCACTCTCACCTACAACCAATAGCTAGATGTATACCGCCATTGGACACAACTGCTACTATCCAAATTCTGATCGGACGTGACCTTCCAGAAGTACATCACGTGTTGGATCAGATCACAGGACCTTCCAAATCTCCTTACGCACAGAGACTCCCGTTAGGCTGGGTGATAGTGGGTGAAGTGTGCCTTGGCAGGATCCATCCCCCCTCACCAGTGTATGTGAGCAAGACTCATGTTCTGGACAATGGACGGACATCAATTTGTGAGTCATGCCCTAACCGTTTACAACTGAAGGACACTTACAACTCCACACGGCTACCCGACATTCATGATAGAATCTTCACAGTCACCCGTGAAGATGATATGCCTGGTCACTCTATCGAGGATAAGGAATTCCTGGATATAATGGATAAGGAAATGAAGGTGAATTCAAACGGAAAATGGGAATCTCCACTTCCCTTCAAATCACCACGTTCAAGGTTGCCAAACAATAAAGCACAGTCATACAATCGGGCTAAGTCATTAACCCGAGATCTGAAGAAAAACAAGGAAAAACAGGCTCAATTCAAGGATTTCATGCAGAAGATCTTTGATAATCACCATGCTGAAGTGGCGCCGCCACTAGAGAATCATGAGACTGAAGCCTGGTATGTGCCGATATTTGCTGTGTATCACCCACGGAAGCCGTCTTCTATCCGTGTAGTGTTTGATTCAGCATCTATGTGTGAAGGCACTTCCCTCAATTCAGTTCTGCTACAAGGACCGGACTTGATGAATGACTTACTCGGAATTTTGTTGCGTTTCCGCAGGGAACCAGTAGGAATAATAGCCGACATTCAGCAGATGTTCTTTTGTTTCGAGGTTTTGGAAAAGGACAGAGATTATCTAAGATTATGGTGGCATGCTGACAACGACCTGGACAGGGAATTGATTGAATATCGTATGAATGTACACATTTTTGGAAATGTGTCATCCCCAGCCACAGCTACCTATGGCTTGAGAAGGGCAGCTCACGGTGGGGAGCAGAGGCATGGCAGCGACACCAGAGAATTCATTGAACGAGACTTTTATGTGGACGACGGGGTCACATCACTCCGGACGGAGGAAGAGGCTATAAGTCTGTTGAAGAGGACCCAGTCATCTCTGTATGAAAATGGACAGCTTCGTTTGCATAAGATAACCTCAAACAGTGCAGCAGTCATGAACGCCTTTCCCAATGACGATCTTGCCAAGGACCTTAAAGATTTGGACTTAAATCATGATCTATTCCCACTACAAAGGAGCCTTGGAATGACATGGAACATAAACACGGACACGTTCACCTTTCAGACATCAGGCACAGAGAAACCATTCACAAGACGTGGAGTTTTATCTGTGATAAACAGTATCTTTGATCCCATGGGGTTTGCGGCTCCCGTAGTTGTGGAAGGTAAATGCATCATGCGAGATCTCATATCTGACGGCGTAGATTGGGATGAAACTCTACCCCCTGAGTACTACAACAAATGGGAGCAGTGGAAAAGCTCTCTGGTTTATTTGGAGAACCTACAAATTCCCAGAACTATACTTCCAGTGTCATTCAGTGGCATGGAATCGAGAGAGCTTCACGTATATTCGGACGCATCGGAAAATGCGATCGCCGCAGTCTCGTACCTCAAGATGATGGACACAAATGGCAAAGAAAAGTATGGATTCGTGCTGGGTAAAGCTAAGGTAGCTCCGTCGAATGTCCATACCATTCCACGCTTAGAACTGTGTGCAGCTGTGCTAGGCATTGAGGTAGCTATCATTGTTGGATGTCAGTTGAACATCGCAGCGGATTGTGTTCAGTACCATACGGACAGTCGAATTGTGTTGGGATACATTTCAAACAACACGAAGCGCTTCTCAGTGTATGTGACAAATCGGGTAGAGAAGATAAGGAAACACTCCAAACCCTCTCAGTGGAAGTATGTTGCTTCAGCCAGTAATCCAGCTGATCAAGCAACTCGCCCTGTGACCGCATCAACGCTAGGCACAAATCCATGGTTGTTAGGCCCAGAGCCGAAGTCGTCTGATGAACATCGACACGAGGATCCTAACGTTACACGTGTTGAAAAAGACGTCACAGATGAAATGGAAATCCGATCTATGGCCACCCATACTTCCATAAACAGCCAAAACCTGCTTGGTTCACACAGATTTGAGAACTTCTCCAAATGGAACAGATTGGTAAAGTGTTTCGCTCGTTTGAAGGCCCTTGCTAAGAAGTCGCACAAACACATTAATTCACAAACAGAGCCACTGAAGAAACATTCGGAAACTGAAGCGGAATTGTTTCTCATATCCCAGGTACAAAAGGAAGTCTATCATCAGGAACTAGAGGCTGTAAAATCCAAGACTGGATTACCTAAGAGCAGCTCTATCATTTCACTGAATCCCCAGTTGGATAATGAAGGGATGTTAAGGGTCGGAGGTCGACTCTCCAACTGTGAACTTGGCATGAATGAGAAATATCCTCTCATAATTCCCGGCAAACATCATATTGCAACATTACTTGTCCGACATCATCATGAACAGATCCATCATCAAGGAAGACACCTTTCGGAAGGAGCAATCAGGTCTGCAGGTTTCTGGATCACTGGAGTCAAGCGGCTCGTGGCGTCGGTCATTCACCACTGTGTCACTTGTAGGAAACTAAGAGGTGCCCAAGAACAACAGATCATGTCAGACTTGCCAGCAGATCGTGTCACTCAAACACCCCCATTCACCAATGTCGGTGTTGATACCTTTGGACCGTGGACTATTGCAGTAAGAAAGACCCGGGGTCAGACAAACAGTAAAAGATGGGCCCTCCTCTTTACTTGTCTGTCAACAAGAGCTATCCACATAGAGGTAATTGAAGAAATGTCAACCTCATCATTCATAAATGCTCTACGCAGATTCATTGCATTGCGCGGCAATGTCGAACTGTTTCGCTCGGACCGCGGAACAAATTTCGTAGGAGCAACAGATATTCTCGGAGTTCACAGTGTGAATGTGGAGGACTCCAGTGTGAAATCATTCATAAATGGACACCGGGCGACATGGTTATTCAACCCGCCTCATGCGTCTCACATGGGAGGGGTGTGGGAAAGAATGATAGGGGTAGTGCGTCGCATACTGGATCATATGATGAGTGAAATCTCGCATAGAAATTTGAGCCATGAGGTATTGACAACTTTCTTGGCCGAGGTTTGTGCGATTGTTAATGCCCGTCCAATTGTACCTGTGTCGACAGACTCTACTGACCCCTTCATTTTGACACCGTCCACACTTCTGACCCAAAAGACCAATCACAGTGTGGAACCTCTGATAGGTTGCACAGGAACTATCACTGATTTGTATAAAAAACAGTGGAAGCAGGTTCAAGTACTTGCTGATACCTTCTGGGTAAAGTGGAAGAAGGAATATCTACAATCTCTTCAACACCGGAGAAAGTGGACAGAAAATAGACCGAATATCAACACGGGGGACATTGTTCTCATTAGAGACAAAACTACACATCGAAACTCATGGCCTGTGGGTAGAATAGTTGAAGCTATCCCTAGTACTGATGGGAAAGTAAGGAAAGCTACTGTCAGAGTGTGTTCAAATGGAAAACCCACTCTTTTTGTGAGACCCATAGCAGAAATGGTTCTCTTGTGTCACAGTGACCTAGTTTTTCAGGTCATCATGACCTAACCATGTTTAGTTTTGCATCTTGTGTATTTCTCAAAGATTGGGAGTGATTATTGATGTTTGCTTTAGAAATTCTTACCTAGTGATTTTTAAAAGTGAACCAAGTTGATATTTTCTTTGAAAAAATAATGACATTTTTGGATATTTGGATGTTTCTTTGACTTTGATGTTGTTTCACATGACATGTTGAGGATTTGTTTGGCTTAGTTTGAAAAGCCAACAATGTTTGAAATGAAAACAATTGTTTTCAGCATAAAAGTATATTGATATGTATGGGTAGTCAAAATATGAATCTTGTTGACTTATGATCAGCACTATATTTGTATTTTCAAGTGATGTTAGGAAACTTAAGTTTTGTATTTGAAGTTGAAATTGTATGTTGAAATATTCATGTAACATTGTTTCGGTAATATCTTGTCACAGATATTAGGTGGGGAGTGTACTGTTTCATGCAAAACAGCTACATATTGGCTTTATTATTGATTTTTTTATGGCGGCATTCTAGGACCATGGTATGGGTTATCTCCCTTTGACTTCCAGGAAATTCTGGTTTCGGTTTCGGGTTTTTGGTTTTTGGTTCAACATGGCGTCAGTGCACGTCTTCGGCATTGCAGATCATGCACCATTTAGGAAATCCATAGGTACCAAAGTGTATGTATCCCTTTATTCATCGACAAATTGTGTTTACAACACTTCTATCATGTAATGATTATACAAACTCATGTAAATTTTGGTAAATATTTGTTTTTATAAATTTGGCATAGTACCACGTGGTTTCGCGCTCATGGCGAACAGTGATGGGTATATTTACTTTTTTAATAATTTTTACCATCCTTGTACAATATCTTTATGCTATCTTATGTTTGATTAACAAATGTGAAGCGGCAGTAAAATATTAATCTGCATTGTCAATACAGCTTTCTTTGAAAATTGATATGTAAGCAAACGTGTTTTTGAATTGACATTGTTGTGCTCTAAAACATACTGAATGTACTTTCTTTGTATTTTTCAGTCTTTTACCCTTTTAGAAGCCTTCCAAAAATAAAAACAATGAAGTGGAACATGACTTATTTCTTGTGTTACCCAGGGAGGCCGGGGTTATCTGTCTATAAAACAGAACAAAATATTTCAAAATAAATATTTACTTAAAAAGAGTATTTATTATATTAGTATAGTATAGTATAGTATAATGTTGAAATAAATGAAGGAACAAAATCTAACTTTAGTCAATAAAATTATAAAAATCTGATAGAAATATAGTTGACTAGTAAAATAGTTTCTTTCGCAAACAAAATCCACGGGTTTTGTAGAATATGGTTGCATCTTCGTTCGTGTATGTCTGACGTGTTAATTGGAGTGGCTGCTTCAGTGTTCTATCTTGTAGAACTTTTACCTCCATATGTATATGATACTTAAAGTATTTTGCATATGAGTTGTTCATGATTGACCATTGTGATGACATATTATTTCAGAGTTTCAGACGCGGGGTATTATAATGATCAGCATGTATATACATGTATGTATAATCAGATACATTTCGTATTTTTCAGTGCCACCTCAAAAGATGAATTCCACTGCTAACCAAAGTTCAGACGATTTTGGAATTGGAATCCCTCTGAATATTCCCTTCAGAGTGTTCATCGTCATCCTTGACGTGACCTGCATGATTTTCGGAGGTCCAGGTAATATTGCCATCGTCCTCATCATCCTTTCTAAGAAGGATCTGCGTCAGCCAATCAACTACTTCATCATCAACCTGGCCATCGCCGACGCAATATTTTGCCTGTTTATTACGCCAGTTGATATCGGTGATCTTATAATGGGGCGGTTCCCTCTCAGCAAGGCATGGTGTGGATACATTGCTGCCTTTTCAGAAATGATTGTGATTGTCAGTTTCCAATGTGTTGCGATGATTGGACTCAGTCGTTATCTGAAGGTTTGCAAGACAACCGTCTATGACAAATGTATGGGCAGGAAGTCGAGTATTGTCCTATGCCTGTCAATTTGGCTTTTCGGATTTTTGTTCGAAATGTATTTCGTTTTCACCGGTAGTATATCTTACAACAAATTCTCACATATTTGCGAAACAGGGGGTGACCATTTAGCCTACATGTCATTTTGCTTGTTCGTCTTGACAATTTATACATGTTTGTTTTTATGCTATTGGAAGATCTGGATGACCATGAAACAGTCCCGAAGTGTTGTCAGGAACAGCAGAAGTGTGGACAACTCTCAAACGATCAATCACAAAGATGAATGTAGCATTATTAGCATATTTTTAGTATTTATCTTCTATGTCACATTGACTCTACCCTTAATAATCATTTGGTTATTTTTACCGAATCTCTCCCCAGAATTAATGATTTTGGCCAATTCTTTCATTTTTGTAAACTGTTCCATTAATTGGATACTCTACGGTGCAATGAATAAAACATTTCAGAGAACTAGTCCTATCCTTGCATCCGTTTTTGGCAAAATAAACAAAGTTAAGGCATCGAGGAATGGAATTGCAAGTGTATCGTCTGTGGTAAGTGGCGCAGAGGGCGACAGTCTTAAGATAACCGAAATGTGAAGTCTTTTCTGAGAAAATTACATTACCAAATGTGTGTCGCTTGTCACTTTTTCTTGGGTGTCAGTTTGGGTTTCAGTGTTATAGTGTTACATCTCCTAGCATAGCATGTAAGTGCATTATGGTTTATATAGAATGTGGTGTATACCCATCACATAACATGTGAAGTTGTATTACGAACTCGTATGTCGCAGGTCTGACCTACAATAAACATCTTTGGCTTTGACTTGTCTTCGTTTGTTTTCGTATGCTGGTATCGAGAATCGCAGATGTTTTACTTTAAACTATTGATTAACTGCTTTGATGTTCGATGGTCAAATCTCCATGGCTAAATTCACTTTCTGAAAAGCAGTAACAAGTCTGAAGATACACCGATACCATATAGACATGTACCTTTACCACAAATCTTAAATCAGTTATCAAACCATTTATAAAGACCAGAAAAACTATGCTGATAGGACTCTGCCCTGTCATACACCTTGCTGGGAACTACGTTTGGAAACTTATCCCGTTGTACGTCATGAACGAAGAGCTACAGGTGTATATCTTATTTTGATATAGTGTATATATATGGCATTTAGTTCAACTGAGTCAGCTTTGTGTCAATTTGGAATATATGTTTTAAATTGCGAGGGTCACTGGTTTAGACTGTACCTTAATCATTTTTACAAGAGGAATGTGGCACAAGATCGCGTTGTCACATTGATCAAGCACACAACACTGAAGTATTGTGCTGTTACAAGAATATGGCTAATAGTATGATATATAGTATAATACACTATTTAAAACTTTAAACGTTGCACTACCTGTAAGTGTGGTATACTATACAAGTATGTCCTTTGTGGTAAAACCTTTCAGAAAAGGTGCTAATTGACCATGTAACCTTGACCTTGACGTAGGAAGCATTTACGAAAATTAAACATGTGCATCCATTGTGATGAGACCTTTCAGATAAGGTCATAGTGTTTTTTTAAAAACATAGACGTTGATCATAATTTTTGCTGATTGGTCAGTGATAAGCCGTTCTGACTTGACATATGGTCTCATCACAAGGCATGCATATGTCAGATATTACAAGCCTGTCAATGACCAATCAAAGGTCATGGCTACGGCTAAAGTTGGGCAAACCAGACGGACAGTCGAGAACAAAACAATATAAGCCTGGAATCTCCTATTCGGATCCTAAAACAATGTTAATTGGCGAATCTACCCACTTAACAGGAATAAACGTGAATATAAAATCAGACTGTTAAAGCCATTTCATCAAACTCTTTTGGTGTAATTTTATTATAAATGAACAGATGACACTAACTAGCGTTTATTAGTACTATAAGTACATAATTATAAACATAAACGCACACGTGAATCTTTACATCGATGAACAGTCTGATTAAAATCGACCTTGTTCCGAGGAATAAAGTTTGCAAAATTATGTATCTACCGGGATACGAACAGATTCTGTAGATTCATTGCCATAAGGTCTGAGAACATCCCGTATAGGCGCGTGTTCCGAACCAGTTTAGCGCAGCCAAAGCCCGGTCAAACAGCTGACCAATCACATCACAGTTGTTTAACGTTCGCTGTTTTGAAAGCATTCGGAACAGACAAAATGATAGCTGTTTGGAGTTATCTGCCCCTAGCTTCTCGCACCGAAAGCTTTTGTTGGATGTCTTGTGATTGTTTAACTGAATTGCGTCAGAACATGGAAGTCTACGGGCTGTTATCAGACGGTTTGGCGTCACCCAGTTCGTATCCCGGTAGATGCACTATTTTGGAAAACATTTTCCCGGAAAACCGTCGGTTTTAATCAGACTGCATCGATGGATTTATTGTTTATCGTAAATGGTTCAACCATGAATCAATGAAAGTCCTCGACATTAGTTGGTCAGAGTTTAGTACATGTATCATCATTATTCTCGCATACAGAGCAGAGACAAGTTCAGTCACAACACTTAATGTAAGAAGTAGCAATGTTGATATATTGGTATTAAGTTACATTTCATTAAGCATCATGTACTGCATGTAAGCTTGCTGCGGATTTCGACTGTTCAACAAAGCAGCATCAGACGCATCTGGAAGAACAAACATTGATTAATTTTTAAATCAGTTCTTTTATTCTTGAAATATAGTTTAGTTTATTACACTGACTCTCTATGAAAGTTTGTTGTTGAACACTTCAGAATCTATTTTTTATCCAATTTGGCATTGTTTTTTAATGAAGCTAGTATGTTAAATTTTTAGGAATGTCTACGATACACATTTAACATATTCACAATGATGAAATAGAAAAGCAAAAACTGTAAGAAAGGTTTAATATAATTAAATGGCTTACACATTTCCAACAACAAGATATAACTATAAACAGTTAACTTGAAGCTACTTTGGATGACCGCTGTGATCAATTAGAAACAAAACATACATGTATTATTTCAAAGAAAGATGCATACTTAGTAAATCAGTTTAGTAAAAGCTTCGTGTTGAAAAGAGAAATTGAACTGTCAAATGAATCCAATGATGGTTCTAGTGACGGTAACACGCGAAGGGTGAGTGATTAGCTGTAGTTTATTTGATTCGGGTCTCTTCTGTGACAAGCTTACCCATATCCAGGATGTTAGTCAGTACCCCTTGGTTCATCGTGGTCCTGGTTCCAGTGGCTGGCTGGTTTCCAGTGAGTGCAGATGTCCTGCCCCCTGCTCGTGTGGATTGAGCGGTAGGTGTGGAGGGAGCTGGGGAGGATACCGAGACTACGCACCTTCCAAACTGAGTCAGTTTGTACCCCGGATTGCAGACACATTTCGTGACCCCAGCAGACACAGTCTCGCATCTTCCGTTACGGCATCGTCTTGTGGTGCACTGTCGTGGAGCTGAATTCGTAGTAGAGGTGTCGTGATGACATGACTACGTACGAATGCTACTTATCATACTGACTATATGTTGAAATTTGTTTGACCTTATGCCTGGTAAATGTCGTGTAACTGTATCGTCGATAGCAGTTAAATAAAAGGTAAACTTCATAAACTGTTAAACAACTTTAACTACATTTTATATAGAAAAATATTAATTAGTTTCAATGAAGAGTGAGATTGACACTGACATTTACATTGTGAAACACATATAAGTTCACGATTAAGAATCTAGACGTGAAAATACATATTTCTAAAACTCATTAACAGTAAGATAATTGACATTTAGTTTTAAGGGGAAAACACTCACAATTATCACAACTCACAATTATGATCAGAACATTTTTTTTTCTCCATTTTTTCGGTACATTTCCATTCACTTAAAACAGCATTAACATAAAATACATGCGCATATAGATACGCATACATGTGTCATTCAGATGTCACATTTTAGTTATTATACAGGATTTTTTTAAAGCAATTATGGTCAGAACATGTTTTGATACCATCGAAGATACATGAGGGTGTAAAGTGAACAAAACACAGGTACACCGTCGGCCAAAACAAACGCCTAACAGATATCTTTAGATATCAGATTTCGTAAAATCTATAATGAATAGTTTAATAATATTATAGCATTATGAAGGTGCACCATTTCTGCGTAAAATATTCAAATTTCAGAAGTCATAAAAGTATAGCTGAATTGTTGAAATGAGACAATAGAAATTGTTATGTTTTCAGTTTACGATCAGTGCTTGATCAGAAAAACATTTGAAACATATTTTCATACAACAACGAGCAACAGGTCAGGCACGCATTTGTATTAAAGTGGTGGTGACGCTACAGATGTACGTGGTTATGGTGCGAAAGTGAATCAACCGGAAGTAGTGGTCTTCATTGGGCCTGGTTTTCATGAATGTTATTGACTCGACTTCCACGATTTCAATGATCTTTCATATTAATTATTGTTTCAGCATAACGTTGAGACCACCATTAACTATATTTCAGATATTATTTCATTGTTCATTTTAAGGAAAATCAAGTAGGCGTTTATTTTGGTCGACAGTGTAGGTACACAAACACACAATCAGATACACCAGAAGTCAGTTCTGTCACAAAGCCGGATACACATCAAAGTAGGGCATTAGCATTAAGCTGACGACATACCTGAAGTGCTTTTAGACTTAATTGGTTCACAGATGGTCGGGTCTGTTGGTGATAATTTGAAACCTTGCTTGCAAACACACTCCGGGATTCTCTCGTAGTATGAGATGTAGCACTTGCCCTTGGTACACGGTTTGGAGGGACACGCTGTCAATACAGTAACAATGAAAATTGAGACTTGAATATAATAGTTATAATCCTCAATATCATTTGCAGAGAATTCCATGTACACGTGAAATAATCTTAGTTCAAACAAACAAAAATATAGAAAGTAGATTAACTAGCTTCATAATGTTTAATCCTAAATCGCCCACTTATCCAGATGGAATTTAATAGTTCACATTCAAATATTCTTTTAGAAAAATAATTTTAGAAATAATCAAATCTTTTTCAAATCATCCGTCCAGATGGTTAAAGGACCTATATATAATACGAAACCTTGACAACGTCATTAAATGCGGCATGTCGGTTCCAGTGTCCAGAGCGGAAAGAGAATCACGGATAGCTAGCGCAGTTGTTCGGTTTCTGATAAAGAGGTCAGGGGTTCGAATCCCGACTGAGGATCGTCAACTTTGTCTTCTATAGAGAACTAATCTCAATGCAGTAAGGTTTGGTGCAATGCTTCACCGAATTTCAGCACAGTACCACCCATGATTCGCTAGGTCACTGCAATGTATATCGACACTAGTGGCGCGGGCTTTCTCCCTGCAATACATGTAATACTGACAGCCGTGATATAAGTTAGGTTCTCTTAAAAGCAGTGTTAAACCTAAAATCATCTCACCTCCTAGATGTTATGTTTCAGATCATGGTATAGTGATTATTATCGTGCTCGGTTGCGGAACATGAGGTCTGGGTTAGAAATTGTTCTACATACAATGCTACACTGAATTTCGTCATCAATGGTGCTACGAACTTTCTTTTTGATAAAACATTAGCTTTCTGGTAGAAGTGAAGTATTCTTGAAAGCAGCGTAAAACCCTAACATCACCTCATCTCACCCTCGCCAGAAAGATAGAAGCTAATTCATTTCATTTGGATGTTTTTCTCTTTTACATCCAGGTCACCTCTGTATGCAGTTGCCGACACATCTCATCGTTTATCTTATGTAAATACATTAACATAACTTCCAAATATAACGCATTGTATTATGGTGCAAGCTAGGACAAGATTAATATGAAATGTCTGTTGTAGGAACGTATTACTGCCACACGAATATATTTTCCTTAAGTTACCTTAAGGTATGAAGTCACGAAGTATTTGGTTTATGTTCTTTTATACACGTTATGTTAATAAGTAAACCAGGATAAATTCACTGTGAAATATACTTTGTATTAATGCACGCTATGATTTGCATGAATGTTTTGAAACTCTTGTGATTGTAACACTACTCTTTTTATCAAAAACGGTCTTTTGATTAAATGTTACATGTTTGCAAAGTGTACGTTTAGTAAAAAAAGGTCGTATGTTTCGTCTAAATTAACCTATACTGTATAATTCAGCGATATTGGCGTGAAGTTCTTAATACATTATTCCAAAGTCCATAAATCTATATCGAAGATTGCCCAGACAACTGTAAATGTGAACCGTGTATTGAACGAATGATTCACATAAACGAATTATTCAAATCATGCATAAGAAGAATTCATAACATCCAAACAAACACCGAGTAGAAACGAAAAACAAATAAGCTTTCTATGTGTAACATCCAGTCAACATCTAACATCTATCTCTTAATCAAACGAAAACAAACACATAATGTTTACGTTAACGATGTATTAACACGTAGACAAAAGGAAATGCACATCGTGGTGCATTAAGTTGCAGCCTTGAAATTAATCTCTATATCTCTACAAATTCTAAAATGCCTCTTAAAGGCGCTGTAGCACGCCGTAATTCTTACTAAAATTATTACACAAAAAGTTAAATACATTGTTATAAAGGGCTAAATACTACTCCTGAATCAATAAAAAGAGTTATCAAACGAATGCCTTGAGAGTCAATTTCTGAGCGGTCATTTTAAGGTGTTCACACTAAAATGCCCGCTCGAAGGTAGTTCAAGTGATCTGACCGATGTAGCGATACTTAAACACAAGTAGAGTTTGAATATGGTACAATGATGGAATGGTCAACCATCTTGCTGTCAGAACTTTCAAAAACGCATGAGACCTACAAATCTACCTCTCACACTGAGTTCCACAACACTGTCGCTTTTTCGAAGCACCACTTTCTTCGAATACGGATAACCGTTTTCTAGCGTATAAACATTGGTAATACAAAGCAAATTTGAGTAAAAGAATACTATACACAAAACCTGATATAGCGCCTTTAAATGTGAAAGTTCTAAAAATAATAATGGTATATACATGACTAAACACAGGAATTTATCGTTCACTCACGTGGGTCCCGCAAACATATTTTCCCGGTTTTATCAAGGCTATGACCTTCAAGGCAAACACAGAAGTAAGTTCCGTTGGTTGCTTGTGCACACACTCCTCCCTGACAGGCGCACACTCCAGTGGATTGAGGACCTTGTTGACTTTGCTGAGCTCCCATCTGTTGTGGTGGACCCATTTGTACAGGTGGACCCATTTGTACAAGTGGACCCATCTGTACACGTAGACCCATTTGTACAGGTGGACCCATTGGAAATGACGGTGGCATGTTTGGAAAGCCGAAAGGGGGGCCCATAATCATAGCTGAAATTGCAGAAATGTGATAATGTACAACACCACAATATCGTATCTTAAGACAAATATGTATCATACAATATATAATTAGTTATGGAAACACCGAAACAATACTGTATAAAACTAAATACAATTAATCTAAGTTACCTGAACATCCGGCAACCATCAAGGAGAAAGAGACAGAACACATTCGACGTCACCGAGCCAAAGTTATCGTTAGAATTTAAATGTCATTGCCCTTTGTACATTTAAACATACCTTAAAAGACAAAAAAATACAATTTTAAATTTTTTAACCTAAATACCTTCAATACTGAAAACCATCAAGAAGGCAAGGACCGCTCCCAGTAAACAGGTGGACGCCATGATTAATACCTGACACAGACGTTATAAACTCCTTCTGTTTCGTCGTCTTTCTGAACATATTCTGATGTAAGATCGTTCCGGCTTACTTTTTACCGTCATGGGTTAAAAACTGGAGTGGAGCGATATTTTGTCACACGTTTTGAGCAATGTGTCAGTTATGTGTTATTATTATTATTATTGTCATTCTTCTGTCATTGAAACATGGTAGACTTTGATTTGGAAATAAAGAACAAAAACGCCACGCACTTTTTTATTCATTTCTACTAATTCAAATTCATGGATCGCAATTGAGTACCTGGTAAGTTCAAACAAGTATTAATGTTAAGTAATTAAGTCTTCCAAAGTCAAATGATTAAATGTAATTATAGTATAGCTATATATCATGTCCGTTGGTTAGCATAAAATGACAGAGGGCGTTTGTATAAATTAGCCGTTTTTTTACTTTTGACATGACAACATGTATTATTTAGTTACATTTTTTCACTGAATTCATGAATTTGAATGCAGGGGCTTTAACAAAAACTGTCCTCAATACAGTAGTTCAAGATCCTATCACTGATGGTCATCACATGACGTTGTGTAATCCATTATTCAGTACATTTGTATTAATACTTATATAAACGTACGTCACACAAGTGTGTTCGATGTCGATGTCGATTTGAAGATTGTACTCTTGTATGGAGGCTACATTGAGATTGCTGAGCTGTTGTAGAGATGGTCAGATGTCACCATTGAAAGAGAACGTACTTACAATATATGGTACCTTGTAGTTTATGCCTGGGCAACTAGTCGTCCTCTTGAACACCAAACATGCTTGACCATCAACAGCATTGGACCAAGCATAACATTCAAACTACATTCCCTTTCAGTTAACAACAGTCACTAGTTTTACAGGCTACAATGCATATATCTATATCGGTTTTCAAAACTTTTTTCTAAACAATGTGCAAAAGACATCGGACTAGCATAAAAGCCTTGATGTGTTACCAGGTTTTAACTACACTGACACTTGCTGCAACAAATTGCCTTGTCATGCTGCCGATGTTATCATGTCATTATGCAATATATCCTTATAAAAGAATGCAAAATGGGATATTTCCTGAGAAATATAGGTACAAATGAAGAAATTAACACACAAATATCGTTTTACTTAAGGGCCTTCTTAATGAGGAAACGTAAGGTTTCCTTGTAAACAAACCATACTAATTCACTAGGCATTGCGTCGTTCATATTGTATATGGGGCAGTTTGCCGGCATCCTATCGTTGCTGTGTGCATGTTAGGTGCACTTGGAAGATTTTTTGAATGTTTAATCAACGTGAATTATACTTTACACTAATAACAAATAAGAAAAGGGTAGGTCGTAACAACACCGAATCAATATCTCTCAATAATGGTTAATGTGGTATCATCCCGACCGCTGTTTGGTACTTTAACCATGGTCATTAACTTTTGATTGGTCAGTGCAGAAAACGCATTTTTTACTTGACATGCGCATCCCTTGTGGCGAGACCTTTCAGAGAAGTGTTGATGTCACGTACATGAATTACCTTTGTCATTTTAAGTGGATACTTTGAAATTCATTTCAGTTGTTTAGTGGTCGTGAACCGTTGACAACTTGAACATTGATGGTAACGTGTATCAGTTCTGTTTATTTCAGTAACAACTTCATTAATGAATTATAGGAATAACATTGATATGTAGAACAATTAACATTAGTTAATACTAGATTATTCGTATCGCGTTCCTCATATATAATACATTATAATAAGCAGGAAATATAAACTATAGGGAATTGGACTAACGGGAATTGATGACCGTGTCTGGGTTTATATTTGACTCTGACAGCATGTAATAGACATATTATACAAACTCTTTTAAGGACGACAGACAACATATGAAGCTACACAAACGCAAATCAATAATTGTATCCCGGTAGAGATGGCCATTTTGAAGACAGCAATGTTATAACGTTAATATAGACTTGCTTAAAGTCCTACCGACTTATCTGTTCTCCATGTATACCCGTGCTGTCGATACTACCGATCTATAGTGCAAGTTGTTACTACAGATTGAACAGTATGAACGGGCCTTTGTCATAGGCCAAGTTTTATGGAAGAATGTTAAAACAAAAGTCGGTTCATTATTTCGCTAAACCACCCCACGAAGAGACTTATTGTACTTTATCAATGGTATATGTAAATTAATTTCACAATGTATACATCATTTCACATGTTCGTAACAGTTGGTAAATGGACAGGTATTCGCAATCTGACAACTTAAATGTGACATGTACATAATCAAAGTGGTTTCAGTATGTATGTAGCGGATATATATTTATTGTAGCAGCAAGGATGAATGCAATCATAACCATTGCCGGCTGCTACAGTATGTTTGACAGCTGTACTAGAAGTGGGTAGTATAGAGCAGACAAGGATTGGTATGTGTGACCAGCTTCTTAATGTTCATAATGGCCTCTGATACCAGTTTCAACCGATCCTGTGAGAAACAAAATTAACATTTAGATGCCCTAAATCCGACTGTTATGTTATAGATAATCAATCAATGTATGTCAAGGCCAAATGAATGTATTCTTTGATTTATATTGTTACAAGTAGCGATTTACCAAAGACGGCCCAGAGAAAACCAGCATATGAAACACAAACAATACTTATTGTTATTAAAATTATATGAGTCAGGCAATTATTCAGATTTCGAAATGAAATACAGTAGAGATATAAAAGCGTTATGGTAGGGTCATAGATAATAACAGAGCTATACATGTCAATCAATAGTCACCACACAGCATAGAAGTCTTGCAACTTGAATGTAGAATGATCGGTAGAGTGGCAGTGATGTAATTTGTTGAATCGATATCCTGTATTGTATAATCCAAGAGTAGAAAGTGTCAGCCCTTTCCTAAAAATAAATGCCTCTAGAATATATGAGAAGCTTCTCTAGACTTCTACTTATATCTTCAAAGTTGTTTACACCACATTTCCGACGACAAGTTCTTGACCCTTCATGAAGTTGTTAAAACATATTTTCATAAAATGAAATCTGGATTGGCGAACAAGCCATAAGGCTTATTTAAACGCCGCACAACTTCCCGAAGTGGAAGGGAAGGGAAAAACTTTTGTGACCCCAAAATAAATAAACTTAGTTATTGTATGTTATATAAGATGAAATGCATTATCATTACATTATGTTAATTTAAATTTAATTCCTTAAACATCATGTAGATACGAAGAGAAGCTGAACATGTATATAAGAAAAAGTTACATGACAAATCACTTGGTAGTTAACCACAAAGGACCATTTTACTCGGTTATAAGATACGAGTAAACCAGGGCTAGGTGAAGTATGATTAATCAACATGAAGGATACTTGTAATTTCAGTCACAATTTAAACACGCGAGTAACATACATGTATTCTATTCCTTACTAAGATCTTAGGATGTTGTTGCTAAGAGTCCTTCTTTTATTGTAATGCTGCATATCGCATAAATGTAATAATTATTTGCCAAACGAAAAATATTCAACGAAGCATACTTTTAAATTGAACTTTCGAAAGAACTGAAAATACGAATGAAGACAAAAATGTAATAGTCAGTGTACCATCAATAAAATCACTTGTTAAACATGCACGAGCATAATTTAAAACAATTAGAAAACATGAATACCAGAAGAAAGTCTGACATTCTGCTACAACTCTGGTTACTGGGAAGAGTCAGAGACGATATAACTCGAATATACCTTGCCTTGATTACTCTGGTTTCTATGGTTACTCTGATTACTCAGGTTACTCTGGTTACTCTGGTTACTCTGGTTTCTATGGTTACGCACGTGTAATATTTAAACTATTTGAAACAATTATTGACAAGAGAATACAGTAGTTTCAGGGTATCAACTCATTTCCAAACGACACCAATGCGGAATTCAAAAAGGACTTGCTTCAACCCATGCTTCATTCTGTATCCATGAGGCAGCTGTTCACTACGTCGAGCAAGGGGATTCACTGAAAGCAGTAATGCTGGATAGTACAAAGGCTTTTGACACGGTCTGGCATAGCGGGTTGTTATGGAAGCTGCATCAATTGAAGAACCAATTTGGAGGATAATATCTAATTGTTTTGAAGGAATGAAAAGCTGTGTACCAGTGAAAGATAAGAAATCCTACTGGTTTAATCTAGAACGAGGTGTTCGGCAAGACGGAGTCCTATCAGCAAAACTCTACTTGGTGTATATCAACGAACTGCTTCGCAACATCATCTCAGATAGAAATGGTTTTGAACTACATGTATCTGCTCCAAAACAAGCTGACGATATAACACTGTTAAGTCCTCTTACAGCTAACCTCCAAGCAATGACGGACATGTGTGGACTTCCTAGGTGTACATGAACTGATATTTCCAACGCTCTCCTCGGTGTATTGCCTGTTGAAGCATTTATAGACAAACACAAACTTCTTTTCTTTGGGAGACGTTGTCACACAAAACGACAGAATATCACATCTCGGATATTTCTCACCCGACTGTTCTCCCTAAGATGTACCTGCAGCTGCTCATCGCTAGGCTTCATACCAGATATGTGTCGTCTACTCCATAAGTATAACTTGCAAACTTGCAGAATACTACCGATCCTTCTTAACCTCAGGAACATTCATGTCGTACTTGTCATGGAAGATGAAGTTCAAAATAACTATTCAACAATATGAAGAGAGACAGTGGACGACCAGGATGGACGAAGATCCTGACCTCCAGCACTTCAAACTAATTCACCCCCATATCAAACCTCACACAGCCTAGTTGGTGGACAGGAGTTATCCCTCCTTGAAAGCAATGTGTAGACTGGTTGTGCAGATGTGTGCATGGTGGAGGCCCGGTAAAGTACCAGGACAATGTAATAATAATAAGAAGAAGAATACTTGTATAGCGCAGATTTCCACCACACGAGGGCGATGCTCAAAGCGCTGACAAATCAGGATATATGTACACAATTATATACAATGGTATTGTTTAACAGTCTGGAAAGTTTATGAAGCATAATGTTGAAAGAGGTGTGTCTTGAGTCTGTTTTTAAAGAGTTGTAAAGTAGGAGCTAGCTTCAGATCAAGGGGCAGAGAGTTCCAAAGGGTAGCCGCTGCATATTGAACAGATTTGGCACCAAACGTTTTGAGGTTGTAAGTTGGTACGGACAGGAGAAACTGATCATGGGAACGTAGCGTTCTGGCAGGAGTGTACACTGTGATGAGCTCTTGAAGATAGAGTGGTCCCATTTTGTGAATCGCTTGATAAGTGAGAGTCAAGATCTTGAAATGGATTCGTTCAGAGATATGCAGCCAGTGGAGAGATTGGAGAACAGGTGATATGTGGCAGGATGGTTTGCTTCTCGTTATATTTCGGGCAGCGGTGTTTTGAATCTTTTGTATTTTGTGAATTAGTTTGACAGAGATGCCGAATAATAGACTGTTGCAAAGGTCCAGCCGAGAGAGAACAAGAGTTCTCATTAAACATGCAGTGGCATTTTCTGTCAACAGATGGCGAATTGATCCAATGTTCCTCAAGTGAAAGTAGCAGCTTTTACATAGCTGTGCAACCTGAGTTTCCATGGTTAAATTACAGTCGATAAATACACCTAGGTTTTTTAATGAAGATGAAAATGTTACTGCAGATTTGCCAGTATTAAGTTGTATAGTGTCATATTTCTTGAGCCTAGAAGCAGGTCCAGTCAGAAGTGTTTCAGCCTTGTCATCGTTAAACATCATCATATTTGATGACATCCATTGTTGAATTGTTGAATTGTCGAATGTAGGCTGTGTTGCGAAGACTACAGTGATTTGCTGGTGCATACTGTGTGTACCTGCACAGGGACATCTGATATTAGAGAGAGACTCTGGTGCGACATCGTCAAGTGCAGTCCAACTGAAGTCAGTGTCCTCCTACATAACCAAAGTGACATTAAACTGGTATCCTCAATTATATCCTGTAGACCTCCAGTGAAGATGAATAATGAAGAGACAATACAATATGCAAAATCTATTATTACTCGTATAGCTCTCTCCTTAAAATGTAAATATAATGTAAATTAATTGTTTGCACATGTTCATCTTTGTACTCTCCTTTGGAGGAATGAAAGACTATATAAGTCCGAAGTAAAACTTCGAGGCAAACTAACTTGTGATAATTATTCGTCCTTGATGTAATTTCCAAATAAAGATGAAAACGTAGCCATTTCAATCATCTCTACAAAAATATCATCCTTGTACAGCTCTCTACCTCCGCTATATGGTGATATACTGTGCTTTAATATGTGTGTGATACATAAGGTTTCACCACTTGTCTGTATAAAATAATTTGTTTATTATCAATATAGATATTTCGAAATTACACCACAACATATATGTAATAAGTAATATAGTAGCGGGCAAGGACAATGAGAAAATGTTGATTCAACTCCTTAATGTAATTGTTGACATGAAAATTGGCACATATAGGTAATCTAAACCGACGGGCAAAAGAAAGTATAACACTCACTTGTTTTCGATTAATTCAATATTTTAAAGAAATTAAATGCATTTGATTATCACACGTTACAATAACACCTTTCGGCAGTAGTTTGAATGAATTAATTGGTGACTGTTTTCGCTTTAAATACTATCTTATCTGCCGAGACATGAAATAAACCAGTCCTCGGATATTTTGAACCACCTTTCATGACTCGTTTCTATTCTGCAACATATTTTTTTTCTAACTATTCAAATGTGTCCTCGAAGATTTAGTGAGAGAGAGAGAGAGAGAGAGAGAGAGAGAGAGAGAGAGAGAGAGAGAGAGAGAGAGAGAGAGAGAGAGAGAGAGAGAGAGACAGAGAGACAGAGAGACAGAGACCGAGACAGGGAGAAGGGATAGAGAGGATATGTGGGAGAGAGAGTGGGAGAGAGAGGAAAAAGAGGACATGTTTTGTACAAGCAAATAGAGTTTAGTTTACGTTCCATGTTTATGCGTTACAGAGCTAAAAGAAGACAACACAAGTTTAAGGGATAAGATAAATGAACTTGAATTAAAACTTGATCGAACAGAAGTACAAACGAGTAGAAATAACATAAAGATCTACGGTTTGCCTGGCTCAGTGAATGAAACATGGTCCGAATCTGAAAAATGTGTTCAAGATTTTCTCTGTGATGAACTTTGTGCAGCAGACAGCAAAAACATTGTTATTGAACGAGTATATCGTATCAAAGGCCAATCAACTCAAAGACAGCTATTAGTGAGGTTTCTTTCGTTCAAATGGCTGTGCTTGAAGCTGTCAGAGCAAAGTTAAAAAGACATAAACTCTACGTGTATCACATGATTATACTGAACACATTCGATCAGTTAGTAAATCACTTATTTATCATTCATGGTGGACGCCAGGGAAAACGGGGAGAAGGCTTTTCTTTCATATGACAAAGTGATTATCAATGGCGAGGCGTTTGTTCTAGCTGAAGATGGTGACAGTCTAGTCCGAGTTGGAGACCGAGCCGGGAGGAGAGACGAGCCAGGAGAGCAGCCACGAGACGGCAGCCTGCAGTCCTGGGGAACGAGTGTCGTCAGCTAGGGACTCGGCCGTGGTCCACGGGAGGTTGCACTCTAATCTTTCTTTTAATCTAAAGCCAAGTAATCCTGTTGTCCTTGATATGTGTACCTGGAATGTTCAAGGTCTTATGTCTAAGTTACAAAATGCAATGTTTATTGATTTTCTAGCCAAATTTGATTGTAATTTGTCTGGTTGAAACATGGCAACATGATATTGAAAATATTAAATATATATTTAATGAACAAAATATGTTTCATTTCGCCTGCCACTAGAACTAAGCACTTTGGTCGGTTTTCAGGGGGCGCGGCGGTGTATGTACGGCAATCGTATGAGCAGTACCTGACTAGAATCAATGACTCCTGGGGCAACTGTGTGTTCCTGGACATTAAGCAGAAGCCGCTACCGTGATCCTGGGCGGAGTCTACGTTCTTTCCGAGGGCTCTCCCATGTACCGAGAGACGGACGACAATGGGATCGAGCAGCTCAGCACGAAGATCGCATGTATTAAAGCTGAATATGATCAGTGTACTGACATTGTAATATTCGGGGACTTAAATGCCCCAACTGTACCCCAGGACGATTTCCTTATTGAAGACCAAAGTGACACACAATTTATATGGGTGGATTTTGGCAAAGTGATTAGTTTTTAGTTTTTTTTAACAATGAGCATTCTTTGTCAAACCTCTTTGGTTGTTCATCGACAGCATTCCAGTTGTCATGATGTTTACAACTGTTTTGAAAATGTTCTCCAGATATTTTTATTATCTGAACTAGAAGATTTGCAGACTCGCTTACATTCACATCTATAACTTGTAGACATTTTACGACAATTTCTGATATTTGATTTGAGTGGAAGTTTTCAAGATAAGCATATTTCCTTTGTCAGACCAATTATACTTCATTACAGAGTGCGTACTTGTTAAAGTGGTTTGGCAAATTGTATCTTAATATAGACTAAACGATATCTGGCAAGAAACCGGTAAATGATCGGACTCACTTCTACTATGAACCAATAGTATGTAAAATTGCAAAATCTCAGATAAACAAATTGTAAAGAAAAGAAGGTTTAGAAATATATGAAAAGGGAAACAAGCTGCCTATGTACGAGATGTAACTTACCATGTAAATCTGAATTTCAGTGATAAAGTAAATAACATTACACTAGGAGTTTGCTACCAGTATTTTAAGGATCTGTTAAACCCTGAAACTGAAAGCAATGAAGTTGGTTATAATATCGCATTTTATTAAAAACATGACCATATGAATTGTGAAGACTGTAATGAGGTTGTTAATATCATTGATTCCCTTAAGCGAAATACGGCGCCTGGTATTGATGAAATCCCGTCTGAATTTTACAAAATTTCACCACAACTTATAACCTACATTCAGTTACTTTTTAATTCATTATTAGAAAGTGGAGTCTTTCTTGATTAGGGGTGATTATTCCGTTATTTAAGAAAGGAAATTTATCTTATGCAGGTGTATTTCACTATTGAATGTCCTTGGTAAAGTGTTCACATGTATCATAGAACGTAGACTGAGAGCTTGGATTGAATTAAATGATATTCTTTCAAAAGGGCAAGCCGGTTTTCGGCAATACTTTTCTACAACGGATAATATGTTTGTACTGCAGTCATTGGTACATTTTATTTTATTTTGGTACCTTTCTATACGTTATTTGTGTCGTTGTATACGAAACATGTGTAGGTTGATTCATATGGACTCGTCACAAAATCCCCACGCCTGTTATAACATGCTTAAAGCACAGGATGAAACGGGCAGTGTCAACTGGGCTTCACATGTTAGATTGCTACTATTTCAAACTGGTTATTCATATGCCTGGATGTTTCAGGAATGTGGAAATGTATCCCAATTCATGACTTTGTTCAAACAAACTTGCTTAGATTTAGACATCCAATCTTGGTATGGGCAAATAGAATCATCAACATTTCTCAAGTTATATTCATCCTTTAAAACTATATTTGGACAAGAAAGGTATCTAAGTTTTGACATTGATAAGGATTTTTAAAATGTAATTGTAAAGTTTATATGCCTGTCACACAATTTGAGAATTCAGAAAATGCGTTTGAACAAATACACTACTTATTCTGAATTATTATGTGACCGTTGTAAGTTAAGAACTATTGAAGATGAATCTCAAGTTGTTCTTGTTTGTCTTTTCTTCAGTGAAAGTAGAACAAAACTCATACCAAATCGATTTTGTCATTTTCAACACAGCAAAAGTTTGTGGAACTTTTGTCAAGTACAAATTTAAGCATACTTAGCTATAGGTTTAGCTATCAATTTGTAAAGAAATGTGTATGTATAGAATGAAGCTCGCACACCAACATGTTCATTTATAGCAAACATTGTTTAAATGTACACTATTTTTTGTATTTGTACTCTGGGCCATGTGGCCTCCAATGCTGAATAAAATATCTCTCTCCCTAACAAACGACAGGAGAGATAATGATGAGAACATCATACTTATGTCAAAAAGGCAGAGTATTAACATAACATGTTCGATAACACTGAGCGGCATGTTCGTATGTACTGACGCTATTCAGTTAACCAATCACATAATTTCAAACAAAAGCTTTCAGTGCGAGAAGCGAGGGACAGGGAACTCGAAACAGATATCCTTAATTTCGTATTTTTCCGTAACATGGGGATCAGGTTAACGAATGATTCCGAATGCTTCTAAAAACGGCGACTGTTTCAAAACTATAAGTGATTGGTCAGCTATACGCGGTATCCTCAGACCTTGCAATCTATCTGAATCAGCTGGCATCTCGATATCCGAGGTTTTTCTGATTTCATTCCCGGAAAAGTCGATTTGAATCAGACTGCACCTTTGCAAAGTGTCATTTTGGAAATGGTTAATGGTGTTTTTTATTTGGGAACATGGCAAAAAAACGACAGAAAAGTTCATACAGATTCATTCATAATTGTTAGTTTTTTTCAAGACAAGCTGTACATTTAAAGCGACATTTGTATTCAAGCGTTGCTCATGAAACATATAAATACTTTTTAAAGCTAAACATAAAAACCGCACTTGACAAGCTTATATCTTGTAATATATATTTTCTAAAGATGCAAGGTTATAGCAAAAATACATTTAAACGAAATATGAATGAATTACATTAGAACATAGATAAAGTGGCATAAACTGTTGTTATCATTAAGCAATGGTTAGGTGTATTCATATACCTCGCTATGAAACCATCAGACTCCTTTCAGAATAAATATCCTATATTCTATCCTATCATAAAGACATAAACTGTTCATGGATTATAATGTGTAGGCTGCATGATGAAATTAAGCCCAAAATGTATCAATATTGTAACAGTAGGCAGACACATAGCACATGTCATCAAGATTCAATAACAGTATTTTATGGGTGTCTTTTCCCATAAGAGCACATGTGCACATAACACGTTAACCTGATAAGCATTACTTTAGCACTCATTCCCGTATTTCATCGTCTGTGGCATCACAAAATAGTTGTTTGTGACGTCATTGTAGCTTGTCGGTTTAAATGGAAAGTTTGTCATATAACTTTTACGAAATTCGTGCATTTTCTTTTGTATAACCTTGCTACTGCTCGGTCAATACATAAATCACACTTGTTTCGTAAAAGTCACTTGGCACACTTTCTCTGGTAATCATGTCTATATCATGTATGCAAATAACATCTTCAGGTTGACGTAATTTTGTGATCAAAACGCAGAAGCATTTAACATCATTTAGATTTAATTGTTTTATACATATGTTATTAAATGAAGAAAGGGATTAGGAACAAGTTATCTTACTTAAGTTACCTTCAACCATTTATTTACAAAATGACAATAATAACATAAACATATTTAAGGTGTATCAACATTGTCATCAAGAGGCTGACACATTAACATCTTTAAGGTGTATCAGCATGGTCACCAAGAGGCTGAAACATAAACAAAATTAAAGTGTCTCAAAATTGTCATCAAGAGGCTGACACATTAACATATTTAAGGTGTATCAGCATGGTCACCAAGAGGCTGAAACATAAACAAAATTAAAGTGTCTCAACATTGTCATCAAGAGGCTGAAACATTACCATCTTTAAGGTGTATCAACAGTGTCATCAGCAGACAAACGTATAGCTAGGACCATCCAGCACCTTGCAAAATTTTCAGTTTTGTAAAAATATGTGTACAATGACATATGGCATAGATGTGTATTCAAATAGACACCTTATGAACAGAAATGAATAAAACAATGTTTTAAAAGGTGACTTAATATAACAAGAGTTACCTCCTATTAAGGATATATATGTTTAAGGAGATAGAATATATTGTGTGGTTAATTAAAATGTGGTTTAGTAAAGCTTATTTCACATGTTTATGTTCATAGAGGACATGATATTTTGCATCATCTTATAATTTTAATATTATTTTCCGACATGAACATTAATGATGTTACTGAACTTCATAGTAACTGTTCATATCATTACTGTCAATCCATTTATCATGCATGTTTAATATGACAATTTTATCATTTATTGACCAATACGTGTATACGGAAATAACTCTACAAAGAAATACTTCACCATATCGAAATGTCGGGACAGTTTCACTTCTTTTCCTTGCTTGTTACAGACTTTTCGGTTTGAAGTCTGTACCACGGTGTTGAATGAAGCTTAAGGTAGCACGGGTTACCTCCCTTGAGGATTTAAATCGTGTGTTGATGAGTTGCCGAGGTCACACAAATATAGAATATTTGTCTGTGTTCAACTATTATGATACTGTAAACATATTTAGAAAAGTAACAAATATACAACTTTGTAATCTGTGTAACCTTTGTACGATTTGGCAGGTGTGATAATAATGTGGTAGAGAGACTAAACTGAAAAACGAAATTAACTGTACCTACTTTTTTACAGTGTAAAATACCTAATCCTGCTGTCGGATAAGTTGATTTTGTCTGTACTTAGGAAGAATATGCTTTGGAAAGAAGTATTCAGCGTATCATTCATCAAGGTAGTATACTGGATACTGAAATGATTCTTGACACAGGTTATGGCATTTTAGTAAATAATTGATACAACATGTAAAGCGTGTAAATAAAAGATATAATCGATATAATTTACCTTCTATGACTCAATTGACTCATCATTGCCCATCAACAAAACGACGCTTTCATAAATGCATATTTGTCAGAAATTTACAGCAACTGTTTCCAAAAGTTAAAAAATTAGCCTAGCTTCTAGAAATATCATAAAATTATAACTCGTGAGTTAAAAAATAATGCATCATTTTACTCATCATTTTATATAAAGCACGTGAATCTATTATTGAAAATCCACAATTTCAAATAATAATTTTGTTGAAAAAAAACACAGCATTATAGAACGTTTTTCAAATTGATTTTTAATTCATTATTAAAACATAAACTATATCTAATCTAAATCTATATCTATATGTTTGCGCCACCGTAAGGATTATTTCAATTATCAAGAGAAAACCTGAGAAAAGTGAAATGTCTCTCAGTGACCCAGTCAAAGAGCATACTGCACCTATTTCAATTGTAGGGAATACCATGTTTGCATGAAAGCAAGCTTTTCCATTAAAATCAGACTGTACAAGCCCAGCATGCCCAGAAAGTCTAAGGTTCTTATCAATATGACGAATTACCCCTTGACATGCATCGTGATGATAAAATAAATTGCCACATCTTTTTTGGAATATATTTTAAATTAGTTCGTGTCTGTATTTAATTGTTATAAACACATTTTCCTGTTTTCCATGGACACGATATCTTTGTTTGTCTTTGTTTGTCTGTGATTCATTACATTTTATACATTTGATTTTGCCAGTAAACTGAAATCTGTCGTACATAATCGATTTCTGAATAATATTTCCAACGTCACATCATTGTGGAACCTTTATAGCCTTATTAAGTAGTGCATCCTCTTTTCTTTTTTTAAATCTCAATTTCTTTATTTTCGTATAGATTCGTTTTCTGGATAATATTTCCAACGGCACATCATCATGAAACCTTTATAGTTTTATTAATTATCATATCCTCTAGTCTTTCCTAAATCTTTATATATTTACCAATTTCGAGGCTCTGTTGTCTGTCCGATGACAGAAGAAAGGTGAGTGATAAGTCACAGTGATATAGGAGACTATTTCCTGACAAAGATGACAAATCAGATCAGAGGTTAGCGTTGAATGACACAGGGTTCAAATACCTCTCGAAGTGGACGTAGACTAATTTCATAGGTGAAGGATCATCGAGGGCTGCGGTCAGACATACTGGACATCTGGACATAGTTGGAAAATAAACCTTGAGTAATGAGGATGACAGTCGAGCACAACGTCATGTTACGTTTCGTTTTCATGCGTTTAAGCTTTTCAGATCATGTTAGGTCAAAAGATTATGAGTGTTAATAAATCATGAAAAAAGACCTTGTATATAAGTCTTTAGGAAATGTGTATACGTAGAGTTTTAAGAGACATATCCCAAGATGAATACATTTTTAGTTCTATCCTGTCTTATTGCTTTAGCCATAACGCAAGGTGAGATTTTATTTTTAATAATTAATTTGACTCAGAGTTAAATTATAAACTTTATCATTTTATCATTCGAGAAAAAACATAACGTTTGATAAATCATATGACTTGTCAGATATGTTTAAAAGGCTGTAATAACAAAAAATTGAAACCTGAATTAAGATTGCTATGGTGTAAAATACAGGTGAGTGAAGTATCGTCAATCTGCTCATAAACTTGTTTAAATATGAGAATCTTTTGTATAACACTACCGACCTTAAGTAAGGAAATTATTGTTATTTTAATCCAAAAAGGTATAATTTCCCCATGTCTGAACGTTTTTTCTCATTATTTATTTTAAAAGCATTGTCGAAAGACAGATACATTTGTGTACATGAATAATCTTAATCAGAACATAATTCAATTCGTCTGTCTCTGCATAAAAGTCAATTAAAGATGCATTCATTGTGTTTCATTAAATTTTATTTGGCTTTTATACGTTCCAAATCACCACATGTGATGTCTACAATAAAAATAAATTCACTCAACTTGCATATTTATCCCCATTCGCCAAATATATCATAATTACTAGTTTTCAATCGTAATTGAGTAACATCATTATGCATGTGCAGAAACCGAAACTGCACGTCCCATTTACATGCACAGTAGTTATGTGACCTATTAAACATTATCAACTCATAATTATCTTTTTGTCTGTTATAAATAAGATTCCAAAATTACGTTTGACTCATTGGCGCGCGCCACACGCTGTGCATTGTCCGATTTTCGATCAGAAATCACTACTTTTACCTTCATATCGTCAATATGCTGAGTCTACTATCATCAAAATGGTAGTTTTCGGCAACACTCGGTACTTCTTGACCATTACTACTACACCATTTTTTAACGTTTCCAATATGTGACCCCAAAAAATACAATGGATGTACCTTTAATGTGACGTGTTTCACGTGGCATCAATTAAATTGCATAATACAGCTTCTCTTTTATTTTCTGAATCAAAGTTATTGATGAACAGATCTGTTTTATAACTTAGAGAGTTGCATTAATTATAAGGTTCGTTAAATTGGCTATTATATTTATTAACTTTTAAAAGTATATTATATGATGAATAATGGATCTCAAAAGCTTAACAGAACATCCAATTATAAAAAATATTACATTGACGTTATACATATATAACATATATCTTCCAGCAGTGCATTATGTCTTTGCTTATGTTCATCACTTATATACAGAAGAAACTTAATTGATTTGTACATACTAATTAGATAGGTATTCTAATCTGGAGAACTTGTTCCGGTCCGAATCCTTTTTAAATACTAAAATACTAAACAAACATCCAACATATGGGTAACTCTTAGAGCTCAGAAATGTGTCTGGATTACGGATAAGATAAATTGTACATAAATAAATGTACATCTATGTCTTTTTTTAAATGTTTCTCTTGTTCTTCCAGTTGCGGCTATGTATGGCACACCCAACATGGGTTCGCCCAACATGGGTATGCCGTTCAGAGCACCAAGAGCCGGCCAGGTCAACCCACAGATGCAAAGGATGAACTATGCAGCCGCAGACATGGATATACCTATGGGGATGGCGGGGATGGCGGGGATGACCGGAATGAACGGGATGGCAGGGATGAACGGAATGAACGGGATGGCAGGGATGAATGGGATGAACAGGGTGAACGGTAAATGATACGGAACTTTCTCAGATGAAATGACCGACATTGATAATTAAAATATTATAGACATTGGCATGATTGATATTGTAAGTGCATTACTGATTGAGTTGGCATCCGTAATCGTTGATCTACACAATTATTTCTCCACTCAAAAGTTACACAAATCATATCTTCTCACAAGAGCTCTGTTTCATAACTCATATGCCCGAGGCTTTATCTAATTAACACCGAAACACATTCTCAGTTTCCCACCGATAATGTTGCCATTCACATCACGTCTGTGATAAGGTATATCAGGTGTTAATAAGAAGATAAGCAGGAGTGAATGTACATGTACATTAATGACATTCTTCTGGAGCAACGTCTCTCATTCACATCAACATATACATGTATGTATATAACATGAGATATGATGTGACTAACCTCTGTGAGCAGAAAATGGTCTATATTTAACAGTTTCCAAGTGTTTCTTCTTTTATTTTTCAGGAGGAATGAATTTCCCAATGGCTGAGATGATGAGGTGCAACCTTTACAAACAAATGTTTGAAATGTAAACACCAGCTTAGGACACAGACATTATTTTGCTTAACTTGTGAACGCTCATTCTCGGACTCACAGCTTGAGTTCACGTGAAGTTATCGATAAAACCTGGCATTTGACACTCGTTGAAGAAAGAAAACACAAGTTAATAAACGTTTTTTTTTTACTATTCTGTGTTGACTTCTATATCCGGTTTTGAAAATTACTGGGAATTATATGTTGATATCTAGAGATTATCATATATCTATCAATGATATTGGATGTTTTGCATATATGATAGAGGTTAGGAAACGGCACCCATATCGCTGCCCGGTCCTAAATCCATATCCGTATCAGCCGGGGTGACGTTTGGTTAGAGTGATCTCCCTTTGCTGACAAGCACGCTAACACAGATTAACGTCACAAGTGAAGCATTGTCATTTCAGAGTAGGTCAAGTCTCCAAAACAATGTTGTTGACGATTTTAAATTATTTATTATTAACATAATGAAATATACTATTAATTGGAAAATTGAATAAGAATCATGTCTCACATAATTTTTAACAACCTTAAATGGTGGAGGTTTTATTGGTCTTGTTGATCCCAAAAAGTAAATATTCCCTATATTCTTAATATTTCTTTAAACGTTTCACTTGCTTTAAAACAAGTATGATAAATGATAATATCGGCCTCCTCCCTGAGGCCCTCGGGCTGATATAGGGGTCTCAGGCTGATGTGGGGTACAGTATGAACAATGACATGTTATTTAATTTATAACCTCTAATTATAAAATGACATTTTCCTTGGTTCTTGAATTTAGCAAAAATCCGGAAGATTAAATTATAGTTATAAATTCAAAAACTGACAGCCGTTAGAATCGTTTACAAAATCATTGATTGAATTAATAGGGCGAAGAAAATGAATATCATTACTTTGACAACGGACTTAACTTAAGTAGATGTAGAATTAAATGAAAAATGTAATGTCAGTCCGACCTTTGACTCGACGTCGCATGTGCCTGTATGGAAAGGGAGATAACTCTTAGATCGTAAATCTTAAATCGCCCAGGTTGATATTGTTATGGGTTTGCAGACCGGAATGGTATGGCCGATATAGATATTCGGCAACAATATGGATGCTTCGCCCTAACCTCTATCACAAATGTTAAACATCCCATATTGTAGATTGGTATTATCACAACTACATGTAGTATATTATCCAACATTAATGTATATATTGTGATAAGATCATTTGTTCTACAACTACGGACTACTATGTTATTATTCTACATACACAATAAGATGAAACAATATCTGTTTTACTTCTTTGAAACACATCGAACATTTAATGGAATATACACTTATGTTGTGGTCCAAGTACAAAATTATCGACTACAGGTTAATGAGATTCTATCTACTGTCTAAAGGTTAAAAGCATGATATCAAATGATCTCCTACACAGTTGATGCATACAATACTTACATTTACATTTATCAACAACTTGGGATATGTTTGATGAATGGTATGCAGTGTTTACCTTATTGTCAAATTGTTATATAATAAGTATAAATACATATGTTTAAAAGACAATGTAACCTTAACAGTGATGTCCTCCATCCAAAAAAATTCAAGCACCCTCATTATTCAAGTCAAAAGGTGTAAAGAATGTATTTATACAATAACAAAACAAACAAAACAAACCAGGAGTGAAGACACTCTCCCGCAAAAAAAAAGTCGTCATACAAAATACAAAATAATGTAATCCACGAGTGATAAACACGACTGAAACAGAGATGCATTATGTCTTTAGAAGCCAACAAAACAAACTTTGAAATTTCATGTATTAATAAAGTATTTACACCTGAACAAAGAGATGTACACCTGTCTAGCATCGTGATTTATCATCGGTATGAACTTTAAAAAATCATCACAAAAAAGTGAAACACATATACATATTTCGCGTTGAATTATTTTAGTTTCATATTAATCATTTTTCATAAGGTCAATGTCCACTATGAGTGTCCAACAGAAACATTAAGAATGAAACAAAGGCACTTAAAGGTATATTTTCACCTTGTGCATGTATATAAAAGACACCAAGTGACCACTGGTGTTACAGGTGCTTATTGAAAGCCATGTCTTCGGAAATGTTTCACTTCGGCATGATTATGAAGGCTGTTTTCTGTGTGTTGGCTTTATGTCTTATGCACGTGAATGCATTCGGATCGCAGGGTTTCAACTCTCAAGTATATGAATGTAAGTATATACACCTACTTTTGTACAATAACTAATTACTTCGACAGACAGACAGACAGTCAGGCAATATCGCTATGGTTTAAGGTTTACTATATAAAATACTGAATGATTTGTAATGTTAAAATAACTCTTGTCGTTCCACTTGACATATGTATCTTCACTTACGTGTCCTCGTTCTAAGAGATATAAATGTAATTTAATGTAAATGTAAACCTTATTTTTACTGTTCATAACAAGCCCAAAATGAAAAAAGGAATTCTTTCTTAACTCCATTTGTAGATTTCGAGTATTTTATTTGACATTGTTAACGATGTTAATTGTCTATTTACAGTCGCACTTGAAAATATAATATTATACTTTAACTCAATTTATAACCTATACATATATTTTGAATGTTAATTTGGATATATGATGTATACGATGCTATTTCATCACTCAGATGTCCCGGACCAAGCGCTGCTCTCCGTCCAGGGAGACCCGTATGGAACCCCTTACCATGGGCCTGGAGGTACGAATATAATTAGGCTACCTTGATATACTTAATTGCTCATGTAACACTGATACATTACCGTGTACAAGTTTACGATCTTCAATTTCACTACCAGATAACTGCTTATCCCTAGTTATGCTGCCTCAGTCTTCTATAGAACATTACTACATTTTGTTACGACGTACATAAATATATTACAGCATTCATGAGACTGAATTTCCAAATACATACACTATGCAGATTATCGCGGCTTCTATTTTAGTGGTAGAAGTTACTGTCTATTTCGTGAATTATAAAATATCATAATTTCCATGAAAGTTCTTTTACTCATAACGTGGTTTATTGGTATTACAGGACTGATGTACGTTAACAATGAAATAATGTACTATGTTTATTGAACCGTCGTCAAGATGAATACAGAATTAATAGACAATAAATTTTATTCCACTGCAGGTTCCGGGAATGGTTTGAACGACATCTTCACTTGTAGAGTGCTGCTAAGCATGTTCGGATAAAGAAGTCATTTATCGCATGAATAAACGCTTGAATGTCCATGTATGTGGTTGTCATAGTTGTCCATTGGTTATAAACACGCTCAAAGGAACATTTTACATCCCACTTAGACCTCGTTGCCCGTAGCAACCATTCATAAAAGTGTCCAGTTGATTATCGATATCAGGACTGTTTCGTCCAAACAATCAATATATCTGATACACGGACACAGATAAGTGAGCTGTAAGTCAGTTACTACCATAGTTTCCTCGTTGCTAAAGATACAACAGGACATTTGTCCTCGAGCCCCGTCCTCAACAACAAACGATACAACTCGGAAACTACGGTAGTAACTATTACATATATAATATAGTTATCGAGAGTGCTACCAATACCCAGTTTAATTTGCGTATTTTAGTTCATAAGTACATGCAAGTTCAACACTCACATTAATTTTTAAGGTGAATAACCATACCATTAATTAAAAATGCAAGACATTACATACTCTGAAAAACATTTCAATTCAGTTTGTATTTGAACATATCTTACTTGCGCATAATCCCTTTGACAACGACGAAAGAAATTTGTACCTTCAGCCCATAAATATGAAATGATGTATCGACTATGCTAATAGCATTACAATCAAACAATCAGATCGTGAGTACGCTGTTATTTATTAAAAAAGTCACTGCCTAAGAGAGAGAGAGAGAGAGAGAGAGAGAGAGAGAGAGAGAGAGAGAGAGAGAGAGAGAGAGAGAGAGAGAGAGAGAGAGAGACAGACAGACAGACAGACAGACAGACAGACAGAGACAGACAGACAGACAGACAGACAGACAGACAGAGACAGAGACAGGGAGAAAGAGGATGTGTGGGGTGAGAGAGAGAGAGAGAGAGAGAGAGAGAGAGAAAGAGAGAGAGAGAGAGAGAGAGAGAGAGAGAGAGAGAGAGAGAGAGAGAGAGAGAGAGAGAGAGAGAGAGAGAGAGAGAGAGAGAGAGAGAGAGAGAGTGGGAGAGAGAGGAAAAAGAGGACCTGTATTGTACAAGCAACAATATATAGTTTACATTCGATTTTTATGACGTTACATTTGACGGAATATAAACAAAGCAAAGTCAGTGGTAGCTGTACAAACATATAAATATCATGGGCCGTGTTCAAGATAGGTTTCAAAGTAATCGCTCAATTAGCGATTACTTTTAAACCTCTCTTGAACGCGATTGCTCACTGTAGCGCTACGTAGCAAGGCGAGCAAACTTCGAGGAATTTACACTGTGTCGTTCAAGAGAGAAGAAGCGCTCATTGAGCGCTACATTAAGCGATGAATGAGCGCTACGAAGCGCTTCATTTTGTTGAACCACCGGCTGTTCACATTGCATACTGTTGATGCTGAAATATCGAATGTGGTTTGTTTCTTACTTCACAGTTTCCAAACTTTTACTCTGAACTTTACATTTTTAAGAAAAGGATATTGTATTATTGAATGTTGATGTTATCCTTGTGATTTAAATTTGATCATGTCATCCACCTCAATACATATTCATGCACTTCATCACTATTTTGAATAATCACCCTCACTTTTCAAAGTTTAACAAAACATAGCACTTGGACATACTACTGGTTCTTCGTACTCGGCATTGTGTTCTTGTACTGATCGCTTTGTTCTGGTGAAACATACACGGACACTGACTACCATGAACCGGTCAAAATGTACATAAACTCTACATTTGCGTTACTGGACATGTCCGACCTCATGTTTATCATTTGAGATGTCACAAGGCCTGGGCTGAGATAGACGGCTCACGTTTATATTAAATATCACACTGCCCCATTAAACAGTGGGCATATGGGGATACTATTATAAATCCAAAATAAAAGATAGTACCCTGGTAAGAAGAAAAGAATACTTTATTTTGTCCAGCATTTTAACTGAATAGATGAACTGCGCCTCATCCTCACACAGTGAATGCTTTTAGGTGATGTAAAGTTATCGCTACTCCTCCGGGTCAGAGGAAGTCCAGCGATTTGAACGACATAGACTTGATGATGTTCTCCTGTATTTAATCTATTAATTTACTACGGTAATTAGACATGGTTGCATTAATAGAATCATGTTGAGTTATTCGGCAAATATGTGCATGTGTCGTACCAGTTCTCGATAGTGCTGTGGTATGTTTAGTATCGCCTTACCATATCACTATAAAAGGAATATTCACATGGTACAGATTTAAGAAAAAAACGTCACTCATGTGAGTTGTAAACATGACTTGTACATGCACATAATTGACATAGTTTGTTTACAGAATAATAATTCGAAATGAGATTTTCTGATATTAAAATGAATGTTCAGTTGTCCTTTACATTGTGTATTAGTGCAGTCTGATTAAAATCGACGGTTTTCTGTGGAATACAAATTGCAAAATAGTGCATCTACCGGGATACGAACTCATATCAGTTGTAGGTTCCAAGCAAACCGTCTGAAAACAGCCCGTAGACTCGCGTGTTCGAGCGCAATTCAGGTAGCCAATCAAAAGATGCCCAACAAATGCTTTCGGTGCGAGAAGCTAGGGGCAGATAACTCTAAACAGCTATCCATTTGTCTGTTCCGAATGCTTTCAAAACACACGCCTATACGGGATGTTCTCATACCTTGAGGCGTGGAATCTACAGAACCTGTTCGTATCCCAGTAGATATATTATTTTGCACATTTTATTCCTCGGAACAAGGTCGATTTTAATCAGACTGTGTATTAGTGTACCAAAAAGGATTACCGTACAATGTATAAACGTGATAAAAATGACATTATTACCCACGTGGTACTTCGTAAAGGGGTTTCATAACAAACTATTATGACACATACACTCAGGTGCCAAATTAAAGTTCACAAGATGGCCGCCGTTAACTTCAGAGATTTTCTCACCTGACATGTTTGACAGCTAATAATTCATAAACCGTATTATCAACTTACCTGAAATTTTCAGTACTTAGTTATACATGTACATCCGTTTGCTGCAAGAACTGTCCTCATTCGCTTTGGAAGACTGGCATACAAAGTGACGTCCAAATGTCCATGACGGCATCTATTAAATCCTGGGTGCTGTTTATGTCCAATACCTTTCGCTGATTGTGGGGTTCAATGCATGGTGTTGACATCATTGTTGATTTTTCACTGAGTCGTCTCTCTTGATGTATGTACAGGTGCATTGTCTTCTTGAAATATGTATGCTCTGTTGGCAGGAAATTTGGCAATAACGGGCCACAAATTGTCTTCTAATACATCAATATACTTTCTAGAGTTTATATTCCCCTCTACATGGGTTAGAGTGCCCACACCATCATATGTAAGGCAACCCCAAAACATAGCACTGATTCTTGGCAAAGTTCTGTCATTATGCAATCCAAGACATCTTGGTTTCCACTTTTCCTCATTTCTTCTCCAGACATTAACCCTCCTGTTTTTCCCAAGAACAATCTGTGTTTCATCTGAGAAAATTACCCTAGCCAAGTCTCTGATAACATTCCAATGCAAATGTGATCTGCAAAACTTTCTTCTTTTCAGTCTTTTCACCTTTGAAACTGTAGTGGTCTTCTTCACAACCCTCCTGTGATATCCATTTTCATGCAATCTACGCTGAATTGTCCGTTTAGACAGTTTATGTGGTGTAGTTTTGTTAAAAGTAGAAGAAATTTCAGATAAACTCCTTCTGCGGTTGTTTTTCACAACATTAAGTAACAGTCTATCAGTCCTCCCTCCTGACTTTCTCTTCCTACCAAATTTTCCCTTCCTTCCACTCAAACTGACTGTTTGGGTATTTTCCTTATTTTGTAGCCGCTTCAAAATTTTACACACAGTAAACCTGTTAATCTGTAACATATTACCAATCTTCTTTCCACTGTAACCATCTGCACTAAGCTTCAGTATCATATCTTTTTGAGCAGGGCTCAAATCTTTCCCTCTAGCACCAATGCAAATTGAGCAGACGTCATGCTAGGCAGTTCAGAGTTATTCCCCTTTTGTTTACAAAATCTAATAGGTGCTGAGTCAAGTTTGCACCCCCTAAAATTTTATTTCACATAACTGCTACTGAGGTGAAAAAAGTTCAACTAAAATAAAAAAAAAATCAACTAAAAGCTGCCATCAAGGCGGTCATTTTGTGAACTTTAATATGGCACATGAGTGTATGTGTCATAACACCTTCAAGTAATTTGATTGGCTAACGATGAACTTTGACACTGCCTGGACTACTTTATTCATTCATGAAATGAACGTGATTTTATTCATGAAATTACATCTCATTTTTCAGTTGTTCATTGTTCAGTTAATTCAGGAACTCGTAGTCACCGCAAGGATTGGTTGTAATGAATATTTAACAAACACGCCATGACTAGAGCAGAGCTAATAAGCACAAAGTTTAGAATGCAGCAAGGGCTTTTTTGCTTTCAATCTTACCGTTGGGAATGACATTGCACCAAACGCTCAGTATATCGATGAAAATAACGTGTTCGTAACGGTGTAGTCCTGCTCCATGACTGTGCATTATTAAGAGCCTTTAATACAGTCTAGGTTTTTATTCAGCAAGTCTAGATAAACTGAATACAGTAATCAAAATGATGAAGGTACAGAAATTATAAAAATTCCATAGACTCACAAGGCACAAATAACCGAAAGGAAAGCCATTTCAACGACGATGTTCATCTAAAACATGCATTTAATGAGGTTGTTTTAGCTTGTTTACACATTCCGACGACGGGAAACATGCGAATGGCGGCCGCCATGACATGACGTCATTCAAAGGATGGATAACTCTCATCTCATGTCCTCGAGCAGGAAGATGTTATATTACGTACGCTTCCATCAGCATGACTAGTCCGAATGGTTTCACCATACCGAACATCACGGATTGTAGAACGGTTTGATTTTAAAAGCGTGAATATTTAACGTCGCAATATTATGAACTTATAGATGATGTGACAGGGTTGATATTATTTCGCTGTTCTTTTCCTTTATAGGGACAACAGAAATATATTTTAAAACACAATAAATCGTATGACATAGATTTTGGTAATAAATAAGATACATAACTCCTTCCCCTTTCATATAAAGTGTATGTCCCTAGTGAAATAATTTTAGTTTGTCTCTCGCCAAGGCTCGATACAAAGCAAAATTATTTCACGAGGGAAATAAACTTGATATGAAAGGGGAAGCTCGTTAGATATCCTATAGATAAATCCCTACAGTCTGTAAATTGAAATGAGGTGCTCTGGGATTGTTAGGATAAACTAAATGATTTTATCACATTTATTTGCAAATTTTATGAAAATATGATGAAATAATGATTGTACTAATTTTTTACCCAAAATAACTATTTCCCTAGGAGACAAGCTACACTAAAAAGTTTAAATTTGTTTAATTACAACAACATTGTCTGTACTAAGTTGACATTCATACGCAAGAACATGTTTTATCATGCACGCAAAATACAAAGCTATTGCAAAGACCATTATCTAAAGGCAGTTAACCAGTACCGCTACGTCAGTGAACTTTCGTTTCAACACTGCTGCATGTCTGTTCTACCTAATATCCCTACCTGTTTTCCTGACACGTTGTCTTCTTTCCTATTAGGTCGATTTTGCTGTAAACAAATGTCGGTGTTGGTTAATTATTATTATTATACAATTTCCAACTGTATATAGTACACATGCGAGAGTGGTGAAAAGGGACTCATATATTTGGAATTTGAACTAAATTGCAAACTCACATGACTGCTATTGAACGATTTACAGTTATAAGAAATAAAAAACATTCCACCCATTGTTTGAAAACACATTAGCGTTAAGTAAAGTGTTACGATCTCACAAGCAACGACACCATAACCGAGTGTGAAATCAGCTCAAATGGAAAGAGCTCGTTAAACATGTTAAATGTCAAAGAAGAAGAATACATCATATGTCATATTAGAGACTATTGTTACATTTTTTGGGGAGGGAGTTGGCGTTGTGTTACTTTGGTGCACAGTGATATACATGGAATTTAAACTAACATTTTCCCATGACATCTGCGTCAGTCGATAGTGATGAATGAGTGTAGAGGTCACTATACTACTGTCAGCCTGACAAAACAGAAAACATGTTTTCAATACGATGTTGATTTCATGATGTTGAATCTACGTGAATGGCTGAACGATGAGTGATAGCGTCATGAGACAAGGCTAAACGAGGTCCATGAGTTTCGGGGCAAGTTTTGCTCTTCTATGCATACATTGAACTTCATCTATTTGTTCTCAATGTTCAACCTACCTACAGCTGGATGTTATTATTCAGCAGTATGTTACATGTACACTTGTTGTATTAAAAGTCATATCTCCTGCGTCAGCGATTTATTATTGTCACTAACAGTTATTCCAAATAGCCTCAGGCGTATGTTTGAAACCTCTTACACAACACTAGACTACTGTACTTCTGTACATAGCCCATGGCTATTTCGTATCAAATTATAGAAAGACACATGTCGTATACAAGATGAAAGAAAACACAGTAATTGACTGTTGCATATTATATTGTTGCCATGAATAACAAATAAACCAAAACGTCTAGCTAATCATTTTAACTCGTCAGAAAAGAATTCATGGAGTCAATCATTTGTAACAGAGATGATAAACCATTAGCAAAATGAATAAAATACATTTATTATTCCATGAAAATTCCTTCAGCGGTTGTTGCGTCAGACAAATTTTACTCTATAAGCATATATTACTCTTTTCTGCTGACCAAACAAATGAACAATATTTTTATAATTGGTGCAGTCATTTCCTGAAATCATAATATTAAACTTTCCACTTGAGCTATCATTTCAAAGAAAATAATCATACGAAATACAAGTCAGTAATAGTAATGATATTGTGTTAGAATTGAATTGAAACAATATATCAACATATTTATGTTTATGAAGATAAATTCCAAGTTTATTTTGTAACGTGATTTTGAAGTTATCTCTGCTTCGTTCAGCAACACGGTGAGTAGACCCGCAGTATTATTGTTGCTATGTAAAAGGTTGGAAATATCAAATGAAGTGTGGTATTCAACTGATTTCAGTGAAGTATTAAACCTAAATGTTACTTCATGTTACACATATTTAAACTGCAAACACACAAACTACAAATCAAAATGCTGAAACAATTAACGCAATATCACAATCTTACGGAAAACACAGAACACTATTAAAGAGAAACGGAACAATCATTATTCAATGTATCTGCCGTCGTAAGAGGAGTGTGTACGACAGGAACAAAGACGTCATGTAGAAATCCCATGTAGATCTAAATCATATTGACAAATATCAACGCCTAATTGATAAATATCAACGTCGATATTGACGTGTTGATTCAGAGAACAAACCTTACGAACACGATCTGCCATTCTGAACACAATATATCAAACATGATTGCATGTTCCAGGACCTTCAAGGGATAGATATTATGTAATTGTCCACATTCATCCATCAATAGTAAGACATGCGCTGTCCACTACGTACGGACTGTCCTGTTGTCTTATTAATAACTAAGATAAAGTGGTCACTCCTTCAGACGTCACACTGGTCAATATAAGTCTATAAATGACCTTTGAGGAAAGTTAAATTTTGTTACAATAGGAAGATGGGACCGCTACCGTGCCGCCGATTTTGGATTCTTGGTTTACTTTCATATTCCTTTCTTCAAGGTAGGACTAATTTCAATAGCATATCCATGGGCAATTAAGCAGGACATCATTATTTAGAATGTTTTTCTTTGTCACTCTTCCTTCTGTACATGCAAGCTCGCCTTCATAGCACTACTCTTTTACTGCGTCGATTGACATACATTTTGCTCATAAACGTAATTATGAAAAAGGGGGAAATAATGTAATTGATTAAAAAATTACGTTTTTCATAGTTTAAGTTTAGTCATAGTCTCCATTTAATCAAGTGTCATATTTCAATCGATTTGCTCTCCACCCTTTATATTAGCACCAATTCTCTAATTGTCAGAACTTTACTACGCAAGGGTAATTCAACAATATACATGATTAGAGTTACTTTTAGTCAAGCACAGTATGTTCTTTATTTTGTCATTCCAATGCTGTAGTTGACAAGGTGTGCTAGTTCATATGTAATAATATTTAAATTATAAGATATCATGATGGATGATTTCCATATCACTGAATTCTCATGGCATCATTTCGTGTACATTGTATGTATATTTCGAATGCGCATTTACCACGTATTCATTTCCGTTTATACCATATACATCATGCATTTAACAATTTTAAAAGGAAGTTGGTTAATATTGTTAATTTGTTTGTTATTGTTTTGAGCAAACTACGTTCTCTTAAGCGGATGTATATGTAATTAGTATACATGTCTACTAAAACTCGGTCATCAATTTTTCTGAGAAATACGATAACACTAACGGTATCATTTAGACCGGATTTAAACAATTGGGGTCTTTGCTATATGAACTCTTCGTGTCAGTGGACCATTAATTATGATTATCTATATTCTGACAACGTAATACAAAAACCTGTTTGTTTGGTCATTCAATATGAACGAGATATGAATTAATGAATTTTGGAACATGTACATGCTTGAGCATAGAGCCAATTAGCTCAGTATGATTCATCTGGCTATTATCTAGAAGCTGGATGACATTAGAACAGAAATCGTGGTAGGTGTTTCGGAAAATAAAACATTACAAAATACCACATAAAGTGCAGGAGCATGCATGTTGGGGAATAGTTTGATTTCAGTAGTTCACGTTCACAACAATATATGCAGTTCATGAATGTTAATAAGAGAACAAATATTTTCTTTCATCCTGTAATTTACTTTGATGTTCATATTGCTGGGGATGTTTCACACTTAAACTTTATTCAGTGAACGAACATAAACTGCCAGGCAAATGATAGTACACACCTCAGTTGGTTTCGATTAAATCAATATTTAAAAGAAATCAGATGCATTTGATGGTACTTATCTGCAGTAGTTTGAATGAATTAATTGGTGACTGCGGTTACATTTTAGTTGAAATATAAGAGATAAGACATGAAATTTACACCAACATGACCTCTACCATGTTTGAAATGTTTTAAATGTGTCCAGAATCAGGCACATTTATTAATGTTCACATAGAATAAGTTTTATATGTCGATGAACAGTTGTGTATCAACCAAAATATTTTTTGAAGAAATTTAAAATTTAAAATAAAAAAACATGTTGAAGTATTTTTTGATTGCTGACTAAACACCTGTACTTTCCAGTTTTAGATTATGACATCGAATACTAGAGATATTTGCAATTGAAAATCATACATATCAACATAAGTGTATACTTTCTTTTGCCTGGCAGTTTACATTGTTAGGCCAGACTTTTTTTATTTTTTGGTTTACGGATTTTCAAAAAAAATTATTATAAAAAAAAAAAAAATAAAAAAAGTATTTCATATTATTTTTCACAAAGTTGCTTTCACTAAAAGTAGGCTGGTTATAAAAATATCACTGCTGTAAAAGCTGTTTTTTTGTTGGTTTAATAATGTTTGCTTACAGTTTTCCTCTGACAGGATATATGTAGATGTTAAGTAAGATGACAAAACTGTCACTGTATGTTGATAAATTTTCATTAAAACATTTGCATAAAATGCACATGAACTATTAAACAATTTTAAAATAGTACACTATTCAATCTTCTGAAAAATATATCAAATCTCGTAAAAGGTAGAAAATTTCTGTTATAAGTATATATTGAATAATTATTATTTGGTAATAATGAAGTAAAAGGTTAATTTTAGAAACCTGTACATTTTATAGCCATCTTTGTATAGGCCTATATAATGACATGTCACAAATAAACTAATACACTTCTATATGAAAACACACCTTAAAATTCTGTGTAGAAAATTCTCATTAAAAAAAATTCATTTGTACAGTGTAGTCATCAAAATCCATTTACAGATTCCTAAAATCCTAAACAATAATTTTAATCAAAAAGTTGGCCTTCAAACAGATTTCATCACTTTCGTTCTATTTATAGAATTCTCCCGCCAGTCTAGACTAGACTATTAAGGAATAGGGGTGGCAGGTTGCTTGTGGATTTCTTAGTACCCTGTCAAAATCTGTTTGCTTGATTTTTTAAATTATTTCATGATGGATAACAAAAAATAACATTATTTCACAAGTATTGTCCCTAATCCTGAAATAAATTAAGCTCATGGGAACTTTTATTTGAAACAAAATTTTCATTAAAAAAATCACCTATCATCCCTCAAGCAAAATAGATCGGCCCTGTCACTATGCCATCATCATTTGTGTACGTATGTCTGCATGGGGATACTTATACAAGATTTTTTAAGCAAAGGTTATTTAGAATATTTTAAAATTTGTAGCTTATTGTTAGTCAAAATAAGGACTTTCTTGAAACTTATTATTTAAAAATACTTTGTAATACTGCTTCTGTTGACTCAAAGAGACAGTTCTAAAAATAGATATCTGGGAAGGCCGTAAATGTAGTGTCAAAGCACTGAGTTTGTCAGTCACCTGTACGTTGTCAGATGCAAAATTTTATTAGTTGAAGTACGGTATGTCCTTTTGGTACAAATGGAAAGGTTGTGTCAGTATAGTGTATTAATATTTATTCAGTATTTTATAAATATGGTCGGCGGTAATATAAAAAGAGCAAATTTGAAATTATTTTTTTTTCCACTTCAGCAAAATTTAGGGTCGGCGGATCCGTAAACCAAGTAAAAAAAAAAGTGTGGCCTTACCACAATAAAGTGAGGCCACCTCCATTGAATACCTAGTCTCAGCCCCTTCTTGAATGGGTCATATTTAAACACATGCAAACAGATAATCATTTGATTTTTCACTTTTGATTGATTTCGCGATTGCTGCATAAAACAATAAAGATTACCAATATGAAATCAATCAGAAGTTGTAACAATATTTGTGATTTACATTAATATCGATAGCGCACAATATTGCCTTTAATTACTTTAATATTTCAAATATGAACAGATGAATATGCCGTTTTTAATGAGGAAAATCGTAATTATTACATGAAATTAAAACGCATATTCAAATGTAATCATACCTAAAATAGATATAAAATCAACTAAGAACGCAAAACCAAATGTCAATGGTTATTTAACTTGTTTTCATATTAAGTCTAGAACTATGATGATGTCAACTGAAGCGATTTTAATCAAGTAGTAAACACTATACCATGGATGGAAAGTTCTTGATTTGGTATGCACACTTCTATTAGACTTTCCCTAGTCTTTCATTCAAATGATGTTTGTTTTTTTATCTCTCTGTATGATACGATTCGAGCGGAAGGAAGACTGCTCTCGTCCCAGCCTTACCTTGCCTCAATCACACTCGCTATACTCAATATGATATATAGATTTGTTAAGGCTAGGTTTACCTAAACTGCTCTCGTCCTTCAGTGATATAGACTCGCCCATATGATTACACGAAGGCGACTGGAAGCTAGTTAGATTTCGTCGTCCCAGCGTGTAATATTTTTCATTTGAAAATCATTGTATTTTGAAACGTATACAAATCAAAGTTTAAATCACGCCAAAATGAAATTATGTTAACTGAAAGCAACATTTAGGACACATTATTATGTGTCGATTTACCGTGAGAGTCACACTGTGTTCATTGGCATATATCAATGGACGCAAAGTTCGACTTTGAAATGCTGTCAAGCCGTATTGACCAAAATGAATGAAGAATGACATTGTTTGATAAAGAACCTATTTTGCTCAAGACATTTTGAAGGGTACATGTCCTGCATAAGGAATAATCATTGTGTGTTGCGAGCCGTCTCAGGATAAGAAGTATAGCAATGTATTTAAGATGGTAAGTTATCGCTCTTTTTTGCAAAAAACAATATTGGGCTTCTCTTGCCCTTTCACTCAAGTGATAATGTTATGTCATATCGTGATTATAATGTTTCAGTTGTGTCCCAGACTGCGCCATGTCTACAGGAGAAGTGTCAGAATGGTTTGTGCACCTGGACACAGAGAGGCTTCATGTGTGTCTGCAACAACGGCTTCGAGAACCCGCCCGGAGATACCTCCGTCTGTCTCGGTATGTGCTCACTTAATTTTCGAATCTCACTACGACCCGAGTTACCCAACATCACCACGGAGAATGTGTTAATACGCGAATGTCGTGGACATGCGGTACATTTTATGAACATCAATTACACTTGTACGAAACATCTACGAAACTCCGCAGCTGTTCACGCTGAAAACCTACCTAAGTACGAATTATCTACGAATTATAAGAATTAGATTAGACATAGCATTAGTAATACAATTTCCACAAATAAGATACGATATAACTATTCATATACGAATAGTTTATGATAGTTCGTGACAATTCGGTGATTAAACCGTATGTGTTTCGTCTTTAATTCGCGCGATTCGTAGATGATTCCTAGATGAAACGAGACATCACGGGTGAGAACACAAAAATTATCAACGTCGAAGTTCAAAGAAATGTTTACGGAGCGGTTACGAGTTATATGATTTAATTACGCATAGTTTAAAGGCGCAGTAGCACATTTTACTTTTTTCAAATATCCCATTTATAATGATAGTTTATGTCATGTATATTTTCTTTAGAGGGTAAAACACCTTATTACACAAATCAAATATCCGGAGTGGTAATAACGGCAAACATTGCATGGCGGCGATTTTTATTGTGAACACATTTTATTATTTCGAATGACAAACACGATTCACATGGCTTTACGGAATCATGTACACTGATTTGAAACTTGATTTTTGCTATTGGTGACATTATTTTTCAAATACATTTCATCGACTTATTTGAGCGAAAATACGTGCTGCAGCGCCTTTGGAAGGCATATACGATAGCAAAATCCGTATATGATTCATGGAAACATGTTTTGACAAAAACAATTTTTCCCACAAATGCCAAGAATTGGAGAAATGTTGAGGAATCATTTACGGATTTCAAGAATAAATTACGAATTGCCTACCGATGTTCACGAATGTGCAAATATCCCTTTCGTGATGATTCGGGAAAATTCTGATCGTAGTGAAATAGGGGCATAAGTCAATATCTGTCGTCATTGACTGATGCAATACAAAAAAATATTTTTACATTTTACAAAACCTAAAATTTGCTAAAATAACGTATTATTTCATACATTTAAAAATATGCATTTTAAAAGATTATATGGTAAATAACATGCATGTGCCTATCTTTTTATCACTGAAGCCTCTTTTGACTGAAACATCAAACTGTTTAATACTTTTTATTTGTCATCAAAAGATGTTCTATCACATATACTCCGAAATGTCGTTTATTTTCACTATAAAGAAGTTGTTATCCCGTGAATATTCCTGTTCATATTCTATCATTTGTTTGATAGTTGAATGTACCAAAATTCGATAGTACGTTATGATTCTGAAGTGTAATTAACTATTATAGGTTGAGAACATATTCCTTACAATTCTGTAGTACATAGCAAATCGTGTACTACTCGTCGATTGCCATAATCAGTGGTGTTATCACTCAAGACCGTTACGTCTATGATCGATTTAACTAAATTGACACTGTCGATATTTCATGTTCTTGCGATAGAATTTATCATTCCGAATGGAACATCTCAACTTCCGTTGCAAGACATAATTGGCATGAGTTTCCATCACTGGTCAAGTTAAGCCTTGCTGCATTTCCCAAAGGTTTCTGTGCTAGCGCAGCAGAGAGCACTCTGAAGGTCAGATGTAGCGCGAAGTACAATTTAAGTTGGAAGTTGTTTATACCTTGTTAATTAAGAAACAGAAGACAGGTTGGCGTGCTTTATCGTTAAATAAAACATAACAGGGAGCATAAAACACGAATAAAGCACAACAATGAGTCTTCTATTAATGTTCTTATATGAGATAAATTTAAACACTTACTAGCTTTTATATAAAAAACCGTTGAGATATCATGTTATTTGTATAAGCCATATTTTGAAAATAATAATGCCTCCCGACGTAGAACACATCCACTGGCAAATGAACAATCACAGTGACGTAAAATATGATATATTTTGCTAAGCGACGCTCTAACTGACGTCTTAAATCACGAGCATGTTTTATTGTCTCATACAGCGTGCTGTCGGCCCCATTGACCGCCTGTGTTTTATTGCCCTGGGTAACTTATATTATTGTATATGACACATATATATGCGTATGTTACAGTTGTTACCTGATCTGATTGATAAAATATTCCTCAATTAATCCTTCCTTTACAGACAAAAATGAGTGTGCCTCGCCAACAGTTTGTCCAAATGGACAGTGTATCAACTACATAGGAACGTACCAGTGTAACTGTAACCATGGTTACAAGGAAACATCAACTCGACAAGGTTGCACACGTGAGTAAACGCTTGTCCTTCACAGTTGAACAGATAATAACATCCGTTTCTTAGTAACTATATGTTGTATACCTGCATCTGCCTTATCGGCACTTATTAAGTGCACTCTGCGGCAATGACAAATTTATTTAATTCAATTGATGTTTATTCTAAAACGAATAGCATTTCCTTAAAACTGAAGTCCTCCTAAAGCGTAACATACACTGCTTGTGTTCTTGCAGATGACTCCTCTGTTGCCTCCTCCAATACTTGGGCCTACAGCTCCTTCCTTGACAGTATCGGCTACAATAACCGCAATCAATATGCTGCCAACACAGACCCTCTCCACAGCTATTTACCTCCGACCTCAGTTCAAACCTCAGGGTACCATGCATTTATCAACTCACTCCAAACCGCCCCGAACTCGCAGATAATTCCAAGCGAATACCTCCCACCGTCACCACAACAAGACTTCTTGGAGCAATACGTTCAGACTTTGGTAGATCCATCTGTTCAACCTCCACAAATACAACATTTTCATAACCAAAATCCCGCACAGCCTCCTTTCCAGCCTCAGCAAATGCAAGTACAATCTGCAGTTCAGCATCAACCTCAACAATCTGCCTACCCCCCGCAGTCTCCAAATCATGTAGTGGATCAACATTATACTCACCAAATGGTTCCAATGGAGTCTACAATTGGAAATCAAATGCCACCACATTACGGCACTAACCTAGCAAGCCAATATGGTCATTACCAAAACCCACAAGTGCAACAGCCGATGCCGCCACACATTCCGCCATACTATTACCAAAATCCAGTTGCTCAACACGGAAATCCAATTGACTCGATAAATCAACGGGTACAGCCACTGACGGCAACGCATTATGGCTATAATCTAGTTGGCCAACAGGGCGGTTATCAACACATGGTTCCTTCAATGCAAGCGCCCATGCAGCCTCCAGTGCAACAGCCAATACAGCCTCCTACCCTTCCACATCAGAACCGCGCACCAACCACTACTACTGCAAAGCCAGAAACCACTACCGTGACGGTATATGTTGAAACCGAACCTCCAGAATACCCTGTAACACAGACAACTCCGGGACCAGATGCAGCAGAAACCGGACATGCTGCTGTTATAGGTCCTCCTGAACCGACGTATATAGATACTCCAGCTTCCCACAACACAGCTCCTGTCATCACCTCGCAAGCAAACCAATCAAATCAACATATACCCACTTCACATCATGGGATGCCTATCATTTCAACCAGCTTTGGCCAATACGCCGCACATCAATATCAACAACAGTCTGGCCACCAACATACACAATATCAGCCTAATTATCAGCAGTCATTTCAGGGAAATTACCCGGGTATTCACTCTAACCATGGAGACCAAGGGCATGGTGTAAACAACTGGAATCCATACCAAATGTACAACCAGCCATCTTTAAATTACGGCAATCATAACATGCAGACATTCATGCCACAGTCGTACTACGATCAGTATCAGCAAACACCCTATAACCCATATGAGCAACTCTATGGACAAGGTCCACAAGGCATAAACAACGGAATGGAGAATCTCCACACAAGCACATCGGGACAAACGTATCCACAGGTTACCAGCCAACAAACTGGTCCTACTATTCCAGATCATCCTGTTTCTGGCACTAGTATACCCGGTGATCTTGCTCGTGGTCCTTTTATTCCAGATCATGTTCTTCCTGACACCGTTCATCCCGGTCCCCTTCCCCCACATACTTCTATCCCTGGCCATGTCGCTCCTGACACTGTTAACACAGGTCCTCTGACCCCTCCCACTTCTATCCCTGGCCATGTCGCTCCTGACACTGTTAACACAGGTCCTCTTGCCCCTCCCACTTCTACCCCTGGCCCAGTAGCTCCTGACACTGTTAATCAAGGAACTATTGTTCGTGGTCCATTTATTCCGGACCATGTTCTTCCTGCTACTGATAATCCCGGTCATCTCGTGTCTGATTATTCTGGTCCTGGTCCCTTTCTACCTAGTGATGTAACCCCTGGTCCTGTTGTTTCATCAGGGTATGTTGGAGGTGTCACCGACAGTTACACGCAAGTACAAACTAATGCACAAACAACCACCGTGGCTCCAACTACCGAACCAAGTATCATATCTGTCACCCAGACCCTAAAACATACAACGATTGGCCTCCAGGTAAATGTTACTTCCACTCCGGTACCTACTACAACTGATGTAAGAACAGTTTCGCCACCTTCATTACAGGTAACAGCTAACGCTCCAGCTCCTGGTAGCAGTAACATCCCAAATATAACAACTGCCAAACCTCCCATACAACACCAGACAGTTCCTGTAGCCGCCCCTGTGGCACCTACAACGAGCAATGGTGCAGGAACATTTGGAGAAACATGGCTAAAACAAAACGGTCAGAACGTTCAAATTGGTGTTGGGCTGGACTTGTCAAACATGTATCCGATCACTCAAACTGAATACATTCCCCCCGTTACCAAACCCACTTTCACAACTCCACACTACCGGACATTCGTTCAGTATGATACTACGACAGCATCGCCCGTACCAATGGTGCAAGTATATCAGGATCCTGCAAAAACGAAAACACCCACAGCAGGAAACGGTCAGGGCAATGTTTTCACCAGTCCAGATAAGAATACAAACACTAAGATGAACCAGTATAACACTCCAACGCAGTATATCAGTGATGGCATAAATAGCATTAAAAATCAATATGCAGGAACAAACAGTCAACATATGCCATATGTGATGAACGAACAGATGAATAAGTGGCTCCCAGAACATAGTTCTAACCAGTTAGTCCAGCCATCTCATCAGTATGGTCAGCCATTAGGAAACAACATTGGTCATTCTAGCAACTTGGATCAATACCAAAGTCACCAGTCGAATGTATTACCGTCGAACCAGGTCCAATCGATCGTAAACAATCAACACAACATTAATCCTGACCAGATCCAAACTCAAGGACCTGCTGGTCATGGAGCTTACACTAACCCGACAGGAACACAGTACCAACACTCTCCAGTGATTCCAACGCTAGCCCTAACGAGTGCCGCAAACACTCAGTACCAGACACAACCTTCTGCCTACAATCAAAGATATGTTCCAACTCCATCAACGTCTTACCAAGAATACAGACAAGTTCCGCATGCAGCTGAAGGACAGTACCACAATGGACCAACACATATGAACCAGCCACAAACCAATAATGTTTACCAAGACAACATTCACTATCAATCAACATACACTCAGCATCACAGTAACAATGGACCAACAAATACGGCCTTGAACCAGCCACAATCCAACAATGTGTATTCAGACAATACACAATATACAATAACATACGATCCATATACTTCAAACAACCGATATCCATATTCACAAGTCAGTAACTATGTTCAGAACTCGCCCTCGTACTATGACAGTCACGTCTGGTACACTCCACAATCGGTCCCAAACTACACCGACCTCCCAAAGACACAGGCAGTTGCTACCTATCCCAGAGACAATACGTATGGATCAGAGTCGGTATATGGTAGATGGAAGACCGCTGGTGAAGTTTCACAGCCTTCTCCACAAGAACATACTGGAAATCCACTAGCAAGTGACAGTATTCTCATGGCGTTTTTGATGTCTGAGGCTTTTGCGTATAAACTCAACGTCGCCTAAGTCTGTATATGGTACCGGTATTCCATTGCACATGTTTACTCATCTCAGATCATACATTACCATGCTTCATATGGTTGACAACTGGCATAAACTGACACAGCAGCATTATGTTTTATGAATTATTCTTCACAACTTTATGTGTTTTCAATGACTGATATCGGTTTGGCTTATGTTTCAATGTAATATGCTTGTTGAATAATTAAACTTTCTTTGTTTTTATATTCTCTTCTATTATATGTTGATACCTTTGTCCAAACTGTCACATACTATGAACACGATGAATGATTGGAGACGTCTTACTTTAATGTCAGTATCCTAAAAGTAAGTTCGTTATATGACGAGACTTTTCACTTGTCACATACTCACAGGACAAAAAAAGTCGGGAATCCGCTTGCCGTATCCTTCTGGAATCTTCCAGATTCACTCCAAATGTGTCGGATTCTACAGGACCCGGCAAGGCGGATTCCACTCCTTTTTGTCCTGGATTGTCCGTCTGTCCGTCCGTCCGTACAGAGCACATCTATACCTTACATAAGAACAAGCACTAGTGTGGCCTTTAGCTATACATACTGTGGTATATGTTCATTTGGATATGTTGTAAATACACATTGCCTTTAAAAACCATTGTGTTACATTATCGAAATCCTTCAGACATTCGACTTAATGGTTTTTTTTTTAAAATTTCGGTCACATTAGGACTGCCTTTTTTTTAAAGAATATAAAGAGTCTTCAGATGTCTGATATATTTGTATTCATTATTATGACATAGAATTTAATCACATTTAAGTATTATTCTAATAACTTAAACTTAAAGAACAAGAGAAACAAAGCTTATTTTGAAAATAAAGGGAAAATACATGTATATATATATATTCCTTTTGACAATAGCTGATAGTGATAATAGCTGCATGACAGAAACGTTTTGACTTTGATGATCAAAACGCAGAGATTATTATGACAATCTCGCTAATTTGGAAAAATTTATCATGACGAAGTGTAACTTTAACAGGTTTGATTTTTTTTATCAAAGTCATAATTTCAGACTCATATCAAATTTGAAACTAGTTTACAAACATCAAACTCAAGCAAAGTGTTTTCTGTTATCAAATATATCGACACGAGTTAATCAAAGTTACATATTTATAATCATTTATTTGTACTTTAATCAACGGGTGTTGATATATTTGATATCAGAAGACACGGGTGTGCAATTGTATTTATCATTCAAAATCATTCTTCAACAATTATTAGCAAAAGAATGAATATATCTGAAGCACAAAACTGCCATTTAGCTTCCTCAGCAGTGATCTCAGTGAGGTCATAACAATGTGACGTCATCAGCATTATGTCATCATAGCATTGTTACGTCATCAACTTTGTGACGTCATAGCATTGTATTTAGTGTTCTCAGTGATGTTAAAGCCTTTTGATGATGTAATATGATTATGACGATTTGATTGTAAAATTTATATCTATAATGAAGATATCGCTTTTAGATATCGCTTGATCTCACACAAGCGATATCTACTGTGGGAGACAGGTTTGGGTGATTGAAGCAAATGATGTTCAATTAGAATCAAGATTCAAGGTTCAAGATGTTTTATTTGTAGAAAGGCCAAAGACCCAAAGTACAACGGGTTTACATCAATATATTACCGAGTTACCTTATTTTGTTGTATACATTCAAATACATGTTGAAGAAGTTTAGCACGATTTAGCAGAAATATGTTATTGGTTGATTGACAAAGTTTTGAAGCATTAGTATAAGTGTTCTTGTCGCTATTACAATTTGGAATGAAACGTTCTCTCTCTGATAAAAAATATACGCAGTCACACATAACCTGTTTTTCATTCAGTATTACATTACAGTGTTACAGATGTAAGCATTATTAATATTCACAGTTTTCTTACTCAGAAATCTACTTCTAAATAAGGTTAATACACGTTTATGCTCATGGGAAGTAATGTTTAACAAATATATTTCACCGACAAGTAATGATTTATGAGAACTATAAAATGTGAGAGAGTCACTCTGAAGAGAAGAATGCCAATTTTGATATGAACATTCTCTGACACGTTGGCTAAAAACATGAACAAAATTATCCTGATCCCCAACTGCTTGGCTAACCCATACAAAACCGAAGCCATAACGAAAAAGTAAATATGTTACATGATTGACCCGACTTGGGCTCTTTCTCTCAGCAATGGACAGTAACATGTTATAACTTTAACGTTGATAAGCGTATCTTTGGCATTCTTAACAATCGTTGCCAATACTTAATACATCTAACATACTAGGAAACAAAAAGCGGATATCTCTCACAAATGTGGAGAAGAAATTTACAAAACTTCCTATGAATAATTTCAACACAATTTCTTTCCTCCCAACTCAAAATTTCAACACAATTTCTTTCCTCCCAACTCAAAATTTCAGCCCCCTAAGTAAGGATTGCAGTAATCTTTTTATCAAACAGAAAGAAAGCATCTTTTCCGGAAAAATCGGAACGTCTTATTAATGATTGTAATGGCAATAGAGCTTTACTTGCTTGCCCCGGAAGTGTTTTACAGGCTTTTGAATTAAATGTGTTGAATTACATCTGCATCTGATTGAGTCCTGATACTCCTCACCTTACACTAGAACCCTAGAAGTGGAGACAAGACAAAACGTTTATTGTATACAAGGTCTCCAGCCCATATACAGTTTACGAAGTTACACATAGGTGTATTTACAACAAGTGAAAGCCTCATAACTTATTTGTTAATAAATTGTCTCTTAATTACTGCCATGTTTAATAATAATGACCCTTTGCTTATATTTTGTTCATCACACGAACTGAATGAGTTTTGTATCTGGGTGTTTGGACAAATCCTTATCAGGTATATAATTATTTCTAATTTCATCATATAATTTGAAGAGAAACATGTAAGACATCTCGTCTTCAGCCCCTATTTCTTGCATAATGGACAATTTTTTTTCTTTTCTTCTGAAGGACAGCTTTCTTCCTTTGAGAAGGATACCCCTATATTACGATATCAGAGTATCCTAGCTGGTGCTGTGGGACGTAGAGACGTAGAAATAAGTTCAACAAGACACGGTATCATACCGGAAGCATGTTTCCTTTCTGGCATATTTAATGCACTGATTAATCACGTTTTTCTTTGTTTGTTCCTTCGACTTCGAGCTAGAGATAGTAAAGAAGGATGTGAATAAGGCTGTTATCTCCTTGGCTGAGTTCGCTTGACCAGTAATTAGCTATCATTGAATAACAATTCAGAAAGTGTCGCACATGCAGATGGATAGCATTGGTGGGACCATCTGTTGCATAGCGTATCCCCAAAGGATGTGTTGCGTAGCGTAGTCTAGCTAGTCAACAATGGTTAGCTATTGATCAATACGTTAGAATCCGTCCTGCTATCATGGGGAATAGAGGAGGATGTAAATAGGACTCTACAACACGTCATCGTGTCAGCAACATATTTCATTTCCGAAATCTTCATTAGATCATATCTGTTTACCATTTGCCTACGGTTGACCTATATTGATAATTGTGAGGGTACAACCTTACAAATCGTACAAATCATTACAGTCGTTTTCGTTCATGTTTTATTCGAATCCGGGCAGAATTTTATTCATAAGAAAAGGATTGGGTACAAGTTATACCACTTAGAACACCCTCTCCTATATATATATATATATATATATATATATATATATATATATATATATATATATATATATATATATCCGTTATGTATGGCCTGAAGAGGCTGTGTAGCTGAAAGCGCTCGCCATTAAAATGGATGATTTCTACTTCTAAATCCATTATTTTTTCCATATTTACTACCTGAGAGTTAGACAATCTTCCGATTGTGAACTTTATGTGTATATATATATATATATATATATATATATATATATATATATATATTATTTACATTATTTCTACAAGATGGACAGAAGGCAATAGTTGAAAGACTATTATGTTAAAAGTTATATCAGAGGAACAGTAACAATAATTAAGAAAACCTTTTAGATTGACAAATGTACGTTTGACGATTTTAAATATGTTCTGATTTTCATGAACTTTCATATCTGCATTGCCACGAAGAAGTAACTCACAATTTATGTTTAAAAATTGGACATCATTGCAGTTCTTTGTGTAGTATGTAATTTACACTCCAATAGGTAGTTGTAGGAATTTTCACAAACATATCCAGGAACAACTTGGGACATCGACAATACCAACACGAAAGATATCATAATTTAATGGACTACACACATGAATCGTAACTTTGTAAGTATGATATTATAGTTTGGTTGTTAATAGTTTGGTATTAATATTTGGGTGCAGCTTTATGTTTAATGATAATATTAGATTTAAAAGATTTTTTTTTAAATCTGGTGCCGTAATGTATACGTGTTTGGAAAACCAAAAATACTGTGAATGTTCCAAGACGCAGGCTTCATTCCCGTTTGGTGGGGGTCCGTTATCATCTGAGTATGCACAGTGGGGATTCTGATCGGTATAAACTAATGGTCTAAGGCAGGGTATAGATAAATGTTTAAGTATCTGTAAGAATTGTAATTATAATGTAGTTGAAGATGTTATATACTTCCTGTTTGTCTGTCCTAAATACAGGAGTAATTATATACCATCTAGATTTTCTGTTAGCCCTACTTTCTAGTATTACAAAACACTTGCATTATGAACTTACGCTGAATATATAGAGGATAGTTGACATTTCTCGCCGAATACCTTGTATATCTCATCAAGTGAAGTAGAAATGAATATGTTCACGTGTGAGTATTTTAATGGGTATACAGTAACGTTGTGAGAATATTGATGGGTATACACCAACTCAATAAGAATCTTGAAGTGCAGTCACTGTCTCATCTGAGATCTTGATTGGTATACACTAACGTAGTTAGGATCTTAATGGGTAATACACTAACGCAGTGAGGATCGTGAAGAGTATACACTAACGTAGTGAGGATATTGATGGGTATACACTAACGTAGTGAGGATATTGATGGGTATACACTAACGTAGTGAGGATCGTGAAGAGTATACACTAACGTAGTGAGGATATTGATGGGTATACACTAACGTAGTTAGGATATTGAAGGGTATACACTAACGTAGTGAGGATATTGATGGGTATACATTAACGTAGTTATGATATTGATTGGTATACACTAACGTAGTTAGGATATTGATTGGTATACACTAACGTAGTGAGGATATTGATTGGTATACACTAACGTAGTTATGATATTGATGGGTATACACTAACGTAGTGAGGATATTGATGGGTATACACTAACGTAGTGAGGATATTGATTGGTATACACTAACGTAGTGAGGATATTGATGGGTATACACTAACGAGGTGAGGATATTGATGGGTATACACTAACAAGGTGAGGATATTGATGGGTATACACTAACGAGGTGAGGATATTGATGGGTATACACTAACGTAGTGGGGATATTGATGGGTATACACCAACGTAGTGAGGATATTGATGGGTATACACTAACGTAGTGAGGATATTGATGGGTATACACTAACGAGGTGAGGATATTGATGGGTATACACTAACGTAGTGAGGATATTGATGGGTATACACTAACGTAGTGAGGATATTGATGGGTATACACTAACGTAGTTATGATATTGATGGGTATACACTAACGTAGTGAGGATATTGAAGGGTATACACTAACGAGGTGAGGATATTGATGGGTATACACTAACGTAGTGAGGATATTGATGGGTATACACTAACGTAGTGAGGATATTGATTGGTATACACTAACGTAGTGAGGATCGTGAAGAGTATACACTAACGTAGTGAGGATATTGATGGGTATACACTAACGTAGTTAGGATATTGAAGGGTATACACTAACGTAGTGAGGATATTGATGGGTATACACTAACGTAGTGAGGATATTGATTGGTATACACTAACGTAGTGAGGATATTGAAGGGTATACACTAACGAGGTGAGGATATTGATGGGTATACACTAACGAGGTGAGGATATTGATGGGTATACACTAACGAGGTGAGGATATTGATGGGTATACACTAACGAGGTGAGGATATTGATGGGTATACAATAACGTAGTGGGGATTTTGATGGGTATACACTAACGTAGTTAGGATATTGATGGGTATACACTAACGTAGTGAGGATATTGATGGGTATACACTAACGTAGTGAGGATATTGATGGGTATACACTAACGAGGTGAGGATATTGATGGGTATACACTAACGTAGTGAGGATATTGATGGGTATACACTAACGTAGTGAGGATATTGATGGGTATACACTAACGTAGTTATGATATTGATGGGTATACACTAACGTAGTGAGGATATTGAAGGGTATACACTAACGTAGTGAGGATATTGATGGGTATACACTAACGTAGTGAGGATATTGATGGGTATACACTAACGTAGTGAGGATATTGATTGGTATACACTAACGTAGTGAGGATCGTGAAGAGTATACACTAACGTAGTGAGGATATTGATGGGTATACACTAACGTAGTTAGGATATTGAAGGGTATACACTAACGTAGTTAGGATATTGATGGGTATACACTAACGTAGTGAGGATATTGATTGGTATACACTAACGTAGTGAGGATATTGAAGGGTATACACTAACGAGGTGAGGATATTGATGGGTATACACTAACGTAGTGAGGATATTGATTGGTATACACTAACGTAGTGAGGATATTGATGGGTATACACTAACGTAGTGAGGATATTGATGGGTATACACTAACGTAGTGAGGATATTGATGGGTATACACTAACGTAGTGAGGATATTGATTGGTATACACAAACGTAGTGAGGATCGTGAAGAGTATACACTAACGTAGTGAGGATATTGATGGGTATACACTAACGTAGTGAGGATATTGATGGGTATACACTAACGTAGTGAGGATCGTGAAGAGTATACACTAACGTAGTGAGGATATTGAAGGGTATACACTAACGAGGTGAGGATATTGATGGGTATACACTAACGTAGTGAGGATATTGATTGGTATACACTAACGTAGTGAGGATATTGATGGGTATACACTAACGTAGTGAGGATATTGATGGGTATACACTAACGTAGTGAGGATATTGATGGGTATACACTAACGTAGTGAGGATATTGATTGGTATACACAAACGTAGTGAGGATCGTGAAGAGTATACACTAACGTAGTGAGGATATTGATGGGTATACACTAACGTAGTGAGGATCGTGAAGAGTATACACTAACGTAGTGAGGATATTGATTGGTATACACTAACGTAGTGAGGATATTGATGGGTATACACTAACGTAGTTAGGATATTGAAGGGTATACACTAACGAGGTGAGGATATTGATGGGTATACACTAACGTAGTGAGGATATTGATTGGTATACACTAACGTAGTGAGGATATTGATGGGTATACACTAACGTAGTTAGGATATTGAAGGGTATACACTAACGTAGTGAGGATATTGATGGGTATACACTAACGTAGTGAGGATATTGATTGGTATACACTAACGTAGTGAGGATATTGATTGGTATACACTAACGTAGTGAGGATCGTGAAGAGTATACACTAACGTAGTGAGGATATTGATGGGTATACACTAACGTAGTTAGGATATTGAAGGGTATACACTAACGTTGTGAGGATATTGATGGGTATACACTAACGTAGTGAGGATGTTGATGGGTATACACTAACGTAGTTAGGATATTGATGGGAATACACTAACGTAGTGAGGATATTGATGGGTATACACTAACGTAGTGAGGATATTGATGGGTATACACTAACGTAGTGAGGATATTGATGGGTATACACTAACGTAGTGAGGATATTGATTGGTATACACTAACGTAGTGAGGATATTGATGGGTATACACTAACGTAGTGAGGATCGTGAAGAGTATACACTAACGTAGTGAGGATATTGATGGGTATACACTAACGTAGTGAGGATATTGATGGGTATACACTAACGTAGTGAGGATATTGATGGGTATACACTAACGTAGTGAGGATATTGATTGGTATACACTAACGTAGTGAGGATATTGATTGGTATACACTAACGTAGTTATGATATTGATGGGTATACACTAACGTAGTGAGGATATTGATTGGTATACACTAACGTAGTTATGATATTGATTGGTATACACTAACGTAGTTATGATATTGATGGGTATACACTAACGTAGTGAGGATATTGATGGGTATACACTAACGAGGTGAGGATATTGATGGGTATACACTAACGTAGTGAGGATATTGATGGGTATACACTAACGTAGTGAGGATATTGATGGGTATACACTAACGTAGTGAGGATATTGATTGGTATACACTAACGTAGTGAGGATATTGATGGGTATACACTAACGTAGTGAGGATATTGATGGGTATACACTAACGTAGTGAGGATATTGATTGGTATACACTAACGTAGTGAGGATATTGATTGGTATACATTAACGTAGTTATGATTTTGATGGGTATACACTAACGTAGTGAGGATATTGATTGGTATACACTAACGTAGTTATGATATTGATGGGTATACACTAACGTAGTGAGGATATTGATGGGTATACACTAACGTAGTTATGATATTGATGGGTATACACTAACGTAGTGAGGATATTGAAGGGTATACACTAACGAGGTGAGGATATTGATGGGTATACACTAACGTAGTGAGGATATTGATGGGTATACACTAACGTAGTGAGGATATTGATTGGTATACACTAACGTAGTGAGGATCGTGAAGAGTATACACTAACGTAGTGAGGATATTGATGGGTATACACTAACGTAGTTAGGATATTGAAGGGTATACACTAACGTAGTGAGGATATTGATGGGTATACACTAACGTAGTGAGGATATTGATTGGTATACACTAACGTAGTGAGGATATTGATGGGTATACACTAACGAGGTGAGGATATTGATGGGTATACACTAACGTAGTGAGGATATTGATTGGTATACACTAACGTAGTGAGGATATTGATTGGTATACACTAACGTAGTGAGGATCGTGAAGAGTATACACTAACGTAGTGAGGATATTGATGGGTATACAATAACGTAGTGAGGATATTGATTGGTATACACTAACGTAGTGAGGATATTGATTGGTATACACTTACGTAGTGAGGATATTGATGGGTATACACTAACGTAGTTAGGATATTGAAGGGTATACACTAACGAGGTGAGGATATTGATGGGTATACACTAACGTAGTGAGGATATTGATTGGTATACACTAACGTAGTGAGGATCGTGAAGAGTATACACTAACGTAGTGAGGATATTGATGGGTATACACTAACGTAGTTAGGATATTGAAGGGTATACACTAACGTTGTGAGGATATTGATGGGTATACACTAACGCAGTGAGGATGTTGATGGGTATACACTAACGTAGTTAGGATATTGATGGGAATACACTAACGTAGTGAGGATATTGATGGGTATACACTAACGTAGTGAGGATATTGATGGGTATACACTAACGTAGTGAGGATAATGATGGGTATACACTAACGTAGTGAGGATATTGATTGGTATACACTAACGTAGTGAGGATATTGATGGGTATACACTAACGTAGTGAGGATATTGATGGGTATACACTAACGTAGTGAGGATATTGATGGGTATACACTAACGTAGTGAGGATCGTGAAGAGTATACACTAACGTAGTGAGGATATTGATGGGTATACACTAACGTAGTGAGGATATTGATGGGTATACACTAACGTAGTGAGGATAGTGATGGGTATACACTAACGTAGTTATGATATTGATGGGTATACACTAACGTAGTGAGGATATTGATGGGTATACACTAACGTAGTGAGGATATTGATGGGTATACACTAACGTAGTGAGGATATTGATTGGTATACACTAACGTAGTGAGGATATTGATTGGTATACACTAACGTAGTTATGATTTTGATGGGTATACACTAACGTAGTGAGGATATTGATTGGTATACACTAACGTAGTTATGATATTGATGGGTATACACTAACGTAGTGAGGATATTGATGGGTATACACTAACGTAGTGAGGATATTGAAGGGTATACACTAACGAGGTGAGGATATTGATGGGTATACACTAACGTAGTGAGGATATTGATGGGTATACACTAACGTAGTGAGGATATTGATTGGTATGCACTAACGTAGTGAGGATCGTGAAGAGTATACACTAACGTAGTGAGGATATTGATGGGTATACACTAACGTAGTGAGGATATTGATTGGTATACACTAACGTAGTGAGGATATTGATTGGTATACACTAACGTAGTGAGGATATTGATGGGTATACACTAACGAGGTGAGGATATTGATGGGTATACACTAACGTAGTTAGGATATTGAAGGGTATACACTAACGAGGTGAGGATATTGATGGGTATACACTAACGTAGTGAGGATATTGATTGGTATACACTAACGTAGTGAGGATCGTGAAGAGTATACACTAACGTAGTGAGGATATTGATGGGTATACACTAACGTAGTGAGGATATTGATTGGTATACACTAACGTAGTGAGGATATTGATTGGTATACACTAACGTAGTGAGGATATTGATGGGTATACACTAACGTAGTTAGGATATTGAAGGGTATACACTAACGAGGTGAGGATATTGATGGGTATACACTAACGTAGTGAGGATATTGATTGGTATACACTAACGTAGTGAGGATCGTGAAGAGTATACACTAACGTAGTGAGGATATTGATGGGTATACACTAACGTAGTTAGGATATTGAAGGGTATACACTAACGTTGTGAGGATATTGATGGGTATACACTAACGTAGTGAGGATGTTGATGGGTATACACTAACGTAGTGAGGATCGTGAAGAGTATACACTAACGTAGTGAGGATATTGATGGGTATACACTAACGTAGTGAGGATATTGATGGGTATACACTAACGTAGTGAGGATATTGATGGGTATACACTAACGTAGTGAGGATATTGATTGGTATACACTAACGTAGTGAGGATATTGATGGGTATACACTAACGTAGTGAGGATATTGATGGGTATACACTAACGTAGTGAGGATATTGATGGGTATACACTAACGTAGTGAGGATCGTGAAGAGTATACACTAACGTAGTGAGGATATTGATGGGTATACACAAACGTAGTGAGGATATTGATGGGTATACACTAACGTAGTGAGGATATTGATTGGTATACACTAACGTAGTGAGTATATTGATTGGTATACACTAACGTAGTTATGATTTTGATGGGTATACACTAACGTAGTGAGGATATTGATTGGTATACACTAACGTAGTGAGGATATTGATGGGTATACACTAACGAGGTGAGGATATTGATGGGTATACACTAACGTAGTGAGGATATTGATGGGTATACACTAACGTAGTGAGGATCGTGAAGAGTATACACTAACGTAGTGAGGATATTGATGGGTATACACTAACGTAGTGAGGATATTGATGGGTATACACTAACGTAGTGAGGATATTGATGGGTATACACTAACGTAGTGAGGATATTGATGGGTATACACTAACGTAGTGAGGATCGTGAAGAGTATACACTAACGTAGTGAGGATATTGATGGGTATACACTAACGTAGTGAGGATATTGATGGGTATACACTAACGTAGTGAGGATAGTGATGGGTATACACTAACGTAGTTATGATATTGATGGGTATACACTAACGTAGTGAGGATATTGATGGGTATACACTAACGTAGTGAGGATATTGATTGGTATACACTAACGTAGTGAGGATATTGATTGGTATACACTAACGAGGTGAGGATATTGATGGGTATACACTAACGTAGTGAGGATATTGATGGGTATACACTAACGTAGTGAGGATATTGATTGGTATGCACTAACGTAGTGAGGATCGTGAAGAGTATACACTAACGTAGTGAGGATATTGATGGGTATACACTAACGTAGTTAGGATATTGAAGGGTATACACTAACGTAGTGAGGATATTGATGGGTATACACTAACGTAGTGAGGATATTGATTGGTATACACTAACGTAGTGAGGATATTGAAGGGTATACACTAACGAGGTGAGGATATTGATGGGTATACACTAACGTAGTGAGGATATTGATTGGTATACACTAACGTAGTGAGGATATTGATTGGTATACACTAACGTAGTGAGGATCGTGAAGAGTATACACTAACGTAGTGAGGATATTGATGGGGATACACTAACGTAGTGAGGATATTGATTGGTATACACTAACGTAGTGAGGATATTGATTGGTATACACTAACGTAGTGAGGATTTTGATGGGTATACACTAACGTAGTTAGGATATTGAAGGGTATACACTAACGAGGTGAGGATATTGATGGGTATACACTAACGTAGTGAGGATATTGATTGGTATACACTAACGTAGTGAGGATCGTGAAGAGTATACACTAACGTAGTGAGGATATTGATGGGTATACACTAACGTAGTTAGGATATTGAAGGGTATACACTAACGTTGTGAGGATATTGATGGGTATACACTAACGTAGTGAGGATGTTGATGGGTATACACTAACGTAGTTAGGATATTGATGGGAATACACTAACGTAGTGAGGATATTGATGGGTATACACTAACGTAGTGAGGATATTGATGGGTATACACTAACGTAGTGAGGATATTGATGGGTATACACTAACGTAGTGAGGATATTGATTGGTATACACTAACGTAGTGAGGATATTGATGGGTATACACTAACGTAGTGAGGATATTGATGGGTATACACTAACGTAGTGAGGATATTGATGGGTATACACTAACGTAGTGAGGATCGTGAAGAGTATACACTAACGTAGTGAGGATATGGATGGGTATACACTAACGTAGTGAGGATATTGATGGGTATACACTAACGTAGTGAGGATAGTGATGGGTATACACTAACGTAGTTATGATATTGATGGGTATACACTAACGTAGTGAGGATATTGATGGGTATACACTAACGTAGTGAGGATATTGATGGGTATACACTAACGTAGTGAGGATATTGATTGGTATACACTAACGTAGTGAGGATATTGATTGGTATACACTAACGTAGTTATGATATTGATGGGTATACACTAACGTAGTGAGGATATTGATTGGTATACACTAACGTAGTTATGATATTGATGGGTATACACTAACGTAGTGAGGATATTGATGGGTATACACTAACGTAGTTAGGATATTGATGGGTATACACTAACGTAGTGAGGATATTGATGGGTGTACACTAACGTAGTGAGGATATTGATAGGTATACACTAACGTAGTGAGGATATTGATAGGTATACACTAACGTAGTGAGGATATTGATGGGTATACACTAACGTAGTGAGGATATTGATTGGTATACACTAACGTAGTGAGGATATTGATAGGTATACACTAACGTAGTTAGGATATTGAAGGGTATACACTAACGAGGTGAGGATATTGATGGGTATACACTAACGAGGTGAGGATATTGATGGGTATACACTAACGTAGTGAGAATATTGATGGGTATACACTAACGTAGTTAGGATATTGAAGGGTATACACTAACGTAGTGAGAATATTGATAGGTATACACTAACGTAGTGAGAATATTGATGGGTATACACTAACGAGGTGAGGATATTGATGGGTATACACTAACGAGGTGAGGATATTGATGGGTATACACTAACGTAGTGAGAATATTGATGGGTATACACTAACGTAGTGAGGATAGTGATGGGTATACACTAACGTAGTTATGATATTGATGGGTATACACTAACGTAGTGAGGATATTGATGGGTATACACTAACGTAGTGAGGATATTGATGGGTATACACTAACGTAGTGAGGATATTGATTGGTATACACTAACGTAGTGAGGATATTGATTGGTATACACTAACGTAGTTATGATACTGATGGGTATACACTAACGTAGTGAGGATATTGATTGGTATACACTAACGTAGTTATGATATTGATGGGTATACACTAACGTAGTGAGGATATTGATGGGTATACACTAACGTAGTTAGGATATTGATGGGTATACACTAACGAGGTGAGGATATTGATGGGTATACACTAACGTAGTGAGGATATTGATAGGTATACACTAACGTAGTGAGGATATTGATGGGTATACACTAACGAGGTGAGGATATTGATGGGTATACACTAACGTAGTGAGGATATTGATGGGTATACACTAACGAGGTGAGGATATTGATGGGTATACACTAACGTAGTTATGATATTGATGGGTATACACTAACGTAGTGAGGATATTGATGGGTATACACTAACGTAGTTATGATATTGATGGGTATACACTAACGTAGTGAGGATATTGATGGGTATACACTAACGTAGTGAGGATAGTGATAGGTATACACTAACGTAGTGAGGATATTGATAGGTATACACTAACGTAGTGAGGATATTGATGGGTATACACTAACGAGGTGAGGATATTGATGGGTATACACTAACGTAGTGAGGATATTGATAGGTATACACTAACGTAGTGAGGATATTGATGGGTATACACTAACGTAGTGAGGATATTGATGGGACTACACTAACGTAGTGAGGATATTGATGGGTATACACTAACGTAGTTAGGATATTGATGGGTATACACTAACGTAGTGAGGATATTGATGGGTATACACTAACGTAGTGAGGATATTGATTGGTATACACTAACGTAGTGAGGATATTGATGGGTATACACTAACGTAGTGAGGATATTGATGGGTATACACTAACGTAGTGAGGATATTGATGGGTATACACTAACGAGGTGAGGATATTGATGGGTATACACTAACGTAGTGAGGATATTGAAGGGTATACACTAACGTAGTGAGGATATTGAAGGGTATACACTAACGTAGTGAGGATATTGATGGCTATACACTAACGTAGTTAGGATATTGATGGGTATACACTAACGTAGTGAGGATATTGATGGGTATACACTAACGTAGTTAGGATATTGATTAGTATACACTAACGTAGTGAGGATATTGATGGGTATACACTGACGTAGTTATGATATTGATGGGTATACACTAACGTAGTGAGGATATTGATGGGTATACACTAACGTAGTTATGATATTGATGGGTATACACTAACGTAGTGAGGATATTGATGGGTATACACTAACGTAGTGAGGATAGTGATAGGTATACACTAACGTAGTGAGGATATTGATAGGTATACACTAACGTAGTGAGGATATTGATGGGTATACACTAACGTAGTGAGGATATTGATGGGACTACACTAACGTAGTGAGGATATTGATGGGTATACACTAACGTAGTTAGGATATTGATGGGTATACACTAACGTAGTGAGGATATTGATGGGTATACACTAACGTAGTGAGGATATTGATTGGTATACACTAACGTAGTGAGGATATTGATGGGTATACACTAACGTAGTGAGGATATTGATGGGTATACACTAACGTAGTGAGGATATTGATGGGTATACACTAACGAGGTGAGGATATTGATGGGTATACACTAACGTAGTGAGGATATTAAAGGGTATACACTAACGTAGTGAGGATATTGATGGGTATACACTAACGTAGTTAGGATATTGAAGGGTATACACTAACGTAGTGAGGATATTGATGGCTATACACTAACGTAGTGAGGATATTGATGGGTATACACTAACGTAGTGAGGATAGTGATAGGTATACACTAACGTAGTGAGGATATTGATGGGTATACACTAACGTAGTTATGATATTGATGGGTATACACTAACGTAGTGAGGATATTGATGGGTATACACTAACGTAGTGAGGATATTGATGGGTATACACTAACGTAGTGAGGATAGTGATAGGTATACACTAACGTAGTGAGGATATTGATAGGTATACACTAACGTAGTGAGGATATTGATGGGTATACACTAACGAGGTGAGGATATTGATGGGTATACACTAACGTAGTGAGGATCGTGAAGAGTATACACTAACGTAGTGAGGATATTGATAGGTATACACTAACGTAGTGAGAATATTGATGGGTATACACTAACGAGGTGAGGATATTGATGGGTATACACTAACGTAGTTAGGATATTGAAGGGTATACACTAACGTTGTGAGGATATTGATGGGTATACACTAACGTAGTGAGGATATTGATAGGTATACACTAACGTAGTTAGGATATTGAAGGGTATACACTAACGTTGTGAGGATATTGATGGGTATACACTAACGTAGTGAGGATATTGATGGGTATACACTAACGTAGTGAGGATATTGATGGGTATACACTAACGTAGTGAGGATATTGATGGGTATACACTAACGTAGTGAGGACATTGATGGGTATACACTAACGTAGTGAGGATATTGATGGGTATACACTAACGAGGTGAGGATATTGATGGGTATACACTAACGTAGTGAGGATATTGATGGGTATACACTAACGAGGTGAGGATATTGATGGGTATACACTAACGTAGTGAGGATATTGATAGGTATACACTAACGTAGTGAGGATATTGATGGGTATACACTAACGAGGTGAGGATATTGATGGGTATACACTAACGTAGTGAGGATCGTGAAGAGTATACACTAACGTAGTGAGGATATTGATAGGTATACACTAACGTAGTGAGAATATTGATGGGTATACACTAACGAGGTGAGGATATTGATGGGTATACACTAACGTAGTTAGGATATTGAAGGGTATACACTAACGTTGTGAGGATATTGATGGGTATACACTAACGTAGTGAGGATATTGATAGGTATACACTAACGTAGTTAGGATATTGAAGGGTATACACTAACGTTGTGAGGATATTGATGGGTATACACTAACGTAGTGAGGATATTGATGGGTATACACTAACGTAGTGAGGATATTGATGGGTATACACTAACGTAGTGAGGATATTGATGGGTATACACTAACGTAGTGAGGACATTGATGGGTATACACTAACGTAGTGAGGATATTGATGGGTATACACTAACGAGGTGAGGATATTGATGGGTATACACTAACGTAGTGAGGATATTGATGGGTATACACTAACGAGGTGAGGATATTGATGGGTATACACTAACGTAGTTATGATATTGATGGGTATACACTAACGTAGTGAGGATATTGATGGGTATACACTAACGTAGTGAGGATATTGATGGGTATACACTAACGTAGTGAGGATATTGATGGGTATACACTAACGTAGTGAGGATAGTGATAGGTATACACTAACGTAGTGAGGATATTGATAGGTATACACTAACGAGGTGAGGATATTGATGGGTATACACTAACGTAGTGAGGATATTGAAGGGTATACACTAACGTAGTGAGGATATTGATGGGTATACACTAACGAGGTGAGGATATTGATGGGTATACACTAACGTAGTGAGGATATTGATTGGTATACACTAACGTAGTGAGGATATTGATGGGTATACACTAACGTAGTGAGGATATTGATGGGTATACACTAACGTAGTGAGGATATTGATGGGTATACACTAACGTAGTTAGGATATTGAAGGGTATACACTAACGTAGTGAGGATATTGATGGGTATACACTAACGTAGTTAGGATATTGAAGGGTATACACTAACGTAGTGAGGATATTGATGGGTATACACTAACGTAGTTAGTATATTGATGGGTATACACTAACGTAGTGAGGATATTGATGGGTATACACTAACGTAGTGAGGATAGTGATAGGTATACACTAACGTAGTGAGGATATTGATGGGTATACACTAACGTAGTTATGATATTGATGGGTATACACTAACGTAGTGAGGATATTGATGGGAATACACTAACGTAGTGAGGATAGTGATAGGTATACACTAACGTAGTGAGGATATTGATGGGTATACACTAACGTAGTGAGGATAGTGATAGGTATACACTAACGTAGTGAGGATATTGATAGGTATACACTAACGTAGTGAGGATATTGATGGGTATACACTAACGTAGTGAGGATATTGATGGGTATACACTAACGTAGTGAGGATATTGATGGGTATACACTAACGTAGTGAGGATAGTGATAGGTATACACTAACGTAGTGAGGATATTGATAGGTATACACTAACGAGGTGAGGATATTGATGGGTATACACTAACGTAGTGAGGATATTGAAGGGTATACACTAACGTAGTGAGGATATTGATGGGTATACACTAACGAGGTGAGGATATTGATGGGTATACACTAACGTAGTGAGGATATTGATGGGTATACACTAACGTAGTGAGGATATTGATGGGTATACACTAACGTAGTGAGGATATTGATGGGTATACACTAACGTAGTGAGGATATTGATGGGTATACACTAACGTAGTTAGGATATTGAAGGGTATACACTAACGTTGTGAGGATATTGATGGGTATACACTAACGTAGTGAGGATATTGATAGGTATACACTAACGTAGTTAGGATATTGAAGGGTATACACTAACGTTGTGAGGATATTGATTGGTATACACTAACGTAGTGAGGATATTGATGGGTATACACTAACGTAGTGAGGATATTGATGGGTATACACTAACGTAGTGAGGATATTGATGGGTATACACTAACGTAGTGAGGACATTGATGGGTATACACTAACGTAGTGAGGATGTTGGTGGGTATACACTAACGTAGTGAGGATAGTATACAATAATTGACTAGTGATGAGGTCAATACCTGTTTTTTATGGACCCGAGAAAACAATATTGACCAAGGAAGAAGTCCGCGGTCAATATTGTTTTCTCTGGTCCATAAAAACAGGTATTGACCGAATTCACCAGTCCATATTTTTTTTATTATGTATTTGATACAGAAACGATAGGAAAACAATAAAATACAGTCAAAATGCAATTTGGTTTCAACAGCTGGGACTACGGTCAAATGACTTCATGATAACCTTAGCATGACGTCATGCAACAATCGTTTGACGTCATGCAACAATCGTTTGACGTCACTCAAGTCAATATTGCTTTTGGTCGGACTCGGGCTGGAGTCAAAATACTTTTCTGTCGACGGTCACGTGATGGCCTCTCGACCAATCAGATCGCTGGAAAAATATGCTTGCATAATAATGATTGGTATACACTAACGTAGTGAGGATATTGAAGGGTATACACTAACGTAGTGAGGATATTGATTGGTATACACTAACGTAGTGAGGATATTGATTGGTATACACTAACGTAGTGAGGATATTGATGGGTATACACTAACGAGGTGAGGATATTGATTGGTATACACTAACGTAGTGAGGATATTGATGGGTATACACTAACTCAGTTACGAATTTGAAGGGTATACACTGACTGAGCTGAGATTATCATTGGTGTACACTGACGTAGACCAAAGTGAGGTGTAAGTAGGTTATATCTATATTTTTCAGAGTGTATGAGCTGATACACCTACATATTGACTCGGACACTTTCCTCGATGGGCCCCTCTTCATAGGTATAGCTATCACACATCTAATCATTGTATTATTTTCTTTAAGCGAGAAGAATGGGGAGGATTAGGGTTCTAGGACGCGTTATAAGCGTTATTGGCCACATAATGACAAGTCTGGACATTAGAACATTTTATTTAGCAGTAGCAGGAGATTGTTATAGCGAGTTCAAGCATAGAGCGGATGGTGTCATATATCGGTCTACATACATAATACATGTTGATACACCAGTCTATATGTTACAGTTAGTATGTATAATCAGGGAATATGTATTATCCCTGAAATTTTCAGGGATCTTGTATATGTCCTGATTCACTCAGTGATTATGTATATTCCCTGAAATTTCCAGGGATTAGACGAAAAAGACGCGAAAAGTATTATACATATTATATTCCCTGAATGTTTATAAATGATGTCATGAAATAACTGGTTGTTTCAACTAGTTTTCGGTCTTGCAACATCCAGTCTTCCAGCATAACTCATATCGAGACTCCAAACTAAAGAAGATCTGCTTAGCATCATCTCCCAAACTCCAACATCAGAACCTGACACAGAGAACCAGCACAACATCAGAACCTGACACAGACAGAAAACCAGCACATCATCAGAACCTGACACAGACAGAGAACCAGCACAACATCAATATGTGATTGAAACCCGACAAGAAGAAATTCAAACCAAGAGAAATCGGGCTGCAGAATCCCAGTTGCAAGAAGCTGAGTAGATGGTGAAGAAAAATACAGTTGTAGACTACTGACCGAAGTGAACGTAGGTGACAATGTAACAATCACAATTCCATCTGAAGACAGAGGAAGAGCTGATCCTCGTAATGTGATAGGGGTCTGGACTGATATTAGTAACACTGTCATGTACACAATTGCCGTGAACAGTCTGAGTGACGTGTCCACTGACTGCACTGTGTCGGTCAGATTTGTTCAGTCTGAATGAGTCTGAGTGTAATGGACAGGGATTTGCCAAGTGTGAATGTGCTGGGACAAAAATATGTAAGACAAATACATGCAAGTGCTACAAGTCTGGTGTCAAGTGTGACTCCAGGTGTTACCCCTCACTCTCATGTAAAACATACATTAGTCTGAAATCAAAGGCATACGTTTCATGTGGTACATGCATATGCGTTTTGGTAAAATTTTTACCCTGTGTTTGGGTAAATAATTGACACACCTTTTACAAGTCTTTTTTATGTACGACATGTTGTTAAGTTTGGAATGTAATACAGAAATAACTTGCATGCATTACATGCATATGCATTTATGAAAAATTGTTACCCTGTGCTGGTGATACATAGTTGAAACAACTGTGTTCAGTGAGTCCATGTGTGATTGGTTGTTAAGGTTATAATTTAATGAAGAAAACAACTATCAAATGCGTTGGTTTCTCATTTAAAAACATTCAGGGAATATGTGTAATACTCGTTGGGTTTTTTCTCAGGGAATATGTATAATCCCTGAACATTTCAGGGATTATACATAATCACTGAGTGAATCAGGGAATATACATAATCCCTGAAAACTTTAGGTACATGTATAATAGATATTCCCTGATTATGCATATTAACTGTAACATATATACATGATACATTTTGATACACCAGTCAATAAACAACATACATGTTGATACAGCGGTCTATTTATATTGATACATTACGAACCAGTTTATATAATGATATATGTGAACACACCATTTTGTTTTTATATATAGGATACACGTAGATACACCAGTCTATGTACAAGGTACATGTTGATACACACTTTTATATAGAAGGGACATGCTAAAACCCGCTTATAAACAAGATAATGTGACCACAAAGGTGTTGCAGTTTACCAATAACAACAAAGAGTGTATACATAAATGAGATTTGACTATCATAATGTAAGGCATATATATATTTATAGTAAGGTTGATCATGAAGTGTGTGGATAAATCAAAGATGAATTAAAACAAATCTTTGCATTCAGATCCACTGTACATGGGTTTCTCCAGTACTGCTGTCTAGATTGTTATAGATAGCAGTGCATCCTGCCCCATTGAACACGCGTCGTCCCTAATTCTGGCTTTTCGTAGCCCAAACTTTCATATCGGCATTTCCCACAACTGAGAAGTACATTTCATGTACTTTACAAAGTTGTAATCGTATTTTTACATGACGATAACTTATATTGTGTGTGAAATGAAAGCTATTGTATACAGCTATACAGTTGTTCGTGATACCAGTTCTAAATGCCCTACAAGGGTGTTTCTGCTTGTAACTCTCTTTGACATTTACCAATGAGTACAGTAATCAAACACTCTTCATTCCGTGCGTTTTAACGTCTTGATTCCTTCAGTTAAAGTATTCCAGAAGACAGCCTCCCCATATACGTCCGTGCTGTACTCCAGGTAGCTGTTTCTAGTCATCATCAGAGCAAGATCCTTGGGCAGCTGATTCACAGCGACTTCCTGCAGCAAAATCACCAAGAGGTTGTTCAGTTTCCGGGTGATCCCGTCCAGTCGGGCCATGTGGAACTCATAGATGCACCACTCACTCTTTAGAAACTCAGGCGACAATAGAATCACGGTCTTCCTGCTGTTTTGGATTGCATGAATGATGTTGTCTGTGATGATATCTCCGGGGAGGAAATCTCTGTCGTGGATGCAGAGCTTCAACCCCAATTTGCCTTCAAGCTCAACACGCATTCGTTCAATGACAAAAGTGCGATCTCTGCCAGCATATGATATAAAAGCGTCATACTGGTATCGGTCAGGGTCCTCTTCATCAATGTGTTTAAGTAGGTATCTGTTCCTACCGGCATGATACAGATATCTGAGCTTCCATCTATGTCGGTAGACCATGATACCAGTCACGAACATCAGCACAGCAAATGCTCCAGATACTGATGATGCAATCAAAACAAGATCAGATTTACAACTCTCGTATAAACTTGACAAGATGTGGTCAAGAAACTGCAGCTTAATGTTTGTCCCGTTCGTCAGAGTGCACATCAAATTGTCCCTCTCCTGCAGATGGTCACTGTCTCTAATCCATTGGAGAAACTCTAACGTGTCACAGGAACAGGAAAGGGGGTTGTTGTCTATGATGACCTTCGCACTTGGAAGAATATCCAGCTGCTCTCTGGCCCGTCGTGGAAGTGTGGTTAACTTATTGTTTTTTAAATTCAGCACCCTCAGATTACTCATGTGACTTATATCAACATCGAAATTTGTCAGAAAGTTTCCACTAATGTTGACATAGCGAAGATTCACCGACCAATGACATATCTGCTTAGGTAGTGAAATGATACTGTTCTTAGAAATGTCTAAAATCTCCAATTTGGAGAATTGCTTGAGAATTTCTCCGTTTACATCGGTACTGAGAGACTGTCCCAAATCATTGTAAGAGAGGTTGACAAATTTCACTCTATTTGAACCTGTGACCAACGTTTTGCTGATCAAACTAATAATATTTTGTGAGAAGTCAATAGATTTAACATTTCCAAACCCAGAAATAGGACCCATCAGTGATGTAAACCGATTCTCACTAAGATCTACTGTTGATAATTCGTTTCTTTCCGGATAAAGAAACAACTTTCCTATGTCTCTTTTCTGAACTGTTTTGCCATATCTAAACACTTCCAAAGAAGACATTATGTACAAAAAAGGACCTAAGGGAGTTGTGTCCCAGGTCTTGCTGAATAGATTTCTAGGATTCCATGTTACAAATCCAGTCAAATCTAGAATCCTTATAGATTTTAGTAGTGCCATACCTGTGAAGTTGGCACCGTCGAAGTCTCCAATCATTGTATACCGAGCGCTTATAACTTCGATAGTTTTCGGTAAAAGTGAAAAGCAAGCTTTCCCAACATAGGAAAATGCGTTTCCATCTAAATGGAGTTCCTTCAAACCAGTGTGTTGAAGAAAACTACAATACAAGCCATCAAGCGGAAAGAAGACCGATTTTAGAGTAGTAATATAATTCAGTACTAGAGTCTTTAAAGTGCCATGCCTGAGCCAGGATGCTATGTTGACAACCCCATTGACTCCGAGATCGTAATTCTGCGACAGGTCGAGATATTCCAGCTTAGTGAAGACTTCTTCAGTGGCACGTTCAATGGTTTTGACAGAGCTTCGTATCAAATTGAGATGTCGTAGATTGGCCATTCCTTGGAAGTCAGATACAGACATCGTGACGAGATCGTTGCGGTCAAACAGAAGGGTTGTGATATTACCTGGTTTCGGTAGGAACACATGCCTTAAATCCAAACGGGAACAGTCGGCTAATGTTCCTCCATACTCCGGGTCGGGCTCACAGGAACAAGGCTTACACTCCATTGACATGACAGACAGTTGCAGACAGCTACACATCATTAGTAGCAGTAGACTAGATGTTTCAGTGCAACTCATCTTTTTAATCTGAAATAAATAACATGCCATGAACCTCCAATATATTGACTAACTGGCATTTAGTAGAGAATTAGCAATCTTAGCACAAGTCTTTGGACCCTTAGAAGGGGAATCCATAATAAAACATGTTCTCGTTTACAGTTTTTCATTGTGAACAGACACAAGATTTCGGAGCTGCTTCTTTCTCAGGTGGAATTGTGTGTGTAAAAATCTGGATTCATTTACAAACAATGTTAACAATAGCGAGGAAGCCAAACCAAGGAGATTAAGCTGTTTTAAACAGTGATGTGTAAAATACACGAGCCGGTTATTTAATGAGGAATTGCACTACAGACATTAGACAGAGGTATACTCGATTGTTAAGACAACTCTGGCCTGTAGGAGTATCGGCAGGTGGTATCGACGAAACAGATCTAGACAAGAGTAAGTCCAGTATTTTATTTAATTTCAATATTTTGATATTACAACTGTATGACTGAAAACATTCATAATTATAATAGATACATGGTTGTTAGTTTTGCAATGACGAATTGCATTACACAGGCTAATCGGTCATATTTAAATATAGACACAATAATTACAGTGAAGAACAGAAATCAGTTCGGGATAAGAGTAGAGCCCAGAGGCGTTATTGACAGATGGGTGGATGGTGCTCCCCGGATTGCCTCCGACAGGAACTGAGTAGTGGGTAATTGCTTGTTATTTGGTAGCTCGGATTGCCTCCGACAGGAACTGAGTAGTGGGTAATTGCTTGTTATTTGGTAGCTCGGATTGCCTCCGACAGGAACTGAGTAGCGGGTAATTGCTTGTTATTTGGTAGCTCGGATTGCCTCCGACAGGAACTGAGTAGTGGGTAATTGCTTGTTATTTGGTAGCTCGGATTGCCTCCGACAGGAACTGAGTAGTGGGTAATTGCTTGTTATTTGGTAACTCGGATTGCCTCCGACAGGAACTGAGTAGTGGGTAATTGCTTGTTATTTGGTAGCTCGGATTGCCTCCGATTGGAACCGAGTATGTGGATGATTAGGTTTCTGAAGGGCATAAATAAGTGGCATACATTATAACAGGAAGATGTCTTGGATAACAACTTCTTTAATGTGAAATACAAAAAGTTGTTATCTAGAACATCTTCCTGTTATTGGTGGGTGATATGTGTAAAAGTGTGTTTACTTAAGAATTACTAATCAAATCTTCAGGGATCATAATGACCGACTGTACATTCAAAAAACTCGTAACAGATAAACAAATACTTTTATGAAACATTAAAGTGAAAAGTTAGCTTGTCGCTGCTTTATATACGTAGCTGATTAAACCATGTAACATAACGATATTTTCATTTAAGCATATCGCACACGATAAGGCAACTTACCATAGTGATTGGTCAGGCAGCGACAATTACAAAAACAGGTGCCCCTCCTACACGGAAGGTATTATTGATCTTGGGTTATTAGTGAAACTCCTGAGAAACATTAATCCGAGCGATACCACACACTGTCTATTTATTGTATAAGAGCTAAATTCAGGATGTAATATGCTGCAAACACTACAGGAAACTGGCGGATATCCTCCTGCCCAGCTTAAAGATGGAGTTCTATTTCTCTTGTTCTATTCTATATAGTCCGCTCTCCTTGAGATCACTTGAGATGAAAACTTGCTGTATCTTCACTAAGTTACCATTTTACATAATACAACATATATTCTGATAGCTTATTCACAAAGTAACAAATACATTGCCATTTAACTAATCAACAATGTCTTGATTTGACCCGACTCTCGTAGCGTGGATGCATGGCTTCACTTCTCATTGTTTTATTTTGGAATGAATGTGTGCTAACCTTTATTTACTTTTTTCGAATATGAAGTCACACAATGTTAGTAATATGTTTCACCTGGGTTGTGGAATGAACATGAATCAATAACATACATATATATGTTGTGTCCAATTTCGTTTCCACAAAAAATAATTACCCAGATTAAACCCTCTTCCTTTCCTATTTGAAAAATCCCAAGAAATTCATATGTCATTATATACATAATTATATGCTAAATCCAAATTCTGTTATCAAATAATAGGGGTACTGTGCTAGAGCTACCAATTTAGGTGAGGTGTCGCAATGTAAATAAACTTTTCATTTTCATTAGCATAAAACAACTCCTAGTTCATGATTGTGGCTTTATTTGAATTATTCATGGTTCATGGTTCATGGTTCATGGTTCATGGTTACACTCATAATACTATGCAAGACGAACATGCAATTATAACTTTTTTCAGCAATTTGACTAAAATTCAAATTCGCCAAATTTTGCTGTTTTCTTTTAAAAATTCATATTTATTTCAATTAGTCACACGCATTGCAGGGTAAATTCGCTATTTGATAGAAATATTATCCACCAACAAAATGAAACCCATAAATACCATATCTATCTGGGCTAACTTAAATAATATTTTTTAAAAACTGATACTTGTATGTGTATAATTGGCAATTAAATACAATAATGCAATTACCGAATGCTTATAGATAACAAAACAATATGTTGAATGTCTAATGTACGTGCATGACACTGTTAGTGAAAATGAAGACAACAGCTATCTGACAACCGAGGATCTCATTAACAGTGGTAAGGAACCTCCCAATAAATATGATATATATACATGTACGGTAAACTCCCTCTCCTTGTCATAGTATGTAACACAGATTAAGGGCCTTTTTCGTTCTAATAAAGAACCCCAAACAACCACATGAATACTTCTGAATAGCGTCAGAATGGAGAAACGTGTTCGGTTCTTCAAAAGAAATATAGTGTTTCCCAACGTACATGTACAAGTAAGGTGTTGGTTCACATTATAAATACAGCATTTACGTTGATCACAAACATGATCATGACTCTACACAGCTTTGATGATCAGTACTTTAGGGAGGAAAGTAAGGGTCAGTGACAATTAAAGTGAGATTAAAGACAGACAGACAGACAGACAGATTGTTTATTAAAGTATCACCTCATTATAAAATATGTATGTAAAATGCGGCCTCGGAGTAAAGAGGAGTTAAAAGAGAGACAGATACACAGATTGTTTATTAAAGTCTCACCTCATTATAAATTATGTATGTAAAGTGCGGCCTCAGAGTAAAGAGGAGATAACAGGTCTTGTCAAGAACGTTTAGGAAATCAATCAAGCAAAACATCCCGGCTTTTCAGATTTTGAGAAATGTTATAAATAGCTTTGAGATTTCCAGCATCGTCCCATTTGTTCTGATGAGCCACTCTATATAAAGTGTTATGGGAGACTGTTATGACATACACACGGAAATTTGAAATGATATGTACAGTATTTGTCAAAGGTCGAGATCATTAGTGCCACCTGCGAGTTAAACACGTTTTTGACGGAAACCGAACCTTATTAATCCAATAAGTAAGATCGCCGAGAAAGAATATTTATTTAATGACGTTAAGGCGATGGAGCGATATACTAATACGACAAAGTGATAAGATTCAACGACAAAGCGAAATGACCACAAAATGATCACAAAAGGATTTACCAACACAAAAAAAAGGCCGATCGAGCGATTTCAAAGCGATAGAGCAAAAGAGGTAAACAGCAAAAGAGCGTTAGAGACCAAAAAAGCAAACAAGTGAAAATGGGATAAAGCGATATAGTACATTTTAAGAGCAAAAGGGCGATAAACGGAGAAAGCAAAAGAGCAATAAAACAGAAGAGCAATAAAGCAGAACAGCAATAGAGTGAAAGACCCGACAAAGCACTAAAGCAAAAGACCAATAAAGCGAATGAGTGATAATGCGAAAGAGCGATAAGCGCAAGAGCTTTAGCGAAAGGGCCATAAGGTGTTAAAGATGTATGTTTAGAGTAAATAAGATTTAAATAATTTTAAAACTAACTAGGAGTGCCAAGGCAATACTTAGGTCTTCAAGACTTCTGCTTGACCTTGAACTCCATGTTGGACTATCTGTTATTCATCAGTTTCTCTGCTTTAAAATGAGATATCAAGCATATCTCTATCTTTAGTAGTTTTTTTTACAAAAATTATCCAAAGACAATAACCCTCTTAAAATGTTACATTTGCTTATTAATGGACCCCTACATGATCTTTCTCATGATTGAGACAAAATGGTTAATATTTTCATACTAAGGTGTGACATAGAAAAACTTGTTCTTCAATTTCCACTTAAGTAGATGTAATCATCATTAAGATTGCATACATAGGTGATGCGTTGTATGCGTTATATGATGCTGAATATTCAAGAAAATACTAAAAAATACTTAAATTTGGACCCCTAGGCAACGTTTGCGATGTTTGAAGTTTAACTATCAACTTTTTGATGAAAGGGTTCAACAAAAAAGTTGTTGATCTTTAATTTTTTATCAGAAGGTGTGAATATAATGTCAATATCTTAATTAGTTGAGCAGTTGTAATCCTTTGAACTTTGATGAAAACGGCGATTTTCAAAAAATGACAATCTTCTATGACCAGTCACACGTGACATATGTCAGACACATGATTGAAATTTATTGTCTTTAATACATGACATCGGTAATTCAAAATGAGCTGTCAAACATAATAGTATCGTCAGGGGTTTATGATCAACAATTCTACAAATAAAGTAGCCCTCAAAAAGTCTTCAAATCATAAAATCTTACTTTTTCGGGAATATGTCCAAATTGTGCCGAAACTATCAACATTTATATGATAATGATATGTTATGGAATGGTTAAGCTGATCATTATGAACAGATAGCAATAAATAATTTTGACATAATGCATTTCACGACAGAGTTATGTCCCTTTAAACATTCTACTAAATTTCGCCCTCATAAAAAATGACAATTTTCTAGAGCAGATTACGAAGATTCTAGGATGAAATTCTAAATTCGGCTCAATCAGTCCTCTCAAGAATTCATTTATCTTCAAAATGAGCTATCACACATAGCTGTATGTATTGCTGTGATTTAGAAAAAGATTTTTGAAGACGCGTACCCTCAAAATCGCGAAAGTTCACAAAATTTTCAGTTTTTGCGAAATAGCAAAAAATCTATTATAACGGCCGAAAACCAATATAGTTCTAATCAATGAGGAATGTTGTTCCACATAGTGGTGAAAGTTCTGTGCAAATATCTTGATTAGTTTTCGAGATATTGAGGTTTGAAGTTTTGACTTCAAGGGGAGATAACTCGCGAGAGAAGTGGAAAATCAAAAAAGTGGCTCGACACAAATCGAGTTTAAGTCACAAGCTACAAACTGTGAAAGAATCATGAAAATCGTTTAAGCGGTAAAGCGGGAATCCTTCGGACAAAAAAGGTCAAATAATAATAAAAAGAAAGAAAAAAAACAAGATAATAACAATAGGTCTTCCAGACGTAGTCTTGAAGACCTTATTTAACGTAGCAAAACATTGCAACTAGCCCCAAGAAAATATAAATGTTATTCATAAAAGACCCGCATTCGTTTATTGCTATAAATAGAAAGGGGCGTAGTATGTGCGAGGTCGCGCAAAGGATGTGGGACGTAAACCGGTCAAAACGATCGCTAAAACAAATACGACAGCTGTCGACATGTAATATTGTAAGAAGCTGCTGCTATATATCCACCGATTGCATCCCCTAAACACTTGGAGTTCGCCTTTCTCACGCACAAATATTTTCCTCCTCTCTTCTCCGAGTCTGAAAAATTTGCTCGTACTTGGCGGATATCATTGCGACACTTGAATCTTCAGTTAAGGATCAGACATCCATTAATAGACACTCGAAGTGGTGTACAGAGGAATGGACGATAAACTGCCATTTGAAGAAGGGTTTAGAAATAAAAGACGGAACGAGAATCTCAACAGAAAATGGAACGAGATGTGCAAGGCAGAAAGAGTATGGGTACGAAATAAAGAAGAGAGAAAGAAAGAGAATAAGGAAAGGTACATTGCTCTGAGGAAGGACTTTGTTAGGAATATACAGCTTTGTAAACGTACTTACAGAAGGCAGATGCATCGGGAACTTGAAAAGATGCGAGGAGAACAATGACCAACTGTGGAAGAAGATAGGGAAGATTGGAGTGGGTAGTGAGAGACAGAAGGGAATCCCCATGGAGGTTGTGAGAGAGGATGGGTCAGTTACTACGGATAAACAGGTGGTGCTAGAGACGTGGAAGTCTGCATCCAAGACCCTTTTAAACCCTGTTGAAACTGATTTAGATGAGATTGATGTAGATGTACCAGACCTGGAGGATGAAACTTTTAAAGCAAGTATATCCCTCTACGAGATTAGGCGTGCTCTAGTGACAGCGAAGAGTGGAAAGGCACCAGGTTTTGATGGAATTCCAGTTCAACTTCTGAAGGGAGAGGTGATCCTCCATATATTGCATAAACTGGTCTCGGTATGTTTTCAGACGTCTAACATCCCAATTCAATGGTGCAAGGGTATTATATGTCCGATTCCGAAGTCTTCATCTTTAGATCCCAGACAACCACTGAATTACAGAGGGATAACGCTGGCTCCAGCCATTTACAAACTCTACTGCAGCGTGCTAATGAACGACTGACTACATTGACGGAGCGAAATGACATCATTTGCGATGAACAAAATGGTTTTCGTAGAGGACGATCAACAACGGACCATATATCAACTTTAACCTCTATTATTGAAAAGAGAAAACTGCAGAAAAAGTCAACATTTGTTGCTTTTGTGGATTTCAGGAAAGCGTATGATGGGAATCGGAGAGAAATGTTATGGTATAAATTAACTGAAGCTGGAATCGGTGGTAAAATGTTCAAGGCTGTGAAATCAATCTACCAGAACGAACAGTGTGCAGTTCGTGTCAACCACTCTAATACAGAGTGGTTCAATGTGAGACAAGGTCTTAAACAGGGGGGTATTTTATCGCCGATGCTATTTAACATATATTTTAATGACTTGATATCTACGTTGAAAGGACTGGGAATTGAAATACGTTGTGGTGAAGATGTGGTTCGTGTCCTTGCATCCGCAGATGACGTTGCACTACTTGCAGAAACTCACTACTTTCAGTGTTGGATATCTGGTGTGGCAACAACAAGATGGTTGTTAATCAGGACAAATCAAACATCATCTATTACAGAGGAGTATCAGTGACCAAGATTGAGACAGCTTTCCCATGTGGAGATAAGACACTGAATATTGTAGACAGCTATCAATACCTTGGAGTGCTCCTCACAGAACACCTGGACTATAGCAGAATGGCAAAGGCGGCGACCAAATCAGCTAGCAGAGCACTTGGACTCCTCATTTTAAACCAAATCCTTTGGAGATCTACCTTTTAATGTATATTCCAAGCTCTATGACTTCCTAGTGTGGCCAATATTAACATATGGAGCAAGTATATGGGGTACAAAGGTCCATTCATCTGTTAATGCGCTACATCACAGAGCAATCCGGTTTTATCTTGGCCTTGGAAAGTACGCTCCGAACCTAGCCGTCAATGGAGACTCAGGATGGGTGCCACAATGGACTAGCGTGGCCAGACACTGGGCAAGGTTGACCAACACAACTGCACGAAGAATAAACAAAAGAATATTTATGTGGGCAAAGGGTGCCTCTTTCAAAAAAAAACTGGAACTACCGTGTGCAGATCTTTTTACTAAATAACAACCTGGGTCACCTGATTATGCACGACGGAGCAATTGAAAAAGGTCTTTTTTATTAAATCAGTTCAAGACACAGTCTACAATAAATATAAACAGACGTGGGAGGAAACAGTAACAAGTGAAGCAACACATAGAGGAAGCAGCACATTACAGTACTACAAGAAATCTAAGAGTGAATATGACCAAGAAAGCTATATCTGTCGGCCAATCCCACGCCAACACAGAAGTGCACTAGCGAAGTTTAGGATGGGAGTGGCACCTCTGCGGATTGAGACAAGCAGATACGAAAATATACCAAGATAATTGCGACTATGCTTCCACTGCAAAAATGTTATAGAAGATGAGAAGCACGTACTTTTATCCTGTCCACTTTACGACAACATGCGTTTTAACCTCATCAACAAGTGAAATAGTTTATGGTTTGATTTTACTATACTGACGGAGTCAGAACAATATATTAAGATTTTATCAACTGATGACCTCACCTTTTACTGTGCCAGAACCTGCCATAACATTGTATCCACCCGAAGAAGCATCTTATATAACTGAAATTTACCCATTTTATTATGATTGTATATTGTTTTAGCTATATTTCTATTATATAAGTTTAATTTTCGTGATTTATGTTTGCTTTGTTTTATGCACCGTCTCTCACAAATCACTGTGCGATTGGTTGTATACAGTTTTAAGCAATTTTGTTTTGTATATATGTTTTAAGAATTTATTTGTGAGACGAAAATAAAATAAATCTTCTTCTTCTACTAGGTGACAGCCATCGTGTCTAATTGCTCGCCCATTTTGTTTGTTTACAAGCAACACGTAGGGAGATTATAGCCCATTACCCCTACAGCCCATATCCCTACACTCCATTCCCCTACAATTAGTTAAAACAACACAAGCAGTTACCCGTCTGACATAATGAACTCACCCTTACGAGTATTTAAGTATGGAGTAGGAATGAAAGTGAATAAGCTTGAGTGGATTACGGGAATTAAGAGTTAGGAAGGAAGGAAGGGTTGAAGAAGGAAACGTTTTTTTAAACACAAAAATAAACAATTTCACTAAAACAGTTTGGACATCATAACCCTTGATACAGAGGATAAGTTAAATGATTTTTTTTCCAAAAAAAATCACAATAATCAATATGGGTAAAATAAATGAGCTACATAAAGTCTGCAATGTTTTTCTCTGTAGACAATATTAAGACTTCTCAAACAATTACAATGTAATATATAGAGGATATTTGTTTTTTCTTGACTAATACCATGTTTATCTCATCGAGTGAGCTAGAAAGGTTATATTTTCACGAATGGCGCAGCCACGAGTTAAAATATATAACTTTTCTACCTCACGAGATGTGATAAACATGGTATTTGTCAAGAAAAGACAATTTTTTTATTTATTACATGACCAAATCTTTGCGTATTCACCGAAAAAGACTTGCATTTATGTTAAGTCGGCTCCAGAATGAGCCTGTCGCCTCAGCAACAATGTGACGTCATGAACGTGTCATGACGTCGGAGCATTGTTTTATGACGTCAGGTCATTGTTATATCAGTCACTAGTGACTGATAACACGTTCCATTGTTATTTTCACTAGTGACTGATAACACGATTTATTTTCATTGATAGATCCCGGTATTTCACCTGCAATCATATAATAAAAGTAACTTTCAAATCAGGATAAGAGAGAACCCCGTATTCCATTAGTCCATAACTTATGCAAGAGATCCTTATGCCATTTCCTCTCCTGTAGAACAAATCAGGCGTTTTCCTAGTGAATCGTAAATTTGTAAACATTATATTTTGAAAGGGTAAAGTAAAACTTGATGAAACATTTTACTTAATAGAAAAAGTTTTCGAATTAGAAAATCAAAAGCACCATGCATGATATTCTTAATTGATTGATAAATTGATGGGCAATTCATATTTTTACTTATTTACTTATACCACCACGTTTTTATTCATTTTGTTAAGGGTTATGACACTTCATCCTAAGTATGTTGATTTTAAAAAGTTTAGATTACACAGATTCAACAACCCTATTAGGGCTATGCTATTATTCAGTATATTTTATCTTGAAATTTGCAGATCTTACCGTGACATTCAAGATACTAAGTTAAAAATTCAACTTAATATTTGGAAAATTCAAGTAGGTATCTTGAAAACTCAACTTAGCATCTTAATTTTAACTAAGTATCTTAAACAATTGATTTAGTATCTTGAAAATTTAATTTAGTATCTTGAAAATTTAATTTGATATCTTGAAAATTCATATTGCTATTTTGCTATTTTGAGAATTAAACTTAATTTTGTTGAATATGCAACCCTTAAATTCAAGATTATAATTTTTTTCACTTGTAATAACAACTTGAATATACAACAATAACAAATCCTAATGTTTACGTAACTTTGTTTCAACTAAGATGAAATTGGATACATGTTTAAAAACACACTTTTCAAATACTGTTGATAAACAGCTTGTAAGTGAAGCAGGTCGATAATTGGTACAATGTTGAACATCGTTTTTCTTATGTATTGGTACTACAGATGTACATTTACATATATATGAATGTGAAACATGAACTGTCCTTGATTAGTTCATTAAATCTTTTTGCTCACACTATCAATTGTTTCTGTTTTTAATCTGGGCCGTTCCATTGCATAGTAAGAGGTAACAAGCTAGGGATTAGGAGTGCGGTGGACCGTTAACTTGTTTTGATAACGTGTAGGGGTTATGGGAGACTACCCGTAGGGAAATCCTACACATATAATGGTGACGTCAAGGATTGTGAGGATTAAGTAAAGGCTGCCGTCAGTTTAGGAGGTACTAAGCTTCGAGCGTGAAATTTATACTCTATCATTGATTTAAAATTTTAAGTTTAATGTAATAATTCTGTTTAATGTAATGAATTTCTCACCGAATGATATGATTGGCTATAAACGTTAGAAATGATAATAAAATAAAATATACATTTTAACGCCTAATATCCAGTGCAAGCACAGTGCAAGTAATCTGTTGATAATGTGATGACTTTCTTTTACGATTGAGTGTAGTATTGGAGTGATATAAACAATCTACTTATGACACTGACAAGGGTAATTAAGAGGAATGTAATGCGCACTAAACCATCGATTCAATGCAAAGATGGAAATTATTCATGTGGTGAAATTCAATTACTCTTATGAAATACCAATCAATGGTCTTCGGGTGTTTCGGTGTAAAGTATCAGAACTGTTTTTCAATAATATCGAAAATAGGTTAAACTGTTTTATTTATTGTTTATTGATATAAACAATTTTTTTTAAATTGTTCATACGCCGGTTTCTTTGCAAGAATTCCTCAAAAGGGTATGCATGTTAACTGTTCAATAAATATTGAATCTAAATATTTGAACATTAAAGAACGTTTTTTTCTACATATCATGTTCAAGAAAAAATCCACTTCATATATGTATATCTCTATGTATTTCCAATAAAGAACTGCATTGGTAAACAGAGAAACAAGCTTATAAAGTGTAGATGAGGATGTGCAGATATTGATAATTGATGACCAAAATTGATGTAATAGTGTTGTTGTTTTTTTAATTGAACGTCACATTTGGTGCAAAGAAGAAACATTATCACACGTGTGGTGCTACTCTCATACCATAATCAGGGAATGAATTAAACTAATATGAAGAACATTTAGAGCCAAAGGGAAAGATTAGTCAAAAAGCCACGAAAACGAGTACGTACAGGATAGAGGCGAAGTTGCAGGACATTATTGGGATATCTCAAAATAAAAAAATTTCCGAACGTGACGTGAGGTGAGGTGAGTTGGTGTTTAACGCCGCTTTCAAGAGTATTTCACTTATATCGCAGCTGCTAGTATTATGGCAGGGAGAAAGCCCGCAACGTGGCTATGCTTTGAGGTGAAACCTGCGAGCATCGGCTGGAACTAGCGAACCATGGGTGGTACTACGCTTAAATTCAGTGTAGCATTGCACCCAAACCTTACTGCGTGTAGAACAGTTCTCTACTGCAGACAAAGTTGCCGTGCCCCTGGCGGGATTCGAACCCCGGACCTCTTGATCCGAAACCGAACGCGCTAACCACTGCGCTATCCCGCCCCTTCCCGAACGTGAACAGACAACTGTACGTCTATCATGACATAATTCTACTCCACGTGACCAAAGTACATTCATATGATTGGATGAAAGCATTTGACTGTGCTATTAGTTAGGGTTGAATATTGCGCCAAATTTCGTATAGCTATATATTGCAATACATACAACCTGTATTGCAATACGTACTGCAATATATTGAGTGAACTCTACATTAAACTGTTATGCTTCTGTTTGCAGTTTAAACATTACTCATTTAGTAAAAAGCCTTTCAAATCTTTCGAAAAATAGACCATAAGTCAAAATGATAAGTTAGTTTTGATGGCATATATTTAGAAAACATTTGTATTACAGTTCAACACATATTTTTGCACGCCAAAATAATTTTACAACAAGTTAAGCTGGTAACTATGCCTAAAACACGATATATAAATAAATGTCACAAAAAATGGTCGGTGCGATATATTGCGACATGAAAAATGGTATTGCAATAATTGTATAGCACAATTTGTTATGCAATATATTGGCATTGCGATAATATTGCTCTGACTTACTCTTACTGCTTATTTGAGCATGCTAGTCGACCATGACATTGAAATCAGCCACTTTATCAACATTATTAATAAAAGGCTGGTTAAAATTGAAAATATAATGTAAAATGTCGGTCCTGTTTCTGTTTTACTACACGGTTTTAGGTCAGTCCATATTCCGAATGGAAGTATTTTGACTGGAGGTGATCTGAATTTGAATGAGCTGGTGAATATGTCACGGAGAGTTATCCCTCTTGAGAAGACAATTTTAATTGTACATCCATTGTGTTGTTGGGGGTCACATATTGCAAACGTTATAAATGATGTTACTTTCTCGAGAAGTACCGACTGTTTCCGAAAACTACCATTTTGATTAAAGTAGACTTAGCATATTGACGATATGAAGATAAAAGTAGTGATTTCTGATCGAAAATCGGACCATGCACAGCGTGTGGCGCGCATCAATGAGTCAAACGTACTTTTGGAATCTTATTCATAACAGACAAAAAGACAAACTTGAGTTGATAATGTTTAATAGGTCATTAATTACTGTGCATATCAATGGGACCTGCAGTTTCGGTTTCTGCACATGCATAATGATGTTAATCAATTTTAATTGGATACTAGTAATTATGCTATATTTGGCGATTGGGGATAAATATGCAAGCTGAGTGAATTCATTTGTATTGTAGACAGCACATGTGATGAGTTGGAACGTATTAAAGCCAAATCAAATTTTATGAAACACAATGGATGTACCTGTAATTGCATGTATATTGTTCAATATAGATACAGAGTTCAACTTACAGACAGACAGACAGACAGACAGACAAAATATTTTATTAATGTGTCACATGTTTTGTATATAATCGTGTACAGTGACAATTTAAAAACATAAAGTAGTATACAAACATCAGGCCATATGGCCAATGAGACACACAAGACAATGATATACAAGTACAAAATGAAAGATTAAGATATGAGTTAATATCTCAAATATGGCAAGATTTAAGTATAATTATTGTGGTTGACTTAATATCTTTCGCCGATACATACGGCTTACTAAAGCGGCCAATGGATTTACAATATGTTCTAGTTGTAAAAGGAATGTAGTTTGTTCAATATCCGATAAGTTGGTGAAACTCGGGTACGAAATACTAACATTTTGGAAAAGGTCATACCGGAGATCTGAGTAATATGGACAATTTACTAAGAAGTGAACTTACAGCTCTTACTATGACATTTAGCTACCCATGCCATACAGTTGATTATACACCCAATACCAAAAGAAACTTTGCATCTCAGTTGATTTTATCATATGTATGTTTTTCAATTACAAATATTTCAAGTTTTGGACATCGTACACTAAAACTGAAAAGTAATCGCGTATTGTCATCAGTCAAATATTTTTTTCAGAAGTTTTTAATTTTTTTACAAAAAATGAAATTTAAATTTTTTTTAAAAATTAAACTTTTAATTTTGACAAGACACACATGTTAAGCGACTAACGCACTACTGAAACAGTTTCTGATGTTAAAAGTCCGTTGATATTACCCATTAGCAAAGACCACCGAGTACGAGACCACCACCGAATCACAGACACAGAATCACATTTTGATACCCCTCGTATGTTGATGCGTCCAAACTTTTTATTTAAATAAACTTTTGAAATGAATATTTTCATACATCGAATGTAAAATTGAATAATTATTACAATACTTAAAAACCCAAATCCAATCGTTGCCTATTATGTGATTTATTAAGACAAGAAGATGGGTGCAAAGTTTCTTTTGGTATTGGGTTTACTACCGGAACACGTTGAGAGATAAATAGTCATGATTTCCTCTTTTCCCCATTGTATGGCACCAGTTTTAAAACATCTGCGGTCCCCCAGAGATAAGTGATTAGATAACTATCAACTACACGATGTCAACACTGGGACCTTTTATAAGGAATAGTCGCACTAACTTGAGATACGGAAATATCTTGCCTGTCAGCAGTCGGATTGGTTAAATATTCCGCATGATGACAAGCAGATGCTAGCTGGGTACCAGTCGCTAGTTATAATACCTCCACAGATCCAATCAACAAATTGATTTTGTTGGGTAACATCAATGTACTGCGTGCAGATTGTCCTAGCGAAAAGTCACATGGGTCATATGATGATGAGTATTGGCTGGGTGACCAGAGTGATTGCATAACTTAACATCCTTTCACTGATCTAATCTATGAACAGAAATATTAAAAGAAGATGCCGTTTCTACAGTCTACACAGAAATGTACAGGATACCTGGATGAATAAATGTAATTGAAAAAATATGATAAAATGTAAAATGCTTTTAGCATATATTCACGTTTCAGTGAGCATTCCTCACTTACAATTCACGTTATTATTACATGTACGGGACGAGGAAGCATGGCATATTGATTATTGATTATTAATTATTGATTCTAGGCAAAGCTTTGTTACAGGCACTTGACACCTCAAACATCAGAAATGAAAAATGCCAAATACGTTTGACTTCCGATTTCATTATATATATTGTGCTTGCGGTGACAATGTTTTTTTTATCAATAATCATAACGAGATTACGTTCCTTATAATTGTATCTCGTGAAGTAGTGCATTTTTTCATTGTTTATGTCTACGTTGTACAGGCATTTAAAATGCCAATTGATATTCCCGATTCTGTTTTCAAAGTACATTGATTTAGGGTTAACAAAACTATTATGTACATATTTTTACAAATTTACATAAGTCACATGTACAAATATCAAAAGTACACATCAAGCTATGTATCTAGTGTGACACGGTCTCCATATGAACATAAAACCCAACAGATGATGACAATAGTCCTTATACGTTAATATCATTAAATACTTTGTATTACTGTAATACTTTGTCATTGTCACACACAGCGTTGAATACAATGTGTACCAGTTTACACATGGTATTGACAGATGAACGTGAATAGTGGTTTTACATAAAAAGTCACTTTAAAACTACGGGTTACAGAACAGCAAAACAGTCTGAAAATGTTCTTTGTCACCGTACGGAAATATTGTCAATAATGAGTGCACTTGCCAGGTTCCCTAAAAGACTACTTCAACGCTCCTCTTCATGCTTGTGGTGAGTCTACTGATAAGATCCTGGGATAACTGCTGCCACGCACGATGTATAGCTGCTTCAAAACTGGCTAAATAACGTCCACGGCCCATATTTTAGAAGTTGTTTTAGTGCTAAGATTGTCGTAAGTCAATGTTAATATATGGTACTTACGACTATCTTAGCGTTTAGAGAGCTTCGAAGATATGGGTCCAGGTGAGTCCAGGATTTGTGAGTTTCTTGTGAACCATATTCAGGTAATGTTACATCGAAACTTTCCAAATACTATACACGTTGTAACAGTGAGTTAAAAGTGTTCTTTGACTTATGCAGAGGTGTCGTTACATGTATGTGCTGCTGTGTGCCTTTGCTGTTGACCAGAACAGAAAGCCCGAACACTGTTGGGGGGAAATGCAGTTCGATACCAATGTACTTATTCCATTTCATATTTATCAGTATGTACAATCAACAATAATATGATGGGCTTAATTTTGTTCCATGACCTTGTATGTATTTGGATGTTTGACGTAAAGATGTCCCTTAAATAGTTCGGTGTGTATCTTACAGTGACTGAGAGAGCATGGTTAAATGAGATTTGTTTCAAATTCTTCTCTCTAAGATTGAAGGATTAAAAAAAGCATCAAATGATTAAAATGAATGATGACGATATTCAGATGCAAAATAAGAAGTTCTTGTATTGAACAATCTAGAACAAAGGAACGTTTAGATAGTGTTGATACATTTTACTTTGATCTAGCAAATACAGAACTATATTCGATAAGATCGTTGTCAGTTATTATCAATAATCAATGTGTTTATGTTCACTTCAAGGTTGGGAGGATTTTACCGGTAGAAATCTTCCATTAGCCACTTAGAATATAAACTTCGGTTCACCTCATTCCATAGTGTGTAAACAGGAACGGGTGATACATTTCCGTGAATGAGTCAAGGTTAGGTCAATCATTCTCTATGGAATCATTGTAAATCAATATTGTTTTCATGTTGCGAGTTTCGTAGGATATCATTTGCTCGATTTAAGCAATATACCTATCGAACCAGTGTGAGATATAAGCACTTCTACCTGTAATCAATTGTAATATACTCGTTCACCAGGATGTTTTCCAACGTTACATGTATGTGAGTATGTACACGTCAGCACAATATACTCTCATTCCCTTTGTAATAACTACATGTACATGGCTACTGGACAGTGAATATATTTATAAGAGTTTCAACATAATGAGACCTTTGAAATTTCGACAATGTCATTGAGAAAATGAAACAATAGTGTGTGAGAACGTCCTTTGTCAACAGGTGCCGATACTTGTATGGATATCAGTAGGTAGTAGCATTATATTGTATTGCAGGACGCGGATAGGTGTAGGATTGTCATGTTTAAAATCAGCTGTCAATATCTCCCACACTATAATCATTCAGTGAATATTGTTTAAATGTCACAGTATTGATTTATAATGTGAACATAACAGATCATCAATTGATAGAGGTACTGACAGTGTCTTCAAACGGTCACAATGTATTTATTGTATTATTGCATCAAAGTGTATGCATGTTTTTATAATTGATAATGGTGTTGGCTATGTTGTTACATTGATTTTTGTGTTTTGATATTCATAACTCGCAACGTAATCATTTTTTTTATCAGGAATCAATCTGTCTCTCGAATGAATAATGGACATGGTGAATAAAAATGAGAATGTTAGCTAGATGAAAGAGTATAACTACAAGTATTTAACCATTAAGCACAACATAAGGCTTCAAGATGTTACACTAGTATTCTAATCTTACCAAGCACCTTAAATCCAGCACAGCTAAAAGCTGGTAGGATTCAGGCTGATGTAACCTGCTAAGGTTGACAGTGCGGATGTCGGGGAAACCACTACCTACGACATCGTATGCGTTGGTTAAAGTTAGAATTAGAACTGAAGCTTCATTCTATGCGTTGATAGACAGTAAAAGGGATCGGATCTGACTCGATAATTAACACAGATACATACATTACATACATTCAATTCAAATACCATCACCATATATATTCCCATACGGCCACGATACATTCGCATAGTTTGATAACTATTCAATATGTTCCATACGCAGTTTACCTGGCAGTGCTCTCATTTCATGCTGGCTATTATTATTATTAATTATGTTGGCTTATTGTGTAAATGTAACGAAGCGCTATATTCACATGTTCACTCCATTCAATAAAAACACGTTTAATTCATTATTCCATTGTATTTATTTGTTGAGAATTGATCTGTTGTACATAGCTTTTATATTCTTATTCGGGAGAGGAATTAAAATACTTCAGTGAGCTTTTCGCCAATCCCTTTGCTTTTCTATAATAAAATATGTTTAAATCATATTAAAGGCGCCGTAGCACGTTTTTCTCAAGTGTGTAATCTATTATTAGCGTTTATTCAATATATTGTTATTTTAGAGTGTTATTCGTATTGACAGAAAATGGTGCGATGTATAAAGCGACAGAGGCGTGGAACTCTTCGTATGAGAGGTAGATTTGTAGGCCTCGTGCGAATTTGTGAATTCAGACAACAAGATGGTTGACCAGTTTATCATGATACCATAATTAATACTCTTCTTTGGGTGTGTAGATATCGCTACACCGGTCAGATCACTTGAACTACCTTCAAGTAGCCACTCTAAAGTGAACACTGAATGGCCGCTCGAAGGGAAATGGACACGTATGGCTCTTTTTAATGATTAAGGAGAATCATTTAGCCATTAGCCATTTCAATAAGAAAACGTGCTACAGCGCCTTTAAAGCAAACTTTATTATATGACTTAAGATGGTAAAACACGGAATGCATTATCCGTTTTCCACATATATGACGTCATACAGTAATGATGCGTCACCAAATGCCGACAACACCTTTTACGAACATTTCAATATTTGATAAAATGTTACCATAAATAACAATGATTATGTCCAGAAAACCCCTTAGAATTAGCAGTTTCCGCACCCTGTGTGTTTGAACATATATTAAATATCAACTTCATACTTTGGATTATATTGGTTAGCATGACACATATTTAAAATTAACATTGTTCTGATAAGGATACATTTTCTATAAAAATAATCTTGTAATCATATTTTAAGTGATATCGTTGAGAGTTTGGTATCAGATTTCATGGAACATATCACTTACCCGGCTTGAAAGGATGTTGTATATCTTGCACTTTGAAAATAGACATACTAGTGTTTGTGAGATGACAATAATACCCACGTATCCACATGAAGTTAACCCTTTCCACACATAGACAGTATCCACGGATCCGCTGTACTTGACTATGATATAGTGTACGCATATCATTATTAGTACATCAGGGATATATTTCACAATGAACAGTTATATCTACTACCTTGGATGATATGGTATGTATACGTCTCCTTCTGCAATTTATTCAATTTCGTGCACTAATATCAAACTATACTCTATCATATTTAAATCTATGACCAATGTATTGGTCAAAGTTTCATATTCAGATACCAGGAGTATTAAAGGGGCAGAAGTAAGTTTTTTTCGCTCAAACAAGTCGATGAAATGTATTTGAAAAATAATTTCATGAATAGTAAAACACCCTTCTCTCTTCGGAAAATGAAGTTTAAAATTAGGGTACATCGCTCAGTAAATCCATGGGAATCGTTTTTGTTGTAATTCGAAATAATAAAATGTGTTAACAATAAAATGGCTGCCATGAAATTTTTGCTTTATACGCAAACCGTTATTAACACTACAGATAATTGGCTTGTGTAATACGATGTACTACCCTCTAAAGTAAATTTAAATGACACAGACTATCATTATAAATGGGAAATTTGAAATAAATACATTTTGCAAAAGACGTGCTACAGCCCCTTTAACACTCTGAATATGCGCTAGTTCGACGTTCGAAGATAAGTGAGGTGAGGTGAATGTGAGACGAGTTGGGATTTAACGGCGCTGTCAAGAGTATTTCCCTTTTGTTATATGCTAAGCGATGTGAGACTGAGTTTTCTTAGTTTGAGAAAATGTGTTCGCATCACTGCACTTTGATATCACTTTCTCAATACAGTGAAAAATCACAGAGGGAATGACGTCATGTGTACAGTGGTATGACGTCACGTTTAAAGAAAGACGTATTACTATTGTGGTTATGCCTTGAAGAGAAACTTGCCAGCATCGACTGGAACAAGCGAACCATAGGTCGTACTGCACTGAAATTCATTGAAGGATTGAACCCAAACCTACTGCATGTATAACAGTTCTTTACAGCAGACAAACTGAGGCCCTGGCGAGATTCGAAAAACGGATCTCTTGATCCGAGTCCCAACGCCACATTGAGTAGATGGGATATTCCTCTCACCGTTTTAACCTTCAGCTCATCCAACCATATGACATTACCTAGGAACTACAATCACTAAGGAATGGCTCAGCCTATCAAACTGTAGAACAATTGGAGCAGAATACAGTCGAATCATGCTCGTCTCATACAATCGATGTGAGATCATGTATTCCTGCAATGACAATATGCAGTGCTTAATAGACGCACACCGCGGAACAGTTACGGAGGAGGTACATTTCAGATGATGTTATTACAAGCAGGGTAAGTATTTTCTTGTTGAATGTCATGGGGGTTATTTGAGCTCTCAAATGTCATATGTAAGAATATTGTGAAAATATTTTGAAAGGTTTATATAAAGAGCTCTGCTATAAGAGTTATCACGAGCGATGAATTAGGGTTCTTTGATAGTCCAAACTAGCACAGTCCGTAGCAGTCTGGAAAAATATATCAAAATTGAATACCGCTCCAGAAAATTAGATGTAAAGTCATACTTCGAAAGGTTCGGAGTGTCAAACATTTTTGAAGTATTGTGGCCATTATAGGGTCTGTAGATTCCTCTTAATGTAGTTAGGTTCTTTTGTAACAGCTGATCGAGCTTGATGTTAACCGTCATGTGTGCTTTTATGTGTGTATTTAAAAATGTTTGTTGTATATTTATTGTATATTTATTATAACTTGTGATGATACTTTAATAAATAATGTTTGTCTGTATCTATTATAATATGACGTGATACGGCTCGGGTAGTTTGGTCCCTCACGGGGTTCGCTTTGTGGCTCATGGCGGGCACATTGACGGGATGAACAGGATTAGGTTTTAGAACGCTTGGTCGGGTTTACAAGACATAGTACTTCTAATTTCCCTTAAGTCACTTGGTGTATTACGCACTATTAGTTATTTCTCTTACAACCCCGATCCAATACTAGTGTCATTACGTTTAAATGTATTCCTATTTAGGTGTGCTATAATGCATGTCTGCACACAGATCACACGTTATTTCTTATCATTCAAGTGGTGATCGACTGTCTACATTGTGAAATGATGTATGGCCATGTACTCTTGGGAACAATAAAACAAATATTTTTTTAAAAGTAGTGATCTATAGGGATATGTTGCTAAGTACTCTGTAAAAGCAGTGAATATCTATTCTGTCACTGTGGGCTAATTAGCTCGCGTTGCTGTACTTCAGGCTAATTATCATTGCATTCCGTTTTAATTACTCGGAGTCTATAATACTTTGTTCATTCCATAATACTGACTCGTCTTGGTGTTCCTTTTGACTTTATAAAAGGTAGGAGACCTTTGTTTGGTGGGTATCCTCTAGAAACAGCCTATCGCGGTACACGAGATCAATTTTACATAATCAAGTCTACATAAACAAGATAGCAGCTTATAAGCTAATATTTCACTTTCTTATGCATTGGATACATGGTTGATAAATTTAGATAGGCTTTTAAGATCTCTTCTACTTGATGTAGTTTGAAGAATATCCATATTTGGAAAGTTCAAATATTTGGTGTTCAGAAATTGTTGACGCAGTTGAAAAAGTTTCACATCTAAACAAGCAGTGAAATTCTTCTATAAAGGGCGTTGAATCATAGAGAACACCTTCTCGACATCTGCATGGAATGCTTAACCATCAATTGGCAACTGGTGGTTAGTTGTTCTGAACTTTAAAATCGGGTACTGTATGTTTTTTTTGAAGAAGGAAATAATGTTCTAGGCCAGGTAAGCCAACTCAAAATCAGTCGGAAAATTGTTTGCAGTTCATCACAGACATGAAAATTCTAGTGACAAACTCTTTTACACTGACCCAGATGAGATGGTGGGAGACGGAATTGTGTTTGGAACTTATTAAACTAAATTGCGTAACAAATTCATTAATGAAGGTTCTAATTTTACCCTGCATACGACAATGCAAATTACATGGAACACAGTACACATGATATTTCTCAAGAACGAATGAAGGTGATGAATGGCGAAGTTGCCAGCATTAATGTCCTCCGTCGATTGCCGAACAGAAGTGATGGATGAAGGCAGAGAGCAACTGGCAGATAAGCAAGACCAAAGGAAGAATTGTAAATGTGGTTAAGACAGTGTCCAGCAAAAGACAAACATTGCAAATATGGTAATAAAGTTCAATCATTTTGCATCAGTCTGCAGGAAGAAAAGACATCGATTTGGAAATCATAAAACTAAAGACGATAAGAAGCAGAATCGGAAAGTGCGATGCAACTGAGGACGAAACCTCAAGCACTGAAAATACGTTGGTTCGTTGGTGCTATAGACACAGATGCTGGTATAGACTTGGACAGCAATGAATGATTCGAGAACACTTCAGCGTTAAACTCACAGCTTTGATTTGGACACTGGAGCCAAATGCAATGCTATTTCCAGAGATACACTGAGAAACCTTGATCGGAAAATTGAAACATAAGCATTCTGCCTTTTTCGAGACACATTATCAATGTTTTGGAAGTTGTCTCACCGCTTCATGAGTACAAATGTGTAACGTCTAATGTTGAAAGTTCAGGTTGTGAATCGAAGTTATGAATCAATAATATGATAAAAAAAAAATCAAATACGGCTTGTTTCCATTGAAAACCATTGAGGTAGTGATCTCAACCATCCGTGATGCTAAGCTTCACTACAATGGACGCTTCATCTGGCAACTGGCAAACTTGAGTGAAGATACGTTAAACAACTCACTTCAGAAAATAATATCTAAATTATTCAAGACATCAACAACGCTGCAGTCAACGTTGACGACATGCACATATTGCTAAGCAGAGCTTAAATTCATATATGTAGTAAACTCGTGTCATTGTGTTCGTCAAGATCCGGAAAAAGTGCGAGCAGTAGAGGAAATGCCACGCCCACAGAACAAAGTTGAAGTAAAAACCTTTCGTAGATTCATCAATTATCTTGAGAGTAAAGTCTTGAGAACATGTCAGAAGTAAGTTCTCCGCTTCGACAGTTACTTTGGAATAGTTCAGAGATGCTTTGTGAACAATCTCAAGAAAGAAGGAGCTCCAGTTCTCAGTTTCTAGGAAGAGGAAGAGGAAAAGCGTGTCGTCATGAACGCAGTCGCAAGCTCAAAGCACAAAGTGCTGTCAACTACTAACAGTATCATATCAGTACCATTTAATCTATTTCGAAGAGGAAAACCAAAAAGCTAGTTCCTATATTTATTTAAAAGGAAAGGGCAAGAACAGTGTCATCCGCCAGATCAAATCTGATGTTTCTCTCTTAACTGTTATTAGATGTTGCCACAATAGTAGGATCACAGGGTGTGTCTGCAGGTGTTCCGGTGCCAGTGGCTGGTCCACTGACTGTATCGGATGCGCGATTCATCAACACCGTGTTGCCGCTGTTGCTCTGAGGACATGGTTGGTATAGAACCCTTGAAATCCTGACTTATTGCAGAGCATTGAAACTGTAGATCTGAGGGATGTTTCCGAACAGCGCCATCGGCATACCAGACGTCTTCTTTGGCGTGCTGAAGTGGCCGGCATTTTCCAGATCTTACCCTGTAAAAAAGTGTTCATATATTTTACTTAACACAGAAGAACAGACGTTTGTTATATTTGTTATAAAGTAGTATCATCTACATGATGTAAGTGCTTCATTGAATCTTCTAATGGTTTTAAACAAAATATGCGTTATAACGCCATTTAGTAATGTCAGTACTGTTGTTTCACCACAATGAGCTTTGATAGAACTAAGTTTACTTTACTTGAGTGTAATAAACATGTCGTTATCGTCCTCACTCTCCATGATTGGCTTTCTCTCTCAGGTGTGAAACTGATTAGTGTTGATGCACGTGAAGACAATGCTTATAAGGTAGAGCAGCCCTCCAATAGTTTAGACCTGTCAAACAATGTTGCGTCTGGGCGTAACCTCTAGTCACAAATGACTTAGTTTGTTTTAAGTTAGATATGGTCCAAGCTAATAGAGGCTTTTCGGACCATTTCCTTCACGTAATAGTAAAAGAAGCACTCTTAAAATATTGTACCACTCATGTCAATTGGAGGTTATATTGACTGTGGCGTCGCTTACAACACAATAAATTAACTTTTTAGGGTTTTTTCATAAAATATACATACTGCAATTTATACCAAACTTCTCTCACTTCAGAATCTTATCTTTTAGATCCCCCATCTGAAGGTCGTAATTGCATATTGGCCAACACAATATAGAACCTAATCAGAGATTACCCATTCAAACAGGAAAATGGCTTAATATTAGTCCGGAAAACAGAACATATAGATAATGTAAAAAAGGGGTTATTTTGGAGTTTCATATTGTTTTGTCGTTTACACATCTTATTGATAAAGGTAAGAAGACAGCACCTCATATATGTGTTATAATCCAAATAATTACATTTACGAAATCATAATATATCACAATCGTATTCACATTTTATTGAAACTGTTGTTAGTCTATTCAACACTGTAAATTGTATATTATGTATGAATGTACATATTTTCAATATCATTATTAGAATCTGTTCTGTTCTGCGCCTCCTAAAGTGTCATTTTAGATTTGTATGGCCATGTAGTTGTTTTAGTCTCCAGGTTCATTAGAAATTGTCGTTTTATAACCTACACTCAACCGCAAAAGAAACGTCACCATACAACATAGATGATAATTCAACCCACGAATGATATGCACGACTGAAATAGAGATACATCATGTCTCTAGAAGCCAAGTTAACTAATTTGAAATTTGAAAACATTATCCGTTCAAATTTCTGAGAGACACACGTTTTAAAAAGCGTCGTTTTTAAATCTCCTTAACTAGACGAGATTGGACAGTCAGAAATGGATTTTTGGCTTGTTTTATCACTTCCTACAGTGCAGACGCGTCAAAAGATCCAAGAAGGTTATTTATGTCGACATCATCATTTATCAATTAAAATTCGACATTTCTTTTAAATTTTTAAGTAACATGCCAAACATTCTGGCCAAAAACCATTTTGAAAAAGTGATATCAGCACCCTAGGATTACTTAAACAGATATAGAAATACAAGTATTGTATTCTGATGAAATTGAGGGTACTTCTTTACAACTCATGTCCCTATAAATTGCATTAAACATAGAATTTCTCTGGCAGCATTATTTCGAATTATAGACTGTTGAATATGCGGTGACGTTTCTTTTGCGGTTGAGTGTATATCATGGTTACATTTGGGATAACATAACCTTCAATAGTACAAATTCTTGTACTTTTTCGCGTCGAGTCCCTTGCGAGATTCGAACCCACACCCTCAGAGTAAGGCAACTATCGCCAGCATTGACGGTACCAACATCTTACCACACAACCATTTCGCCTCGACAAAAATCGAGGTCCAACAATCGATAGTTAAGCTAATTTTACATTCAGTACTGTTGCCTGTATTTGTTGCTGTGTGTGTTTAATTGATATAATGTTATATAGAGAATGCCTGGGTAGGAGGTGAATCGACGAAACCGTTGGGGCGAGTTGATTCTTTCCACAAATTCGCTCCCCTGAATGTATTCTCCATCGTGATACATGTTTGACAGCACAGAACTCGAATTATGTTTTTATTTTCTTTAAATTTTGAATATATTTTGGCACAGATTTTTTAACATAGCAAATGTCGGGACTCACAAGATTTACACTTCACCTTTAACGAGATTCATTTCTCCTCATGCGTGCAGTGAAAATCTGCCAATACACCGACATCTTTGATTTTGCGACGCATGTTCTCCACGTGCCCTTCACACTGTACCAAATTTATAAATAACACAAGATTTTAACTGACCAATATATCTTTTCTAACTGCAAATCGTTGCTTAATAGATAACGGGCACAGTTAGCAAGCAAAGAAGTGCTTGTTCGTATCTTTGCCCAACACTACAAGAATAAACATTGTCATATCTTAGAGGTTTTATTGTCCTATTTAGACATACAGACTAGAGACAAAACACAACAGTTCACACCTTTAAAAGGTACATCCATTGTGTTTCAGAAAAAAATATTTCGCTTTTATGCGCCCCAACTCACCATATGTGCTGTTTTCAATACAAAGAAATTCACTCAGCTTGTATATTCTTCCCCAATCGCCAATTATATCAAAATTACTAGTTTCCAATTAAAATCGAGTAACATCATTTTGCATGTGCAGAAATCGAAACTGCACGTTCCATTTACATGCACAGTATATGACCTATTCAACATTATCAACCCAAATTTGTTATTTTTTCTGTTTTAAATTAGATTCCAAAATTACGTTTGACTCATTGGCGCACGCCACACGCGATGCATTGTCCGGTTTTCGATCAGAAATCACTACGTTTACCTTCATATCGTCAATATACTAAGTCGATTGTCATTAAAATGGTAGTTTTCGGTTACATTCGGTACTTCTCGATAAAGTAACATTATTTATATAAGTTATTATATGAGCGCAAATATCTAAACAGCTATTCTTTCATCTGATCCGAATACTTTTAAAATGGCGATGTGATTGGTCAGCTATGTGACTGGGCCTGTCTGCACTTAACTGGTACGGAACACGCGCGTGGTGTCCTCAGACCAGGGTCAATTTTAATCAAACTTCACGACTTGGTCGTTTCCGTTGTTTAAGTGTAAACTTGTGTTATATGCTTTTAAATGAAATCGTTTTTACATTCTATCAAAATCCCGCCAGGGGCACGACAGTAGAGAACTGTTCTACACTCAGTAAGGTTTGGGTGCAATGCTACACTTAATCTCAGCGTAGTACCATCCATGGCTCGCTAGTTCCAGTCGATGCTCGCAGGTTTCACCGCAATGCATAGCCACGGTTGGGAACATTACGCTCTTAAAACACTCGACTTTCGACAAGTTATTGCCTAAAGCTTACAATAAGCTATTATCTCCATTCATATCGGTTTGCTTTATTTATTTCCAGATAACCTTGTTGCCGGATAATCAACAGAACCTCTAGCTCTTCACTATGGATGTTAAATCGTCGTCCACATTGAATATCAACCGAGTTTTGAAGATATTATGTTTTTTGTCAATTTTATTGACGGAGATATCAACATTGGTGTTTTCTCAACGGGGAAAGTGTCGAATCAATTACAATAATCTCCCAGCTTCATTTCAACTTGATGTTAATTGTAATCACGTGACTTGCGGGTCCTCCTGTGGACTTCCATGCCCGGGGTCACGTGATTGTCAAGGCAACGGTTTTATCGTATGTAAAGTCTTTGGTTTGTCTGTTGGACATCAATGTGGTTATGATGACACCAATTGCTACGTCTTTCATAAGGTAAATATGATATTCTTAGAACATTAAGATTTTTGCATCTGATTACTTCTAATAAAAGTTGAGGTCTCGAAATGAACATATTTATGTATCAATAATGCTTCCAGTTTTTCCAGTTTATAATATAGATATTGTATAATATCAATGGACAGAACAATATTTTACCATCAGGTCGTCATATCAGAAATATCTTCTTATCAAGGCAAAACAAAGACCCTTAGCTTAAAAGACACCTTTTCTCTCGATCGATCACTTACTGTAATGCCATTAAGCGGATTTTACCTTAAGACGATGTTACGATGTTGAAAGCCCCAGAAAAGAAATGATGTGAAATCATTAAATGTAGAAACAAGGAAGTATTTCGAAGATGATTAAACAATCAATATTGCTCACCTATTTACCATATTTATCTACAGGAGCGATTCGACAACAACTATAATAATATACTATGAGACCTTTTCTGTATTTACACTGGGAAGCACTTCCCAAATACGTGTCAATTCTCCCATGTTCGGCTTCGAAATATTGTAATAAAAAAACTGACGAATACAGAATAGAAAACAACGATGAAAAACGGCTGATTTACGGCATCAAAAATATTTGATCAAGGGAGCAGACCTTATAATAACGAGTCCTTTTGAAAGTATCCCTGCCGAAAAGAGTGTTCATTTGCATGAGAGCACTGCCACAAAGACGAAAGTATGAGCACGCGAGACAAAAATAGAATTACCCCCCCTTTGAACTAAACGTATCACTTGTGAATACTATTAAAGGTATTCTGCATACATAAACTGTTTACACGAATGTTATCGTAGATGCAATTTAATACTTATGGTAGCCTACCAGCGTAGACCAATAAAGTACAAGACTAGGAAGTCTATAAAGTCACCATTCAGACTTGGGGATTAATCCAGGAAAGAGTAGTGTCTTATTGGACTCTACACCCAGTTTGAGTTGGTCTCACAGTTTATACACGGATTGCAGTTTGTTTTTTCGTTAAACTACATCATAATGTAATTTTATCTTAAAGATTAAATCACAAGATGACTTTTCAGATAACATCATGTACAAACGGTGGAACTCTTCTAGCAGACGGGTCTTGTTCCTGTTCAGCATCTTATGTGGGACCATACTGTGAACTGTATGTTGATAGTAAGTAAAACTAATTTGTTCTAAATTCGTTGCAACAATTTTCATTGAAATCACAAACATGGAAATAACTTTTTAAGAATGGATCTTTAAATGTTCAATATTGTACAAATCGATGTCTTGGGAAAATGGAAGTTAGAAAGTTAATAAATATTTTTCGATTTGACTGCCAAGAGATGACGAGATTCTAAAATACGTTTCCTAATATTTCAAAACCTGCCCCTGAAACTTCATTTTATGACTTTCAGACTGCCACGATGTTCTCCTTCATAATCCAAGCAGTGCCACAGGAGAGTACACTTTTCTAACATCAACCGACGACGAAATTAAAGTATGGTGTTCGTTTCAAATCAACAAAATCGTGACCTACTTTTCAAAGTCAGCTGTCTTGAAACTAACCACATCGGACATGGCGATTCACTATAACACGAAATCTGAGGTCAACGTCGTTGCCAAGGAAACGACGGGGTCGCAGTATGTGTCGACCTTGGCCCAGACGGCGGCTTATTCTAACTTTGACCTTGGTATTTATGCGAACGAATATGGCTCATACACGATGCCACAAAATGATATCTTTGGAGAGTATATTTACCTTGGGTTTGTCCCTCGCTCCGAGATATCAGGAGGAACAGTCCAAGGCTATCAATCCAATGGACAAGATAAAACTTTCAGAAATTGTGACGGTAACCCGAATTCCTATTTCACATTCTTTGTCAACCCAAATAACGCAAATCCTACGCGAGGAAGCGGCAACCTAGGGAACAGTGGAATAATTCCTCACTGGAGAACGTCCAGTACGACTCTAGAAGATCAACAAATGTTACCCGGGGACTACTTTTTTGACACCGAACTACATTTTGGCGGATGTGGAGGTTTTGGCCTCTCTGTGTCCTGGTCAACTATAGACGGACTTGGCCTTGGTGTCATATATAATACGTGATTTATAAGTAGTTGAATCAATTTGATACGCTGCTAATGGCTGCAATACTGCCGAAGCGGCGTTAAACAAAAACTCACTCACTCACTCACCAATTTGATAATATGACTTCGATACTTCAACTTTATATGTTCAGTATTATGTATATGTCAGTGCTATGATGTCACATACCTAATGTTATCAGAATGCTATGACGTCATAAACATGGTGAGTGAGTTATTGCTTAACGCCGCTTGAACAATATGACAGCCATTTGCGGCGCATAAATATGGTGACGTCACAGTGGTTTGACATGACCGCACTAGAAGTCTCAGGTTAAGATATGTATATATTCCATTGCAAGTAATGACGAATGATTTGTTTTGTTAAATATAATCTCACCCTCGTGTCTTCTGCTATTAAATATATCAACACCCATTGAGGAATGTGCAGTCTAACACTAACACACAAGTCTCGGATATTTATAATATTTATCAACTCGTGTTGATATATATCAGAAGACATTTCGGTGAGGTTATGTATTGTTTGATTTTAGTAAAGATTCCGATATTGTGTATAGTAAAATGTAAATTATGGTATTTCTAGAAAATGTGACAGTGCCATAAAACAGTTATCAGCAAAATTTAATATATTGTTTTGTCATCGTTATCATTATTGCACTTTTGGTGTTAGACAAAATGAAAACTTAGCCAATATTACAGCTGGGCCTCCTCGGTTACCCATGGTTTTATATATGCTCCGTTACTCTCCACTATATCACCCATGGGAAACTCTGTCAGCGAAATCTGTACTAAAATTACCCGCCCTTGGCAATGCATAACCTCATGTAGTCTAACATTTAGACTCTGAAATGAATATTTCGTACAATTTCAAAATTTCAAAATACTTAAATATGCTTATATTACATGACTGGAGTCTTTCATCACGTTAAAGTTTAAACAGTAATACGGATCTTTTTTTCAATCAAATTGGACTTATGAGTCAGATAGAATTTGGCTGATTATTAAATGCATTGAGAACTTACAGTAATGTTATCATTAGTGTGTAAAGGAAGGTGGAATCTATCAATTTTGCATTATGAGGAGTTTATCTTATCATAAACTGCAATATTAGCTATCGTACCCCTAAATATGGGATATTCATTGTTATGAAAAATACAAAATTCACAAACTCCATTCTGATTCCTGAATTAAGCTCCCCAATGGAGTCGTGCGTAAAATATACATTTGCTGCCATTCTGTGGAAGCTAACAATCCCATTTAACACTTGATTTAGCAATTTGTAAAGACTTTATTTAAACTGACATGATTTCTTCAAAACGTGTTTTACATGTATTTCCTAAATTATAGCAGGACAAACGCGTCGATTGTTCAACAATACATACAACAATACATCACAAGGTAATTCTTTTTCATACTGAACGAATACTTCGTTTCAATAAGACTCGATCGTTGTATAACTTTGTACAGTAAACTTTAACAGTCCAATTCATGTGGTGTGTATCATGAAGACTTAGAAGTTGAATGACAACTAATAAGGGATACCGTGGTACCATACTACCAGTACTGACAAGTCGATACAGTCTGCGTACTGCATAATGCAGTTGTAGACATCAACGACTCTCGTATGACACAGTTTTGTTTTGGAAAGATTCCGCTCTGTACACCAGATTGTGATTATAACACCGCTTCGGGATAATCGTACATGTACAATGTACATGTATATTAAGTGGATACTGGTCTTCCTAGTTGCTATGGAAATACACTGACGGGCAAACGAAAGTATATCACTCAGTAATATTTATCATATGTATGATTTTCAAAGTCAAATATCTCGAGTTTTCTACGTCGTATTAAAAACTGACTAGTTAGGGAAATTAGTCCAAAACATTAAATCAGTCAAAGAATACCTCTACGCAGTTTAAATTTTTTTTAAATTAAATTTAAATTTAAATTTTAAAATTCCCAAAAATTAATTTTGATAAAACACAACTGTTCATCAACGTATAACCCATTCTCTATGTTCAAATCAATAAATGTGCCTCGTCCTGCACACATTTACAACATTTTAAACATGGTTGGGGTCATGTTGATGTAAATTTCATTTCTTACCACTGTCTACTTTAGATAATGATATCTTCGTTAAAATAAAACAGTCGCCAATTACGTCATTCAAACTGCTGCCGAAATGTGTTATTGTATCGTGCCATAATCAAATGCATCTAATTTCTTTAAAATATTGAATTAATCGAAAACAAGTGAGTGTTATACTTTCTTTTGACCGTCGGTTTACTTAAAGGTGTTGTTGCGGTCACATATGAGCAAAACGTTATAAACGGTGTTATTTTATCGAAAAGTACTTACTGTTACCGACAATTGCCATTTGAATGGTTATCGGTTCAGTATAGTGGCGATATAAAGGTAAGCATAGTGATTCCTGATCGAAAACCGGAAAAAGCTCGTGCGCCGTGATTTGCGCACGTCAATAAGTCAAACGTAATTTTGAAAACTTATTTACAAGAAATAAAGAGACACATTTGGGTTAATAATATTCACTAGGTCATAAAACTTCTGCACATGTAAATATGGCAGTACTTTCGGTGTCTTCACATGTATAAGGGTGTTGCTACATTTTCATTGGAAACTAGTAATAATGCATGCATCTTTAAACGACGTTATCGCTTAAACATTATAGTATCACCTTCTCGAGAACGGTGTTACTATCAAAACGGCAAAGTTGTATTCAAAACAATAAAGATGTTTTTGTCTTTGGAATAAGCATCCAGATTGTCTGTTGTTCTGAAACGAAAACTAATCTATATGACAGGAAAATAAATTATATCGTATCTCATAATTCAAATTGTATCATAAAGTAATTTAACTTAAATTCTTACATTAACAACAAGAGTCGTACTTTCGTCTTAAGGACATCTTATTCAGACAAAAACATGGAAACAGGAAAATGCTTAAATGTGTCTCAACGTATCCTACCGTATCCTATTATACTTTAAAGGAGCTGTGGTACGTTTTCTAATGGAAATAAAGATGTCTCACAAAATTGAACGGAAGTGTTTGCAATTGCAAAGCAATCCACCTCCATGAATAAATATATAACGAGTGAGAATGGCCGATATCGGTTCTCGTATCATGAATTGTCTGTTTTACCCTCTTCAGTAAAGATATACGAAAAGCATTAACTTTTATTATGGCAACTTTTAGCATATACAAAGGCAACAACGTGCTAGAATGCCCTTAACAATAAAGGTGTTACTGATAAATTTAACAGCAAACATAAGACATTTGGGCTACTGTAGTAGTGTAGCTTGTTGATGATAAGGTTCCCTATAGACAAATGTCAGTAAAATCCAATTTTCTAGCATAATTCTCAACAACTCTTGAGACCACTCTGTCATTTCAGAGGTATACGCCAGCTGTCTCTTAATCAGATTCGGAATGGTTATGTAAGCTGAATTAAACACTGCATGAAACTACCTATTGTGGCATTCTCATCCACATCATCGGACTGGCATCACTTGAAGTTCAATTTCATGCTTGCATTATGTCATTGGATTCCTCAGTACAGCATATAGACTTGATACTTAGAATAGATTGATGTACTCTTGTTATATCAAAGCAATAACCCTCAAGTATTATGTCGAAACAAGCCCGTCCTCGAAATTCCAATTAGGAATATTGTCATCTATTATTAGTCCACCCAAACGCCATATCTTCCCATGTAACTCTTTTGAATTCAAGAGGTTCTTGTCAATCAATTTAGTTGTGCAATCAGCAACGATGTCTCAAACTGTGCAATTGGCTTTTTAGCTACATCGTACGTGGGAAGAAATGTCTTGAGTAATCTCTTTGGGGAGAGGAAATTATCGCCAGTCAATTGTCAAATACAAACTCAATTCCAAATGCCAAGCTAGCGATATGTTCTTCTTCGTGATTTAAGAGTATATGTTTGCAGCAGAGACATATCATACCCAAGATGACTTACACAGCTAAGTTTAAGGAGATGTACCCAGATATCGAGTTGACTTAAGGTCACATGTTGTGCCAACATTTGAAAGTCGAGAAAAAGTTGAGAACTATTTTCATTTACGAAAGAGCATATACTTAAGTTGTTGAATTGCCGGAAAACGCTTACATTTACCATGATGCATTTTTAACGATCACCTTACTTGATGTCTTATGACGTCATCATCGTCAGCTATATTCGCGGTATATAAGATAAATTCAAATTGCCTTGCATAACCAATTGATAGTAACGGTTCAATTCCGCTTTCTTGATTCAAAGTGTCACTGTTAATAATTATATGATAGGGTTTTTAAGTTTGTGTAAGTATTTTTTAAATGAAGTTGAAACGATAAACAAATGTTCTTTGTACCAGACCCGATTCTGTGTTTATTCATGGACAGCTCTATCTTTATTTAAGTCTAGAAAATCGCCTGGGGAAGAAATTATTTGGCCATGTTATTGGCCATGCCAAAATGTCTAACACTTATTCTTTGAACCGCAATTTGTTTGACATTTTCAGAGAAAATACATAATAAACTTGCTTTTTTGGAATAAACAAACGAATTCTAAAATAAACTAGTTCTGGGTCCCATCTCATTTACATTTATTTTTAAGACTTAGATAATTGACGGAATGTGCGTGTTTAGCTCGAGCTGTCCCTTACCATTGTATAGATTTCCAGATATTGTAAGTTATAAAAACAGTCCAACCTGTAAGTCAAGTTATCGCAAACCACTCTTGTGTATTGCAGTACTGGCGTACTTATGTACATTGTAGACTAACCATATTATGTAAGGAAACACGCATGTACTTCGTCGTTTTAAATTAATACTTTCATGAAATGCAATGCACTTTTACATAATATAATTGGCAGCATACGTTCCTCAACTATTCTCTAAATGTTTTCCACTCTTGGATTACAACCGTATGGTATAACATAGATGCTTAACCATTTGTAGCCTGATTACTACGATACAAAAGATTGTTAATTTCCAAATATTGTGTAAGTTTCATTAAATAGATTGTTTGCTGATTCATCTGCGGTACATGTACAACCTATCTAGTGAATTTCCGTGAAATTATAATTCATAATGAGTTTGATACGCAGTAAGTTTTTCAGGCTTTGAATGTCGACTTGAGAGAAATCGTATACTTGCAGTTCAGGTGCATCGTTCCATTGAAATCCATTGCCGTACATCTCCTGTAAGTATAGGGTGTAACATCGCTTATAAATGTACATACTGTGTATTACTGGGATAAATATTTATATATCAAACTTGCGTAATATTCCTCAAGTTGTATGGTATCACAATGGTCCTGTCAATGGTACAAAATGTATGTGACTCATGTAAATAACACTTACGGCACATGATCGGGAACTTCGTTTGATTAATTAGGTTGAGTAATAAACATAATACTAAACTCCCTTCCATTTTATACCATTTTTTAATAAAATCGTGAACAATTTTGGAACAAACTCACTTTCCTTCGTTTTATGCAAAATCAGTAACTCGTTTTATAAATATAGTATTAAGTAGTATTTGTATATGTACATGCCTTGACTTTGATAACACACTTTTTTCTAAAACAACATTGTATACCCCATTTGAATGAATAGTGTAGTGATAAAAATATAACAATGAAATAATTAGTTTACAAACATTGACAACATAAATTAACTTAATTGTTTTTACAACGACGAATTTATAAGTTAAAGGAAAACCATTATTTCAGTTTCACTGATGGAATTATGGATTTAACGACATTGTATATTGGAAATAAATGTTGGATTTTACATATCAAGGATAACGTTAGGCGAACGTGGGTACAATGCAAAGGCAATGTTGTAAGACAACACTGTATTGTCTTTATAAAGGAGTTAAGAATAACATGTCAAATTTAACAAATAAATTAAAGTAAGGAACATTTATTTCAACTTAATGAAGATGACATTGATGAGTCATTGCAACAATATTGATTTATAACCGAGCAGAGATAATTCAAATAATGTTTAAAAGACCCAGATCTATACAACATACAGGTATAGTTTTTTGCTGCCCCTTAACAGTAAATCTTAATTTATATCATCTTCATGTACATGTAATTTTAAAAAGTTAAACATGGGTTTTTTTCTGTGCACATCATAAAAACAGCATTTAGATATGAAGTGAAACACATTTTCACATTAATAACCACATTCACCTGTTGAATCTGACTTGATGCCAATATTAAATAAATCATAATTAAGCTCGCTTACATGATCTATCCAGAACTATACAATATACAGGTATATTGTCTGTAAGTCATCGTATCCATTTGTTTATGCAATACATGTACTTAGGAGCGGGAGGAGTAAGCAGTATAATGCAATTGGTACTCACATCTAGATTATTTTCAAAAGGAATAGTTAAGTACAGTCAGGTCAAACCGAGAAGCCCTGTGACGTTACAATCGACACTGTGACGTCATAACCGCTCACGCGTAATATGTCATTACATTTGCACGATCGCCGTCGCTCTTGAAGCTTTCCGTGGTTATATACACGTTTCTATTTGAAGCTATGGTTTGAGTTATCCCCCTTTCTCACTAGAGGCGCTAGGGTCGTCCGCCATTGAGGTGCTGATTGCTATCTTGTTTACGCTGTAGCGTACACACCAACATTGTATGGAAATACACAAAAATAGTTATATAAAACATGATTAAATGATTAAATTACCTTGCACTGTTTGAGTGTATGAAAAAGCTGTCGAATTTGATTCATTTGAAAATTATATTTATTGAAATAACGTACATTTCTTAATTTAAATCATGTCAAATTAGCCTACTGTACCAGAAATTCAACACTGAACACTTACAACACCAGCAGTACTTTGACACTTTTGGGAAGAAACCGCACTTTCTGTCTAATCACTTGCTGCATCTTTATTTTTCGGTGCGCATAAGAAATTAGGCCTATACTTGGAACTGAAGACAACTGTTTAGCATATGAGATGAAGAAAAACGATAAAAAGTAACTTAAAATTCAAGAGTAATAAGTAATGATATGTCTACGTTTGATTGCCTTTTTTGAAAGAAATGTTTTACGTTTTAAGCTTGACGAATATCCCAAACTACACCTACATTCGAGAGCTTGCTTTGAATTACCTTCCAGTTGAAATTTTGAATATAGCCTTCAGCTTGTGTCGGGAAATATAAGAGGAAAGTTATAGGATTTGTCTATGATAGTTTCAACTAAATGCATGACAGAATATCGGATTCACATTGAAAGAGGATGGGTCAACCCCATCAGAGGTTCGAAATATATATATCTGACGTTTTAGCCAACATACCCGTACAAATTTATGACAAAGAGTTTATTTATAATATACTTAACTTGCATTAACTATAATATACACATACAGAAAGTTTATATCGATGATATATGTTATTAGCCGATACCATGTCGCAATGAAACATATATTGTTTGTATTTTCTAAGTACATTAGTTTGAGGGTTTATTTGTACATTCGAGTGGACAATCCTAAACTATCTTATTATGAACATTTAAACCACTGTAAAAAGTCAATGAAAGGAAATAAATGAACTAGCAAAAACTTGAGCTCATATGTTCACATTAGAGTTCTATCTGCGACATGTCAGATAAATTGACTGTCACTGTGTTGGGCAATACGTTATATAGCTGAGAGAGTATCAATGTAATCTATCAATCTTCTCTCACAGAAGCTGATTAAACCTTTTAACTGGAGTGTTTTATTCTTGCATGAACAAGCAACAGTTTGTTCCATTACAACGTGTCATTTGATAATGAAGTGTTACAGGCAGTACATTTGATAATGAAGTGTTACAGGCAGTACATTTGATAATGAAGTGTTACAGGCAGTACATTTGATAATGAAGTGTTACAGGCAGTACATTTGATAATGAAGTGTTACAGGCAGTACATTTGATAATGAAGTGTTACAGGCAGTACATTTGATAATGAAGTGTTACAGGCAGTACATTTGATAATGAAGTGTTACAGGCAGTACATTTGATAACGAAGTGTTACAGGCAGTACATTTGATAACGAAGTGTTACAGGCAGTACATTTGATAACGAAGTGTTACAGGCAGTACATTTGATAACGAAGTGTTACAGGCAGTACATTTGATAACGAAGTGTTACAGGCAGTACATTTGATAACGAAGTGTTACAGGTAGTACATTTGATAATGAAGTGTTACAGGCAGTACATTTGATAATGAAGTGTTACAGGCAGTACATTTGATAATGAAGTGTTACAGGCAGTACATTTGATAATGAAGTGTTACAGGCAGTACATTTGATAATGAAGTGTTACAGGCAGTACATTTGATAATGAAGTGTTACAGGCAGTACATTTGATAACGAAGTGTTACATGCAGTACATTTGATAATGAAGTGTTACAGGCAGTACATTTGATAATGAAGTGTTACAGGCAGTACATTTGATAATGAAGTGTTACAGGCAGTACATTTGATAATGAAGTGTTACAGGCAGTACATTTGATAATGAAGTGTTAGAGGCAGTACATTTGATAATGAAGTGTTACAGGCAGTACATTTGATAACGAAGTGTTACAGGCAGTACATTTGATAACGAAGTGTTACAGGCAGTACATTTGATAACGAAGTGTTACAGGCAGTACATTTGATAACGAAGTGTTACAGGCAGTACATTTGATAATGAAGTGTTACAGGCAGTACATTTGATAATGAAGTGTTACAGGCAGTACATTTGATAACGAAGTGTTACAGGCAGTACATTTGATAATGAAGTGTTACAGGCAGTACATTTGATAATGAAGTGTTACAGGCAGTACATTTGATAATGAAGGGTTACAGGCAGTACATTTGATAATGAAGTGTTACAGGCAGTACATTTGATAATGAAGTCTTACAGGCAGTACATTTGATAATGAAGTGTTACAGGCAGTACATTTGATAACGAAGTGTTACAGGCAGTACATTTGATAATGAAGTGTTACAGGCAGTACATTTGATAACGAAGTGTTACAGGCAGTACATTTGATAATGAAGTGTTACAGGCAGTACATTTGATAATGAAGTGTTACAGGCAGTACATTTGATAACGAAGTGTTACAGGCAGTACATTTGATAATGAAGTGTTACAGGCAGTACATTTAAATAATGAAGTGTTACAGGCAGTACATTTGATAATGAAGTGTTACAGGCAGTACATTTGATAATGAAGTGTTACAGGCAGTACATTTGATAATGAAGTGTTACAGGCAGTACATTTGATAACGAAGTGTTACAGGCAGTACATTTGATAATGAAGTGTTACAGGCAGTACATTTGATAATGAAGTGTTACAGGCAGTACATTTGATAATGAAGTGTTACAGGCAGTACATTTGATAACGAAGTGTTACAGGCAGTACATTTGATAATGAAGTGTTACAGGCAGTACATTTGATAATGAAGTGTTACAGGCAGTACATTTGATAACGAAGTGTTACAGGCAGTACATTTGATAATGAAGTGTTACAGGCAGTACATTTAAATAATGAAGTGTTACAGGCAGTACATTTGATAATGAAGTGTTACAGGCAGTACATTTGATAATGAAGTGTTACAGGCAGTACATTTGATAATGAAGTGTTACAGGCAGTACATTTGATAATGAAGTGTTACAGGCAGTACATTTGATAATGAAGTGTTACAGGCAGTACATTTGATAATGAAGTGTTACAGGCAGTACATTTGATAACGAAGTGTTACAGGCAGTACATTTGATAACGAAGTGTTACAGGCAGTACATTTGATAACGAAGTGTTACAGGCAGTACATTTGATAACGAAGTGTTACAGGCAGTACATTTGATAATGAAGTGTTACAGGCAGTACATTTGATAACGAAGTGTTACAGGCAGTACATTTGATAACGAAGTGTTACAGGCAGTACATTTGATAACGAAGTGTTACAGGCAGTACATTTGATAATGAAGTGTTACAGGCAGTACATTTGATAATGAAGTGTTACAGGCAGTACATTTGATAATGAAGTGTTACAGGCAGTACATTTGATAATGAAGTGTTACAGGCAGTACATTTGATAATGAAGTGTTACAGGCAGTACATTTGATAATGAAGTGTTTCAGGCAGTACATTTGATAATGAAGTGTTACAGGCAGTACATTTGCTGATCCAACTGAGAGATTTACATCGATTAAAGCTGGTGACTCATTTAGGTTGAATTACTGATTTATCAATGGATTAAAAACGTGACGCAAAATTTTGCTTTTGGTGAATGTAATTTTTCTTTTTGCCGATTTTGTTATTACAGTTCATCGTGATAACAAAGGCTAGATCTTGTATTAATGAAGCCATATGATGTACAGTGTGTACCATACACCAGTACATCAATGTTCCTGAAAATGTTACATACTCAGTGTTGCCCTTTTTCATAACTATTTTGAACTAGTGTTGTTCAAGAATGATTTAGACATATTGCAATCACTGTGAATCTTAACAGCATGTCTAATAGAATCTTTGAGAAGTAAAATGTCTGAGGTATTTGCAGCCTCGATGTCTAAACTTTCTCTACGAAATTGAAATTGATAGACTGGTGGAATGTGAGAAGAAATAAGTCTTATATACAGATTGACACATGAATCATTCGATACACCATTGAGAAAAGCAGACAAACATAATCTCACTGCTTAATCACCAGTCCTTCAGACACTGAGTTGTCCTTATCTGTCCTCGGGGTACTGTTTCTAACTCCACAGGACTATGAGGGATATCTAATGATTTCCTAATTGTCAACTGTAAACGTTGGTGATTTGCTTCTATGAGGGAATATATTAAGCTGCTGTAGCAAATGAAATGTCTACAATAGAATTAAAGATACCATTAAAAGAGAAGAAAGTGTATAAATATGCTTTCTTTCATAGTTTGTGTTTGCAACATGTGAACATATCTTTAGCATTGGAGAGAAATCGGTAATAAATTAAATAACCTTCAATTTCAGCCCATTGCATTTGGAAGACTGGATGCAGGGGCATAAAACATACCTGGATTGTCTCTTATATTTTTAATATGACGTGGGCTCTGTCACAAAAGTTAGACAATTATCCATCTTTAAAAAAACACAGAGCTGTAAAGTCAAACTGGAGCAATGGAAACCAGTGTTAACAGAAAGGTCATTGTTCATTTACTCAGACATCCTTCAGTTCTCATGTCGTGAAGTCAAATACTTTGGATTAAACAAAGCTGTTTTGCTGTGTTAAGGAACATTCAATGATACAACCAAAAGTTTACAATTTTACATATAAAAATACGAAACTGTTAGTCTAGTTACTTTAGATTTGCAAAGATGATTAGTACAAGGCTGTCTATTTCGGACAATGAATTAATAAAAGAATTCTGATAAAAATCATAATAAGGTATTTCATTGAATTATCACTAATCAAACAGCTGTAGTGTGCTTCAAAATTTAGCTCTGAAGACAGGGTTGCTAATTATCAGACAGACATACATATTTTGATATATTTTCATATCAATTGTAACACAAAGAATATAACATATCACCCAGCCATATCATTTGAAGAAAATGAACTGTGATATTATCACACACAATGGATGTCACTTTAAACGCACATTATGTTATCTATTTCTTATAAATTCATACTTGATTGTTCATGTTTGAATCCTATTGAGTTTTAATCAAATTAGATAATATCGTTCTTAATCAACATAATGTCATTTATCGTCTTCAACAATACAGCTAAATCCAAAAAGTTTACCGCTATGATAGCACACACTTAAACTGAGTTAATGTTTCTGTTGCCCTTTAAACATAGCTACATCCAATCAGGTTATGAGTGATGTGTCACATGAAATTTTTTTTTATTTTTACTTTAGTTAATATCAAGTGTATTACATTTTAATCTCTATGCAATATGTATTTATATATTTTGACAATATCATTGAGTCTACTTGTGGGTTTAAAAAGTTTAGGTCCTTTTGAGAAATTTCTGTTTTTAAAAAACACAAGATATGGAGCATTCATGTAAAATATCTAATACTTTAATTTTAAATTTATCATTCATTTAGCCTCCAAGAAATAAGTATCTGTCATGTTATTGGGTGACGTTTGTAATTTTAAATTAAGTCTGAAAACAATAATAACATCTAGGTAAGGAGAATAAGATTGTGAGACAATGAACATCAATATAATCATGAAGATATACGTATAATGGTTTGACAAGTATTACATATTTATCTATTTGTGATCAGAAATGTGACACCTACAAGACATTATGCCAAAAAGGGACATCAACGAAATTAGAAACAATGTTATTTAAAACTTTGTAATTATTTGCAGAGGGAATACAATTGTCGAGTGTTGAGCGCTGGCAATGTTTCGAAATTGCTCACGGTCCTCTAATATTCCATCTTCTGTTTTATTAATTTAAGAAAGAGTGCTATAAAAACAGTCAAAAGTCAAGCCAATACATAATCTCACTCAAACTACCCCGACCATTGGTTTAGACGCATTCTCCCATTGACTCCTTCAGCATCACACACTTCTAACAACTGTTTATCTTATAATAATTCGTATTTATTCATTCACGCTGCTTTTGTTACGTTTCTAGACAACTTCCATGGTTTGATTTTTCACAAAACAATAGGACAAAGTGCTACATCAGGTGGTGTCATTTGCCCAAATAAATATTATTTCATAATGGCTAAAATAGCAAGTCATATTTGATTTTGGTTAACAAAAAATAATAACATACCAAATCTTTACGCAATATATAACAGTATTTCCCTCATTTTTTGTGCTAAGTCTGTGAAGTGCTGCACGTGAAATTCATAGTTTGCTCCAATTTCCAAGCACGGAAACCTTAAGGAAATACGGCAAGCCTTAAGTCAGACATTTTTGTATAATTACCTATTATCTGGGACAGCCAGTGGTATTTGTGTAGAGACTTGCCAAACATTAGAATTCATCGGCGAAGAGAGTTGGAATTACCGACAAGACTGTTCTTTTTTAAGAAAATGTGTAATTTATGGCCTGATAATAAACACGTTTGATCACATACGGAGATAATCGGTCTCAGTGTACTCGTGCATGACAATAGAAAGTTAAACTTTGTTTAAAGATGCTTTAAAGTGCAAAACAATTCAACACTGAATGTACCTATAATGTCAACCATCTCAAACGCCTTATCCATAAAACTGCAAATTAACCTGTTTTATTGTCAGTCCACTCAAGAGCTGATTTTCAATTTAGCAGAAGATTGAAGAGTGTTATGTTTACTTTGTCAGGTGTTGATTCTAAACTTTAAAAGAAATTGTGCAGTGTATTTCTTAATCAAAGTTTGTGATATTTCATTTCCAAGATTTGTCAATACCATATGTCCTTATTCTGGTGTACATAAAATCAGACTAACAGGAAAGGGATGCGTATTGGATTCTTTAAAAACATTGATCATTACATTAAATATATTGTGATTAAAAGATTAAAGATTTTGAAACCTACACATATCATAAATTTATTATCAGCATTGTATGTCAAGATAATATAGTATGATTTTAATGTCATTGAAATTAAAAATTATATAATAAATTCAGAAACATTTTTTAATTAGTAATAACTTAACGTAATATGATTGAAAGTTAATGCTTTGAAATGTTGCTTCAATATTTTCTCATGCTGCCACTTATCATAACTATTGTTTGCCAGTAAGATAAAAATTACTCTCATAAATCACAAAGATTGATAAATGTTGTTGAGAAAGCATTATAGATTGGCCCTAACGGGTGTTATTGCTTCATTTAATTGATGACAAAACTGAAATGAAAATCTCAATTATCCCAAATAACTGTTATTTATATAAAATGTTTTCTGGGCTAGTTAAAAATACAATCAGTTTATGAAATGAGCAGCATATGTTTGTTCCACTATCTATCTAAATTTGATTTATATCTAATTAGGAATCTTGTTTCATTTCATATCATTTAAACTCTTTAACCTCAACATTACCAAACTTGTATTACCATGCGAAACAGAAAGCCAATGTTACATGTATCCGATATTCTTGAAAGAATAATGTAAATCTTTCATATAGCTTATTTGATGCAACTAATATGCTATAAAGTGTTCTAAATTAGTAATTCAGACGTGTGAGGGACAATACATGTACGTCGGTGTTTTGGCATTTGGACTCCAAATGCAATCGTATAGATAACTATAATAATGGTTTATTTCCATTAAGTTTTCTGTACAAGTTCAAGAGACTGTGTATTGATCGATGAACACAGGAACAGTGAGAGATGAGTAGACATCGTGATTATATATGAGGGAACTTAAACGGGAGAGTAATGTATTTATAAATAACACCTTATCATAACCATAATCATGGTCGTATTCTTAAACCAATTTTAAAGTTGTGCCAAACAAGTTCAGTCGTTAAATAAATATATATATATATATATATATATATATATATATATATATATATATATATATATATATATATATATATATATATATATATACAGTTATATTATCATAGAACAATATGTTTATACACATATAACTATGTTTACAGTATTTACATAGAAACGCCCCTGGCGCCATCATTCCAAAGGTCAAAATATCATATCATCACAGATGTTGAACAAACTTTGAGAGCGGATAATGACGTACACGTTAAGTTTACACCAGAAAATGTAAACAAACTAATAACTTTGTATGTCGAAGAAATAAGATTGGATTCAATGTTCCATGATCATTCTTTAGAAAATATAATCCTTTTCATTCCCCATGACCCACACAAATAACAAACGTGCATTTTTGTAGAACTATGCACATTCAAGAAGCTCTGACAGTGGTACTGATTACCAGGAGAAGTAGTTATTGGTGCGTTACCTGTGACAGAACTGGTTTTGTAGCATCATATAAATATATAAAGTAACGGTTGTTTTCTTAAATGACCCAAATTGAAGTAAAATGCCTAACTATGTCCGTGAAGACGTTTTATTTTCAGTACAAATTATTCAAATTCACATAAAAGTCATTACAGCAGTGTCATTGGTGTATTGAACAGTGTTTTATGGCATACCTAAGTGTGACTACCATTATGACTTTGAGTGTATATATATATATATATATATATATATATATATATATATAAAAATAAAATACTTCAGACGACACTTGCTGTAGATATCATTTTAATAATGACTGGATGCGTCGCATTTCGACTTGTTTACAAGTCTTTTCAACAGTGTGGAGCATTTTCAACATGGCGAATATATAGGTAGCTTAAACAATGTACAATAGACGTTGATTGATTGGTATGTGACAAGTGGTTAGCTTGATTAGCACACAATAAACTATTTACGAGGGATTAAAATTTGATTCATTGCAGGTCTCACATCCTGGCCCACAGTCAATGAATTGATCATTTGTATCAATTGCATAATTGACATTTCTAGCAAACATGTAGTTTCGGGGAGTATACGATTTTGTGCTTCTTGAAAACCTGAGACCTGCAATGAATCAAATTTTAATCCCTCGTAAATAGTTTATTGTGTGCTAATCAAGCTAACCACTTGTCACTTACCAATCAATCAACGTCTATTGTACATTGTTTAAGCTACCTATATATTCGCCATGTTGCTACAGCAAGTGTCGTCTGAAGTATTTTATTTTTATATACATTTACTTCACGTGAGACCTTCCTCAACCTTTTCATATCTATAATCCACGTGGAAAGACTGAAGATGGCACAAGCTAAGGATATCATGAAGGCGATTAAGCAGGAGTAGGAGCAATGAAAAAGTGAACAAAAACATTTCTCGGGAACTGTGTTTATTGAAACAACAGGTTTTAGAGATGTCTCGCTTCATTGGACTGAATACCGACGACGTACCTCCAGTTGAAACTGAAGAACAGAGAGGGATCACTCAACCCGAACTGGAGGATTATGCCCAGAGGCATTATGGTTCACACCTCGAATTGCAGAATGACAAAGAAGTGGAGTATGAAGCTTTTCAAACCCGAAAAGCAATGATCAAGACATGGCGACGGAAGCTAAATGAACGAAAGCAGGCTTATTATAATGCTGTTCGAACTAAACGGACTGCAGAAATATACAGTGACTTTCTAGAAATGCCAACCCCTTACATACCGAATAAATTTCTGGAAAAGGGAAATGGATTTACATCAGAGGAGCTGAGGAAGCAATTTTCCATACAGCAAGTGGAAAAGGAGACCCACCATCTTCTGAATGAACATGTAAGATATGTGCAAACATACCATAGGATAGACGAATACATGTCAGACCTAATTACAAATGCCTCCAGTGATTCCTTGCAGGATAAACTGTTGGAAATCTGGAAGAATGACATTATAAGGGAAGAAAATAAAAGTGTTAAATTGTGGATGAAAAAAGAAGGTTGGTTAGGGACTGGTCATTTATTACAGGGGGGGGTGGGCCGGGGGATTTTTACTTGGGTTTGTACATAAAAATATGACCCTCCCCGGCTTGTCGTAATTTTTTAGATGGCCCTCCCCATTTTAGTGTATTTTTTTTTCACGACCCTCCCCCAACATACATCTATAAATTGTCTTGAAATTGAACTTCTGAAGATATATTCGGATCTACATTGGAAATATTTTTCTTTTGACACTATAAAGAAAGGTTCTCTCAAGAGAAAAAAAACGGTTATAGAATATATACCAGTTTTGGTTTAACATGTGTAACATCTAGGGTTAAAAGTATCTGTAGAACAACAGATTCATTGGCTATGTAGCTCATCAGGTACACATTATTACAGGTATTACATTATCTCTGTTAGGTAAAAACTATTAACCTCTTAAATGATAAGGCATTATCGAGTCACCAAATTTATAATCCCCACTGTCAACACACAATTTTAATTATCATAGACTTTTACATTCTAAGGAAGAAGTAACAAATATATATTTCTAAAGTTCACCATTTTCCTGATAAAGGGGGAAGGAACCAGAAATTGAGATTCATAATAATTTGTATTACACATAAATTTTAAAGATGTGACCTCTATTGTTTTGTCTGTGAGAGGTTTGTACAATGGTACCACAATAATCTCTAAGTTCCCCCACTGCTCACACCCTCCCCAGTGATAAATTTACAAATATGACTGCATAGTCCAAGAACTTGCTACTACAAACTAGTGGGAGTCCCAGCAGATATAACTCACTAAAGTCATTCCCTCAATAATTAGGCAAATACAACCCCCAAAAAAACCTTGTGTCCTGGTAACTCGCATCTTCAAGTTTTAGGAGTCCTTTCCAAATGTTATGAGTATTTGATAAATATATCACTACTTCCCTGACCCTAACCCTACTTTCCAGCCCTCCTGGTATGACCCTTCTCCCCCCTTCCCCTTCTCCCCCCTTCTCTCTAATATGAGTCAATATACACCTCTACATACAGGCCCGTAGCAAGCGGGGGGGCCAGGCCCCCCCACTAATTTTGGTAAACAATTTTTTTTTTAAAACCCCGGTTTCAATGTGTTGATTTCAAAATGATAACTATTTTCATGCTTGGTTAGGCTAAGAGCTGCCTGATGATCTTTCCTGTGTATTGAAAAAAAATGGTAAAGTAAACTTAAAAGTACTAATTCACTGGCTCTGGTGTCATAGTTACTATTATAGATTAGGTTAGTTACTTTTATATTAGAATAAAATATGACCTATTTTATAATGTTATTTTATTTTCTCAGAACATTTCAGTGTGGACACTCTGCCATGCCCATATCTGAGGGGGATCAAGACCAAATGAACAAACTTAAGTCTCTATGTAACAAAGATGTCATTCAGAAAATTTCAGCTTCCTATGTTAACTGGTTTCTGAGAAGATTGTTTTAGGTAAAATGCCTGCCACTTCAATATTTGAGGGGGGTCAGGACCAAATGATCACTTACTTAAAGTAAAAGGTATCTCCCAACAGAAATTCAGTTTTGGGGGTGCAACAGTTTTGGAGAAGTTAAAAATGTCAAATATGAACGATGGTCCATACAATATTCCCAAATATATATGCTCAAAATACAGCAAATATTCCTCATAGGAATATCGACATATACCGGTACCTGTTTAATATATTTTAAATGTGTGTCTGTTGTCAGATATTTGCAAAAATCAAGGAACTTTACAAAGGTTTCAGGAGTTTTAATAGGTGTCGTATTTCCTTTGTATCATAGTCATAACTGCATCATTGAGATTATGAATTTGACTGCCTTTTTAGCTCATCAGGCCTGAAAGGCCCGATGGGCTTATGGCATGGCATGGCGTCCGGCGTCCGTCCATCCGTCCGTCCATCCGTCCGTAAATTTTGCGCATTTTCGACTTCTTCTCCAGAACCAATGACTCAACAGAGCTAAAATTTTATGTGCAGACTCCTTGGCCAATGGGGATTCTAAATTGTAGATTTCGTGACCCCGTGACCCCAAATAGGGTCACAGGGGTCACATCCTTAAAAACCTATTTTCATCTTCTTCTCCAGTTCCAAAAGGTCTAGAGAGCTGAAAAGTTGTGTGCAGACTCCTTGGCTAATGGGGATTCTAAATTGTAGATTCCGTGACCCCATGATCCCAAATGGGGTCACAGGGGTCACATCCTTAAAAACCTATTTTCATCTTCTTCTCCAGTTCCAAAAGGTCAAGAGAGCTGAGAAGTTGTGTGCAGACTCCTTGGCCAATGGGGATTCTAAATTGTAGATTTCGTGACCCCATGACCCCAAATGGGGTCACAGGGGTCACATCCTTAAAAACCTATTTTCATCTTCTTCTCCAGTTCCAAAAGGTCTAGAGAGCTGAAAAGTTGTGTGCAGACTCCTTGGCTAATGGGGATTCTAAATTGTAGATTCCGTGACCCCATGACCCCAAATGGGGTCACAGGGGTCACATCCTTAAAAACCTATTTTCATCTTCTTCTCCAGTTCCAAAAGGTCAAGAGAGCTGAAAAGTTGTGTGCAGACTCCTTGGCCAATGGGGATTCTAAATTGTAGATTTCGTGACCCCATGACCCCAAATGGGGTCACAGGGGTCACATCCTTAAAAACCTATTTTCATCTTCTTCTCCAGTTCCAAAAGGTCTAGAGAGCTGAAAAGTTCTGTGCAGATTCCTTGGCCAATGGGGATTCTAAATTGTAGATTTCGTGACCCCATGACCCCAAATGGGGTCACAGGGGTCACATCCTTAAAAACCTATTTTCATCTTCTTCTCCAGTTCCAAAAGGTCTATGGAGCTGAAAAGTTGTGTTCAGACTCCTTGGCCATGGGGATTCTAAATTGTAGATTGTGTGACCCTGTGACCCCAAATGGGGTCACAGTGGTCATGATCTAAGAGCCTATCTTATGCTTGTAAACAATAACTTAAATAACTTAAATATTCAACTTGGGATAGTAAATCAATGAAATCCTGATGAGCTACAGAGCCAATGGCTCTATTTTTTAGCTTATATAGTGACTTTTGATATGTATCTAGCAAAATATATCAAACAGAAACAAAAGCCTTGAAAATAAACTACCTGCATGGACAAAAAGTGTCAGTTTTACTTTTCTACTTTTGTTTCCGCGAACAAAGGAGAATACTCATGGGGATTTTTTAAATACTAGCATCAGTTTTGAATATCCAGCTGTCTATGCTTTTTTATCAACTGCTTACAATCATTTTTCAGATCCTCTTTTAAGTATGTAACAAAGATTGTTTTATTACGGTCTATTTTTTCATGACCCTCCCCAACTCCTTGTAATTTTTTTCATGACCCTCCCCTTGTGGCTGTATATTTTTTCATGACCCTCCCCTGAAAACCCCCGGCCCACCCCCCCCCCCCCCCCCCCCCCCCCCCCTGTAATAAATGACCGGTCCCTTAATAAACCTGCCTTTGGCAAGACAATCAAATGTACAGAAGAAGAAAAGAAACATTGCATACAACGGAAGTAAGCAGGTCGGAAACCACAGAGTCCGCAAGGAGAGAGGAAATCGTAACAGAAGACCACTTGTAGTTCCAAACAGAGACAAATATATCGATCAAACTGATTATCATCACTACGAATCAGATGGGTCCTTCTCAATAGAGGGGATGAATCAGTCCCCAGTGTTATCATCAACTGAGGACTTAGACCAAATCAACACAAGTGCATCCAACCAAACCACTGTGTCACCAACAGAAACAACAACCATTGACTTTAATAACACCTCTTTAGATTCATCTCCAAACACCATGAAAAAAGGTATTTGGAGTAAATTTGATTTTATAAGAAGAACTTTTTCAAGAAGCACAAAATCGTATACTCCCCGAAACTACATGTTTGCTAGAAATGTCAATTATGCAATTGATACAAATGATCAATTCATTGACTGTGGGCCAGGATGTGAGACCTGCAATGAATAAAATTTTAATCCCTCGTAAATAGTTTATTGTGTGCTAATCAAGCTAACCACTTGTCACTTACCAATCAATCAACGTCTATTGTACATTGTTTAAGCTACCTATATATTCGCCATGTTGAAAATGCTCCACACTGTTGAAAAGACTTGTAAACAAGTCGAAATGCGACGCATCCAGTCATTATTAAAATGATATCTACAGCTAGTGTCGCCTGAGGTATTTTATTTTTATATACATTTACTTCACGTGAGACCTTCCTCAACCTTTTCATATATATATATATATATATACAGATGAGTGGATAAAATATATATGCAAGAGTTGATAAAAGAAAATCGTCAGAGAAACTGGATAAGTTGTAGGTTCCATCAGCTCGTACTGATCTATTTGATATCAGAAGACCCTTCGGTGAGATTTTCTATGTAGGGCAAATGATCGAGGTTTGGGCATCACCCAAATTTACCGTAATTTCGGACACGTTTGAATTATATATATATATATTATATATATATATCAATTACCTGCAACTTGTCTATTTCAAAATGTTAATTTTGAATATGTTCTTTGTTATTCTTTAAATGTAAATTCATGAAATTCGTTAAAAACAATGAAATGGTCAATGTATAATAATGAACAATGCATTTTGAGTAAAATTATCCTAAAAGACAAAAACGAATTCATGTCTAGTCATCAAGATTGAAATATAGTAATTTGAAAGCAAGAGAAATCCATTGTTACTTGATAACTCATGATAACTATGATAATGACCAAGTTCAAAACTGGATAAAATGTACCCTAACATTACATCAGTAATTATTGACCCATGTGACAAGCAATCTGATCAGAAGACAAGTTTGAGAGATGCTAGAAAAAGAGCATGATTCATCATTTATAATTTGACCAAACCGAAACAATTGGCACATACAATCCGATATAATCTTAAGAGGTAAATGTGTTTATGTATATTCAAATCAGTTGGTTAAATGCCACAAACATCCAGAAACACATATGAGTATAACTGGCGCAATCAATTCTTTCAAGGAGGGTTTAAAACAATGTTCACTAATATGCACAGTTGAAATATAGCTTTGCACTTTGAGTATGTCCGATTTTTATTTTACTCATTGTTGTACTTGTCACCTATTAATATCATTTCGCCAAATCTAAAAGTTGATTTATTCGGCAGCAAAATGTAGGTTTGCAAGTCAATTCAATTTAATTTAATTTCAATGCATTATTAGCTCTTCAATTTGAAACATTTGAAACTTTATTGATATCTAAATGTTTTCAGGTTAACATTCCCTTAATTCATTTTATGATAATTAAGTGTGACCGAATCACTGACCATAAGAGGTCAGTGGGTGCCATGGTGTTTGCAAAGGTTGGTTAGTATTTGAAACTGCAGATACATTACTTTTTTAAACCAACATGTAGACATGAAAAAAAATTTCAACAAATAATAGCCATAGAGTGTGGCGCAACTGATACTAACTGATACTTATACTTAACAATGACTCTAAATGTAGAGTTTTACCAAAGGATAAATTCGATTCGATAGTCAATTCAGCTTGAGACTGCATGGTAGTAAGATAATACTGGATGTTGAGCAAAAATTTGCAGAGATATGATTAATAATTTGACCTGTTGACAGTTAGGCATTCAAGACAAAAACTATTGCATTTCCTCGAAATTCACTTTACGACTTTAAATGTGTCAACCCCAATGTTGTTCTTACTCTAAAAACTCACATGACTAGAAATTTAAAATAGCATCCCAAGGGATTACATTCCATTCCCAGACCGTGTTATGCACTAAGAGTTACTGAGCATAGATACGTAGCAATGAGCTATTGATGGATAACAATTTAACACAAAATATCCCCCCTTATGTTTGAACCATAAGAAGACTGTATGTGTTAGCTCTTGAATCCTTGCTTCCCTTCCCATATCTGACACCTACACGTATACAGAACCCTTAAAACAACTACATTTACTTTTTTTGTGAACAGTTTTACAACCTGGCCTAAACCTTATATCGGTATACACTACATATAAAAGGTCACTTCAACAGCCCTGTTATGTACTTGTTTTTCCATTAACCATTAACCATTAACCATTAACAATGTTTTGTGATTTGATTTATTGATATGAAATACTCATCTCCATACATTGAATTAGAACTAATGCGTTGTTTCCACAGTCCCTCTTAAGCTTGTTGAATACCAGACCATTCACTCAATTATTCCCTAGACACTGCTATTATTGGACAAAAGTGATGATCTAAGCTACAATACCATGTGTGTTACTGGTGGTGTTTAATGTGTCCATCATTATTGGAATTGTCAGAGCGCAGAGGATAACGAGGTACCTGAAAGTAAGCAAACCAACCCAGACGAGCACCAGACAAATTACAGTGATGCTGGTGACTGCCGCCATCACTCTTGTAGTGCTGACACCTCCCAGGAGTGTGGTCCTCATCCTCACCCGCTATTATGACCCCCCGGAGAAGTCTCTGGCTGGCTCTGTGTACTATTTGGTGGACACCCTGGTTTTTATACTCTTATACTTTTATACTATTATGCTGTGACTTCAATCATGCTCTAAACGTGTACGTGTATTCCCTCAGTGGAACAACATTACGTACACAGTTAATTCAGCTGATTTCGTGCAGAAAGAATCATTCATCGCACAGGTGCCACGCTATATGTGCCAGAGTTTTCGTCAGAGTGACAATGCTTTTAAGATGGAGTTATCATGTGATGAAAAAGATTGAGAAAATATGCTTTGACGACTTTATTGACACTCTGTGATTATGATTTGTTCGAGTTTTAAAATATATTGACTATTGACTATTGGCTGACTGCAACAGGATAACAGCCAACCAACCAACCAACACTTTTGTATAACAACCACTGTGGTGTTTTTCATCAAACTTCTGACCATTGGTAACATACATTACTTTCTGTGAAAGAAACATACATTGTCTATTTTCAGGAATATAATGACATGAGCATTTTTTTCCATCAATAATCACACTTTGACACGTTTTATATAGTGTGTAGATAATGTTTAAAACAGCATTTTTTTTAATTTAGGCAAATATAATTCACATGTCCAACACCTATTGAGATCTAAGTCAATTCAAATTCACACAATTTGACTAAATCTGAAAATGCTTCACATAACTCGAATGCACCCGATTTCCCTAATGACGTGATCAAGGGTCTGTGAAGAAGAAGTGACTTCAAACCACTGTGTTGTATTTGTATTTGTTATCTATTCCGAGTTATTACTCTGGGTTTGAAGAGATGGCAATGTCACAACAGTGTCACAACAATGTCACAACAATGTCACGACTTTAAAAGCCATGAACTAGGTTGCATCCTCTCAGGATTTGAGAATGTAAAAGGAACAAGTTCTGTCCTCACACATGTGTACTAATACCCCTTCCTGGTATAGAGTTGTGAACCATGTTAGTACCCTCATTATTTAATGCCAACATTTTAATTCAAAATTGTTCCATACTCTTTTAAATTAACACGTCTGTAAAAGGATATTAGTCTTATATTTCTTTTATTATTTGGGCAGTGTCAGAATAGGAAATAACCTGTCAACTGAGTTCCCTTTGTTATTTGTACAAGTTACATTAAAGCGGATCATGGGTCAGCAGCAAATTACATTTTATAATGCATGTAAGTTATTTCCGGTAAATGTCAGTACTTGCTGTTACTATGATTGGTTTGTGGAATTGATCAAATATCCACTGCACGGGGCTGTGAACACTTGTCTGAATACCAGAACACACGTTTATTAACAATGCCTGTGCTGATTTGTTAGGTTAATCCACTGAAAGCTTTATTGTTGTGTCATTAAAATAAGTGGACACAATGCATTGAATTCAAATGTCATTTACATTCACAATACACATTCACACAAAAATTATAACACATCCTTTTATCAACATAATAACTATGTTTCTTTCCATCATGCTGATATGTTAACTGTATGATTTATTTTTGAAATGGTATGATTAAAGACAGTTGATGGATATCACAAGCTAGATAAAAGAAACATATCAACAATCGATTGATTAATGCAGACGAAACGTGGTAGTCATTTGAGGTCTAACGTTTTGTTCAGCCAAAGATCACCGAAACTAAAACTGTAGAAACTTTGAAAACATTCACAATTGTATTTTTGAAAATAAATGACAGAAAGCTTTGTAGGAGGTCATTTAAGTATATTAGGATATGGCAATACGGTTTTATGAAATAGTTATATTTGTTCAACTTGACACCTACGTCGTCATTAGTTGATAGAGTTCTTTACGACACAGTTAGACACTTTCTAGCTTACATTAAAAGAAAGACGATAGATATGATACTCAACCAATGTTTCCTATGCCATGTATATAATAGGCAGAAAGCGAGAGTCGCTAGTTTAATTATATCATATTGACATAGCTTTGTGTGACACTAAGCGGAGGTTAGTTTTGTTTATCCTTTTCTCATGAATATAATATTTTTACGAACATATTAATAAAGCCGTGTAAGGTTATATCGCCGTGCTTCTGCCCACATGGGTGAGGTATTCAATCTACTTGATAAAGGTAGAATTTATATTTATATGGGTCGTCCTACCTCTTGATACTAGTGGTTAAATAAATCAATAAATGATCCATCATTACCACTTTGTGGTTTCCAAGTAAATAACGAGAAATTGAATTATTTTATTGCAAGTGATTAATACTTGTAAAATATTACATATATCATAAATGCACACATTAGGTGTTTTCACTATACATTTTATATACACTATACAAGTAAATGATGCCAATAGTCCTTGATGCAAACGTCTGTAGATTTTATACACACAAAATACAAGTTGGAATATATATATATATAGGTTTTATCTCGTCAAGACTATATCATGCTTTGTTTTTAATGTACTCACATATGCCAAAGCACGCGATGATATGCACAATGGACCTCAAGTGTCGACATGATATGATAATTTCAATATACTTGGGATATCTATTGCAGTTTTGGAATATTTGCTAAATGATTTAATTTGTTACGCTATAAGATCCCATCTGTCACACTTTGGTGATTCACATAAATGTACACTCCACAAATTCCCTACTAGGGACTTGAATTAATTACTATGCTTTGAGGACAGTTAAACACAACAAAATCAGTCGTCCAGTACAATGAATACTGGGTTTGCACTCCACTATTTATATAATTGGGCCAAGATGGTGGTTACTGTACTTGTATTTCCTGAAAGGAGTATCAAAGGAAAATGTACATTTGACATTAACATGACAAAATTTTGTAATTTTATGTAATTCCGAATTATGTTTTAATTGTAAAATTGAGCTTTGTAAGCCGATCTAGATGACGGAAAATAAAATGCAATTTCAGATAGCTTGTTTGTGGTCCTCAAATGGCACAAACACTCGCTTTGTTCATGTAATGCATTGATGCTGATGCCTCACGTATGTTACTGTTTTACTGAAATAATTTTGCAAAGTAAAACAGGAGATCAATTTTCTGGGAATTGGTGTCAGCACTGGAAACAGTACTTTTCAGCACACTCATCATAATGAACATTAATCCTAAGTATCAAATATTGGAATATAATTTCTTACTTTGAAGTTTACACGGATTCCCGAACGTTGGTTGGTTGAGAGCACGGACATGTGATCAAAATGTCAAGGTTTTTGTCAATTATTCATGAAGTCTTGGAAAATCGTTCACAGTCGTGTGTACGCTTTCAGGTTGTGTGAACGTTCGACGGTACTGTAGCGTTCTTTCCTGATTGAGCGTGATTTTGTTAGCAAATTTCAAACGGTTACCATTTACCGACTTATTTGATTAAAAAACATAATCTTAATATCAAACTACCTTCTGAATTGTTACAATAAATAAAACATTTCAATAAAATATCGCGCATAACTGTTTCCTGTTAAACTCAGCGAGTCACAAGGCCTATTCTCGAACTGAAAGACATTCACGATCGCTGGCTGAAAACAAATTATGCAATCTAGATAAGCAAATACCCACAATCTAACTATTATGAAGTAAATGGGTTCGGATTAAAGCAGTCGTGGTAATGAAATATTTCTTTTCCGACTGTTGTTTACATAATATTGACGAGGTGATAACAACAAATGGTGGCTCCATGCCATGACGTCATTCAAAGGACGGATAACTCTGATCTCGTGCCCCTAAATATTAGATTTTATTACGCTTCACTCAGCATGATGAGGTTTCACCAAATAGGTAATTACGAAAAATAACGTAAGAAATTATAAGAATTGAATGTCAGTTTGAGTGTTTGCACTGGAAAATGAACGATGTCAAAACGGTATTCAAACTGATGCGTGAATTTTCTCGCAAGCTCGCCTCGTTCACGGGAGTTTGAATCCGGTTTTGACTTAGTTCATTTTCCAGTGCAAACACTCAAACTGACATTCAATTCTTAAATGTGACACTGCAGGCTCCAGATACATGTGTTAGAGGTTGGAGTAAAAGTTGTAAACAAGGTGATCGGACTCTTTAACCCATTTACTAAAGGGTCTACATTGACTGAAGTTGGAGCAAAAAGCCAAGAGCAATCTATTGATGTTGGTGTTTAAATCAAAGCACAAACTTCTGCAGGATCAATTTAGCAACTGGGGATTCGCAACCAAGGCAATATGGAACTCACTCCCTGAAAGCATCAAATCACTTGAACTAATGGATGACTTCAAGAGCGATATCAAGACAGCAGCTGTCCTCGGCTGCTTAACATGCTTTATAGATCATAAAGAGTAGTAGTAGGAGGAGGAGGAGAATGAGTAGTAGTAGCAGCAGTAGTGGTAGCAGTAATGGGAGCAGTAGTTTTAGTAGCAGAAGTAATAGTAGTAGCAGTTTTATTTATAAACTCACATGCCATCAACAAAATACATGATATTAATTAATCCATGGATAATACAAATGACTGAAATAGAACTACATAATTTTCAAGAAGTCAACTGAATAAGATTTAAGTTTTTGAAACATTATTTGTTGGTGTTTCTGAAATGCACGCATTTTAGAAAATGTCAGTTTTGAATCTTCTTAACTAGAAAAGTGAGGAGATTGAAAAGTGATTTTGTTTATCTTATGGCCTACAGTCCTACAGTAAGCCACACATTCAATATTAACACAGTCGTATCATATGAATTTTGCACTACTTCTTGCTACTCTAATCCCAGTCAATCTTCTGGTGTGGGAAAAGCACAATTTTGCAATTGTTAGAGGTTTTATATATTGAATTGCAACGTGCTACGTTTGCGGAGACGGTGAGGTGAGGTGAGGTGAGTTGAGGTGAGTAAGAGTGTTACGCCGCTTTCAAGAGTATTTCACTTATATCGCGGCTGCTAGTATTATGGCAGGGAGAAATATGTGGCTATGCTTTGCGGTGAAACCTGCGAGCATCGGCTGGAACTAGCGAACCTGGCGGGATTCGAACCCCGGACCTCTTGATCCGAAGCCGAACGCGCTAACCACGTGCACTGCGCTATCCCGACCCACGGTGAAGTTAGAAAAACAGTTTGTTCATTTGCACTGTATATGTCTTTTATAAAACCTTTAGGAATGGAATTTACAAACTGACTAATTATTTCATGTCATAGATTAAACATGAACATTGCAAACGGTTGTGCTATTCAAAACATTTCAATGACTTCTTCTTCACGCCTTCAAGCTAGCATAATTTGTTATAAGCATACACGATTTCTGCAAAATTTCCCCGAGAAAAGTCAATTATCTTTAGAACTGAAGCAGTTTCATACAAGTCTGATGCTGTTGAAATCAATCTTCTGCGACATTCTAGTCGTGTCACTGTAAATACTTAACCCACATTTATGAATCCGTGTGATGTGCTGAAATTCTATACATACTACCGTGTGAAAGAAGTGACACTTACAAAACACGTAACTCCCACTGAAACATAGTTAAACAATATCTCCAGAAGGAATAGATTATATTTCTAATTTGTTTAAACATTTGTTGTTTATTGTTTTAAACCATGGTGATCTAGAGCCGTGACGCAACGATAAATTTACCTCCAAAAACCTTTGTTTACAATATCAATAATTTCACTTCTATAATTTCTATATTTATCTATGTTTAACTTCAGGTCTTTGAAGGGCATTTAGAAGTGGTATACATAAGAACAGGAAGATTTTCTGGATAACAACTTCTTTAATGTGAAAATACACGACGTTTCGGAGAACATACTCACTCCTTCATCAGGTGGAATGTAAGGAAATAACAAAATATAGTACATTTATATAGCAAACAAAACAATGGTGAAGGAAGTCAATCAGGGAGATTAACATACATGAGAATGGTATACAATGGGGATTTGCAATATAAACATGATGGAGATGAAGCATGAGAATGATGAGGATTTGCAATACAAACATGAATGGGAGTAAGTAGATAAACAAAGGCCTGTAGGCTTTATTGAAGATGTAAATAAACACACATGATGAAACGAGGGAGGCCAATTGGCTTTATTGAAATTGTTAAGCAAAAACTAATTATCGTTGATTGGAGGAGAGGCCAATTGTTGATGTGGGTGGCTTTGAAGTTGTTGCATGGTGATTGGAGCTGATAGGCGTTGATTGGTGGGGACTCCTCGGATAATTTGCTCCGACAGTGTTTTGAGTGTAAAAACCTAAAATATTACACAGGTAATCGGCCGTTTTACCTTTTTCAGTAGAGATATAGAGAATTAACCTCTATTATAAATAGCAAATTTGAGCATAGTAGCGGATGTAGTAGTGTAGTTTGTAGTTGGTTAGGTTCCCTAAAGACGAACGTCAGAGGTACTAAAATCCAATTTTCTAGCATAATAAAAGCTCTTGAGACAACTCTGTCACTTCAGAGGTTTAAACCAGCTGTCTCTTAATTCGATCGGAGTGGTTATGTAAGCTAAATTAAACACTGCATGAAATTACCTATTGTGGCATTCTCATCTGCACTATCTGACTGGCATCATTTGAAGTACAATTTCATGCTTGAATTGCAATGATAGAAATGATAGAATCGATAGATGTATGCATGTTGTGTCAAAGCAATAATTCTCAAGTAATATGTTGAAATTGTTCGCAAATGGAAAGTGCAGCTGTCATGTATCCGCTCTCGAAATTCAAAGTAGGGAAATTGTCATGTCAATGTTTTTTCCACCCAAAGACATAGCTTCCAGTGTAACTCTTTTGAATTCAAGAGGGTTTTTTCCGACCAACTAAGACTCATGGTTGGTGTCAATCAATTCAGTTGTGCAATCAGCAATGATATCTCAAACTGTGCAAACTATACCAAAATAATTAATTTTTCAAAAATATCAAATCAGTGTTATCATTAGGAATTGTATTATTTAACACCATCACTTGAACACAACTTCCAATAAGCCCAGTGAAATATTTTGAATCTTCCCAAATATTGACTTGTTTTCATCAAAAATGTTATAAAGCTAAATAAGGACATCTGGAAGTTATAAGAGAAACTGCACATTTTTCAGATTATGTAATTTTAAAAAATACAACCTTGTCTTTAGTTTTAAAAAAACTGTTTTTTTTTCTGCAAATTGACTAGTTCCATTTTGTAACATTACGCCATTTTAACGGTCATCTTACTTCATGTCATATGACGCATCGTCGTCAACTATATTTGGGGTATAAATCTACTCATTTTTATTATTTCCGATTACAAACATTTTTAAAATGCGTGATGTATCAAAATTGCATTGCATAATCAATTGATATATATAGTTGCACTTAAATTCAGCTTTCCAGATGCGAAGGTTCTCTGTTAATAATTATATGATAGGTCATCCAAGTTACAGTTGCATTAATCAAAACTGTAGTGACGTCAGTTTTTTTAATACGTTTTAGTAAGTATTTTTTAAAATGCAGTTGAAATTACAAACAAACGTTATTTTATCAGGCCTGATGCCGTTGATTCATAGACAGCAAACGCTTTTTTCAGACCACAAAATCACCAAGATAAGAAATTGTGTCATTTGTTATTTCTCATGCCATAAAGTTTTTAAAAATGTCAACTGCTGTAACATTTTCAAAGAAAATACATAATAATTTTTTTGTGAACAAATATAGCAATTCTAAAACAAACGAGTTCTGCGTCCCATTTCATTTACACTTCTTTTTTAATGTTTTACTTAAGACGTAGATGATTGAGGCTATGTGCGTGTCTGTCACGAGCCGTCACTTACCATTGTATAGATTACTAGATAGTCTCAGTTATAAAGACAGTTCATCCTGTAAGTCGATCTATCGCAATACTTCAATACATCGCAGTTGACAACTGGCATACTCATTGACATTATTGACGTACCATTATGTAGGGTATAAATATGCATGTAATTTGTCGTTTAAGGTACATACCTTTATGGAGTGAAATGCACTTTTAAATGCTATAATTTGTACCATATATTCCTTAACTATTCTCTACATGTGTTTCACTTTGGGTTTACAATGGTTTTGTATTTAGAGTAGATACTTAACCATTAGTGGACTGATTACCACGATAAATAAGATTGTTTCAAGACGTTTTATAATTCGCATAAATATTGTTTTCTGATTTATCTGAGGTACACTGACATCAAATCTGGCGAAGTTGGAACATGCACAGTCGGGCATAGATAATAATATGAATCGATCAATAGCTAAGACCTGTTTCTTGTTCAAGTTCTGCAAAAAGTCACATGTTCCAAAGCCTTTACTTAATCTTCTTCAATGTCTGTGGAGGGGCGTTCACATCTGAGGTCATCGTTCCCGCCCGACTTCTAAACTTTAAGAGAAGAAGAATGATCATCCAACACCTACATGTTCAATTATAACAAATGTCCATGTTTAGCTGATGGGAGACAACCTGTCAGAGTGAACTACGTTATACAATCAGCGTGTTTCGTCTTTTCTTTATCACAATAGCGATACTGTCCCGATACTGAAAGGTTATAATGTTTGACTTTCCCAAGATAAGATAAATTAAATTGATAAGTCAAACCGAATAAATATGGAAGATCTAACACACAAGTAACAAGAACTTTTAATCTAGGAAAACAAACAAATTGTGTTAGTAAAAAGCTTTATCATACAATGGTTGGTGTTCTCGGCAGAATAAAGGAAACGGATATTTTCGGTATCCGTTGGGGTCATATACGGATAAAGATGCAAATTACAGAGGTCAAGTGACGGAACTTTTTTTGAAAATGACATCACAAGCATTAACATTTGTAATAGCGTAATAGCTTAATGTAAATATACATACTTCATTTCATATAGATCTACATTATGACAAAACAAACATAGTGCAATGCATATTACGGGACAAAATATTATGGTCAAGCAGTGCCAAAACATGTTCATCGCGAGTTGAAAACTACAACGGAGTAAACACTTTATAAATACTCACAGGTAATAAAGGCAGTTTGAGTCACATATGCATTTATCGAACGCCAATCTTCACTGTTCATAATGTGACTTTTGTAAATGGGATTTTAGAATTCGCTGCCTAACATTCAGTTTAGCTTTCCGTGTGGTGTGTGTGAGTCGCCATTTGCAACCGGGCGGAAGGGAAGCAACTCGCGCCCCTTCACGATGGACTCCCCTACACACATGATTACACGAAAGGACACTAGTTCGAATTCGCTGTCCTCACGGTAAATATTTTTCATTTGAAAAACGTATTTTAAAACGTATTGAAACATTGAAAATTAAGATCATGCCAAATATAACAATTATTTTCACTGAAAGCATAATTTAGGAAGCGTTATTTTGTGTCATATTTTACTGTGAGAATAGAACGGAGTTCATTTGCATATATCAATACGCGTAGTTACAACTTTGAAATCAATGTTATCATGCTGTTTTGCGCAAAATGAATGAAGAATGACATTGTATGATAAAGAAGTTATCATGCTCGTTTGTTTTGGGAAGGTAAAAATCCTGCAAAGGCTTGCAAAATACAATGTTTATTCCTAATGCAGGATATTGACCATCCCAAAACACTCTCATGATAACCTCTATGTATGGAGTACTGCGTATCTTAAAACACGTAGGAAATATATTATTTCATTCAGTTTAGAGGTTATCTATTTCCATTCGAGTGGACAACCCTAATCTTTATTATAATGAACATTTAACCACTCTAAAACGTTCAAAATGTTTAAATGAAAGGAAATAAATGAACTAGCAACACCGTGAGCTCATATGTTCAATTAGAGTTCTATCTGCGACATGTCAGATAAATTGACTGTCACTGTGTAGGACAATATATTATATAGCTGAGAGAGTATCAATGTAATCTATCAATCTTCTCTCACAGAAGCTGATTAAACCTTTTAACTGGAGTGTTTTATTCTTGCATGAACAAGCAACAGTTTGCTTCATTACAATATCATTTCATAATAAAAGTCAATTTGCTCTTCAAACTGAGCGATATAAACCGATTAAGGCTTGAGACGAATTTATATTGATAATTTATATATATTACAGCTGTAGTGTGCTTCAAATGGTGCTCTGAAGACAGGGTTGCTAATCATCAGACAGACAGTCAACCATATTTTTCTTAAATGTCACAAGATATGTTATAAGTAAAATATCAATTGTAAAACATAGAATATAACACCATATCATTGGCTTACGCGACACTATTGAAGAAAATGAACTATGATATGTTCAACAGGGATGATAACTAATAAAATGTATATGATAAAATAATACATAGGTAAAATACATTAATAATGTAAAATAAGTAAAAAGTATAACTAATGTGACTAATCATTTGATCATGTGAACATTGCAGCATTCATTAGAACAACAAATGGTCTCAAAATAAGGACACTTGTCCTAAATGTAGATGTTCGTGACAGTAAATTACGTTACCCACTGCATCACTGTCATTTATCAGACATTTCAAATTAATTCTGATAAGATTGATCTGGCTTTAATTGGAGGTATTTCACAACTTCTAAATGCCAACTTTCCTTAATAATGAGTGAATACCCGTACCAACGAACTGATAAAATCTTAACAGTTTAAAAATATGCAGTCATTTATATTTGTATTAGTTCATATGCAATGATAACACATTGGACCGTATAACAAATGAAACTGGGTAGACACAAATGATTTAAGATAAATTATTAAAAGAAATCGTACCAACAAAGTTGCATGATATTTTAATCCACGGGTGATACAAATGACTGGAATAGGCTACATAATTGCTCCAGTAGTCAAATGAATGAAATTAAAAGTCTTGAAATACTATGTGTTCATGAATTATCGTTAAATAGGCGAGATAGGAGAGTGAAATGCAAAACAGCAACGATGAGTCATTGAACTAAAGTCCAAGAAGTCCAATTATTTCTATATTTCATAAATTTTGGCATAAATGTCAAACTCGATGTCCAACAATCCCCTTTAAATGCGATTTCACCTTTCCATGAGTCAAACATAACCTATTTCTAGCATACACTGATGGATGAAATAGAGGACAGGTGTCTTTTCTTGACTTATACGTATACCATCTCATTGAGTGAGGTAGAAATGTTATATTTGCATGTTTTCTCGCCGACCGTCCGCTGGTCCACCATAGCAACACTGTGACGTCATAAGCCAATTTGCCGCATGAAACCATTTTTTTATGACCTCAAATTATGTCAGTCACTGTTCGCACTGAAAATTTCAGTTATTTTCACTGATAAATCCCAGTATTTCATTGCTCGTCATATAATAAAGTGTTAGTACTTCTTCACAAAGCATATGCTTATTAGAGGTAGAACAAATCAACTTTCTCCGGCAGTATAGTATTTAAGCTTTTACTCCGTTGAAAATGTGGTAGCGTTTCTTTTGCTAGTCAGTTTAGATCCCAGGGATACCTTTTCTGCGGAGTTAAGGCATATGTTGCATGAGGTATTTGTTTACTGGCTTAAAAACGATTTGAAAACTATAATTAAAAATATTTATGCCAGCGCTTGTCAACAGCATGTATGCAACATTTTTACTGAAAGGTACAACCATTGAGGCTCACATGTGCCAACGTTCAACGAACTTAGAAACAATAATTTTTCAAATTTTTATAAATTTTAGAAAGGGTGCTAGAAAAAATAGTCAAAAGTTAAACCTATACATAATCTCACTCAAACTACCCCCAACCATTGGTGTAGACGCATTCTCCCATTGACTCCTTCAGCATCAACATTTCTAACAACTATTTATTCATTCATACTGCTTTTGTCACGTTTCTAGAAAACTTCCATGATTTGACTTGTTCAAAAAAACAGTAGGAAGTAGTGCTACATTTGCCCAAAATAAGTATTATTGCATAATGGCTAAATAGCAAGTCATATTTGATTTTGGTTAACAAAAATTAATAGTTTCGCGATCTCTATGAAATACATAACTCTTGCCAGTCTCCATAACTGGCTGATTTAGGCCTTGCAGTATTTCCCTTTTAGTGCTAAGACTGTGGAGTGCTGCACCTGTAACGCATAGTTAGCTCCAATTTCCAAGCACCGAGATCTTAAGGAAATACGGCAAGACAGTTATTGAGACTGTATAATTACCAAATGTGTCTGGGACAGCCAGTGATATTTGTGTATGTGCCAAACATTTGAATTCCTCGGGGAAGAGAGTTGGAATTAACGACAAGGCTGGTCTGTTTGTGTAATTTATGGCCTTATAATAAACACTTTTGATCATACAGAGATAATAGGTCTCAGTGTACTCGTGTGTGACAATAGAAAGTTTAACTTTTTTAAAGATGCTTAAAGGAGCAAGAAAATTCAACACTGAATGTACCTATAATGTCAAGCACCGCCTTGTCCATAAAACTAAATTAACTTGTTTTATTGTCAGTACTCTTAAGAGTTGATTTTCAGTTTAGCATAAGATTGAAGAGTGTCAGGTGTCGATACTAAACTTAAAGCAAATTGTGCAGGGTATTTCTTAATCAAATATATTTCAATAACAAATGTCCTTATTCTGGTGTACATAAAACCATAATAACTGGAAAGGGATGCGTATTGGATGCTTTAAAAACATTGATCATGTCATTAAATATATTGTGTAAAGATTAATGATTTTGCAACCTCCACATTTCATAAATTTATGATAAGCATTATATTTCAAGATAATATAGTATGATGTTAATGTCATTGAAATTGAAAACTATATAATAAATTCAGACATTTTTTTTTATTAGTAATAACTTTTAAAATGGTAATCCTTTGCAAACCTAACGTAACATGGTTGAAAGTTAATGCTTTGAAACGTTATTTCGATATTTTCTCATACTTTGTTGAAAATTGCATACCTGCTGCAACCTATCATAACTATTATTGCCAATAAGATAATAATTACTCTCATAAATCAAAAAGATTGATAACTGTTGTTGAGAAAGCATTATAGATTGCCCTAATGTGGTTTATTGCTTCATTTAATTATTGAGAAAAATGAAATGAAAATCTCAATTATCCCAAATGACTGTTATTTGTATTAAATGCTTTCTGGGCTAGGTAAAAATATAATCAGTTTATGAAATGAACAGCAGATGTCTGTTCCACTATTTGTGGTCAAAATTTCATTGATTTTTATTAGGAACAGTTTTTCATTTCATATGTTGGCATAACGTCATCATTCAAGCTCTTTAACCCCAACATTACCAACTTATATTACAATGCAAAGTATGAAAGCCAATGTTACATGTATCCGATATCCTTGAAAGAGTAATGGTAATATTTCATATGGCTTATTTGATGCAACATACTTGCTATACATCTAAATTAGTAAGGCATGTTAAGCTCCAATTTCAATCGTAAGTATAACTATAGTTATTTTTCTGTACAAGTTCAAGATACTGTGATTGGTACTAATCGATGAACACAGGAACAGTGAGAGATGAGTAGACATCATGAATATATATGAGGGATCTCACACTGGAGAGTAATGTATTTGTACATAATAACTTTCAGAGCCTGCATCATAATCATAATCATTGTCGTATTCTTAAACTTCTTTAAAATGTGTATGACGCTACCAGTGGGTAGCGCTCGCCCTCCAAGACAATAACAGCAGCCCGCACACAATTACAAGACACAAGAATAGACACAGTCCCAGTCAACACAGCCAAGTGAGTTGACCTAGATACCCCCGCTGCAGTGAAGCACAATACTGCAGGAGGAAACAAAAACCTCTCTCAAACCCCAAACTAGGGTAGAAAGAGCCTATCCATAATAATACACTCAAAACGAGAAAGTATAAACCCCGGTCGAGGGTAATATTACATTAGACAACAAAGTTAACAAAACTCTGAGACTGTGAGAGCTACACAAATCACGTCCATTCAGAAGCTCGAAAGAGGAAGGAATGACATCACGGGGTAAACAACCTAGCGGGGTGTTGGGGTGGGGGAGCTAACTCTTTTTTTTCTTCAGTGTTGTATCTGGTTGATATTGATTGAGAGGGAAAAACCATTATGACCTTGAATATATATGCAAGAGTTGATAAAAAGAAAAATCGTCGACGAAATTGGATAAGTTGTAACTTTCATCAGCGCACGTCGATCTATTTGATATCAGAAGACACTTCAGTGAGATTTTCTATGCAGGGCAAACTGATCGAGGCTCTGACACCACCCAAAGTTGCCATAATTTCGGGCACGTTTGAATCATACCAATTACTGTTATCTCTCTATTTCAAAATGTTCAATTTGAATATGTTAATTTTCATTCTTTAAATGCAAATTCTTGCAATTTTTTCAAAATCAATGAAATGGTCAATGTATTATATAGGCAAGTCTACCGTTGTTCTGCCAAAATATATTCACATACACTGAAAGGTTAGAGGAGTCTTACTCACCTTACAGCTCTGCAATAGTTTGCAATATTTTACGATTTAGCGGTGAGAAAATAATTCGATTGAAACAGATTGATATGAAAGAGGACAGTGCATGTTTAGAAATTCTAAAACAGAAAAATGTTGTGTTTAAATATTTATCAATTTCAGAGCAATACTACATTTTCGGTAACATTTAATCAAGAGAAGATGCCTAAGAAGAACGAAAGTGTTTTCAACCGCAGTTTGATACAGTGAGTGACACCAACAATGTCTGCCTCTCTCCTTACCAAGTAGTTCACGTGTAAAATAACTATTATGCAACAAACCAACAAATTAACTTCAAAGTGTTATTCAATATAGAATATGATATCAATACTACAAAAAGTAAAGGGTCGTTGACTGAAAAAAGCACCTCAAGTCGTTCATAATAAGACTTTATACTCAATAGTGTATTTTTCTGAAATTAATTTTCTACAAATAATTGGTTATGATACAGTATTCATATAGCATAACAGAATGAACTGAGGAAAGGACATTGACACAGTTCATGTTGATTCAGTGATTGCTCATTAACGAAAACTCGTCACTTTTTCTGATAAAAGAACCTTGTTGATATCTGCCGTGGTCTTTCATGAGGTTTTCCTTTGAGACTTGGAAAGAAAATCAAACATCATTAACCGATTTTTGAAAAATGTATCATTTATTTCTTCGTAAAATAAGTTGATTCCTGTTTCATGTTCTGAGGTTGATGTGAACTGTATGTCAGAATAGTTCATTAAAATAGGTTGTAATGGAAGTTTCCTTCATAACGAACAATGCATTTATTATCCTTAAAGACAAGAGATAAATTAGTCTAGTCGTCATGATTTAAATATATTAATTTGAAAGCAAGAGAATTCCATTATTACTTGATAACTCAAACTAAGATAATGCCAGAGTTAAACCTTGATAAAGAGTACCCTTATAAATAAGGTATTTCTCTAACATAACATCACTAATTACTGATCCATGGGACACGCAATCTGATCAGAAGACCAGTGTAAGAGATGCTAGAAACAGAGCATGTGTCAGAATTCATGTCACCAAACTGAAACAATTGGTACATACACGTCTATTTAATCTTAACGGGTAAAATGCGTTAACGTATATTCAAATCAGTTGGATTAATTAAAATGGTTGCCATTGCCAGATACATCCAGAATGAAGTGCACACTAAGTTACAAATTTACAGAGTTCAATATTCTAATGACTGCTACTTGATCGTTGGTGTCACTGGGAGAAGAAAAGAAGAGGAAACCAACAGAGTAAAATAATTTGTAAAAAGTGCTACACATATGAGTATAATTGGCACAATCAATTCTTACAAGGAGGGTTTAAAGTTCAGATGTAATGTCATATGGTCTAATTCGGATTCATTAACATGGGATTTCAATTTGACAAATGCTAGATTTTAAATTTCTGAAATCGGTCCGTGAATTCCTAAAATACGGCATATAACAAACCCTTTAATTTAGCCCCTGCGACCAGAATGAAAATCTACGGGGTTGTGGACCCTGAAGCGATGACTTTTGTGACGTCACTGGAGTAATCTCATTATCGGCGATAGTCATTATTCAACTTAATTTCGCAACATTTTGATTGTTAATTTCACAAAGAAATCTTCAATTAACCAACTTGAATGTCCAATATATCAAATGTTAACTAGGAAATTCCGCAGACGACAATTACACAATTGTTGCATAAACATGTCTTTTTGGCGATGTAACACACCTCATAAATTCATCCAGCGGCAGTGATAATCATGATTAATTAATTAACACGGTTCGGCGGAGTAGCTGTCCAGCCGGTCCGTCTGTTGCTAAACATAGTCGCTCCTCAGCGAGCATTTTCAAAATGGATCGCCCCACCGATTGCAGTGGTGTTAAAGTGGGTGAATAAAAATCGTCTTAATAATCAATTGCAAGTATTTATTGTCTCGATTTTATGTTCAATTGATTCCGATGTATAATGTACGTAGAGGTAATAAACTGTCATTCTTGAGAAAAATGCAACATATCCTTTAAAACAATGTTCATTAATGTGCACCGTTGAAATATAGCTTTCCACTTTGAGTAAGTCTGATGTTTAGTTTTCTTATAGTTTTACTCGTCAGCTATTAATGTGCTAGAAATGTGAATCGTAGTAACCATGTTAGAAAAGGGGACAAGTTTATCAAGTGATACACATTTGTTCATCCAATTATTCTGTCACGTGGACAGTATGATATCATTATCGCTTGGTGATGATCCAAATGTCTTGACAAAGTAGACTAACGAAGTAATAATAGTGGCAACATAATGGTCCAATCTGAATTCGACAGTAAACTCAATCAGTGTGTGCGGTGTGTTTATCCTATTTGTTATTTGATAAAACACCATAGGATCAACTGAAAATATTTGACTTAGTTTCCATTAACATTTCGCTGAATCAAAAAGTCTATTCATGCAGAAAAATTAAGGTGTGTAAGTCAATACTTTTTAATCAAATTTATCCAAAGCAGTGCATAGCTATTCAATTTAAATTGCTTAAACCTGTATTGATGTCGAAATGGTTTCAGGTTAACATTTTGTATTCTATTTTAATCAATGTATTCATACAGGCAATAGTTTCAACTGTAAGTACTGAAAATTTGGTGTTGATGGGTCCTCTCATTAACGGGATATTAATGTTCAAAGTGTGTAAATATGGGACTGGTGAAGAACTCAACCGCGAGAAGACCCTAAAACGGGTGCGCTGGACTAGCTCTACTGCGCTTGCCCGAAGTAGGCTGGTGACGTCATAGTCAGAATAGAACTATGGATAATAGTGATATTTTGTGTTGTGATGGGTGACCTTCCTCTATGTATTCAAAGCGAAGGAGCAATTCCGTCTACACTCGTTTCCTCAATTTAAAGACAATGTTTGGAGAAAAGTTTTGAAAAACTACTTTGTATACAATATAAAACACCAAATGAGTAACGACAGTAGTAAGCCGGCCGGACTGCCGTGCTTGATCATTGATGTTTTCATCAACAACATCAATCATAATTTCTACAATCGACGTCCAGAGTTTTTTCATATTAACTTTCGAGTAACATCTTGTCATTTAAAGTATTCTGTTTTACATATGACACTTATATTTATTTGTTTCAAGAGCCAATAAACTACGAAACTCATGGGAGCGAATTCCGTTGTGACCCGTACACATAAAACTTGGATCGGGTCGCGGACATAGGATTTAAGATGTGTTTCAATTAGGACTTCCATCTTAAAGGGAAAGCTCTATCACCGATTTATCGACAGCATCCGCCATCTTGGTTTCTTGGCATTTCGTGAAGGAAAACACACTATATGTAACCAAATTATAATTTTTTTTAAAGTAAAATATACATACATATATATATAAACACAACACGTTTATAATATTCGCATAGTAACACATAACGTATCATAAAACTTTTAAAACATATTCTGTTAGGTTGTAGCAAAGTTTTCCCCACTCGCAGCGCTGTTGAATGACTTCAGTTCTCTTGATTTTATTTTTCAACAAATGTTTGCTTGTAATTTGAAGTTGTGACATGTAAAGTCGTCAAAAACTTCATTAATATCTTTGAATATGACTGTTTCAATCTTGTATTACTGGCATATATATGTAAACAGGAATATCCTCTCGAATTTCGTTTCCACAAAATATCCCCCGATAGAACCCTCCTTTTAAGATTGAATCGGGTGCATTAATTATTAATATGATATGCAGTTTAGTAATAGCAATATATCTGTAGATTATAAATGACGATTCAATTTGATGTCTATTTATTTGACCTATTGACCTCGATTCATCTCTGATGCTCACGGAGCTGATTAAGGTATCGTATATTTGGCCACAAAGCTGATTTGAGGATAAAATATTTGGCTAAATAAAGTGTGTGAAATTTGATTTCAAAATAAAATAATTAATATTTGACAGTCGTTGTATTTGATATAATACAAAGTCACAAGGTGTTTTTCTATGTCCACTTTAAAATCATCCTTAGTACGTACATTATAGTTGAATATAGATATTTGGAATATATATAGTTCTTGTGTTATGAGGCAAACCTTAATTTAAGACAGTTATGTTAAACATTTCAATATATATCAATCAACTTGTGTGGTTTTAATTAATCATACTTTTTATTCAATCGATTCGAGGAAACATGAAATAAACAAAGTAACATTGTTTTTAGACAGCGTACACTTTGAACCTATTATGTTTTTGTGTCTCAGGGTCACAGATGTGGTCACATTTTCCTTCAGTCACATTCAGTACAACCCGGTGCCCAATGTAGGTTCAGTTTTTGGAGCATGGATGGATTTTGTAAAGGACTTATACACAGGGATTATTCGTTTATTTTGAACAGGTACGTTATTTTGAACCGTTATGTGTCAAAAGAAATTAACATTTGAATATACACTTCTTGCTCAAATTTCAATATCAGTTATAAATTATGTTTGCATCTTGAAATGAACAACTTACAATATGCTGCCTATATCATTCTAGTTTATACAGTTTTAATACTTTTATCATTAAAAAAACAATTAGATATCGATATCATTTTTCGGTTTCATTTAGATTTTCATAAATTATATGTCTTTATCCAATGGATATTTGTTTTAATCAGTTGGTATTTTGAAATGAATAACTTAAGTTTGTCGGGAAATAAATCACATGTGCAATTTGCTCCACTCCATTTCAATTTTGGAAATTGTATAGAAGCCATTTATGACTGGACACGAAACGAAATTAAACTACCAGTATTTACCTTGAAAAGGAAACATGTAACTGCTAACATTATTATATATGTAACGTGTGTTGCATTATTAAATATCTAAATACATTTCCTCTGCATTATCTTAGATTGCCCTTAGATTAGCCTCCAAACACACATTTTCGTAACAAGAAAAGCTAATCAACTTAATGGTGTTATGTGTCTCGACTTTGTTTAACTGTTGACATAACTTAGTAATTGTTGTAACAGACACAATCAGTGAAAATACGTGACCCCTTCGATTCAATAATGTAAACAATAACATTAGCTATACGCTCGCTTGTGCCTAAAGCGTGGCAAGGCGTGATCGGCTAATTGAAACGTTTGCCGACTGTTTTTGTGAGGTACATTTAAAAAGCTAATTTTAAACTATTTCCGATTTGATTTGAACAAAATGAAGTGATAGTGTTATTTTCTTAACTGATGTTATATGCATTTCTGAAAAACGTACCCCCTCGAGGTTCCCGGTACTTTAATTAATTAATTAAATAATAATTGAGTGTGACTGAATCACTGACCATTGGACGTCAATGTTTGCTATGTGGTTTGTAAATGTCGGTTAGCGTCCAAAAGTACAGTTACGTTGTGTTTTAAACTTAATGAAGCAAATCAACCCAGACGAACCCAGCAGCGAGAGTCAGAGACAAATTACAGTGATGCTGGTGACTGCTGCCATCACTCTTGTAGTGCTGACAACCCCCAGGAGTGTGGTCCTCATCCTCACCCGCTATTATGACACCCCGGAGAAGTCTCTGGCTGGCTCTGTATTATTTGGTGAACACTCTGGCTTATGTCTGAACCAAAAATAGACTGTATGTCTGAGCTCTTGAATCCTTCGCTACCCTTCGCTTCCCATATCTGACATGTATACAGACCCCTTAAAACAAGTACATTTACTTTAAGTGAGCAGCGTTACAACCTGGGCTAAACCTTATATTGGTATACACTACATATAAAGGGTCACTTCAACACCCCTGTTATGTAATTATTTTGTGATTGATTTATTGATACGAATTACTCATCTCCATACATGGAATTAGAACCAATTCGTTGTTTCCACAGTCCCTCTAAAGCTCGTTGAATACCAGACCATCCACTTAATTATTCCCTGAGCGCTGCTAGAATTGGATCAATGTGATGGTCTACGCTACACTTCCATGTTTGCTGTTAGTGTTTAATGTGTCCATCATCATTGGAATTGTCAGAGCTCAGAGGATAACGAGGTACCTGAAAGGAAGCAAACCAACCCAGACGAGCACCAGCAGTGAGAGTCAGAGACAAATTACAGTGATGCTGGTGACTGCTGCCATCACTCTTGTAGTGCTGACAACTCCCAGGAGTGTGGTCCTCATCCTCACCCGGACGAATTTCTGGCTGGTTCAATGTATTATTTTGTGGACAAACTGACTTTTATACTCTGTGACTTCAATCATGCTCTGAACTCATAGTATAGTGTATTCCCTCGTTGGAACGACAGTTATTTCAGCTGATTTCGTGCAGAAAGAATCATTAATCGCACAGGTTGTCACAATATATTTATGTCAGAATCACAAGGCTTTTATCAATAGATGCAAAAGAATGGAAAATATGCTCTAAATGTTTGTAGACTTTTATTGACACTCTGCTATTATGATTGTTTCGTGTATTAAAAGTAGAGGGCTTATTGACTGATTGCAATCAGATTATATATTTACCTATCAGTTGTTACAACCATTGTAATGTTTTTTCAACAAACTTCTGTGGTAACATAGCATACACGTTCTCTCCATCAACACTAATTCCACTATTTTATATAACAAAAGTACGGCATCTTTACCTTCGCCTTTTGCATTGAATTTGTTAACAAATGTGCCGTTTTCATATGAAGGTTACCAGCCAACTCAATCACGTCGTTTATACATTAGATATCTTGTTTTGTGTGTAGATAATGATTAATACGTTATTTCCTTTTTTTCAAAATTGAAGCAAATATTGTACACATGTTAAAAACATGTTGAGCAATTTGCTTGATCCAATTGAAAGCAATTGATACATTGACAATTTTACTGAGATCTGAGGCAATTTAATTTCACACAAATTGAATTAAATCTTCAAATACAACTTGAAAGCACCTAATTTACTTAATGAGTGATCATCGGTATGTGAAGAAGAAGATCCCTCGCTCTTGGTTTGAAGTGAAGGCAGTAACAACTAGAAGCTATCAACTAGGTTGCATAAACAGGAACCAGTTCTGTCCTTACACATGGATAATAATGTTCCGTCGTGGTATACAGTAGTGAACAGTATTGTTAAATGTCAACATTTCAATTCCAAATGTTCCATATTCCATTGGATTGTTTTAACACGTTTGTAGAACATATAATTCTTACATTTCTCAGTTATCGAAACACATGCAAACTTGACAATTTTGTAATTTGGCCATTATCAGAATGGGAAATAACCTGTCAATTGAGTTCCCTATGTTATTTGTACAAGTTACATTAAATCGGATCATGTAACTGGTCAGCAGCAAATTACTTTTTGTAACACATGTAAGTTATTTCCGGTAAATGACAGTACTGGCTATCACCGAGATTGAAGTGCTTAACAATTTAATGGAAGTGCTAGAAGATCCTTTGCACGAGGCTGAGAACGATGCACCTGTCTGGATACTAGAACTCCATTCTTCATTCATATTTATATTTAATATTTTTGTAATTGTAATGTTTCAAATTGAACTCATTCAACTTACAGATTAACACACCTTCTTTGGAACAGACTCGACAGTCTAGAGGCGCCCTGCAGAGGAAATCGTCTTGTTCAGTTTTATTCATAGTCATATAGAAAATGAACCTCTGTCAATATGGACATGATATGTCGAAATAATTACTGATCGGTTGAGCCGACAACAAACAGGTAAACTGAAAAGTCATACGTTAATACTTAGAAATTATAGTGTATCTTTATTATATCTCTTAGCATGTTATCCTCTTTGAATTATTCAATTAATAATATTCCCTACTAAAAAGTTATAAATGGTATCTTTCTGTTAAAATGTTAAGCTTACAAAATAGAAATAAGCTACCTTCTTTTGTTAAATATGTCTGTAACTACCTCAATACTACACATATTCTTATATCAACCCATTTGACTTTTGAAAGTTACATGTCTGTTTGATGTACTATATTGAAAAAACCGCCTTCGTTGTATGTATTGCTTCCTTTGTGCAAATGTTTTAAAATTAGGTAAATACATAAAATATATCGCCACTCAAATACTGACGAAGCGTTGTTTAATAATAACTCACTCACTGGCACGAGTTATGCCCTGCCTATAAACAATAAAATAAAAAATAGGCAATGATGATTATCGTTATTATTGAACGAGTGTATAAACATGAATGTGCAGCTAAATAAGAAGCTGTGTCACATTGCAATAATTAGTAAGTCTTTGAACAAGATGATCAGGATCTGCTTACTGTCTCTGTTGTTCAATTATAGCCTAATAGCCTCGTCGGCATTGATTTCATTGAGTCAATGTTTGTTATATTGTATATGTCATAAGTGCAGCAGCACTATTCTGAATCTTCTAGAAATACTCTCTCAACCATAAGTCAGTGAACTACAATAAAAAGAAGCAATACATTAAACATTAAAATTGTCTGATTTCTTGGCTGACTTCGCCAAGAGTAAATATAGTTATTTGAAAAAGGCGTATTCCTCAAAGGAAATGTATAATTCATAGTTGTATTCGACATTGTTTCAAACTATCGAGAATGAAAAAACACAAATTCCAATTCTAAGTTACTTTCTTTTCAGAGTAATAAACGTGTATGGTGATCACCGAAGTTGCTATGTCCTAACGCACTACTGACATACATATTGACTGGTTCCTATCTGAGGGCACTTTGTTCTGGAGTCGTCAATTTGGTCATGCGTTTGATGACAAAACTAAAGACTTGTTTCCAAAGGAACTCTCTAGGGTTTTGTTTGTGGTGCTTTTTTATAAATTGTTAATATTTGAATCGCTTAATAACTGAAAGATAAAGTATGCCTTTTAAATAGTCAAATGGTTAACAGAGTAGTGTTCTAGATCGATAGTACTTTCTAGCACTATTTTAATGTGGGTTTTATTAACGATACTATATAAACGCCACATTTCCCTCAGTTAGCATTAAGTGATGAACTTGAGTAAAACAGAAAAATAAATGCCAGTGTATAATAAACCGACTCCTATCCTTTGTTAGGGAAACATTTTCAGCTACATGTATGCGGTTGTTTGATCTCTGCTCATTAGTTCCAACTCGTAGATCAGCAGCAGTATCAATGATCATTATCATCTTCATATGATACATGTACATACATACATTGAATTGGCAGTAAAACTGTTATAAAACTAAACTAAACTAAATTTCTAATGCTAACTTTCTTTGGTTCATTTTTGTTCAATATGTCTAATGACAACTTTCTGTATAGCTCTGATAAAATAAATAAATAATTTTTAAATAAAAACGGATTTTCACATTGATTTTCTCAATTAATATCAAATATATTTTCAGGAAGAATATTATATAGTTTTTAAAATAGTTTCCTCTTTTAAAAGCTATCAAATGAAATACCTAGTCTATATGTACATTTCAATGTACATCGTACAAGGACATATTCTGAATACTTTGTTTGTACAATGACACTTTGTGGAAAGTAGATTTGGAGCATGAAGCATCTATGGATAGAATCATAGAACTATTACAGTGCAGTATTTGTGTATAAATAAGAGTTCATATATATACATTATCACCCAAAGAAATGTGTCATATGAAATTTACAAAACGATTGTAAAGTTTTGTATTGACCGAGCGAGAGAGGGGGTTATACACACATTTGAACAAATTAGTCATATGGCACACTTTCAAGTGTAAAAGCCTCACAAGTTACAAGCCTGTCAATAGGTTCCTGACTCTCAGACTGGCCTTTCATACACAGGTAATCGGCTGTTTTACCCCCTTCAGCATTAACTCCTATTTTCAATTTGAGCATATAAAAAAGGCAAAACCGTGCTAGAGTGCTTATTACGATAAAACGTTTACTGATATAACTAACAGCAAACAGTAGACGTTTCAGCGGATGTAGTAGTGTTGTTTGTAGTTGATTAGGTTCCCTATAGACAAATGTCAGTAAAATCTAATTTTCTAGCATAATTTTCAACAGCTCTTGAGACCACTCTGTCACTTCAGAGATATACACCAGCTGTCTCTTAATCTAATTCGGAATAGTTATGTAAGCTGAATTAAACACTGCATGAAATTACCTATTGTGGCATTCTCATCTGCACTATCTGACTGGCATCACTTGAAGTTCAATGTTATCATTATGTCGTCGTACTTCTCATTGCAGCATAAAGAATGAAACTCAGACTAGATCGATGTAGTAATGTTATTTCGCAGTAAAAATTCTTACGCATTATGTAGAACTTGTTCGTAAATTGAATTCGCAGCTGTCAAGAGTGCACTCTCGAAATTCAAAGTAGGGATGTTGTCTTTGATGTTTAGTCCACCAAAAAGTCATATTTTTCCATGTAACTCTTTTCAATTCATCAATGTCTAAAACTGTTGAAGTGTACAAACCACCTGCATTAAATATTACGAGGAAAGACATGTCTTGAGTAATCTATTGTGGAAGAGGAAGGTGTTCCCCTGACCTATGTTGAAGTTATCGCCAGTTGTCAAATAAATAAATAAATGTGTTCATTGGTTTAACTTATCTTCGTGATTTCTGTGCATGTTCTATGCAGTAGAGACGTGACATACCCAAGATGACTCACAAAGCTCAGTTTAAGGAGATATAGTGTACCGAGATATCGAGTTGACTTAAGGTCACATTTTGTGCCAACATTTTAAAATCGAGAATAAGTTAAAAACTATATCCAATTACGATAGAGCACATACATGTACTTATTTGTATCTAAGTTGCCGGGAAATGCTTTTTAACGCTCACCTTACTTTATGTCTTATGACGGAATCAGCTATATTCGAGGTATTTATGATGAATTCAAATTGGCTTGCATAACCAGTTGATAGTAGCAGTTCAATTCCACTTTCTAGATTCAAAGTGTCTATGTTAATAATTATATGATAGGGTTTTTACGTGTTAGTATTATTTATTTTGAAGTTGAAATGCTAAACAAACTTTCTTTGTACCAGACCTGTCTCTGTGTTAGTTAATTGGCAGCTCACTCTTTATTTAAGTCTACAAAATCGCCTGGGTAAGAAATGTGTAATTTGTTAGTGTTCATTCCAAAAAGTCTGACACTTGAATCACAACGTTTCTAACATTTCCAGATAAAATATATAACAAAGTTGCTATTTTGAACAAATAAACGAATCCTAAAGTAAACAAGTTCTGCGTTCCATCTCATTAACATATCTTTGTTAAAGTTTTACTCAAGATGTAGATAATTGAAGGTATGTGCGTGTTAAGCTCGAGCCGTCACTTACCAGTGTAAAGATTACCAGATAGTGTCAGTTATAGAGACAGTCCATCCTGTAAGTCGATCTATCGCAATACTACAATACATCGCAGTTGACAACTGACATACTTATGTATATTGTTGACTTACCATTCTGTATGGAAATTCGCATGTACTTTGTCGTTTTAAAGTACATATTTTCATGGAATTAAATGCACTTTTACATAATATAATATGTAGCATACGTTCCTTAACTATTCTCTCCATGTGTTACAATGGTACTGTTAAGAATAGATGCCTAACCATTAGTGGTCTGACTATCACAATACAGAACATTGTTGAAAGACATTTTATAATTTGCATAAATATTTTGTTTTCTGATTGATCTGAGGTAGACAGACATCTTATCTAGTGAAGATGGCGTTAATGTATAATTCATAATGGGTTTGACTTCGCATGAAGATTTGAAGCTTTGAATGTCGCTTTGAGATCAATCTTTAACGTGCAGTTCAGGTGCATTGTTCCATTGAAATCAATTCCAGTTTAACTCACTCCAAGTTACAGGTGTAATATAGCTTATACATGTATATACTGTATATTATATATATTTATAATTTAAACTACCATAATACTTCTGCGCGTATGGCGTCACAATGGTCCTGCCGTACAAAAGTATGTGATTCACGTACATGTAAATAATAGTTTCGGCACATTGTTTGAGATTTCACTTGATTAAAATCAAGGGGGAATAATAAACAGCATACTAAACTCCCTTCCATTTTTATTATTCATTATCATCCACTCGTTTAAAACAATATCATTAATTCGTTTAATAAATATGGTATTAAATGAAAGGTCGTTTAGTATCCTCTATGTTTATGTACATGTCTTTACATTGATAAAACACTTATTTCAAAACAACACTGCATATCCCCTTTAATGAATAGTGTAGTGATATAACTACAACGATTATATTACAAACATTGATATTTATGAAGACTTTATCATATTTACAAAGACGTTAAAGAAGAGCCAATATTTCACTTTCAAAGTTCAAAATGGATTTGATGACATGGCATACTGAAAATAAATGTAGGATTTTATAAATTTATGATAAAGTTAAGTGAATGTACATCGGCAAAGCAATGTCATAGGGCATTGTAGAGTATTGTCTTTAAACAGGAGTTAAGAATAACTTAATAATGTCAACTTTTTCGCAATGTGAAAAATGGATTTAAGTCAAACTTAGCATGATCTATCACATTTCTTATTACAATAGAATTGAGTACATATGTACTCTTTGTACTTTTGGTATGGAAGTTATATGTATAAACAAATGCCTTATTTGAAACTGATCTGATATCTGATGATTTTTTCCATCTGTTCTTTTAGCTTTCACGTGATGTACAGATCAAGAATGACTCACCTACTTTAACAATTACAAATAATTCGTTATTTCGTTATTCATGTTTTATATGAAAATAAGGTAAGGAACAGTGATAATACAAGTAATCTGAAAAGATAGATAAAACAGATGTATGATTTTGAAGTCATCATTTCCGTTTGTTCATGTGATACATATACTTAGGAGCGGTTCTGGTTAGCAGTGTCATAAAAAGGATTGGTTAAGTACACTGGTTGTTCAAGATTCACAAATTAGGACCATTGATTGTCTCTTGGACAAAAACATATATTACTAAGTACTGTCAATAAAGTAAATGTAAGTAAATGGCTAAACAATACTCACATGTCATCTACATAGTTTGGTTAAGCTATGCGAGCCCATTTACCATTGAGGGGCCATTTTAAGGCGTTCACATCAAAAGGTGTTCCACAAACTTGTCACTTCATACTTTGTGGTCATAAGTGTGGTAGTTATGTTAAACCATTTGTTCTTTGAATGTTCAGTGAACAGTAACCAGAGAGAAAAACTGACATCATTGCAGCGCATTCATCATCCAACATGCATTAAATCTTGATTTTTGTCAGAGGAAAATGTAGCCTGTCATTTTGTCAAAATGTAGATTTATTTAAGACAGTTCAATCCTTCATTCATAAAACCAACTAATTTGTGTAACAGATTTATACTTATGCATCAGATCTTTCTTACTCATCTGCTTAAATATCTGTCTCCTCCAGTCATCCTCCTATAATGTAATGTTATATATTGTGAATAACAAGGAGATGGTATTCTAAGTTGGATAACTTGGATACAGCTTATCGGATCTGTAATAAGATTTGTTTACCCTCTAACATAACAATTCTTTCATAAACTAAATAATAAATGGCAAAGTTGAGAAAGATCGTATGTATAAATCGTACTACAGCCCCTTTTAAACAAAACTAAACTAACTAGTAAATCGTCATTCTCTAACCAAAGCCAGCGGACCTGGCATGGCTTGTTCATAGTAGACAGAAGAGGATATAGGCCAGTGAGTTTCCTTATGAAATGAGATACATCTGCTGGCATCATGAAAGAGCAACACTATTTCAAATGGAACCACTGTCAAATATATTTTGTTAATTACTATCTTTTGTACTGCATGTTTTCTTACAAATACATATATCCGTCATAAATAGAGGTGTTGCATTTGTAGTTTGATATATCCAAATCTTGCTGTTGTATAATAAATGCAGTAGAGACATATGTTCATGTTCCTTAACAATTTGAAACTAGTAGGATCTAAGCGTCGCGACCCCTTACCGTCAGTGCATTACTTACTGTGTATGGTAGTTTTCATATTGAATGATATCAAGCACACGCAGTGTTAGTCACGGACACTAATATGAATCGATCAATAGCTAAGACCTGCAAAAAGTCAAATCTTCCAAAGCCTTTACTTCATCTTCATCAAAGTCATCATTAAATCAGAGGTCTCGATCCCCGCCCGTCCTGCTAGACTTCATGAGAGTATATGAAGAACGATCACCCTACACGTACACCTAAAACAAATGTACATGCGACGGGAGACATCTGCCAGAGTAAACTATGTATAAAAGCAGCATGCTTTATCTCTTCTTTATCACATAAATGATACTGTCCCTTGTATAGTGTGGTAATGTAGAACGTTCTGACTTGCCCGCATTGATAAGATCAATTACATTAAAAAGTCAAACCAAAAATATATGAAAGATCTCGCACATTGTGTGGTGTGAAACCGAAGTTAACAAGAACGTTTTATCTAAAGAAAATAGACAAATTATATAAATAAATAGTTGTCAAGATTACTTTTTATTTTAGAACGCGTAGAGGCAATATACTTTTTGTATTTTCATTGTACATAACTTTGGAGGTTATCTATGTACATTCGAGTTGACAACCCCAATCTTTATCATTATGAACGTTTAACCACTCTAAAATGTCCAAAATGTGTTTATGAAAGGAAATAAATGACCTAGCAACACTGTGAGCTCATATGTTCAATTAGAGTTCTATCTGCGACATGTCAGATAAATTGACTGTCACTGTGTTCGGCAATACATTATACAGCTTGGAGAATACAATGTGTTCTACCAATCTTCTCTCACAGCAGGCCATTAAACCTTTTAACTGGAGTGTTTTATTCCTGCATGAAAAGGCAACAGTTTGCTCCATTACAATGTGGCATTTGATAATGAAGTGTTACAGGCAGTACATTTGCTGTTCCAACTGAGCGATTTACACCGATTAAGGTTTGCAACTAATTTGTATTGAATTGCTGATTTATTGATGGATGTAAAACAGTGACACAATATATAAAGTTTTTATTTCAGTCTATGAATATCATTATGCTATTGCCATTTATATTGCAATGTGTTTTGTGAAAGGTTGTAATTAGTTTCTTATTTATATTTCCTCATTGTTGTATATTGTGATTATAAAGCCAAATTATTGTAGTTTTTTTCAACGAAGCAATATGATGTACAATGTGTACCATACATCTATATATCAGTGTTACATACTTACTATTGCTTTTTCACTACCAATTTTAACTGTTGTTGTTTAATAATGATTAAGACACATTACAATCATTATGAGTCTTAAAGGGGCAGTAGCACATTTTTTCGCCCAAATAAGTTCATGAAATGTTAAACACCCTTCCTTATTCGGAAAATTAAGTTAGAAAATGAGTGTACATGGTTCAGTAAAGCCATGGGAATCCTTTTTGTAATTCGAAATGATAAAATATATTCACATTAAAATGGCCACCACGCTTTATACGCAACATCTTTATATCCACTACGGATACTTGTTTGTGTAAAAAGATGTTTAACCCTCTAAAGTTTATATAAATTACATAAACTATCATTTTAAATAAAGTTAGAAACAAAACGTGCTTCTGCCCCTTTAATAGAATCTGAAAATGATATGCTTTTGTAGCTCATGATGTCTAAACTTTCTCTACGACATTGAAATTGATAGACTGGTGGAATGTGAGAAGAAATAAGTCCTATGTACAGATTGACACATGAATCATTCGATACACTATTGAGAAGAGCAGACAAACATAATCTCACTGCTTAATCACCAGTCTTACAGACAACGAGACGATCACATTATTGTCCTAATCGGTCCTAGGCGTACTGTTATCAATTCTCTGGATACTGTGAAGGATACCTAATGATTTCCTAATTATCAGCTTTAAACATTGTTGATTTGTTTCAATGAGGAAAATATATATACGAAGCTACTGTAGCAAATTATAATTATACAATAGAATCAAATATACCTTGAGAGAGAAGAGCATGTATGCAGATGCTTGCTTACCCAGTTTGTGTTTGCAACATGTGAACACATTGTTAGCATTGGAGAAAAAATCGGTCAAAAAATAATTACCTTCCATTTCATCCCATTGCATTTGGAAGACCGAATGCTGAGGCATAAAACTACCTGGATTTTATCTTAGCCATGGCTCTGTTACACAATTATCAAGCCTTAAAATACATCAGAGATGATATCAGTGTTAGAAGGAAGGTTATTGTTCTATTACTCGGACCCCCTTCAGGTCTCGTGATCTGAAGTCCATATGAAATCGACAATGATCTTTTGGTGTTTTGAGAAACGTTCAATAATAAAACCAAAAAGTTTACAATTTTACATATGAAAATACGAAACTGTTTGTCTAGTTACTTTAGATGTGCAAAATTGATCAGTACAAGGCTGTCTATTTCGGACAATGTTTGTACAGTAGATTTAATAAATAAACAATGAATTCTGATATGTATATCATGATAAGGTATTTCATTGAAATAGCACTCAGCAAACAGGTGTAGTGTGCTTAAAATGGTAGTCTGAAGTGAGGGCTGCTAATCATCAGACAGACATATTTAGCTTTAATGTCACAAGATATATTATAATTAAAATATCAATTGTATCATAGACTTAAAACATAACATATCAACAAGCCATATCATTGGTTTATGCGACAAAACATAGAATTTCACATATCGCCAAGCCATATCACTGGCTTACGCGATACTATTGAAGAAAATGAACTAAGATATTTTCAACAGGGATTTTAAATAATAAAATGTGTATGATAAAATAATACATAGGGAAAGTGAATCAATAAAATGAAGTAAGTAAAAAGTATCAATAAAGTCACTAATCATTTGATCATGTGAACATTGCAGCATTCATTAGAACAACGCATGGTCTCACAATAAGGACACTTGTCCTAAATGTAGATGTTTGTGACAGTAAATTACGTTATCCACTGCATCACTGTCATTTATCAGACATTTCAAATTATTTCTGATAAGATTGATCTTGCTTTAATTCAAGGTATTTCACAACGTTTGGAAGAAATGCTCAACTTTCATTAATGATGATCGGATACCTTTTCCAACAAACGGATTCAATCTTAACAGTTTAAAAATATTCAATCATTCATATTTAATTTGTTCATATGCAATCTAACACTTTGGACCTTATAAGAAGTGAAAGTGTGTTGGCATATACAATTTAAGATAACTTTAAGAGAAATCGTACCAACAACGACTCATGATATTTTAATCCACGGGTAATAAATACCACTGAAAAAAAGGCTACACAATTTTTTTCAGAAGTCAAATAAAAGGAAAAGTTTTTTTAATGAACTATGGTTAAATAGACGAGATGGGAGAGTCAAATGTGTCATTTTCGTTTGTTTTATAATACCTTACAGCAACGATGTGTCATTGAAATAAAGTCCAAGAAGGCACATTATGCCGAGATCATCTTGTTTTCAAATAATTTCTTCATTTCATAAGATTTTAACATAAATGCCAAACTCGATGTCCAACAATCCCCTTATAATGCGATTTCAGCATTCCATGAGTCAGACATAAACTATTACTTCTATACATTGATTAATGAAAGTGTGAGTACTTCTTTACAAAGCATATACTTATCAAAGGTAATGCATACAAATCAACTTTCTCCGGCAGTAGTATTAAGGCTTTCACTCTGTTAAAAATGTGGTAGCATTTCTATTGCTCATTAGTTTAGATTCCAGGGTAGCTGCAGTTGCTTCGCCAAAATAGGCTCTTTGATACGCTGACGTCGCCTTTTTGGCTGCAGACACATCCATAGTAAAAACTAACCTGTGCGAACCTAAATTGGGTTCTCTGAGGGTACTACTGCCATAAAAGTGAAATGACTTGACCAAAGAGTAACTTTTTATGCCCCCAAATCGGAGATTCCGGGGGTATATTGTTTTTCACCTGTCCGTCTGTCTGTCTGTCCGTCCGTCCGTCCGTGTGTTTGTCCACAAAAACTTTAACCTTGGCCATCACTTTGGATTGCTCAGAGCTAGGGCTTTCATACTTGGCATGTGCATACCAAATTGCGCAATTGAGTTGTGAAACAAAGCGGAATGATCTCCTGTGCGGAATGATATTTCCATATTTAACTCTTAATATCTGCATCATGTCAATGAATATTATACCTCTTTTTTATCTTAAGAATAATGTGTTGAAAGAAATTACACAAACATCTTTTACTGTAAACTTAGTGAATGAAATTCTAGTAATGGACCTAGACAATCCTACCTTCGGACAGGGGATATTTTTCCTGTTTCAACGTTGATTTTTGTTAATTTATTAAACATATTGACAAATCTTATCATCCCTTGATCGTGAAAAATAAAGATTTCAAAATATAAACTAACCCGTTATACAACTGTATGTAGCCTATGTCAAGCGTTTGAAAATTAAATTAGGCTACCCGAGAACTGTCGCTGATACCTGATACATTACCATAATACCATTCCATTTATAACTGAATAAACAAATAGAATATTTACTAACTGAATGCTAGGACATTTTTTTATTTGATTTTCTGCAGTTAACACTAGCGTTGCGTCATCAAATTGCAGAGGAAAATTATAGAGGAAAACATTATGGTCATATCCCGTTTTAATCCGTTGTTCCGCAGTCGTGTCAATTAATTAAATGTTTTGAATTTTATTTATTCACTCATTGATATACTATACAACAATATTTTCAAAGTTTCACCGAAAGTCCTGTCCATAACTACGGCAGATCTAAGTTGTCTGCGAAACACATGTGCTCCGCCTTTACTTCAGCATTGCGCAGTCGCGTCGCTTGTCGTCGCCCAGTCTTCTATTTTTAACATCACGTGATCATACGGTAATTCTACGTAATTTGCATCTAAAAATAGACTAAAGATGGCGACACCGGATCGCTGGTTTGCATTGATTGTCAAAGTAAACAGACGGTAAAACTAATAATTATCCTTTCAACACGGTCAAAATATCTACAGGCATAAAACGAAATAAATAAAGAATTTGTTTTTATTTATGTGTCGTACAATACAAGCACCAACCATTGTATGAAACTCCTAAAAGCAAAGGTACCTATGAGACTCAGAAATCGGTTAGGTTTTACAAGGGTAGACTCCGTAACTATAAACACGATGATACTGGGGGAATAGGTTATATAGCTACAGTTCTGCAGCTAGATCCCAGGGATACCTTTTATCGCGAAGTTAAGGCATATATTGCAGAAGGAATTTGTTCACTGGTTTAACAATTTGAAAAATACAATGAAAATTATTTATGACAACGCTTGTCAACAGCATTTATGCAACATTTTTACTGAAAGGTACATCCATTGTGTTGTTGAGAGTCACATGTATTAACCTAGGAGTACTGATGGTTGCCGACAATAACCATGTTGATGATGATGATGATGAATCAGTGAAGTGACATTGTAACAGTAACAGTAGTGATTTCTGATTGAAAACCGGAATATTAATCGCGGTACGCGTCAATTGGTAAAAGATAATTTTGGAAACTTGTTTACAACAGACACAAAATAAATTTGGTTTGGCAATGTTAAATATATTTGGGCGTTTCGGTTTCTAGTATTTGTGATAAATGTTGCATTTTGGGATGACATTATTTGATCTGAAATCAGTACATATAGTATTTTGACACGTACACGTACATCGTATAGCAACATAAAATATTGTTAATCACAATGGATGTCACTTTAAACACATATTATGCTATCTATTTCTTTATATCGTTTGAATCCAATTGAGTTTTAATCAAATTAGATAATATCGTTCTTAATCAACATTAATCATCTTCAGCAAAACAGCTACATCCATAAAGTTTACCACAATGATAGCACACACTTAAACTGTTGCCCTTTAAACATAGCTACGTCCATGCAGGTAATGAGTGATGTGTAACACGAACTCACGTTTTTTTCTACTTTAGTTAATATCAAGTGTAATATATTGCAATCTCTTTGTAATATGTATTTATATATTTTGACAAAATCATTGAGTCTACTTATGGGTTTAAAAAGTTAAAGTCCTTTTGAGAAATTTCTGTTTTTAAAAACCGCAACATATGGAGCTTTCATGTGAAATATCTGAAGACATTAATTTTAAAGTTGATCATTCATCTTACCTCCATGAAATAAGTATATTATTAATAATGTCATGTTATTAGGTTAGGTTTATAATCTTGAATTAGGTTTGAAACCAATAATAAAATCTAAGTCAGCAGTATAAGATTGTTTAACATTGAATATCAATAAAATCATGACGATAAAAAGATAAATGTTTTGACAAGTTTTAATTATTCATCTATGTTTGACCCAAAATACGGAAACAAATTGTCAATAAGGGACATGGACGCAATTAGAAACAAATACTATTAGAGAAACTTAGGAATTATTTGCAGAGGGTTTTGGGAATACAATGGTCCAGATTTGAGCGTTGGCAATACTTCCAAGTGACTCACGCTTCTCAATTATTACATCTTCAATTTTATTTCATCTCTTCGTATTTGTTAGTTCATCAATCAATTTTATTCTGTATCCTAATATGATTACAGAATGTAGTCATCATAACTTCTTCCTCGACCGATAATATTTAACTTACAGATAATAAAATGAACTGTTGATGCGCAAATTAGAGCACTTTAGTTCCGGTGGTTTTCTATTTAACAGATTTTATGGTCATACCGACAAATAAACATATTCATTTTGTTATGTATCCTCTCGCAAAGCGTGTGAGGTAAAACAACCAGAGTATAGATGCAATCTCCCATTTACTTCTTCAGCAACACACATTCGATATACTGCTTTTGTCACGATTCTAGACAACTTCCATGATTTGAATTTTCACAAAGGAAAAGCAAATAGTGCTACATCTGATACTTTAAATTGCCCAAATAAATATTATTTCATAACTGCTCAAATATAATGTCATATTTTATTTCGGTTAAAAAGAAATGTATAGCATACCACCGCAATACACTAAAACAATATGTATGATCCTAGATCTATATACACCATTAACATAACATACTTAAATGGAAGGAAGGACATTGACACCCTATTATTGATTCAGTAATTGCTCATTATTGAAACTTTTTACTTTTTCGGATAAGAGAACCTATCTGTATATCTGCCGTGTTCTTTCATGTAGTTTTCTTTTGAGACTTCAAAGGAAGATCATACATCTTTAACCGACATTTGAAAAAATTATCATTTATTTCTTATAAGAAAACTTGATACCTTCTAAATTAAAATCCTGTTTCTGTTCTTCCAGTTTGACTTGAAATGTATGTCAGAATTGTTCATTAAAATAGGTTGTAATGGAAACTGAACTGAAACTGAAACTTTCTACATTTATCACGCTCCATTTTACAAATGTTGAACACTCTACCAATTCGTAACAAGGCCAAACTACACAAAACCAAGTTGCTTTTGTATTTTGCTTTATATATATATATATATTAATTGCTATATATTAATGTGCTAGAAATGTAAATTGCAGTAATACTGTTAGAAAAGGCGGACACGGTTATCAAGGGATAGTTTTTTTCATCTCATTTTTCAGTTACGTGGAGCAGAAGTTATCATTATCGCTAGGTGATCTATGATCCAAATGTCTGGTCAAAGTGGGCTAATGAAGTCATTGTAGTGGCGATTTAATGGTCCTATCTGAATTCGATAGTAAACTCAATGAGTCTATCCGCTGTGTTTAACCTATTTCTACCTCAGACTACTCATGAGAACTCCCCATACAATCAACGAAAAGTATTTGACATTGAGTCGCAATCAACATTTCCCCCAAATCTCAAAGTCAATTTGTTCTGCAGCAAGAAGTAGGTGAGCAAGTCAATTCAATTTAAGGCAATGCATTATGTCAGGGAGAAAGCACGAGGGTCGGGTTTTGGTAGACATTTCAAACACCTGAGGGTGGCTAGAAATGAAAAGTAAAACCGAGCTTGCGAGGTTTTACTTTTCATTTCGCCACCCGAGGGTGTTTGTCTACCAAAACCCGGCCCGAGTGTTTTCTTTGACGTATATACCGCCATGCGTTTTAAATACAAAAATGAAAACAATCCTGTTAGTGTTTCAAGCCTTCGTGATCCAAGTTTGAGGCGCACATAAAATATCCCAATATTGTGAGCGGAGCAGAATAGATACCAACAAACAACCATCTCATGATCACCAATCCTCTGTGGTCTAGTGGGACAAGTCTTGGGCTATACATCGGTGGGTTGCGGGTTCGATTCCCGCACTGTCAACTATGCAAATTTTAAACTTGGAAATGTTTGAGTACCTAACTGAACAGGAGATTGAGGTTATTTGGAGTTAGGTCTTACAATTAGATTGTAAAACTTCAGGTCTTACTAAATGTTGAAAATTAACCTGCTATGAGGTTAACTTTCGACGGTTGGTAAAACCTCTAGTCGTAGTAAAACCTTAAAATTCGTGTTGAAACCTGATCAAAGGTTATTACAAGAAATGCAGTAACCTCAAAGTGTAAAGAGATATCCTGAGCTAGGTTTATACTAGCTATTCAAGTTAAATCATTTAAACCTTTATTGATATTTAAATGTTTTCAGGTTAACATTCCCTTAATTGTGTGACTGAATCACTTATAAGAGGGCAATGGATGCCATGTTGTTTGCAAAGTTTGCAGTTACATTGCTTTTCAAACTTAATTAAGATATAAAGCTACCAAAAAGAAATTAGCAAGATAAGAAATTGGAAAGGAAGACGAATGATTTGATGTGAAGTTTATTCTAAACAATCACGTCCTAATCGACCAACACGGACATTGGTAAATATAAAAATGTCAACACATGATAACCATATAATTAAAAATAACTAAATAATATGTAGATGTTTATCAAAGGATACATTCGATCGATAGTGAATGCATCAAGAGTTAGACTATATTGTAGTAAGATCATACTGGATGTTGAGTAAACACTCACAGCAGAAGTTATGATAAATAGTTTGACCTATTAACTGATAAGTAGACCAAACGAAAATGTATTGTATTTCCTCGAAATTCCTCTTATCACGTCAAATGTGTTTACTTGTCCACCTTAATGGTGTCCTTACTCTCAAAACTGACATGTCTTGAAATGAAAAATAGCATTGTTTACCCAAGGGATGATATTTCAATTCCAAGACCTGGTTATACATTAAGAAACGGAGCTAAGATAAATAACAAGCTATTGATTGGTAACAGTTAAATACACAAAAAAAACAATGTCTGGACCAAAAATAGACTGTATGTCTGAGCTCTTGAATTCTTCGCTACCCTTCGCTTTCCATATCCGACATGTATACAGACCCCTTAAAACAACTACATTTACTTTTAGTGAGCAGTGTTACAACCTGGGCTAAACCGTATATTGGTATACACTACATATAAAAGGTCACTTCAACACCCCTGTTATGTACGTGTTCTTTCCTAAACCAATTATTTATTGATTTGATTTATTTATACGAATTACTCATCTCCATACATGGAATTAGAACCAATGGGTTGTTTCCACAGTCCCTCTAAAGCTCGTTGAATACCAGACCATTCACTTAATTATTCTTTGAGCGCTGCTAGTATTGGATAAATGTGATGGTCTACGCTAAACTACCATGTTTACTGGTGGTGTTTAATGTGTCCATCATCATTGGAATTATCAGAGCTCAGAGGATAACGAGGTATCTGAAAGGAAGCAAACCAACCCAGACGAGCACCAGCAGCGAGAGTCAGAGACAAATTACAGTGATGCTGGTGACTGCTGCCATCACTCTTGTAGTGCTGACAACCCCAAGGAGGGTGGTCCTCATCCTCACCCGCTATTATGACCCCCCGGGGAAGTCTCTGGCTGGCTCTGTCTACTATTTGGTGGACACCCTGGCTTTTATACTCTGTGATTTAAATCATGTTGTGGCGCACAGGTGTCCCAGAGTTTTCGTCAGAGTGACAATGCTAAAGAGTGAAAAAATATGCTCTAAATGTTTGACGTCTTTTATTGACACTCTCCTGATACGATTGTTTCGTGTTTTAAAATAAGAGGGGCTATGACTGACTGCAACAAGATTAACTTTTTACCATCAGTTGTAACAACCACAGTGAAGTTTTTTATCAAATGAATCATATACACGTATTTGTACAAGTTAGATGAAACCGGATCACATAACTGGACAATACATGTAATACATGTAAGATATTTCGGTAAATGGCTGTCACAATGATTGAAGAGGTTTACAACTTAATGGAAGTGTTTGAAGATCCACGCACGAGGCTGAGAACGATGCACTTGTCTGAATACTGGAACATATTTCTTCTTGTATAGTTACCTTTTCGTAAATGTAATGTTTCAAATTGAATTCATTCCACTCACATCTTCTTTGGATTTGTTGAACCGACAACGAAAAGGTAAAGTGAGAAGTCATTAGTGAATACTTGAACATTACATGTTCATCTTTATTTTATCTCTTAGCATGTTATCTTTTTGGATAATTCAATTAATAATTCATTTTACTGCACAGTTATAATTGGTATCTTTCTATTGACATTTTAGCTTACAAAATATAGATAAGCTGTTTGTTCGATAGCATTTTGAAATGGCAAGATATCTCAAATAGCCTTCAAAGGAAACGCCAACCCCAACGCATTTTATATTTTTTAATCAAAAATGGCGTTTATAATACAATGCCTGTGCTGATTTGTTAGGTTAATCCACTGAAAGCTTGATTTTTTTCCCCTTAAAATCAGAATTCAAATGCCATTTACATTTACGATCTAAATGCTAAGCACACGATGAAAAGTAACTTATAACACATAATTTTTACCATGTTTCTTCCATCATGTTAATTTTAAAGATAAATTAACTGTATATTTTTAATATGGTAACATAAAAGACATGTGATGGATATCACAAGCTAGACAATAGAAACATATAACAATCGATTGATTAATGCAGAAGAAACGAAGTACTATTTGAGGTCGAACGTTTTACTCAGCCAAATATCACCTTAGCTACAACTGTTCAAGCTTTGAAAACATATACAATTCTATTTTCGAAAATAATTGACAAAAACCTTTGTGGATTAACATAGCAGGTATTTTAAGTTGATAAGATATGCCAGTAAGGCTTCTTGGTAGAGTAATTCAAATTGGCAACTGCATGTACATCGTGATTAGTTGATAGAATTCATTTCGAAACAGTTAGACAATTTCTATCTTACATTAAAACAAATACATTATAAATCATGCTCAACCAATGCTTCCCATGCTCTACAAAGAAGGCAGTTGGCACGAGTCGCCAGATTAATTATATCATATTGACATGGCTTTGTGTGCCACTAAGATGAGGTTAGTTTTGTTTAACTTATCCCTTATCATTTTTTCATGAATAAAATATCTCTACAACAATTATTAATAAAGCAGTGTTGCTTGCCATGGTAATTTCAGTATCATTGGGACATTTATTGCAGTATTGCAATGTTTGCTAATGATTTGTTATGCTATAAGGTGCAATCATTCACACTTTGATGATTCACACAAATGTTTGCTCCAAAGTTGCCTCACAAGGGACTCGAATCCATTATTATACTTTGAGGACGGTTAAAAACACCAAATCAGTCGCCGAGTAAGACGAACACTAGGTTTACACTCAATGTAAGATAAATCAGAGTTTACGTCCACTATAGACATGATTGTGGTTACTTGAATTTCATGAAATGAGTAACAGCTAGATGAAGATTTACCTATGTCACGATTTTGCTATTTTCATTTCCAAGTTATGTTTTAATTGTAATATTGAGATGTGAATGCCTATCTTCATGAAGTAAAATGGAGAAAATAACGTCTTTTTTATTATGTAATCCGTTGACGTTGATGCCTCACGTATGAATACTATTATGTTTTACTTCATTTTGCAAAATAAAACAGAAGATACATTTCCCCATACAGCTGGGAATTGACGTCAGCACTGGAAACAGTACTTTACAGCACACTACATCATAAATGAACATAAATGCTAACTGTCAAATATTTGAATAAAAAAGTTAACAAGCCGACAAGATATCTACGCTCACAAGATAAGTTGCTACTGTGTGTACCCAAAAGTAGAACGAAACATTTGGAGGTAGAGCATTTGCAGTATCCGGGCCATGTCTGTGGAACAGTCTGCCAGTTCAACTGAGATGTCAGCGGGAACTACTAACATTTCAGAGCGGCTCAAAACCCATTTATTTCATGCTGCATTCAGCTCGGATGTAGACTTGTAATGGAATCCAGCAATATTGTGTGGCTCGTTAAGCGTTTATGAGCAGTTCACTTGTCTCAGCGCTATATAAGTTCTTGAATAGATAGAATAGAAAGATTAATTTGCACTGTAGGCTCCAGATATCCGTGTTATAGTTTGGAGTAAAAGGTGTGAAGAAGGTGATCGGACTCTATAATTCATTCACTAATGAGCCTACATTGACTGAAAGTTGGGCAAAGAGCCGAGAGCAAACTATTTGATGGTTGTTTTAAGTCAAAGCATAAACTTTTGCAGGATCTTGTCAAAGATTATTAGCAATTTAGAACGAAGATCAACAAAGCAGACTCTCCACCTTCAAGCTTTGCAGCGTCTGACAATCAGATATTGGTGGCACCAGCCACAGCCATATGGAACTCACTCCCGGAAAGCATCAGATCAATTGAACTACTGGATGACTTAAGGAGTGATATCAAGACACACATGTTCATAGAGTGACATCCAGAGTAGTAGTAGGAGATTTATTGATAAAGTCACCAACAAAAATACATGATGTTAATTAATCCAAGGGTAATACAAATGATTGAAACAGGGCAACATCATTCTCCAGTCAACTGTTTTAAATTACAGTTTTTGAACCATTATCTGTTCTTATTTTTTACATGCACGCCTTTTAAAAATGTTAGTTTCGAATCTTCTTCACCAGAAAGGATAAGGGAGTGAAAAGGGAAATATGAATATTGTTTTACATGTTTATATTTGGGATAACACTACCTTCAATGGTAAACATTATTGTACTTTTTCGGGCCGAATCCCGCATGGGACTCGGCCCGACAAATTACAAACTATTGAAGGTAGAGTTATCCTAAATATAACCATGTTATATTTGTTCACTGTCTTAATTGCAAGTATATCTAATGAATATTGTTGCAATACTCCATTCTACTCTAATCCTTCAGATCGTGTCAGTCGATCTTCTGGTGTGGGAAAAGCTCAGTTAAGCAATTGTTTGAGGCTTTATATCTTGAATTGCAACGTGCTATGTTTGGGGAGGCGATGAAGCTAGATTAACAGTTGTTTTGTACCTGCATTGTATATGTCTCAATCTTTTCTCACAACCTTGAGGGACCGATTTTACAATTTGAATTATTATTTCATGTGATAGAATAAAAACGAACAGTACAAACTGTCAATGGCTTCCATCTTTCATAATAAGTTATTAGCATATGATTTCTGCAAACTGCCGTCGTGAAAAGTCAATTAACTGTAAGAATTGAAAAAATGACATACAAGTCTGATGCATGTTCTTCTGAGACATGCCAGTCTTTTATACTTTTATGAATCCGTGTTATTTACTGAAGTTGGATATTTATAAACTACCATGCTAAAGAAACGACACTTACTCGAATTGCACTTGTAACTCCGACTTAAAAATAGTTGCACGATGTCGACAAAATCAATATTTTAACTTAGTTTCTTCATTTCTTAATTTTTCTAAAATCTAAAACCTTCAAATGATTTCAAACGGGCACCCTTTTTTTCTTTTAAAGGAAGGCCGAAATAAAAATATTTTCTATTGAATTCTTAACTGCAATTGGTTCATTAGACTATTTTGTGAAAAATGAGACCAAAAATAAATCCATATGTTGTTTCTATATTAAACTAGAGCGGCTTAAAAACACCCAAAAACATCGTCTGCTTTTCACCCGTGACCAACAAACCAAAAATGGGGCGGGGCTTAGAGAGTTGGAAGATACCGGAAGTGACGTACGTGAAGGGACGGGGTGTAAACATTCGCTTACTATTTACAATGGCAAACACTGGGGAATCGGTCAGTTAATCTGTTATATCTACGCTTTGCAATGATGCCACATCGCTGTTCTGCTGTGTAATCTGTTCGAGTAATGTTAGTTATCAAGTTTCACTTTACAAATGCACCAAAATATCGTTATATATATCAAATCAAATATAATTGGTATAACTAGTGAGAGACGGTGGATTCATAGACGTTCGTAGACATAGGATAAATCAATGCTAATGATATATAAGATGACAAAATGAAACCAAGATATGATAATATGAACGAAGTACAGTTGAGACAACGAAATCAGATAGTCGGTGTTGTTGTTATTTTTTGTTAGAGATTGTTTGTGTTTAAAATAAAAAAAACAAACGTGAGATAAGCACGCCGGCGAAGTAGACCCTATTGTAAGCCATCGACAATAAAAGCACTTCACAACATCCTGTTTTTAAACATCGTTAATCAACCGACAACCTAATTTACTAACTGTACATTACAAAAATCAAAATAACACACCACATATTTTAAAACATCAAAAGAATAATACGTCTACGAATCCACCTACGAAAACATCGCATCCCAATGTTACATTTTACGATTTAGTTATCACTTATTACACATTAAAACATTCAGAATTTCATAGTTTATAAGATAATGTTTTCAATAAAATGTGTGGTTAATCAAATATAATCAAATAAACATCGTATTAAATTGACAATTCATCAAGAGTGTCAATTAATGTAAGAAACTTACCTTATAAACGTATCCAAAAGGACAATATGAATATCCAGACACAAAATGTTAACCTATAATTCCATCAATGATAGTACTTGGAAACAGAAGATGGTCAAATAATGACCCTCTTTCAGCAAAAGTCTTTTCGCAAATGGCAAGATAGAAAACCAAATAGTTATGATGATTTTACACTAAAAATAATTTCATTGGTACATTAGATTTAAACAAGAGTTTTTATTGGATAACTTGATAGAGATATGTTCATTGGCTGACAATTTCTAGACTGAATGTCGCGTTAAGTGTATTGTGTGTCACCAAGACAGGACGTTGGCAATAAACATGACATGCTGGTCACCGACTTGTGTTATATAATTGAGTCGGTCCAGTAAACTTATCTGTACAAACATAATTACACTCCTTCCTTCTCACATACTCAGCTTCTTAATTGCGTAAACTAATGTGCTGTAACAACACTTCTCCCCTTTGATCTGGAAGAAACATCTATATGGTCCGCTAAACTGAGAATTGTGTGTTGATGTGCAGAAGTGACACATAAAAGCTATTAGACTATTAATTAAACCATTTCGTTTTCATTAACGATATGTTCATTAAAATGCTTCTGGTAACATAATTCTTTTATTCGATAATGTTCGTTGTCTATATCAATCTGTGTATATGTTTAGCGTGCACAATAGAGCAATCTTCATGTAAATTTCATTGAGCTTGTTGACCAATAAAGTTCATTTATTTATTCATGAAAGTGAAGTGAAAAAGGTTTGCATTCCATTACATCATATATAGAATATTTTAATTGACAAACTTAAAATACAGTAATCTTTTATATTAAATACATAATGTTATTTATAAATCTGCAACGTTGTCTCGCTTGTTTGAACAGTCAATCGTTCAGTGTATATGAAGTTATACCTACCATATATATTTATTTATTAATACATACAAAACAAAATTAACTTGCCGATTATTCAACATACTTTGATCAATTGATGCTACTTAATCTCTGTTCACCCGATTCCCGCGATAATCTTCTTCCCTTGTTTCAGTGTCACTTGAACTGTCATACCTTCCCTTCTAGTTCCGCGATTAATTGCTACAAACATACTATACAAAAGCGCAGAATGCACTCTAATAAAGCACGCCCCGGTTGTTTTAACCATATAAAATCGCTAGTTGAATAGTTTAGTAATCCGTTTATCGAAAATTGGGGTTGTTTTGATGAAGTTTTCTGTCTTATATAAGCAGTTTAAAAGTGGGGAAAACGCGTTAAATTATGATTAGCGGCCATGTAGAGGCTCCTTCACGTACGTCACAGCCCGATACGCTTCAGTGACCACCCCCGCCCATTTTCATTCTGGTCGCCGGGGCTTAATTGGGCACTTTTTAAAAAAGCCGTATATAAGTTATTTATGGGTCGATTTCAAAAATTTAAAATCGAGCAATTGTCAAATTGAAACCCCTTTTCAACGAATCCGAAAGTGACCATATGTCATTTCATCTAACCTTTAACAGATGTATACATGTTAAAGTATCGTTGTCTGATGAATGAACTGCAGTATCCTGTTTTGTGAATGCTGTATCATTTCCTTTAACCTTTAGTTTACATACATTGTATGTATCGGCAGGCTAACGGTGTTACACAATTGCAACCATGATTGCAACAATTGAAATTTCAAGTGCTACATCTGGTTGTGTTATTTGCCAAGAAAATATTATACCATAATAACTGTAATAGCAAGTCATATTTTTAGTCGGTTAACAAGAAATTAATAGCATACCAACTTCCATTCTCAATGCATAACTCTTGCCAGCCTCCATAACTGGCTTATTTAAGTCTTACAGTAGTTCCCTCATTTCTTCGTGCTAAGATAGTGGAGCACTGCACCTGAAATGTATTGTAGGCTCCGATTTCCTAGCACATAAACCTGAAAGAAATGCGGAATGCTTAAATCAGCAAGTTATGGAGATTGGCACGAGTTATGAAGTTGCGCGTGTTTTGAAGTTGAAAGCATAAATATATAATTGATAATATAAAATAAAGTAAACTAATAATAATGATCATGATGATTATATTAATATTGAAACACGTGTATATACATGTATGTGAAGCGTAATAAGAAACTGTAGCACATTGCAATAATAAGTAATTATAAGTCTTTGAACACGATGATCAGGATCTGCTTACTGTCTCTGTTGTTCAATTATAGCCTAATAGCCTTGTGGGCATTGGCTTAATGTTTCTTATATCTTACATGTCATAAGTCCAGGGACAAAATTCTGAATCATCTGGAAATACTCTCTCAACATAAGTCGATGAATTGATGGGAAAGAATCATGTTCGTCAGAGGACATTTAAGGACATTGAAATTGTCTTGCAAATTTCTTGAGTGACTTCACCAAGAGTAACATTAACATATTACTAAATTCAGTATCCCACAGAGAAAATAACTAAATTAGTTTTATTCGACATTGATTCAAGCTAATGACAGTGACAAAACACAAATCGTTGAAACTTTTTAATTTCGATTAAGAATCCAAACAACTGTAATTTGTTTTGTTTTGTACTAGTTGTTGTTATGTACTAACACATTTTAGGTATGTCTAGACTGGTTCCCGTCTCTTTAAATTCAGTTACTATTTAAGATGTCAACCTCTCCTGCAATATGTCTGTGTGTAGGTCGAATGACAAATGTGAGCACTAAGTTTTTCAGTCTTTGATGACAGAAGTTAATGATTGTTTCCACGGGAAATGTCTGAGTATCTGTGTAGGATTATCTTTTTTTGTCTGCTTCGTAAAACTTAGGGTAAACAATATGGAGTGAGATAATTATATAATTATTTGGATTTGAATCCTTTGAAATACGCAAAGTATAGTGTATGGTTATATGTACAGCTGCATATCATTAGTTAGTTCACCTACAAATATAGGTGAACAAACTTTCGGTATGCAATCAACGAAGAAGGTAAGCAGTCCGTCTGAATGATAATTACTATCTCCAAATGTTTCTTTTTTTAGTTGGAATATAAGGTCATAGTTGTTTCCTATTTCTAACCTAGCTCTAGGCGAAATAATCAATTACAAAACAAGTCGTGTTTGCTAATTCAAACTGTTCGGTGATAATCAGTTCAATTGACCTAAAGATCACAACACACGAACACGGACGCTCTGTTTATTGTATACAGTATATTCCGAACTGATGAAATAAGTGTGGACACTGAGAGTAAAGTTTGAATATGAAAAATCTTTTGATAAAATCATGTAACTTTTGAATTGCACGCTTTACATGAAAACAAGAAGTGCATGAAACACTTTCCGAGATAGAATACTTATCACATCTGAAACTTTAGACATTTGTATAATATCACATCACATTACAACATATCTCTGTATTCTTCCCATTTAATTAAACGTTACCTGACATGTATCAGTGTTTATTCCCGAGACACATTATGCTTACTTGAGGTTCCTAATGAACTCCATGTTTGTAACTGTAATACAGTTTGTTTTATATTTACATGTCATCTGTTTTGAGAGATGTCAGATGCTTCAAAATTCATTCATCTGTTTTGAGAGATGTCAGATGTTTACAAATTCATTCATCTGTGTTGAGAGATGTCAGATGTTTAAAAATTAATTCATCTGTTTTGAGATATGTTAATTGTTTCAAGATTCACGCGTGGATGAAGACAGTTTCGCTGTTTTGCGAATTGTATGACCTACTGACATTACCAACGCAAATTATCCTTTTGTCCGTAGATAAGTTCCCTAAATGATGTTTGACGCATCAACCCCTGCCCGTTACAGTACAGTTTTCAGTTTTTGAAAATAATTCACTACTGTCACATATAAATCGACTGGCATTAAAACGGCAGTTTAGTCAGTACTTCCCGATGAAATAACATCGTTTAGGCGTTTGACATAGCTCACTCCAAACAGCACAGTAGATGTCACTTAAACCTCGAACGGTGCCCTTTGATAATTGAATACACTGTTGTTAATACATGTAATGTTGAGGTCAATGTATTCCCCTCGCTTGTAAAATGTAATTATCTGATTAGCTTCCCCTGTGATTGCTTACTGACTGTACTCTCTATGGTAAGGAGGCGAGAACGATCATGAGTGTCTTGACTAACACAATATTGCACCAATTGCATTACTCTGTAGCAATGATTCACATGGCACCAATACCTGGTACAAGAAAACTCAGTGAGATGTATGTGTACTTAATTTAGAAAAAAGTGCCTTTATGATTGAACCCCCATGTCTCTTGTAAATATAATAGTTTATAAATGTCAAGGTAATTCATTTCTAGTTATAGTCTTATTCAAATTTATTTTAAAGAAATGTTCAATATTTTCTTTTGAATAGGGAGTGTACTGCATGACGGAATTCTCATGTATGATATCAAGATTGTATCAATAAATTAAACTTCTTTATTGTGTTTGTAGATTAAAGAATAACTCCTGAGGAAACCTTCCCTGTTTGGTGTTGATTCGAAACTCTCTTAACACACACAGCGTTAGCTGTTGGATAATAGCCCTGATACGAGTATGTACATCTGAGTTTGCCTATGCCTGCAAGGTAACAATAATACGTCACTATGTTGAAAACATATGGGCCCCGTTCCATAACAGCGAGCGCTTATAATCGCTCATTGGTTGCTCAATGTATCGCTCAAGTAGCGCTCAAGTAGCGCTCATTCTCTCCTGAACGATACGGTGCAAAACTTCAAAGTTCGCTCGCTTTGCTACGTAGCGCTACATTGAGCAATCGCGTTCAAGAGAGGTTTAAAAGTAATCGCTAATTGAGCGATTACTTTGAAACCTCTCTTGAACACGGCCCAGGTCCACCACACACTTTTTATAAGGACTGTGTCACATGAACCCTTATAAGACAAACTTGTATCACACAACGATCGTGATTAAGCAACACGATCCAATACGGACACTGCATCGTAAACACTATATGGCAACTAGTGTATTCAGCCTAAGGGATGGAAGTGAAATCAGATCCACATAATTAACATAGAAATGGTCTTTTTAGAGTTCTATTATAAAAACAGGACTAAAATTCTTCATACAGAAGCGACTCTCTTGATAACTATGGCTTATCGCTGTTGGAAAATATAGAGATTAATTGATGATGATAACTGAGACATGACAACGACCAACGGGCAGATCTGTTGGGGTGTTTCATAATATGTTTTCTGTATCAGAGACACGAGACACATTGTTTAAGGCTATATTTCAATTTCAATTTCGTTTATTTCAGTAAGGCCTACGTACAAAAAACACATTATATACAAAAAAACAGACAAACATCAGAGAGAAGAATAAATAAAGTTTACATTGTGAGTTAAATTGATAATAAAACCTTCGAGCGTAGGGCAAGTGCATCTCTTATGAAATATGAATATGATTAACTAATTTCTAAGTTTTGACGTTGTAAAATATTGTGTAGGTAATACATATCAACATGATCAGGTAAATGTGGGATATATTTCAGTCTTAATTCTTTAACAAATTGACATTTGAATAAAAAGTGTAGTTCATTTTCCATTATATTATCTTCACAAAGCTTACAAAATCTATAACATCTAGGTATTCCTTCTCTTCTTCCAGTATTTTTTCTAATAGACAGTGCACCTATTCTGTTATTCTTCGTCGTGATTCTTTCGATTTAACGTGAAGTAGGTATGGTTCTATACAGAACGTGTGTTTAATGTTAGAATATACATCTAGAGATGAACTGCCATTAATATCTGCAAATATGCTTTGTATATAGCAATTCTTAAAACAAAATTATGTAGAAAAAACACTTTTGTTGCCGACACCCTGAGCTTCCCATATAAAACCAAATCCATACATGAACAATATCTTCTTTACATCCGAAGCCCAGTTGTGCCGACCTACTGCTTCAAGCTTATACATCATTTTATAACACTGTTTTGGATACCTCGTTTCTTGTGATTCTAATATTTCAAACCAAAATTTAATCACTCTTTGAAGGGTGTCAATATGTACATAGTTTCTTCCACATTCAGCAAGCACTGCAACATTTGAACACTGACAACTCACACCAATAACATATTAACAAACTGGAACATGATATCTTTCAAATCGCTTCCCATTTGTGAATTCCCCAAATTTCAGATCCATACAATATGATAGGCTTCAGCTGTACATCAAACATCTTAAAAACACACACATGGAGATATATTTTTCAATTTTGAAGAAAATATTTTATAAACTTTATAACAGAATCTGAAAACAAGCATACATCATCGGCATATAACAACAGGAACAGTTCTAAAAAATCAGGGTCAACAAAAATACCCCTATCACCACATTGCTCCATAACTGTAGGTATTTGGTTAATAAACAGTGAAAATAACAAAGGGCTTAAAATACAACCTTGTCTCACACCACTGAAACTGTCAAAATATTCTGAAATAGTGCTTTGTGACAACTTTACACAGACTTTTGTTTTAGAGTACTTATCCTTATAATGATCAACATATAACCATGGATACTATTTTGATGCAATAATATGCCACAGTAGATCTCTGTTTATGGAATCAAACGCTTTTCTAAAATCAACAAATAAACAATAAAAACGACCTTTGGATTTAGATAAATATTTATGGATAAGACTTTTTAAGGTAAACATATCATCAACTGTTGAGTAACCCTTCCGGAAACCACAATGTGATTCTGGATACTGGAAACTATTGAGAAGACACGTAAAAACTTTCCCTAGTATATCTAAAAGGGAAATACCTCTGCAGTTATTAACATCATTAATGTTACCTTTTTAATGTAAGGGGAATATTATATTCTTCGATCATTGTTCAGGACAATTGCAAGATTTAAAGATACAATTGAATAATTAAGGTACGTGGTAAATATTTGAGAATTGTATCTGAGCATTTCCGGTACAAATCCATCTATACCAGGAGATTTCTCTAACTTTTAGTTAAAAAGTACTGTTTCAACTTCATTGGGGGTAATATCGTGATTGTGAATATTGTTATAATCATCAGAGACACGAGACACATTGTTTAAGGCTATATTGATATATACATTGTTGTCACTGTAGGAAATCATTAAGTGTTTTGTGCAAATTAAAATAAGGTCTAAATACGATATTTTCCCTAACTTCCGGTACCCTTTTGGGTTTTTGTTTACCGCTACTTACGTGTATACATGTTTGTTACATATATTATTGAATTCATTCTTCAAGTTACTTTCAATCAAAGATAACCACAATGTTGCGTAGGCAATGTTATGAAATCAACAACAGCGTTAACATAAACATTTATACTCAAACATCTTCTACAGTGTATGACAGCAAAAAACTGCTGTCGGGGACATGATTTGTAAAGAGGTACTCGCAAGTTCATACATAAGATTATAATACTTTATGTTTATATTTGTCCACTTACATTTGGGGTGTTTAAATCGCTTCGTGGCTTTGACAATAATGTTTGGAATTTAACTAAAATTCATAAAAATTCATGTAGAATTCTAAAAATTAGCAAATGATGTTGTCGATATGGTGTATCTCTGTTTCATGTTTATCAGTCATGGATGGATGATTTTGTATTGCGGTTGAGTGTAATGTTATAATAATTTTTAAAAAAGGGATTCCTAAAATCTTAGTTATTATCAATATGTCAAATTGCAAATACAATTGTGGTGAGTGGATGGTAAGGTTTTGAGAATATCTGACTCACGATTTCTGTTTGATTTGTGTTCTAATCCTTTTGTGATCTTCTCGAAGTTCAAACTAAATTGTTTAACACTATCAATATGAATAAAGCGAATATACTTTACCTGTGTACGTCACTTAGAGAACTAAGACCATGGTCTACGTTTGACAACATATTTATGTTAATTTCTGACACAATATTGCAATTGGTCACTTAATCTATTCTCTAGAGATATAATAAACTGACTTTATGAATTTTTAACGGAAAACAACCCTGTGAAAATGATGGTTAACATGTTACAGACATAGCTTCCTGTCTCTTGCACCTTGGTGCAATAGTTTATTTTATCAAGAGAGGAAATATAACAAACAATTCAACAGGCACTTATATGGCAAATTAAAAACTTCTAAACTTTAGAGTAATATAAAGGTAAGCTTTACAGACTTAGACTTAGCATCTTTCTAAGTTTTGTTTTAATTATGTTTGTTATAAACTGAAACCGAAATAAAGAAAAACATTTCCGTCTGTTTTCTCTGAAAATAATCCTGCAATATATCATCAATGTATCACACCTTAATGTGTTTATTTTCTTGTCTCTAAATATCGTGCAAAATTTGGTTATCGTCAGTTATATACTCGTACTTCTGTCTCCTGACTTCCTAATTAACTACTCTCATTTGTCAATTAAATCACCCACGCATCTTGTAAGTGACATTTTACATCTAGGGCTGTGAATTGAATGTAAGTAAAGAGGAAACAGTTCGGAACCAGTTGAGACATACGCCGGAAATGAATTGGCACATAAGACTGTGATTGATATTGACATTTACTGCCCTTTACAGAAATTTTGAACTCTTAACGATGTGGTTGGTGACATATTTGTAATTTCATAGTAAAACAGATGCAATATGAGAGGACCCAATTATTTTTTTCTCCTGGTTTTGATCTCAATTATATATTAGTTACTGGATCTGATAACAATATCAAACAAGATCATGAAGAGGTTGAGAAGAACTTATATGGAGTATTTCAACATCCAATTTGGCATCATTTTGTCCATTATTTCCTTTGTTGCAGATAATTGACAATTACAGAATTCATTTTTAGCCGAAATGAGATAGCTCAATAACATATTATGAAAGCTTGAAAAGAAACTTATCAATGAATTTTAAATAAATGAACTGATCGCAATAGTAAGCGTTTCAATGAATTTTAATATACGTGGCATTTGTGATTACATTGTAAATTGGATTCTACTAATAAGAATCAAAATGAACTTTGTTTTTTAGCTTTAATAAACCTTTTCCTTTCAAGTATTATGTTGCACGTTGTGTGACTGCCATTTCCATTCTTGGTGCATGTATCCTTTAAAACGGTAAACTGTAAACTGCGATTCTACTTATTCACATATCCTCCAATAATTGAAATACTAAATTATAACTACAGGTCCAACCTCGACTCCCAACATAGGTTGTTTCAATGCATGTCATAGGACATAGTAAGCTTCTACTGATTAAGACATAAACAGAACGAGACTTGATGAAAAAGCACAATCATCATTGGATGATACGTCCTGTGCCTTCCAGAATACAAAGATATGTCACTGAATAAGGTAAAGTAGACGTCAAACTTCAGCACATGGACTCAATCAACGTATTTCCATGCAATATATTTATCATTATTGGCTGCATCAGTTACTATGATTAAAAATGTGATATTCACCCAGATGTGTCAGATAAACGTATTCTATTAGACACCCATCAAAGAATACCACTAGAACAATGTTCACAGATGTGTCAGATAAACGTATTCTATTAGACACCCATCAAAGAATACCACTAGAACAATGTTCACAGATGTGTCAAATAAACGTATTCTATTAGACACCCATCAAAGAATACCACTAGAACAATGTTCACAGATGTGTCAGATAAACGTATTCTATTAGACACCCATCACAGAATACCACTAGAACAATGTTCACAGATGTGTCAGATAAACGTATTCTATTAGACACCCATCACAGAATACCACTAGAACAATGTTCACAGATGCCATATGAATATTGCAATCCGTTAACCTCAATCCCTTGTGTATTGTATAGACCGGGTCAACCCAATCTTCTATCGGGCATATATCCAGTTTAATTAACGTCTCAAGTCAAATCTCAACACATTTCCGACACATATTTGACCGTTTCCGACTTTCTTCCTTTGATGCTAATTCCTTACTGTGACGGGTTGTGGTGATGTCTACTTTTTCAAACAACTCTGCTACTTTGATAAATACTTACCATCCGGAAAATGTCTAACATCATGTTCTAATTAGCTTCATTTTATTTATACTATTTGAAGTATTTTATGTAACCACGAGTGACGCATATTCAACTATCTATGTGTCTACTGGTTGTTGAGACTGTCAAATAATGCGACAGACACTATCAACTTTAAGGACAAATGGATTAGATGTGTGAAAACGACACATATTTCTTAACACGTTGCCTTCTTTATACATAGTTTTATGGAACAAAGTGAACATTTTATTCAGCGCATTGTGTATTGCTTCTTTTTAACTTATATGATGATTGTCAAAGTGCCGTATGCACAACTTAAAAGAAATCAGTGACCAATTCAAACACCGTTTGTGGGAAAGTTACACTCTGAATTAACTTAATCTATCTCAAACTCAATCCAAACAAACCGAGCAAACTCGAGAAAACGTATAAACTGCATACAACAAAGAGTCATTGCTTATATTATGATTGTCACAGTTTGAGGCCATTAATCGCAAGACACCAGTGACCAATTCATAAACCCTGACCTTTTGTGAAAAAGTACATTCTGAATTCACTGCATTATTAATTAAATCTACAAACAACCCACGCAAACTCGAGAATGCAAATCAAACACATACAACAAAGAGTGACGTGACTAATTATCATATTCTCGTATATAAATAACTTGTTTAAACTTTTCTATTGTGTTTAAACTTAGTGTGTAAAACCCACGACTAACTTTTTTTAAATGTAGAGATTTATTTTATATATTTGTTTACTTGTTTATGTATGACAGAAAGAAAATAGATAAATCAAGAGATGACCTGATGTTAAGATATCTTTTTTGTTTGCCGACAGAAACAAAGAATCGTAATCTATGTCATGACGTTTTTTCCCTTCTTTTAGAAAGGCAATGTTTGCGACAACAGATTATGAAAGAGTGTCTTTCACACAAAAGAGAACTAAAGTTCTTGTAAAATAGGTTTAAAAAACAACATAAGTATTGTGATACACATAAGAGAACAGAACATTTCTTGTTGTTGCTGTTGTATGAAAACTAAGGTTGAGCACTATATTATCGAAAATACACGTTTGAGATTAGACCTCAGTGATGAACAAGCGAGTTTATAGAAGTGTGAATGTTAGTCCGCTTATTGGTCGATCCGTCCGATTTTGGTATTTATGTTACATGTTTTATGTTTAACATTTCATTACCTCATTTGCATAATTCATGGAAATTGGTCTCTATTTTCATATTGTTATCTGTAACATGCTAGATTCAGCAATATGTTGGTTAAACCTATATGCGTATTATAATTTCCATGTTCATGGACTCATGAAAGTACATTGACTGTGAAATATTACAATAACGTGTTGTGCTTGCTTTTTGTTTATAATGTATGATGGATGAAACTATTTGTAACGTCTTTTCTAAAACACTAAAACCATTTCACTGAAAACTTCGTGTAGTCATGGCAGATATTTGGACATGTTTAATCACAAAATGTCAATAAATAACGCTAGTTTGATTGGAAAATATTGTATACAAAAACTAAATCTGAAACAGTTATGTCAAGAATAAAACAAACATTTTAACGTCTCCTTAAATACCACGGTCATGTTGGCATGTTTGATGGCGCATGGTAATGTTTGGTGGTTTTCTGATCATTTGATGTTACATAAACAATAAAATACAATGTGGTAAGTTATGTCATTGACATATTTCAAACACTTAATTTCCATGGTTTATATATTTTTAACTTTTATATCAGGTAGTCATTTCAAAACCATTTGAAACCGCAAATTTCAAAAAGCTGTGTATACTTCTTTACAAAACATATACTAATTGGAGATATTCAAAATCGATTTTATCTAAAGGTAGGTATTTTTACTTATTCATTATCTTACCCAAGGAGGCACATATATGCCAGGTATTAAAGTTTACATTATGGTCATCGGAATTACAGTTTTTCTAATATAACTTATATTTTGATTGGTTGACGGAAATATTTCAGCTATATCACACAGAAAAACGATTTCGAGCATTCCTTTATAAGTAAAACAGATAGAATAGAAAATCATATTCAATCTATATTTCCGAGACTGCATTCACAGTACTAAACTTACAAGGCGAAGCACCATTCAAGAGTGGCTGGCTGCACTGTCGGGACGTCATGGCGTGATGTCAGTAGCAATGACGAAATTTAGTGATGTAATTACACTCCTGTCTTGCACTCCAATTGAGTGATTGTTAGTTCACGTTTTACTAATTTCCTCTCATTCTGCGTAATTGTTTACAATATAAACGATTTTTTTTCATTGCGTCAGGAATGAAAATTAACAATTATAATCTTACTGAAAAAGTGTGTTCATAATAAACTATTTAAATGGGCATACATTTAATTAAGTATATTCTAAGATTGTGATCTTGCGTCTTGTTTTTCGATTTTTACGCATTAAAATTATCTTGAGTAGAATAAGTATAACCCACTTGATGCTCTGAATTACGAATTATCTCTGCCTCGTGAATTATTATGTCAAATAACTTGCTTAAAGACGTTCGAAACAATTGCCCACGCGCATCCCCAACTGTCAGATTTTCACTCTCAGAACTGCTTACCTGTAGGTCCATTTTTCATCAACAGTGTGTTGTGAGAAACATTGAAAATCAAATTACCCGTAGATAATAATAAAGAAAAGTAATGATATTATGGTTGTGGAAAATAGTTTATGTTTTATGGGGAAATAATTATTTGCTCTACAACCTTATATAAATGAAATATGTAATAGTAATAAAAATTAAATTTTGCCAATACTTTTCATAAATATTTTTATAACTTCAGCATCATTTGTTCTGAAAATTTGTCCGTGACGTATATTTTTTGTTATTATTCTTCAGCGCTTTTTATTTATTATGTTGATTTTATTATGTTTGAATTATTTTTTCATTTATTTGTTATCCTTCAAAAGTGCTTTTGAAGTTATTTCCGCAGAATCCATTGTTGACTTTTATTTTTATCATATACATGAAAGGCTAATGAAAAAAGGCAACAAACCACTTTTCTATTCTAATAGCATTCCAGTTATGAAAGAAAACAACAATATAGCCCTGGATTATTATCATAATTTTGAAAAAGTGACTTTAACAAACTAAAACAAGATTGCCATTAGACATCACCAGAAAAAACATCACGCAGAAAAAAGGTCCGTGACACACACTTTTCTGTTTGAATCTTGAATAATACATATTCAGCTTGCATCAGGCATCATGCCATGCAATTACTAGCAATTTTCCATTTATTTTTATTGGAAACGTCTGTATCATAATAATTAACTTGGGTTAGATACTCAATTATTCCTCGCAACCCGTTGATTATTCTTATAATATGTATTAATGTTAATGGAGATTCAGTAATAGTACATGTACATGTACATTCTAATAAAAGCTGTGTAAAAGAAAGGCCGAAACCCAGCAAAATCTTTGAAATAAATATCACAAAGTCAAAAGTCAAAATTAATGATCTCCAAAACGTTCATGCAATAGGGAAGTTCACCCTACATCTTTAGCATAGGTTTCTTTATTTCTTATTAAGAAAATCACTCGAAATCCATCACCATGTACAATCTTCTTGATACAATAATCCAACAGATGGTAATATGTAAATATGTCAATAACATGCATTTTGGATATGTTAATCGAAATGAGTAGGGATGCAAATATCACCCATGTAGTACACCCGAAACGAATTTCAGGTTTCGTTCCCCTCAGCTTGTATAATTAAATGCGAAAACAACAGTTACTGATATCTCAGTAAATCTCTTTTCATAAATCCGAGACAACTTTCTCTATTTCTGATTATATGTCTGTTGCTTTAACACTTAATGTTATCTGTATTTCCCCCTGACATATCCTTTACAGCTCTAAGTAAATGTACATGATTTTGCTGATGCTTGCTGCGATTGTTGACATGAAACTCATAACATACATGCACACACGCACGCACACACGCACGCACGCAAACAAACACTTATAGCACTCCGCTTTTAAGAGGTGTTTTGATACCACTCATTCAGACAAGTAATTTTAAAAATCTAAACTCAAATTTGAGTATGAACTTGTGAAGCAACTAAGTTCAGGCAACTCAGCTTGCTATTCCGTTGGTTAAACAGGGTGACACTGACAATTGTATTTAAGGATATTAACCAACCTTGACAAACAACATGGCACTCCTGACTTCCTATGTTCAGTGATTCAGCTCGCATCATAAAATCTTTAACTGAACTCGATGGAAATGGCTCGGGGTTAATTTGCTATTTTCTAAAATGTCAGAAGGAGACTGTGTTGTCATCCATTTCAAAATAAAAGTTTTCGGAACATAGAACATAGTTTTATCTTTTCATAAATCACCATTTACTCCAGAAATACACCCAGGGGCAAAAACAAAGAAAACCATATAAAATACAAGATATGTCAATCCACGACATAAAACTGAAATAAAGTTACATCAGTTACATCATGTCTGCAGAAGGCAACTAAACTAAATTTAATATTACAAAACAGTGTCTGTTCATATTTCTGATAAACATACCTTTTAATGAATCGATCTTTTCAAATCTTCTTAAAGGTGCATCCATTGTGTTTAATAAAAATGTATCTGCCTTTAATACATGCAAACATACAATATGTGCTGATATTAGTAGTTATTAAACATTATCAACTTAAAGTCTTCTTTTAGTCTGTTGTACATAAGTTACCGAAATTACGTTTGACTAATTGACGCGCGCCACACGCAGTGCATTGTCCGGTTTTCGATCAGGAATCGATGCTTTTACCTTTATATCGTCGGTTTACTGAGCCGACTCAGATCAAAATGGCAATTTTCGGTAACAGTCAGTTATTCTTGATAAAATAACACAATTTATAACGTTTAGCATATGTGACCCCAAACAACACAATGGATGTACCTTTAAATAGACGAGATAGGAGTGTCAAAAAGGGCCTACAGAAATTATGTGTCAAGTCCATGAAGGAACATTATTCGATATAATCTTATTCTAAAGTATATTCAATAATTTATAACAAATTGCCTTAAGTACCAAACATCATGTCCAGAAAAGCTATTTGAAATAACAATGCCAGCACCCCATGTGTGTCTGAACAGATATAAAATATTAAGTATCATATTCTCATGAATGAAATTTTGTATATATCCTCATGACACACTTTCAAAATAGACTTATCCGGCAGAAATATTGTGTGTGTGACTCTGTTGAACATTTGGCATCCTATCGGGGTACATGTAGGGTAAGTTTATTTGTTCACTTGTTTATAGACGGTTTTTTTATTTGAAATAAATGCCGGCGTTTGTACCATTTGTACGTTTACTACATTGTAAAGTGTATATTTATCTATGTTTGTTGCAATGTAGGGATGTTTTAAGCCGAAATTAAAATGAAAATTACAGATAGATGCAAAACATTTACATTTGTATGAAAAGAGCTGTTAAGACGTATTTTCAAACAGCCGTTTGGCACCTCCAAACCTCTAACACTTCCCCCACAATAGTATCGCATCACTCAGATGATTATTAACTAAACCTTTAACCACACCACATGGTATAGCATACTAGTCTCGTAATACGGCAGCATTTATCTTAATTTGCAAATTCTGAATTTATATAATTTTGAATCAAAGGATTTAATCGCTGAAAGAGAAAGTATTTTAAATCCACAATTTTCCGCCGCAGGTCAACGGAAATGGACTTCTATTGTTATTTGGCAGTCAAATAGAGTATTGCTAATTTTGGGGCAATCATAATTCAATCAAAATGAGACAGTAGCTTGATTCATTACGAAAATAAAAGTTCAGAAGCATATTAAAATATCCTCTATTTATTTCCATATCAACTGTTACATTCGTTCATGTTTGTTCCTTCTTTAACCGTTTGGTACTTTGACGAAAGCTAAGAGAGATATATTGGGATGACCTGTGAGATTCTTGATTCTTTCTGCAACAGATCAGCTGAAAGAATTGTCTGCGAAATTTCTTTGCGCTGAGAGAATACACGTAAAAGTTGACAGCATGATTGAAGTCACAGAGTATAAAAGCCAGGGTGTCCACCAAATAATACACAGAGCCAGCCAGAGACTTCTCCGGGGGGTCATAATAGCGGGTGAGGATGAGGACCACACTCCTGGGAGTTGTCAGCACTACAAGAGTGATGGCAGCAGTCACTAACATCACTGTAATTTGTCTCTGACTCTCACTGCTGGTGCTCGTCTGGGTTGGTTTGCTTCCTTTCAGGTACCTCGTTATCCTCTGAGCTCTGACAATTCCAATAATGATGGACACATTAAACACTAACAGTAACACACATGGTATTGTTGCATAGATCATCACATTGATCCAGTACCAGATGTTCTCAAGGAAGTAGATGTATTCCGGTACTGCACTACAGTAAACCATGCCATCAGAAACATCAATAACAAATGTCATGGTCCAGAACAGATGCAGAAACAACGCTGCTAAAAGGATAGCAATTATACAAACAGTAATTGTAGATTTCTTAAACGTCCAAATTTGAGCCATTTTAACGGGAAACCAAACTGCTGCAAATCTCTCAATAGAAAGAGCGACGAGAATCCAATTAGCGAAGGTGCTGAGGAAATTACCGAGGTATCCAAGGAGTTTACACCCAGCTTCACCAATAATGACTTTATAGTCAAGAAGTACAAACACCAGTAATTTGCTGATAATGGCCAGGCTGTCAACAACTGCCAAGAGAGCGATATACACGGTTAGAGACTTGGCAGGAGATATCTTTGTCACTGTGAAGATGGTTGCACAATTTCCAGGAACTCCCACAATTAGAATGATCCAGAGGTAGACCGTCTCTATGTCAAACACAAGCTGTTCTAAGGCTGGCCATTCAAAGGTGCTGTTTGAAGCATTCCCACAAGCTTCAGAGGAACACAATAAACTTGATTGATTTAAAGAGGGCATGCTTCCTGTCGCAATGGGTGGAATTCTGAAGCATAAACACATTCAGTGCCATTAAGGAGAACATATTTCTATTGATATTTAAATATGATGTCCTATTTCAAAATTTGGCTTGATGTCATGAAAAAAAACTGCACACATGGTACAGTATACATATAACACCTTTGCTAAATAATAGTTAGAAGCTATGAAGAGAAATCTTAGTGGCTTAGAACTCCGCCTACTTTTGATTGACAGGTTCAATGACGTCACTGTTTGCGTGATTTCCGACGTAATCGTTTCCATATGACGTGATGTCTCCAAGCTGCATGGACGTGTTTTTATGAACTCGCACTTTCCGAAAACCGTATTTGATCGTAACATTTGTTGTCGTAAAAATAGAGATAATCTTCCATCTGTCTTTGATGTGAGCTCATTTTCCCTCTGTTCATTGTATTTGGAAATAGGTTAATTTTAACCATCTAGAAAACGTTATATCTAAATCAAATTGTTGAATGTGCGAGTTATTCAAATTAACATTGTTGTTTCATAAGTCAATATATATTTAGTTATAAGTACTTAGTGTTTAGAGAATAGAATATAATTAATTCATAATTTTTATAATAATATTAAAGTAGGATTTTTGGGGTTTTCGTTCGTTAAAAGACTGAAAGTTTTGAGTTGTAAAACGAATTTAATAACACTGAAACAAAGTGTACACAAATTATGCTGAATAACAAATGCATGCATGCAAAATATTTGTATACAAATATGCCAATATCTTTATACTTAGTCGTGTTTACTTCGAGTCACGTGGGGCATATGTCAATAAAAAGTTGTAAAACATTGTTGTCATTTGTTTTTGGCCAATCAGGTGAGAGTGAGGGCGTGTCATGAAGAGTGTTTTAGCGTTGAGTTCTTAATAATTAGGAGTCCAATTTGTCAGGAAGATACGACCGTCTCATTGGCTGAGAATCATGGATAGACACTGCTCCTGTTCGAGAAACATGGACACTCACTATTAGTCTCTGCGTAAACTACTGAAATCTTGAAGCGATATTCTAAAAAATATTTAAAATCTAGGTTATTACTTTTAGTTCTTCAAATCTGAATGTTAACTCGTGGCTTGGTCCATGATCGATATGCATCTACTAACAACAGTGACTTCAATTGGCGCTTTTTAACATTAGACACGATCAATGATCAGTAGATGTAGGACTCAACCCTTCTCTAGATTTTTAATGTATTTGATAAACACATGCTTTAAGAAGATATACTCACAATTTCATACATCAGAGTATAGTTTTTTTTATTCAAATTCAATTCTGTTCAAATACACATGGGGTGGTAAAATCGCTTTTTCAAGATCTTTTTTTGGCCACAATGTTTGGTATAATAAGTTTAAAAGAATGTTAAGCGTAGAAACTTATTTTGATATTAACACGTTGACATAAAGAACTTTCTTGGGTTTAAATTAGTTGACACATCATTAATGTAAGACGTCACATATCAAGCCAAAAATGAACAGATAATGCTTTGGAAATTCATATTTAGTATTGTTGGGTTCTGAAGACAAGATGTATCTCTATTACAGTCGTATTTATCGCCCGTGCATTGAAATGTCTTAATTTAATTTTATATGGGAAAGTTTCTCTTGCACGTGTGTTTAGTTTCAACTATAAACGAGTCACTGTGCTATCGTACATTAATGTTCACATAACTTCATACTGATGTTTCGAAGTATTACTGAAATAACTTTTGAATATTGTTTATTCATAAATATGATGCATGAATGGTTCGACAAATCATGAAGTTGTCATAAAGTGACAAATATAACTGTTAACACTTTAATTCCGTTCGCAATCAACAAATCCTAATATAAGAGTTACAGACATAATCAAGTTAACAAATATCATAAAATAACGATGAGAATATGAAAATGCATCCATAGCTGTGTTTTGGAAATCATGTTATAACAGCTGAATAATAAATATCCAAAAACAAAAACATTCTTGTAACAATTTCAAATATAAAAGATAGTTTACCAGAAGTTATCCAACAGCGTTTTTGTAATATCTAAGATAAAAATCTAACATTCTTAAAAAATAATAATAACATTTTACTTCAATCAATCAATATTCAATATATTATAGACAAATTAAAGTTAATAAGTATCACAAAATTACAATGAGACTATACAGTCTCATAGAGAATGGATAATTAACACATGCGGACATGTTATAATGGCTGAATAATGATTAAAAAAGACAATGGTTTTTTTTGTAGCAATTTCTAATAAAAAAAAAGATGAAAGATAGTTTACCATAAGTTATGCAACTTTGTAGTAATATCCCCAGTCCAGTGTCTCCTAGCTCACTCCAATGAGACTGGCGCCTAGCGTTATCTCCTCTCTCCTTATATTCAAGTGAAGTATTGATCACACTGTGTTCTCCAATCAGAGAGAAGAGTCAACCAGTGGAGCTTACAGCAGCTCTCAGATACACTCATTAAAGCTGATTCAAACGTAACATGAGATGTTTGTGTCATACTCTCATCAGTCAAAAGCTTATGTTATAATGTCCTAGATCAGTTTCTGATTGGTTTTGTAAATGTATTGTCTTGAAATTCGATTGCGTCTGAATGCTTGTCTGAGCCAATCTCTGTGCTTGGAATTGGAATTAAATCATGAAGGTAAACATCATTTCTTTGCTTCTAAAAGCATATATTAAAGTGAAAACGAAGCTAATTTACAGCAGGATGATACCTATGTTTTATCTTTATCTATATTCAACTCTTTTATTGATTACATACAATGCTCTTATCAGAGAGAAAGTATCTAGACATCTAAATTAGAAAACACAGCTCATGAAAGGTTATTTCCAAGAACAGAAAAAAACATTGGAGTCAAATGTTGTTTTTCTTAGCTCAGTTACTGTAAAAACACAAGTATCCTATTTTACAATGCAATTTCATTCCAGCTATATTGACTTGTGGCATGTGGAAATTGAAACATATCCTCTTGGTGAACTGTGGAATTATGTTTTGCAGCACATTGCTACAATTGAACAGACGAGACCCACATATGCTTTATGTATATGTAAATTTGGAATAGCTTCACCTATTTTTTGCAAATTTCGATCATCTGTTTCCTGTAGAAGCTGGTATAGAGCTATATGTTTTACCTTCGACAAAATTGTAGATTAAGTTTCAATAAAAATAAAATTAGAAATAATACTAAACATAACTCGTAGCAGAATTGGTTAATCTGCATTTTGTAAATTGTAAAGGATCTATCAAATATCAGTGTATCAAGTGATAGATATAGCTTCAAAATAGAGACAGTTTTGTTTGACTACTTATTTTCGACAAAATGACTTCATTACAGTTCTATTCTACCTTATCAATTTCACTCCCACTACCAATAGCATCATTCAATATGTTTCATGTAAATGCTTTTAAAATCATTATAGTTTTAATATCACATGGGAAACCGTGGTCTTTTGAAGTTGATACTTCTCATTTTGAATTAAAGATATTATTCATATTCCAAGAAATATTCCTTTGACAAATGCTGTGAATCGTTCTCAGAGTACAGTCTTGTATCCGATTACCTGTAATAATGACAACAGGTACAAAAGAAATGCTACATCATTACATCATTAAAAGAATACAGTGGTGAAAAAAGGAATTTCATAAATTCAGATTTCATATGTTATTCAATGCCTGGGTGATATCGTACGTTGAAAGTAAAGAAAGTTATAGGGTTAATATATTCTAATAAAGTAACACAAACACACCTCCATTAGAACCGCAGCATTCAGTAGCCAGTTTTCAGTTTTAGCTTGTTATTCCGTACATGTCCACTCATTATCAAATAAGGCAAGACTGATGCTTTAGTTACTTTATCCACAGAACAGATATATCAGTCCAGAGCAACTTGGTAGTCATATCACGCATTGTACATTGTAGTTACTTCAGCATTTGAGATCGCTGGTACCATTCATCTGCATTTAAAAGCTGCGTGGTACTTTTTAAATGTGTATCTAATAGGATCTGTTTCTGACAGAGCCCTCTGTGGTTTACTACATACACAACCTTATCCAGTAAGTATTATTGATCATTGACTAACTTGTGAGAATTATTTTAAATGAAAATTGATGTTGAAATAAAACGTTGCATTAAAATGGTTGACGTTTTGAAACACTACCTGAGATACTATTAAATTGAAGCAGAGCAACAGCTACAGAAACTCACCTCTATAGCAAATAGGGATTTTGCCGCTATGAAACTATTGATCAATGTGTTGTTAGCTCAGACGACCTTACTTGAGGCGCTGACTACATTTGATTACAAATAGAAAAAAAAAAGTGAGAACTACTGAGCAGGATTGACGCCATATCAAGTGTTTACTGACGTCATTTAACTTTCAGTATATACACTGACGTCGGAATTAATGTCGTTGAATTGCATCATGTTATTGTGTTTGTATTCCACTGTATTCGAGATTGTATATTCCTGAATTAATAACATGGTTTTATTAGAAAGTTGCAAATTCTCTAGAAATTGTACTATCGTATTGGTCGACGTTTTTATACATAACCTTATCCAGTAAGTATTATTGATCACTGATGAACTTGTTAGAATTATTTGAAACGGAATTTTGATTTTGAAATAAAAATCCCCTCTAAACAAAACCAGGTTTTTGCTGCTATGCCGGTATCGCTCATTCTCAGAAAATCTTGCTTGAGACGTTCAGTACATTTAATTAGAAATTAGAACAAGAATTGCCACAGGGTTTTGTGAAAAAAATATTGCTTAGTTTTCGAACTATTAAGGTTTAAAGTTTTTATTTCAAGGGGAGATAACTCACGAAAGAAGTCAAAAATCCAAAAAGTGGCTCGTCTGTTTCCAGTGCTAGCCACAATCTATCATCCCTGAAAATGTCATGCGAATCGGCCTAGGTTACTTCGGAAAAGTATGAATAAAATCGGTAAAAGAGCCAAAGTAATTTGAATCTTCAAGACTTAGTTTGTTATACATTATCGCAATCGATGTCCTCGGGTTGTATTCATGATAGTGTGTTTGTATTCCAGTACATTCAATATACAGTACTTGTTTAATTTCTCTTTGTCTTCATCTATTTCTACAAATCCTTCCTACCTTGCCTTAGAGGTTATGGACAACTTAGTGGAGTCATCTAGCTCGCTACTATTTGCATGTTGCAAGTTTAAAACACATTTTGTATTATGCATATCTACAATATCAATGATAAAACTAAACTATTTAGTTCATATACAGCTTCGCCACTCACAGGAGTATTGATTTCCCTTGGTCATTTGATGGCATTCTCAAAAACAAGTATTCCAAAAATCTCAACTCCCTTTGGCGTAGGCACTTGTGCCGTCACTAGGCGTACTAAATTAAGGGCAGCTTAGATAGATTCTTGACAAGCAACATGGCATTCTTAACTTCCTATGGTCAGCGATTCAACTAAACCTTTCTCATCATTGATCTCATCATCTTGAGGAAGTTTGCATTTAGCAAACGAAACGTAGAATCCTATAGAAAATGGTTTTAGAGTAGGACACATCTGTTATTCATTTTCTCATTATTATAAAGTCTTTAGTGGACAAGAGGGACTTTACGGCAATTTCCACAATTAGAGCTTTCTGGTGGTTTAGGTGAATTCAATTTTACAGGTCCATTTTGCGCTACACAAATCAAATTGAATTAAATTGATCACCAATACATTGCTTCAGGACGAATCAACATCAATTCCAATTTGATGAGAAGTTTAATCTTAAACAGCTGTTGTAAATTACGAGTTGGGTACGCTTAGTTCTGCTGTTATAAATAGGTCAAACAATAAAAAAAAAAGTAAATATGATATCGGCGTGTCAGATGCAACTTGGGGAATTATAAAAAGAAATGGTATGTTGATTCTGTATAGATGCTGACAGTCTTGTGTCCATGGAATAAATATCACGGTTATAAAACAAAAGCTTCTGCTATTTCACTGTGGTAGATGATGGGATAACACACCATTAATGTATATTGTTATAATCTCTGCCGCTACATTATGCTATTAAACTGTTTAAGAACATCTACGTAAACTTTGATAGAGATTATGAAGGGAATCTCTCTTGCCGATATTTACATAGAGGAAGATACACCTTCCTACCAACATGTATCATGTATATAACCTCTGTTTTACCATCACTCCCAAATGTTTGATAACGGTTTAAGGATCTATACCGAAACGTCGCTATTGTTAATAAAGAAGTTGATCATTCATACCATCATTTATAAAATACTTGCCTTCTTCATCATACCAACTTCTAGAATGCCTCTCAAACAGAAGTTAGAATTGAATAGAAATTCCCAATTATATATATAGAGATATATTCTTAAATTTGTTGGTGTCATATACACCAAATGATGTTATAATTGTTTTGTTCTGTTGCTTGATATTGTCATTACAGTGCTAATCGGTTCAGTCCAGTGACAATATAACGTTGTAAAGTCGTTCTTTCATCTAAAACGGACAATATAATTGCTGTTGGCAAGCGCCAATTATTCAAATGCAATTTAAGAAATTTACATGTATTTATAGCAGACAAAAAGACAAATTAGGTGTTAAATAGGTCATATTACTACTTAACATATAGATGGGACGTTTGATTTCTGCTTTTGCACATGTAGTCCGGTCAAATTAGGGTTGAACCCACCAACAGAAAGTATTTCAATTGTTTTGTTTAGTATAAACCCAACTTGATAACATATCAAAAGTTTAGGAAGATATTGATGGTGGAACATTTTGAAAATTTGATATGAAATTAATGCATTTTATAAAAAAAAATTTAAAATATGTATTTTTTAATTATTGAGATAAATCAGAGAAGTTGTATGCCAATAGAAAGGTGAGATCATGGGATTTTCGAAAATGTATTTGAATCTTCCATGCAATAATTCCTGATTTAGTTATTGCATTATTATTTTTTTAAATCAAATTTTCAAATTATCTTAGAAAATAATAAAAACTAATATTTTATGTACATATACAAGCAAAACTAAGCAATAAATAGAGGATATCTGTCTTTTCTTGACTAATACCATGTTTATCTCATCGAGTGAGGTAGAAAGGTTATATTTTCACGAGTGGCGCAGCCACGAGTGAAAATATATAACTTTTCTACCTCACGAGATGAGTTAAACATGGTATTTGTCAAGAATTGACGGATATTCTATTTATTATATGATATTATCCATGTAATTACGTCCGAAAAGCGTCGTTTTCACTCCAAGCGGCCGCAAGGAACAGCCCGTCACCACAGTAACAATGTGACGTCATAAGCCAAATCGTCGCCCGAGACCATTGTTTTATGACGTCAAATTATATCAGTCACCGTTCGCAGTGAAAATATAATTTATTTTCACTGTAGCTTGATAGACAGTTTATTTCACTGATAAATCCCAGTATTTCATTGCTCGTCATATAATAAATGTATTTAATGTTATTTGAAAAGATAATAAGTTAAATGTGAATTTATTTATTTACAAATAAACAAAATAAATGAAATTGTCACATTGCGACTTGTAAGAATATGTTCACTGTGATAAGTTGTTAGTGAAATATTATCATGGCAGCCATCTTAATTATGGAGTAAACAGAGGACAGAGAGATTTTCTGGATAACAACTTCTTTAAAGTGAAAATACACTTTTCACATTAAAGAAGTTGTTATCAAGAAAATCTTCCTGTTCTTATGTATACCACTTCTAAATGCCCCTCAAAGACAAGTAAACAGAGGTCAACACTATGGCAGAATTTTGACCAAAATCATACACTTCCAAGCTGAATTGGTGAGTACAACCATTGAAACTTGTGATTTAACTCATACTCTAACATAATATTGCAATAGTTGTTTAAAATGAACGATATAAGTGACTTAATTCATTCTTGTAGTTGAACCGTTTAAAGCCCCCTGTCCAAGAACTTTTTTTCATTGAGATACTACTTTCCATATAACTTATTGCAATGATGTGTTACCTTAAAGACCTAAAGTGAATTTCTACTTTAAATTAATCTCAATTTCTCTTATGATAACATGTGTCTTGTATTAGCTTATTTTTTGCTATTGGATCTGACACTTTTTATGTCACTAAATGCATCAGATATGAAGAAGTCATGATCACACATTACAAAATTAAATACAAAGAAATAAAATGGAAACAAATATAAGCAAAGTAATCAATTTCCAACAATAATAGATAGAAATATTTTATTGTATTTTAGAACAAAATGTGTTAAAAGTATTAATTCATGGAAGTTCGTGTTTCCGTTGATGATATTTTACCAATTTTTGATTTTCCTGATCTTAACAATGACAAATTAGTCATACTCTAATTTTCTTTTTCAGATTTACATAAGCATGGACAAGTGTTCTATTTGCCACACGTCTTTGGCAGATACCAAGGATACAGTATGTCTGAGAAGTAAAGGAGGTGAAGGCATCAGCAGTGCAAGTACCGCTCGTGGTAATCAGCTCGTAGTTGAAACCAGCCAAGTTGTTCATAAATCATTCAGATGCAAATACATAAATGTGAACAATATTTCCAGTGCTACGAAGGTCAAAGATGAAGAACACAAAGAGGAAGGAACGCTTCGAACACGCTCACATGAACGCTCATTCTCTTTTAAATCGGATTGCCTGTTTTGTGGGTCTCCTGCGAAGTTTATGAGTAAAAAGAAAGGACATGATGTATATCCAGTAAGAACTGAGGATTTCCAAGCTAAAACAAGAAATATATGCCACAAAAGAAATGACATTTTGTCTGAGAAGGTTTTGGCCAGAATAGAATATGTACGAGATCTTCATGCAGCGAATGCTGTATATCACCAGACATGCAGTGTCAATTTTAGGACAAGCAAAGGGGTTCCTCATCAGTATGTCCAAGAATGTGGAAACAGCAAAAGACTGAAATTGGGTCGACAAGATGATGTATAAAAAAAAGAGGCATTCATGAGGGAATTGGAGTATTTGGAGGAAAACGATGAAGATCAGATGACAATGCAAGAACTGATAAGACAAATGTCCTGTCATCTCACTGATGTAGAAAGTGCCTACAGTTTCACGTACATTAAACAGAAACGTCTTGATCACTATGGAGACAATGTTATCATCTCAGAAGTGAAGCGCAAACCTAACATTGTAATTCTGAAGACAACAGCATCTCACATACTGCAAGGTTATTGCGAGAAACCCAGGAACAGTGACCCAGAAGAAGTAAAAATGCAACAGACAGATGCTGCATCAAAGCTCATCAAAACTGATATTAGATCAATAGCTGTTTCCTCTGACTGCTATCCTTCATCTGAAGATTTGTCTGACGTATCAGAAAACATCAAGGATGTACCCATGTCACTGGTTCAGAGGTTGAAGTCACTAATCCCTGGCAAAGACAAAGATATAACGATAGTTTCCATAGGACAGGTTATCATGCAAGCTGCAAGACCAAGATCATTGAAACCACCTATACCACCAGGACTGTCCATTCAGCTTCACCATCACTTTGCATCAAAGTACCTCATCGACACCCTCTCTAGTCATGGTTTGTGTAGCTCCTACTCAGAGGTAAAACAATTTAGTACAGTGCGGCAAATTCACAGGGGATAGATATCCCTGAGATGACACCTGAAAAGTCCCTGCAGTTTGTAGCTGATAATGTGGACCACAACACAAGAACTTTGGATGGATTTAACTCTTTCCATGGAATGGGAATTATAGCAACTGTTACATCAGCAACTAGATGCATGCGTCCTATCCCAAGAGGTGACATCACGCCAGAAGCTTTGAATAAACTTGGGAAGATCAACCTGAGATTCTACAAACCACCACTTTCACCACCTGGAAACCTGAAGTATGCACAGTTCCAGGAATTCATCGCAAGTGACGAGACAGAGTCCATTAATGTATCAGGACATTGCTTGATTTTTAGTTTCATTTGGTCATGTACATTTGTATATCCAAGTTGGAATATTTGAACTGAAATCACACCTGGTATTTTTAAGCATATCAAGGCCAAATCAAAGTTTATGAATTATTCTATGTAACTGTAAAAACTTGAGTTTTAATATATTAATATTTTATTAAAGCAATTTTTTTAATCACAGTTTTTGCATATGTGTTAACGGAAGTTACTTAAGTTATCTCTGATTAAGGAATTTCTGTCTCAGAAGTCCTACATTAATTGCATTCCAATCATGGTGGTATAAATAAAAAATGCTTAAATAGTTCATTTCGGGATCCTGATTCTGATGAATCCTATCATTTAATCATTAAAATAATTCAAGTTTTCCTCTTATTTTTACAAACTCAAGTTTGACGTTTGATAATTAATAGTTGTCATTAATGCCTAGGCACTACATTATAAGCTGGGCATTAACGCTATTTCAAAGTGATTTCAACATCACTAGTCTGCGATATGTACGGTGGCATATTAGGGCCATCTGTTTTTTAATTTTTATCTTGAAATTTCAAGATACTAAGTTGAAATTTCAAGATGATCTTCTTGAAATTTCAAGATACTAAGTTGAAATTTCAAGATAAGCTTCTTGAAATTTCAAGATAATAAATTGAAATTTCAAGTTACTATCTTGAAATTGCAAGATAGTAAGTTGAAATTTCAAGATACTATGTTGAAATTTCAAGTTACTATGTTGAAATTTCAAGATACTTAGTTGAAATTTCAAGATAGTAAGTTGAAATTTCAAGATATTATGTTGAAATTTCAAGATAACAAACTATATATTACTTTGCTGAGGGACTTTCAGTCACTTTCAAAAGGTTTGCCATTGCTAACAAGGATGGATGTTTATCGACTTCAAGTGATTGCAACTTATTTCAAGCTTGGACTATCTAACAACGAGATCCTCTGTTTCCTAGCTCATGACCATGGGATAGTTATAAGTAGTCGGACTCTAAAAAGACTTCTATCGAAATCTAAATTGTATCGCAGAAAAAAGCACACTGACATAGTACAGGTTGCTCTGTATATTCTGCAGGAATGTGAAGCATCTGGTGGCCAACATGGATACCGTTGGATGCATCGAAAATGCCTGGAGAAGGGTTACGTTGTAGACATGGAAACAGTTCGATGTTTGCTGACTGCTATTGATCCAGATGGGGTTCGCTGTCGGAAGAAGCATAAGTTATTGCGCCGAACTTATCTCTCTTCAGGACCCAATGCTGTATGACATATGGATGGTTATGATAAACTCAAACCGTTTGGAATCTGTATCCATGGATGCATTGACGGATTTTCAAGGTATGTGATATGGCTCGAAGCGGCGACTACAAACAATGATCCAAAAGTTATTGCCGGCTACTACACAGATGCTGTTAGAAAATGTAATGGGTGTCCTCAACGTGTACGATCTGATGCAGGAACAGAAAATACCACCGTTGAACACATGCAACGGTTTCTGCGACGTGAACATGAAGACAGGTTTGCAGGTGACAACAGTTTCTTGTCTGGATCAAGCCATACCAACCAGAGGATTGAAGCTTGGTGGAGTATCCTGAGAAAACAGTGGACACAGTGTTGGATGGATCTCTTCAAGGGTCTGAAGGACGATGGATCATTTTCAGGGGATTTCATTGACAAGAACTTAATCCAGTTCACGTTTCTTCACCAAATACAGGTAACAAAATTGATTAATTATTAAGTCATTTAATTTACAGAATTGTTACATATTAAGAAATTACAATGAAAACATAATTCAATTAGATAAATTAAATATTTAAATAAATGAACAGTGTTCTGGTCGTTTTCAGAATGAACTGAAGGGAGTTGCACATACATGGAACTTTCATCACATGAGATTCAACAAAAGGATTCCAAGTCCTCATGGCAAACCAGTTGTGCTGTACTCGTTGCCTGCACTCTACAACAAGAGAGATTACCTGCAGACAGTCAGTCCAGAAGCTGTTCAGCTGTGCGAGGAAGAGGTAACACAGAGAGATGCGCGCTTCTCTTGTGACGCCACAGTGTTTGAATTATGCACGTTGATTATGGAGGAGCGCAATTGGCAGTTTTCAGTGGAGAAGACAGAGTTGACCAAACTGTACCTAAACCTCAGACAGGAATTCAGAGAGGAACTTTTTGATGAGTAAGAAGTCAGTGATGATTGCAGTGACTCAATCAGAAGTTTGTACATTGGACGGTGTTTTATGTTTTGTTGTGGATAAAGAATTCAAATACCGGTACATATCAAAAGATGCTTGAATCCTTCATTTGTGTCACTTATATTTTTAGCTTATCTGGTCTTATATATAATTATTGATGTATCTGTTTGCTACAGATAAGTTTCCAAAATGACGTTTGACGACGCCCGTCAACAGTTTGATTAAAATCGACTATATTCAACATGTTAGCATCTACCGGGATACGAACTCGATCCGGAGGTTTCCTCGCCACATCTCCACTGGCTCTAGAGCATACATGGATCGAGTTCGTACCCCGGGAGGTAGATGCAAACTGACTTGAAACTGTGGAAACCCTTGCGCGCGTCAATCTCCGGTTTTCGATCAGGATCTCTGCTTTAAACTGAACCGATTGGCCTTCAAATAATATGTTATTAACCAGCCAGTACTAGTCCTCCTCGATGTAATAGCACCATTTATAAAGTTTGGCATTTGTGACTCCAATCTCATTAAAATCATATACTTGATTCGTTCCGTAGGTTAAACATACTTTGGAGTCAATAATCTAATATCATGTTTCTACTTTCACTTTCGCTTTCCATTGCAGTATCATGCTTTCAAAATTCTGAAAATCACGTAATGGATACGGCTCTACGGGATTTCTGCAGATCTAAGTAAACATATCATACGGAACGAAGTAAAGATATGATTTTAATGAGATTGATGTGACTCAAACAACTCACTGCATCTACCTTTAAAATTTCCGAAAATACTTCTTGCCTGTAAGATAGTCAGTTCTATGTAAATTTATGTTGCAGAACGCGGGGAAAATTAAGATTTATCTTGGGCGTTGCAATACTTGTTTGCATATGTGGTTGTATTGCAATAATAACATAATAACGACACGAAAACCCAATACTTTTCAGTATATTTGAAAAAATGACCCGACATTCACGTATGATAAGCAAAATTTAAGCTTGAAAGGAGCTTTTAGAACCCCTCCCCCCACCCACTGACGTGGTTTTCCGTACATTCCAAGCCCCCCCCCCCCCCCCCCCCCCCCCCCCCCCCCTGTCGTTTTTAAAGAATAATGATTTCTATATTTTCAAGGATCGAAGTAGAACGAAAATGTAGTTTATGATGTGTCCTTCCCCGATTACCAACATGTTTATGGTATTTGGCTTTCTGAAAATTAAAGAGAATAATAATAGTAATGATGATAAACTTAGAGCCTAATATCCAGTTCAGGACTACTCACTGGCGGTACATTATTATCCTGGGGGAATTCAATCTCATCAAAATCATATATTTGTTTCGTTCCGAAGGTGTAGCTTACTAGGTTTGTCAATCATCTAAGATCTGACGGACTCCCGGAGAGTCATGTTCGTACTTTCGCTTTCGCTTTCCATTGCACTATCATGCTTTCAAAATTCTAAAAGTGGATACGGCTCTCTACGGGATTCCGTCAGATCTTAGATGAGTGACATCCCTAAAGTAAACTTAACCTACGTCACGAATCAAATATATGATGTTAATGAGATTTGGGGGAATTGTAATTTCGATGCCCCATAGGTCTGTACTTAATTTTCCCATATTCAGGTACCCATTAATGCAGCTGGATGAACTGAGTGCAATGTGGATAAAGTGCCTTGCCCCAGGACACAACAAAGTATTCAATCCAAGTCACAAATCTTTGGTGTCTCCACCGGGATTTGAAACCTGTCTGGGTGATCAGTCTGATTAAAATCGACCCTAATTTGAGGAATTATTTTTGCATCTACCGAGATACAAACATCCTCGATAACTCCAGAGTATACGTTCCGATAATTCTCCACTATACTCTGGACACATTATAGGCTCGAACCGAGAATTTTATTACCTCCCTTAGCTGATATTCGTCCAACCCGCTGTCTACGCAGGTAAGTCCTGCATACCAATCAAACGGCTTCAACATGACACACACCCGCTTCGTCGGGAAACCATGACAGTCATTGCAGTGGGCGAAATGTCCTTCCAAAGTGTTCTCGGTTTTGTTTGAAAATCCGACTCATGGTTAGCAAAACTATGAAACATTTCTTTGAAGGGACGATGTTTTCTTATCCATTAAATATTCCCAGTTTTGTGTCAAGAGAGAAAAATAATCATGACCGTTTCATGATATCATCAGGGGAGATAACTCTCACAAATGGCTGAAAATATTATTTGTATTTTTTAAACAAATAATAAACAGCCATAGAACAAATATTATTTAATCATAAACCAAAAACTATTTCACACAATCATAATATGTCACCACCTTTCTTTATTATACACCAGAAAATGTTTAATTTATTATGTATTTTTCGACACACCGTTAATGAAAAATGGTATAAGCTATACAAGTCACAGATTGAGACCTTAAGCTGCGCCTGAACGAATGTGATTTGATTGGCCACTGAGAGAAGGCATGGTCAGCCAAGGGAGGTAATAAAATTCTCGGTTCGAGCCTATAATTTGTCCAGAGTATAGTGGAGAATTATCGGAACGTATACTCTGGAGTTATCGAGGATGAGATATAAACTGGTTCGATTTCTCTCGACAGGGTCTGACAACAGCCAGTATACGCGCATTTTCTGCAGACAAAAACCCAGTCTTGAACGGACCAATCAGTTCACCGCTATTAAAAAGAAAGATGGCGACGACCATGTCCAATGGATTAGCAGGAGTTACTTGCCCCTAGTTACTGATATGAACGCTTTTGCAAGTAGTCTGTCATTTTCTCACTGGCTGATGACGCGTTTCCGGCCAGAACATGCGACTGTACTGGCTGCTATCAGACCGTGTCGCGAGGTTTTAGATCGAGTTCGTATCCCAGTAGATGAACAATTTTGAAACTTTTTTTCCTCGCAACACGGTTTTAAATCAGACTGTCGGGGTGATAGACCAACACGCTAACCACTACACCACTGCTGGGTACTGGCAAAAGAAAAATTACATTGTGGCACGTGGAGAGTGCTTTAGGAAAGGTAACTCCATAGGTTTCGCTTGGCCACCAGAGCGAGCCAGGGTCGATTTAATGACAAGTTGTATTAATTCATTCCGATTTTCTAAAATTAACTTTTTGACCTGAATACGTAACGCATTTGGTAGATTACCGAAGTGCGGATCGTCAGAAATATATATACATAGATAGCAAATATATGTGCGTTACTTGTGTTTTCGAAATATTTGCTTGAAACAGTGCCTTTAATGAGGTCCAATAAGGGCCAGGTCGGGAGACATATTGTATTTTGGTTGGTTTCTGTCGGCATCGGTGTTGACCTAGTTGTTGGCGTTGTTGTTGGCTCTTTATAACTCCAAAACCATCTGACCAATCCTAACCAAATTTGGTATTCTGCCTCTCCATATGATGTAGATGCGCCTTTTGCCAGTTTGATATTTTCCAAGAAAATGTTTTTGTCCATTGCAAAAATTAGGACTTTTTAGGTATAGTATGTGTTTCTGAAACTATTTGACCACTTTACTATACTGCCTCTCTGTACTATGTAGATGTGTATTTTGAGTGTTGAGCTTTTTAACGATTCTATTCCTTTTCTATTTCCGTGGCAACAATTTGGATCTTTCACAATGGTGTTTTTTGTTTTGTGAGCAAATATATCTTGGAGTTGTTGAAACATGTCAGTAATTTACTTCAAACTTGAACGTCAACATATACAGAGACAGTGAACTGCGTTGTAGATTTCGAGATTACACATTGTAGTTGGATAATGGGAATAAACAACACAAAACATTAGAGGAAGTTCAATACTTTGACTCAATTTATTTTTCGCGTTGCTTGTCTATGAAACAATGAAGATCAAAATGATTAACACACTAAAACAATAGCACCGGTTAAATCAATTAAGCCTTAGCATTCTTGCAATTTTAATGCAGGCACATATTTGGTAGTGTTTGATTTGTAGTTTGCACACATTTATCCAAAGGGTGAAATAACATTAAAACCGTAAAATCTCAGAAAGCCAGTATCTCTTGGCTGTAACATCAAAATGATATAAATGAGAGGATATTAACTTACTAAAACAATAGCACGGGTTAAATCAATTAAGCCTTAGCTTTCTTGGAATTTTCATGCAGGCACATATTTGGAAGTGTTTGATTTGTAGTTTGCACACATTTATCCAAAGGGTGAAAGAACATTAAAACCGTAACATCTCAGAAAGCCAGTATCTCTTGGCTGTAACATCAAAATGATATAAATGAGAGGATCTAAAATTCAATCCTACAGCAAGTAATTTTGTTTATAAATAACATCAATCAGAAAAAATTGTCCTTAAATATCCCCTCTTGATTAAAATGAATCTGCAATACAAATCGGGTTATTTTACTTACTGTTACAGTTTACACACTGAACTCGCAATGCAATTATGCTACTAAATACTAATTGTGAAGTGTAGCATATACCTTCAAAGAAAGGGGTCTCCTGTCAAAGCAAACATGTTTGTGCTCACAAATATGAAAATAAATTAAATAAACACTTGCTCTGATCAAAGTAGAACAGTAACTTCTTGACTTTTAAACATAGTCCATAACCCACAAACCACTCTCAAGGGTCATATTGAATTCAGTTCGGAAGTCCATGAAGTTTTCATATTGATTAGGTAACTCGAGGACTTGGCCACACGTGTGGGCCACAGGTCTTCTTGCCAGACCGGAGATTGAGGAAAACCGAACAAAGATGGGCTTCAGAACACCAGTGACGTCTCGCAGACACAGGTCGGCACCAGTGCAGAACCGTAGAAAGCACCCGAGCGAGTCCTTTTCCAGTTCTCGAACATACTTCTTCAAGAAATCTGACGTCACTTTTTGATGTGACGACATATCTTCTGGAAACGACAGCATCTTCACCACTTTTCGAGGATTTGGGCGCAGAGAGTCGTACATGTCCTCAAGTGATATGCTACTTAGGTTAAAGTGGAACAATGAGAATTTCTCAAACCAAGCACCCTTGACATACATCGGCTGTTGGATCATTTCCTTGTGCGCAATTTCCCCCACCAACCTCTTGATATTTTCCTTTGTTGGCAACACTCTGCACTCATGGACACTGAGGATGTAAATCAATTCTTCCTCATCAAATCTTCCAGCCAGGGCCGACTTGAGTATTTCTGATTCTGAACATGGCAGAAATGAAAGGTACTCTGGAATAATCGACTCCTTTGTTGTTCCAAATGTGTCCAGTCCAAAGATGCAGCATGACATGAAGGACTTGGCCAATGAGATAGGAAAGTACTTTTGCCACTTCCAACCAAGATATAATACAGATGCAATCGCCTGCCACTCCTCATGATCGTAATCATGACGAATGAATGGCACTTTGCAAGTATTTCCAAGACAGTACTGGTCAAAGAATGAGTCCCAGAACTCTACCAATGCATCACGCATTACGCCCCCGTTATCCTCTGCAACCTCCAAATCTCCATTTGGTAATATCATCTGAAAATTGAACACATCTTTGTCCAAGTCATAGCCGTGTTTCTTAAACTCTGTTTTCAATTCGCCAAATACGTGACCTCTGTGGAGGCGAATGGTATGATGCCTGGCCTGATTGTTGCTGGTCAAAATTAGCAATCAAATCATCCAAGATGTCGAAGGAATCTGGAATGACATCAATATTGGCATGGATAGGCAGAATATTCGGAAGTTCATCTTCATTTGATGAGGCGGTATGATCCATTTCATCTCTTTCTGTCCAAGGATGATCTTGAGCTGATGAAACGGGAATGCTGGTTGTTGACGCCAATGTCAGAGGAGGTCCGGCTGTTGACGCCGATGTCAGAGGATGTCCGGCTGATGACGCCGATGTCAGAGGAGGTCCGGCTGTTGACGCCGATGTCAGAGGATGTCCGGCTGATGACGCCGATGTCAGAGGATGTCCGGCTGTTGATGCCGATGTCAGAGGAGGTCCGGCTGTTGACGCCGATGTCAGAGGATGTCCGGCTGTTGACGCCGATGTCAGAGGAGGTCCGGCTGTTGACGCCGATGTCAGAGGAGGTCCGGCTGTTGACGCCGATGTCAGAGGATGTCCGGCTGTTGACGCCGATGTCAGAGGAGGTCCGGCTGTTGACGCCGATGTCAGAGGAGGTCCGGCTGTTGACGCCGATGTCAGAGGATGTCCGGCTGTTGACGCCGATGTCAGAGGATGTCCGGCTGTTGACGCCGATGTCAGAGGAGGTCCGGCTGTTGACGCCGATGTCAGAGGATGTCCGGCTGTTGACGCCGATGTCAGAGGATGTCCGTCTGTTGACGCCGATGTCAGAGGAGGTCCAGTTGTTGACATTGCTGCGGTTGTATCAATATCTAGATCCTTTGGTTTGATGGCGAGATAAAAGCGGATATTAGTGAGTCCTGTTAGTTCTGATAATTGTTGAACTGTAATGCTGTCTTGAAGTGTGACAAATTGGTAGTCCATCAATTCAGTATCTTGAAATTTCAACTTAGTATCTTGAAATTTCAACTTAGTAACTTGAAATTTCAAGATAATGTTATGAATAATATCTTGAAATTTCAACTTATTATCTTGAAATTTCAACTTATTATCTTGAAATTTCAAGATAGTATCTTGAAATTTCAACTTAGTATCTTGAAATTTCAACTTAGTATCTTGAAATTTCAAGAAAGTCATCTTGAAATTTCAACTTCGTATCTTGAAATTTCAACTTTTATCTTGAAATTTCAAGATAAAAATTCAAAAACAGATGGCCCTAATATGCCACCGTAGATATGTGACTTGTGACTACTTCAAATTGACTCATATGCGCCATTGGCAACTAAAAAGATGGATACTAGACGATACTATATACAAGTGGAAATTGCTTCTAATACTAGTTCATGCTCATAAATTCAACAATTAAAAGGAGAATTCGGATTCTTTTCCATGTTAAATTGCAATCTAATTTTTTTCCAATTATGTCTATATATAAAATCACACGAGCCATTGTAAGACAAACATGAACCATTTAAAGATTCATGATTAAGCTAAACGCTCATATACGGGCACTAGATGATAAACATGATATGGTAGTATGGTTTATTCAGCCTAAAGCGTGGACATAAAATTATATTTCGATCTAAGTTAAAATTGAATTCTATTACAAAAAATAGGATTTTACTTGATCATCAAGAAATTACTCTTCTGGCAACGGTGGCAAATTACTGTGGATCATAATACCGATAAATGATGATAACAAAAACCCGCCAGCAAAACACAGGGAAAACTGTAGGAGCAAAGGCCAATATTCAGCAGAAATTTAGTCACAAACTCGATAATATTGTTGGTGAGACAATCCCATTGAGAAATCAATAAATGGATTTACACATTGTCAGTTATGGAGTTTGAGAAACTATTAAATACAAACTTACAAAAGTCATTCCGAAAATGGCAGCACTGGAGAGTACTTGAATAGCGGTGTAGGAACACTAATCCGATAACACAGGATTAATCAACTCGGGTTTATATACAGTAATGGCCATGGCTGAATGGTTCTAGTTGTAGTTTGACAGTTTCACTTCTTACTGTTATCAGAGTATATGAGCATCAAATGCAACATCGACGTTATCATTAGGAACATTAAACTTCATGTCCTGATCAATATGCAATGTGTTACCTGCAGCTCATATCACGGTTGAAAGGAACAATTTATTGTACATTGTAAGATAGCATTTCTGTATTCGGTATTGTGTTGTACTATATATACTCCCAATTGTCAATTGATTCACCCACACATCTTTTACGTGACATTTACATCTTGGGCAGTGAAATGAATGTAAGACCAGAGGTAACAATTCGTAGCCAATTCAGGCATACCTCGGATTATAGTTTACATATCATACAAGTTGTGATTGAAATGGACATTCACTGCTCTTGACAGAAACTGCAAGCTATTAACTAGTAGGTTGGTAACATATTTGGAATATCATATACAACAGAATTCACATGACATTTTGATATCTTTGTAAATTGAATTCATCTCGAAGTAATGAGTATCAAAATGAAAAACTTTTTGTGGACCTTTAGAAAATGATTTCCCTCAAGTATTGTGTTGTGTGATTGCTCTTTCCCAACAAGGTTTGGGTATCTTTTAAATATGTATTGTAATTTACAATTTTATGTAGCCAACCAGCCTTCGTGTCACTATATAATAGATTGCTCATTGTGCTACGTATTTGTCCACAGTTGTAGACTGGTGTTTACTTGCGACAATACAAGTAAACACAATAATAACGTATTATATTAGTATAAGTTTATTCTCAGTAATATCAAGTGATACGCTGTATGCCTTCTGCATCTTTAATATTTCTACGAATGTGCACTCGTCATTATGGTAGCGACTCAACCATTGACACTTATAGTTCCTATACTATTTATCCACCAAATAATGTAAATACTGAATTATTATTACAGACCTAACATCGACTCACAACAACTTAAACAAAGCTGTCCCGGAAGTTGCGTTTTTGAAAAAGATTCTACTGATAAAGACATAAATTGAATGAGAACTGATGAGAAAATCATAATATCGTTTTATAGTACTATCTGTTCCTACTGGAAACAAATATATACTTAAGAAATAAAGTTCGCTGTACCCCAATGTGTTTTGTAATAAAGTATAGTTTTGCCCTGAACTATTATAGTTAAAGTACGAGGACGGTAGTCCGAGTACTTTGACCTTATAATAGTTCAGGGCAAAACTATACTTTATTACAAAACACATTGGGGTACAGCGAACTTTACTACTTTTCTAAGATAACCCATAACTCAACATTCTGCTTTGAGTAATTTTGCAAGAAAAATAGAGTTTACTTCCTTAATATTAATAATCCATGATCAGGGCCAACTGACGAGTCGTGCGACAACAGCGACTATGACGTCATTGTTCTGTTGTGACGTCATAGTGGTTCCTGGGGTTGCCTAATGCGGATTTCGTCGTTTTGGTTCAAGTACAAATGTAGCTTAAAATTTAAGACTAATTGGGATACAAAAGAACACATTCCTTCAATAATTGTTATAACAACGCTACCGTTGTTTTAGGACATTATCATTTGCAGAAAAACACGGTCTTTTCAACTGACCTCTTTCGTTGGGTTACCATGGGCACACGTGATTACGAGGGGAGCGGAAACGTCATTCAATTGTTACGTCATCACAAAAACTATACCTTTATCGTCTGATAAAGTACTTTTATTTCGATTGTTCTAGCCGCTAGGCATCTTAGAAATTGGAATAAGGGAACTTAGACATCAAACTTCAGCACAACGACTCAATCAACGTATTCCCGTGCAATATATTTATTCTTATAGGCATGAACTGTTATTATTATAGGAACTATAAAATTCAAGATGCGTCTGATAAATGTAAAAACTGAGATCTTCAACCTTAGACATTAATGAATTTTAGCATCAAAGGAGGAAGGTCGGAAATGAGTCAAAGATATGTCGGAAGTGTAGCGATATTTCACTTGAGACGTTGATTAAACTGGACATATTCCAGTAATGGAAGATTGGGTTGACACGATGTAGACAATAAAAGAGGAATTGAGGTTCACGGATTGCAATATTCATATGACATTTGCTGGAACTGTTCTTTTGGCATTCAATAATGTGTGACTGATCGAATCTATCGAATATGTCGACTACTTTTTCAGATAGAAGTACATTCTGTACATTTTGATTCTTAAAATATATGTTTTGTTATCTTAATAATATACTGTCTCCAATGAATCGCTGAACGACTAATTGTAATGCATTTTCGAATTAATTATAGATTATGTATACTACAAGTTTATTAGGTTATGTAATCACCTTCAACTCCAGGGATATATGTGTAAGATGCGTGCAACAATAATAATAATCCGTCTTAAAGAGTTGCTTTCGTCTTAGTATTAATACGTAATATTGTGTATATATTTTTAAGAGCATTGAAGTCATTATTGAGAACGCTTTATTCTATATGATGGTTTCAAAATGTGAAACCATTAACAACTGTATGCACAAAGCAAAAGACACGAGTGACAATAACAAGCCAGACAAACTGGAGCATTCAGATAAAACATATACATGTGTATATATCATAGTCTTTGTAATACATAAATACAAATGTTGTAACAACAACTTGTAGGAGATGTACCAGTTTGCGTTATTAAGTAAGTTTATTCAAAACAAAATGGAACAAAATGCATCGAATGTTGAACAATGTTGACTATAAAAATGCATAGAGCTATATCAGTTATCTTCGCTTTGCTGTTTCTATCATGTTTTCCTTCAAAGCAATTTAATTTGTGTATCTGTTTAGGAAATAATTCTAATTTGTACCCATGTTTCAAGCACAATCAGTTATGACGCCACACAGGGAATAATAGCGTCAATTTGACAAGCATCCTCGGTTACCCAGGGTTTTATGTATTCTCCGTTACTCTCCGCTTTATCACCCCTGGGACAATTTATCTCAATCTGTACGGAAATTACCCATACTTGTTCGGCGTGACGAAATCAGTAACCAATGGAAAATACTCGATAGGATAATACAGAAATTGTCGAGGGAGATAACCGGCGAGGGATGGCTAACAAAATGACCGCGACCAGGAGGTGCATGCTTTGCAATGAAGTGATATGAATTGTCATTGGCTCGCAGGTCCAAGCTATGTAGCAGTTTGATTGGCTCACGCCGGTCTAGGGCGGGAAAATTGAGTGCAGATTTCTCTGACAGAGAGTCCCAGGGGTGATATAGTGGAGAGTAACGGAGCATATAACCCTGGTTAACGGAGGACACGTGGTTGAGGACAAAATTTCAATGTGGTGAAACGTTAGGATTTCCCAACCTATAGGTTCTATTTAATTAAAATCTATTTTATCACTTATCCATCATATTTGAATATGAATGAATTGTTAATCTCACTATTTATTTAATTTCTACCGCATCGAAAACAATGGAACCGATTACTGCATCACTCCGCATTACTTCCGCAGTGTCAAGGAAACACGTTTAAAATAAGCTGATTACTCGTCATGCTAGAATGGATATAAACCTATGGTTTTTTACTTTTTGTGAGTCTTACGTTGATTCGACGCATTAAAATTTGGTAGCGAATCTATGTTAAACTCACAAAATGTTACAAACACAGTAGTTTTAACTCCTAATTGACATTTAGAAAATTATTTGAAGGGTTTCCTCCAATCTTACAGCTGCGTACCTTAAGTTTGTTCACCTCGTGAAATTTACTGTATAGGTTCACTTTGCTTCCCAAGTGTACAAAAACAACAATGAATAATACAAATTCGATTCTTTATTGTCAACAGGCAATCAATAGTGAGTGTGTCCACCCTTTACAGTGACAACAGATTGTACTCTTTTTGTCATAGACCTATAAAGACGTTGGAACACTGATCTGGGCAGGGAAAACCAATGTTTCTGTACGGACTTCAAGAGCTCCTCACTTGATGTCGGCATGTCTTTGGCAACACGTTTCCCGATCAAATCCCAGACATTCTCAATGGGACTCATGTCTGGGGAGTTACCAGGCCATGGTAAGACCTCTACACCTTTCCTGGCAAGAAAATCCCTGGTAGATCTGGAATTGTGTGCTGGTGCATTGTCTTGCTGGAATACAAAGTCCCTTTTAGGAAACACCAGACAACTACCATGCTCAGCGAGGTCATTGATGATATACTGCTGATACCTATCACTATTTAGTGTACCTGGGACTTTTCTGAGAATTCCTGGACCATTTTCTGAAATGAGTCCCCACACATGAACTTGGGGTGGGTGCTTGACTGTCGACTGTACACACTGTTTGTGAAGTCGTTCGTGAGTCAATCTTCGTACTTTCATACGTCTTCTATTGGAGAAGCACCTAAAGATTGATTCGTCCGAGAACAACACCTTCTTCCATTGTGGCAGGCCAAAACGTCTCACTCGCTTGGCCCACAATAACCTGTTTTTTCGGTGGCGTTTGTTGAGAAGTGGTTTACGACATGGTACGTAGCATTTGAGGCCAAACATTCGTAGTCTTCGAGAGATAGTCATCCGACTTATCTTTCTACCAAGTGGTTCTTTCAGTCTGCTGTGGAGAATATTCACTGTCGCATACCTATCATTCATACAAGCCTTACGAATAAATCTGTCCTCTCTTGTAGTCGTACACTTTGGCCTGCCAGATCTTGGGCGGTCCTTCACGCTTCCTGTTGCCTTGTATTTTTTATACAGCTTTATCATGCCTCTAATTGACACACTACAATCATAGTCTCTCATTAATGTTCTTTTCACAAAACGCCACTCCATACCTCGGTCCCTCAACGTGACGATGTGCATCCTTTCAACAAAACTCATGTTTCGCGTTTTTGGAGCCATTTTCTGCAATAAAAACGTCATAAATTATTCAGAGACAAAGGTAGGAATATTTCACATGTGTAATTTCCAGGTTAAAAAGTCTAGTGTCTTTAGAAATATCAATTTTATGAAAATATTTCCAAAATATCTCAAAATCATCATTAAAGGCAAACAACACAATTCATTTAACAATTATTACAATATGACAATAAATTAGCAGTATAACTTTCAGGAAAACAGCATGCTTAAAACTAAAATGATGTACTTACCTCGTAGTGCTAAGATTCCTTCTCCCCTGTCATCAGTGAAAGCAGCTGTCTCCATTTCAAACTCTCACCATCAAATTACATATATTTGAAATTTATCTTTTTTTGCATGGATACCACCTATTTGCATATTACTATTGTTTAGATATATTCAAGTTAACGTCGATATCACAGCGAAGAGGATATATGCATCTCTATGTATAAATTACACTTCGAGAAGTGAAGTGAACAAACTTAAGGTACGTATGTTGCTGCTGCAAACAAAATTAATGTGACTGCTATTTTTCAGCTGCAGGCTAATATGGCTACTATGACAAGATAATACAGCTTATTCTCGTTTTGAAACTGTTCTTATCTATTTTAAATCTTTAGTAAGTAAACTATGTGTGTATTTAATATGTTACATTTCATAATGACAGAAATACAATAATGGTTCAATAAATCATAAATGAGATGATATTATGTTTAGTTTTCTTATTTGCCAACAGAATAGAGATGTTTTAAGCCTTCAATAGAAACTAAAATCCTGAACACAATAGGCGTAAAATAAGCATAAGCGTTGTTCACATGTTGGTGTAATGTGATACATAATCAAGAACATATTATGTGTTGTTACTATGTTAGACGTTTGTGATTAGTCCCTTGTAATGTATGGCTGTAGGTGAATCCGTAGACCAGACCGGTTCGTAGATGCGATGAATTCGTAGACGCGGTGGATTCGTAACCTGTGGATTCGTATATATGGAGGATGGTATGTATGAATGAATGAATGAATGAATGAATGAATGAATGAATCTAGAGTATATAGCGGCCCAAGTGTCTGTCTGTTGGTCACATTGTTGGAGCTCATAACTCATATACTAATGTTACAATACTTGATACACTATGATGTGAAGATGTGCATTTTGTATTTTTCGATCCCCCTTTTGCATAATTTATTCGAATTGTCTCAATTTTTCGATTTCATTTTCTGTATTATTAGAGCACTCAAAACATCTTACAATTGAATCTATGATAAAATATTAAATATGAAGGTATTACATCAAACATGTCTGTTTTCTTTCTTGTTGTTTATAATGTATAAAACTATTTGTAAAGTCATTTACACGTATACACTATGAATTTGTGCAGAAAATGTAAATGTTGTAAACTAACGAACGCTGTTGATAGTTTGATTGGATGGGATAAACATGGGATGTTTGTATTATACTCTCATCAGTCAATAGCTTATGTTATTTGTCCTAGATCAGTTTCTAATTGGTTTTGTAAATATGTTGTCTTTCGATTTTTTTCTGAATGCTTGTCTGGGCAAATATTTATGCTTGGAATTGGAATGAAATCATGAGGGTAAACATCATGTTTTGCCTCTAAAAGCATGTAGTAAAGTGATAATGAACCTATTTACAACTGAATGATATCTGTATCTAAATTCAACTCTTTTATATTCAATGCTCTAATCAGAGAGAACTTATCTAGACATCTAGATTTGAATACACAACTCATGAAAGGGTATTTCCGAGAAACAGAAAAAAACATTTGAGTCAAATGCTCATCATTCGCCAGGTTCTGTTGTTTTCGTAGCACAGTTCCTGAATGTCCGCCCAAACACCATTATCCTATTTTGATAATCCAATCCACCTATATTGTCAAGTGGCATGTGGACATAGGAATATATCCTCTGGGTGAACTGTGGAATTGTGCTTTGCACACTATTGTTACAGATGAGAGTCACATATGCTTTATGTGTATGTAAATTTAAAATAGGTTTACCTATTTTTTTTAAATCTAGAATTTTGAAAGGACAACATAGGTTTGAAAACACAGTTCATTAAAGGTGATGTCCCTGAAATAAAGATATTTGGAGTCAAATGCTCACCATTCAACAAGTTATTTATAGTAGCTCAGATCCTGAATGTTTGTCCAAACACCATAAAGTATTTTTTACAATGCAATCTTATCTATCAATATTGACTTGTGGCATGTGGAAAAAGGAGTGTATCCTCTGAGTGAACTGTGCAATTATGCTTTGCAGAATATAGTTACAATTGAACAGACGAGAGCCACATGTGTCTATGTATATGTAAATTGTGAATAGGTTCACCTATTTTTTGGTAAAATATGTTTTGTCGATATGTTTTGAAAGTTTGAAATGAAATAATTAGCATTTCTTCCTCGTTGTTCTGTTCAATGAAAGGATAAAGAGACTCAATTCAATTCTATGAAAAATGTAGAAGCACAAACAATTAATGAACATCTACCAAAATTGACTAAAATGTGTAATGCGATCCCAATTTATGGTATATAGATATACATACTAATAACTGACAATTACACATAAATTTCGTGAATCGAAGTCAGTCAGCTGGTGAGGGAGGGTGTTGTTGGCGTCTTAATACTTTCTTAGAATTGAAGCAACTGCATGTTTTTAAATTTTGAAAGATCTATCAAATACAAGTTTATTAAGTGCTAAAAATAGCTTGCAAATAAACAGTTCTGTTTCTACTTACTGATGATAAGGAAAGACTTTATTATGGTTTTGTTCTGAATCTGCATTTTGTAAATTGTATGAACCATCAAATATCAACATATCAAGTGATAGATATAGCTTAAAAAAAGAGACAGTTTTGTTTGACTACTTATTTTCGACAAAAAAAGACTTCATTACAGTTCTGTTCTACCTTATCAATTCCACTCCCACTACAAATAGCATCATTCAATATGTTTCATGTAAATGCTTTGAAATCATTAAATTTATTATCTGTAACATCACAGTGGAATCCGTAAGTCTTTTGAAGTCGATACTTTTCATTTTATATAATGTTGCTATTCATCATCCACGAAATATAGTATTCCCTGCACAAATGAACCGTCTTCAACAAGAATGTTACATCAATACGTTTGAAAAATGCAGTCAATAAGTTAAACTTTAATAAGAGGAGTTCAACCAATAACTGGGTAGAAGTTTACATTCATTCGAAGTAAGGTAGGTTAGAATGTGAGTGTATTCTAATAAAGTAACACAAACACACCTCCATTGGAAAAGCAGCATTCAGTAGCCAGTTATCAAACGTGTCCGCTAGTTATTCTGTACATGTCCACTCACTGTCCAATAATAAAACTGGGCTTTAGTTACTTTATCCGGAGAACAGATCCAACAGTCCAGTGTAACTTGGTAGTCATATCACTCATTGTATATTGTAGTTAGTTCAGCATTTGAGATCGCTGGCACCATTCCTCTGCATTTAAAGGCTGCATGATACGTTTTAAAGGGGTATCTCATAGGACATGTTTCTTACAGAGTCCTCTGTGGTTTACTACATACACAACCTTCTCCAGTAAGCATTATTGATCACTGACTAACTTGTTAGAATTATTTTAAATGAACATTGATGTTGAAATAAAACGGTGCATTAAAACACTTGACGTTTTGAAATACAGAATAAGAGAATGAACGTTATTGAATTGGAGTGGATCAGCCACTTCAGTAAATCACTTTTAAAGCAATTAGACCCAGCAAACAATTTTACGTTGTCACAACGTTGTGACAACGTTGTCAGAAGGTGTCAGTAACGTTGTTTGCAACGTTGTTTGGACGTTATTTGTAGATTCCTTTTTACGTAATTATAACGTTATTTTGTAACGTTACAAAACCAACGTCGTGGCAACGTTAGTTTTGAAACGTTACAAAAACCAACGTCCTGGCAACGTTAGTTTTGTAACGTTATTTGGACGTTATTTGTAGATTCCTTTTTACGTAATTATAACGTTATTTTGTAACGTTACAAAACCAACGTCCTGGCAACGTTAGTTTTGAAACATTACAAAACCAACGTCCTGCCAACGTTAGTTTTGTAACGTTATTTGGACGTTATTTGTAGATTCCTTTTTACGTAATTCTAACGTTATTTTGTAACGTTACAAAACCAACGTCCTGGCAACGTTAGTTTTGAAACATTACAAAACCAACGTCCTGCCAACGTTAGTTTTGTAACGTTATTTGGACGTTATTTGTAGATTCCTTTTTACGTAATTCTAACGTTAGTTTTGTAACGTTACAAAATCAAAGTTCTAGCAACGTTGTAAAACAACGTTCTCTCAACGTCGGAAACCAACATCCCAACAACGTTGGGAACCAACATTTCCTGAACGTTGAAAACCAACGTCCTCTCAACGTTGTAAACCAACGTCCCCTGAACGTTGTAAAACAACGTTCTCTCAACGTCGGAAACCAACATCCCAACAACGTTAGAAACCAACGTCCCCTGAACGTTGGAAGCCAACATCCACCCAACGTTGTAAACCAACGTCCCCTGAACGTTGTAAACCAACGTTTTCTCAATGTCGGAAACCAACATCGCCACAACGTCAGAAACCAACGTCCCCTGAACATCGGAAAACAATGTTTCTTTGGAACCGAACATGCCCTGAAAATAGAAAACCTACATCCCATTAATGTCAGAAACTAACTCCCCTGAACACAGGAAACCTTTAAACTTGTAGGAAATGTTTGCTTGCTGAAGTTTTGTTTTTGTAACATGTAACCTCATACATGTTTGTTTATCTACGATATTCAGTGCATGTTTTGGTACTTATTCGACCATGTATTTTTCATTGACAATTGCCTCTTAGAATCCTACTTAAGGAATTGTTTAGTTAGCAATCTTGAACATTAGATTCTCTGAAGGATCAATTAAATGTCAGCGGTTTCTAATAGACAATTTGTAAATGAAAAACAAACCCAGTTGGGGCTATTTCACAAAAGTTTGATTTTCAAATTTCTTCAAACATAACATCAGTATTTAACGATCACCTAAGTGTGATTTGTGAAAAGAGGACAATGGGCACTAGGATAATTTAACTTCCAACTCATGCAAAAGAGACAAGACAAGTCAGAACCAAAAGTTTATTGCATCGCAGTGTAAATACATATTGTGCACATTAATTTTTCATTTATAAGCTTGACATGTTAAGTCGCAATTTTGTTAACTGCATGCTTCTTTTCTCCACTAAACAAAGCAGCAGTACGGGACTGGAAGGTTTACAGTTGAATCACCATTTGGATCTTCATAATACCTGAAATTAAAACAGAAATATAAATATTTCATCTATTAGCAATCAACCATTTGTGATGCGAATCTAAATCTAAAAAAAAATTTGAAGTACTGACACAGGACAAACGTATAATAATGCCCGTGGCCTCAGATATCAAAGGGTACATCCATTGTGTTGTTGGCCATGGGGGTCAAACATGCCAAACGTTATAAATAGTCTTATTTTATCGAGCAGTACCAACTGTTATCGAAAACCACCATTTGATTGTACTCAACTTAGTATATTGACGATATGAAGGTAAAGGTATCGATTTCTGATCGAAAACTGGACAATGCACAGCGTGTGGCGCGCGCCAATGAGTCAAACGTAATTTTGGAATCTTTTTAAAACTAGACAAAATTTGGTTGATAATGTTCAATAGGTCATATAACTTCTGTGCATGTAAATACGACGTGCACTTTCGGTTTCTGCACATGCATATTAATGATGTTAATCGATTTTAATTAGAAACTAGTAAATATGATATGTTTGCCAATTGGGGATGAATATGCCATTTGTTTGTATTGTAAACAGCACATATGGCACATAATTGTGTTTTGGAACGTATTGAAGCCAAATAAAATGATGTTCCCTGCTCCAACTTTCAATCCAACCTTATTACCTTACCCGAATTTACCACTTACGCCAAACCAAAAGAAGAAAATCCAAAAAGGTTAATCTATTACAAATGTAGAAGAAATGAACTTGTTTCCGTATTTGGGGTTCGTTTCATAGCCTCTTAGTTCAAATTATTTTACTTGTCTGACCTCTTCGTTCAACATATTTCAATGGAAAGCAGAACATAATAGTGCCATAAGCAGATTCACTTGTAATATCAAATGGTCACCTTCTGCATCATCTGTCTCATCTATTTCATCGTCTGTATACTTCGGATCTGCATATTCAAGCCTAATATTGCTTAGTAATTCAGTAAATAGAGAATACTACACGAGGTCTCATATACGAATTATACGAAACGAGTGTCCTTCCGATGGTATCTGATCGAGCGAAAGCGAGGTCAGATACCATAGGAAGGTCACGAGTTTCAGTGTAGGTGCACAATTGCTGCACATTTTCTGCACGGTCCTTTCGATCTTTCTAATTCAAATGGTGTAGACTAAAATCCCAATATCATGACAGAAAATAGTAAAAAAATAAGTGATATTTGTTCTCTTCTTCTATAGTTATTTCATAGTTATATATATCATACTTAAGGGGGTTCTTTACCATTGCTTCTGAGCATCCTCAGTGGTCAGATTAAGATAGACCTTGTAGTCACATGCACATGAAAAAAATCATTGTATTATAATTGTGAAACATAGTATTTGTTTTATCATAAAGAGATATATTTTGTTATTTTACTCTGTAATCTAGGTGGTTTGTAACAATTGCCCACGTACATCTTCAATTGTCAGATTTTCGCTCTCAGAACTTAATAGCATTCGTCAATGTTTCATCAACAGTGTGTTGTAAGAAACATTGAAAACTAGAAATATGTGCATGTGATGCACTGTGATGTCCCCCGCTCCAACTTTCAATCCAACCTAGTCATATTACCCTTATTTTTCACTTACGCTAAGCACAAAGTTCAATACTGCATTAATAACGAGAAATAAAAAATTCAGAATAGCCAAAGTAGCAAAAAGCACCACTCTATCACTAGGTATCTGCAAATACAAAGTTTGGTGAAACAATATTGAACGGTTTTGGAGATAGAGACCGGAAAAGGTCCCTACCCCCAAAATGCACTAAGTTCAAATTGTTCCCATGGAAACCAGAACAACAAAAATTCAGAATAACCAAAGTAGCAAAAGGCACCACTCCACCACTAGGTCTAACCATATACCAAGTTTCGTAAAGAAATACTAGATAGATTTTGAAATAGAGGCCGGAAAAGGTCCCTACCCCAAATTTGCACTAAGTTCAAATTGTTTCCATGGAAACCAGAAAAAATATAAAAATCAGAAAAACCAAAATAGCAAAAGGCACCACTCCACCACTAGGTCTAACCACATACCAAGTTTCGTGAAAAAGTATTGAACGGTTTTTGAGATATGGCCCGGAAAAGAAAGCATTTCGGAATGACGGAATAACGGAATGACGGACGGAGGCGAAAACATTATGTCTCCCGAAAAAAATTTCGGGGGACATAATCAAATTGCCTTTGGAATACTAATAAAGAAAGGTAATGGCATTATGGTTGTGTGAAATAGTTTATGTTTTATGGTAAAACAAAATTCTGCTCTTCAACCTTATATAACTTAATAATGTAAAGATTAATTTTCGACCGAAGAGTTACCTCCCTTTGCCAATACTTTTCATAAAAATTCATTTTCAGCATTAAATTACTCATAAAGTAGGTCCGTGACATATATTTTTTATCTTCTGTTATTAGTTATATCATGTTTGAATTATTTTTCATTTATTTTGATTCTTGAACAGGACTTTTGAAGTTATTTCTACAGAATCCATTGTTGACATTATAGTTTATCATATAAAGGTTAATGAAAAAAAAAACATACAAATTTTAGAAATCACTGTTCTATTCCAATAACATCCCATTCATGAAAGAAAACAACAATATAGCTCTGAATGAGTGTCATTATTTTTAAAAAGTGACTTTAACAAAATAAAACAAGTTTGCCATTTTTTTTAGACATTACCACAAAAAAACACATCATTTTGCACCAAAAAAGGTCCGTAACATGCACTTTTTCTTTTTGAATCTCGAATAATACATATTCCGCTTGCATCATGCCAATTTACAGCAATTTTTCATGTATTTTGATTATTGTTGGGAACCTCTTTAAGGGGAAACGGTCGTGCATATATTATAAGAGTTATCTCCCTTGCAAGTTAAAATTGCCAATTTCTCAAGGTTTAAAAAAATTATTATTCAAGTTAGCCTTGAAACATATGCTTTTGGTTTAAATTTGTTGTTGAAATATATTTTTTATCAAACAGTGATATATTCCCCAAGCAAATCTAAATCTTGTGATTATTTGACATACATATTAATGAGAACAGGAGGATTTTCTGGATAACAACTTCTTAAATGTGAAAAAACACGACGTTTCGGAGTACATACTCACTCCTTCATCAGGTGGAATGTAAGGAAAGCCCATGTGCTTGGGATTCACTCATCTAGAACTTCTATCTCCTGTCGGAGGAAATATCCGAGGAGAACCGAACCAACCAAATCCAAGTATCCCTACCTTCCATCCACTCCTGTCGGAGCAAATAATCCGAGGAGTCCCCACCAATCAACACCTATCAGCTCCAATCACCATGCAAAAACTTCAAAGCCACCCACATCAACAATTGGCCTCTCTTCCAATCAACTGTAATTATTATTTGTTCAACAATTTCAATAAAGCCAACTGGCCTCCCTCGTCTCATCATGTGTGTTTATTTACATCTTCAATAAAGCCTACAGGCCATTGTTTATCTACTTACTCCCCCTCATGTTTGTATTGCAAATCCTCATTGTATATACCATTCGCATGCTTCACCCCCATCATGTTTGTATAAGAAATCCCCATTGTATACCATTCTCATGCATGTTAATCTCCCTGATTGAGTTTCCTCACTAATGTTTTTGTTTGCTATATAAATGTACCATATATTGTTATTTCCTTACATTCCACCTGATGAAGGAGTGAGTATGTACTCCGAAACGTCGTGTAATTTCACATTAAAGAAGTTGTTATCCAGAAAATCTTCTTGTTCTTATGTATACCATTTCTAAATGCCCTTCAAAGACCTGATACATATTTATGTTTAACAGAAAGCAATAAAATTTGTAAAATTCCAATTTTAAGTGTTAAAAGCTTGAAAATAACGATAAAATTGTATCTTGCTAAAAAAGTTTTACCATAACCTTAAATGAAATTAAGGCCCTCTACATTTGAAACTCATATATCTCCCTCTGGGGAAACTTTGCTACAGCATAACAGCAAATGTTGAAGTAGCTGTTCACAATCTTAGTCATGACAACTGTTACCAGTACTCAGTTTTGAGTCACTCGCTAAAACGTTTGTACGCAACATTTCAGCGTTCTAGAGCTTTAGAGAAGAAGTTGAAAATAGCTTTTAGGTCACTGACCCCTGTGACCTACATTGTGGGTCAAAGGGTAACCATATCTGCAATTTAGAATCCGCATTTATCAATGATTCAGTACACAACATTTCAGTTTTAGGTCAAGACCCTTGTGGCCCATGTTTTGGGTAACGGTCACCAAATCTAAATTTAGAATATTGGCAAATTTTGTTTGACCATCAATGTTTTGTTTTCAAGACTCGACTTCTCTTTCTCAACAACCATTTCTCAAAGCACATGTTAGAAGAACTCACATCAAAATGATTTCAGCTCTCTAGAGCCTAGAGCCTAGAGGACCAAATGAACAAACTTTAGTCTTCATGTAACAATGACATTATCCTGAAATTTTAGCTTCCTATATCTTTTTGTTTTGGAGTAGTCGTTAAAAGGTTTCAGGCAAAATCAGAGCTGTCTACCCTCCTTTCAAGTTAAGTGTAGATATATAGCTATTTTGGAGTATTTTGTAATGTTAAGGTGTACAACTCGATGAAGTTAGCATGGTACTATTAGTTCCAAGATATCATGCTCTGGTTTGACAACAATAATCATTGTCTGACTTTGTTTACTTGGGTTAACTCTGGAATTAGGTTATAATTCAACTCTGTAACAGTTCGGAACTTCATTACTCTATACATAAATTTATGAAATGAACTTTTTACATATTTCCAGAGAAGAGGTGTACAATTTGCAACATTGGTTTAAAATCATATTCTTAGACTGTCAAGTGTACAAAATACACCAAAAGTGTACAAGTAGGCAGCCCTGCAAAATGCTTGCCACGCCCATATGAGGGTTTCAGGACAAAATTAATAAATTTGTCTTCAACATATATAAATTATAAACCTGTTAATCAGAAAATGTGTGTTTCTTATAGCTTTCGGCGAACTAGTCGTTTAAAGGTTTTAGTGAACATGCCTGCCCGCCCATATTTAAGGGGACGTCAAGACCAAATAGACAAACTTTGATCCACAAACTGCAAGTTACCTCCCCACAAAACTTCAGCTTTGGGGGTGCAGTGGTTCTGGGGGACAAGTCGAAAATGTGAAAGGTTTGCGGACGGTGACCCGTGATGTATGTCTATTTTGAATGATGAGCTAAACATCCTTAGTAGATTGTATCATCTAAATGCCTAATATGTAAATTAGAAAATGCAATATATGGAATTAAATAAATACATATGACTCAATTTATGTTTAAATTGACAATATACTGTTCCAAACATTTTTGTGCTCACTAAATTTCACCCATTAAACTGTCGGTGTAAATCTTACATTTTCTGTCCCGTGTCCACTTGCTTCAAAGATGTTTTCTTGAAACTTGGGCCAAACAAGCGATAGCCTCATGATATTTGTTGACGCCATCCATCAACAGTGTGTCCATAATGCCTGTGGTTGTATTTGAATCAAGTCTTTAAAAGTCTGCTAGCAACTGAAATATAAATTGAAGTTGTTGCAAATCTGATTGTATGATTGGAAACAAATCACCTTAGTGTTAATGTGTCTTGTAAATCAAAGAAATAAATTGAAAATATTCTAGAAATTGGCACTGTAGAAATATAAAGGTTTTAGGTCATGATCCCCGACACCCACATTTGGGGTCACATCGTCAGACTCACGCAATCTACAATTTCAGCTTTCTAGAGCTTTTTTTGTACTGGAGAAGAAGATGAAAATAGGTTTTTAGGTCATGATCCCTATATATATATATATTAATCAATATATTTAATAAATTTAAAACAATGGTAAGAAATTGCAGATGGTTTTGATTAATATTACTCCAAAATGATAATATAAAGTGTAATCTGTTTGCCAAAACAAATGATTTATTTATTATGAGTTATTTTACATATGATTTTATTATGTTTGTACAGGCATGTATCTAGCATATATCATCAGCATGTATCTAGTCAATGTTACTTGATAAAATTTGCCTCATGCTGTGACAAACAGTAGCCAAGGATCAAACTTAAATTACCCTCATTTGGTGAAGAGACCTGTAGTCACAATGCTAGGCAATCATATGGAAATGTAGTCACGATCCCGCTTGCATCCATCAGATCCCCATAATTATCTGAAGTATACATTATAGACATAAATAGTTAAACAATATCCAACACTTGCCAGTATTTTAATTTATGCAACTTAATTAAAACTTATTGTTGAACATATTCCTAAGATAAGATAATGAACTTATTTGATCAATATCACTGAAATCCTAGAATTAGCATCAAAAGGAGGAATTAATTTGTTACTTAATGAACTTTATAATATACTACAGTACATTGGATATGTTCTCTATTCGCCTACAGTCATATCATTGTAACTGGTCTGTTGATTACCCATTATGCGTAGTCTTAAGATAAACTAGCATCACTCCTATGATGTCAACGTGGATTATATCTAGAAGAAACAAAACAATAGAGGTCGGGTTTTATTTTGATGAATTAATTAACATTTTTTTGTAACTTTTAATTCCTGAAATTCCTGACATTACGGCAAATACTCTTCACATATATCCATTACACATATGTTAATCATGTAACATTCATATCATTCTATGTCAGAGGTGTTAATGATGTTGCAAGTTGTTCTCACAGCCAAAATATGAAATATGTACAGTATTACAGTACAGTATGTGTATCCTGAAAATAGTTGTATTAAATATATGTTTTCTTCTTTTTTCTTCTTTGATAAATCCATATCTGGTTCATGACCAACCAAACTGACTGAAGAGAAAAAGCTCAACAAACATAAACAACTTTTTATTTTGTTGCAAACAAATGTCTGATTAAACATATAAAAGTGGCGACTCCGATAGGTTAAAGCCCGCTTCAGTAAAAGTAAAAGTTTTTTTCACAGACGTTTGTACAATGTGTCCAAAAACTGCCTTACATCACGTCACGCTTTGCAAGATCCTTGCGTGTCTCTTAATTTCATCAACAGGGAGTTCATCCTGATTCTAGACTCACGGTGTTCTGAGACAAAAACAAACATGGTTTCATACCAAAATACAATATATTTTTTAGCCATTTACAGGTTAACACTCTCAGGCTCGGTGTACACCATGAACCATAACGTAAACATTTAGGGAACTTCATGAACCGTGGGCGCAGCCATCTTGGATTATACGACACCTAGCGGACATGGGAGACAACTAGGGTTTAAAATTCCAAATAACTTTGCTTTCAAAATAAGAAATAAATCGATAAAACTTTTATTACACTGAATATTTTTCACGACCTTCTTCATTTGTATAAAACATATATACGATGACAGTAATTGCTATATTTATAAAATAAAACAAAAATACTGACAAGGTCATGATCGGTCTCGTTGTCCGTGAAACCCGTCAAGCTAGCACTCACCCTGTTCACTTTATCTTTTGACTGTATATCTACATATGACTACAACAGAACGACATTATGTAAATGTGATCTTGAGAATACAATCTGGTTGTGGAAATGATATTTATGTTGTTTACTATACCTGAAAGGAACAATCTACACTGAAACATGCCCAGCTGTCTTGTGTAAAACACTCCGAAAACAGCGTGGCTCCTGAAGTGAAATGTGTAACCCCCATCGGAAACTTTACCTTAGAGTTATCCCCCTTAGAGTGATTTTCGATTGTATCTAAGAATGATAGATTTGTGTTAATCAAGTGGTCAAATAAAATCCTGATAAATCAAATAAAATTATTTATTACATGACGAACAATGAAATACAGGGATTTATCAGTGAAATAAACTGTCTATCAAGCTACAGTGAAAATAACTTATATTCTACTGTGACCAGTGACTGACATAGGCCTACATGTAATTATTTATTACTCGCCCGTTGAAGATATCGCAGTTTAATAAATCTACAATGTTATTACACATTGTGTAATAACATTGCGTGCTGCCGATTGACATATGACATCATAATAGCATAAATATGACGTCACAATGTTAGCGCTGCTGTCACAGTGTGTCCCATTTATCGACGATTTTGTAGAATTAAGTGACATTTAAATCAATGAGTAATAAATAAAATACTAAACTCGTCCCCGTTTAATGACACATTTATGAAACCCGATCGCTAAATACAAACCACTCCTTTTTTTCATAAATATAAAATTATGTTATTACACGGGATGTCGTTTATTATTCTCTATATATATTATATAATACGTCATAAAACAATGGTTTGATGTAGCGAATTGGCTTATGATGTCAAATTGTTTCTGTTGTGACCGGATGTTCCAAGCGGTCGCTCAACATGAAGGCGTATTAGGATAACATAAAAAAATAAATAGAATATATGTCAATTCTTGACAAACAACATGCATATTTATCTCATCTCGTGAAAATATATACTTTCTACCTCAGTCGATGAGGTAAACGTGGTATTAGTCAAGAAAAGACGGACGAAAAAAAGTATAGTTTGTTGATGACGTAACAAATTGAACGACGTTCCGGCTGTTCCATGCCTCCCCCTCGTAATCAAGTGTGCCCATGGTAACGTCGATTCGCGTCAACCGCGTCGCCCCCACTCCTATTCTTGGTGTGCATCTCTTACAGAAAAATTGCAAAATTACCTTGGTACAATGAACTTTTATGATAGCAGCACAAATTTAATTTAGGCTAATGTAGACGCTTCGCCACCACACTTAGACTTGATCAAGCGTTACACATAATTCTATTTGGAATGGTAGTCACGTGATTAACAATATCATATGGATAGGAAGTGATCGTGCAACCTGTGCCAATGTAGCGCAGCATAGCGCAGCGTAACTAGCCCAGGGAACCAGGTTGGTGATCGCGGGACGTGAATGTTTTTTTCCAAAATTATCGAGGATGAGCAAGATTCAACAAAGTTGCATATGCATGTAAAATTATAAGACCTACGACATTAAAGGGTCAACCTTCATACCCCTTTTCGACCGCATATATCCCAATTTAATCACAAAGTACATGTAGGCTTAGTAAGTGTGGATAAAGGAAAACAACTTACCTTTCCTGTAATGTCTGTTTTTATCCTGATTAAGTGGCTCCTTCTTCTCAGGACAGAATGGAATTTGGCTCAAGATAATTTACCATATTTAATTATAACATCGATAAAAATTGCATTTTGTTTGTATCTAGTGATTTCAGTTTTGAGATTTTCTTCACGTACTTCAGTACTGCTTGCGCTTTTAATTGGACGAAACGAGTGACACAATGCAGAGAAGATCGGTCGCAGTGTAAATTCAGCCTTTCAATGAAAATCACCTCTCAGATGTTTGCAAGCTTAGCAAACTTTAAAAACCCAAAATGCGTGAACAATGTATCTTTCTGTTTAAAACATAGTTGTCGTTTTCTGATTTCATCTTGCTGCCCATTTCTTCAGTATGACGTTGCAACAATGTTGAACTAATTTGTAAATATCTCTCACTCAGATCAGCCATGTGCATGTTCATATGTTACATAAAACTTGGCTTCAGTTGAATATAGAATATTATAATGCCTGAACACCTTCCCATTTTATTCTTACATTTTCGTTATTTTTACAAACGATTGTTTAAACGTGTTTGTTTTATTTTCATTATATCATCTCGAGATGAATAGTTATATAGTATAGACGCCTTTTTCTGGAAGTCTAAGATGGCTAGACTATAACTTACGACATAGCCTAGACTACAATTAAGTCTCTGAAATGATATATAGGCTCTTACGGAGAGATGGACGATGAAATGAAATATTTTAGAATTCGCTTTTTTTTTCAGGTACTACTTTATCACATACATGTATGCGGATACAAAGCAAGTTTAAATTTTGAAAGTTAATGACACTAGTACTGTTAAATGTAATAAAATGAGATTAAGCAGTTTTTAAATAAAAATGGCATTTTATCATCGTTTTTCGCATATTCAACAGGATTTCTCACTGACACACATATTTTAGATATTGCTAAAACGTTAACATGGTGTGCGCAGTTGTATAAGCAAACAAATTCAGAAATAATAATAGGGGGTCACAGAACGTTTTTCATCACTTAAACCTCATTTTTTAAATCACCTACATAAACGTAAAAACCATACGTCACGGCAGTTTTGATAAATTCAAATGTAACTTTGACGGCCTATTGTGTAATTATTATTGAATATACTATCAATAAACGAGTGCTTAATGGAACAACAACTACCAGTTTATTATACAAGGCGACTTATTTCATCACTTACTGGAGATATGTACGTAATTGAAATAACACACATGGTCACATATATACTGCGAATATAGGTGATGGCAACGACATGCGGCATGTCGTAAAGTTGCCGTTAAAAAGGCGTTGCAGCAATGCAATGTTAAGCGCTTTCCGTTAGTTAATTGATCTATGCTTAAACAAATGTAATGCATATATTGTAAGATTCATTTACAACAATAGATTGTTTCGCAAAATGTTACCGTAAGTGAATTCAATTTCTTCGTCCCATCTCTAGACATAAGCTACCAAAAGCGTATTTTTAGATTTTGTCTGTAAATAAGCGTAAAAATGAGTGTATTGATTTAAAAAGAATCAAATATAAATTGGTATAGTAACCATGTGCTCGTTTTTAAGTTAAAAAATTAAAATTAGAATTGGTGTTACGTAATAGTAAAATTAAGTTTCTTCATTAATGAAAACGACAAGTAACATGTAACCACCTTTACATGAATCAACAGATCGCTTACTTTGCCTTTTATAATAATGTATGTTATATTTAAACTTAAAAGTCTTTGCCCTATAAAAGCTAATGAATGAAAGAGCGATAATAATGTATACCAACAGTGCACAGTGCCTTTATATAAAATAACTTGTAGTTACCTGTATATAATAGTAACACAATTTTGACACGGTAACGAGATCTGGAACAATGTTCCTGATTCGTAGCTGTGTGCTGTGTTTTACATAGAACCGGTATAAAAGCGCTCCAATATGTTGATTTGAATTGATTCCTTTTTACTCCTTTGTTTGTAGCATAGAACATTAGAATTATCAATCACACCTCGATACATGATCAATTATAAGAAAAATAGGTGCTTTTGTTAAATGTCCGGGATTCATTGTAATTCAACACTCGCAAATTTGGTTTATTACTCAACCGTGGTGAGATCACTCATTAGATAACAATGAGTTGGTTACACACATGTGTGATACCACCGCGTGCTGCCGTAACGTCATAATCGGCGCGTGACGTCATAGTCGGTTTTGAGTGACGTCACAATGTTAGCCACGCGACCACAATAGCGGGTGATCTATTTGCAAGTAAGCGTCACTAAAAACGATTTTCTTGCAATTCAGCGCTATTTACATCATTTAGTAATAAATAAAATACTAAACTCGTTCCCGTTTGATAACATGTTTATGAAAACTCGTGAATGGCATCGGTATTTAACTCGCTTTCGCTCGTTAAAATACCAAACCATCCACTCGTTTCATAAACATGTTATCAAACGGGATATCGTTTAGTATTCTATATTTATTACTCAACCGTGGTGAGATCACTCATTAGATAACAATGAGTTGGTTACACACATGTGTGATACCACCGCGTGCTGCCGTAACGTCATAATCGGCGCGTGACGTCATAGTCGTTTTATGTTGACGTCACAATGTTAGCCGCGCGACTGCAATAGCGGGTGACCTATTTGCAAGTAAGCGTCACTAAAAACGATTTTCTTGCAATTCAGCGCTATTTACATCATTGAGTAATAAATAAAATAATAAACTCAGTCCCGTTTGATAACATGTTTATGAAACTCGTGAATGGCCGTCGGATTTAAACTAAATTTGCGGGTGTTGAATAGCAATGAATCCCGGAAATTTTACAAACGCAACTATTTATCTCATAAATGCCAAACCATTCACTAGTTTCATAAACATGTTATCAAACGGGACATCGTTTAGTTTTTTTTATATTAAACGTTAAAGCCGGACGTTTTAAACGCTGAAATTTGCAGGTGTTCAATAACAATGGATCACGGAAATTTTACAAACGATATTGTAACATGACCGATAGTTATCAGGCGTTTTGAAGCGAACTCTCGTTTTGTGTAGGCCTACCTAACTCTGAGTGGAGAAGACTTTGCGACTCTTCCATTTTGTAAGAGATGTGGTCAGGTCACTTAAAATATTCACGTATCCTTTTAGATGGCGATAAACATTTATCGACGTTATTAAAAAATACCTAGGAACAAACATCTAAACAATTGTGACAATGACGCTAGCATTGTGACTTCAAAACGGTTGATCACTAGGGCGTCATGCAATGGCAACAGTATTCTGTGAAAAAAGCCGCATAAAAGATGGCGCCAAACTTAGACAAATTTAACTATAGTTGAAAACATTTAAGTTATTTGAAAAAAAAGTTACTTCATATTGACAGTTATTTGTGACCAATACGGTATTATATACACATGTTAGAAAATGACAATGACACATGTCAAACTTGAGTAAGGCCCACACATATCAGAGAAATAGAAAAGTTAAATCTTGAGTCGAACTAAATCCAGAAAACATGATGTATCAGTTCGCGGTGATTCGCCGCATGTAATTTGAGGGTATTCATTTTCATTCAACATAAGGAAATCAATCAATCATTATCAAGGATACACTGAAGTCATGTTACAATAACCTCAGAATGTGAACATAGCTGACAAAGCCATGACGTCTCAGAGTTGATGACGTAATAGGCCTAAGTCTTTCACGACATGATGTCGATGATGTCACAATGCTGTGGCATCACTTAGGTAAATACTGAATAGACCTAATAGACAATAACTAACGAGAAACGGAGAATGACAAATCGTGGGCTTGGAGCAGAAAGTACCAAGTTTTCACTTTCATTTTCACTTTTTTTTTAGAAATTATTGATTGCTTCAATAATCTTCATGTTGTGTTAAAATGTTGAGACTCTATCTTCAGTAATCACTAAAATATTTAATTATGTGAAAAGGTACCGAGTGAATAACTCAGAAATATATTGTGCAGAAAGGAACCAAGTGTCACTTGGTACCTTACAGCACTGTGATTCACAATGAAACAGTTGGGAAATGTGAGTGCAGAAAGACCTTTCTGCCCCAAAGTAATTGAACAAAACGGCGGTACCATCTGCAATAATTAACAAATTATAAATTATGGCTGCCAGAGACAATAAGGCATACTATACTTCAAAGCCGCCTTCATTTAAAATCCTTGAAGTGATATAGGCCTATCAACATTATCAGTGCCAGAGATATGAACATTAGAAACTAAAAATGCGATTTTCTCGAACCCTCGAAATTATCTTGGGGAGAGAATTACACATTTGATATAACGAGCGAAAGATAATCTCTCATTCTCCGTCACGAGTTGGTAATTGTTTATATTACCCATATAAAAAATAAAATAAAAACGCGAATATTAAAAGCCAACAGTTTCCCTAAAAGGACCCGAGAAAGAGGGGAATCTCCATATCCATACGTTAGTGACGTGGATTCACTACCTGCGTACCTATCCTTGTTTACTACGCGCGATTAAAATGTCCCCTGCGAAAATGTATTTCACAATAAAACATAGATGTGGTTTTATCTGAAAGTGTTGTATTTCTGCCCAATACTATCAATCCATGATTATACGATATAAGTTATTACAAATTTCATATCAAGAGATTTGAGAAGCCCAAAAGCACGTGGGCGCAAACCGAAAACCTCTATGACGTTACAATCAACACTGTGACATCATAACCACTCACACCTATGACGTCATTGCTTTCGAACGATAGCCGTCGCTCTTGAAGCTTCCGTGGTTATATATATAGTAAATTAGTAATCGCTAATTTTAAATTTTATAACAATTTAATTGTTTCGTCCGACATTTGATGCGTAGGCACATGTAAGAACATTCTAATTTCAACTACGAGAAACAAATAAACCATGTTTAAATGCAGTAGATGGATTCTACAGTTAACAGTCGGGACAATTTAGAAGATGAATGAAATAGTTCCGGCAACCAATGGAAACATTATTTATTTTGTAACAACCAATCAACAGGTAGAAAAAGGTGTAACTACCATGTGACTTACATGTACAGGAACAATATACTAACACTAATTTGCATTTTTGGCTCAGGGAATGAGGGTATTGTAGTAGGATATCAAAAATTTGGAAATAATTGTATCTTTTTAGCTAGGTTTGTCGTCCGGATATCGAGTATCGTTCATATCCTTGGCCAACCGATCCAAGTGTCTCTATTATTAGTGTTATTATATATAAGTGAGTAACTGTTTAAGGGCATCCCGTGTTTCATGCTCCCTGCTATGTTTTATTCAACGATAAAGTACACCAACTCGTCTTCTATTTCTTAAATAAAAATACCCTTATGTTTATTGACAGGCGCGTATTTCGTTCATTGCTTAAAGTGAAAAGATAGCAAATACAAAGATATATTGTAGGATTCTGATGAACATAAACGATAAATATATTATCTAAAATTAGTGCACGTCATTGTCGAAATTCTGATGAAAAGAATTACAAATGCATGCATTCAAGACAATAAAATGATGTCAAACCTTTCCGACTTAGAGACTTCATTATACAATACAGTATGCCCGGTGATGCCGACAGTCTTTTATATAGATTTATATTATTTACATTAAACAGTTTTGTCACATAAAGTTTTAAGTTGTTCATAAGTGTACTATCATGGCTGGACAGTTTAGTTGAATGAACTTGTTGGATACTTGTGATAATAAAGTGGAACAATTATCCCTTAAAAGTGTGTTTAATATATCTATAAATTCAATTCAATTTGGTATGCATGTATTCATCTTCAAGATCACCCCCACAAAATGGGCAATTAGCCTCAATGATTGTACTCGAACTAGAGCGTCGATGTGATAATATTTTAGTTTGGAAGAAGTACATCTGAATTGGAAAGGAAGCGACGCAGTTTGGCTGACTTTCTTTGATTTATAAATGGCTCCATCCGAAGGGTCGTCTAAAAGGTACAGTAAGATGGTAAAGTAGAAGATGCATGCAATGGACGGACCATGCAGTCTCGCATCCACACATCTTTCGCACTCGATTTAAATATACTAAACACTTGTTCACATCACCAACATCTTGAGTTTGCCAAACATATATGAAAATAGTACAAATCGGACACATATACGTTGCCCTTGGTAATCGAAATATCGTTGCATATGAATAACGACGTTTTACCGACCGATTTTCTAACGTTCTAATAATGTTAAATACGTTAACTTTAATCGACCGTTAATTTACTAACACTAATTACTGCGCATTAAACATTAAACAATCGGTTTATTTTAAGAACATATTTACAAAACGTAATGTGAACTATATATATTTTTATTTATAAATAAAACACACCCGTATCATTTTCGTTCCAATCGAAAATTCCGAAAATAAGTCACTGTATTTACTGGTAAATTCTGGAAACAACTGAACATATTAAGAACAGGCGCTAAAGGTTTATTTCATTGTTTTGCCAGAGTATCTTGGCATGCTTTTGAACAACAATATTTCTGCAGGAAAATACTATATACCCAAATATTTAAAATAAGTAACTAATTCAATTCGCTCACCGTTTTTAAAAATTTAAAGGAAGAATTAAATCTAAGCACAACCCCAAAATCCAAATCTACCACAATAAGTCAATGAAAACATGTTTCACCATGTTGATGAATTCATTGGAAAGAGTCAGCGGTTCAATTAAAACATATTCATACATATAATGTACTTGTCATAGCAATGATATTTGTCATTGTATAATGCGTTAATGATTTATATGACATGTCAAAGTTAACGGGGCAGTATCGAGCACAAGATCCATAAATACTGGAGCGCCGCAAGGTTGTGTCATCTCGCCTGTCCTGTTCACCCTCTACACTAACGATTGCGTTAGTTATAACTCAACCTGCTCAACGATCAAGTTTGCGGATGACGCCGCAATTGTTGGAAAAATAAATAATGATATATCTGAACAACTGTATAAAGATGAAATTACAAAATTTACAACTTGGTGTGCAGACAATCATCTAATTTTAAATGTCAAAAAAACGAAGGAACTGGTTATTGACTTTCGAAGTAAACCATCACAAATGCTTCCAGTCATGATAAATGGTGAATGTGTTGAGACTGTGTCGGAATATAAATATTTGGGAACCTACATTGATTCTAAATTGAACTGGAATTCCAACATTGAAGCCCTGTATAACAAATGTCAGCAACGTCTTCATCTAATGCGAAAACTCAGATCTTTCGATGTTAACCCCTCCGTCATGTCAACCTTTTATACAGCTTTTATTCAAAGCATATTAACATTTTCATTCCATTGTTGGTACGGGTCTCTCTCAGTTCATCTTAAATGTAAAGTTAACAAAATTGTGAACGTTGCGAGTAAGATTGCCGGTGTCAAGTTCGAGTGTTTAACTGATATATATGAGCGGCAAATCGTAAATCAAGCTGTCAAAATCATATCTGACCCGACACATTACCTTCATTCAGAATATCACCTTCTCCCTTCAGGCCGCCGCTACAAAGTTCCAGTTTTGAAAACTAAGAGAGCCCGTACATCTTTTGTTCCAAACACAATATGTCTATTAAATAAATGTGAAAAGAATTAAATGCGTGTACATAAATATTGCATATGATTGTTCAAGCTCTGTGTTGATGTAAAACAAATTCCTGAAAAGGCAATAAAGTATTATTATTATTATTATTATTATTATTATTATTATTATTTACCAACTAAAACTATGCCTTTCCTTCATTTGTAGAGTTTTAAATTCTCTTCTGCATGTGTAATGTATGTTAGCCTTGTCAATTGATTTGTCGATTATGTTGAGAGGGCTTCTATAAGTTTTATAACTTTTACCTAATTCGTTTCTTAAATGAATAAAATATGTTTCAATCAATCAATTGTCAGCAAACAAAGGGAAATATTATTCTTGATATATCATAATAAATATTCCAAGTGTATCTTTGGGCAATGGTATGAACTAACTCATTAATGTACATGATTATGCCAAAACTAACTTATTTATGTGTAAGTCTTACCCGGTAATGTGAACATTTAAATACATAATAGAGAACTACAATTGTTAATATTTCATCATGTCCTTCCATTATATCAGCTACAATCGGCTATAGACTATTAGTGTTCCTAAACCAGCACAATTATAAACTCAATATGCATGTAAATTTCCTAATCCTTAGTAATGATAATAATTAAGGTCGATTCAGAATAACCGATTAGATTACATTAGAATGTACAAAGAGTAGGTAAATAATAATTGGTATAGTTGAAAGTATTTGAATGTATTTCTTTAGCTTGAAACAGGTGCATTTTTAAGACTTTCAATATATTTGTGAACGTAGTATATTTCGATAGCATACACGATGAAAGTAATATTTTCTCCAGTGTTTAAACTAAATCATATACCAACAATAATGTAAGCGCGACAGCATTCGTATTTTTGTGATAGTTGAAAGTCCTATTAAAAACCATTGATTAAGTTAGGCTTCATGAAATGCAGTAAGCACAATGTATGTATAGTGAGACAGTATTAAGTCAAAAGATAGGAAATGATTTGACTTGAGATGATTTGAGTTTTAATTAACGTCGCTTTCAAAAGTTTGGCACAGACAAGTCATGCATAGGCCTACATGTGATACAACGGGCATTTTAATAGTGTGTTGAGTTCATCCTTAGTTTCATGAATGCAATTAAAACATTATTTATCCATTAATTTAACGTTTGCAAAGCGATCTGTTTTAATCTTCAATGCGTTAACTCCAAACCGAAATTTAGCGAGGGCACCGTGTGTACGAGGCATAGGACATTTAAAGGTTCATCCATTGTGTTGTTGCGGTCACAAATTACTCCAAACGAATAAATGGTGTTATTGTATCGGGAAGCTATGACCGTTATCGAAAACTAATTTTTTTTACAATAGTCGACTTTGTACATTGACGATATGAAGGTAAAAGTAGTTTGTTTTGTTTTTTTTTATTATCGGAAACCGCGCACTGCACCGCGATTGACGCGCGCCATGTCAATTAGTCAAATCTAATTTTGGAATCTTATTTCCCACAAACAAAAAGGCAAATATGAGTTAATAATGTTGAATAGATCATATAACTATTGCGCCTGTAAATGGCCGGAAGTGTAGTTTCGATTTCTGCACATGCATAATTATGTTGCTAAATATTAATTGGACACTAGTAAATATGTTATATTTGCGATTGGGATGAATATGCAAGGTGAGTGAAAATAATTGTACATAAACAGCACATATGGTGAGTTGCAACAAATAAAATGTTATGAAACACATCGATGCATGTTTAATTAAAGTAATCCTCAGTGAGATAATCACTGTTAAAATGCCTATATTGACGCAACTTGTTTCTCCCATTTTGTGTAGTTTCAAACTGAACATGGTTACCCCACTCAGCTTTCTGAACAGTTCCAGAAAGAAGGCGTATTTCAATATAACTTTCTAGATTATACATGTGATAGACTGTGCTTATTCATAAACGCTGCAATCATGTTGGTCCGAGTTGCGTTAACATGTTGTAGGAGTCCATGTGAAAACAGTCAAAACACGTCTCTTGATACGATTACAGTGATTATTCTTGAAACGGGTCCTTTCCCCGTCATTATAACGTCATGTCCATGCTGTATTGTTATTGTTACGGTTTAAATGTAAATTGGGAAAGTTAACGTGGTTTCAATATAGATTGATAAATTTGAAATGATACGTTTGTTTAAAACAAACCTCAATAATGTTGCTGTCTCGCGATACAAAGGCATAGTGTTGCTTAGTTATGACATTATAATAAATACATACAATTAATGTGTACCTAATTACTTTTACAGTAAAATGCTTATGTGCAAACCTACGGGAAACGTCAACGGAATTGTCAAAGGGGCGATAATTTTGATATTTTAACGCGCTTCACTAAATAGGTTAACAATGAAACATCTCTGAAAATATCTCTGACTGCATATTTTAACAGTCATACAGCATCCAAAAAATAAAATTAAATATATTCGGATGTACTTTTGTCTGAATATATACATTGAAAATTAGACATTGACATTTTAGTACATCATTCATTTTATGAATTCATGGTCATGTTTTCTTTTCAGTCAACATTATATAAACCTGATTTAGTTTGAGCACAATCCGCTATTTATTCTTTTAAAATAATCTTAACAGTAGTTGATATTTATTTTATATTTATGTTCAGGGAATGAATTTTCATTTGCCAAAATATCGTTTTGTGTCACCTGATGTCACATTATGAATGGACAAATCAAGGGTTGCACATGATCTGTGTCGGAAAGCAAAAAGAGGATATAAAAGACATTGCGTGATTTTTGTCTAAAAGCTGCATATAGTTATTTTTCATGATTTATTATTAATAAAATATTTTTAAAAAATACTTAGTTAATCTACTTTTAGCTTTGTTTATGTGAAACGTACATGTGAGCGTGTAGCCCGGTCCCTATTTGTAAAATAAGCCTCCAATTAAAGTCTGTTTGATTTTATCGATTATTTAAACACAATATAATATCTAAACTGAATATGTAAACTTGTAAACACCGTGAGAAGAGAAATACAAGCCAGTCGTATAGGATATATGCCAGGAGAGAAATGAAACATTAGTTAGCAATGAGCATTCATTAGAATACATACATAAACATATGGTTAGGGCTAGATAAGAAAGGTTGACTATTCAACACGTGTACTTTGTTCATAACTCTTAATCTAACGAATTTAATATAAAACGCTCTTATGACGTTGTGCTAAACTTAACCTAACCTAATATAACCAATGCACAACGTTGGATTGACGTTTGAATTTGTCATTGGAATACAACGTCCTTCTGACGTTGTAGGAACGTCGGCTTTAATCCTGACCATTCACAACGTTTTCTTGACGTTGACGTTTGTGTTTCAACGTTGTATTTACGTCCTCATGACGTTGTAAGAGCGTTGGTTTTTAACCCTGACCAATTCACAGCGTTGTAAATACGTTGTATTTTAACGTTGTATTTACGTTAGAATTAGACGTTATAATACAACGTACTTATGACGTTGTTAGTACGTTGGTTTTTAACCTAACCAATGTACAACGTTGTATTGACGTTGTGTTCCAACGTTGTAATGACGTTTTAATAAGACGTTCATATGACGTTGTAGTAGCGTTGGTTTTTAACCCTGACCAATTCACAGCGTTGTAAATACGTTGTATTTTAACGTTGTATTTACGTTAGAATTAGACGTTATAATACAACGTAGTTATGACGTTGTTAGTACGTTGGGTTTTAACCTAACCAATGTACAACGTTGTATTGACGTTGTGTTCCAACGTTGTAATGACGTTTTAATAAGACGTTCATATGACGTTGTAGTAGCGTTGGTTTTTAAACTTACCAATCAACAACGTTGTAATGACGTTGTGTTTCAACGTTGTATTGACGTTAGAATGCAACGTAAGAATACAACGTTCTAATGACGTTGTAGGAACGTTGGGTTTTAACCTAACCAATGTACAACGTTGTATTGACGTTGTGTTTCAACGTTGTAATGACGTTTTAATAAGACGTTCATATGACGTTGTAGGAGCGTTGGTTTTTAAACTTACCAATCAACAACGTTGTAATGACGTTGTGTTTCAACGTTGTATTGACGTTAGAATGCAACGTAAGAATACAACGTTCTAATGACGTTGTAGGAACGTTGGGTTTTAACCTAACCAATGTACAACGTTGTATTGACGTTGTTTTTCAACGTTGTAATGACGTTTTAATAAGACGTTCATATGACGTTGTAGGAGCGTTGGTTTTTAAAATTACCAATCAACAACGTTGTAATGACGTTGTGTTTCAACGTTGTATTGACGTTAGAATGCAACGTAAGAATACAACGTTCTAATGACGTTGTAGGAACGTTGGGTTTTAACCTAACCAATGTACAACGTTGTATTGACGTTGTGTTTCAACGTTGTAATGACGTTTTAATAAGACGTTCATATGACGTTGTAGACACGTTGGTTTTTAACCTAACCAAACAACAACGTTGTAATGACGTTGTGTTTCAACGTTGTATTGACGTTAGAATGCAACGTAAGAATACAACGTTCTCATGACGTTGTAGGAACGTTGGTTTTTAACTGAACCTATTCACAACGTTGTATTGACGTTGTGTTTCAACGTTGTATTGACGTTAGAATTGGACGTTAGTATACAACGTCCTAATTACGTTGTAAGAACGTTGGTTCTTAACCTGACCAATTCACAACGTTGTATTGACGTTGTGTTTCAACGTTGTTTTGACGTTAGAATAAGACGTTAGAATACAACGTCCTTCTGACGTTGTAGGAATGTTGGTTTTTAACCTAACAAATTTACAACGTTGTAATGACGTTGTGTTTTAACGTTATATCGACGTTACAATACAACGTTAGAATACAACGTCCATATGACGTTGTAGGAACGTTGGTTTTTTACCTAACCAAGTAACAACGTTCTATTAACGTTATTTTGTGACGTTGTCTGGACGTCACATGAAAACGTTGGCTCTCCAACGTTGTAGCAACGTCATAATAACGTTAGAATAAAACGTAACCAAACCATAACGTTGCTACAACGTTGTTCAACGTTGTCTGTTTGCTGGGGAGATGTTGTCGCTTTAACGCCAATGATCAAAGTGGAGTTAGCCCTGAAAATCTTACTTTAGGCGTTTAGTACATCTAATTGCAAAAAACATAAAATCCGCTGAACACGATTAATGTCATATCAAGCCTGGTTGTGCTGCAGTCATCTTACTTGTATTTCATAATAAATAAAGGTCGTTGAATTACATTTATGTTATTGTATTCAGTGTATTAACGATTTTGTTTCCTGTATTCATAACGCGGTCTAATTATTAAGATGCACATGCACCAAAAATCGCATTAGGTTGAGGCACACGCTATAATCCTATTTTGCTGGTCAAAGTACCAGTTGGTTTGCCTTGATAACCTACGTTCCATGTCTTCTCTGGATATTTCTCAAAATGGTTCTACTTCTAGGAGTTGATGGGGTTACCGAGATCCTTACTTTTTGCATGTTGCTACAGTGTAAAACACTATTCGCATTATACAGGATACGTAAAACTAAACATTTGCATTGAATCAAAGGCGTTTTGATTTCCCTCGATTATTTAATGTCACTCAGGTATTTTTTTTATTTTAAAAAATCAAGTATTTCTGTTTTATAAAATCTCAACTCCCTTTGGAGTATGCACTTTTGCAGCCATTAGGTTCACTGATTTAAGACAGTTTTGTCATTTCCTTAGGTTTAGGCAGTCAGTGCTCAGTGACGTATGGAGCTTTGAAGCAATATAACTGTATTTGAGGATATTAACCAGTCTTGACAAACAGCATGACACTACTGACTTCCTGTGGTTAGCAATTCGCCAAACCTCTCTCATCATTCTATAGTCTTTATTGGACTGAAGGGAAATGATTCAGGAAAGCGGAAGCTTCCATAATTAGAGCTTTGTAAAAGTTTAGGGGAATTTAGTTCAGATTCATATTGCTCTAGCTCTACCTACACATTGCCTAAGGATAACAAGTCATCAATTCGATTTTTCTCAAGGTTCTAAAACCTTTGGATAAGATTTCGGATTGGATACGTTTAGTACGGTGGCATATTAGGGCCATCTGTTTTTTAATTTTTATCTTGAAATTTCAAGATACTAAGTTGAAATTTCAAGATGATCTTCTTGAAATTTCAAGATACTAAGTTGAAATTTCAAGATAAGCTTCTTGAAATTTCAAGATAATAAATTGAAATTTCAAGTTACTATCTTGAAATTGCAAGATAGTAAGTTGAAATTTCAAGATACTATGTTGAAATTTCAAGTTACTATGTTGAAATTTCAAGATACTTAGTTGAAATTTCAAGATAGTAAGTTGAAATTTCAAGATATTATGTTGAAATTTCAAGATAACAAACTATATATTACTTTGCTGAGGGACTTTCAGTCACTTTCAAAAGGTTTGCCATTGCTAACAAGGATGGATGTTTATCGACTTCAAGTGATTGCAACTTATTTCAAGCTTGGACTATCTAACAACGAGATCCTCTGTTTCCTAGCTCATGACCATGGGATAGTTATAAGTAGTCGGACTCTAAAAAGACTTCTATCGAAATCTAAATTGTATCGCAGAAAAAAGCACACTGACATAGTACAGGTTGCTCTGTATATTCTGCAGGAATGTGAAGCATCTGGTGGCCAACATGGATACCGTTGGATGCATCGAAAATGCCTGGAGAAGGGTTACGTTGTAGACATGGAAACAGTTCGATGTTTGCTGACTGCTATTGATCCAGATGGGGTTCGCTGTCGGAAGAAGCATAAGTTATTGCGCCGAACTTATCTCTCTTCAGGACCCAATGCTGTATGACATATGGATGGTTATGATAAACTCAAACCGTTTGGAATCTGTATCCATGGATGCATTGACGGATTTTCAAGGTATGTGATATGGCTCGAAGCGGCGACTACAAACAATGATCCAAAAGTTATTGCCGGCTACTACACAGATGCTGTTAGAAAATGTAATGGGTGTCCTCAACGTGTACGATCTGATGCAGGAACAGAAAATACCACCGTTGAACACATGCAACGGTTTCTGCGACGTGAACATGAAGACAGGTTTGCAGGTGACAACAGTTTCTTGTCTGGATCAAGCCATACCAACCAGAGGATTGAAGCTTGGTGGAGTATCCTGAGAAAACAGTGGACACAGTGTTGGATGGATCTCTTCAAGGGTCTGAAGGACGATGGATCATTTTCAGGGGATTTCATTGACAAGAACTTAATCCAGTTCACGTTTCTTCACCAAATACAGGTAACAAAATTGATTAATTATTAAGTCATTTAATTTACAGAATTGTTACATATTAAGAAATTACAATGAAAACATAATTCAATTAGATAAATTAAATATTTAAATAAATGAACAGTGTTCTGGTCGTTTTCAGAATGAACTGAAGGGAGTTGCACATACATGGAACTTTCATCACATGAGATTCAACAAAAGGATTCCAAGTCCTCATGGCAAACCAGTTGTGCTGTACTCGTTGCCTGCACTCTACAACAAGAGAGATTACCTGCAGACAGTCAGTCCAGAAGCTGTTCAGCTGTGCGAGGAAGAGGTAACACAGAGAGATGCGCGCTTCTCTTGTGACGCCACAGTGTTTGAATTATGCACGTTGATTATGGAGGAGCGCAATTGGCAGTTTTCAGTGGAGAAGACAGAGTTGACCAAACTGTACCTAAACCTCAGACAGGAATTCAGAGAGGAACTTTTTGATGAGTAAGAAGTCAGTGATGATTGCAGTGACTCAATCAGAAGTTTGTACATTGGACGGTGTTTTATGTTTTGTTGTGGATAAAGAATTCAAATACCGGTACATATCAAAAGATGCTTGAATCCTTCATTTGTGTCACTTATATTTTTAGCTTATCTGGTCTTATATATAATTATTGATGTATCTGTTTGCTACAGATAAGTTTCCAAAATGACGTTTGACGACGCCCGTCAACAGTTTGATTAAAATCGACTATATTCAACATGTTAGCATCTACCGGGATACGAACTCGATCCGGAGGTTTCCTCGCCACATCTCCACTGGCTCTAGAGCATACATGGATCGAGTTCGTACCCCGGGAGGTAGATGCAAACTGACTTGAAACTGTGGAAACCCTTGCGCGCGTCAATCTCCGGTTTTCGATCAGGATCTCTGCTTTAAACTGAACCGATTGGCCTTCAAATAATATGTTATTAACCAGCCAGTACTAGTCCTCCTCGATGTAATAGCACCATTTATAAAGTTTGGCATTTGTGACTCCAATCTCATTAAAATCATATACTTGATTCGTTCCGTAGGTTAAACATACTTTGGAGTCAATAATCTAATATCATGTTTCTACTTTCACTTTCGCTTTCCATTGCAGTATCATGCTTTCAAAATTCTGAAAATCACGTAATGGATACGGCTCTACGGGATTTCTGCAGATCTAAGTAAACATATCATACGGAACGAAGTAAAGATATGATTTTAATGAGATTGATGTGACTCAAACAACTCACTGCATCTACCTTTAAAATTTCCGAAAATACTTCTTGCCTGTAAGATAGTCAGTTCTATGTAAATTTATGTTGCAGAACGCGGGGAAAATTAAGATTTATCTTGGGCGTTGCAATACTTGTTTGCATATGTGGTTGTATTGCAATAATAACATAATAACGACACGAAAACCCAATACTTTTCAGTATATTTGAAAAAATGACCCGACATTCACGTATGATAAGCAAAATTTAAGCTTGAAAGGAGCTTTTAGAACCCCTCCCCCCACCCACTGACGTGGTTTTCCGTACATTCCAAGCCCCCCCCCCCCCCCCCCCCCCCCCCCCCCCCCTGTCGTTTTTAAAGAATAATGATTTCTATATTTTCAAGGATCGAAGTAGAACGAAAATGTAGTTTATGATGTGTCCTTCCCCGATTACCAACATGTTTATGGTATTTGGCTTTCTGAAAATTAAAGAGAATAATAATAGTAATGATGATAAACTTAGAGCCTAATATCCAGTTCAGGACTACTCACTGGCGGTACATTATTATCCTGGGGGAATTCAATCTCATCAAAATCATATATTTGTTTCGTTCCGAAGGTGTAGCTTACTAGGTTTGTCAATCATCTAAGATCTGACGGACTCCCGGAGAGTCATGTTCGTACTTTCGCTTTCGCTTTCCATTGCACTATCATGCTTTCAAAATTCTAAAAGTGGATACGGCTCTCTACGGGATTCCGTCAGATCTTAGATGAGTGACATCCCTAAAGTAAACTTAACCTACGTCACGAATCAAATATATGATGTTAATGAGATTTGGGGGAATTGTAATTTCGATGCCCCATAGGTCTGTACTTAATTTTCCCATATTCAGGTACCCATTAATGCAGCTGGATGAACTGAGTGCAATGTGGATAAAGTGCCTTGCCCCAGGACACAACAAAGTATTCAATCCAAGTCACAAATCTTTGGTGTCTCCACCGGGATTTGAAACCTGTCTGGGTGATCAGTCTGATTAAAATCGACCCTAATTTGAGGAATTATTTTTGCATCTACCGAGATACAAACATCCTCGATAACTCCAGAGTATACGTTCCGATAATTCTCCACTATACTCTGGACACATTATAGGCTCGAACCGAGAATTTTATTACCTCCCTTAGCTGATATTCGTCCAACCCGCTGTCTACGCAGGTAAGTCCTGCATACCAATCAAACGGCTTCAACATGACACACACCCGCTTCGTCGGGAAACCATGACAGTCATTGCAGTGGGCGAAATGTCCTTCCAAAGTGTTCTCGGTTTTGTTTGAAAATCCGACTCATGGTTAGCAAAACTATGAAACATTTCTTTGAAGGGACGATGTTTTCTTATCCATTAAATATTCCCAGTTTTGTGTCAAGAGAGAAAAATAATCATGACCGTTTCATGATATCATCAGGGGAGATAACTCTCACAAATGGCTGAAAATATTATTTGTATTTTTTAAACAAATAATAAACAGCCATAGAACAAATATTATTTAATCATAAACCAAAAACTATTTCACACAATCATAATATGTCACCACCTTTCTTTATTATACACCAGAAAATGTTTAATTTATTATGTATTTTTCGACACACCGTTAATGAAAAATGGTATAAGCTATACAAGTCACAGATTGAGACCTTAAGCTGCGCCTGAACGAATGTGATTTGATTGGCCACTGAGAGAAGGCATGGTCAGCCAAGGGAGGTAATAAAATTCTCGGTTCGAGCCTATAATTTGTCCAGAGTATAGTGGAGAATTATCGGAACGTATACTCTGGAGTTATCGAGGATGAGATATAAACTGGTTCGATTTCTCTCGACAGGGTCTGACAACAGCCAGTATACGCGCATTTTCTGCAGACAAAAACCCAGTCTTGAACGGACCAATCAGTTCACCGCTATTAAAAAGAAAGATGGCGACGACCATGTCCAATGGATTAGCAGGAGTTACTTGCCCCTAGTTACTGATATGAACGCTTTTGCAAGTAGTCTGTCATTTTCTCACTGGCTGATGACGCGTTTCCGGCCAGAACATGCGACTGTACTGGCTGCTATCAGACCGTGTCGCGAGGTTTTAGATCGAGTTCGTATCCCAGTAGATGAACAATTTTGAAACTTTTTTTCCTCGCAACACGGTTTTAAATCAGACTGTCGGGGTGATAGACCAACACGCTAACCACTACACCACTGCTGGGTACTGGCAAAAGAAAAATTACATTGTGGCACGTGGAGAGTGCTTTAGGAAAGGTAACTCCATAGGTTTCGCTTGGCCACCAGAGCGAGCCAGGGTCGATTTAATGACAAGTTGTATTAATTCATTCCGATTTTCTAAAATTAACTTTTTGACCTGAATACGTAACGCATTTGGTAGATTACCGAAGTGCGGATCGTCAGAAATATATATACATAGATAGCAAATATATGTGCGTTACTTGTGTTTTCGAAATATTTGCTTGAAACAGTGCCTTTAATGAGGTCCAATAAGGGCCAGGTCGGGAGACATATTGTATTTTGGTTGGTTTCTGTCGGCATCGGTGTTGACCTAGTTGTTGGCGTTGTTGTTGGCTCTTTATAACTCCAAAACCATCTGACCAATCCTAACCAAATTTGGTATTCTGCCTCTCCATATGATGTAGATGCGCCTTTTGCCAGTTTGATATTTTCCAAGAAAATGTTTTTGTCCATTGCAAAAATTAGGACTTTTTAGGTATAGTATGTGTTTCTGAAACTATTTGACCACTTTACTATACTGCCTCTCTGTACTATGTAGATGTGTATTTTGAGTGTTGAGCTTTTTAACGATTCTATTCCTTTTCTATTTCCGTGGCAACAATTTGGATCTTTCACAATGGTGTTTTTTGTTTTGTGAGCAAATATATCTTGGAGTTGTTGAAACATGTCAGTAATTTACTTCAAACTTGAACGTCAACATATACAGAGACAGTGAACTGCGTTGTAGATTTCGAGATTACACATTGTAGTTGGATAATGGGAATAAACAACACAAAACATTAGAGGAAGTTCAATACTTTGACTCAATTTATTTTTCGCGTTGCTTGTCTATGAAACAATGAAGATCAAAATGATTAACACACTAAAACAATAGCACCGGTTAAATCAATTAAGCCTTAGCATTCTTGCAATTTTAATGCAGGCACATATTTGGTAGTGTTTGATTTGTAGTTTGCACACATTTATCCAAAGGGTGAAATAACATTAAAACCGTAAAATCTCAGAAAGCCAGTATCTCTTGGCTGTAACATCAAAATGATATAAATGAGAGGATATTAACTTACTAAAACAATAGCACGGGTTAAATCAATTAAGCCTTAGCTTTCTTGGAATTTTCATGCAGGCACATATTTGGAAGTGTTTGATTTGTAGTTTGCACACATTTATCCAAAGGGTGAAAGAACATTAAAACCGTAACATCTCAGAAAGCCAGTATCTCTTGGCTGTAACATCAAAATGATATAAATGAGAGGATCTAAAATTCAATCCTACAGCAAGTAATTTTGTTTATAAATAACATCAATCAGAAAAAATTGTCCTTAAATATCCCCTCTTGATTAAAATGAATCTGCAATACAAATCGGGTTATTTTACTTACTGTTACAGTTTACACACTGAACTCGCAATGCAATTATGCTACTAAATACTAATTGTGAAGTGTAGCATATACCTTCAAAGAAAGGGGTCTCCTGTCAAAGCAAACATGTTTGTGCTCACAAATATGAAAATAAATTAAATAAACACTTGCTCTGATCAAAGTAGAACAGTAACTTCTTGACTTTTAAACATAGTCCATAACCCACAAACCACTCTCAAGGGTCATATTGAATTCAGTTCGGAAGTCCATGAAGTTTTCATATTGATTAGGTAACTCGAGGACTTGGCCACACGTGTGGGCCACAGGTCTTCTTGCCAGACCGGAGATTGAGGAAAACCGAACAAAGATGGGCTTCAGAACACCAGTGACGTCTCGCAGACACAGGTCGGCACCAGTGCAGAACCGTAGAAAGCACCCGAGCGAGTCCTTTTCCAGTTCTCGAACATACTTCTTCAAGAAATCTGACGTCACTTTTTGATGTGACGACATATCTTCTGGAAACGACAGCATCTTCACCACTTTTCGAGGATTTGGGCGCAGAGAGTCGTACATGTCCTCAAGTGATATGCTACTTAGGTTAAAGTGGAACAATGAGAATTTCTCAAACCAAGCACCCTTGACATACATCGGCTGTTGGATCATTTCCTTGTGCGCAATTTCCCCCACCAACCTCTTGATATTTTCCTTTGTTGGCAACACTCTGCACTCATGGACACTGAGGATGTAAATCAATTCTTCCTCATCAAATCTTCCAGCCAGGGCCGACTTGAGTATTTCTGATTCTGAACATGGCAGAAATGAAAGGTACTCTGGAATAATCGACTCCTTTGTTGTTCCAAATGTGTCCAGTCCAAAGATGCAGCATGACATGAAGGACTTGGCCAATGAGATAGGAAAGTACTTTTGCCACTTCCAACCAAGATATAATACAGATGCAATCGCCTGCCACTCCTCATGATCGTAATCATGACGAATGAATGGCACTTTGCAAGTATTTCCAAGACAGTACTGGTCAAAGAATGAGTCCCAGAACTCTACCAATGCATCACGCATTACGCCCCCGTTATCCTCTGCAACCTCCAAATCTCCATTTGGTAATATCATCTGAAAATTGAACACATCTTTGTCCAAGTCATAGCCGTGTTTCTTAAACTCTGTTTTCAATTCGCCAAATACGTGACCTCTGTGGAGGCGAATGGTATGATGCCTGGCCTGATTGTTGCTGGTCAAAATTAGCAATCAAATCATCCAAGATGTCGAAGGAATCTGGAATGACATCAATATTGGCATGGATAGGCAGAATATTCGGAAGTTCATCTTCATTTGATGAGGCGGTATGATCCATTTCATCTCTTTCTGTCCAAGGATGATCTTGAGCTGATGAAACGGGAATGCTGGTTGTTGACGCCAATGTCAGAGGAGGTCCGGCTGTTGACGCCGATGTCAGAGGATGTCCGGCTGATGACGCCGATGTCAGAGGAGGTCCGGCTGTTGACGCCGATGTCAGAGGATGTCCGGCTGATGACGCCGATGTCAGAGGATGTCCGGCTGTTGATGCCGATGTCAGAGGAGGTCCGGCTGTTGACGCCGATGTCAGAGGATGTCCGGCTGTTGACGCCGATGTCAGAGGAGGTCCGGCTGTTGACGCCGATGTCAGAGGAGGTCCGGCTGTTGACGCCGATGTCAGAGGATGTCCGGCTGTTGACGCCGATGTCAGAGGAGGTCCGGCTGTTGACGCCGATGTCAGAGGAGGTCCGGCTGTTGACGCCGATGTCAGAGGATGTCCGGCTGTTGACGCCGATGTCAGAGGATGTCCGGCTGTTGACGCCGATGTCAGAGGAGGTCCGGCTGTTGACGCCGATGTCAAAGGATGTCCGGCTGTTGACGCCGATGTCAGAGGATGTCCGTCTGTTGACGCCGATGTCAGAGGAGGTCCAGTTGTTGACATTGCTGCGGTTGTATCAATATCTAGATCCTTTGGTTTGATGGCGAGATAAAAGCGGATATTAGTGAGTCCTGTTAGTTCTGATAATTGTTGAACTGTAATGCTGTCTTGAAGTGTGACAAATTGGTAGTCCATCAATTCAGTATCTTGAAATTTCAACTTAGTATCTTGAAATTTCAACTTAGTAACTTGAAATTTCAAGATAATGTTATGAATAATATCTTGAAATTTCAACTTATTATCTTGAAATTTCAACTTATTATCTTGAAATTTCAAGATAGTATCTTGAAATTTCAACTTAGTATCTTGAAATTTCAACTTAGTATCTTGAAATTTCAAGAAAGTCATCTTGAAATTTCAACTTCGTATCTTGAAATTTCAACTTTTATCTTGAAATTTCAAGATAAAAATTCAAAAACAGATGGCCCTAATATGCCACCGTAGTTTAGTTCTGCTGCTGTTAAAATAGGTCAAACTATAAATTTTAACGTAGGCATGGCCCGTTCTGTGGAACTAGGAATAAAGCTTCTACATGGACGTTGTCAGCCTACTCTTCACTGAACAAAAAAATATCATGATCCTTGATCAAGCGTAATGATACCTTCAATGTGGCGACACTCCAATACAGTCACAGGGGGCAATTACAATGTTAGTCGTGTTAAAATTCTAGCGCGATCTGATGCACCAAGTACTGTGCATGGTAACTGGGTCACTTATAGATGACAGGATATTTTGATCAATTTTCTGAGCTATGATAATAATAAGAAGTTGATAACCCACAGAATTGTACTTTTGAGATAATCACGTTTTAAAGTTTGGTTCTCCTTGTGACATCAGGATTTCACTTTACCTTGAAAGAATACTCATTATTACATTGACCAACTACTTGTTTAACTTGTAAAGAACGAAGATCACTCTATGTGTATTACAAATTGCTCTTTTATCACCTCAATGTAACAGTATGCGGAAAATGCACGTGGGTTATCACTGTTTTACCGAACGTTGGTTATCACGTTCTTGCCGAATATGTTTAGTTGAACACCATTCTGACCACTGAAAATTGCCTATTGTCATTCATATTCACCTTTAATACTATACAGAAGACCAAACAATATGCTTGGTTGCATTTGCATGCTTTTGAGAAACAATTCGCTGGATGACAGAACTTCGAATCTCTGCTTTATAGTCAATCCAATCAAAATATAACATTTTCAATACTTTCTATATAAAATGTTTTATTTCTCAACGAATACAAACAAATTATTGTCTTCTCAGATGATTTTCAACAAATCAAATAAAAACAGCAATATAAAAATGTCATTACCTCTGAGCATTTCCTGACGTCTTACACAATCTGGTGTAATTTAACATTTAAAAAAATATAGTGAGAATCATGAACAGCAATACGAACAATGGATTCTGGGATATGGACGGCGCCGTCAGGGAATAGCTGGTCCTTACAGTGAATGCATGTTTGAACAAACATGCCAGATCATCAACTCACAAGGTATACGTATCTGTCCTTGATTGTTCAAATGGTCGACACAGGAAAGAAACATCAACAGCAATACAAAAATTATTGAACTATTTTGGTGATAGTGCCTTCAACAAGTAGTGGGCAATTACAGCTTAATAACCTTCGAACAAACAGGGTAGTTATCAAGCACTGTTTTCTGGGACAAGTACAATATTGTGTTTAGATTAATCAATACAGAAATTGTCCTCCTCCTCATTCCTGAGGTCATTCTTTCGGACTGATGTGAGTGTATTGAAGTACTCTGAATACACAGGTGGAATGTATGGCAAGAGACTGACGACATCTGCAACTTTCTGCTTGTCCAATGCTCTGGGACCATCATACTTTCGTGGGAATTGAGCTACAGCAACGTCTTGTCGAGTTTTCCCTCTTCTACCAACAGAAACTGTGTTCCAAACATCGCTGTTAAAGTTTGGGCTTGTCTGTATGTTATCAAACTGTTCAGCTGTCATTCTGAAACGGACAACGTTCTCCATCAATGTTCTTTTGTTTGATTGAGAAGTATCCTTTCAGGTCTGTCAACTTCACGAAATCTTCGCTGGTCATTTCAACAACTTTCAGACTCTGTGCTGATTTGGTAATCACTTCTCTCCAGTGGCTGGGTGTGTACACCTGCTGGACATGTTTACGCACATAATTTTCAATCAAACCAAAGTCACGATCTGACGGAAGCATACTATGTCCACTGAGAGGGAAGTGATGCTCCACATTTTTTAAACGACCTGTAGCGATGTAATACAGCCACATGAATTGGATTGTCCAGTTTTTGTTTTGCCCCCCACAATTGTCAGAAATGGCAATGAGAGTATTACCATTGATGTTGTTTGATTCAATGTGTTTGCGAACACAGCTGCCAATTTCCTCAGAACCCCGCCCAGCAATGGACTCATCCCACACATAACAGTATCCAGTATCTGTTTTGCAGTCGTGCACATTCAAGTTGTATGACCAGACCTTACGCTTGTAAAAGGCAGGTCCGGTTGATAACTTAGGAGTTGGGAGGGCATGTTGTAAGTCAAACGTTATGACATGATAGTCATTTTCACTAGATGCTTTAACCTTCTGCTGTTTGATGTCATCCTGGCCAGCTTGAGCTTTTCTATGATGGAGTTCCTGAGCATTTTTCAATTGTAGAGCAACCTCCTCGTCCTTGTTGTCAACCGCTTCTTTTATTTTCATGACGAATTCGTCACACGTCTTGCACGTGTCCGTTTTAGGCTTTTGGATCCCAATGTTGAACTTTTCCGTGAAAATTCGTCTGTACTTATCTCTTGAAACTGGTTGAAACCCATTCGTCACACAGTATCCTGTTCCTCAGGATATGCATTCACTCTGTTTCTGTGTTTGCCTCTTCTATCCAGAACTGGAGAGAGATTTCCATCTCGAATCGTTTTTACAACGTAGTCAATTCTACCTCTGTTCTTCTGGAGGCCATGCATAGACAAAAACGCCTTTTTGCAAACAATGCTCCGACCCTCAGCACCCCGTACACTGTAGACTACAGAACATTTTCTTTTACGTTTTTCCTTGTCGCCGTACCTGCGTCTCACAGGGATTGCTTCAATGCAACCAAATAGATAGTTATTTTGATGATCCCTATTAACCAGGCCCCAAAATCCTGTAAATATCTCAATAATCTGATGTTGCCCAATCTCTTCAAAGCACTTTTTGGGACAATCACAGTCTGGTCCAACAGATTTTGCAGGGTATACTCTTTCCTTCTTTGAACTGTGGTTGTAACGTTTACCGCTGTCTTTCCTTTCCTTATTAATCTCCCTAACCCGTTTGTTTCTTTTGCGTTTTCGAGATCTGCCTCTCTGTTCCTGCAAACAAGATTAATGTCTTTTAAAAACTGCTATATCACATTCAATGAATCTGTTCCGTAAATGAGCAAGATCTTCAATTGAATAACTTGGGTTAAGTGACACAAGCATGGACGACATTCCAGAATGATAGGTGGCTTCCAGAATAATCTTTATTTGATCAAGTGTGAACAAGTGCAGCATCTAAATGCAACATACCAGGTTTCACTACAGAAAAAATATGGCAAGCTTTCATTTGTGTAAAACTCACATACAAAAAGTCCAAATTTTGACATGCCCCAATGTTCAGAAATTCCGCACTTTCAAGATGCCTACATCCATCCAATTGCAAGATCCTTAAGTTTGTCATGTTTTGAAGAAACTGAAGAGAGTTGATTGGTGTCTCAGTCAGATTTAATGTATGCATTTTCTTTGATCGTGAGAGCTGTGATGAAAGTATTTCATTGAATATGCCGTGGTCGAAATCAAATACTGCATATGGTAGTTCAAAGTAAATGAAGCAGGCTTGAATGACTCATGACAGTTCTGAATTGGTCTTCATTGAAACACATGACATCAACTGAAAACTCCTCAAAGCATCTCCAAAGAATACTATGAGAATTCACAATTCTGTGTAATTCTTTTGAAACAGGTGCAACGTTTTGCAGAAGATCTTCCAATGGGACAAACTTAAGGATCATTATCAAAATTTCTTCTGGTAAACTTAGCAGATTGATCTGGAAGGAAAAAAAAATCTTTGGAAGTGGAAATTGAATCATCTTTAGCCTTTATAACTATTATTATGATCCAACGTTATTATAGTGAACTAGTGACAACCATCACACAGTTATGCATTCTCATTCGGTAAAAACATGACAACCCAATCAGGTTGCTTAAATTGCAAAATATTAAGTAAGCTTCATAAATCAGATTATTACAGTGTTAACAACCTAAAAAAGCATCATTTGAGACCAATAAAACAATCAATGAGCACTTTTATTTGAAGTTATTTGAACTGTGCCATTTTAGGTCATTATTCGGCAAGAACGTGATAACCCTAATCAAAACACAAAAACATGAGAAAATCTTTGAAAAAATAACTTACCTTATTCGAAGACTTGGATCCTGATTCACTGGATGTTTGCTCATAATTAGGATCATGGGTACTGTCATCACTTTCAATATCTGAAGTGTGTTGTGACAAAGTTTCCTCCCGTGATATGCTTCCAGTCGGCATGTTTTGAGGGTTGTCACCTTCTTACCGAACTGATTTAGAGAATTGGTGCCTTATCACAAAGGCAGGCATGCTCTACTAAGAAAACTAAAGCAGCTAAGGGAGGTAACCCAATAAAATGATAGATCAGCCTCTTTGAACCCACAAGTGACAAAAATGTCAGAAAATCAGGTTGTGTGGGTTATCAACTTCTTACCCCGGACGGTTACAGCACATTTATATAGCAAAATATAGCAAAATGTACTATATTTTGTTATTTCCTTACATTCCACCTGATGAAGGAGTGAGTATGTACTCCGAAACGTCGCGTATTTTCACATTAAAGAAGTTGTTATCCAGAAAATCTTCCTGTTCTTATGTATACCACTTCTAAATGCCCTTCAAAGACCTAATATGCTTATAGTTTTTAAAATATCACATCTTTGTAAATACCGGGTGGTTTGTATGTTGTATGGCTTATTTTAAAGACAAATACTATGACGTGGGATATAAAATTGAAAGATAACATGATGACATAAAATTTCAAACGGACATTGGGTGTTGCATTCTCTTCCCAAAGAGGATACTGGCTTCAAATTTCCGATCCTAACCTCTGTTCGATAACGCGTGAAATCGAGGACTCTAGCAAAATTCCCTTGCGGGGAAATTGGAACTTCATAATGTAGCCTATCCCTGCTTTCTTAACAATGAAAACTAATCTTTTACCGGCCATGGCGTCCGAATGACTTCAAAGATGTAGGCATTTTACTCTTAAGGTTCTTGCTCTTTAGAATATGTCCATCGAATATGTTTGATGTAAATAACAAAAATGCACTGTTTTGGGCACGTGTCTCTGATTTGGTCTTCTTTATTTTTAAGCATGTTCATGATCAATAGTCTTCACAAAATCAAATGGCATATTTCGAAACACGAGAAAACATTTATCTTTCATTTATTTTATCATTATGATGTGTCATTGCCAAATGTCACTTTTATAATGGCGTCGCTGATTGCACAACTAGATTCAATTGCAACCAATCAGGACCAATCAGGACCTGAAATCCTATTTACATGTTCTTCTCCAGAACAAAAAGATCTAGAAGGCTGTAATATGGTGTGCAGAGTCTTTAGCCAATAGAGATTCTAAATTGTAGATTCGGTGACCATGTGTCCCAAATTAAGGGCTTCACAAGCCATGACCGAAAATCTATTTCAGTCTTCATCATCAACATTATAAACCCTGATGATCTACAGAGCCCCTGGGTCTATTTCTGTAGTATAAGTGTTAGGATCGTCGACTTCACGTGCCTTCTGGTTGGTCATTCTCGACTACGGGCCCCTGTGAATACAGTATCTAAATTAAAGTTCACAAGAGAGATGACGCTCGTAGCATTTATAACACACCACCCATACATATATTTAAATACGTTAAATGGGTCCCAATATCTACACTTTTAACTATCATTTAGACATTTATTTTCAAACAAAATCAACATTAACCCTATGAATAAAATATGAGAGAAATAGTGTGCTGCATAGTTCGATAGGAATTAATAGGTGTTTATATATAGAATATAAATAAACTACCCCGTAACTACACTATTTTACAGTCTTCTAAACTTTTACATTCATTTCCAAATCAATGTAACGTTAAATTACATATTCAACTGACAATCAACGATAGATTTTAGACAGACAATGAACAAATTCACCAAACATAGACTTCAATGTTAGGAGATACTCTTGAATACATTATTATATTCCTCACATATTTCATTTAGATACATTTTCTAAAAATATATATATATCAACGCTTTGTTTTGGATTTCTTGTTCCCATTTTGAAAGCATGTTGTCAGAATGACAGCGTGTTAGCATCGTCATATTCATCAAATTTGTCAGTTCATCTCTGTAATGCGATTGTTACCAAATTATCTTATTACCAAGGGACTCTAATATATATTGAGTGCATTGCCCTTAACGCCATAGCATATTGACTTGAGACTGAGGTATAAGAATCGACACCACTGAAAACAGTAACATGTGCCAAACGAATCATTATTACCATTTTCGCGACTGATAGTCTCTGTCGAATCTTGGTCAAATATCAAATGACAAGTTGAACGAGTTTGAAAGTAGAAAACTTTTCCCTCCTATGTAGAATTTGTTTCCGAACTTAGGATGATAAACATGTGAAAAGAACACGAAGAGGTGGCCTCAAAGTTGTGTACATTTCAGAGTTCCATGTTAAACTTGTGGAGATCAAAAAGACGGTTATCCTTGTCGGCAAAACGGTGTGCATATCAATTATCTCACACAGGCCTGATCGAGCTAGTCGTGATGCACGTGCAACACGCTGAAATGTACAAGCAAATACAATAGACCGCGTGATCAGTGTCAATATCGCACATTTACACAAACAGGTTCGATCCCTGTGTCGTAGAAAGTATTTGCAATTTGCTTGTGTTGGGAAATGCTATTTTACTAATTATCTTCACTAGCCTTGTATTTGAAAGATTCAGATTTTGAAAGAAACAAATATTCACAAATATAAAGTAAACTCATAACCAGGTGTTCCGACTGGGAAGGTTTCGAAATTTGTTTAAGAAAGGGTGTTACATGTATATGTCTTATAAACAGACACGGTACCATCTAGTCTTCCAATGTCATTCCAACAGGGATAAGTTCAGACGTACACATAACAAGATCTGCGGATAGATTTTGTCAATTGTGGCATAAAACAGGTTTGTGGCAGCCGATACCGCTAGCCGATTTTGGGATTCTATTTTCAATGATAAACCACGAAACATTTCCTTGGCAACGGTTATGTAGGTATCTTGGTATTTTATGATATTTTTTAAAAGGTTTTAAAACATATTGTCCAAATAACGACTCACACGAGTTCTCTTATATTCTTATACAATGGCGTACATGTGGCAGGGTTAAAAATCCTAGTAACATATATGTATGTATTTTTACAATAATTAATTGTAAAAACGTTGTTTATCTGAATTTCTTTATTTTATCATCGATGCTTCGCGAAATGCACCCAACAATGATGGATCATTATAGTTCACGATGATGTGAATAAAGGCGTTGATATATAGTGTAATTCCTTATTTGACAGTTAAACTTTCAGTGACTTGATGGCAGTCTGTTAATCTACTTGCGTATCTTCGTACACATGATGATAATAATAATCATAATAAGTTTACAATCGGAAGATCACAGGTAGTAAGTATGGAAAATATAATGGATTTAGAAGTAGAAATCATCCATAAACATAAATCATCATATATGTATGTATGTATGTATTATTTAACTTTTTAATTCAGTCACGTCGATATGAACAATTAAATCTCAAATTAAGGCCAATTTCAGAACATCTGATCTCATCGGTTTTTTCCTATTTTCTGTGCGGTTTAAGTAATGCAACATCTTCTAAACGAGTTTCAAATACCCATGATATTTGCATTTGTATAATCAAAAGGGTGAATACACCCTCGCGTGCAGCTGTACATTAAAAATTGAATCATTTTGAGGATGTATAGTCATTTGAGGAGCTACATGTGTAGAGAAATTGACGAGGTAAAGCCATTTGAGGAGGTAAAACCATTTGTGGAGGTAAAACCATTTGAGGAGGTCAAACCATTTGAGGAGGTAAAACCATTTGTGGAGGTAAAACCATTTATGGAAGTCAAGCCATTTGAGGAGATGAAGCCATTTGAGGAGGTACAGCCATTTGAGGAGGAAAAACCATTTATGGAAGTCAAGCCATTTGAGGAGTTGAAGCCATTTAAGGAGGTACAGCCGTTTAAGGAGGTAAAACCATTTGCGGAGGTAAAACCATTTGAGGATGTCAAACCATTTGAGGAGGTAAAGCCATTTGTGGAGGTAAAACCATTTGAGGATGTCAAACCATTTGAGGAGGTAAAGCCATTTATGGAAGTCAAGCCATTTGAGGAGGTGAAGCCATTTGATTGAGGAGGTGAAGCCATTTGAGGAGGTACAGCCATTTGAGGAGGTAAAACCATTTTAGGATGTCAAACCATTTGAGGAAGTAAAGCCATTTATGGAAGTCAAGCCATTTGAGGAGGTGAAGCCATTTGAGGAGGTACAGCCATTTGAGGAGATAAAACCATTTGTGGAGGTAAAACCATTTGAGGATGTCAAACCATTTAAGGAGGTAAAGCCATTTGTGGAGGTAAAGCCATTTGAGGATGTCAAACCATTTGAGGAGGTATAACCATTTGAGGATGTCAAACCATTTGAGGAGGTAAAGCCATTTATGGAAGTCAAGCCATTTGAGGAGGTGAATCCATTCGAGAAGGTGCAGCCATTTTAGGAGGTAAAACCATTTGCGGAGGTAAAACCATTTGAGGATGTCAAACCATTTGAGGAGGTAAAGCCATTTGTCGAGGTAAAACCATTTGAGGATGTCAAACCATTTGAGTAGGTAAAGCCATTTATGGAAGTCAAGCCATTTGAGGAGGTGAAGCCATTTGAGGAGGTACAGCCATTTGAGGTGGTAAAACCATTTGTGGAGGTAAAACCATTTGAGGAAGTCAAACCATTTGAGGAGGTAAAACCATTTGAGAAGGTAAAGCCATTTGAGGAAGTCAAACCATTTGAGGAGGTAAAACCATTTGAGAAGGTAAAGCCATTTGAGGAGGTAAAACCATTTGTGGAGGTAAAACCATTTGAGGAGGTCAAACCATTTGTGGAGGTAAAACCATTTGAGGATGTCAAACCATTTGAGGAGGTAAAGCCATTTATGGAAGTCAAGTCATTTGAGGAGGTGAAGCCATTTGAGGAGGTACAGCCATTTGAGGAGGTAAAACCATTTGAGGAGGTAAAGCCATTTGAGGAGGTAAAACCATTTGTGGAGGTAAAACCATTTGAGGAGGTCAAACCATTTGTGGAGGTAAAACCATTTGAGGATATCAAACCATTTGAGGAGGTAAAGCCATTTATGGAAGTCAAGTCATTTGAGGAGGTGAAGCCATTTGAGGAGGTACAGCCATTTGAGGAGGTAAAACCATTTGTGGAGGTAAAACCATTTGAGGATGTCAAACCATTTGAGGAGGTAAAGCCATTTATGGAAGTCAAGCCATTTGAGGAGGTAAAACCATTTGAGGAGATAAAGCCATTTGAGCAGGTAAAGCCATTCGAGGAGGTAAAACCATTTGAGGAAGTCAAGCCATTTGAGGAGGTAAAGCCATTTGAGGAGGTAAAATCATTTGAGGAGGTAAAACCATTTGAGGAGGTAAAGCCATTCGAGGCGGTACAGCCATTTGAGTAGGTAAAACCATTTGAGGAGGTAAAACCATTTGAGGAGGTAAAGCCATTTGAGGCGGTCTAGCCATTTGAGGTGGTAAAGCCATTTGAGGAGGTAAAGCCATTTGAGGAGGTCAAGACATTTGAGGAGGTCAAACCATTTGAGGAGGTAAAACCATTTGAGGAGGTCAAGTCATTTGAGGATGTCAAACCGTTTGAGGGGGTAAAACCATTTCAGGAGGTAAAGCCATTTGAGGAGGTACAGCCATTTGAGGAGGTAAAACCATTTGTGGAGGTATAACCATTTGAGGATGTCAAACCATTTGAGGAGGTAAAGCAATTTATGGAAGTCAAGCCATTTGAGGATGTCAAACCATTTGAGTAGTTAAAGCCATTTGAGGAGGTAAAGCCATTCGAGGAGGTAAAACCATTTGAGGAAGTCAAGCCATTTGAGGAGGTAAAGCCATTCGAGGAGGTAAAACCATTTGAGGAAGTCAAGCTATTTGAGGATGTCAAACCATTTGAGGAGGTAAAGCCATTTGAGGCGGTAAAGCCATTTGAGGATGTCAAACCATTTGAGGAGGTAAAGCCATTTGAGGAGGGAAAACCATTTGAGGAGGTTAAGCCATTTGAGTAGGTAAAACCATTTGAGGAGGTAAAACCATTTGAGGAGGTAAAGCCATTTGAGGCGGTCCAGCCATTTGAGGAGGTAAAGCCATTTGAGGAGGTAAAGCCATTTGAGGAGGTAAAACCATTTTAGGAGGTACATTCATTTGAGGAGGTAGAGCCATTTGAGGCGGTATAGCCATTTGAGGAGGTAAAGCCATTTGAGGAGGTAAAGCCGTTTGAGGAGGTAAAACCATTTAAGGAGGTAAAACCATTTGAGGAGGTATAACCATTTGAGAAGGTAAAACCTTTTGAGGAGGTAAAACCATTTGAGGAGGTAAAGCCATTTGAGGCGGTCCAGCCATTTAAAGGAGGTAAAGCCATTTGAGGAGGTAAAGCCATTTGAGGAGGTAAAACCATTTTAGGAGGTAAATTCATTTGAGGAGGTAGAGCCATTTGAGGCGGTACAGCCATTTGAGGAGGTAAAACCATTTGAGGAGGTAAAGCCGTTTGAGGCGGTACAGCCATTTGAGTAGGTAAAACCATTGTATTTTAATATCAAATCTGTATATGATATGTTTTTGTATTCTGTCCATGTGTACGTCACGTGTATGTAACTGTTTACATAAGCATTTCTTGTTTGTTAGCCAATTCCGATTTTTATGGAAAGAAAAATATGTAAATATCAGTTAAAAGGGTTCTCTGTATTGTAATATCACGTTTCAACTCTGTTTATCACATTCTACTCTTACTGTCTCTCAGTTTCAGGCTCGGTAAATATCGTCACATTCGCTCTATTTTATTTGAGATAATGCATTATGTAAAATCCTTGACATTTATCACGATTTATGACATCGATAGCGTTTCAGATATATATATATAAAGAGTCAAATTAAATAAACTGAAGACTTTGCAATGTTCTTCAAATGTCAAAGAATTAATTAAATTGATCTGCTTATTATTACTACTATATAAGGTCTAAATGATGTTCATTAAATGCTACGTGCAGCTCTTATGTTCACTTACAAAGTGAAGTATACTGGTATGAAGAAAATGATTCCGTAACTATACGTATTCTAGTATAAAACTGGTTCAAAACAATGCAATACCTGCAGTCATGTGTGGTTTATAACGATTTCTGACTATATAAATTTAAAATAATAAATAAAATAAGTAAAGGCGACTTTATACAGCTTTGACGACGTCATTATCTCTACCTTATTAGCTTTACAAATGTGTCAACGATTATTTTGATATTAATTATACTCGTATCCACAGGGCGTCTTGTTGTTTCAATTTTGCATTCATCCTGTAGAGTCCATATGAACGTAAATTAAGTCGGTATAAATGTATCTGTATTGAATCTAATCACTTTACAGACAAACAAACTGAGAAACAAACACATTCATACTTTATTAAGTCTTATTCCAAACGTTTTACATAAAATACAGAAGGTAGAAATTTTAACCAAATAAGCTTTGATCCACATATTGGTTATGATTGATCAGGATTACAAAATATAAAAAATAAACCTTTATTAACTATGTTTTCGATAACATGACTGGAAAAATCTAAAAATCTAAACTAATGACTTTAAATCTCAATAATAACATCTGAAACATTCATCATCAGATCGGATATTGTATTACCTAGTTTTCATTTGTGCAAAAAGACTGTGATTAAAATTCCGTGAAAAATGATAATGCTAAATAATCTGTTAAAACCGCCTCAGAAATAATGTCTGTTTTGATGATGTTTACAGCGAAATAATCTACAGCGAAGTTATTTACATGTAACAGAAATTAGGAATCTGGAGAGAAAGAAGCAATTACAAAAACGAGTATGTAAATCCACCAGTAAATGCTCTATACATATTCAACTAATTGCATGACACAACGTCCTTTTAGATATCGGAAGAAGTTTGGTTGATTCGTGAAAGACATTTGAAAATGTTAAGTTATTGACATGTACACACACTTTTATTGCGGAATAGTTTTAAATGCAAATAATTAATTTAATATGGTTAATACACATGATACGGAATATTATAAATAACTGGGACACATCTGCATCATTTCATTAACTGATTGAAAAACGTAAAAATTGTCAAATTGAAGGATGACATGACAACTGGACATGTTTCATAAACTACTTTTTAGTTATGCATATCTCGTTTATTTTGAATTTTTTAAACTCTAAAACTACTCTCATGGTAAAACTTCAAAGATGTATTAGATTATTTAATCCCTCGAGTGGCGTAACATGAGGAGGATTAAGGGCTTTGATCCCCCGCTTTGAAATTTGTGTCTGTCAATTAGATGGCCCCCGAATTTGAGCCACCCCCTCACAATCACCCACTTGACAATGCATCGATCTGCCTTAGTTAACTACAATAAATTACTTTCGTGACATTGTTTTTATATTTGATCTAGTTATATTTCTCGTAATGTTAGTACAAACTTCAATTCGACATTCAATCTATCTTACTTTTTATTTCCACATATGATGTCGATGGTAATGGTGATTTATCGCTTGAAAGTAAGAATGAATATACTATGAAAAAATCTCCATTTGACTATTATTTTTTTTATCAAATGAATTTTGACTCAGTTTTTTTATATATCTATTTCTGAAACCCCTTTCAGTTTTATTGAGAGAAATTTATATCGTCAAGATTTTGTATTTAAACATTTTCTTGAAGACATTCTTGTACATTTTGCAATTAGTAATAAAGAAACATTTATTAGTGATAATGAAAAATGAAGTTATAAAGTATAGCACCTGTTTCCAAAAGAGATACCTTCTCAATGGCGTTGAAGATCAAAGTATTCTGGAATTTTATAGATTGTGCTGAAATTGACTTTTTAGGGATATTTTATGAACGTTTCAATTACGTTTTTGCTGTATGATTGCTTTCAGTAATGAAATATTAATGATTCTTTGATGTGAGTGATTTCTTAGAATAAATATATCTAAAGGTCCTACTTGATATACCTATTATGAGAACTAATATATTTAATCCGATAGTTCTCCTTTTACAACATGCTGGAGAGATCACGGACAAGTACATCAACATAGGCGGGTGGGAGAAGAGCTTGTCAAAATGTTGTTTCTCAGTGTGTATGATCGGTCAATATTTATTCATTGATACATCCTCTGAAAGTGTTTATTAAATATGATTGGGGTGGGGGTTCTTGGTTTATCTAACAATAATAAAGAGAGATGTGACTATACCTGATTGTAATTAGTAAAAATGCTTATAATTTCATTAGTAATTACGTATAGTTAAGTTATATGGTAAAGCATCTGTTCCCAAAAGAAATATCCTCTGAACGTGTTGAAGATGGAAGTATACACGAGTTTATATAGTGTGTGCAGAATTCGTCTGAAGTCGTATTTTATGAACGTTTCAATTACCTTGTTGCTGTCTAATTGGGTTCAGATTTATTAATGACTCATACGATTTCTTAGAATGAATATATCTAAAGGTCATACTAGATATACCTATTATTCGAACAATTATCCTTAATCCGATATTTTACAACATGCTGGAGAGATCACGTAGGTCGACATAGGCGGGTGGTTGAGGAGCTTATCAAACAAAATGTTGTTTCTGAGTGTGTGTGGTCAGTAAATATTTATTCATTGATATATCCTCTGAAAGTGTTATTCAATATGCTCGTTCGTACAGAATGCTTTCTCAATATACTATACACACGTGGTCATGGGCATAACTGAGTTCAGCAACAACGAACGCGGTTTGTGAGTGAATGGGTGACAGGTTTCACGGCTAACCAATGTTATGATAGGAAGAGCTGGTCTTCTGTCCCACACTGTGACTGCGCCCATTTCAGTTATACATAGTACAGCGTATATGAGTTTGCACCTGTTCTAGTTATGGGAGTTGTATTAGATTTAACCTCACTTTTTTGGCATGGAAAGGTAGATAAGTTAATACTCTTTACTAGGAAAGTGCAAATGCAAGGATATCTGATAGTTAAATGGTGTAGAATCGAAAAGGCGCCCATTTCAGTTACACATAGTGCAACTTATATGAGTTGGCGCCTTTTTTTAGTTATGGGAGTTGTATTAGACTTAAACTCACTTTTTTGGCATGAAATGGTAGATAATTTGATACTTTATACTAGGAAAGTGCAAATGCCAGGATATCTGATAGTTAAATGGTGTAGAATTGAAAAGGCGCCCATTTCAGTTATACATAGTGCAGCTCACTGGGGGGAATTGAGGGGGTATATTTCACGTCTCAAGCGAGGCATAGGTTACTATTTGTCATACACAACGCGGAAAACATGATCATTGATAACTTTTATTTCTTATTGGATTTGACAATTTGAGACATAGAATGCCCATTTATCCTATTTCGCCTGCTACATATCACGAGCTCTCAATGTACAACGTCACGAGTAGAACATGGCAAGAAGAACACTTTGCATGTGTGAAGTAAATTGCACGAGGTTTTTCGAGTTTGACTGCTTGTAAGCTGTTCGCATTATCCAATCAGCAAACAATGATATTGTGACGTGTGCACACGTTTTAAAAACTTGACAAAGTCACTGGAGCGAACACCTGATTTATGGAATACCCTTAGTTACAACGGAGTAAACAAGGAACATATGGATAATAATTGTGGCCCAGTTTCGGAGGATGTAACAGCGATTACTGACACATGTTGGAAAGGAGGATTGTGTAAATTAAATGTGTTCTGTAAGCAATGAAATGCTCAACTGCATCGATTATTAACGCAGATTCGTTCATTGTTGGGTTGATATTGTGTTTGTCTTGTTACTGGATATTTCTGTTGGATTCTTTGAATTAAACAAATTATCAGCAACGCCTCATCTGTAGAAGTAGAACAGACGGGGCAACCGACACCTGCATAATTTATCTGAGCGATGTTCTACTCAACTCGCACCGTGCTACACCGACACTTAAACTTGAAAGGCATTGTAGCATGTTTTTGCATTTTGTATATGTTCAAATTGGTTATTCATGATAATAATGGTTTATGCAGTTTATAAACAGCCCCTTTTCAAGATCCGATGTACATATCAACCTCCGATGACGTCATGTCAGGTTGATTTGGTTTATAAACAGTTATCCGTTACAATTGCCATATCATTCCTAGGTGTTTTGCATGTAGAACAGTTCTCTACAGCAGGCCGAAGCCGAAGCCGAACGCTATCCTGCCTCACCCAACTCATATAAGGATAGTAGGAATACACCCTGAATGCTTGCGTGCTATTTATTATTTATAAAGTGACCAATGCAAATGTTTACAGTTATACGGTTCACGAATGGAGTGTAGATATGTTGCACCAATGTTTGTTCAATTGATTATATCAACGGCAATCCGTCCAATAGAGGTCAGTGACCTCATGTCCGAACACGGTTGCAGTATCTTTCCACTTTTACAATATCAGGTATTTCCCTTTTCAGCACAATCTTACCTACATACGCTGCTTCTTTATTTTATAAAGAAATCCTATTTCTTGTATTGAGGTTAATTATAGGTTTTCGCAACGGTCAATTCAATATCGGGTGTCAAATCTTAATGATTGATTGATTAATTGGACAAAATGCTCAATACTGTTTTCATATTTTCAGATATCATTCAATAATCACCATGTGCTGTGCACTGAGGCGAAGTGTTCTGCCCGGACGATGACCGCTGGGTCAATGCGATTAAAACAGGGCAAATAATGTGAAACACCAGCATTACAAAGACAAGACAAAATAAAAACTATAAACAAGAGAAACATATGAACAGCATTACTTAAAAGGGTACATACCCCCGCATTACAGCGTCCGTCTGTCTGTCTGGCCATCCTTCACAAAACTTTTTGCAGAGCATATCTCTAAAACTATTCATGCTAGCTTCCCCAAACGTGTTCGCATGTTAGCCATATGACCTCTAGTTTTGCCTTTGGAGGGTAAGAACAATTTCTGAATTTTGTTTGTTCCATTGAAACGTGACCAAACAGTGACCCTTTATGGAAATCATTTTGTGCGGAGCATAAATCCCAAACTAAACTAAACTAAACATGCTAGCTTCACATGACTTGATAACTTGAGGTTAATTATTTTGTTTTCGCGCAAATCAATTAAGTGTTACAAATCGTAATATATTTTAGTATTATTGAACAATATGCACAATAGTGCATTTGTCTTTTTTAGAGACATTTAGAAGTTTTGTTCAAGTAAAAGAGATTGCAGAAGGATTCTTGACTCTTTCTAGCTCTCTTGAAGTTCACGTGACAGATAATTACCTCTACGGACATTATATGTTGGAATCAATTGAGAATAACATCGAAACATTATACACTTGCAATTGATCATTAAGACGATTTTAATTTACCCATTTACAATACCACAATTAGCACGGCGAACACTTGAGGCGTGACTGTGAGTAAACACAGACGAGGCCTGCCAGACAGCTGCAGTCCCTGGCGCCTCATTAATTAATTAATGGTGATTATCACTACCGCTAGATGAATTTATGAGGTGTGTTAAATCGCTGAAAACACATCTTTATGTTCTAATTATGTAATTGTCATCCTTGGAATTACCTAGTTGGATATCTAAAGATTCGATAAATGTAAAAATTAAGTTGTTTGATTGAAAGTTTGTTAGTCAAATTAACAATCAAAATGTTGCGAAATTACGTTGAATTATGACTATCGCCGATAATGGGATTACTCCAGTAACGTCACAGAAGTCATCTCTTCAGGGGCCACATCCCCGCAGGCTAAATTAGGCGTTTTTTTCAAATTGTCAAATTGTTATCCCAATTTAATGAATCCGAATGTGACCATATGTATTTACATCTATCCTTTAAGGGAGTATATATATATATATAACACGATATGTAAACGATATAACAGCATTCTTATATTTAGACTAAATATAGCTTCATATGATTAAAGGTTAATTAGCAAAATACAATACTGCAGGTCGAAAATGTATATTGATTGATCAAAAGGCCTCCATGCTGCTTTTGTGTTAAATACGTTATTTATTAACCATAACGTTTTTTCTATCAAACACCAGTTTCGTTCTGTGCAGACCGTGGGGTCCTGCATCTGGGCACGGGAGTATAAAGACATGTTAACTGAACAGTTGTCATTGCAGGTCAGTATCCCTCTCCCGCACGCATCGGGCGAGATATGCATTCACAAAGTAAATATGCATTTTATTGTAAATGCATATCTGGCACTATGCGTGCAGAAGGTGGTCAGCATCATGCATTGAATTTCCAATCTCGCAACTCCTTATTTACTCGAATTTCTCGTGTCTAACAAAATCTCCTAACGGCTAAATAGACATTACATAATGATATCCCTGCTTTTCATCCAATGAACTCACATCGACTTCATCGTTTACATTGTTATTCCAAAGATATTAGCCTTTGGTCGTAAAGCTAATTAGCATATGTCTGATGCAAATAACGCAAATAAACTTTTTTTCGGTTTTTGTCTCTGATTTGGTTTTGTTTATTTGGTCATGGTCAGCCGTTTTCAAATAGAATTTTTATAGGAAAATGCACTAAACTAGAAAACATTTATCCTATGTTAAAGTTTCCAAAAATAGTATTTATGACGTGTCATTGGCAGTTGACACCTACCTGCAAAACTAGCTTCCAATGCAACAAATCCATTTCTAGCTAAAGAATTCGCCATAGTCGAACAGAGATTGCTACGTGTTCCAAACACTAAATAATTTCATCCCCCAAAAAACCATTAAATGCAAAAAAGAAACATTTAAAAATAGTCTAGACTTATATTCCTAAACAATACTACACGATCATCCATCGATCTTCTCTTGAATAACGGAGACAACATCAAAGCAAATAAATGAGAAAGAAAAACCAAATACGTTCTGGAAAGATGTTTAAGTTATAAAGGACATTATATGAAGGATAAAATATCAATAAAAACGAATACGACATCCTTCCCTCAAACCGTGTTGCACAATAAGACCATAAAGACAGGAGGAAGTACATACTTCAATAAACAGTATTCAGACAAAGGAATCAGCTACGTTAATGATTAAGTCGGCACAGACGGAAATTACTTGAACTTATCTTCTGTGCTTCTTCTAAAATAGATATGATATAAAAACAAACTTCTTTGAATGACATGGCATTATTAAATCGGTTGATTCTTACCTTAAATAATAAAAACACTAAACTATAATCAAAACACAAATGTTGTCATACTTCATAAAATATGTATATGAAACGCGAACAAGATGCAGAATAGCCTATGACACATTTGACACAAGTCCTGTCGGCATCATGATCACCTAACACATTCGAAAATGGGATAATAATCTCGCATGCATCTTTACAGAACAAACATGGAAAACAATACATCATTACCATTTCGCGTATATGCTAACAGTAAACTACAATGGTTTCAACACATCATAATTTACAGAATGCTATCCACTAACGACCTCTTACAATACTATATACAGACATCAACATTAGCGACCTTTGCAAAAACGGCATTTAAACAATAATTATAATCATAATAATGTTTATTTCCTCCAAAGGAGAGATACAACATAGTTAGTTAAGACATTAATTACAAAACAATGAAAATGCGATAATGCGATAACGCGATAACGCGGTAACGCGATAATGCGATACTACGACATGGATTGACACTCCTATTCACATTATAAAATGCGACAATAGTCTTTTCATGTTGCATCATGCAGCACAGCACATAGGTTGTAGAGTCCATTTATCGCGGTCACTGCAAAGAGTTCAAGGTCGTCTTGGTGCAGCTGCATCGGTGGCCTGCAAGATAGAAGACAGCTCACCAGGTCTGCATCAGACATGGTATGGAGGGTCACACTCAGATCGATCGGTCCGATAGACAGTACCTGAAGCCACATGTCATCCCGTCTATGTTCTGTGTTTCTACAGTGGCATACTGTGTGAATGAGTCTGTCCTGCATGTCACGGTCAAACACATCACAGACACCATGTACTTCTCCTACACGCCACATTGCGTTAAGGGTCACTATAAAGTGGCATGTTTCTTTCATGGCTGGAAACGTTCTTGCTATTTGCCAAGCTATGTGAGGTGTTGTCATGTTGTTGAACTGCTTGAACTGTATCAGGTCTGGGTCCATCTGAATCCGTTGAATCCTTGCCTTGTGTTCATAATCGGACACCGTTCTTTTCACAAGATTCTTCCACTGAATTCGGTTGCATAATTTCCCGGTGTTCAAAAACTCTGTCAGGTGGTCACTCAGATTGTATTTTGCCAGGATTGAAGCTATTTCTGGAACAAACCCTTGGGGCCTGTTAGATCACTGATTTTTGTAGAGATATAGTCTTGCTAGAAACATCTTTCTACTCAGGTACTGGTCCAGGTTGTTGCACAGTTGGGCAAGAAATAGCATCTTCTTAGTGTCAATGTACGCTTCGATTGAGTCAGCTCCAATCATGACACTGCATATATCTGTTCGAACTGTTCTTGGAAGCCCCTGGGCAAGTTTCAGACAAAACCCCTGAGCTCTCTCAAGGGCGATAATTTCACCTTTGTTCATGTTTGACCACAGTTCAGAGCCAAAGAGTGATTTTGGAAGGCACACAGTCCTAAAAGCTTTTGCTGTGGTTAGCGGATTTAAACCTCTTCTGTCTCCCCCTGCTCTCTGCAAGCTAAACATCGACGCTTTCATCTTGGTGCAGGCACTGATGGTTCTTTTCGATGAGTTCATATTCTGGTCAAGAACAATACCCACGTGTTTCAGGTTCTCAGTCATTGGAATGTCTTTGTCATAGAGCTGTACTTTGCAAGCTGAGACTCTCCTACGTTTTGAGAATATCATCAACCTACTGTTAGGTGCTGAAAATACAAAACGCCAGTTTGCACTCACAGGACGAAAAGTGGTAGAATCCATTTGCCGGATCCTTCCGGATTCTCCCAAATTTTGGCAGATCCTTCAGAATCCGTGAGAATCCGGAAGGATCCGGCAAGCGGATTCCACAACGTTTTGTCCTGTGACTGTATTCTTCACAGTAGTTCAACATCTCTTGCATGTTAGTTGTGAGCGGGGTAACCAACGTAATATCATCAGCCTGCGTTGGGGCTGCAACATGGATGTCTAGGACTATGGCACCTTTCTGCATCTCAGAGAGTCTCGAAAGTAGAGCATCAATGTAGACCAAGTAGAGTTTGGTCGACAGGACACTTCCTTGACGCACACCACGATTGAGGTTGAACCATCGGGAATGCACATTGTTTGCCAGGACACGTTTCATATCTGTGTACATATTGTAAAAAATGGACCAAAGCTGTGGGTGGATACCTATCTCATGGAGTTTCCATAGTAGGCCTGCATGCCATACAGTAACAAATGCTTTGGAACTATCTAAGAATATCACTTTAAGTTCGGCGTTGCGCTCCAAATAATGGTTGATTGTCTCTAGTATGATGAATGGAGAATTGCATGAAGAGAGGCCTTTCTGGAATCCACATTGCTGTGGGTCGGGGAATGATTTGGAGTCACAGACTAAAAGAGACATAACTAATGCGTATGATATAGACAAATATATCTCTTTCTCCACCTGCAACTAATCCATAATCATGAAATACTGGTCTGTATGCCACTTTCTATTTACCAAATCATTCCTCTATTTACTTAATCAACTTCACTGTCTATACCAATACGGCTCCTGTACTAAAGCCATAATCATTATTGTTTTCAGTGTGTATGCACAGTGTGTGTGTATGTGTGTGTGTGTGTGTGTGTGTGTATGTGTGTGTGTGTGTGTGTGTGTGTGTGTGTGTGTGTGTGTGTGAATTTAGAACTTATTGTAACGAGTGTACCTTCTTAAAAGAAAAATAAAGTTATAAAAAAAACAGAGACGCTAGATTCAACATTAAGTGGCAGTACATGATAAACATAATATGATATAAATGTAAGAACCACGAACCCCTTTGGATCCACCACTGAGTGTTCATGCACATTTCGCGAATATTTCTCGAAATACGGTGTACTTAATTCTACACAGTAGTGTATGTGATGGGTTTTTTTAAAGGTCATGGTGATATTCAGTACTGTTCCCTTGCACACACGCAACTGCTTACAAAACTTAGAGTGCTTCTTGTATTTACAGTGAATCTTGAAACATGAGTTCAGTCAAGTCCATGTTTGCACGTTGCTTTACAACAACACTTGATAGACTGTATATTATTACCAAATCAACATTACATCAAGACATGAAAATCTTGACTGTACACCGTGTAGCGTGACACATTTAAGATCCAATAAGGTACGTTTCTATAAAACCTGTTTACGAAATGAATTTAACAGAATCAAAGACACCACAATCCTTTATCGACTTTCCATCGATTCGCGATTCAATCTCCACAAGCAGTGTGTTCACTAAAGAGCAGATATCCATAATCTGGCTGTGAGCCGGGTACAATACATGGGACCTGCATGAGTGTCCCCCACATCCACTGTGGTTGATTGGTTAAGCCGATAAAGCACGCACCTTGCTGCGGAAGTTTCAGTGGTCGACGTACAGGTAAATGTGTCTCTGTGTAAGAAAAGAACCAGTGTTAGACAGAGCTTAACACTGTCTTCATTTCTTGAATCTGCATCAGAAAAGCACTGTCAAAGTACTTTTATTTGACGAACTCACAGAAACAGTGAGTCTGACTCCGAAGCTTGCCTGGAAGTACCCATACAGGTACGGACTAGCTGATGAAACTGGAAACAGCTGCTGACAACGTTAAAAGTGAGAAAACACTCTTTGTTTCATATGTATACATGTGAACATTTTCTTAGCGTGCATTAAAGGCTGGTTCTTTAAACCGAACCCTAAGGAATTTCTTTGAAGATCGAGTGTGTGTGTGTTATTCACTTTCAGTAATTAACGGAAGACATCACATAATTGGATTTGGACTTTTGAATTCTGTGATTATAACTAATGGAATATTGACTATCATCTTCTTGGAACTTGGACTAATATTCTTTTAACTTACGGATTCGCTAAAACATTACTTCAACTTTGAACCTACCTACTGAACGGAACGAAAAAGCAAATACCACTGTTTGAAGTTTAATTAATAAGGAGATAAAGGTGCATAAAGGTAACACATAACATAACACGTAACATAATGTGTTTCAGCGTAAAATAAAAGGAACTATTCATTGGATGAGCAGGAATACATTCAGATGAATAAATGATAGTCGTTCTGTGAATAAATTCTACTCATAGATTCTACTCAAAATCAAGGAACGAATTTACATAAAAGGTGGATCAAACGTTTGAAGTTTCTGTCTGTGTTTAACGAAACGATAAGGATGGAAAACTGGATTTCTTTTGTCAATTATCAGAACAAAGCACAAACAAACAAGCTCACTAGTTTGATTTCCTGAAAGAACATTGAAAACAGCTATCCGTCTCTGTCAGTCAATAAAGAAAGGAGATAGAACTTCTGAATTACAAACAAAAATAAAAATAATTGATTTATCTCATGACAATTTATATACCACTTCAAAAGTCTCGGAAATAAATGTGATTGAAATATCAGTTGGATATCTAGTTGGTGGTTGTACAGCGCTTTGAGTTTGAAATGATAATAGCTTTCGGTGGGAAAGTGTGAACTGTCTCTGGGATGCTAAGAAAACATTGGATTATATGGTATAGTCAGTTAATATATTGGAAATAAATTGGAAAAGAATTTTAGCTTCCAGTTTCCAACCAGATTCTGTTGCCAGTTTCCAACCAGATTGGCCATTCGTTTCCAACCACAATTTTCCACCAAGATTCTGTCATCAATTTCTACCTAGATTCTGTCATCGATTTCCAACCAGTGTCAGCATCCCCAAAACACCTTCAGGCTCTTACTATTGTGTTTACAATGGCGGTGTGCACTCTTATGACGACGATGACCGCGCTTATGTACACAAACATGAAGACTCCATGTCATGGCGGACTGGTGATCACGACTCAAGAAGACTGTCTGTTCAACTGTTTCTTCAATAAACGATGTCAATCCTACTTCTTCAAGGCGGACACTGGCCAGTGTTGTAATATTGAGGGACAGAGGATGCTTGAAGCCGATCTCCTACCGGAACCAGGCGTCAACTACTACTGGCTATATCCAGGTAAGAGGGTTTTTAATTCGAAATTCTGCCATATTAAAGTCAGATTGTAGGTCATGACATCAGAAAATGGTGGTTGATTTAAAGGGACATCGCGTCGACGATAAAACTGAGTCTCATATTTATCTCACTTAGCTGATTAGAGTGTCTACTAACGAGTTACGCTTCACTTCACTGTCTACATGCAGTAGTTTTTATTACCAATTGTCAATTGTCTGAAATTCGGTGTCTGTGACTTGTTAGCAGATATGTTAATCAGCATTGGTAGAAACACATGATCCAATTGTTATTCTCGACGCGGTGTCCCTTTAACTATCGATAATTATTACGTACTTCTACTTCGCAGACAAGTCAGCATGGTGTTGTCTCCTGTGTTACGACGTAAGTTGTAATAAACGCGGTAAGATGTAATAACTGCGGTAAATTGTAATACAAACGCGGTAAGATGTAATACTGCGGTAAATTGTAATAAAAACGTGGTAAAATGTAATAAAGTTTACTGCGGTAAATTGTAATAGGGGGTGCGGTAAAATGTTTCGATGAAAGGTGCGGTAAATTGTAATACGATGTGCGGTAAATTGTCATATTTTCTTTTATAGAAGTGGATGTTGATGAAAGTAATTTTGTTCAATCAAAACATGGTACCAACTATTAGAGGACGGAGTAAAGACGACATGGGCGTACTAAGAATTGTCTATCGTATTTGAAAACTTCTTCATAACAGTTAGCTGTCTCTGTCCCGTTCGAGGCCGTTTTACAACATTTTTTGGAAGGAAAAGAACGTAGTAGGAACTTCTTTTGTGTGACGGAGACATATGCTTTCGCCAACCAAATGCTAACTACTGCAATAAAATCCATTTATCAGAAAAGAGACTACGTGCTATCTATATGCTATTTCCACAGTTTAAAGGGTAGCACGTGTTTTTCTCTGAAATAAATCAATGTCATGAACTTGACAAATAATGTCGCCATTCGAAAAACACCTTTTTTCTTCGCAATATTAAAGTTAAAAAACATGTGCACATCTTTTTTAAAGGTATGGGAATCATTTTGTACTTGGCGGCCAGTCAAAGGTGTTCACCTTGAAAAGTCCGCCAGTGGTTTTCATTATGACCACTACACAAATTTCTGCGACTAAGGATAGATGGTTCATGTAATGAGAACTTTTACCCTCTAAAGTAATTATAAATTGCATAAATTTGTAATATAAATGGTAAAAAGGAAAGAATAAAATTGGCAAAAAACATGCTACAGCTCCTTTAGGCAAAATATTGACCAAACATGTGTGCCAATAACAGTTTCACACAATAACCTCAAGAAAAAAAGAAAATATTTGAACGACGGCGCTAGTTTTCTAAATGAATTAACATTTGAATTCAACACACACACAGGCACACACGCACACATGTAAACGTCTCCCAATTGACGCATTTCCACCCTGGGATGTTGTGCAATAATACTAGCCATCATGACATAAGTGAAATCATTTTGAAAATGACATTAAACCCTTATAATAACACACATACGCACGCACAAACACGCACACACACACACATACACAAATAATTATTTATGTTTTAAAATGTCTATCGAGAGTTTGGCTTGCCAGAATAGAGCAAAGGTACTAGCAGAAAATAATTTCAACTTCAAAAGTTTCCGCTATCAATTAGGTATGGAATTAAATTATTTTAAGCGTTGCATGTAACATAATTTGTTTTCTCATATCAACTGTAAGGTCATATACCCTAGGCTCATTTTGTTGGAATGGTAACACTTCATGACACCGGAAGTTACGAACATGTTACATGGAACCTTATACTTTAACAGTTCAAGACAATATGATTACCGTTACATAAAAATTCAAAAACTTGCAAAATGTAAATCTGTGGGTATGAATATGAATACAGTTTAATGAAGTGAAACATATGATAGTTTCAGCGATTCTGCAAAACAATGGAATATATATTCTTCAATTATACACATAAAGTCACTGTTTCGTTTCAATAGAAACTCAAACAGACACAAGAGTCATCAGAAGATAAAATATTAACTCAGAGTGCTTTATTAACATGTATAATCGATCTTTGATATAAATGATGATAGACTTTTTAATTATGTTAGTGGATAATACACGACATGAATAGGTTTCAGAAAGATATGATGAATGGTTATCAATCTCTTCTCAGGAAACAACCTATCTATCTGTAAACGTGAACAGAGTCAATATCAAGAGGCACCACTCCAGTAAATTTGAAATACATATGTAAAGTTTCAGACAGATTGACAGAATAAACCCTGTATACTCCCATGTAAGGCGGAGGTTTAATCAAAACAGTTCGTCTGTAAATTTTGGAGAACTTATGATTTTAATACGCAATAATACTCTCATTCAAAAAATACATATGTATATGTTCAATGAATGACCCAAATTCGGCATTCATGGCAGCTAAAAATTAGATTTATGCTTATTACATTTTACCGCATTATGTATTACATTTTACCGCACTTTTTAGTAACATTTTACCGCACCCCCTTATTACAATTTACCACAGTAAACTTTATCACATTTTACCGCGTTTTTATTACAATTTACCGCAGTATTACATCTTACCGCGTTTATTACAACTTACGTCGTAACACTCCTGTTCTTGACAATGTCATGTCACTCAAGTGAGCCAGATTTTTATTTTTCACGAATGGTGTAGGCACGAATGAGATGCATATCACATTTCTACCTCATGAGGTATCTTATGTGGTATTTTGCGACGCGTATGGTATTGACAGCAAGGAGAACTTCCAGGGAGAATAACGTGCCACTCGGATATAAGTTAACTGAAAATATATATTTTTAAGTTATCTAAGTGATTTCATACTGAAAAAAGCCCATTTCAACTATCAATGATCCCTCTTCTCCATAGAGTTCACAGAGTCCTGTTCACTAAGCACTGGCTACATCCTCTCCCATTTCCTTGACACAGTTCTGTTCACTAAGCACTCGCTAAATCCTCTCCCATTTCCTAAACAGTGTTCTGTTCACTTAGCACTCGCTACATCCTCTCCCATTTCCTAAACAGAGTTCTGTTCACTAAGCACTCGCTACATCCTCTCCCATTTCCTAAACAGAGTTCTGTTCACTAAGCACTCGCTACATTCACTCCCATTTCCTTGACAGAGTTCTGTTCACTAAGCACTCGCTACATTCACTCCCATTTCCTTGACAGAGTTCTGTTCACTTAGCACTCGCTAAATCCTCTCCAATTTCCTAAACAGAGTTCTGTTCACTTAGCACTCGCTACATCCTCTCCCATTTCCTAAACGGGGGTTCTGTTATAGCACTGTCTACATCCTCTCCCATTTCCTTGACAGAGTTCTGTTCACTAAGCACTCGCTACATTCACTCCCATTTCCTTGACAGAGTTCTGTTCACTTAGCACTCGCTAAATCCTCTCCCATTTCCTAAACAGTGTTCTGTTCACTTAGCACTCGCTACATCCTCTCCCATTTCCTAAACAGAGTTCTGTTCACTAAGCACTGGCTACATCCTCTCCCATTTCCTAAACAGAGTTCTGTTCACTTAGCACTCGCTACATTCACTCCCATTTCCTTGACAGAGTTCTGTTCACTTAGCACTCGCTAAATCCTCTCCAATTTCCTAAACAGAGTTCTGTTCACTTAGCACTCGCTACATCCTCTCCCATTTCCTAAACGGGGGTTCTGTTATAGCACTGTCTACATCCTCTCCCATTTCCTTGACAGAGTTCTGTTCACTAAGCACTCGCTACATCCTCTCCCATTTTCTAGACAGAATTCTGTTCACTAAGCACTGGCTACTTCCTCTCCCATTTCCTTGACAGAGTTATGTTCACTAAGCACTGGCTACTTCCTCTCCCATTTCCTAGACAGAGTTCTGTTCACTTAGCACTCGCTACATCCTCTCCCATTTCCTAGACATATTTCTGTTCACTAAGCACTGGCTACATCCTCTCCCATTTTCTAAACAGAGTTCTGTTCACTAAGCACTCGCTACATTCACTCTCATTTCCTAGACAGAGTTCTGTTCACTTATCACTCGCTACATCCTCTCCCATTTCCTAGACAGAGTTATGTTCACTAAGCACTCGCTACATCCTCTCCCATTTCTAAACAGAGTTCTGTTCACTTAGCACTCGCTACATCCTCTCCCATTTTCTAGACAGAGTTCTGTTCACTTAGCATTGGCTACTTCCTCTCCCATTTCCTAAACAGAGTTCTGTTCACTAAGCACTCGCTACATCCTCTCCCATTTCCTAGACAGAGTTCTGTTCACTTAGCACTGGCTACTTCCTCTCCCATTTCCTTGACAGAGTTATGTTCACTAAGCACCGGCTACTTCCTCTCCGATTTCCTAGACATATTTCTGTTCACTAAACACTGGCTACATCCTCTCCCATTTCCTAGACATATTTCTGTTCACTAAGCACTGGCTACATCCTCTCCCATTTCCTAAACAGAGTTCTGTTCACTAAGCACTCGCTACATTCACTCCCATTTCCTAGACAGAGTTCTGTTCACTTAGCACTCGCTACATCCTCTCCCATTTCCTAAACATAGTTCTGTTCACTAAGCACTCGCTACATCCTCTCCCATTTCCTAAACAGAGTTCTGTTCACTTAGCACTGGCTACATCCTCTCCCATTTCCTAGACAGAGTTCTGTTCACTTAGCACTCGCTACATCCTCTCCCATTTCCTAGACAGAGTTCTGTTCACTAAGCACTGGCTACTTCCTCTCCCATTTCCTTGACAGAGTTCTGTTCACTAAGCACTCGCTACATCCTCTCCCATTTTCTACACAGAGTTCTGTTCACTAAGCACTGGCTACTTCATCTCCCATTTCCTTGACAGAGTTCTGTTCACTTAGCACTCGCTACATCCTCTCCCATTTTCTACACAGAGTTCTGTTCACTAAGCACTGGCTACATCCTCTCCCATTTCCTAAACAGAGTTCTGTTCACTAAGCACTCGCTACATTCACTCCCATTTCCTAGACAGAGTTCTGTTCACTTAGCACTCGCTACATCCTCTCCCATTTCCTAAACATAGTTCTGTTCACTAAGCACTCGCTACATCCTCTCCCATTTCCTAAACAGAGTTCTGTTCACTTAGCACTGGCTACATCCTCTCCCATTTCCTAGACAGAGTTCTGTTCACTTAGCACTCGCTACATCCTCTCCCATTTCCTAGACAGAGTTCTGTTCACTAAGCACTGGCTACTTCCTCTCCCATTTCCTTGACAGAGTTCTGTTCACTAAGCACTCGCTACATCCTCTCCCATTTTCTACACAGAGTTCTGTTCACTAAGCACTGGCTACTTCCTCTCCCATTTCCTTGACAGAGTTCTGTTCACTTAGCACTCGCTACATCCTCTCCCATTTCCTAAACAGAGTTCTGTTCACTAAGCACTGGCTACTTCATCTCCCATTTCCTTGACAGAGTTCTGTTCACTTAGATCTCGCTACATCCTCTCCCATTTTCTAGACAGAGTTCTGTTCACTAAGCACTGGCTACATCCTCTCCCATTTTCTAGACAGAGTTCTCTTCACTAAGCACTTGCTATAGCTACATCTTCTCCCATTTCCTAAATAAATTTCTGTTCCACAAACACTGGCTACATCGTGTCCCATTACCTAAACAGAGTTCTGTGACCCAAGCACTGGCTACATCCTCTCCCGCCCGGCTAACCTCTGCATCAAAGTCTTCATAACGACCGTTGATTGGCTGGAGGCGAAGTCAAGGTGCGAGACGGACGGGGCCCAATTGGTCAAACTGGATTTGCCTTCAAAGTTCAATCGCTTAAAGATGTTTTTGTCTCAAAGAACAGGTAAGTTTGGATTCGCCATCTAGCGCTTGACTTCAAGGTACATACCCATAGAGTATTTGAATTATTCATATAAATGCCTATTGAATCAGTATAGTAACAATATAAAAATGGATTCATTTTTGGAAGCCAGAAAAAGTACCGCGCCTCTTACATATAGTTTAACGTATTTCTTGAAATGTATTTATACCAACATTCTCTTCCTACAGAGGTTACTCCTCTTAGTAAGTTCTGCAATCAGCGATGCCATTGTAAAGGTGACATTTGCTAGAAACGCAGAAAGAAACGTTGTATTCAAGTTTTCTCATTTTCCTCGATATATGCTGATGTTTGAATTTGTGAAAAACAATTGACCATAAAAATGCTGATAAATAAAGAACTCCAAATCATAGACAAAAACATGTGGTACACTACTTCGCCACAATGGATTTTACTGGAACAGCGAAATATGGCATTAATATAACAGAGCTTAAGATTGAAAATCTGAAGAGAAGAGAATGGTACTAAATTCCAATTACCTCGAGCGAACATCTTGGCCATGTTCAATAAGCGTTTAAAAGTAATCGATTACTTTTAAACCTCTCCTGAACGCGGTTGCTCAATGTAGCGCTATGTAGCAAAGGGAGCAAGCCTCGAGGCACCCCTCCGTGTCGTTCAGGAGGAAATGAGCGTTCATTGAGCGCTCAATTCGCTCAATTGAGCGATTATATTCGCTCACTGTTATGGAACAGACGGCTTGGCTCTTCGTTTGAACGCTTGTCGATTTCCACACAGGTGCAAACTTGCTGAAATTGCAAACAATATGAATGATGAATACAAACTGGTGAGTTATTGCTCTTTCAGCATATAGCTCCAGATCATTTGCTATTGGCGGGATGTACAACACTGTGACGTCACAATGGGAGTGGTTAGACGAAAGTGTGATAGACACAAACGACTGGGACTCTACTCCGATAGGCGGCGCCTCAAGGGTGGTTCAGATGGCGTCGACTTTGGGCCACAAGTGGAGAGCGATGGATGTAACAGAGACAGGGGGGTATATCTGTCAACTGCCTTTCATCTCCCTCGATCCTTACGTTGGCTTGGTGTAAAAACATAACACTTACCCGTAAAACTGCCATTGTGGACGTACTAGGCCAGAAGGAAGTCTCATTCAGAGAATGTAAAAGAATGTTTTATTTTATAATAATGGATTGATTTGACAATATTTTAAAATCTTACCATTTCTTGTCAACGTTTATAACACAGAGAATTATCTAAAAAACGGAAATTGTGATTTTCGTAACATATGTAACAAATGAAAAGCTACCACGGCCTACTATTGAGGACGGTACTGCGAATAAATGAAATAAAACAAATTTAAAACCATTGTTGCTTCATGAATTTGTTTTTGCTTTGTCAAAAGTCAAAGTTCCTAAGACGGTCAGCGAAACTTATTTTACATCTGAATGCAAATATATCATACAGTCACCATTGGGATGAATTAATCCTTTTAAGATCGAACACGTTATATGTTTTTATCACTTTTGCAATAGTTTATTTTAATAAACGACTCGAGTCCGGTACAATCGCATAAAATGTGAAATGTATCTGTTATAAAGCTCCACAGTCCACAGTCTTGCTTTTGTCAATTATATTCATATTTCCCCGTCTTAGGCGATACGTATCCTTGTTTCCTTGTGGTCATCAATAGTTTTAAGTTTAGAACACCGACAAAAGGTCGCTGTATATAAATGTATATTTGTATATCCATACAACCATCAGATCAATGTGATCGCCAGGTCAGTGCTGCAATTCCTCGAACTCACCTATGATGACACTGACAGAAGGGGTCGAATTTTAGTCATTCCAATTTCCTTAATCTTTAAATCAATTTGTCGTGTGGGCTTATTACAAATTATTTTATCCACGGATATTAACTGGGTATTAGATACAATATATTAGAACAAGGTACCAAGCAAAAGGGTAGAGCAGTTTTGGAAGCGAAAATAAACATGTCAAATGATGATGGCCCATACCATGTGACCATACGGCTGTATAGGCCTTATGGGCTAAAATATAACAATTGTTCCTCATTGTTCGAATATCAACATTGGCATCCATTTTTATATACCTGTTTAATATATTTTAAATTGATGTATATTGTCAGAAATTTGAAAAACATAAGTAATTTTCCAATGTTTCAAGAGTGTATCTTATTTTTATCATATTTATAACTGTATCATTCAGATTGGATTTTTTATTATTTCAATGCTTTCAAATTGACTGACCGTTTTAACTTTATATGTTTACAAAGTGACTATACTATTAAAAGATACCAAACAGTAACAAAGGCCTCGAAGAAAAAACTACATGTGTGCAACAAACTGCCAGTTCAATAGAACTACTTTCCTACTTTTGTTTCTATGATTAACACTAAACAAAGGACCGAATTCATGGGGGTCTTATATACTAGCCTTAGTTTATATAATATCAAGCAGTCTTCCTAAGAAGTTCGAATTCTGAACTTTTCAAAGCAAAACATATTTTTCACCTTTTTCCTGTTTATCAAATGCTTTACAATACATTCTCTTGCCCTCTTGCAAGTCTGTAAAAAAGATGATTTTATTACTGTCTATTTTGATATGACCCTCTCCAAACCTTTGTAATTTTTTTCAAGACCCTCCCCTTATGACTGTATATTTTTTCATGACCCTCCCCTGAACCCCACCCCCTGTAATAAATGACCAGTCCCTTAAAACAAATGGTTTTCTGAGGAATACAAATTGCAAAATAGTGCATCTACCGGGATACGAACTCATATCGTGGGGAGGTTTCCTCGCAAAACCGCCTGATAACAGCCCAATGTCAGTCAACCAATCACAAGACCCCCGACAAAAGCTTTCGGTACGAGAAGCTGGGGCAGATAACTCAAAACAGCTATCTCGTCTGTTCTGAATGCTTTCAAAGTATTAAATGATTGGACAGCTATTTGATTGGGCTCTGTCTGCGTTAAACTGGTTCGGAACACGCGCAAATACGGGGTGTTTTCAGACCTTGTGGCGAGGAATCTAAAAAAAATATTCAATATACCGGTAGATGCATTATTTTGCAATATTTATTCCTCGGAACAAGGTCTATTTTGATCAAATTGTCTGTCAGTCAGTTATGCTGAACACTGAACGAAAATTGCGCCTACTGCAATAATGATACAAACAATTCACGGATCTGATTTTCCTTCACCGAGCGTAACTAGCTAGCTTTGAAGTAGCCATTGTTTTCATTTCATAGCTAAATTTACTTTCATATAACGAAATTTTTAAACTTATCTGTTATTTGTTGTTAGAGATTCTTGGTTGAACATAGACACATGAAATCTGACTCATCATGCAATGGGAACAGAGGTAGATAAAAGCAACGAAATAATAACACAATGGGGAAAACCTTCTTTTGTTTGTGACCGGATTCCATCCATCTCTTCCGCGGTCTGACAAATCTGTAGCATTGTCTGTGAAACACACGGTGATGCATTAGCCGATTGTCTGTATTGTTGGTATTTGATCGATGTATAGATTCGCATCCATCCAAGCGAATACACAGTGATCTAAGAGTACTTAAATAGCGACTTCTTACTTTAATAAACGCATTTTAATTACATGCAATTTGATTTACCCGAGTAAGTTTGTTATATGACTTTTACGAAACGAGTGGTTTTTTTTATTGTCCGAGAGCGAGTTTCGTAACAGCCTTATTGCACACTTTCGATTGCATAATAATTTATTTATTACTTTGCCTACTCCATTTGATGACATGTTTAATTTGGACAACATATGATTTCAATGAATATTTAATTTAAAGCGACATTTTTAGTTGTTAAAATGTTATTTTTGAAAAATTATTTTGAGTTTAGGTTTGTTTAGTTTAGTCTTTGTGACATGTTGACGTTGGACAAAATGTGATTTTAATGAAATTGATGAAATTTTTATTTTGAAAACGATATGACATTGGTGAAATGTGGATTTTGAATATATTTATTTACTATTGTAAAAGTTGAACCTGCATGACATTTTAACTGGAAGTTTTTAACTTTATTGTCAGTTTGACTTTAGTTTAATGTTGACAATGACTATAGATGTTGGCGGTAGATGAATTTTGACATTGAAAATATGTATGGAGCTTTATGAAGTTTGAAAATAAGTTTTAACTTTGATATGATTTCTAAATTATGACTTTGATCAAATGTCATACATAAAGTTAAAATACTTGTAAGGCTTTCGTCATAATAATTATAATATAATAAATGCATATTTATATTGCGCTAAATCAATGCTAAGCATGCTCTAGAAGCGCTACACATATTATTACCCTGAAGGAATTGTACTTTCAGGCTGCTACTAAGCGCTCTGCGCGACTGAATAGGTCCGTACTTTTCCGTGTTCAGGTACCCATTTAAACAGCTGGGTAGACTGAGTGCAATGTGGATGAAGTGTTCAAGGGCACAACACAAATATTTGGTGTCTCCACCGGGATTCGAACCCGGGTCTGTGGCGTGAGAGGCCAGCACGCTTACCACTACACCACTGTGCTCTATACTACATACTTCCTAATTGTCAATATGGCGATATTAATATATGAATTTTATATCATAGTCAACACCCATCAATCATGCACTAATTACCTCGGTCAAAATAAACTCATCGACAATTGAGGCATTTGGGAACCCCTGTTAAATCGACTAGAAGAAACTATGATTAACTAATTAAGATGTGTATTAATATTGCAATAAGTGGGTCAATGTGCGTGAACTTGTTGGGTTAAGCAATTGGAGTTATCGAAGCATGTAAACAAATCACGGAAAAAGAGGGGTTTATTTAAATGATTATGTTCTTTAACCTTCTTTCAATGGGATACGTTTATTTTATTGACAATAATGAAACTTTCTTAAATGTGTTGCCTTCGTGGATTTTCTAGTTTGAAATAACGTGGCTTTATTTTGAATGGAAAGGTTTTGAAGATTTTGAGGAGAAGAATTGTAAATATCGATCAGATAAGAATTTTGAATATTTTTTATTGTAATGTATTTCAGGTTGGTAAAAGGAATGTCTCTCAGATTTAGGCTAATGTGACACCTTTGGAAGTACGGGGTCTGAGTTGGTGGGTAGGTGGATAATTGGTGGTGACTTTGGAGGAATAAGATACGCTGACAAAGTTTATTGTGGGATGTGTCCTTCAAATGTCTATAGCTTCTAGAAGTTTCGTTTGACTACAGTTCTTGTTGACGACAATAATTTGATGATATGCCCTTGGTCTAGGTACCTTGAGCTGGAAGGATTACCTTTCCTTCAATATCTTTGGAGGAAGTGTTCTACTTGAGCAGCCAATTTCATCCAAATTAAGTGTCAAGTCAGGTTTTTGTTATGCAATGACAGTTTTGAAGTATTTTTTTGTACCTCAGTTTAAATTACAATGAGTAAACAATAACAGCATATAACAGCGTTTGATGAAGGATTCAGTGGAATCAGGAGACATGGTGAATGTACCTGAATCAGCTCAGTCTTCGAGGAGAAACAGTTCGAAAAATAGTTACAGCGTTTGATGAAGGCCTGAATTGAATCCAGAGACATGGTGTATGCACTGTGCTATTTCTCATCGTCAATGTCATGTTACGCCATTTCTCTAGATGTATCACAATCTTCGAGCTACAGCTTTTACGACTTGCAAGTTATCAAGCCTCCCTTGATGTAAGGATGTCATGACTTGAGGAACTAATACATTCAGATTTTTTCTCATTTATTACAAACGCATAGAGGTACAAAAGTATACGCAATACCACATTTCATTACCATAATTTCTAAAACAAGAGCCATCGGGAGAGACGGCCAATCCCCCAGTAAAGTTAAGTTTTAGCAGTATACATGTATAATTGAAAAGAAACGAATTTCTAAGTTGCGTTTCCGTGGAAAAGGTCAATATGTAAAGTTCCAGAAATATGATTCCACTACATATGATGATAAGTCAAACATACGGAAGGTTCGTTTAGCTAAGAAGAACAGTTTTGGGTTCTGCTCCGGGGAAGATTTGATCAGAACGGACGGATGGACGGGGAGATAGAGCCAACGACTGTATCCTCCCGTATTGTGTCCATGGTAATAACACTTATTTCTCAACAATTCATCTTATTTATCCAAATCTATGGACGCATAATATCGCAAACACTATCAAATGAAAGAATGAGATAGAAAAGGGTAATTGCTCATAAGGTATAACTGTCCCCTCTTGCAATTATGTCTGCCCTCGAAGGTTTGGGAGACATATTGTTTTTGGATGAGTTCCCGTCGGCGTCGATGTTGGCGTCGGCGTCGGCGTCCCCATTGTTTCCGGAGCAGATCTCTGAAACTGCTTGACCAATCTTCACCAAATTTGGCATACAGCTTTCCCATGTCATGTAGATATGCCTTTTGGGATTTTCAGCTTTTTTCTAAATTTTATTTTTCTTGTTTCCATGGTAACAATTTGGACTATGTCCATTTTAAGGGTAGGGTTTATTTCTGGAGCATATCTAAAAAAAATACTTCATCAATCTTCCACAAATGTGGTATACATCCTCCCAATATAATGTAGATGTGCCTTTTGGGAGTTTGAACTTTAAAATTTTCATTTTGTTCTGTTTGCAACAACTTGCACTTTGTCTTCTGGAATGTTAACAACTGAAATTGAAATGGGGAAGGGGGAGACATCTGTTTTTACGAGTATAAACACCTTCTAGTTCATTATGGTTTGTGGATCTTTGGGAGTATTAGGGTAACCTGACTACGGAATTAAAAGCATATATCACATCTAACATCTATAAAGAACATTAACAAATATCATAAGATTCACGCAAATGTATTCTACAACAATGATACTCATTTAGGGCTGATCAAATTCTCGATACATAACTGAAAGAATAACTTCTCCAATTGCACTGTTAATCATGAACACTGCCTTAAAGCTCCTCGTCCAGAAAAGAGTCAGATATCCCCATGAAACAATAGCTGACTCTCCACGTCAGAGCAGTATCTCAGCGACAGCCTGTAACCAGAAACTCTAATCGTCTATAACCACTAACTAGCTCGACTACCAGATAAGTTAAGTGTGAGCTGTATCAACAAGCTCCATCAACTGTAGAACAACTGTAGACCCAGTCACAACCATCCCAATGACACATCTATGTGTCTCAAAAAGATCGTTTTATACCTCATTAGAATCATCATGCCTGTCTTGATCTGTCTCGTGTGTTTCTTCATCCTGTCGACTTTTTGCTTCCTCTCAGTATTGAGAAGGGTCTTAAACAACGTTTTGCTTATTACACACATAAAAGATGAACGAATGAAGATAATATATCAATTGTAATTGTCACATTTAGACGCAATTGTCCTCTCTTGCTAATAATGATGGTGTGTGTAAAAATGAGAGATGATGATAATGTTGTTACAACATCAGTGTAGCTTGACTACTAAATTCAAAACATAAAAAACATCTAACATCAAATGCAATATTTATAAACAAAGTATCATTAGCCACATACCTACATATTAGCAAACTTGTAGATATTATCAACTTCTTAACACAAGATAAAATATAATTTCACCCATGTCCATCCGGATTACTACCAACGTTCCTCATCAAGGAAGCATCAGACATCATAGAAAACAAAAGCTGTCTTCCTACGTCAGACCATATCACACAACACACTAAATGAAAACCTGCCACCAGAACCTTCAATATTCTACAACATACTGCCATAATACAAGGTCTTCCTCCTTATGAATACAATCATAAAATAACACGCTATGAAACATGCATCGCTGGCGGGAGTAGGTACATGCAGAACAAGGATGTGGTCTTGGGGGATTATTTCAAAATTATATCTATATCGGTTCATAAGTATGATGAAAACCTGATCCTCGGGAAGTAAGCCTCACAAACGGATGCCATGCCTATCCCAACCCCTTTTTCCCACCGACATACAACTCTCTCTCACGATTTTGATCATTAATCAGTACTTGAACAACTGAACGATTAAACAAATTTCGACATGGAAACTAAGTCACATACATGTAGACGCCACATCTTGGATTACTGAAATGAACTGTACAACTGTTCTCTTTTCTTGATAAAGTAGTGTAAATCTGACTGTTTTCGTCTTCATTCTGCACAATAGTTTTTAATGAGATAGTATCTAGCTAATTTTTAAAAACATAGAGCATATTCAATAAATTGCTATTTGTGCCTTATACCTATCCATTCAAGATTTTCTAATTGTTAGTAGTGAATAAGGTGAAAGTGTTAAGGATTCAATTGGGGTTAATATTATTTCTGATGGCTTACAAAGAGAATTATAAATATATTGGAGATTAAATTTAAGTCAGGAACTCCTTCACTAACGTTGAAGAGAAAAATATGCTTGTTTTTAGGAGCAGCTCCCTAGTCACATTTCAAGAATAAAATTTTGAATATTATATATAATATTTCAATTAATATCATTTGTGAGAACACATGTGTCTGGTAGTATTTCTACAAATTGTTATCATTTGGTTTGGTCAATATCGCTGCTCTCTGTGAATATCTATATGATGTGAGATCATCAGTTGAAAAAACTCTCACCCCAACACAACAATTTTTGTTTATCTGCCTTGCTACCACTCTATTTGAATGCTGAACTGATGACAAATCAAATATTGTAGTTCAGTAAGTAGAGCGTCCAGAGCGTTTGGGGTTCGATTCCTGCCTTCTCATACCAAACTACACCAAGAGGTTGGATGTGTTGGTTTCTTGCATGGCGCTCGGCGTTATAAGGATAGAACAGTCCTGCACTATTGCCACCAGCTGCCGCCATGACAAAACAATGTCCCAACTGTACATGCACAGACGACATATTATAAACAGGTGACAGTTGTTTATATGCTAATCCTCTTCTTCTGTATCCCATTACACATCATGTAGACGTTCAGAACCTCTTTCAACTTCTTAGCAGGTCCACTTCTGACCATTATACTTATACAACATCCTTGAATCTAGTAACTGACATATATATTCCACATCGTTGCTAGAAGAGGTTCTCAGTCAGGATCAGCAAGGACCAACTATCTGGTACTCAACAATTTACATCGATCTCTTGCAGCTGAGTTCAAATCTCACAAGGTTCTCAGCAATTTCCTCTGCTGTGAAAAACTGTTCTACGTGTTGAAGATTATGATTGCAATAACATACACAACATAACTGGAGTCCAGAAACTAGGATGAATGTGTCGGTTCTGTTTATTGTTCAAATAATGTTTTGAATCAAAGTAACTGTTTTCTGTTTCTTTAATTAATATGTTTTCAAATTAGGCTAGATATTATTTGAGACGGCGTGCAAAGAGAATTAGATCAAGTGATTAAATTTACGTTCAGTAAGGACATCGCTGTTCTTTGTGAGAACACATGACTATGTAATGTCTTCACTGAAAGGTAAATCTATGAATTTATATTATTTGCTTTAGGAAAGGCCAATACAAGCTCCTCGTTCGTGTTTTTATATGATGTGAGATCATCAGTTGAAAACACTTTCACACCAACACTACAATCCATGCTTATCTGCCTTGCTTCTACTCTATTTGAATACCGAAATGTATAGAAGATCAGGTCACCAACAAGGTACGTGGACTTGAGACCCTTAAACTCCGAACTGCTTGTTTTACAAAAACCTTTCTTTCAGCATCAAACTTTGTAACTCTGATTTTGGAGATGTGGCGTCTGCGCTCAGTCCAAGCAAATAGTGAAGCCCCAGTGGTCTCTATCAACGACATGCCTTCCGTGTATCCAGGACGGCTGTGGCTTAATATTCTGTGTTTTGATGTGATGTCAAGACATTCGATGACATTTTTTTCAGGTATGTGACAGATCCAGCAGATCATAGTTCCTTGTGCACTTAGATCATAACACTGCCCTTGTCGATCTTCTATTATATTTTCTAATTTATGCCAATGTTTCTCGTATCTACCTATCCCTGTCTTATATCTGTCTATGTAATTACTTTTTCCATTAACCACCAGAATAAATAGTGTATCCCTGTTTATAGTCTTTTAGTATAGGTATTGGCTATTTGTTTCTTAGATGATTTGATGTTCATGACTTGACTAAAAACACCTGATACTCCGGTCCAATAAAGAGTATTTGTTGCTTGGTCATAAACCATTGAATACATCATTCCTTTGATGATAACTCCAGCCTTCTTTGTTACATTAGATGTCATTGAGATGTTTAGAATTTGCCTGGTATTTCGTCCTCCCATAAGCAACCATTTGAAGCCCTTTGGTTGTGTTACTGTTTCATAGCTCTTCTTCATAAGGGCCACTACATAGTTCTTTAACAGGCTTGTTTTGGGGTTTTGTTCCTCCTTTTTGTACAGTTTCCCAGAATCAAGATCTGCAAGGACACATTCTTGGGTACTCATACATCCTACCGCACATTGAATAGCTGTTTTACAAGTGATATATGTGAGATAACGATGGTCAGATGTGTTCAGAGAAACGTCCTTATCGTGTTTGAACTTTAAAAATTTCATCTGGTCTTCGGCCGTAAAAGCAATTACGAATAGAAAGACAATGCCTATGGTACAAACTTGATAGAAACGCCACGGAGAGATGAGACCCGCCATGATTTTAACCCTATCTCCTTCCTCCTCATTTAATCCCATGTAGACTACGCTTGAAATCTTAAATGTACCTGAAAGCGATACTCTTGAGCTGTTACATTAATAAGTCATAGAAGTTTCAGCTCGAATGTGTAGGTGAATGTGTACAATGAGCCGCATTGTGTTCCATGGATGAAAATAAACGTCCTTGTCTAAGAGTTCATTTATCTAAGAGTTCATTTGTCTAAGAGTTATTTTCCATTAATAAATAGTATCGAGGACGTACATGTATAACCAGTTTCACGGAGTATAAATATGTTAAATCATCACTTTCCGAAATTTGTATGGACAGCGCTGCCTCTAAAAATGTCAAAGCCTATGACTTTATAACAAATCTTCATAATATATGCCTTCTGAACAAAATAACGACCCATAGCACATCAAGCTGTGGCCCTTGCTAAATGTTATTTTATGCAGTGAAGCCTTGATTATGGAAATGTTGAGAAAAACCTAAAATAGGTTGTTGGCTGTTCTAACTTTATAAGACAGCTTCGAAAATATGGACCCTGGTATTTAACAAATACCGTAGAGCCATTGACTCATCAGGTATTATGTTATTCATTATCTCTCAGGAAAAGATTATGATATCAAATAATAAGGCAATGCCCAGTCATGAAATTTAAAAATCAACTTTCATTATAGATATTATAGACCTTTGCTTGCTAGTGTTTTAAGTCTTATTTATATTCTTAGTAATCTCATAGTCTCTTTTTCAATATAAAATACAATGGTGATATTATATGAATACATTCTTTTTCAGAGCACCAACACATAGACTTAACACAGCACATAGTTTGAAGTAACATGAAACGTCTGTATTAGTGTAGCTGTGTTAGCATCTCTCTGACAGGGAGTGGTCACTCACCAACTCTACACAATACACTTACATAACATGCAGACCCTGCACTCGCAACCAGTGAATTATATATTTTAAATGTTGTTCTCCCCACACTTATTAAATTTTCTGTACTGGATACAAATATGAAAACAGGTGTTGTGTCACGAGCTCAGGTAGCTTATTCTTATAGTCTTATGTATCGTTTGAGCACTAGTCATATTTAGTTCACATATTTCATGTAAAGTAAACAATTTCCTCTTCAATTTATTCCCTTTTGGCCTGTAACAATATTCAGTTCACAGGGTATTCAATAGTTATCATTTCACATTGATTCACCTCATGTCCATATTACAGATATCATCACAGCATATTCTTATTTCATGTTCCTTTTGAATAATATTAACTGCAACTAAATCAGTTATACTGTATGAAGCATATTGACATAGTCATCAACATCCCCGAACAGACCCAATTTATTGGAACAACGGCAAGATTCTCATTTTCCTTCCATCAAGATATCCATAGCCTCAAGCCAATCAACTGATTTGATCTTAAACAGTTTCTGAGAAAAGCTATCCCCTTTGCAGATACCTGGGAAAAATGGAACAATTAAGGGCAATAACTGCTGAAAGAAGTAATCACATGCTTCTTATTTTCGAACTCCATCAAGGTATCAATACCCTCAAGTAAAAAACCTAAGTTGGTTATCCTATCTTAAACAGATACAAAAGCTGTCCCCTAAATCTACAATTTAGAATCCCCTTCAGCTGGAGATAGGAAAAATGACAAGAAAAAAGGGAAACAGAACAAATAAAATTGCTTGATGAACTTTATGTTTTAGATGTCGAAAACAATAATGTTATTACAAAGTTTACTTTAAACACATTAATACATCTTTTACTATGCATGTAACAAGGATAAAACAATCACAGGACAAGAAGTGGTGGAATCCATTTGCTGATTTCCGGATTCTCCCAAATTTTGGCAGACCCTTGGGAATACGGGAGAATCCGGAAGGATATATATAATTTGTATTTTTAAAAGCCATTTTTACAGTTGTACATGGGCTCCAACAGGGACTATGGTGATCAAGTCAATACACAGATTTACAGACGTAACAATAGAGGTACAATTCATGAAAACATTACAAGGAAGATTTAAAATATATCAATCGTTTAACAAAAATGACATGTCGACCAGCATTTGTAGAAGTTGTCGAATTTGAACTTATCTTTGCTGCATATTCGGTTAAATAATAATACTGAGTAAGCTTTTGGTGCATAAATTAAAAAGGTTGGCATATTTATGAATGTTTTACGATTAAAGATATTAGTACTAGTTTTGAAAAGAATTGGGATCACATTAATTGGATCTTTATTTTTATGACGAAATCCAAGAAGAATCTGTTCTCTTGTGAAATTTAAACTCAAATCCAGTTCATTACTTACCCAATCTTGGAGTTTCCGCCATATATGTATAACTACAGTCATAAAATAGACGAGCTGTTGTTTCTATAGATAAAGAGCAATAGGTACATAGGTTATGGCAACTTCCAAACGCAATGCATAACTCTTGCCAGTCTCCATTTCTGGCTGATTTAAGCCTTGCAGTATTTCCCTCGCTTTGTTGTGCCAAGATAGTGGATCGCTGCACCTGAAATGCATAGTGGGCCTGGATTTCCAAGCACAGATATCTTAAGGAAATACTGCAAGGCCTAAATCAGCAAGTAATGGAGACTAACAAGAGTTATGCCTTGCATTGGGAAGTTGAGGTTATGGTCGATTTACTTCTTCTGTGAAGTCTATTTGTTTGTCGGTAGAATATGATGTAACAGTTTCTGTTGGAACCATTGGAGATCTGTGTCTTTTGTACAGCGAAAGGGAATATGGTTGTAGAGGTTCCAAGAGCCAAAGTCAATACTAGTGTCGTTTCCTAAAACTATATTCCATTTAATACAATGTTGATTTCGATTTGTTTTTGTTTCCAATAAAGCTCTATAATACAGTTGGCTACCAGTCATTTGTCTTGTCAAAATGTTGAAGATATATGGTTGGATTGGGTTTTGTTTGTTTTTGATGTTTTCGAACTGTACTTTTTTGTTTTTAAAAAATGTTTTAACTGCATTGATGAATCAATAGTATTCTAAAAAGTTTGTTTTTATGTTTTATCTTTTATCAAAACTTTCCTTGGATAGAAACTTGCCAATGTCATCAAGAAGATCATGTATGAATACTACACCCTTTGCCTGCCAATTTGCATAAATTATTAATATGATGATAATAGGATGTACGTCTTTAGTGTATGGAGCTTATCTTACATTCGGATAAGTATTGGAGGTAAACAAAGTCGTAAACACTTGAATGGTTGAAGCAATCGGCTTACATATATTTATGAAACTTACTCTGTGTCTTCTTCGAATAACATGTACATTAGGAGTCGATGTAATTAGTAGATGAACAATAACTTCAGCAGTAGCCATGGGCGGAGGGAGTTTGGGTGTGTCCTCAGCGCTTATGCAATCCCCCCCAACATATTCCAAACCATGTTCTATTTTGCGATTCAATTTAAAATACCGTAATGATCGCACGGTATTCGTATATAAAAAATTACACAAGTATAGACTTAAAATATAAATCCATGTGTGGAGGCATATCATTAACTACCACCAGTACCAAATAAGGAAATAAATAGACATGAGCTGTTTTTAACATAAATTGGAGATGCGTTGTTTATACACTAAATAGGATTGATGTATGGGCTTATATATTGATTGATGACATTGATTGAATGTCAGTTAATATGTTATGTAATGTATAAGGACCGATTGAAAGTCAACTGAATGTTATTCAATAAATGAGCTTAGTACATAGTATAGATAAAGTACACAAGAAAATGAAATATAACTATTTAATATAATGAGAAACTAATTGTACGATTACGTCAGTAAATGGTGATAAGCACAAGGAATGAAATATGCACGATATCTGTTCAGAGAAGAACTTATCTTGTTGATGTTTACAGCTTTAAGAAAGGGGGGACCAATGTATATATAGTTCCTACAAGTGTCTTCTTTCTCCTTATTACTTGTATTTGCACAGCAAAAAACCTACTTTAATTTTTTTTTAAATAAGACAAGTATTTTATCAGATTGTAAGTCGTTTTGAGAACAATTATCAAATTCATTATCAAACAAAGTTTACTCGTAAAATTGAGTGTGTCAATTAATTAATCCATAAAGGTGTACTAGTTTGGTTATGCATTTGTAATGACTTTCGCATGCGGATATATTCCTCGATTATTAGTAAGGCATTAAATAACTTAAATTATTTAAAGCTTATAAGGGCTCGAGATATGTTGTGACCATGTGAATAATGGTATTAAATGAACAAATGTATATGAAAAGTGGGCATTTCGATCTACATTCTTTAAAATGGGAATATAGTTAATACCAAGAAGGAGTTTAAAACTATATGCAGTTTGTAAATGACGAGAATTGTGCATTTTGTAAAACAGAGAATGAAAACATCTCTTACGTTTTTCGAAAAATATGATCATATATAAAATAATTCTGCTTGACTTGAACTGTTTTTAAATACCTCTACAAATCTTGGTATTCTATTACAAAACATTGCTATTCTCTTTGGTTTTCCTGCTCAATCCAAGTTTTTGAACCAATTAAATCTTAATGAGCATAAAGCACATCTTTTGAAGTAGCCTTAAAGGTCAAGTATTATCATTTAGTCAGAACATTAATAATGTCAGACAAGTATATGCAATTAAAACGTTTAACTGTAAGAACAATACATAAAATCATTTTATTTGATAAAAATAGTCTCCACTCTCAAATATTTAAAAAAGGTAAAGCGATAAAGCGAAAGAGCGATAGAACGATAAAGCGACAGAGCGATAAAGAGACAGAGTGATAAAGCAACAGAGCGATAAAGCGATAGAGTGATAATCGATAAAGCGATAAAGCGATAGAGCGATAAAGCGATAGAGAGATAGAAAGATAGAGAGATATGGTCGCTTTGTCGTGCGGCAATATCGCTTTGTCGTGCCGCCTTATCGCTTTGTCGTGTGGCCTTATCGCTTTGTCGTGCGACTTTATCGCTTTGTCGTGTGACCATTTCGCTTTGTCGTGTTTTGTCGTGTGACCATATCGCTTTGTCGTGTTGTCAAATCACTTTATCGCTTTATCGCATTGTTGCCAGAGGGTGAAAGAACGATGTCCCCTCTCGGCCATCATAATCATAGAAGATTATACTCTGGTAGAAAGAAATAAGGATACACGGACGAATGAAGATACACGTACAGAAAGAAATGAAGAGACAGTGATAGAAATAAATCAGGCAAGACAAAACACAACTCACGAAGAGGAAGATAAGGACATAATCTCTCTTCTGCCAAAGCGTGAAATACATTAGCAAACAAACGAACGAAAAACTATCTCCAGCCTGCAGGAAGAGAATTAGGAAGGGGTTGTATTTGATTGTACTATGTTTCCCCTATAAGTAAGTCTCTTCATCCGTTTTTCTGCGAAGATGACACAAGAAAACAGAAACTTTAAAAAACCAAAAATAATTTATGTGGTGGCCATTATTAATTTTTTTATCTCATCAGGCTTGATGAGCTTATGACATGGCATGGCGTCAGTCCATCCGTCCTTCCATCCGTTCGTCTGTCCTTCCATCCGTGAACTTTTTTGTTTTTCGACTTCTCCTCCAGGACCAATTACTTTAGAGAGCTGATATGTTATGTACTCCTGAGCTGAAGGGGGTTCTAAATTGTAAATTTAGGGCACAGCTTTTGTATCTGTTTAAGATAGGATAACCAACTTTGGTGTTTGACTCGAGGATATCGATACCTTGATGGAGTTCGAAAATAAGAAGCATGTGATTACCTTTTCCGCAGTTATTGTCCTTGTTCCGTTTTTTAACCCCCGGGTGAAACCCAAGGGTGTTTATGTCGTGGCGCAGCCCGTCTGCCCGTCCGTCTGTCCGTCCGTCCATCCCGAAAAGGGTACTTGTGTTCTGAAATCAACTCCTCCCACAGTTTTGGACCTTTCTGAAACTTTACACATGCTTGATACGTATGTGCTTTTTGAGACCGATCGGATTAATATCTTTAGAGTTATGGCCCTTGACTTAAAGCGCTCAGCTTTCAAACTTGAGACTGACAGGACTTGTGTTCTGAAATCAAACCTACCCACAGTTTATGATCAATCTTTCTGAAACTTAACACATGCTTTGGATATACATCGGTGATATGCATGTGATTTCTTCGGACTGATCAGATTAATATTATCAGAGTTATGGCACTTGAATTAGAGCGCTCAGCTTTCCAACTTCACACTGGCAGTAGCTTTTAATTTGTCAGCATTTGAACATGTTATGTTTCCAATGTCACACACTGAAGTTCTAACCTTTGACCATGCGACCTTGAACTTGATGTAGGATCCATTTTTTTAGAAACTTAACCATGGCCATACTTTTTGATTGAATGGTGATATATCTTCGATACTTGACATGCTGATATATTTTAATAGGTCATGAAATTAACCTTACAATAAAACTGTTGATTTGGAGGATAAGGAACCCGGGGGTTCTTGTGCACTCAGAGCAGTCTTGTTATACCAGGTATCTGCAAAGGGGATAGCTTTTCTCAGAAACTGTTTAAGATCAAATCAGTTGATTGGCTTGAGGTTATCGATACCTTGATGGAATGAAAATGAGAAGAGCACAAGTATATCTTGCCATTGTTCCAATTAATTTGGTCTGTTCGGGGATTCAAAAGGAACATGAAATAAGAATATGCTGTGATGATATCTGTATTATGGACATGATGTGAATCAATGTGAAATGATAACTATTGAATACCCTGTGAACTGAATATTGCTACAGGCCAAAAGGGAATAAATTGAAGAGGAAATTGTTTACTTTACATGAAATATGTGAACTAAATATGACTAGTGCTCAAACGATACATAAGACTATAGGAATAAGCTACATGAGATCGTGACACAACACCTGTTTTCATATTTGTATCCAGTACAGAAAATTGAATAAGTGTGGGGAAAACAACATTTAAAATATATAATTTATTGGTTGCGAGTGCAGGGTCTGCATGTTATGTTATATTAGTGTATTGTGTAGAGTTAGTGAGTGACCACTCCCTGTCAGAGAGATGCTAACTGCTCCGTTACACTAATACAGAGGTTTCATGTTACTTCAAACTATGTGCTGTGTTAAGTCTATGTGTGGGTACTCTGAAAAAGAATGTATTCATATAATATCACCATTGTATTAAATATTGAAAAAGAGACTATGAGATTTGGGATTTGCAGATACTGAGGCTCCTTTACAATATTTAATAAATGATGATATTTCAAGAATATAAATAAGAATTAAAACGCTAGCAAGCAAAGGTCTATATAATGAAAGTTGATTTTTAAATTTTAAACCTTATTATTTGATATCTTAATCTTTTCCTGAGAGATAATGAATAACATAATACCTGATGAGTCAATGGCTCTACGGTATTTGTTAATTGTCCATATTTTCGAAGCTGTCTTAGTGATAAGATAGTCGTAAGCCAATGTTAATGTATGGCACTTATGACTATCTAACCGCTAAGAGACTTTCGAAAATATGGGCCCTGAGCTCTTATAAAGTTAGCACAGCCAACAACCTATTTTAGGTTTTTCTCAACATTTCCATAATCAAGGCTTCACTGCATAAAATAACATTTAGCAAGGGCCACAGCTTGATGTGCTATGGGTCGTTATTTTGTTCAGAAGGCATTTATTATGAAGATTTGTTATAAAGTCATTGGCTTTGACATTTTTAGAGGCGGCGCTGTCCATAAAAATTTCGGAAAATGATGATTTAACATATTTATACTCCGTGAAACTGGTTATACATGTACGTCCTCGATACTATTTATTAATGGAAAATAACTCTTAGACAAAATAACTCTTAGACAAAAGAACTCTTAGAACTCTTTATTTTCATCCATGGAACACATTGCGGCTCATTGTACACATTCACCTTCACATTCGAGCTGAAACTTCTATGACTTATTAATGTAACAGGTCAAGAGTATCGCTTTCAGGTACATTTCTATGACTTATTAATGTAACAGCTCAAGAGTATCGCTTTCAGGTACATTTAAGATTTCAAGCGTAGTCTACATGGGATTAAATGAAGAGGAAGGAGATAGGGTTAATAACATGGCGGGTCTCATCTCTCCGTGGCGTTTCTATCAAGTTTGTACCATAGGCATTGTCTTTCTATTCATAGTTGCTTTCACAGCCGAAGACCAGATGAGATTTTTAAAGTTCAAACACCATAAGGACGTTTCTCTGTACACATCTGACCATCGGTATCTTACTAATATCACTTGTAAAACAGCTATTCAGTGTGTGGTAGGATGTATGAGTACCCAAGAATGTGTCCTTGCAGATCTTGAGTCCGGGAAACTGTACAAAAAGGAGGAACAAAACCCCAAAACAAGCCTGGTAAAGAACTATGTAGTGGCCCTTATGAAGAAGAGCTATGAAACAGTAACAAAACCAAAGGGCTTCAAATGGTTGCTTATGGTTAACAGAGCAGGAAATGATCATAAAGCCAGGGAGGTTCTCAACATCTCAATGACATCTAATGTAACAAAGAAGGCTGGAGTTTTCATCAAAGGAACGATACGTTCAATGGTTTATGACCAAGCAACAAATACTCTTTATTGGACCGGATTACCAGGTGTTCTTAGTCAAGTCATGAACATCAAATCATCTAAGAAACGAATAGCCAATACCTATACTAAAAGCCTGGCTATAAACAGGGATACACTATTTATTCTGGTGGTTAATGGAAAAAGTATTTACATAGACAGATATAAGACAGGGATAGGTAGATACGAGAAACATTGGCATAACTTAGTAAGTATAGTAGAAGATCGACAAGGGCAGTGTTATGATCTAAGTGCACAAGGAACTATGATCTGCTGGATCTGTCACATACCTGAAAAAAATGTCATCGAATGTCTTGACATCACATCAAAACACAGAATATTAAGCCACAGCCGTCCTGGATACGCGGAAGGCATGTCGTTGATAGAGACCACTGGGGCTTCACTATTTGCTTGGACTGAGCGCAGACGCCACATCCCCAAAATCAGAGTTACAAAGTTTGATGCTGAAAGAAAGGTTGTTTGTAAAACAAGCAGTTCCGAGTTTAAGGGTATCAAGTCCACGTACCTTGTTGGTGACCTGATCTTCTATACATTTCGGTATTCAAATAGAGTAGAAGCAAGGCAGATAAGCATGGATTGTAGTGTTGGTGTGAAAGTGTTTTCAACTGATGATCTCACACCATATAAAAACACGCACGAGGAGCTGGTATTGGCCTTTCCTAAAGCAAATAATATAAATTCATAGATTTACATTTCTGTGAAGACATTACATAGTCATGTGTTCTCACAAAGAATAGCGATGTCCTTACTGAACGTAAATTTAATCACTTGATCTAATTCTCTTTGCAAGCCGTCTCAAATAATATCTAGCCTAATTGGAAAACATATTAATTAAAGAAACAGAAACCAGTTCTGTATGTCACGTGGTTGCGCCTCCATCTTGATTTTAAAAACTTTTAAAAATCTTCGGACCCCATGCACCTTTGACAATCTTCTTCTCTGAAGATATAAGCTCTACAGAGCTGCTGTTTGCACATAATGTAGCTGAAGCATTATATATATTGGGAATCCCCTCACGGGCACTAATTGGCAATACTCTTTTCACAATGAGTACTTGAAATCTGACGTTTTTGAAAAATGTGTAAATTTCAAAACTCAATAACTCGAAAACTTACTAAGATAATTTCATAAAACTTTCACGAAAATGTGGGCAACAAAATTCCCCATCGCTTATGCCTATTGCGGTTTTCGACCGTAATAATATATTTTTTGCTATTTCTAAACATGGATACCTCTACAACTCCACTACAGAATATTATCATATAAAAGTTGATAGTTTGGGCACAATTTAAGTATTTTTAGAAGAAATGGAATGTTTATGATTTTGCGACTTTTTGTAGTGCATTTTCTTTGGAGAATTATTTTTCTTAAACCAATAAAAACACAAAATTGAATTTTATATCATGTCAAAGCGGGAAGATATTATAATAAGCATAATATTTTTCAAACATGAATCTATAAAGGTTTCAATGTTACAGTCTATTGATTATTGCCATTTTTCGAAAATCGTAATGTTCGACAAACTTCAAACGTACACAAGTGCTTAACAATATGAAGAGGTGACACAATATGTATACGTGCGTATGCACAATTTAAAGTGCAACAACTTTTGTATTGAACCCTTTCATCAAAAAATTGATAGTTAAGCTTCAAGCATCGCAAATGTCGTATAGGGGTCCGTAAATAAGCATTTTTTAGTATTTGAATCTTGAATAATTAAAACAACATTACTCATTAATAATGTATTCAATTTATATGATGATTATATCTACTTAAAGGGCAATTAAAGCACAACATGTTCTATGTCACACCTTAGTATGAAAATGTTAACCGTTTTATCATAATCATGAGAAACATAATGTAATGGTCAATTAGTGTGTGACTTTTCCATTTTCACTTAGACACATGGGCAAAACTTTCAAAATAACCCTAAGGACTTGCAACTTGTTTAAGATGATGGATAATGTCAATGACATTCAAAATAAGTGTCTCATGTACGCGCTGAATCCTTTTATCGTCGCTTGCGACTATATTTGATGTTTATTCTTATAATGTCGGGGACCAATGATTCCCTGTTTCTGTGTCAGTAACTTGATATCCTGTTTTTGGATATGTGGATGCCTTAAACTAGAAGTAGCTTTTACTATCTGTGATTAAGTTTCCTCAGTATGAGGTTATCTTCAATCCTTATTGTGTTTTGTTTCATGTATCCCCTGTAATTTTCTACTATCTAATTGGTGAACAAGTAAGCATATATACCAAATGGTCGTGTAAAGAAGAGTTGTAATTCAGATATTCTTATTTTTGTAATTCATATTCCACTTCTGCATACTCTTGGTCGGATAATATTTGACTCTGCTGAATATGACAACATTATCTATCGATGTTTATTCTGTGCTAATGTAGTGGACCGATACTTCACTGTTTGTTTTTGTGTCAATGTCAATGTTGTGTTGATGGTATTTTGTCGTAATTTATTTTACGAAATAAGGATATTGTACCATTAATGATTACAATGATATATACTATGATTATTTATTTCTATATAAATTATCAATCTGATTTTCGCTGCTGCCAGATAAAATAGAAATACTTAACAATTTCACCTTATTCACTACTAACAATTAGAAAATCTTGAATGGATGGGCTGGTAAGCATAAATAACAATTTATTGAATATGCTCTATGTTTTTAAAAATTAGCTAGATACTTTCTCATTAAAAACTATTGTGCAGAATGAAGACGAAAACAGTCGGATTTACACTACTTTATCAAGAAAAGAGAACAGTTGTACAGTTCATTTCAGTAATCCAAGATGTGGCGTCAACATGTATGTGACTTAGTTTCCATGTCGAAATTTTCTTAATCGTTCAGTTGTTCAAGTACTGATTAATGATCAAAATCGTGAGAGAGGGTTGTATGGCGGTGGGAAAGAGGGGTTGGGATAGGCATGACATCCGTTTGTGATGCTTACTTCCCGAGCATCAGGTTTTCATCACACTTATGAACCGATATAGATATAATTTTGAAATAATCCTCCAAGACCACATGTTCCTTGTTAGATAACAACTGTTGCCTCATGACTGATCAGAATCATCTCACTTATGTACCGATAAAATAATTTGGAATATTTTAATATAATTTTGAAACAATCTTCTAAGATCACATCCTTGTTCTGCATGTACCTACTCCCGCCAGCGATGCATGTTAGGTGCACGTGTTATCTATCTCGTGAAGAGCACAGGGTTCACACTTACATCATACATCACTGTTATCGTAGCGGAGTTGGTTAGACTGTTGGTTAAGGAAGCGAAGGGTTCCGAGGTCAAAACCAGGCATGACCACTTTAAATTGTGATTTTTCAAAGTGTGTTATTTTATGATTGTATTCAAAAGGAGGAAGATCTTGTATTATGGCAGTATGTTGTAGAACATTGAAGGTTCTGGTGGCAGGTTTTCATTTAGTGTGTTGGTGTGATATTGTCTGACATATTTATTTACCATTTCATTTAATTATGTATTTGCTACAGATATTGGAATAATTGTTTTACCCCACTAGGTATTTTTCTTGAATTTTATAATTAATGAGAGTAAAAATTTGTCATAACATTTGCTGGTCTTATCTCAATAAAAAGTACATTAAACAGGCAATAATGTGTATATTCTCATGACATTTAGAAACATTGTTTGTAAAGCAATCGTCACATTCAGTAATGTGTGACAAGGGTAACTTGCAAGAGAGACACGTGCAGCATGTGCAGCACATGGGTTGTTATGGCGACTTGCGCTAGAGACGGGCCTTGACGCTTCGGAAGCGCTAACTGTTTGTGTAGTACGTTTTACGCAAAAAAGGGGATTCTGTTTATATGACGTGAGATACCCTTAGCGCGGGCTACTCGAAGTGGTACTTCTCTTTGAAACCAAATTACATTACATTGTCGTGATATGAAAATTATTTAACATATGCCAATTTGTAGATAAAAGATTTTTCTGGCGATTGACGTTATAAGTATATTTTCCAAAAAATATTTTTAATTTGAAACACTAACATCCTTGATGGCTCTTTAACTTATCTGGTAGTCGAGCTAGTTAGTGGTTATAGACGATTAGAGTTTCTGGTTACAGGCTGTCGCTGAGGATACTGCTCTGACGTGGAGAGACAGCTATTCTTTCATGGTGATATCTGACTCTTTTCTGGACGAGGAGCTTTAAGGCAGTGTTCATGATTAACAGTGCAACAGATGGGGTTTTTTTATTGGAGAAGTTATTCTTTCAGTTATGTATCGAGAATTTGATAAGCCCTAAATGAGTATCATTGTTGTAGAATACAATTGCGTGAATGTATCTTATGATATCTTTCATTTGATAGTGTTTGCGATATTATGCGTCCACAGATTTGGATAAATAAGATGAATTGTTGAGAAATAAGTGTTATTCCCATGGACACAATAAGGGAGGATACAGTCGTTGGCTCTATCTCCCCGTCCATCCGTCCGTTCTGATCAAATCTTCACCGGAGCAGAACCAAAAACTGTTCTTCTTAGCTAAACGAACCTTCCGTATGTTTGACTTATCATCATATGTAGTGGAATCATATTTCTGGAATTTTACATTTTGACCTTTTCCACAGAAACGCCACTTATCAATTCGTTTCCGGAGCAGAACTCGAAAACCATAAGGCCTTACTTAACGACACTTAGTATGCTGACTAATCCTCACATGTGGTTGTGCCTTGTGGTGCTGTTCGTCTTTCTGGAAATATTCATTTTGCTGGTTTCCACGGAAACGCAACTTAGAAATTCGTTTATTTTTCAATTATACATGTATAGTGCTAAAACTTAACTTTACTGGGGGATAGGCCGTCTCTCCCGATGGCTCTTGTTTTAGAAATTATGGTAATGAACTGTTGTAATGCCTATACTTTTGTACCTCTATGCGTTTGTAATGTAACGGGTGCGTTATAAAGTGGGGTTGATATAAGTTAGTTTTCATAATATTGGGAAGTTAAGGGTGTGATAGGAACCACATAGGACAGTGAGTGAAATGAACATGCACTGTTTTGCATGACATGCAGTGAGTGTCACTATGTTGAGGGAGGCGGGCTAGTCCATTCTGTTAGCAGGGGTGTTAGTGGGGTAGTGGTATAGGCCCAAGGCAGGGTATATATGGGTGGCTTCACTGTAAGCTCATTGCCTTGCTTGGTCGGTGATCGACTAACATCAGCCATTTGCTCACTTGGAAGGGGGTAGTTCTTGTTCTGTGATTGAACAGAGACCTCGTTTCCCTCGTTTCGTGATGAAACATAATATCCCCTTTCAAAGTGTAGTATTTAGTAGTAGGGAGTTAGGATTATATTAATTACAAGTAGGCAGGGATGGACGGGTGGTCATTAGGTCAGTTTGAGTTTTACAATTAGGTTCTAAGGGTTGTTTGCTCTCCACAGTATACTTGTATTGTACATGTTGTATATTTTGTTGATATGTCCTATTTTCTTGAGTTTCTATTTGTAATAAAATGGTGAATGGTAATTTATTTGTATGTCATTGATCATAGGCTACATCGCGAAACAAAATGCAGCGAGATTTGATAAGGAAGTGACCTGTTATGGTACAAGTTGATCGAAGACACCTGGTTTCAAGACATTCACAAGGTTTATACAATTTTGTCATATCACACGGTTAGTCTCTTGAATCAGGGTAAAACCTCGTCTGTTACTGTAATAAATGAGAGAAAAATCTGAATGTATTAGTTCCTCAAGTCATGACAGCCTTACATCAAGGGAGGCTTGACAACTTGCAAGTCGTAAAAAGCTGTTGCAAAAACATTGTAATAAATCTAGAGAAATGGCGTAACATGACATTGACGATGAGAAATAACACAGTGCATACACCATGTCTCTGGATTCAACTCAGGCCTTCATCAAACGATGTAACTATTTTTTTCGAACTGTTTCTCCTCGAAGACTGAGCTGATTCAGGTACATGCACCATGTCTCCTGATTCCACTTCATCAAACGCTGTTATATGCTGTTATTGTTTACTCATTGTAATTTAAACTGAGGTACAGAAATAGAGCCATGGCTCTATAGTCCAAAACGATTTTTATATTATTCTCAATATAATACACAATCCCTAACCATGAAAAATATCAAATACTTGAAAATTGTCATTGCATTACAAAAACCTGACTTGACACTTAATTTGGATGAAATTGGTTGCTCAAATAAAACACTTCCTCCAAAGATATTGAAGAAAAGGTAATCCTTCCAGCTCAAGGTACCTAGACCAGGGGCCTATCATTAAACTAGTGCCGTCAACAAGAACTGTAGTCATACAAAACTTTTAGAAGCTATAGACATTTGAAGGACACATCCCATAATAAACTTTGTCAGCGTATCTTATTCTTCCAAAGTCACCACCAACCATCCACCTACCCACCAACTCAGACCCCGTACTTCCAAAGGTGTCACATTAGCCTAAATCTGAGAGAACGTACCTTTTACCAACCTGAAATACATTACAATAAAAAAAATATTCAAAATTCTTATCCGATCGACATTAACAATTCTTCTCCTCAAAATCTTCAAAACCTTTCCATTCCAAATAAAGCCATGTTATTTCAAACTAGAAAATCCAGGAAGGCAACACATTTAAGAAAGTTTCATTATTGTGTTTCAATAAAATAAACGTATCCCATTGAAAGAAGGTTGAAGAACATAATCATTTAAATAAACCCCTTTTTTCCGTGATTTGTTTACATGCTTCGATAACCCCAATTGCATATCCCAACAAGTTCACGCACATTAACCCACTTATTGCAATATTAATACACATCTTAATTTGTTAATCATAGTTCCTCTAGTCGATATAACAGGGTTTTCCAAATGCCTTAAATGTCGATGAGTTTATTTTGATCGAGGTAATTAGTGCATGATTGATGGGTGTTACTGTGATATAAAATGCATATGTTTATATCGCCATATTGACAATTATGAAGTATGGAGCACAGTGGTGTAGTGGTAAGCGTGCTGGCCTCTCACGCCACAGACCCGGGTTCGAATCCCTGTGGAGACACCAAATATTTGTGTTGTGCCCTTGGGCACTTCATCCACGTTGCACTTAGTCTATTGAGCTGTTTAAATGGGTACCTGAACACGGAAAAGTACAGACCTATTCGGTCGCGCGGAGCGCTTAGTAGCAGCCTGAAAGTACAATTCCTTGAGGATGATAATATGTGTACCGCTTAGAGCATGCTTACCATGGATTAAGCGCAATATAAATATGCATTTATTATATTATTATTATTATTATTATTATTATTACGAAAGCCTTACATGTATTTTAACTTTATGTATGACATTTGATCAAAGTCATAATTTAGAAATCATATCAAAGTTAAAACTTATTTTCAAACTTCATAAAGCTCCATACATATTTTCAATGTCAAAATTCATCTACCGCCAATATCTATAGTCATAGTCAACATTACACTAAAGTCAAACTGACAATAAAGTTAAAAAACTTCCACAAATACTAATATTTCTTTTAATGATCACATTTCACCGAAGTAAAAATGTCATGCAGGTTCAACTTTTACAATAGTCAATAAATATATTCAAAATCCACATTTCACCAATGTCATATCTTTTTCAAAATCAAAATTTCACCAATTTCATTAAAATCACATTTTGTTCAACGTCAACATGTCCCAAAAACTAACCTAAACAAACCTCTAAAGCTAAACTCAAAATAATTTTTCAAAATCAACATTTTAACAACTTAAAATGTCGCTTTAAATTAAATATTCATTGAAATCATATGTTGTCCAAATTAAACATATCATCAAATGGAGTAGGACGAGTAATAAATAAATTAGTATGCACTCGAAAGTGTGCAATAAGGCTCTTACGAAACTCGGACAATAAAAAAAATCACACTCGTTTCGTAAAAGTCATATAACATACTTCCTCAGGTAAATCAAATTGCATGTAATTAAAATGCGTTAAAGTAAGAAGTCGCTATTTATGTACTCTTAGATCACTGAGTATTCGCTCGGATGGATGCGAATCTATACATCGATCAAATACAAACAATACAGACCATGGGCTAATGCATCGCCGTGTGTTACACAAACAATGCTACAGATTTGTCAGACCGCGGAAGAGATGGGTGGAATCCGGACACAAACAAAAGAAGGTTTTTCCCATTGTGTTATTATTTCGTTGCTTTTATATACCTCTGTTCTCATTGCATGACGAGACAGCTTTCATGCATGTGTCTATGTACAACCAAGAATCTCTAAAAACAAATAATGGATAAGTTTTAAAATTTACGTTGCCGTTTCGTTATACGAAAGTAAATTTAGCCATGAAATGAAAACAATGGCTACTTCAAAAGCTAGCTAGTTACACTCGGGAAAATCAGGGAAAATCAGATCCGTGAATTGTTTGTATCATTGTTGCAGTAGGCGCAATTTTCGTGAAGACCGTTCAGTCAGCATAACTGACTGACAGACAATTTGATTACAATAAACCTTGTTCCGAGGAATAAAAATTGCAAAATAATGCATCTACCGATATTTGAATATTTTTTTAGATTCCTCGCCACAAGGTCTGAAAACACCCCGTATTTGCGCGTGTTCCGAACCAGTTTAACGCAGACAAAGCCCAATCAAATAGCTGACCAATCATATAATAGTTTTTGAACAGTCGCCAGTTTGAAAGCATTCAGAACAGACGAGAGGATAGATTTTTGAGTAATCTGCCCTAGCATCTCGCACCGAAAGCTTTTGTCGGGGGTCTTGTGATTGGTTGACAGACTGACATTGTGCCAGAAGGGGAGGGTCAGGGGAGGGTCATTAAAAAAATACTGTCATAAGGGGAGGGTCTTGAAAACAATTACAAAGGTTTGGGGAGGGTCATATCAAAATAGACAGTAATAAAATCATCTTTTTTAAACAGACTTGCAAGAGGGCGTGAGAATGTATTGTAAAGCATTTGATAAACAGGTGAAAAGTGAAAAATATGTTTTGATTTGAGAAGTTCAGAATTCGAACTTCTTAGGAAGACTGCTTGATATTATAATCTAATGCTAGTATATAAGACCCCCATGAATTCTGTCCTTTGTTCATTGTTATTCATAGAAACAAAAGTAGGAAAGTAGTTCTACTGAACTGACAGTTTTTTGGACACATGTAGTTTTTTCTTCGAGGCTTTTGTTACTGTTTGGTATCTTTTAACAGTTTAGTCACTTTGTAAACATATAAAGTTAAAACAGTCAGTCAAATTGAAAGCATTGAAATAATATAAAAGACAATCTGAATGATACAGTTATAAATATGATAAAAATAAAATAAACTCTTGAAACATTGGAAAATTACTTATGTTTTTCAAATTTCTGACAATATACATCAATTTAAAATATATTAAACAGGTATATAAAAATGGATGCTAATGTTGATTTTCGAACAATGAGAAACAATTGTTATATTTTAGCCCATAAGGCCAATACGGCCTGATGGTCACATGGTATGGGCCATCATCATTTGACATGTTTATCTTCGCTTCCCAAACTGCTCTACCCTCTGGCTTGGTAGGTACCTTTGCACAGTCTGTATATGTGGTCCTGACTCCCCTCACATATTGATGTGGGACGCATTTTACCTAAAACCTTTAAACAACATCTTCTCCTGTCGAAATTGAAATTTTCCTTTTGAATTTTTTTTTTACTTTAGTTCAGGAACTAAACTGAAGCACATAAGAAACGTCACCCCTCAGTTGTTTTTATCATATGTATAATTTTTAAAGTCAAATTTCTCGAATAGTTTTGCAAATTAGTCCAAAATATTAAATTAGTCAAAGAATTGTTATACGTGTTTTTTTTTAAAAATAATTAAAAACAAAATTTTGAAATTTAAAATTCCTAAAAATTAATTTTGATAAAACACAACTGTTAATCGACATATAACACATACTCTGTGTGAAAATCAATAAATATACCTCGTCTTGCACACATTTACAACATTTTAAACATGGTAGGGGTCATGTTGGTGTAAATTTAATTTCTTACCCCTGTCTAGTTTAAAAGATTATATTGTAATTACAAAAAAAATAGAATCAGTCACCAAAGTCATAAGTCATAAGTTTTAAGTCATTAAAATTACTGCCAAAAGGTGTTATTGCATCGTGCCATAATCAAATGCATCGCATGTCTTTAAAATATTGAATTAATCGAAACCAATTGAGGTGTGACGTTTCTTTTGTGCTTCAGTTTAGTTATGCTAGGAACAAAACATTTGGAGAATATCAACTTTGTTGGATGGAGACAAATATTTGTAAATTTTGTTGCCGTGTGCGAAGACTGTTTTGTCAATATATCAATTGGTGGGAATGGGTGGGAATTGTTGAGGGGAAGTTGTCTGGGTTTCATTCGTTCGTCTTCCCTTATAAGTAAGATTGTGTGTGTTGGGAGTTGTAAGGGGTTTTCCATTTTTAGTGATCTAATAAAATGTAAAGGGTAATCATAAACCCATCGAATTTAATCTGTAGTCTTTAGTCTGTAGCTCCTAAGATGAACAAAATATAGCTAACTCTTACTCCTTGCCAGTGCCCAAACATTGACCATTCAGTCAAACTACTCTTACATATATTGCATCGTATGGGAGGGAGGAGGGGGAAGGGGAAGAAGAGTCATAGCCGGAGGACTGGAGAGTCAGATTTAACAATTGGTCAGGGAGGGGTGAGGATTGGGGGATCTTGGGGATTATTGTTGTACTAGTGAACAAGTCTAATAAGACAAAACAATGGAGGTCTCACCTTTAAAATATAAGTGTAAGAATCTCAATTTCTTATCTTTGTATGCACAATGTTTCTGGTTCCTTTCCCTTTCATCAGGATAATGGTGAACTAACACATACTTGTTACTTCTTCCTTAGAATGTAACAGTCTGTAATAATTAAATTTTGTGTTGACTAATGTGGATTGAAAATTGTTAATTTGATGACTGGGTAATGGCTACGTTTCACATAGTTTTTACCTTTAGTCTTCAGTTAATAGTCTTAATCTGAGAGATATATTATATTGAATAATGCAAAACCTGTAATAATATGTATGTGATGAGCTACAGAGCCAATGGCTCTGTTTTTACAGAAACTTTAAACTCTAGATGTTAAACATCATGTCATTAACTCTTTCTATTAACTCTTTTTTTAAAGGAGAATCTTTCCTTAAAGTGTCATATAAAAAAATGTTTAATGCAGAACCAAATATATCTTCAGAAGGCCAATTTAAAGAAGTTTTCAAGATGTATGTTGGGGAAGGGTCATGTAAACAAATACACTTCAATGGGCAGGGCCGTCAAAAACATTACAACAAACCGGGGAGGGTCATATTTTTATATACAAACTCAAATGAAAAATATTTGGCTTTTATACGTTCCGACTCACCATATGTGCTGTTTACAGTGCAACTAAATTCCCTCAGCTTGCATATTCATCCCCAATCGCCAAATATACCATTATAACAAGTTTCCAAAAAAATTGGAGTAACATCATTATGCATGTACAGAAACCGAAACTGCACGTCCCATTCACATGCACAGTAGTCATATGACCTCTTAAACATTATCAACTCAAATTTGGCATTTTGTCTGTTATGAATAAGATTTAAAATTTACGTTTGACTCATTGGCGCGCGTCAATCGCGACGAATTGTCCGGTTTCGATCAGAAATCACTTCGTTTTCCTTCATATCGTCAAACTCTCTCAACTATCATCAATATGGTAGTTTTCGGTAAAAGTCGGTACTTCTCGATAACGTAACATCATTTATAATGTTTGGAATATGTGACCCCAAACAACACAATGGATGTACCTTTAAATTAGGGGTAAAAATTGCACACCATACAACCCAAAAATAAAATAAAACAGACTTGATTTATCTCCTAAATATCATCTGAACAAAGCTATCAACAGTAGCTTTAATTTATTCATTAACGTCTTAAGTAAGTAACCAATTGCACATGCGTCGTACAGTTCTAGTATATTGTATCTAATACCCATTTAATATCCGTGGATAAAATAATTTGTAATAAGCTCACACGACAAATTGATTCAAAGATTAAGGAAATTGGAATGGCTAAAATTCGACCCCTTCTGTCAATGTCATCATAGGTGAGTTCGAGGAATTGCAGCACTAACCTGGCGATCACATTGATCGTTTGGTTGTATGAATTTCTAAGATGCCTGGCGGCTAGAACAATCGAAATAAAAGTACTTTTTCAGACGATAAAGGTATAGTTTTTGTGATGACGTAACAATTGAATGACGTTTCCGCTCCCCTCGTAGTCACGTGTGCCTATGGTAACCAAACGAAAGAGGGCAGTTGAAAAGACCATGTTTTTCTGCAAATGATAATGTCCTAAAACAACCGTCCTCGTACTTTAACTGTAATAGTTCAGGGCAAAACTATACTTTATTACAAAACACATTGGGGGTACAGGGAACTTTATTTCTTAAATACAAATATACATTTATGTACAGCGACCTTTTGTCGGTGTTCTAAACTGAAAACTATTGATGACCACAAGGAAACAAGGATACGTATCGCCTAAGATGGGGAAATATGAAAATAATCGACAAAAGCAAGACTGTGGACTCTGGAGCTTTATAACAGATACATTTCACATTTTATGCGAATGTACCTGACTCGAGTCGTTTATGAATATTAAACTATTGCAAAAGTGATAAAAACATATTACATGTTCGATCTTAAAGGGATTAGATAATCCCAAGGGTGACTGTGTGATATATTTGCATTCAGATGTAATATAAGTTTCGCTGACCATCTTAAACTTTCTAGTAGGAACTTTGACTTTTTACAAAGAACAAACAAATTCATGAAGCACAATGGTTTTAAATATGTTTTATTTCATTTATTCGCAGTACCGTCTTCAATAGTAGGCCGTTGTAGCTTTTCATTTGTTACATGTGTTACAAACATCACAATTTCCGTTTTCTAGATAATTGTCTGTGTTGTAAACATTGAATAGAAATGGTAAGATTTTAAAATATTGTCAAATCAATCCATTATTATAAAATAAAACATTCTTTTACATTCTCTGAATGAGACTTCCTTCTGGCCTAGTACGTCCACAATGCCAGTTTTACGGGTAAGTGTTATGTTTTTACACCAAGCCAACGTAAGGATCGAGGGAGATGAAAGGCAGTTGACAGATATACCCCCCTGTCTCATTTACATCCATCGCTCTCCACTTGTGGCCCAAAGTCGACGCCATCTGAACCACCCTTGAGGCGCCACCTATCGGAGTAGAGTCCCAGTCGTTTGTGTCTATCACACTTCCGTCTAACCACTCCCATTGTGACGTCACAGTGTTGTACATCCCGCCAATAGCAAATGATCTGGAGCTATATGCTGAAAGAGCAATAACTCACCAGTTTGTATTCATCATTCATATTGTTTGCATTTTCAGCAAGTTTGGACCTGTGTGGAAATCGACAAGCGTTCCAACGGAGAGACAAGCCTTCTGTTCCATAACAGTGAGCGAATATAATCGCTCAATTGAGCGAATTGAGCGCTCACTGAGCGCCATTCCCTCCTGAACAACACGGAGTGATGCCTCGAACTTGCCCCCTTTGCTACATAGCGCTACATTGAGCAATCGCGTTCAGGAGAGATTTAAAAGTAATCGATTACTTTTAAACGCTTATTGAACATGGCCAAGATGTTCGCTCCAGGTAATTGGAATTTAGTACCATTCTCTTCTTACAGAGGTTATTCCCTTCAGATTGTCCATCTTAAGCTCTGTTATATTAATTCCATATTTCTCTGTTCCAGTAAAATCCATTGTGGCGAAGAAGTGTACCACATGTTTTTGTCTATGATTTGGAGTTCTTTATTTATCAGCATTTTTTATGGTCAATTGTTTTTCACAAATTCAAACATCAGCATATATCGAGGAAAACAAATTAAATGAGAAAACGTTAATCCCACGTTTCTTTCTGCGTTTCTAGCAAATGTCACCTTTACAATGGCGTCGCTGATTGCACAACTAACTAAGAGGAGTAACCCCTGTAGGAAGAGAATGTTGGTATAAATACATTTCAAGAAATACGTTAAACGGTACTTTTTCTGGCTTCCAAAAATGAATCCACTTTTATATTGTTACTATATTGATTCAATAGGCATTTATATGAACAATTCAAATACTCTATGGGTATGTACCTTGGAGTCAAGCGCTAGATGGTGAATTTCAAACTTACCTGTTCTATGAGACAACATCATCCTTAAGCGATTGAATTTTGAAGGCAAATCCAGTTTGACCAATTGGGCCCCGTCTGTCTCGCACCTTGACTTCGCCTCCAGCCAATCAACGGTCGCTATGTAGACTTTGATGCAGAGGTTAGCTGGGCGGGAGAGGATGTAGCCAGTGCTTGGGTCACAGAACTCTATTTAGGAAATGGGAGAGGATGTATCGAGTGCTCAGTGAACAGAACTCTGTCAAGGAAATGGGAGAGGATGTAGCGAGTGCTCAGTGAACAGAACTCTGTTTAGGAAATGGGAGAGAATGGAGCGAGTGCTTAGTGAACAGAACTCTGTTTAGGAAATGGGAGAGGATGTAGCGAGTGCTTAGTGAACAGAACTCTGTTTAGGAAATGGGAGAGGATGTAGCGAGTGCTTAGTGAACAGAACTATGTTTAGGAAATGGGAGAGGATGTAGCGAGTGCTTAGTGAACAGAACTCTGTTAAGGAAATGGGAGAGGATGTAGCGAGTGCTTAGTGAACAGAACTCTGTTTAGGAAATGGGAGAGGATGTAGCGAGTGCTTAGTGAACAGAACTCTGTTTAGGAAATGGGAGAGGATGTAGCGAGTGCTCAGTGAACAGAACTCTGTTTAGGAAATGGGAGAGGACGTAGCGAGTGCTTAGTGAACAGAACTCTGTTTAGGAAATGGGAGAGGATGTATCGAGTGCTCAGTGAACAGAACTCTGTTTAGGAAATGGGAGAGGATGTAGCGAGTGCTCAGTGAACAGAACACTGTTTAGGAAATGGGAGAGGATGTAGCGAGTGCTTAGTGAACAGAACTCTGTTTAGGAAATGGGAGAGGACGTAGCGAGTGCTCAGTGAACAGAACTCTGTTTAGGAAATGGGAGAGGATGTAGCGAGTGCTTAGTGAACAGAACTCTGTTTAGGAAATGGGAGAGGATGTATCGAGTGCTCAGTGAACAGAACTCTGTTTAGGAAATGGGAGAGGATGTAGCGAGTGCTTAGTGAACAGAACTCTGTTTAGGAAATGGGAGAGGATGTATCGAGTGCTCAGTGAACAAAACTCTGTTTAGGAAATGGGTGAGGATGTAGCGAGTGCTTAGTGAACAGAACTCTGTTTAGGAAATGGGAGAGGATGTAGCAAATGCTTAGTGAACAGAACTCTGTTTAGGAAATGGGAGAGGATGTATCGAGTGCTTAGTGAACAGAACTATGTCAATGAAATGGGAGAGGATGTATCGAGTGCTTAGTGAACAGAACTCTGTTTAGGAAATGGGAGAGGATGTAGCGAGTGCTAAGTGAACAGAACTTTGTTAAGGAAATGGGAGAGGATGTATCGAGTGCTTAGTGAACAGAACTATGTCTAGCAAATGGGAGAGGATGTAGTGAGTGCTTAGTGAACAGAACTCTGTTTAGGAAATGGGAGAGGATGTATCGAGTGCTTAGTGAACAGAACTCTGTTTAGGAAATGGGAGAGGATGTAGCGAGTGCTTAGTGAACAGAACTTTGTTAAGGAAATGGGAGAGGATGTATCGAGTGCTTAGTGAACAGAACTATGTCTAGCAAATGGGAGAGGATGTAGTGAGTGCTTAGTGAACAGAACTCTGTTTAGGAAATGGGAGAGGATGTATCGAGTGCTTAGTGAACAGAACTATGTCAATGAAATGGGAGAGGATGTATCGAGTGCTTAGTGAACAGAACTCTGTTTAGGAAATGGGAGAGGATGTATCGAGTGCTTAGTGAACAGAACTATGTCAATGAAATGGGAGAGGATGTATCGAGTGCTTAGTGAACAGAACTCTGTTTAGGAAATGGGAGAGGATGTAGCGAGTGCTTAGTGAACAGAACTCTGTTTAGGAAATGGGAGAGGATGTAGCGAGTGCTAAGTGAACAGAACTATGTCAATGAAATGGGAGAGGATGTATCGAGTGATTAGTGAACAGAACTCTGTTTAGGAAATGGGAGAGGATGTAGCGAGTGCTTAGTGAACAGAACTCTGTTTAGGAAATGGGAGAGGACGTAGCGAGTGCTTAGTGAACAGAACTCTGTTTAGGAAATGGGACGCGATGTAGCCAGTACTTGTGGAACAGAACTCTATTTAGGAAATGGGAGAGGATGTATCGAGTGCTCAGTGAACAGAACTCTGTCAAGTAAATGGGAGAGGATGTAGCGAGTGCTTAGTGAACAGAACTCTGTTTAGGAAATGGGAGAGGATGTAGTGAGTGCTTAGTGAACAGAACTCTGTTTAGGAAATGGGACGCGATGTAGCCAGTACTTGTGGAACAGAACTCTATTTAGGAAATGGGAGAGGATGTATCGAGTGCTCAGTGAACAGAACTCTGTCAAGTAAATGGGAGAGGATGTAGCGAGTGCTTAGTGAACAGAACTCTGTTTAGGAAATGGGAGAGGATGTAGCGAGTGCTTAGTGAACAGAACTCTGTTTAGGAAATGGGAGAGGATGTAGCGAGTGCTTAGTGAACAGAACTCTATTTAGGAAATGGGAGAGGATGTATCGAGTGCTCAGTGAACAGAACTCTGTTTAGGAAATGGGAGAGGATGTAGCGAGTGCTTAGTGAACAGAACTCTGTTTAGGAAATGGGAGAGGATGTAGCGAGTGCTTAGTGAACAGAACTCTGTTTAGGAAATGGGAGAGGATGTAGCGAGTGCTTAGTGAACAGAACTCTGTTTAGGAAATGGGAGAGGATGTAGCGAGTGCTTAGTGAACAGAACTCTGTTTAGGAAATGGGAGAGGATGCAGCGAGTGCTTAGTGAACATAACTCTGTTTAGGAAATGGGAGAGGATGTAGCGAGTGTTTAGTGAACAGAACTCTGTTTAGGAAATGGGAGAGGATGTAGCGAGTGCTTAGTAAACAGAACTCTGTTTAGGAAATGGGAGAGGATGCAGCGAGTGCTTAGTGAACATAACTCTGTTTAGAAAATGGGAGAGGATGTAGCGAGTGCTTAGTGAACATAACTCTGTTTAGGAAATGGGATAACATGTAGCCAGTGATTAGTGAACAAAACTATGTCAATGAAATGGGAGAGGATGTAGCGAGTGCTTAGTGAACAGAACTCTGTTTAGGAAACGGGAGAGGACGTATCGAGTGCTAAGTGAACAGAACTATGTCAATGAAATGGGAGAGGACGTAGCGAGTGCTTAGTGAACAGAACTTTGTTAAGGAAATGGGAGAGGACGTAACGAGTGCTCAGTGAACAGAACTCTGTTTAGGAAATGGGAGAGGATGTAGTGAGTGCTTAGTGAACAGAACTCTGTTTAGGAAATGGGAGAGGATGTAGCGAGTGCTTCGTGAACAGAACTCTGTCAAGGAAATGGGAGAGGATGTAGCGAGTGCTTAGTGAACATAACTCTGTCTATGAAGAAGAGCGATCATTGATAGTTGAAATGGGCTTGTTCAGTATGAAATCACTTACATAACTTATAAATATATATATTCAGTTAACATATATCCCAGTGGCATGTTATTCTCCCTGGAATTTCTCCTTGCTGTCAATACGCCTCACAATACCACATAAGGTACCTCATGGTAGAAAGGTGATATGCATCTCATTCGTGTCTACACCATTCGTGTCTTCACCATTCGTGGAAATAAACAAATTCTGGCTCACTTGAGTGACATGGCATTGTCAAGAACAGGAGACAACACCATGCTGACTTGTCTGCGAAGAAGAAGTACGTAATAATTAACGATAGTTAAAGGGACACCGCGTCGAGAATAAAAATTAGATCATGTGTTTCTACCAATGCTCATTAACATGTCTGCTAACAAGTCACAGACACCGAATTTAAGACAATTGACAATTGGTAATAAAAACTACTGCATGTAGACAGTGAAGTGAAGCTAATCAGCTAAGTGAGATAAATATGAGACTCAGTTTTATCGTCGACGCGATGTCCCTTTAAATCTACCACCATTTTCTGATGTCATGACCTACAATCTGACTTTATTATGGCAGAATTGCGAATTAAAAAACCCTCTTACCTGGATATAGCCAGTAGTAGTTGACGCCTGGTTCCGGTAGGAGATCGGCTTCAAGCATCCTCTGTCCCTCAATATTACAACACTGGCCAGTGTCCGCCTTGAAGAAGTAGGATTGACATCGTTTATTGAAGAAACAGTTGAAGAGACAGTCTTCTTGAGTCGTGATCACCAGTCCGCCATGACATGGAGTCTTCATGTTTGTGTACATAAGCGCGGTCATCGTCGTCATAAGCGTGCACACCGCCATTGTAAACACAATAGTAAGAGCCTGAAGGTGTTTTGGGGATGCTGAAACTGGTTGGAATTCGATGACAGAATCTAGGTAGAAACTGATGACAAAATCTTGGTGGAAAATGGTGGTTGGAAACGAATGGCCAATCTGGTTGGAAACTGAGGACGGAATCTGTTTGGAAACTTGCAACAGAATCTGGTTGGAAACTGGAAACTAAAAAAGTATTTCCAATATATTAACTGACTATACCATATAATCCAATGTTTTCTTAGCATCCCAGAGACAGTTCACACTTTCCCACCGAAAGCAATTTACTTTTCAAACGCAAAGCGTTGTACAACCACCAACCATATATCCAACTGATATTTCAATATTTCCGAGACTTTTGAAGTGGTATGTAAATTGTCATGAGATAAATCAATTATTTTTAATTTTTGTGATTCAGAAGTTCTATCTCCTTTCTTTACTGACTGACAGAGACGGAGAGCTGTTTTCAATGTTCTTTCAGGAAATCAAAGTTGTCAGCTTGTTTGTTTGTGCTTTGTTCCGATAATCCGACCTTATCGTTTCGTTAAACATACAGAAACTTCAAACGTTTGATCAACCTTTTATGTAAATTCGTTCCTTGATTTTGAGTAGAATCTATGAGTAGAATTTAATCACAGAACGACTATCATTTATTTTCTGATAGTATTCATGTTCATCCAATGAATAGTGCCTTTTATTATACGTTGATACACAACGTCAGCAGCTGTTTCCAGTTTCATCAGCTGGTCCATACCTGTATGGGTACTTGAAGGAAAGCATCGGAGTCAGACCCACTGTTTCTGTGAGTTCGTCAAATAAAAATACTTTGACAGTGCTTTTCTGATGCAGAGATATAATTCAAGAAATGAAGACAGTGTAAAGCTCTGTCTAACACTGGTTCTTGTACGTCGATCACTGTAACTTTCGCAGCAAGGTGCGTGCTTTATCGGCTTAACCAATCAACCACAGTGGATGTGGAGGACACTCATGCAGGTGTCGTGTATTGTACGCAGCTCACAGCCAGATTATGGATATCTGCTCTTTAGTGAACCCACTGCATGTGAAGATTGAATCGCGAATCGATGGAAAGTCGATAAAGGATTGTGGTGTCTTTGATTCTGTTAAATTCATTTCGTAAACAGGTTTTATAGAAACGTAACTTATTGGATTTTAAATGTGTCACGCTAAACGATGTACAGTCAAGATTTTCATGTCTTGAGGTAATGTCGATTAGGTAATATTATACAATCTATCAAGTTTTGTAAGAGCAACGTGCAAACATGGACTTGACTGAACTCATGTTTCAAGATTCACTGTAAATACAAGAAGCACTCTAAGTTTTGTAAGCAGTTGCGGGTGTGCAAGGGAACAGTACTGAATATCACCATGACCTTTTAAAAAAACCATCACATACTCTGTAGAATTAAGTACACCGTATTTCGAGAAATGTGCGCGAAATGTGCGTGAAATGTGCGTGAACACTCAGTGGTGGACCCAAAGGGGTTCGGGGTTCTAACATAATTTATATCGTATTATGTTTATCATGTACTGCCACTTGATGTTGAATCAAGCGTCTCTACCTGTTTTTTTTTATAGCTTTATTTTTCTTTTAAGCAGGTACACTCGTTACAATAAGTTATCAATTCACACACACACACACACACACACACACACACACACACACACACACACACTGTGCATACAAATTGAAATAACAATTTAAACAATAATGATTATGGCTTTTACAGGAGCCGTAATGGTATAGACAGTGAAGTTGATTAGGTAAATAGAGGAATGATTAGGTAAATAGGTAGGTAGGTAGGTAGAGACCTGTATTTCATGAATATGGATTAGTTGCAGGTGGAGAAAGAGATATATTTGTCTATATCATACGCATTAGATATGTCTCTTTTAGTCTGTGACTCCAAATCATTCCCTGACCCACAGCAATGTGGATTCCAGAAAGGCCTCTCTTCATGCCATGCTTCATTCATCATACAAGAGACAATCAACCATTATTTGGAGCGCAACGACGAACTTAAAGTGGTATTCTTAGATAGTTCCAAAGCATTTGATACGGTATGGCATGCAGGCCTACTATGGAAACTCCATGAGATAGGTATCCACCTACAGCTTTGGTCCATTTTTTACAATATGTACACAGATATGAAACGTTGTGTCCTGGCAAGCAATGTGCATTCCCGATGGTTCAGCCTCAATCGTGGTGTGCGTCAAGGAAGTGTCCTGTCGGCCAAACTCTACTTGGTCTACATTGATGCTCTACTTTCGAGACTCTCTCTAGTCCTAGACATCCATGTTGCAGCCCCAACGCAGGCTGATGATATGACGTTGGTTACCCCGCTCACAACCATCCTCGGTTACCCATGGTGTTATATATGCTCCGTTTCTCTCCACTACATCACCCATGGGAAACTCTGTCAGCGAAATCTGTACTAAAATTACCCGCCCTCGGCCGGCGTGACGAAGTCAGTAACCAAAGAAAATACTCAATACGATAAGACGGAAATGGTCAAGGGAGATAACCGGTGACAGATGGCTAACAAAATGACCTCGCGTACTTTGCAACGAAGTGATATGAATTGTCATTGGCTCGCAGGTCCAAGCTGCGTAGCGGTTTGATTGGCTCACGCCGGCCAAGAACGGGTAATTTGAGTACAGATTTCTCTGATGAAATTTCCCATTGGTGATATAGTGGAGAGTAACGGAGCATATATAAAACCATTGGTAACCGAGGATGGCTCACAACGAACATGCAAGAGATGTTGAACTACTGTGAAGAATACAGTGCAAACTGGCGTTTTGTATTTTCAGCACCTAAGAGTAATTTGATGATATTCTTAAAACGTAGGAGAGTCTCAGCTTGCAAAGTACTGCTCTATGACAAAGACATTCCAATGACTGAGAACCTGAAACACGTAGGTATTGTTCTTGACCAGAATATGAACTCATTGAACAGAACCATCAGTGCCTGCACCAAGATGAAAGCGTCGATGTTTAGCTTGCAGAGAGCAGGGGGAGACAGAAGAGGTTTAAATCCGCTAACCACAGCAAAAGCTTTTAGGACTGTGTGCCTTCCGAAATCACTCTGTGGCTCTGAACTGTGGTCAAACATGAACAAAGGTGAAATTATCGCCCTTGAGAGAGCTCAGAGGTTTTGTCTGAAACTTGCCCATGGGCTTCCAAGAACAGTTCGAACAGATATATGCAGTGTCATGATTGGAGCTGATTCAATCGAAGCGTACATAGACACTAAGAAGATGTTATTTCTTGCCCAACTGTGCAACAACCGGGACCAGTACCTGAGTAAAAAGATGTTTCTAGCAAGACTATATCTCTACAAAAATCAGTGTTCTAACAGGCCCCAAGGGTTTGTTCCAGAAATAGCTTCAATCCTGGCAAATTAAATCTGAGTGACCACCTGACAGAGTTTATGAACACCGGGAAATTCTGCAACCGAATTTAGTGGAAGACTCTTGTGAAAAGAACGGTGTCCGATTATGAACACAAGGTCAGGATTCAACGGATTCAGATGGACCCAGACCTGATCCAGTTCCAGCAGTTCAACAACATGGCAACGCCTCACATAGCTTGGCAAATAGCAAGAACGTTTCCAGCCATGAAAGAAGCATGCCACTTTATAGTGACCCTTAACGCAATGTGGCGTGTAGGAAAAGTACATGGTGTCTGTGATATGTGTGACCTTGACATGCAGGACAGACTCATTCACACAGTATGCCACTGAAGAAACACAGAACATAGACGGGATGACATGTGGCTTCAGGTACTGTCTATCGGACCGATCGATCTGAGTGTGACCCTCCATATCATGTCTGATGCAGACCTGGTGTGCTTTCTTCTCTCTTGCAGGCCACCGATGCAGCTGCACCTTGACGACCTTGAACTCTTTGCAGTGACCACGATAAATGGACTCTACAACCTATGTGCTAGGCTGATACAACATGAAAAGACTATTATAATGTGAATAGGCGTGTCAATCCATGTCGTAGTATCGCATTATCGCGTTATCATTGTTGTGTAATTAATGTCTTAACTTAACTATGTTGTATCTCTCCTTTGGAGGAAATAAACATTATTATTATTATTGTTTAAATGCCGTTTTTGCAAAGGTCGCTAATGTTGATGTTTGTATATAGTATTGTAAGAGGTCGTTAGTGGATAGCATTCTGTAAATTATGATGTGTTGAAACCATCGTAGTTTACTGTTAGCATATACGCGAAATGGTAGTGATGTATTGCTTTTCATTCTTGTTCTGTAAAGATGCATGCGAGATTATTATCCCATTTTCGAACGTGTTAGGTGATCGTGATGCCGACAGGACTTGTGTCCAATGTGTCATAGGCTATTCTGCATCTTTTTCGCGTTTCATATACATCTTTTATGAAGTATGACAACATTTGTGTTTTGATTATAGTTTAGGGTTTTCATTATTTAATGTAAGAATCAACCGATTTAATAATGCCATGTCATTCCAGGAAGTTTGTTTTTATATCATATCTATCTAGAAGAAGTAATTTCCGTCCGTGCCGACTTAATCATTAACGTAGCTGATTCCTTTGTCGGAATACTGTTTATTGAAGTAGGTACTTCCTCCTGTCTTTATGGTCTTATTGTGCAACACAGTTTAAGGGAAGGATGTCGTATTCGTTTTTATTGATATTTATCCTTCATATAATGTCCTTTATAACTTAAACATCTTTCCAGAACGTATTTGTTTTTTTCTCTCGTTTATTTGCTTTGATGTTGTCTTCGTTATTCACGAGAAGATCGATGGATGATCGTGTAGTATTGTTTAGGAATATAAGTCTAGACTATTTTTGAATGGTTTTTTTTTCCATTTAATGGTCGTCTGATCCATGGTATTTTGGGGGATGATATTATTTAGTGTTTGGAACACGTAGCAATCTATGTTCGACTATGGCGAATTTTTCAGCTAGAATTGGATTTGTTGCATTGAAGCTAGTTTTGCGATCAGCAACGCTGTTATATAGGTGTCAACTGCCAATGACACGTCATGAATGCTATTTTTGGAAACTTAAACATAGGATAAATGTTTTCTAGTTTAGTGCATTTTCCTAAATACTATTTGAAAACGGCTGACCATGAACATGCTGATAAATAAAGAAAACCAAATCAGAGACAAAAACTGAAAAAAAGTTTATTTGCGTTATTTGCATCAGACATATGCTAATTAGCTTTACGACCAAAGGCTAATATCTTTGGAATAACAATGTAAACGATGAAGTCGATGTGATTTCATTGGATGAAAAGAAGGGATATCATATGTAATGTCTGTTTTGCCGTTAGATTTTGTTATACACGAGAAATTCGAGTAAATAAAGAGTTGCGGGTTGGGAAATTCAATGCATTGTCTGACCACATTTGGGCCAGATATGCATTTACAAGAAATGCATATTTACTTTGTGAATGCATATCTCGCCCGATGCGTGCGGGATAGGATGCTGACCTGCAATGACAACTGTTCAGTTAACATGTTTTAATGCTCCCGTGCCCAGATGCAGGACCTCACGCTCTGCACAGAACGAAACTGGTGTTTGATAGACAAAACTTATTTAACACAAAAGCAGCATTGAAGCCTAATTATAAATCAATATACGTATTCGACCTGCAGTATTGTATTTTGCTAATAAACCTTTAATCATATGAAGCTATATTTAGTCTAAATATAAGAAGGCTGTTATATCGTTTACATATCGTGTTATATATATTTATATATTTGTGTGTGTAAGTTAAGGTTAATCACCCTCACCACGGTAGTTATTGAAATCGACTCTACGAGGGCTTTGTGAGGGTAATTAAACGACTTACACCACTAGGTCAAGTTATTTCCTTTGTTCTGACGAGTCTTTTTCTGGATAACCGACTCTAACCTCGGTTATCTGCTTGTGTTGAAGTAGGTTTTCTTGGTTATGTACCCGTCCGAGGTAGTTATTTGAAGTTATTTGCCAAAACATTTTTTTAAAACTCCCGGGCAGATAGCTGACGTTGTTGGCTTCGCCTCGAAATTGGTATCTTCCCTCGAAAATTACACATTGGGAATTTTCGAATATTGCCTCTCGGCTTCGACTCTAGTCAATATTCGAAAATTCCCAATGTCAGTTGGTTTTCTGAATTTTGAAAACGACCTCGAAATAACTACCTTCAGTTTGTGCATATCCAAAATCCTCCACAAATACAGTCGTAAGGTATGTCCATTGTTCTTGGACATTGCTTCTCAACATACCTTGGATAATATTCTGCCGCCTGAGCATAAATGAAAGTTAAACTATGGCAATACGGACTTTTGGAAAGAGGAAACACAACACACATTTGAAGCATTTAATTGAAGTGACCCACCGTTATCAAATTACATGTTTGCTTTTTGACATTTTCATGTGACTTTGCCGCGATCTTATTCCACTGTGTAGATCTACCGTCAAAGATAGCACTGACGGGTCTTCGTTCCTCGTAATCTTGTTTTAAATAGGTTCACAGAACTGAGAGAGAGCAGGAAAATGTAAAATGTAGTCAATAAATATTGAAACATTAACACATTTAAATCCAAATTAAGATGAAAATATGCACTTGGACATGATATATATGTATGTATTACGAACTTCTTATTTTTACTTTTTACAAAACGTTTAAATTGTTCAAAAGGCGCCAAAACTAGATAGAAATGTACGCAAACGTTTACAGTACAAATAATTTCACTCAACTTGCATATTCATCCATAATTGCCATATATATTATAATTACTAGTTTCCAATTGAAATTAAGCAACATCATTATAGATGTACAGAAACCGAACTACACGTCCCATTTACAAGCACGGTCGCGTGGAATTGTCAAGATTTGGATCAGAAGTAAGTTTTTCTTTTTATAATATCAAGAGAGTCGACTATCATCAAAATGGTAGTTTTCGGTAGCAGTCAATACTCGGTAAATTACACCATTTATAACATTTGGAATATGTGACACCCCCCCCCCCCCCCCCCCCCCCCCCCGACCCCCAGGCAGGTTATTTTATAAGAAAATGAAACTATACTTTTGTTGATGCTTTTAATCACACCTACTAAAAAGCTACAAGCGTAATACATAAGTATGACCACGTTGTGTGTATATATATATATATATATATATATATATATATATATATATACATATATATATATATATATATATATATACATACTCCCTTAAAGGATAGATGTAATGACATATGGTCACATTCGGATTCATTAAAATGGGATGACAATTTGAAAATTGCTCGATTTTAAATTTCTGAAATCGGTCCATAAATAACTTATATACGTTTTTTTTAAAACCGCCTAATTTAGCCTGCGGGGTCGTGGCCCCTGAAGAGATGACTTCTGTGAGTAATCTAATTATCGGCGATAGTCATAATTCAAGGTAATTTCGCAACATTTTGATTGTTAATTTCACTAACAAACTTTCAATCAAACAACTTAATTTGTCCATATTTCGAATGTTTAGATATCCAACTAGGTAATTCCACGGATGACAATTACATAATTATTGCATAAAGATGTGTTTTCGGCGATTTAACACACCTCATACATTCATCTAGCGGTTGTGATAATCATCATTAATTAATTAATGAGGCGCCACGGACTGCAGCTGTCTGGCAGGCCTCGTCTGTGTTTAATCACAGTCACGCCTCAATGATTTCTCAAAATGTTCGCCGTGCTAATTGTGGCATTGTAAATGGGTAACTTAAAATATCTTAATGATCAATTGCAAGTGTATATTGTCTCGATGTTATGCTCAATTGATTCCGACATATAATGTGCGTAGAGGTAATAATCTGTCATTCTTGTGAAAAATCATTGCATGTGAACTTCAAGAGAGCTAGAAAGAGCCAAGAATCCTTCTGCAAATTCTTTTACTTGAACAAAACTTCTTAAATGCCTCTAAAAAATCTCAAAACAGTTGCAGAATTGTGCAATAATACTAAAATGTATTACGATTTGAAACACTTAATTGATTTGCGCGAAAACAAAGTAATTAATCTCAATTTATCAAGTTATGTGAAGCTAGCATGTTTAGTTTGGGATTTATGCCCCGCACAAAATGATGTCCTAAAACAGTCACTGTTTGGTCACGTTTCCATGGAAATTGCAACGAACAAAATTTAGAAATGGTTTTTACCCTCCAAAGACGAAACTAGAGATCATATGGCTAACATGGGTAACACGTTTGGTGAAGTATAGTTTTAGAGATATGCTCTGCAAAAAGTTTTGTGAAGGATGGACAGACAGACAGACGGACGGACGCTGTAATGCGGGGGTTTATACCTTTTTAAGTAATGCTGTTGATATGTTTCTCTTTTTTATAGTATTTGTTTTGTCTTGTCTTTGTACTGTTGGTGTTTCACATATTTGCCATGTTTCAATCGTATTGACCCAGCGGTCATCGTCCGGGCAGATCACTTCGCCTCAGTGCACAGCACATGGTGATTATTGAATGATATCGGAATTATATCTGACAATATGAAAACAGTATTGAACATTTTGTCCAATTAATCAATCAATCATTAAGATTTGACCCCCTATATTGAATTGACCGTTGCGAAAACCTATAGTTAACCTCAATACAAGAAATAGGATTTCTATATGAAATATTGAAGAGGCAGCGTACGTAGGTAAGATTGTACTGAAAAGGGAAATACCTGATATTGTAAAAGTGGAAAGATACTGCAACCTTGTTCGGACATGAGAGGTCACTGACCTTTATTGGACGGATTGCCGTTGATATAGTCAATTGAACAAACATTGGTGCAAAATATCTACACTCCATTCGTGAACCGTATAACTGTAAACATTTGCATTGGTCACTTGATAACTAATAAATAGCATGCAAGCATTCAGGATGTATCCCTACTATCCATATATGAGGGGACTGAGGTAGGATAGCGTTCGGCTTCGGATCAGAAGATCCGTGGTTCGAATCCCATCAGGGTCTAGGCAACTTTGTCTCCTGTAGAGAACTGTTCTACATGCAAAACACACCTAGGAATAACGGATAACTGATTATAAACCATTACAACCTGACATGACGTCATCGGAGGTTGATATGTACATCGGATCTTGAAAACGGCTGTTTATAAACTTCATAAACCATTATTATCATGAATAGCCAATTTGAACATAAAAAATGCAAAAACATGCTACAATGCCTTTCAAGTTTAAGTGTCGATGAATTGGATGCACGAAAACTTTTTATTTACCTGCAGCACGGTGCGAGTTGAGTAGAACATCGCTCAGATAAATTATGCAGGTGTCGGTTGCTCATCTGTTCTACTTCTAAAGATGAGGCGATGCTGATAATTGTTTTAATTCAAAGAATCCAGCATGAATATCCAGTAACAAGACAAACACAAATTCCAACCCAACAATGAACGAAACTGCGTTGATAATGGATGCAGTTGAGAATTTCATTGCTCAAAGACACATTCAATTTACACAATCCTCCTTTCCAACATGTGTCAGTAATCGCTGTTATATCCTCCGAAACTGGGCCACAATTATTATACATATGTTCTGGCATTGAAAGAGCGACATTTGTTCAAATAAGTTCTAATATTAACTCCTGCCCATACTGTCCTAAAGATAACATTTATCTAACGAGCGCTTTCCAGGCGAAAAGATTTCGCATTCTGTTGAAATGTCAGAAGTATTTTTGTCATGTACTGACAATGACAAACATTCGCGCATTTTTAAATAATTTGCATACATTAATAATACATCATCAAACATAAATTTAACGTAATAACATGATAGACTTTGGACAACATAATGTGTTGTTATAGATTGTCAACACATTTATGATACATATATGCAATGAACAATATACACAAATGTACTGAAAATGAAGCCTCGATGTCATAACGAACGGCAGTCATTCTTGTCGACATAAACTACAAGGGGAGGGGCGTGTATAAAAGGAAAGCGCTGATTAGATCTATAGAAAAGCCATAGACTTTTCTGTGATTGGTAGTTATATTTAACGCGCGTCGAGCCTTTTGCCACCTAGGAATCCAGGGGTTAGTTTCAAAGTGAAGCGAGCGAAACAAAGTACCCCTGGTTTCCAGGATGGAGTATTCCAAAAATCAGGTGTTCGCTCCAGTGACTTTGTCAAGTTTTGAAAACGTGTGCACACGTCACAATATCATTGTTTGCTGATTGGATAATGCGAACAGCTTACAAGCAGTCAAACTCGAAAAACCTCGTGCAATTTACTTCACACATGCAAAGTGTTCTTCTTGCCATGTTCTACTCGTGACGTTGTGCATTGAGTGCTCGTGATATGTAGCAGGCGAAATAGGATAAATGGGCATTCTATGTCTCAAATTGTCAAATCCAATAAGAAATAAAAGTTATCAATGATCATGTTTTCCGCGTTGTGTATGACAAATAGTAACCTATGATTGATACGTGAAATATACACCGTCAATTCCCTCCAGTTAGCTGTACTATGTATTACTGAAATGGGCGCCTTTTCAATTCTACAGCATTTAACTATCAGATATCCTTGCATTTGCACTTTCCTGGTAAAAAGTGTTAAATTATCTACCTTTCCGTGCCACACAAGTTAGGTTAAGCCTAATACAACTCCCATAAATAGAAAAAGGCGCCACCTCATATAAGCTGTACTATGTACAACGTAAATGGGCGCCTTTTCATTATTACAGCATTTTACAATAAGGTATCCTTGAATTTGCACTTTCCCAGTTAAAATTATTAAATTATCTACCTGTCCATGCCAAAAAAGGGAATTTAAATCTAATACAACTCCCATAACTAGAAAAGGCGCCAACTCATATAAGCTGTACTGTGCATAACTGAAATGGGCACTTTTCAATTTTACACCATTAAACCATCAAATATCCTTGCGTTAGTACTTTCAAAGTCAAGTTAGGCCGACAACCTTGTGCTCCAAATTGTAATAAATGTTCCAAATTGTAATACCTGCTCCAAATTGTAATAAAAACTGCTCCAAATTGTAATTAAAACTGCTCCAAATTGTAATAAAAACTGCTCCAAATTGTAATAACTCGATTTTCGTAAAACATACTGTCAAGCTGCTCCAAATTGTAATAAAAAGTGCTCCAAATTGTAATAACTGCTCCAAATTGCAATAACTGTGGTGAATCTACATCTCGTATTGATGAAAATGAAAATACATTGAGTTGATGAAAAGAAGAGCTGATACATATGAAGATACAAGAGTTTATGTAGATGTAGATAAGATCGACATGTAGATGTAGGTGATGATTTCGATCTAGATGTATGTATTGATGTATGGCACGATGTTGATGTAAATATAGGCGTCGATGTAGATATAGATATAGGCAATTTGGAGCAATTACAAGTGTAAAAACCTGAAAACTAGTTGTAATGTTTTGCTGATGACAGTCACAATGGTACATATAATATCAATAGAGATTTATTTACGCCTACAGCCTTTGGTTTTTGCATAAACAAATAAAGACCTACTGCGACTGAAATGAGTTCTTATTTTACACTTAAATGACCTAAAAATTTATTTCGGTCATCAACCTGGTAATGTCATTAATTTTCAAATAATGACATGAAAGTCAAATAGATCTTATTCCGAATGTTGTCCGTTTAGATATTTTTATATACGAGTGGTAGACATCTTGATGTAGATAACAGACTTGATGTGGATGTCCATGTATATGTTGATGTAGATGTAGATGTAGACGTAGATGTAGATGTAGACGAAGATACACATGCAAATAACATTTAAATGTAGATACAAATAAATGTAAATGCTTAGATATAGATGTATGCGTAGTTGTAGTTGCAGTTACAATTGTATATGTCATTTTATATGTTATTGTAGGTGTAAATGTAGATGTGATCTTGACGTAATTGTTGATATTAATTTTAGTTGTATTTGTTTTAGATGTATATGTACGATAAGCCAAAGCTTATGACTTCTAATAGCACGAGTGAAGCTACATCTAAATAATATAAGTAAATGTAGAATAATTGATGTAGATGTAGATGTAGACACAGATGTAGTTGTATATACAGACGTAAATGAACAAGATGTTGGTGATGATTGCGAAGTAGAAATAGGTATAGATGTTGGCATACATGTAGATGTAAATATATTATTTAATGTAGAAATAAGAGGTATAGATAAGTAGATGTAGAAGTACGTGTAACTGTACGTATAAATAGAGATTAAGAAGCAACGGTTGACGTTGGTTAAGATATTTAGTTGTAAATGAACAGATGTAGATGTAGATCTTCGTGGTGTTGTGAATGAATATGTAGATGTGAAGTAGTAGTAGTAGTAGTAGCAGTGGTAAATGCATGCAAAGATGTAAATTTTGATATAAGAGTCGATGTAGATGTAGATGCAATGGTTGGTGTAGATGTACATGTAAGATTTGATGTAGATGTGACAGTTGATGTAGATGTTGATATGAAATTCTACCATGACATTGCTGGATACTCGATTCTGATCAATCAAACGTGATCAATTCTGGATTGAACCTCTTCTGATTTTAGCGCCGCTTCACCGCATAGTGACAAATCTACATTGTGACGTCACAATCTATCCGAACAAACGGACGCAATGTCATTGATGCAATGGGATCTGAAAACCGAGCGTAACATTTTGATGCAAAATAAGAAATACATATGTCATATCATCTGCACACCTACGTCGATAACTAGAATGTGCATTCCTTACCCGAATGAGACAACTACCATCACCTGTAACGCTTCCTTTTAATAAATACAAGTCCGCAAGCTCGTCATTCACATCGACCGGTAAACGGTAGCCATTTTGAACGTCGCCTGATATGCTTAGCGGGTTATTCCAAAAATGCGAACTTCAGGAAATACGAATCTTGATTTTGTGAATGTTAAGAAAACAAAATTTAAACTCCCGTTATAAATGACACACATATATATATGATTTTTTTTAATGGTTTAAGAGAACTTGTGGGGGGAAACTTTGTGTATAACAACAATATTTTTGTACGAAATCGCTGCTGTTGTCACAAAGGATTTTTCGAACGTAATTCGGAGCTCGCGGCCTGCCGTTGTACGCACTGTCAGCATCCGACAAAAAGAGTCCCATGGTAAAACGGTCATGGTAGAATGGAGATAAACCTACTGTGTTTGAAAATCAGAGACATGTTATACTATCAATCCAGTATAACATGTCTCTGATTTTCAAACACAGTAGGTTTATCTCCTAAGTTGATGTACATGTAAGAATTGATGTAGATGTTGATGTAAGAGATGATGTTGATGTAAGCGGTGATGTAGATGTAGATGTACGAGTTGATGTAGATGTAGATGTTGATGTAAGAGCTGAATGAGATGCGGATATATCAAAGTTGATTGAGATTTTGATATAGATAGAGTTGATGTAGACATATGTGTATGAGATGATGTAAATGTAGATGTAAGAGTCAATGTTGATGTAAGCAGTGATGTAGATGTAGTTGTAGATGTAGGAGTTGATACAGATATAGAGAGAATTGATGTAGATATAAGTGTTGATGTGAGGTAGATATAAGAGCTGATAAAGATATAGAAAGAGTAAATTTAGATATATGAGTTGAAATAGAAATAGATATAATATATAATGTAGATGTATATATGAGTTGACATGAGTTGTCGTAGATATAAATGTTGAAGTAGATAGAGTAATATATATAACAAATGAATAATAGATAGGTGTTGCTTTAGATGCAGCTGTAGGAAAGGATTATGTGAAGATGTAGATGATTATACAGATGCAAATGCAGTTGTATGTGTTTATCTAGGTGTAGACGTACCGGTAGAGATAGCTTAATATGTAGGTGTAGATCTGGGTGGCGATGTCGATGTAGATGTAGGTAAGCTTGTATGCGAAAATGTGTATACAGATGTAGATATAGATGTAGATGTAGATGGAGGTGATGATTTAGACTTAGATTTAGATGAAGGTATAGACGTTTACAGAGATATAGTTGTAGATATAAGAGTTGACGTAGATATAAGAGATGGTGCAGAAGTATATGAAGATACATATACAAACTCAGGCGCAGATTTAGATGTACGTAAAGTTGTAGATTTAGACGTAATTGAACATGTAGATCGAGACGATGATGTAGATGAAGATGTAGGTGTAGATGTAGATATATATGTAGCAGTAACGGTAGACGAAGTTTGAGATGCATACATGTATCTTAATCTAAATACAGATTTAGATCTTCAATGTATATATAGGTGTAAGTGTAGAGTAGATGTATATGATGATGTAGATGTAAAGGCTTGCTCTACATTGTAATAACTGCTCCAAATTGTAATAACAGCGCCAAATTGCACTAAACAGTGTAAATACCAACACTTTTGTTGTAGTATTATGATGATGATAGTCACGATGGTAAATCTGATATCAATAAAGGTGTTTTTTTATGCCTACAGCATTTCTATTTTTGGTCACATGATATTGAATTTATGAGCATTATATACTTTGAGCAGTTATTACAATTTGGAGCAAGCCTTTGCTCCAAATTGTAATAACTGCTCCAAATTGTAATAACAGCTCCAAATTGCACTAAACAGTGTAAATATAAAAAATGTGGTTGTAGTATTATGATGATGATAGTCACAATGATACATCTGATATCAATAAAGTTTTTTTTTATGCCTACAGCATTTCTATTTTTGGTAACATGATATTCAATTTATGAGCATTATTACAATTTGGAGTAGTTATTACAAATGGAGTAGTTATTACAATTTGGAGCAAGCCTTTGCTCCAAATTGTAATAACTGTTCCAAATGGTAATAACTGTTCTAAATTGTAATAAGAGCTCCAAATTGCAATAAACAGTGTATATACCCCAAATTTGATATGATGATGATGATAGTCTAATATCAATAGAGTTTTTTTAATACCTACAGCATTTCGTTTGCACAAAGAAATAAATACCCACAGCGACTAAAATGAGTTATAGTTTTACATTTGAATGATATAAAAAACATCATTCGGTCATTAATTTGGCAATTTCATTAATTTATAAATAATAACATGAAAGTAAAAAAGATCTTATTCCACGTTGTGTCCATTTGATCCACATCTACACCGACGCATGCGTCTAAACCACTCTTTATTTATAATTCATATCCACATTATACCAGCAGTTACATCTGCATCAAAACTAAAGTACCCATCAAACATTAACAATTACAACTTCATCCCCGTCATGTCCACGTCTACATCTCCATATTCAGCTTGATAATCAGGACATTTTACATCTTCATGTCCTTCAACGTTAACATAGCTACGTCTACGTCTACATTAACATATACATCTTCATCTACAACTTCATCTATACGTATATGTCAACTTAAATATGTAAATCGTAATCAACATCAACATATAGATGCATATAGATACAACTTTCGTGTATATCTACCTTACTGTTTACACAAATGTTTTTGAAAATCAATCTTAAAATCAATACAAGCAGACAGAGTCTACTATAACCACGGAAAATGGAAACCTGTTACAGAAATATATATTGAACAATGATTATGAAGCTTTATGCTATAATAAATCCTAAATCACTAATTAGTTATTAATTCATGCTACAGAAGGCAATGTACTTCCCACAATAGAATACTGTCTTTCTAAAAACAACCAAGTTCTGTTCCGGAAGCGATATGGTTTAAACAATATTTATTTCAAAAATAAGTGAAAGGGATTGGTAAACAGGCTTGCAGCCTATCTTAATACCTCTCCCATACAAAAATATACATTTATATAATACATGGTGTTACATTCATCATCACTGACAAAAACAATCTTATCATCTTAACAGACTTTGTAATAAGCAATAATAAATTAGCTAGCAAATCGTTTTGTGAGGGTAAAATAGTAATGTACAGATTCAACAATTTTTGTATGTATATCGTCAGAAATAGAATAATTTCCAAATAAAACAGTTTGAATGTCATAACCATTGACGTAAAAGAAACACTTTGATCGAAATTGGGCATGCTTTTGACAAATGAATAGAAAGTGAATTGAATCTTCGTAATGATGACCACAAGGGCAACTTGACATATTTTGTAAAAAACGATCAAATTTATGTGCGTTAAGGTCGCTGCAGCCAAGTCGTAATTTACAGTGAATAATTTGATTGTATCTTGTTCCAAAGTTTTTGAAGATGTGATGCACATTACAGGATACATTTCGGTCAAAGTTTTTTTTGAACGATGCAACGGAGTCAATGTTTCTTACTTCATCATTGAGTATATTCCATTCTAACACAGAAGATGGTAAAAATGATCTCTTATATGATTCTGTGCGGCAAAGAGGTACTTGTAGAATGTTAGATGATCTGGATTCATACATGGATACAGAGGATAAATTTAATGGAATTAAATCTGACAAATACTTAGGAGTTTTATTATAGAACATTTTATGAAATACACGCATTTGATGCGTATTGCGACGTTCGCTTAGAGGTGTAAAACCAGTTTCAAAATAAATTTTGGAATGACTTACTCCTCTAACGGATCCACATATGGTTCTAAGGGCATCTAAATGAAATTTTTCTAGTAATAACTCTTGAGTTTGCGTACAATTATTCCAGATAAAATCACAATACTCAAATATCGGTAAAATAAATGAGTTGTATAAGGTCTCTAATGTTTTTTCTGTGAAGGCGATATTTAAGACTTCTCAAACAATTTATCATGGGACTAACCTTAGAAATAATATCATCTATGTGTGTATTCCAGTGACCATCGCTTTGCAAAGTCAATCCCAGATGTTTATGAGAGTCAACAGATTTAATTGGTGCACCATTCATTTCAAGATCTGGCATTAATGTAATTGTTTTCTTTCTTGAAAAAGTTATACATTCTGTTTTTGTAGGGTTAAAGTCTACTTTCCATTTGTGGGCCCAATTACTTATTAATTCTAAATCATCATTCAACATATTGGAAGATAAAACAGGATCATCTATTATCACATATAAAGATGTATCATCAGCAAATAGTTTAATGTTACACTGAGTATCTTCAACAATATCGTTAATATACACCAAAAAGAGTAAAGGTCCTAAAACTGACCCCTGTGGGACCCCAGCTTCAATTGATTTAACATTTGATTTGTACCCATTAATTACTGTAAACTGTTTTCTATTATGTAAGTAACTTTCAAACCAAGACAAGAGAGAACCCCGTATTCAATTAGCCCATAACTTATGCAAAAGACCCTTATGCCATACCCTGTCAAATGCTTTACTAATATCACAAAACACAGCACGTACTTCCTTACCTATCCATTGCCTTAGCTATATAATCATACAAATGAGTGAGCTGGTATGAAGTAGAATCGCCAGTCGTAAAACCCGACTGAAATGGGGTGATAGTTTCATTATCTAAAAAGAAATTAGATACATGTTTAAAGACACACTTTTCAAATACTTTTGATAGACAGCTGGTAAGTGAAACAGGTCGGTAATTTGTACAATTGTGAACGTCGTTTTTCTTATGTATAGGGACTACAGATGCACATTTCCATATATCTGGAAATTGAGATGTTTCTAGCGAAAGATTGAATAGATTGCAAAGTGGAACACACAATTGTTCAGCTAAACATTTTAGGACGCGATTACTAAGATGATCTGGTCCCGTTGCTTTTGTAACATCAAGCGACAATAAAATATCACTAACTTCAGTACGTTGTAATCTTAAATCATAAAGACAATGTTTGGCATCAATAGTGGAACAAATATCTACAACATCGTCAGAATCATTATTAATACGTGCCATACTAATAAAATAATCATTGAATATATTAGCTTTATCAGTGTCATCTTCATATACTACGTCATCATGTTCAATGTGTGGAAAAAGTCTAGCTTTGTCTGTATTCTTCAGGTAATTTTTAACAATATGCCACCAACATTTGCTACCATGTTCCGTATTAACAACGTTATCAAGTTTTTCAACGTACAATGCCTTGCTTCTCCGTATTTCAGAGATTAACTTATTGCGAAATTTTCTAAACTTTTCCCAGTCATCAGATGAATTACTTCGTTTTGCTGTTTTGTGAATTCTATTCTTTTTACGCATTAGTTTTCTAATAAATCCATTCATCCATGGAGCATCATTAGGACGAATAATAACAGTTTTGTTTGGGATATTTGAAGAACAAAGATCTGTTAGTACATTCACAAATTTCGGGGCAGTAATATTAATATCATAGTCTTCTGTAATGGAATCCCAATCAACATCAGTGGTATTCTGTCGAAAAGTATCTACATCTGTTCACCGAACAATGGTCACTACAAAATGGAGGAGTAACACCCGAGGACAAGATACAAATATTAAGTCAATAAGTGTCTTCGATTGTTGAGTAATACGTGTCGCCTCATTTACCAATTGTGTCATACCATAAATAGACTTAATATGTTCTATGTTTGGGTCTAATTTATTCAATAAATTAGCATTAAAATCCCCAAGTACTATAGTTTTAACATAAGTATCTATAGCTAAACCAATGGATTCTTCTATCATATTCCAGTAGTGGGAACTGGTATTTATACGATAAAACGTTCCTATGAGATAACTCTTGTGTTTACATGTGATCTGTGCCCACACTGCCTCTAGTCCTGGAAGTTGTAAGTCAGACCTATGCTTACAGTGAATAGAATATTTCACGTAAATTGCAACCCCACCTCCCCTAGTCTGTCTATCATTACGTAGTGGTGGGTGAAACCCAGTCATGTGAATATCATTGTTTGAAATACCATCATGCAGCCATGTTTCTGATATACATATAACATCATGTTCGTGTAGTTCTGCGTAAACTAAATCCACTTTACCAGTGAGACTACAGACATTTGTATGTACAATACTTAGATCAGTGGTAACAGGTCCCGGGTGAGGGTGAATATCTCCACAACAGAGTAATAATACAAGAGCTATTTGGATACCCCCGATACCAAGAGTGCAAACTAACATTGCTAAGTAGAAAGTAGATATGTCTATTTTACCCTGCATTCTATTCAGAGATTTACAATGGTATACCCCGATTCTCTGGCGATATTGTGTGATATCAACCCCCATCTATAAGTCTTGAAAATACAGTTGTGTGTGAGAAAAGGGGTACATATAGCTGTAGGTGGGTATGTTCTGTGTTAGTATACAAGTTGTGGATGTAAATATAATCAAAGATTGTCTTCTGTCCAGTGATAATGAATGGCATTTGGTAGGTGTGAACATAAATAAAAAGAAAACAGAAAGCTTGAAGTAGATAGATGCATTGAATTTCTATCATGATAAAGTTAGAGGAGAGAAAGAGTGCTACGAGAACCCGACAGCGGTAAAGTAAATAAATAGGTCAATGTAATACAGTGATGTATCAATTTGATCATGTGGATATTTCATGTTATGTCATATGTAAATAATCGTATAATCAATATTAATTATTAATTTTGTCGGTTATACCTTACCAGGATCATGTATGTATAGTGTGCATGTATAGGCCTATAATCAAATCAATGTCATTTATAGTTAACATGTATTTACAAATTAATCAAAATAAATATTCCCACTCAAATAGCTAGGACTAGGGGGAAAAAAATTAAATAACTAAGAATTCACCGAGTGTCATCAGAACACATTACAAACAACAGTTCACAGTAGTCTAGAAAGCAAGTCTAGGTGTGTCCTAAACACAAGCAGAAAGAAAAGTCAACACGTGGTAAGCAATTTCGCAGTAATACTTATTGCATTATCAAGACGAACATAACCATACAAATGAAAATGAAATAAAATTAAATTAAGGAAAATTAAGTTAAAATGTGTTCACATTTATTGAACAACAAGAAGCACTGCCAGTAACAATACCGTGTAACTGACCCGCCGCTCCAGTTTCCATCAATCGCACGTGATGCGCGTGTCAAAATACACTAATACGAGTTCATTCACCATACATCTGACCAATCAGATGGAGGTGCGTCATTTACAACTTTGTTGACAAAACAAAGACCACGTGTCCGTAGTAAAAGGGAGAAACATAGTACATGAGACATATCGTACTGTTTTTATCAATCATCATCGCTATTCTCCAAGTCAGTGTATTCCCGAAGTTGACGAGAATCGTACGGCAGACGGATTTTCATCCGAAGTCTCAATGATTCAATGAGTTTGTCAAACTGTGACCGTTTTGTCACAAACATAACACTATCGTCTAGTCTTTTGACAAATATGATTCCGTCCCTCACCCAGGTCCCAGCTAGGCGCTTTTTGGAGACTTACGTGCGGGCTTCTGACGCTAGGCGTGAGCGCTCCTTCGTAAGATCGTCGTTGATGAATATTTTAGGTTTTCTTCCCTTGAGTTTTGGAACACTTTTCATCAGTTCACGTTTTCGACTATTCGACACGAATTTCACAATAATTGGACGGCTCCTGTTCCCTGTATACTTCGCTGGATCCCCCGTCCTGTGACTTCTCTCCAACTCGTCTACTGAGAGCTGAACACCAATCTCCCGAGCCAGTTTGCAAACAATATCATCAGTATTCTCTCCACGTTTCTCCTCGATCCCAAAAATGCGAACATTATTTCGTCTGCTATACTGATAAAGTTCATCCATCTGAATAGCTTTGTGATGTAATTTATCTTCTAGGTCCTCAACCTTCCTTTCTAAGGTTTCAATCTTATCCTGATTTTCATGAGTAAGTTTGATCAGGGGGTCGAGTTTATCATCAATAGTAGCATTGATTTGAGGAAGAAGTATTTTAGCTAGTGACTGACCAACTTTCTCCAGTATTTTAGGAGATTAAAAAAACCTCAGTTATCCGAGCTACAATATCATCATGATTTGACATGATCGTTTCGTCACTGGGAAGGAACACAGAACTGTCAGAGAATGATCTCGTCCTTTTGGAAAACGACACAGGAGAGTCAGTATTAGGAGAGTCAGGTGAACTACGCCGACGTTTAGACAAGTAGGACGGCTGAGACATGTTGTTATGACTTGTTAAAACAAAGTTTATTCTGCACTGGCCCGACTCAGATGGGAAATATTGAGTCACAATATGTGATTAGTGTTATGAAAACAGTTACTTACTCGTTTAGTAAGAAATCCAGCACAAAACACATGTTTACATCCCGTGATTGAATATGGCATATCGGGCGATACGTTGTTCGCTATTTCAATCCATCAAAAAATGGCCATATAAAGTGACATCGAACAACAAAGTTAGTGAAATCCGGTAGATTGTATGTATGACATTCAGTTTGAAGAGATTCACACAGTTGTAGTCATTGATTTGTATGATATTTCTTCATTATTCTGAGGTGTGTCGGGGAGCTCTCGAAAACACGTCCGCTAACCTACCCAGCATGCATTATATCGGAAGCGATATTGTAGAACGCATTTTGTATTTTGCTCGGGAATCAAGATGTAAACTGAAGCACAAAAGAAACGTCACACCTCAATTGGTTTCGATTAATTCAATATTTTTAGGTACATGCGATGCATTTGATTATGGCACAATGCAGTAACACCTTTGGGCAGTAGTTTTAATGACTAAATTGGTGACTGTTTTTATTTTTTTTTATTACTATATAATTTTTTTAAACTAGACAGGGGTAAGAAATGAAATTTACACCAACATGACCCCTACCATGTTTAAAATGTTGTAAATGTGTGCAAGACGAGATACATTTATTGATTTTCACTCAGAGTATGTGTTATATGTCGATTAACAGTTGTGTTTTATCAACATTAATTTTTTGGAAGGCACATCTATACATGATGACTATTCCACATACCTATTTTCATTGAGCTGTGCCTTACGCTTTTTTTAGTTCTGGTCCGAAACGAAACTCAGACGGACGGATGGACGGACGGGCGGACGGGCGGACGGACAGACGGACAGGCAGACGGGCTGCGCCACGACATAAACCCCCTTGGGTTTCACCCGGGGGTTAAAAAACGGAACAAGGACAATAAGTGCGGAAAAAATAATCACATGCTTCTTATTTTCGAACTCCATCAAGGTATCGATATCCTCGAGTCAAACACCAAAGTTGGTTATCCTATCTTAAACAGATACAAAAGCTGATCCCTAAATCTACAATTTAGAACCCACTTCAGCCAAGGAGTATATAACATATCAGCTCTCTAAAGTAATTGGTCCGCGAGGAGAAGTCGAAAAACAAAAAAGTTCACGGATGGACGGAGAGACGAACGGATGGAAGGACGGACGGACTGACGCCATGCCATGCCATGTCATAAGCTCATCAGGCCTGATGAGATAAAAATTAATAATGGCCACCACATAAATCATTTTTCGTTTTTTAAAGTTTCTGTTTTCTTGTGTCATCGACGCAGAAAAACGGATGAAGAGACTTACTTATAGGGGACATAGTACAATCAAATACAACCCCATCATAATTCTCTTCTTGCAGGCTGGAGATAGGAAACATGACAAGGAAAGAGAACAAATAAAATTGCTTGATGAACTTTAGGTTTTAGATGTCGAAAACAATAATGTTATTCCAAAGAGAGAGAGAGAGAGAGAGAAATTATTTTATTATTGTGTCACGCAGACGTTGACATGTAATACACAAAAATAGGCGCATAAAACAACATCTGCCCGGCCTTAAAGACCTATGAGACACATAAAATCTTTAAAAGCAATATATAGATAAAATACAACATATACATACTAATTAACACAATAAATATCTGACAGAAAGTGGGTGATACTATGGGATACCTAAATTATTAAATTGATTGCCGTGTCTTAAACATAAGCGACACTGAAGCAGCTAATGGGTAAATTAGATTATCACAATTCATAATATAAACAATCTGGTCGATAGGAGTCATTAAGCTAAACAAAGGGTTAAGAGAACGAGCCTTTTTCCATAAAACTGACCTTATATCAGAATAGATTTTACAACTAGATAAAAAATGAACCTCACCCTCAATATGACCACTACTACAATATCGACACAACCGTTGATCAACTTCAACTATAGGACGTGAAAACCGACCAATCTCAATTTCCAGAGGTAAAGTTCCACAGCGTAGTTTGGCCAGAATACTTTGCTGTGATCGCTCCATAATAGTAAGAACATACGGTGAAACTGACAAAGAAGACTTAAACAGTCTGAATGTGCGTAGTTTATTGCCGTTACGACGGCCAGTATCGTCCCAGAGTTGTGAGTACCAATTAGAATGCTCTATATCCAGCAACCTCTCTTTGATGAAAATGAAATCAAGCTGAGAAATGTGCGATAAATCCAAAAGTGGTAAATCCATTGAAACTAGAAGTTTTACCATTTTAACATCCCAAGACCTACGAAAAGACAAAGACCATTTGTGAATATTACTTATGATACTGCCAGGCATAGCGGATTGAAGCCGTTTCAAGTACCGGACAGATTCAATACGTTGTTTTGTGAAGTTCGAAACCCAGCCCATTTCTCCTCTAACAGCCAAATTTGGAGTGTAACGACTCACACCATGGAAAAACCGACACGCTCTGTTTTGGATTGCATTAATGCAACTAAACTCACGTGATCCCCAAATAGCAGAACCATAAGATAAAATTGGTTGAACTAAGTTGTCATAGAGTTTATTAAACACATCATAGTGCATCCCTCCAACCGATTTATACTTACTTATCAAAATGCCTAACGCTCTACCAGCAGATTTTGCAATTTCCTTGGCCGAAAAGTTAAGATCAAGATGTTCTTGTAAACATAATCCAAGATACTTGTAAGCATTACAAACATCAATACCATCACTGCCACAAGTGAAATTATACTCTGTTCTTACCGTAGACATGGGTCTGTAATGAACTATCTTGGTTTTTGAAGCATTTATCTGCATACGCCACCTTTTACACCAACGATCAACACAATTCAACATGACCTGTAGGGAATCCTCATCTGGTGCGACTGTTATGTGGGGAATATTCAAGGACGAGAATACATGTTATAGGATAGCTCAAAGATAGTTAGTTCAGACAGAATAATTATACAAAAGGGTTTACGGGCCGTCCTGGCAAATGAACAAGGGGGAAGTTAATGAAGGATGTCAGGCAGAGTTTTCTGTCGGGTAACAGTAGCTGAGGGGGAGTCGTTGTGTCGGAGAAATGGAGAATATTATACGAAAGAAGTCAGGAACGAGTATCGGGTAGAAGATTTAACGGACAATAGCGGACCCGAGCAGTTAACGAAATGGACTTGTTTGTCTTGAAAACGATCAATAAGAGGGGAGGACCTAGGATGGTGTTTTGCGATTGGTGGAGCGAAGGCTCTCCGGTCTGGGTTAGGTAGACGACGGAGCTCGGGACAGGTCAGTTTTGGCGGCGGACAGGAAGATGTGAAGATCAGAATCTTTCCTTAGCAGTCAGCAGCCACAAGCTAGAGGTAGGAAATATAGAATAATGAAGTTAAGGGTTAAGCTTGAATGTGTTGATGAAATGTATGTGATTTGCTTTAAGTGTATTTGTAATAAATGGTAAAAACTTTGTAAGACTTATTCCTTGATAAGCTAGATTATTGGCCTCACGCAAGCCAAGCGAGAAATGAGTATACATCCCAAGTAAGGTAAAAGAGACCACTCTTCAAGGTCAGAGAGAGGTCACACAAGACGTAAAACAACTTAATATAACATGGTGCGAGATGCCGGTCTCAAACTTTTAAGCTTTGAGAGAGATCTTAATAAATAATCTAGCAGGGGAAATTTTATTGTTCAAGATTAATATGAATTGCTAGGCATGTCAGATACTGTAGTGGGGTCCGTTATCGATTTTTCCAATACCGTTGTCTGAGAGTGTAAGCTGTGAGAGCGGGCCGTCACGGGTCGATAATCAGGAAAGCCGGGATTGCTAGCGCGGATTTCATATAGTGTTTTACTATTAGAAAGAAATTGCATGTTTAGGCATGAATTGTTATGAGCTTAATATGCATTGCTTGTATTGAGATTTAAGAAAATACATTAATTTATGAATGTGACTTACAGTGAGAATAAATGTTACGAATATTATTAGTAAAATGTGGAACGGTAATTATATTGTGTAAGCGCAATTAGTTGGCATGTTAGTTAATTAAAAAGTGTGCAAAAGGATTCATGGAACTGAAGGTAAGAATTGTATAGTTCTGTTTCGGGATATGATGTATATTTGTTATTCGAAGGATTGTTAGTTACATAAGCAAATATTACATTAAACAGGTGATTGGAAATTCATTTGACTATGCCATTGTATGTTTATAGGAATTTGAGCGATGAAATATATTTTGTATTGAGAATTTATACAGGGTAAAGCTTTAGAGGGAATTTTATTGTTTAATGGTCAGATTTTTATGTTAAAAAATGTGCGATTACTGAGTAACGGCGGGTGAGCAGTTATTAATTGGGGAGTTTAAAAAAATTAGTAATTGTCATCTAATAAGGAAAATCCAAGTTGAAATGACTTGTGAATTGAAATGATAGGTTTTATGGATGGGAAGTTGCAATTTAAATAGTACAAGATACGGATGTTGTTTAAATATTTAAGGTTCGTGAAAGGATATTTGATTTAACTAAGGAACGCAAGGATTACGTAAGGAATGGGACAAAAGTAATGCCGGGCCTACATGAAGAAAATTATTTTGATGTGGTAAAGGCTGAAATTTTAATGCAAATAGAGTTGTTATTAGAAGAATTGCCTCAGCGACTTGCTTTATTAAGACAGGCTGAACTTGCCTTGTTTGAAACAAGTCAATTTTTAACAAATCTGAGACGGAGATTGGTAATTACAAGTGTAGGTAATTTGTCAGTAGCTGATATGGAAAATGTGGATTAGTATTTTAGTTATTTTAGTGATTTCTTTATGATATGAATAACGGCCCAGCTAATCGTACAAGATCTAAACAGTCGGGTGACATACAGGAGGATTTCAAGCAGGGTACTATATTTCGGAAATCATTTAACTATCCGATTTCGCCGGATAATAGTTTTGAAGAGGTTTATAGGGGTCCAAATTTTTCTAAGGTGGATATAGAGAATTTAACACCCAAAAGTGAAACTTTGAATAGGACAAATGTAAAAGGGGTTTCATTAACAATAGAGGATGAATATTTGGTAGACAAGAATGGTTTAGAGGCAGACATTGAAAATAATGTGAAAACTGTGTTACAATTTGAGGAGGAGAAAGGTGATTCGTCTGAGAGTATATTAGTTGATGTTACTCAGGCGAGTTTGAAAAATAGTAAGGATAATTTAATAGGGATAACAGAGGATTTTATATTAGAAAATGATAAGGCAGGACAGGCCGAATCTAAAGTAGAAAATATAGATATTGTTCTAAAGGAAGACGAGAGAAGTTTGCCAAATGGACAGTTTGATTTAGACGGGGAGCAGATTATTTTAGTGGATGACAACTGTGGTTTTGGGACAGCCAATGTGAATATAGGGGACGAATATGTTGTTGGCAGTCAAGATGAATTACAGGTAATAAATTTAGGTCAGGATTTAAGTATTGCAGAAGGTGGGTGGAATAGTGAGGTTAGTAGTGTTGAGGATAAAGAAGACGAGTTGTTAAGTGAAATAAATTGGCTTAAGTCAGCAGAAGATAGGTTAAAGGGACCAGACAAAGAGACAGTTTTAAAGGGTTCGCTAGCGGAAGGACAGGACCACATTGAGCATATTGGAAAGTCTAGTATTGAGGAGCCTGGTGCAAATCAGGGAGATATTAATTATTTACGACAGAGCAGTCAGTTTGTAAGTATATTGGAGGTGAGTGTGGATAGGGAGTTATCGTTTGGGTCCCCTTACGTAAACATTTCAGAAGATATAACTGACAACATGGCGGATGGTAGTATTTATCCCGATTCCTTTAGTGGGATGGATCACTCAGTGGCCAGTGAATTTCTGGCTAGATTTAATCATTACGCCGACTTCAAGGGTTGGTCGGACAATCAGAAAGTGAAAGCTTTCCCCTTATTTTTGCGCAAGAGCGCATATTTGTGGGTACAGAGCATAGATAGGGACAAAATATACGACTTCCAGGGGTTAGAGGAGGCATTTAAAGATAGGTTCTGTCATGCCGTCCCCAAATGGACAATATTGAAGGAGTTCCAATCTCGCAGACAGAAGGCGAGCGAAAGTTTGGATGAATACTTGGCAGAACTGACGCGTTTGGCCACGTTGTTGGGGAAGACAGAATCAGATTTATTAGATAGTTTATTTCAGGTCTTCCAGGGCGTGTAAGGGCTCTGGTTATTATACAGAAGCCAGGTAACTTGTCAGCGGCTGTTGAGACTGCTCGTTTAGCGCAGAGTATAGCCGAGGATGATAGAACGGCCAGTTTAGTACAGGGGTGTTTTGAAAAGTTAGAAGGGGTGTGCGACCGCATTGAGAGGAAACAAGATGGTAAAAGGATAAACGATGAGTTTCAGGGACCAGTGCTGGCCAGTAAGACGAGGCAAGTAACAGGTACTGGACCCTGGCAAGGTCGACGCCCCATGTCAAGGCCCAACCAGCCAGAGCGGCAGGACAGAGGTGCAGGCGAGAGAGTGTCGTGGTCACGGACTGGACCTCAGCAGACCCAACAGTTTCGTCAAGGCGACAGGCGCTGTTACCGTTGTGACGGTGAGTTCTCAGCGTCGCATGTTGAAAGGTGTCCGGCTCGAGGAGCTGAATGTTTTAATTGTGGTCGCCTTGGGCATTTTCGGCGTGTTTGCAGGGCACCATTTCAGTTACATAGTAGATGACAAATGGGACGAGGTCGAAGGTCAGACAGGTTTTCTAGACAGGGGAGCTATGCTGATCATTGTAGGGGGCTAGGTAAAGCTAACATAGGTTTTAGAGATTATGAGAGACAGAGTAGATTTACTCCATTTAGGGGTAGAGTTTTTTCGGGTGTAACTGGTACAGACAATATAATGAAAATTGGACTTCGCTTAAATAATTGTTTTCTGGAATCCGTTATTGACACGGGAGCGAGCCTATCTGTACTCACAGAGGGTATTTTGAGGGAGACAGGGTTGTGGCGTGAGGAGCATCTTCAGCCGCCAGTGGTTGAGTATTTGAGAGGTATTAACGAAGTCATGTTTCCGGTGCTTGGTCAAATGACGGTTAATTTTGAATTGGGTGGTCGTTTTTATGAACATTCATTTCAGGTAGTGAAGAGATTAACGTTTCCAATGTTCTTAGGGTTGGATTTCCTTAGGAAGCATAGGGTAATAATAGACTTCAACAATAATGCAGTGGAAATACCGGGCGAATTACCTGCTCCAACCTTGTGTAGTGTTAATGAAAAGGAAACAGTGAAGGGGAGTGAGGAGTCAAATAGTTGTCTAGAGATACCGGTTAGAGTTATGAAACGCACAATTGTTCCAGCTCTTTCAGAGATGACATTACAGGTCTATATACCGTGTTTTGCTGAGATAGATGACATACTGTGTGAGCCACTCCAGTACTCAGGCGATGAGTTAAGTGTTTTGGGAGCGAGGTGTGTGGCTTCGGCCCCAAGAGGGTTAACATCCTATAGGGTACTGAACCCCCATTCTCAGGATATTGTTTTGGAGAGGGGTCAGCGAATTGCCTCGTGTTGTCACATTAGCAGCGATCAGATTAGCAAATTGAAAGAGAAAGAGGGTCAACTAAACCGGACAGAACATAAACAGTTGTCTATGGAGGAAGTTGATAGTCTGATATTAGAACTAGGGTTGAATTTTGATGACGGAAACTTAGATAAGGTACAGCAGACTCAGTTGAAACGGTAAATAGCGGAGAATAGGGATTGCTTTGCGACATTGTTGTCTGAGTTGGGGAGATGTGACTTGTTAGCACATGACATCGATGTTGGGGACGCGAAACCAGTCAGGCAAAGGTTTTATAGAGTTAACCCAGAAGCGAGGAAGGAAATTAACAGACAAGTAGGAGAGCTAGTGGGGTTAGGTATATGTGAACCGCATTATAAAAGTGAATGGGCTTCTCCAGTTATCTTAGTTAAAAAGAAGAGATTACCAGGTAAAGCACAGGAATTTCGGCTGTTTTCGGGTTATTTTCAAGTGCCCCTTACACCAAGAGCACAAGATATTTCGACGTTTATAACTCAAGACGGGTGTTTTCGTTTTAAAAGAATGGCTTTTGGTCTCTGTGGAGCCCCAGCGACTTTTTCCCGCGTGATTCAGGAAGTATTTAAGACTCTCAATTGGAAAACTACGTTGTGCTATTTAGACGACATTATTTGTTTCTCACCATCTTTTGATCAGCACTTGAAAGATCTTAGGGATGTTTTTGCATGCCTCAGAGCAGCTAACCTAACGGCGAAGCCTAGTAAGTGTGAGTTTGCTGCAGGGGTCGTTAAGTATTTGGGACACATATTTTCGAAGAAGGGGGTCCAAGTTGATACAGAAAAAACTAAGTTGGTTGACAAGTTTCCTGTTCCAACAAATCAGAAACATTTTCGCAGTTTTTTAGGACTGAGTTGTTATTACAGACGTTTTGTGAAGGATTATTCTAAAATTGCTCATCCATTAAATAAACTGTTACAGAAAGATGAGAAATTTCATTGGGGTACAGAGGAAGAAGAGTCATTTAATACGCTGAAGAAAGCCTTAGTAAGTCCTCCAATATTAGCATTTCCAGATTGGACAAAGCCTTTCATTCTAACAACAGATGCATCATTAACGGGTATGGGTTTTGTTTTGGCACAGGCAGACGAGAGAGGGTTTGAACATGCAATAGCTTATGCAGGTAAAAGTTTATCTCAGGCAGAACGTAATTATAGTATTACAGAGCTAGAATTATTGGCAGTCATTAGTGGGATTCATCATTTCAAGGAATATTTACAGGGGAGAGAATTTATAATAATGACAGATCATAAGGCACTTCAATATCTAACCAGCAACCGCACCAAGTCGGCAAGGCTTATTCGTTGGTCTTTATTTTTGGGGGAGTATAATTTTACTATAAGGTATCGCCCAGGAAAGTCTATTAGCCATGCGGATGGGTTGTCGAGATGCGAACACTTAGAACCGGATGAGTCAGATATTTAAGAAAATATAGGCAACCTATTCTCTATAGATAAGGGAGATGACATGGCGGTGCCAACTGATGAGGACAGGAAGGACGAGGTTAGTAAGGGGGTAGTAGAGCAAACAGATAGCGGAGTTGGAGAGGTGATAGACACAGAAAAGGATGTTGTTATGTCGTTGGAGGATATACGGGCTAAGCAACAGGCAGATGCAGCATTACGTCCAATAATCGATTATTTGAGATCAGGATATACAGATTCATCTGATAAAGATCGCAAGTTATTGCAGGCACAGTGTCAGGAGTATGTCCTAGATAATGACACGCTTTTTAGACTGTGGGGGCCACAGATATCAGGAAATTGGAAAAATAGGTGTGTCAAACAGGTGGTCATTCCTAGAAGTTTAGTTAATAAAATTTTGTCTGCATATCATGATAATTTAATGGCAGGTCACCAGGGTATAGATAGGACATTCCAGCATATACGAAATAAATATTATTGGCACTCAATGTACACGGACATAAAGAATTATATCCAGACTTGTGTCGACTGTCAGCTAGTTAAAAGGGCTTATGGACAACGTCACGCACCTTTAAAACCTCTACCGATAGAAGGCAGGCTCTGGGATAGAGTGCATGCTGACACAATCGGACCCCTACCTGTTACTACGAGTGGACATAAACATATTTTAATAGTAACATGTAGCTTTAGTCGTTTTACCATGGCATTTCCATTAAAAACATTGGAAGCTGCAGAAGTGGCAAGTGTGTTCTATGATAGGTTCATTTGTGTCTTCGGAGTTCCTAGTACTGTACTTACGGATAATGGAGGTCCATTTATTAGCCGGATATTTGCGCATTTGTGTAAGATAATGTCCATTAGGGCTCTGCGTACAGCGAGCCACCACCAAGCTACAAATGGCGCGTCAGAACGATTTAATTATTTCTTAGAGGTGAGTTTAAAGTACTACGTTGACAAGAGGCAAAACGATTGGGATAAATATTTGTCTAGTATTACTTTTGCATATAATTCTATTCCTCACTCACAGGGAACGGCTTTTAGTCCATATTTCTTAGTGTTTGGTCAAGAAGCGAATCTACCCATTGATGTGGAACTAGGGGCAGCAGCGGGGTTACCGCAGACGATACATCAAAGGGTGGAAGCAATTTCAGAGTTAGTGGGTGTCACAAGGGAGATTGCCAAACAGAATTTAATAAAGGCACATGAAAGAGCTAAAGGGTATTTTGATAGAGGGTCCAAGATGCCATGCTTTGAACTAGGTGACAAGGTATGGGTAGATAGGAGGATGATAGAACCGGGTTTGTCCAAGAAGCTAACTCCAAGTTTTACTGGGCCTTATTACATTTGTGATTTAAAAGGGCACTGCACTTATCAATTACGGAAGGTAGAGGATAATGTCTTGCTTAAGGTGCCAGTTCATGCTAACAGATTGAAACCCTATATAGACCCAGGTATCAGAAATACCATTGGTCAAACAGATGAGAAACAGGGAACAGCTAACAGCGAAGGGGTGGTTAATAATGTAGAAGATAAAGCTACTGTGGCAGAGGTTACAGTCGATGGGACTGATAAAAACAAAAAGAAGGTCTCGTTCAAGGAGTCAGTTGAGGTTATACGTGAGGATGGAGACATGGAATCGGATAAGGAGGCCGATGACGTGGTCGTTCAGGGCGATGACATCCAGTTAGGACAGCCCAAGGTATTTAAGGTGAAGCGCATTATGGCTCACAAACTTATTAATGGCTATTCCTTCTATAAGATACATTGGGAAGGTTATCCAGTGTCTGAGGCTACTTGGGAACCAAGCAAGAATTTAGCCAATGACTTGATACAAGCATATAAGATTGAGCAGACTGTTAGGAATAATGCAAAGAAAAGGCGGAAGAAGAAAGGTTCCTAACTATGTTGTACGATTGGGTACTGCTTATGAGTGAGTACTTCGAGGATACACAGGAACTATGCATAAGGCTTAGGTATTTTACGTGGGCTTTGGTTGTTTATGATGATCGACTCTAAGTAGAGTGTCAGCTTGACAGTCACGGCTTGATCTCCCGTACTGCATAGGTCGTTACTCCATTGGAGCTACTTAGGATCGATTGTCAACAAAGTTATGTTTATTTGGGTTACTTACGGGGGTTATCATATTTTACAATAGGTTGGGATGTTCAAAGGAGATTTCTGTCCCACTGGAGACAGGGTTCCAATAGTTACAAGTGATTTTACCTGAACCAGAGAGGGTTCAACTAGGTCCGATGAGGAGCTATACTTATGGAAGAACAGAGATATAGTATAGTGTTGTACGAGACAAACTATACGGTGTTCATAATGGGAGAAACTATGATATATAGGTTGTGTGAGCCAAGGAGAGCTACACAATGCTACATAAAGGCCGATACGTTGAATATAGAATATGACGATGATGTATAGGTTGTGTGAGCCAAGGAGAGCTGCACAATGCTACATAAAGGCCGATACGTTGAATATAGAATATGACGATGATATATAGGTTGTGTGAGCCAAGGAGAGCTACACAATGCTACATACAGGAGATACGTTGAATATAGATTATAATGATGATATACAGGTTGTGTGAGCCAAGGAGAGCTACACAATGCTACACAAAGGCCGATACGTTGAATATAGATAATGATGATGATGATGATGATGATGATATATAGGTTGTGTGAGACAAGGAGAGCTACACAATGCTACATAGAGGCCGATACGTTGAATATAGAATATGATGATGATGATGATGCTGATGATGATGATATATAGGTTGTGTGAGCAAAGGAGAGCTACACAATGCTACATAAAGGCCGATACGTTGAATATAGAATACGATGATGATGATATATCGTGTTGTGTGAGCCAAGGAGAGCTACAAAGTGCTACATAAAGGTCGATACGTTGAATATGATTTGATGATGATATATAGTGGATACAGTATGACTCTATGGGAGTATACAATGACTGTAGGGTGATTTTCTTACAGCATCCGGAATGTAGTTCGTGGTACTAATGTGCTGCTTTGCTGGCGGGATGGAAGCCAGACAAGGACCAGTACACACGAGTTCTGTATTAAGAACTCAGTATGTTGTTATGTTCTTGACAAGACTATTGTTGATAGTCGCATTACTTGTCCAGCCTCAGACTGTGAGCAGTCAAGTCTGGAGACCGTCGTCACCACATGTTCAGAGTACGCGTATGCTTCACTCTATGGTGAATACAAGCGTTGGGTTACACATGGTTTTAATTGGAGCGATGATAGCAGTATTTGTCATCCTAGTATATCGAAGGGCAAGACGTTGCTCCATTTTCAATACAGATCTATGTATTCACGTGTCCTCTTCCTTAAAGAGTGAGGAGATATTGGTTACGTCACTATCAGTCTGTCCACGAGACATACAGATTACAGCAAGTTCGATAGTAAGAAACATGACTGTGGTAAGACGTCGTTACAAGTATATTTTTCTACTATGAATGTTCGAATTTGAGAGTACAGGTAGCCGGAAGGGTACTGGCTATTCCAACAGAGATAGAGGTTTCTTGGTTCACGGCACGTAGAGTGAAGAAGCTGATACAGGGAGGAGCTTCCGCTTTCATTCTCTTCAAACACAATGGGGTAGCGTACCCAATACATTTTGAATAATGTCTAGGTATTTCCTTATGATGATATGATAATATATGCGTCTAGTTATATAATGGTGGTCGGTGATAGTGAGAGTCTATTTTTGTCTTGTGTGGATTATATAGTGTAGTGATTTCAGGTGCCATTGCGTAAACACTATGGAAAATGCATGGTGTGAGCGTCATCAGCTTTTAACAATGAGGTTGCGTATTCAGTACATTTAGATGCCATCAAGGTCTTGTTAATAGGTTGTGACATATGTACCAAAAGAGCGTTGTCATGTTACTTGTCAGTAATGGTGCGAGTGTTCTTGTCTCTTAATTTATGTGTTCTTGTGAGCAATATAAGGAGAAGAGTCATTGGGTAAGTCCTCAAGGTTCATAGATCAAGTAGAAGGTCTAGTTGATAATTATAGTAGCTCTAATAGCTACTGGTCAGGTGAACACGTCATCAGTTGGATATCAGGTGTCACTCTGTCTTAGGACATAAGTAACGTGATATCTGTAATCTATTGAAGAAGAAATATATAAGTGTGAGTTGCCTAGGGAATTGGCATAGGAATAGATTGGAGTATGTACCATAACATTAGTTATGATAAATGATAGGTTTTTCTATTAATAATTTCTTTATCTTCGCAGGAAAGTACCCTGTGTAGTAACCGGGGATGACAAGACATAAGATTCTTGTCTGGGAAGAATAGTTCTACGGTTAATCGGCGGCACAAAAATAATACCGTCGATTCTCCTGTCGTAAAAGGCGACTAAATTCTTGTTTGGCATATGTTAGTTGTTTTCTATAATAATAATATATAATAATATGCACGTGCTGACTGACTGAATTAGGGCTACGGCTTAGAGCACGTTAAAACCAAATTTTGTGAAAATAAAAACAAACTTAAACATGGTTGTGAGGATTCTGTAATTCTGAGAGCTAAGTTAGGGAGAGTTCGTCTCCTGGTAGGGTCACCCAAGCCAGATTAGATTAAAGGTTGGGAGATCCAAGCAATTCACTGTACGGTGATATTTTGGAATATTTTTGTTTTCAATTTCGAACTAGTATTGCTTTGCGGCCAGTCAAAACACAAAACAAACAATGTTCGGTTATTATACAGAGTCATGGCTCAATATCTAAGAGTCACTTATTTTAACTTAAAGAGAAACAATCTTTGCCGGTGTAGTCTATTGTATATTATGGGGAATTCGTGAAATGTTAAGACTGTACAAAAATAATGTATATATATGGGTTAGATTCTTCAGGGGTCTTCTTAGGTGTAGTTATATGTTTCACTACAGGGAAGTTACTGGAAGGATATTTTTAGGGCATTGAACGGTCATTTTGTCTTACATATTTTGTATGAGAAAAGAGGCTCTCTCAAGATATTGGGAGTGGTCATTTCTATAAAGAATTAAAGGGATTGCCATTAATTGGTGAAGGCGTTGTCAATATTTATATATTAGGAGAAGGCTGACATGTTCTGCGGAAGAAAACATGGGCCTCATTAAAACAGGTTATGATTACGGGTCGGACTGTTAAATACAAAAAGTAGTTGATGTGTTCATATCGATATAATGGAAACAAAAAGAACGTTATGTTTACATGTGGGCAATGTATTTAGTTCTTATTTATGAGTATCATGATTTAAAACAAAATGCAAACACATTTCCGGTTGTACATTGAGGTTTTTAATATGGAACTGGGCAGGTGATTCGTTGAAACTCTCTCTCTCTATATATATATCTGAATTTGTCATGTCCAGTCTTCATTACATGGTGATGGCTATGTAAGTGAAGGTCATGGAACAGATGTCTTTTCCTTGTGGGCTTTATGTTGACCTCAATCTGCCTCTTGACAAAGTTACAGCAGTAGGGCATCTTGCATCTTGCACGCGGCGTTGGCCCTGCATTGTAATCGAAAGGTCGACGAGAAAGCGACCAAGGTTCTCTATATCGGAGACTATAGAAGTTGTCTTCGTGATAATCTATGGGATTATCATACTGAGCAGTTTTACATGAAACACCTGACCAGTGAATGTACTATGATGCGTCGTTATAAGAGGTTACAATAATGTTCTCGATAATAATTACATCACAGAAGTTTATCGTGATGTTGACATATTGTTCTTGTGGTGTTCTGTCGTACTTTTCTTAAGTGTTATAGGAGCGGGTCGACACTGAGGATATGGTTAGTTCCCATGCAGAGGAATACTGGTACTCAGCTCTGGGCAGTGACTTGTTGCGGTTGACTGCTTGGTGTCAGCCACTTGAAGAGACAGACGTAGCTGCAATGGTACGGTCCGGAGGTCACCAGTTGAATGGCACCTTCAAATCCAGTAGCCAGGTCGTGCAGCAAAACCAAATTGGAACCGAGGAACGTGTCTGAGGGGACGTGTCGAGGGATACGCGTCTGAGGAGACGGGTCCGAGGAACTGTCGAGGAGTCGTGGAGTCGCCCTGTTGTCAATCAGGGGCGACAGCTGACAAACGGCCTGCAGTCGACTGATACTGAAAGAACACTTGTAGACGTGCTTGTGCTAGCTACATATTGAAAGTACTGACACTTGAATATGTGACTGTACACCGTGAACCAGTGCTGTGACATTCACATGTGAAAGTGGGTGAAGGGAACATTACTCAGATGCTGAACTGTGACTATTAGTATCCTCAGTGTACGATGGAGAATACGTATAAATTGAGATGTGACTTACTGACATTTTGCGTTGCTGTGATGGACTTCGATGATAGATTGGGCACGATGAACTTTAATGTATTTATGTTATTCCGTGCTATACCGCAGCTATACCGGAAGATGAACGACTATGGCGTTGTGAACTCTGCCAATACTTTTCGGTTGTGCAAGGATATTATGAACTCTAAATGTTTGTCTCCTCATGGCGAGATGTTTTCTATAATGGATGTTTACATGTTCTTTTTCAGGGTTAGGGTGTTCTTAAATGTGTTTGCATTGCCAAACAATATTGGGTCACAGTGTGATATTCTAAATTTGGGCATAGGTTCATAGGTGACCTGATTTTTATTAACGGTGGCATTAGATGACAGAATAATTATACAAAAGGGTTTACGGGCCGTCCTGGCAAATGAACAAGGGGAAAAATAATGAAAGATGTCAGGCAGAGTTTTCTGTCGGGTAACAGTAGCTGAGGGGGAGTCGTTGTGTCGGAGAAATGGAGAAATATTATACGAAAGAAGTCAGGAACGAGTATCGGGTAGAAGATTTAACGGACAATAGCGGACCCGAGCAGTTAACGAAATGGACTTGTTTGTCTTGAAAACGATCAATAAGAGGGGAGGACCTAGGATGGTGTTTTGCGATTGGTGGAGCGAAGGCTCTCCGGTCTGGGTTAGGTAGACGACGGAGCTCGGGACAGGTCAGTTTTGGCGGCGGACAGGAAGATGTGAAGATCAGAATCTTTCCTTAGCAGTCAGCAGCCACAAGCCCTGTAGCTGCACCACAGGAGGAAACTCGATGGGTATCGTATAATAGGCATAGACTGTATTGGGGGGGGATAGAGGTAGGAAATATAGAATAATGAAGTTAAGGGTTAAGCTTGAATGTGTTGATGAAATGTATGTGATTTGCTTTAAGTGTATTTGTAATAAATGGTAAAAACATTGTAAGACTTATTCCTTGATAAGCTAGATTATTGGCCACGCAAGCCAAGCGAGAAATGAGTATACATCCCAAGTAAGGTAAAAGAGACCACTCTTCAAGGTCAGAGAGAGGTCACACAAGACGTAAAACAACTTAATATAACATGACTAGTGCAATATCGTCCGCATAAAGGAGAGCACTAAGCATAAAGTCAGAAGTAATATGAATGAATGAATAAGGATAAAACAATTAGCCAATTGGCCTCCCTCGTTTCATCACAACAATTTTAATAAAGCCAATTGGCCTCCCTCGTTTCATCATGTGTGTTTATTTACATCTTCAATGAAGCCTACAGGCCTTTGTTTATCTACCTACTCCCATTCATGTTTGTATTGCAAATCCTTCATCTACTTACTCCCATTCATGTTTGTATTGCAAATCCTCATCATTCTCATGCTTCATCTCCATCATGTTTGTATAACAAATCCCCATTGTATACCATTCTCATGCATGTTAATCTCCCTGGTTGACTTTTCTCACCATTGTTTTGTTTGCTATATAAATGTACCATATTTTGTTATTTCCTTACATTCCACCTGATGAAGGAGTGAGTATGTACTCCGAAACGTCGTGTATTTTCACATTAAAGAAGTTGTTATCCAGAAAATATTCCTGTTCTTATGTATACCACTTCTAAATGCCCTTCAAAGACCTGATAAAACAATTGTTGGAATTTTATCCATTTTTGAATTTGTGACAAGGATGACTGCAATAAAAACGATGTTGGGTTCAATCTGTTGATTAAAGGCTTCTCTATGCTTTAGAAAGATTAATAATGCTTTGACTAGTGACTTTAAAATGTATTCTCTGCACTTGAAATTGTTGTCTTTGGAAGTGGTAAGTGTAGAGTAAATAAATTGTCATTTTACTATGGTGAAGATGAAATTGAAATAGTTGATAATTATAACTACTTGGGATTTAAGTTCCATAAAAACAGAAAATATACTTTTGGTGTAAAGGAACTTGCTACACAAGCTAAGAAATGAATGTATTTGTTACTGAAAATGGCAAGAAATAACGATCTACCCCTTGATTGTGTTGTTAAAGCGTTTGATGTTATGATCCTCCCTATCATGTTATATGGCTCTGAATTTTGGGGCCATGCTAAAACAGATATACTCAAAACTATACATACTAAGTTTCTCAAATTAGCCTCTGGTCTTAGAATGTCAACACCGAATGTTATGTTGTACGGTGAATTTGGAAGACATCCGATCAGTATTCATGTATCTAAAAGAATGATTAATTTTTTAATCAGTGTTTTTTTTCAACACACCTCTTTCCCATTTTAAATTATCCTCAGTAATTTACAATTTCATGTCACTAGATTGTTATTAATCACTTCTATTCATGGCTTAGTTCTGTTGAAAATATCTTAAACTCATGTGGGCTAAGTAATGTATATACTTTACCTGGTAATTATAGTCGATTATGGCTACTTAAGACAGTAGAAACTACACTAAAAGATCAGTTTTACCAAAGGTGGAGAAAAGATATCGAAATAAGTTCGAAGGGACCATATTACAAATACATTAAGAGTTTACCTTCTTTTGATTCCTACCTTTTACTACCCAAGTATATTAGTTATTCGTTGTTAAAATTTAGAACTTCTAATCACTGTTTGCCTGTCGAGACAGGACGTTGGAATAATACCCCAAGAGAATATAGAACATGTAGATTATGCGACTCACCCTCTATAGCAGATGAATTTCACTATATTTTCGTTGTGCTACTTTCCATGAAACCAGAAAAAATTATGTTCCAGCAAAAATACTTACCTTCGCAAATAGTTCATCTTATAGACATCTCTTTACCACACAAGATTTTATTGTTTTAAGAAACCTAGCTAAGTTCATAAACATTATACTCTCTACAATTTCAAAAGCTAAGAAACCTGAACAATAATATGCTTAGATCATTTAAACTTGTTTCGTTTTTGACTGTACTGTATATGACTGTACTTGAAAATATCCTGTTATGACCCACCGCCATTTTGACATTGTATATTATATTATTATTGTTGAATATGTACTCGTATACCACTAAAGGTGGTTTTTGAGAATAACATGAAGTTGAAGTTGAAGTTTAAAGAATCACTTACATTATGACAACCAATGTTGACTTTAATATGACGTAACTTTTTCAAGGAATCCAAAACACTAGGATTTTAGAAGTGCAAATACCCAGAAATATGGAAATGGTAATTGATTGAAATTTTTAATGTTAAATACGCTGGCCCAATTCATGTTTGTTACTCAGGAGTTTCACGCACTCGAAAACACAAGTGTTCAGTGTGGTATTTATCATATATTTATATTCAGTGAAAACCCATTTAGCTGGATGCTAGTTAACCGGAAATTCCATCTTGGTCAATCTTATTAAAAGAACCGACGTCTGACTTTATATAAGACAGATATACAGACATACAGACATACAGACAGATGTATTCAATATAAGGCCTCTTTTTTTCTTTTTCTTTTTCTTTTTTTTATACACAAGTAAGGGCAGATAACTAAATTTTTTAGCCTCAGAAAACATTGGACATAGAAAATGTCACTCGTTTCTGTTGAGATGGAGTGTAGGGGTGATATTATTGACTATTTGGAATAGTAACACATATTTAAGAGAGTTTGTGCTGTATTCATATAAATAATTGTATAAATTTTGTTTGTTTATCTCTTCATTCCAAACAAAACAAATGTTGTAAATGAAGAAAGCGTCATCGCATAATTTTGTCAGCCTGTAAAGACCAGAAACATTTTTTTAGGCCTAATAATGCTTGGGGTATTGCTTATTTAGTGCTTATATAAGTGACTCTATACAACGGATATTCGGTTTAGAGATCAGGACCCATATTTTCGAAGCTCTCTTAGCGCTAAGATAGTCGTAAGTCAATGTTAATTGTTAGATTGTGAAGGGTTCTCAAATAGTTTTTCTATCTTATCTACGGTCTATAGGGTCGATTCCTAGATTGTGAAGGATTCTCAAATAGTTTTTCTATCTGATCAACAGGCTACATGGGTCGATTCTTAGATTGTGAAGGCTTCCCAAATAGTTTTTCTATCTTATCTACACACTATAGGGGTCGATTCCTAGATTGTTAGGAGATTTCAACTCGTTTCTCTATCTTATCTGCAGACTGTAGGGGTCGATTCCTAGATTGTGAAGGGTTCTCAAATAGTTTTTCTATCTGATCAACAGGCTACATGGGTCGATTCCTAGATTGTGAAGGGTTATGATATTTTATCTAACGACTACAGGGGTCGATTCCTGGATTGTGAAGGGTTCTCAAATATTTGTTCTATCTTATCCACCGACTATAGGGGTCGATCCCTAGATTGAAGATGGTATTTCGAATAAATGAAATAAAACAAATTTAAAACCATTATTGCTTCATGAATTTGTTTGTTCTTTGTCAAAAGTCAAAGTTCCTACTAGAAAGTTTAAGACGGTCAGCGACACTTATTTTACATCTGAATGCAAATATATCATACAGTCACCCTTGGGATTAATTAATCTTTTTAAGATCGAACATGTAATATGTTTTTTGTCACTTTTGCAATAGTTTATTTTTAATAAACGACTCGAGTCCGGTACAATCGCATAAAATGTGAAATCTATCTGTTATAAAGCTCCACAGTCCACAGTCCACAGTCCACAGTCTTGCTTTTGTCGATTATTTTCATATTTCCCCGTCTTAAATACGTATCCTTGTTTCCTTGAGGTCATCAATAGTTTTAAGTTAAGAAGACCGACAAAATGTCGCTGTATATAAATGTATGTTTGTATATCCATACAACCATCCGATCAATGTGATCGCCAGGTCAGTGCTGAAGGGGTCGAATTTTAGTCATTCCAATTTCCTTAATCTTTGAATCAATTTGTCGTGTGGGCTTATTACAAATTATTTTATCCACGGATATTAACTGGGTATTAGATACAATACATTAGAACTGTACGACGCATGTGCAATTGGTTACTTAGTTAAGACGTTAATGAATAAATTAAAGCTACTGTTGATAGCTTTGTTCAGATGATATTTAGGAGATAAATCCAGTCTGTTTCATTTTATTTTTGGGTTGTATGGTGTGCAATTTTTACCCCTAATTTAAAGGTATATCCATTGTGATTTTGGGGGTAACATATTCCAAACATTATAAATGATGTTACGTTATCGAGAAGTACCGACTGTTACCGAACTACATATTGATGACAGTGGAGAGAGTATATTGACGATATAAAGGTAAAAGAAGTGATTTCTGATCGGAAACCGGACAATTCGTCGCGATTGACGCGCGCCAATGAGTCAAACGTGATTTTTAAATCTCATTTATAACAGATAAAATGCCAAATTTGAGTTGATAATGTTTAAGAGGTCATATAGCTAATGTGAATGTAAACGGGACGTGCAGTTTCGGTTTCTGTACATGCATAATGATGTTACTCCAATTTTATTGGAAACTTGTAAAATGGTATATTTGGCGATTGGGGATGAATATAAAGCTGAGTGAATTTATTTGCACTGTAAACAGCACATATGGTGAGTCGGAAAGTATTAAAGCCAAATAATTTTATTTGAGTTTGTACATAAAAATTTGACCCTTCCCGGCTTGATGTATTTTTTTGGACGGCCCTCCCCATTAAAGTGTATTTGTTTTCATGACCCTCCCCCAACATACTTTTATAAAACTTCTGTAGCGCATCACATACATATTATTACAGGTTTTGCATTATTCAATATAATATATCTCTCAGATTAAGACTATTAACTGAAGACTAAAGGTAAAAACTATGTGAAACAATAAGGCATTACCCAGTCATCAAATCAACACTTTTCAATCCACATTAGTCAACACAAAATTGAATTATTACAGACTGTTACATTCTAAGGAAGAAGTAACAAGTATATGTTTTAAGTTCAATATTATCCTGCTTGATGAATGGGAAAGGAACCAGAAACATTGTGCATACAAAGATAAGAAATTGAGATTCTTACACTTATATTTTAAAGGTGAGACCTCTATTGTTTTGTCTTATTAGAATTGTTCACTAGTACAACAATAATCTCTAAGACCCCCCGATCCTCACCCCTCCCTGACCAATTGTTAAATCTGACTCTCCAGTCCTCCTGCTATGACCCTTCTTCCCCTTCTCCCTCCCATACGAGGCAATATATGTAAGATTTAAGGTAGTTTGACTGAATGGTCCATGTTTGGGCACTGCCAAGGAGTAAGAGTATAAGCTACATTTTGTTTATCTTAGGAGCTACAGACTAAAGACTACAGATTAAATTCGATGGGTTTATGATTACCCTTTACATTCTATTAGATCACTAAAAATGGAAAACCCCTTACAACTCCAAACACACACAATCTTACTTATAAGGGAAGCAGAACGAATGAAACCCAGACAATTTAGCCTCAACAATTCCCACCCATGGCAATTGCCTACCAGTTATAAGTTTTGAGGAACAACTGCCATCCAAATAATTATTGTTTTAAGAAAACATGCAAGTGTAATTTTAACGATTCAATCCGATTCATTTAAAACCCTTATCTTTTCCGACAATTGATATATTGACAAAACAGTCTTCGCACAGGGCAATAACATTTACAAATATTTGTCCCCATCCATAGCGTAACTAGTTCCTGAACTAAAGTATAAAAAAAAAAAATTCAAAAGGAAAATTTCAACTTTCTATGTCGACTGGAGTAGATGTTGTTTAAAGGTTTAGGTAAAATGCCTCCCGCATCAATATGTGAGGGGAGTAAATAAAAGTTAAAGCGCAACTCCCGGATAAAATGGACTAAAATTCGTTTGACTAAACCAAGCTAAATTGTACACTAATATGCATCTGTATGCATAGTATCTAGATAAATATGATTTTCCGTTAGGTCATAAACATTTTAAAACAATAGATTATTTTATTATTTGGGATTATAAAAAATAGCGTCATTTACTTGCCGCGATCGTTTTGTTCCGGTGATGTAACGTCAACTGGGGCAAACAAACGTGACGTAACAACCACGTGACAATGTAAACAACACAGCGCTTCACTTCGGTGATCGCGTTTTGACGATTTGGGTCACAAATAAAGTTAAACTGAGAGTGAAATTCGAATATCTGCTGTATGAAAGTATAATGGCAACGAGGAATTAGCTAAATATTTGTTTTGGTACATAATTATGAGAAGAATTCATGATCCGAAAGGACATGTTAAATTCTGTAGCCTAGTGAAGGAGTCGCTGTCCTCTGTCGACACGGAATGATTTCGGTAAGTGGGTCTTTGATTTCTTTCTTCTAACGATTCATAATTTGTTATGTGAATGGACATGTTCTTTCGAAAATATAAATATTACTTGAATTTTCAATCTGAGTCGAGGAAAACAACATTATCAGTCTCTCAAATCGTGGCTCTCGTCGAGTGTGTTTTGCAGATCCATTTTTCGATACGCGCTCACAATCTTCCAAAGTGATTTTTTAAAGAAATTTGTCTTGCCCACAGGGATGGCAGGATCCATAGTAATTTTTACTAGCCTCGGGCTGAATGACTGGTGTTAATTTTAGCCCGGAGATTAATTAACATGTAAATTATGAGAACTTATAATTAATTTGCACCATTTCTTTGGTAAAATGTTAATGTGTGCATGACTAGCCTTTTTAGAAAACGTTTATAATTGATTTGTCTTCATTCAACTTCAGGAAATTATTTTTAAAATATCGACATTTGCTTTCAATGAAATATATTAGACAGTTATCAAATTCAAATCCATATAACAATGTAGTAGAAATTACTACTGGTATTTCAAAATTACAAATTAGAAGCCATATGAGTTAGTGATCATGAATGTATATGCATATTTAAATTTTCAAAGAAATGGCTTTCCATAAAAGATTTCAATATTTTGTTTGATAACTATTCATTTGTTTGTGATGAAATTAGACTGAGGCTGTAGATGTTTAGAATTATTTCACTTGCCTGACATAAAAATATCAAAGGTCATATACCAAATACCAAAAAACCATGTTATGAATTAATCATGTGTAAACATATGCAGCATCAAGAAAGATTTATTATTGTTGTTACAGGTGATGGGAGTCCCTAATACAAGAGAACACAACAACAACAACAAAAACCCATTAGGAATGGACTGTATGTGCAGTAAAGTATTGGTGCTGAAGGTGTGATCCTTTGATATCAGGAAATGATATATATAAACATTGTCATAAGAAGTGATATATATGCTGATTGTGTGAACTGATATCCAAATCATTATCTTCTCTTGGATATGAGAATGTGCCAATGTTTTAGAAATATTGTATTCAACTTTGAAGCAAACTTGAGCTGCCTCAGAGAAAGACTACACAAAACAGTGTAATAGTAAATCAAATTAATATTCAATTTAATTATGAGAGTATATCAAATCAAATATTTCCAAAAAAAATTTAAAAATAAATTTTATGATAAAATTAATTTCATGTGCACTGTTTCTATGTAATTCCTAAAATGCAAACACTTGCACAATGTAATGGTCAATACATGTTGTATACTTAGTTGAATAAATTTGGCTCTTATATTTGTTGTTTGTTTTATTCATGATTAAAAAGTGGAAATGCAATATTGCATCTTAAGTGACATTAATGTCACAGTAAAAATAGAAAACTTGAATGTATATATTTTTTTCAGAATTCTTAGGACTGTTTCAAGGTAAGTTTGTTTGATATGCAGGTAGGTGTAGGCAAATGTAAAAAACACAAGTCATGCTTACATAGGTATTTACACACAGTTAAAAAATCTATTTTATAGAAATAAATATCTTTGTCCCTTTGGATAATGCTATTTACAAAATTAATCATATGCATTCTGATGAAGTACATATGTTTTATTTTATATATATATAGATCTACATGTAACCGAAAATACAGGTTAGTTGAAATTGCAAATGTTATTGATAAATGTCTGAATTTTCCATTTGATCAGATTATATACTTGACAAAATATACTCAGAAAATATTATGTTAACTTTGAAATGGATAATAATTATCTTATCATTTAAATAAGATATCAATCACCAAAAATTCCATTATTCTTACCTATTTTATCAACTAAAATACAGATCAGTTAGATACAATATTTTCATTCTTTCATTCAATGTCTTTCAATATTTATGAAACAATATCACTACAATTAAATTATTTCTATTGCAATACACTATTCATCCTAAAACAAAATTGGGTACGAGTTCAGCGAAACGTGTGGATATGCATTGGAGTTCACTGCATCCCGAGAAGACATCACGTGACCATGCAGGCACGGTAAAGTTATTTCGCCAAAAATGAAAAAAAACTATGTATTATAGTCACCAAATTACAAAATATTTAACTACATGCTTACACTATTAATGATGTATCTAAAATACGTAAGTTTTCCAGCTATGTCAGCACTGAAACACGTATGATATCAGCTGTTGGGATTTGGATTTGGGATTTGGGATTTTACTTCCGGGTTTAGTAAGAACCATTTTTAAAACTTTATCGCTGATATTGAGTATATTCCTTTTCTGTTTCTCTTCAAGTTGTCATATGCAAATATCTTGCAAGTTTTGACATTAAATGGTCGACTGGTATGATTCCTATTGCCCTCGCAGTTTACTCGTCTGACAGTGCTATTACTACGGCGGTCGCCATTTGCATTCGTTTGTTTTCTCCAGTTGACGTCATACCTTCCTTTGGGAAAAATCGAGATTTTTCCGGTGTTTTCCGTAAAACAAGATGGCCGACACGTCAAAAAGCGACGTAAACAGACAGTTTTCTGACTTTTTTTTTACGATTTGCTAAAGTCACACATAATTTCAATGGTAATGGGATGCGAGAATTTGTTGTTTATAAACCGATTCACATAATTTCCATGTCTTTGCAATGTGCATGTACACCATAGGCAGTTACTTGAAAGAAATTGGAGCAAAATCATCCGGGAGTTGCTCTTTAAGCAAATTAAAAGTTGTATATCATTTTGGATTTTATGATCATGTTATTCAATTCGATAGACAGGCCAAATATGGTATTCTGGATGGGAACTGGTGTGGTTTCTGTTATGGAACGGTTCTCATGAACGGAGCTATTGGCATGCATATCATGCAACCCATGATTTCAGCAAAATGCAGTTTCACCCTTCGACTTACCATGGCTAAATAAACGCCTTTTATGGCTTCAATGTCAGTTCAAAACACAAAATTCATGAACAATGCCACGAAGGAGATTGTCCGAGGCTACGAGATGGCAAATTATTGGACAGCATTTAGCAGGTTTCTCGTACAAGGAAATTGGGAGAAGAACTGGTTACCACTATTCGGTCATCAGTCGTTTAGTGAGGAAACATGCCCAAACTAACCATGTTCTCGATTGACCACGTTCCGGAAGGCCCCGAGCTACCACATTGCAAAAGGACAGGAACCTATTGCGTCATCAACGACGTCAACTGTTTGCGTCAAGTACCGTCTTGAAACAAGCCTGGCTACCCTATAGACGTATCAGCAATCAGACGGTGAGGAACCGCCTCAAAACAGCAGGTTTAAGGTCACGACGTGTCACCAGACGTCCAAACCTTACTAATCGTCATAAACGGGATCGTAGGATGTGGTGTGGTGACCGGCAGCCTTGGAACCTGAGGTCATGGAGACGTATCCACTGGTCAGACGAAAGTCGCTTCCTCCTCCATACTGTTGACGGGCGAATCAGAGTTTGGAGAGTCAAGAACAGTCGATACACACCAAGGAACATTCTTCCAAGGGTTCCATATGGTGGAGGATCCGTTATGGTGTGGGGTTGCTTTTCTTTTGATTGCAAGTTGGATTTGGTGACACTACAAGGCACACTTACCGGCGCCCGCTACATTGCAGAAGTGTTGGATCCAGTTGTGATTGACCATTTTGATGATCACAGACTTGCAACTCGACCCCTGTTCATGGATGATAATGCTCGGCCTCACCGTTCACGAGCTGTGAGTCAACATCTGGAGAACAATGCTGTTTCTCGTATCCCCTGGCCAGCATTGTCTCCAGATTTGAATCCCATCGAGCATGTCTGGGACATAATTGGTCGACGTCTACAGAGAAGGAACCCTGCTCAACACAATCTCAGACAACTGGAGGCCGCACTTCACGATGAGTGGCAGCAAATCCCCATGGAAGAATTAAAGAACCTTGTCAGGGGTATGCCCAGAAGACTGGCAGCAGTACTTCAGGCACGCGGTGGCAGCACACGAGATTGACACTAAATCATTCCTAAGACAATGGCACGGGTTATTCAGTATGATTTCTTCATCATGTTCAGCCGTCAAACTTGAAATGACAATACTTTTACGAGTCTGTGTTTTTCACCATTTTCCAGTCAATTTTTGTTTCCTGTTTTTGGTCATTTGAAATCTCTGAAGATTACACAAAAATGTCAACGAATAAAACATTTAATTACACTTGCTCCTGAAATTCTTTTTTCCCCTGTGGGATATTTAGTTTTGCTATAATGGGTCTGTGAAACATACCCCTATCAAAAAAAGAAGGGGGTGCTTAACTTTTTTTACTGTGTTTATACAAACTGTGCAAGGTACCTTCCAAGCAAGAGGGTAGAGCAGTTTTTGAAGCGAAGATACATGTCAAATGATGTAGCCCAAACCATGTGACCATCAGGCCGTATTGGCCTTATGGGCTAAAATATTACAATTGTTCCTCATTTTTTAAATTTAACATTGGCATCCATTTTTATATACCTGTTTAACATATTTTATGTAATTTAATTATGTATATTGTCAGAAATTTGAAAAACATAATAATTTTCCAATGTTTCAAGAGTTAATTTAATTTATCATATTCATAACTGTATCATTCAGATTGGCTTTCATATTATTTCAATGCTTTCAATTTGACTGACTGTTTTAACTTTATATGTTTACAAAGTGACTATACTCTTAAAAGATATCAAACAGTAACAAAAGCCTCGAAGAAAAAACTACATGTGTGCAAAAAACTGTCAGTTCAGTAGAACTACTTTCCTACTTTTGTCTCTATGAATAACAATGAACAAAGGACAGAATTCATGGGGGTCTTATATACAAGCATTAGTTTATAATATCAAGCAGTCTTCCTAAAAAGTTCGAATTCTGAACTTCGCAAAGCAAAACATATTTTTCACTTTTTTCCTGTTTATCAAATGCTTTACAATACATTCTCATGCCCTCTTGCAAGTCTGTAAAAAAGATGATTTTATTACTGTCTATTTTGATATGACCCTACCCAAACCTTTGTAATTTTTCTAAAAAAAATATTCAAATACCGGTAGATGCATTATTTTGCCATTTGTATTCCTCGGAACAAGGTCTATTGTAATCAAATTGTCTGTCAGTCAGTTATGCTGACTGAACGGTCTTCATGAAAATAACACCTACTGCAATAATGATACAAACAATTCACGGATCTGATTTTCCTTCACCGAGCGTTACTAGCTAACTTTTGAAGTAGCCATTGTTTTCATTTCATAGCTAAATTTACTTTCGTATAACAAAATGCCAACGTAAATTTTAAAACTTATCCGTTATTTGTTTTTAGAGATTCTTTGTTGAACATAGACACATGAAAGCTGACTCGTCATGCAATGAGAACAGAGGTAGTTAAAAGCAACGAAATAATAACACAATGGGAAAAACCTTCTTTTGTTTGTGTCCGGATTCCATCCATCTCTTCCGCGGTCTGACAAATCTGTAGCATTGTTTGTGAAACACACGGTGATGCATTAGCCGATTGTCTGTATTGTTGGTATTTGATCGATGTAGAGATTCGCATCCATCCGAGCGAATACACAGTGATCTAAGAGTACATAAATAGCGACTTCTTACTTTAATACACGCATTTTAATTGCATGCAATTTGATTTAACCGAGGAAGTATGTTTTATGACTTTTACGTAATGATTGTGAATTTGTTATTGTCCTAGCGGGAAGTTTCGTAACAGCCTTATTGCACACTTTCGAGTGCATAATAATTTAGTTATTACTCGTCCTACTCCATTTGATGATATGTTTAATTTGGACAACATATGATTTCAATTAATATTTAATTTAAAGCGACATTTTTAGTTGTTAAAATGTTGATTTTGAAAAATTATTTTGAGTTTAGGTTTAAAGGTTTGTTTAGTTTAGTTTTTGTGACATGTTGACGTTGGACAAAATGTGATTTTAATGAAATTGGTGAAATTTTGATTTTGAAAAAAATATGACATTGGTGAAATGTGGATTTTGAATATATTTATTGACTTGTGTAAAAGTTCGGTGAAATGTGATCATTAAAAGAAATATTAGTATTTGTGGAAGTTTCTTTCTTTATTGTCAGTTTGACTTCAGTTTAATGTTGACTATGACTATAGATATTGGCGGTAGATGAATTTTGACATTGAAAATATGTATGGGGCTTTATGAAGTTTGAAAATAAGTTTTAACTTTGATATGATTCCTAAACTATGACTTTGATCAAATGTCATACATAAAGTTAAAATACTTGTAAGGCTTTCGTCATAATACTAATAATATATTGAATGCATATTTATATTGCGCTAAATCCATGCTAAGCACGCTCTAGAAGTGCTACACATATTATTACCCTGAAGGAATTGTACTTTCAGGCTGCTACTAAGCGCTCTGCGCGACCGAATAGGTCCGTACCTTTCCGTGCTCAGGTATCCATTTAAACAGCTGGGTAGACTGAGTGCATTGAGGATGAAGTGATCAAGGGCACAACACAAATATTTGGTGTCTCCACCGGGATTCGAACCCGGGTCTGTGGCGTGAGCGGCCAGCACGCTTACCACTACACCACGGTGCTCTATACTACATACTTCCTAATTGTCAATATGGCGATATTAATATATGCATTTTATATCATAGTCAACACCCATCAATCATGCTCTAATTACCTCGGTCAAAATAAACTCATCGACAATTAAGGCATTTGGAAACCCCTGTTATATCGACTAGAAACTATGATTAACTAATTAAGATGTGTATTAATATTGCAATGAGTGGGTCAATGTGCGTGAACTTGTTGGGATAAGCAATTAGAGTTATCGAAGCATGCAAACAAATCACGGAAAAAGAGGGGTGTATTTAAATGATTATGTTATTTAACCTTCTTTCAATGGGATACGTTTATTTTATTAACAATACTGAAACTTTCTTAAATGTGTTGCCTTCCTGGATTTTCTAGTTTGAAATAACATGGCTTTATTTTGAATGGAAAGGTTTTGAAGATTTTGAGGAGAATAATTGTTAATATCGATCAGATAAGAATTTTCAATATTTTTTTTATTGTAATGTATTTCAGGTTGGTAAAAGGAACGTTCTCTCAGATTTAGGCTAATGTGACACCTTTGGAAGTACGGGGTCTGTGTTGGTCGGTAGGTGGATAGTTGGTGGTGACTTTGGAGGAAAAAGATGACAAAGTTTATTGTGGGATGTGTCCTTCAAATGTCTATAGCTTCTAGAAGTTTCGTATGACTACAGTTCTTGTTGACAACAATAATTTGATGATATGCCCTTGGTCTAGGTACCTTGAGCTGAAAGGATTACCTTTTCTTCAATATCTTTTGAGGAAGTGTTCTACTTGAGCAACCAATTTCATCCAAATTAAGTGTCAAGTCAGGTTTTTGTTATGCAATGACAGTTTTGAAGTATTTGATATTATTCATGGCTAGGGATTGTGTATTATATTGAGAATAATATATTTTGGTTTTCTTCATACACAATCTAGAATAAAAATCGTTATATTTTTGTACCTCAGTTTAAATTACAATGAGTAAACAATAACAGCATATAACAGCGTTTGATGAAGGATTCAGTGGAATCAGGAGACATGGTGAATGTACCTGAATCAGCTCAGTCTGCGAGGAGAAACAGTTCGAAAAAAATAGTTACAGCGTTTGATGAAGGCCTGAATTGAATCCAGAGACATGGTGTATGCACTGTGTTATTTCTTATTGTCAATATCATGTTACGCCATTTCTCTAGATTTATCATAATCTTCGAGCTACAGCTTTTTACGACTTGCAAGTTATCAAGCATCCCTTGATGTAAGGATGTCATGACTTGAGGAACTAATACATTCAGATTTTTTCTCATTTATTACAAACGCATAGAGGTATAAAAGTATACGCAATACAACATTTCATTACCATAATTTCAAAAACAAGAGCCATCGGGAGAGACGGCCTATCCCCCAGTAAAGTTAAGTTTTAGCAGTATACATGTTTAATTGAAAAATAAACGAATTTCTAAGTGGCGTTTCGGTGGAAACCAGCAAAATTAATATTTCCAGAAAGACAAAGAGCACCACGAGGCACAACCACATGTGAGGATTAGTCAGCATACTTAGTGTCGTTAAGAAAGGCCTAATGGTTTTCGAGTTCTGCTCCGGAAACGAATTTCTAAGTTGCGGTTCTGTGGAAAAGGTCAAAATGTAAAATTCCAAATATATGATTCCACTACATATGATGATAAGTCAAACATACGGAAGGTTCGTTTAGCCAAGAAGAACAGTTTTGGGTTCTGCTCCGGGAAAGATTAGATAGGAGCCAACGACTGTATCCTCCCGTATTGTGTCCATGGGAATAACACTTATTTCTCAACAATTCATCTTATTTATCCAAATCTATGGACGCATACTATCGCAAACAATATCAAATGAAAGAATGAGATAGAAAGGGTAATTGCTCATAAGGTATAACTGTCCCCTCTTGAAATTATGTCTGTCCTCGAAGACATATTGTTTTTGGATGAGTTCCCTACGGCGTCGATGTTGGCGTCGGCGTCAGCGTCAGCGTCCCCATTGTTTCCGGAGCAGATCTCTGAAACTGCTTGACCAATCTTCATCAAATTTGGCATACAACTTTCCCATGTCATGTAGATATGCCTTTTGGGGGTTTTAGCTTTTTTCTAAATTGTATTTTTCTTGTTTCCATGGTAACAATTTGGAGTATGTCTATTTTAAGGGTAGGGTTTATTTCCGGAGCAGATCTAAAAAAATTAATTGATCAATCTTCCTTAAATGTGGTATACAGCCTCCCAATATAATGTAGATGTGCCTTTTGGGAGTTTGAACTTTAAAATGTTCATTTTGTTCTGTTTCCATGGCAACAACTGGGACTTTGTCTTCTGGAATGTTAACAACTGAAATTGAAATGGGGAAGGGGGGAGACATCTGTTTTTACGAGTAAAAACACCTTCTAGTTCATTATGGTGTGTGGATCTATGGGAGTATTAGGGTAAGCTGACTACGGAATTAAAAGCATAGATCACATCTAACATCTAAAAGAACATTAAAAAAATATCATAAGATACATTCACGCAAATGTATTCTACAACAATGATACTCATTTAGGGCTGATAAAATTCTCGATACATAACTGAAAGAATACCTTCTCCAATAAAAGAAACCTCTGTTGCACTGTTAATCATGAACACTGCTTTAAAGGGGAAGTAGCACGTTTTTTTCTAAAAAATATTTTTTTCAAATTTCCTATTTATAAAGATAGTTCGTGCCATTTAAATGTACTATAGAGGGTAAACCATCCTATAACACATACCAATTATCCGTAGTAGTGATAACGGTGTTGCATATAAAGCAAAAATTACATGGTGGCCATTTTATTGTGAACACATTTTATTATTTCGAATGACAAAAACGATTCCCATGGCTTTACTGGGCCATGTACACTCATTTTTTTACTTGATTTTCTGAAGAGAGAAGGGTGTTTTACGATTGGTGAAATTAGTTTTCAAATACATTTCATCGACTTATTTGAGCAAAATAACGTGCTACTGCCCCTTTAAAGCTCCTCGTCCAGAAAAGAGTCAGATATCTCAATGAAACAATAGCTGTCTCTCCACGTCAGAGCAGTATCTCAGCGACAACCTGTAACCAGAAACTCTAATCATCTATAACCACTAACTAGCTCAACTACCAGATAAGTTAAGTGTCAACTGTATCAACAAGCTCCATCAACTGTAGAACAACTGTAGACCCAGTCACAACCATCCCAATGACAAATCTATGTCTCAAAAATATCGTTTTTAACCTCATTAGAATCATCATGCCTGTCTTGATCTCTCTCGGGTGTTTCTTCAGCCTGACGACTTTTTGCTTCCTTCCAGTATTGAGAAGGGTCTTAAACAACGTTTTGCTTATTACACACATAAAAGATGAACGAATAAAGATAATATATCAATTATAATTGTCACATTTAGACGCAATTGTCCTCTCTTGCTAATAATGATGGTGTGTGTAAAAATGAGAGATGATGATAATGCTGTTACAACATCAGTGTAGATTGACTACTTAATTCAAAACATAAATAACATCTAACATCAAATACAATATTTATAAACAAAGTATCATTAGCCACATGCCTACAGATTTGCAAACTTGTAGATATTATCAACTTCTTAACACAAGATAAAATATAATTTCACCCATTTCCATCCGGATTACTACCAACGTTCCTCATCAAGGAAGCATCAGACATCGTAGAAAACAAAAGCTGTCTTCCTGCGTCAGACCATATCACATCAACACACTAAATGAAAACCTGCCACCAGAACCTTCAATATTCTACAACATACTGCCATAATACAAGGTCTTCCTCCTTATGAATACAATCATAAAATAACACGCTATGAAACATGCATCGCTGGCGGGAGAAGGTACATGCAGAACAAGGATGTGGTCTTGGAAGATTATTTCAAAATTATATCTTTATCGGTTCATAAGTATGATGAAAACCTGATCCTCGGGAAGTAAGCCTCACAAACGGATGCCATGCCTATCCCAACCCCTCTTTCCCACCGCCATACAACCCTCTCTCACGATTTTGATCATTAATGAGTACTTGAACAACTGAACGATTAAGAAAATTTCCACACGGAAACTAAGTCACATACATGTAGACGCCACATCTTGGATTACTGAAATGAACTGTACAACAGTTCTCTTTTTTTATAAAGTAGTGTAAATCCGACTGTTTTCGTCTTCATTCTGCACAATAGTTTTTAATGAGATAGTATCTAGCTATTTTTTAAAAACATAGAGCATATTCAATAAATTGTTATTTGTGCTTACCAGCCCATCCATTCAAGATTTTTCTAATTGTTAGTAGTGAATAAGGTGAAATTGTTAAGTATTTCTATTTTATCTGGCAGCAGTGAAAATCAGATTGATAATTTACATAGAAATAAATAATCATAGTATATATATGACTGTAATCATTAATGGTACAATATCCTTATTTTGTAAAATAAATTATGACAAAATACCATCAACACAACATTGACATTGACACAAAAACAAACAGTGAAGCATCAGTCCACTACATTAGCACAGAATAAACATCGATAGATAATGTTGTCATATTCAACAGAGTCAAATACTATCCGATCAAGAGCATGCAGAAGTGGAATATGAATTATAAAATTAAGAATATCTGAATTACAACTCTTCTTTACACGACCATTTGGTATATATGCTTACTTGTTCACCAATTAGATAGTAGAAAATTACAGGGATACATGAACCTACACACAATAAGGATTGAAGATAACCTAACACTGAGGAAACTCAATCACAGATAGTAAAAGCTACATCTAGTTTAAGGCATTCACATGTCCAAAAACAGGATATCAAGTTAATGACACAGAAACAAGGAAGAATTGGTCCCCCACATTATACAAATAAACATCAATAAATAATTCCATCACATTCAAAAGAGTCAAATATCATCCGACCCGACCTGGGTGTACTGAACGAAAATCCGACTTCAATTATGCCCAACTTTTAAAATAGCATTCAGAAGTGGAATATGAATTTTTTTTAAACAAGATTTCTGAATTACATCATCAATTTGGTATATATGCTTACTTGTTCACCAATTAGATAGTAGGAAATTACACGGAATACATAATTCTACACACAAAAAGGATTGTACAGTAACCTAATACTGAGGAAACTCAATCACAGTAAAAGGTACATCTAGTTTAAGGCATCCACATATCCAACAACACACTCTCATGATGACAAAACAAATGAAGTAGTTCAGTTAGTAGAGCGTCCAGAGCGTCTGGAGTTCGAATCCTGCCTTCTCATACCAAAATACACTAAAAAGTTGGAGTTGTTGCTTCCTTGCAAGGCGCTCAGCATTATAAGGACTATTGCCACCGGTTGCCGCCAGGACAAAACAATGTCCCAACTGTACATGCACTGAGGACATATTTTAAACAGGTGACAGCTGTTAAGATGCTAATCCTCTTCTTCTGTATCCCATGAGACATCATGTAGACGTTCAGAACTAATTTCAACTTCTAAGCAGGTCCACTCCTGACCATTATACTTATACAACATCCTTGAATCTAGTAACTGACATATATATTCCACATCGTTGCTAGAATAGGTTCTCAGTCAGGATCTGCAAGGACCCACTCTCTGGTACTCAAACAATTTACATCGATCTCTTGCAGCTGAGTTCAAATCTCACAAGGTTCTCAGCAATTTCCTCTGCTGTGAAAAACTGTTCTACGTGTTGAAGAGTTTGATTGCAACAACATACACAACATAAAAGGAGTCCAGGAACTACGATGAATGTGTCGGTTCTGTTTATTGTTCAAATACAGTTTTGAATCAAAGTAACTGTATTCTGTTTCTTTAATTAATATGTTTTCAAATTAGGCTAGATATTATTTGAGACAGCGTGCAAAGAGAATTAGATCAAGTGATTAAATTTACGTTCAGTAAGGACATCGCTGTTCTTTGTGAGAACACATGACTATGTAATGTCTTCACAGAAAGGTAAATCTATGAATTTATATTATTTGCTTTAGGAAAGGCCAATACCAGCTCCTCGTGCGTGTTTTTATATGATGTGAGATCATCAGTTGAAAACACTTTCACACCAACACTACAATTCATGCTTATCTGCCTTGCTTCTACTCTATTTGAATACCGAAATGTATAGAAGATCAGGTCACCAACAAGGTACGTGGACTTGAGACCCTTAAACTCGGAACTGATTGTTTTACAAACAACCTTTCTTTCAGCATCAAACTTTGTAACTCTGATTTTGGAGATGTGGCGTCTGCGCTCATTCCAAGCAAATAGTGAAGCCCCAGTGGTCTGTATCAACGACAAGCCTTCCGCGTATCCAGGACGGCTGTGGCTTAATATTCTGTGTTTTGATGTGATGTCAAGACATTCGATGACATTTTTTTCAGGTATGTGACAGATCCAGCAGATCATAGTTCCTTGTGCACTTAGATCATAACAATACCCTCGTCGATCTTCTATTATATTTTCTAATTTATGCCAATGTTTCTCGTATCTACTTATCCCTGTCTTATATCTGTCTATGTAATTACTTTTTCCATTAACCACCAGAATAAATAGTGTATCCCTGTTTATAGCCAGTCTTTTAGTATAGGTATTGGCTATTTGTTTCTTAGATGATTTGATGTTTATGACTTGACTAAAAACACCTGGTACTCCAGTCCAATAAAGAATATTTGTTGCTTGGTCATAAACCATTGAATACATCGTTCCTTTGATGAAAACTCCAGCCTTCTTCGTTACATTAGATGTCATTGAGATGTTTAGAATTTGCCTGATATTTCGTCCTCCCATAAGCAACCATTTGAAGCCCTTTGGTTTTGTTACTGTTTCATAGCTCTTCTTCATAAGGGCGACTACATAGTTCTTTACCAGGCTTGTTTTGGGGTTTTGTTCCTCCTTTTTGTACAGTTTCCCAGAATCAAGATCTGCAAGGACACATTCTTGCGTACTCATACATCCTACCGCACATTGAATAGCTGTTTTACAAGTGATATTTGTGAGATAACGATGGTCATATGTGTTCAGAGAAAAGTCCTTATGGTGTTTGAACTTTAAAAATCTCATCTGGTCTTCGGCCGTGAAAGCAACTACGAATAGAAAGACAATGCCTATGGTACAAACTTGATAGAAACGCCACGGAGAGATGAGAGCCGCCATGATTTCAACCCTATCTCCTTCCTCCTCATTTAATCCCATGTAGACTACACTTGAAATCTTAAATGTACCTGAAAGCGATACTCTTGACCTGTTACATTAATAAGTCATAGAAGTTTCAGCTCGAATGTGAAGGTGAATGTGTACAATGAGCCGCATTGTGTCCCATGGATGAAAATAAACGGCCTTGTCTAAGAGTTCTTTTGTCTAAGAGTTCTTTTGTCTAAGAGTTCTTTTGTCTAAGAGTTCTTTTGTCTAAGAGTTCTTTTGTCTAAGAGTTATTTCCCATTAATAAATAGTATCGAGGGCGTACATGTATAACCAGTTTCACGGAGTATACATATGTTAAATCATCATTTCTGAAATTTCCATGGACAGCATGGACAAAATGTCAAAGCCAATGACTTCATAACAAATCTTCATAATAAATACCTTCTGAGCAAAATAACGACCCATAGCACATCAAGCTGTGGCCCTTGCTAAATCTTATTTTACGCAGTGAAGCCTTGATTATGGAAATGTTGAGAAAGACTTAAAATAGGTTGTTGGCTGTTCTAACTTTATAAGAGCTCTGGTATTTAACAAATATCGTAGAGCCATTGACTCATCAGGTATTATGTTATTCATTAACTCTCAGGAAAAGATTAAGATATCAAATAATAAGGCAATGTCCAGTCATGAAGTTTAAAAATCAACTTTCAGACCTTTGCTTGCTAGTGGTTTAATTCTTATTTATATTCTTGAAATATCATCATTTATTACATATTGTAAAGGAACCTCCGTATCTGAAAATCCCAAATCTCATAGTCTCTTTTTCAATATTTAATAAAATGGTGATATTATATGAATAAATTATTTTCAGAGCACCCACACATAGACTTAACACAGAACATAGTTTGAAGTAACATGAAACCTCTGTATTAGTGGTACGGAGCTGTTTGCATCTCTCTGACAGGGAGTGGTCACTCGTCAACTCTACACAATACACTTACATAACATGCAGACCCTGGACTCGCAACCAGTGGATTATATATTTTAAATGTTGTTTTCCCCACACTTATTCAATTTTCTGTACTGGATAAAAATATGAAAAGGTGTTGTGTCACGATCTCATGTAGCTTATTCTTATAGTCTTATGTATCGTTTGAGCACTAGTCAAATTTAGTTCACATATTTCATGTAAAGTAAACAATTCCCTCTTCAATTTATTCCCTTTTGGTCTGTAACAATATTCAGTTCAAAGGGTATTCAATAGTTATCATTTCACATTGATTCACATCATGTCCATAATACAGATATCATCACAGCACATTCTTATTTCATGTTCCTTTTGAAAAATATTAACTGCAACTAAATCAGTTATATTGTATGTAGCAAAATGACATAGTCATCAACATCCCCGAACAGACCAAATTTATTGGAACAACGGCAAGATTCTCATTTCCCTTCCATCAAGGTATCCCTAGCCTCAAACCAATCAACTGATTTGATCTTAAACAGTTTCTGAGAAAAGCTATCCCCTTTGCAGATACCTGGGAAAAACGGAACAAGGGCAATAACTGCGGAAAAAAATAATCACATGCTTCTTATTTTCGAACTCCATCAAGGTATCAATACCCTCAAGTCAAAAACCAAAGTTGGTTATCCTATCTTAAACAGATACAAAAGCTGTCCCCTTAATCTACAATTTAGAATCCCCTTCAGCCAAGGAGTCTGTACATAATATATCAGCTCTCTAACGGATTTGGTCTTGGAGGAGAAGTCGAAAAACAAAAAAGTTCACGGATGGACGGAGAGACGAACGGATGGAAGAAAGGATGGACTGATGTCATGCCATGTCATAAGCTCATCAGGCCTCATGAGATAAAATATTAATATTGGCCACCACCTGAATTATTTTTTTTTTTTTAAAGTTTCTGTTTTCTTGTGTCATCGACGCAGAAAAACGGATGAAGAGACTTACTTACATCGGATAAATACAATGAAATACAACCCCATCCTAAGTCTCTTCCTGCAGGCTTGAAAAAAGACTAGAAAAAATAGAAAGAGAACAAATAAAATTGTTTGATGAACTATATGTTTTAGATGTCGAAAACAATAATGTTATACAAAGTGTGTTTAAACACATTAATACATCTTTTACTATGCATGTGATAAGGATAAAACAATTGTTTGAATTTTATCCATTTTTGAACAATTTGTGACAAGAAAGACTACGTTAAAAAGCATGTTGGGTTCAATCTGTTGATTAAAGGTTCTCTATGCTTTAGAAAGATTAATACTGCTTTAACTCGTGACTTTAAAAGTTATTCTCTGCACTTGAATGAATCACTTACATTATTACAACCAATGTTGACTTTGATATGACGTAACTTTTTCAGCGAATCCAAAACACTAGGATTTTATAAATGCAAATACCCAGAAATATGGAAATGTTATTTGATTGAAATTTTGAATGTTAAATACACTGGCCCAATTCATGTTTGTTACTCAGGAGTTTCACGCACTCGAAAACACAAGTGTTCAGTGTGGTATTTATTTATTATATACAGTGAAAACCCATTTACCTGGATGCTAGTTAACCGGAAATTCCATCTTGGTCAACACAATTAAACTGATTGAGGAAGGTGCAAAATGTTTTCTGATGCTTGGCTGTCATGCTGATGATACGCTTTGCCTTGAGGAATCAATACAATTAAATACTTTTCTCATTTATTGAAAGCACATAGAAGTATAGATATATACACATTACATAACTTTGAAGTATTACAACAGCATTTATGAAAACCTAATTACAGAAATTATTCTAATGAATGAATGAGAATGAAATGATAATTGCTTAATTAGGCTCAACTGTCTTCTCTTGCCAAATATGATGGTCTATAAAAGATAATGCCACGGTCACACTTACACGATGTCCCAGATGTGCTTATTACGAGGTGCCGATTATCGTAGTAAGGATTTTTATACTGTTTACAAGAACAATATACGATGTACCGCGAGTGTATCACTAATGCCCCTACTAGGAGAATTATAACGAATAGCCATGAATAGGTGATTGTATAACATTCGGCTACATTCGTGAAAAGCAATTTCACTTGTATGAAAATTTCTAGATTTTCATGCTGAAACTCTACGAAACAAATCTCTCCAATATCAGTTCAGGGTGGCAAGCAAAACAATTTCTGGCATTATTCCTTCGGCTCGAGCTACACAGCTACGATGATAATAACATCTGAATGTATATAAGTTATATAGTAATGATTACCACATATCTTACCTGAGCACTCATTGCCTTTGTTATATTTCATTCCTCTGCTTTCTCCTCAACTTTTTGGCGTTTTAGTTTAGTCATCCTGTAATCTTTGCTTCTCTTGTTATAAAATATATGGTTGTCTTGAATCCATTCCACAATATATATCTCCTGTTCTGGACTGAATATAAACACATTACTTTTTGTTTTTCGTTTCTTCTTGCCAGACGTTTTTCTTGGCGATTAAATAGGCGTTTTTCGCGCCGTTTTTTCGTTCGTTTGTTTGCTGATGTATTTCACGCTTTGGCGGAAGAGAGATTATGTCCTTCCTCTTCGTGAGGTTTTTTTCTTTCTGATTTCTGTCTCTTCTTCATTTCTTTCTGTACGTGTATCTTCATACGTCCGTGTATGCATATTTCTTTCTGCCAGAGTATTATCTTCTATGATGATGATGTCCGAGAGATGACATCGCTCTTTCGCCTTCTGGTAACAATGCGATAAAGCGATAAAGTGATATGACAACATGACAAAGCAATATGGTCACAACACAAATAACGACAAAGCGAAATTGTTACACGACAAAGCGATAATGTCGCACGACAAAGCAATAAGGCTACACGACAAAGAGATAATGCGACACGACAAAGCAATATTACCGCACGACAAAGCGACAAATACCACATCCTTTGTCGCGCAATCATATCGCTTTATTGCTCTATCGCTTTATCGCTCCATCGCTTTATCGGTTTATCGATCATCGCTTTATCGCTATATCGCTCTTACGCTTTATCGCTATATCGCTCTAACGCTTTATCACTCTGTCGCTTTATAGCTCTATCGCTCTTTTGCTTTATGGCTTTATCGCTTGATCGATCTTTCGCTTTGTCTCGCAACTGTAGCTTTTTGAAATATTTGAGAGTGGAGACTATTTTTTTCAAATGAAATGATTTTATATATTGTTCTTACGGTTAAACGTTTTAATTGCATGTACTTGTCTCAAAATATTAATGTTCTAACTAAATTATAATACTTTAAGTCTACTTCGAAAGATGTGCTTTTTGCTCAGAATGATTTTAATTGGTTCAAAAACTTGAATTGAGATGGAAAACAAAAGAGAATACCAATTTTTTGTAAAAGAATACAAAGATTTGTAGAGGTATTTAAAAACAGTCAAACAGAATTGTTTTATATATGATCATATTTTTCGAAAAACGTGAGAGATGTTTTCATTCTCTGTTTTAGAAAATGCACAATTCTCGTTATTTACCCATGTTAGAGAATATAGTTCGAAATGCCCACTTTTCATTGTACATTTAATACCATTATTCACACGGTCACAACATATCTCGAGCCCTTATAAGCTTTGAATCATTTAAGTTATTAAATGTCTTACTAATAGTCATTCGAAAGCATAACCAAACTAGTACACCTTTATGGATTAATTAATAGACACACTCAATTTTACAAGTAAACTTTGTTTGATAATGAATTTGATAATTGTTCTAAAAACGACTTACAATCTGATAAAATAATTGTCTTCTTTAAAAAAGATGAAAGTAGGCTTTTTGCTGTGCAAATACAAGTAATAAGGAGAAAGAAGACACTTGGAGGAACTATAAAGCTGTAAACATCAACAAGATAGGTTCTTCTCTGAACAGATATCGTGCATATTTCATTCCTAGTGCTTATCACCATTTAGTGACGTAATCGTACAATTAGTTTCTCATCATATTAAATAGTTATATACCATTTTCGTGTGTACTTTATCTATACTATGTACTAAGCTCATTTATTGAATAAACATTCAATTGCCTTTCAATCGGTCTCAATCTCGTATTTCTTATACATTACATAACATATTAACTGACATCCAATCAATGTCATCAATCAATATATGAGCCCGTACATCAATCCTATTTAGTGTATAAACATCGCATCTCAACAGCTCATGTAAATTTATTTCCTTATTTGGTACTGGTTGTAGTTAATGATATGCCTCCAAATTTGGATTTATATTTTAAGTCTATACTTGTGTAAATTTGTTTATATATGAATACCCTGCGATCATTACGGTATTTTAAATTGAATCGCAAAATAGAACATGGTTTGGAATATGTTGGTTATGAAAGTCATTCGTAAGATCTTAATCAATTCAAATTTACGTACAGAAAAAACATTATCTACTAAGTACATCTACTCCTAATGTACATTGTATTTGAACAAGACACAGAGTTAATTTCATACATTCAAGCCGATTGCTTCAATCATTCTAGTGTTTAAGAGACGACGTTGTAACCTCAAATACTTATCCGAATGGAAGCTAAGCTCTATACACTAAAGACGTACATCCTATTATCATCATATTTAAAAATCATAACCATTCACAGAGTTCCCAGTTTTATGTCTCTGTAACATTAACCCCAATATTGTAGCAATATAAGAAATATCTAAGAAATGTTATTACTCCATTGATGTGCAATGCATTCTATCGCGATCTACTGATTTCGTGGGGGGATTTACTGTCTAGGAAGACATAAACTTCGAACTTAACATAACTTCCCAAATGATTTGGTATCATTAAAACATTATGGTAGATAGGAAACCTATTATTTATGCAAATTGGCAGGCAAAGGGTCTAGTATTCATAAACGATCTTCTTGATGACATTGGCAAGTTTCTATCCAAAGAAAGATTTGATACAAGATAAGACATCAAAACAAACTTTTTAGAATACTAAGGAGTTATTAATGCAGTTAAAACATTTTTTAAAAACAAAAAAGTACAGTTCGAAAACATCAAAAACAAACAAACCCCAATCCAACCATATATCTTCAACATTTTGACAAGACAAAAGACTGGTAGCCAACTGTATTATAGAGCTTTATTGGAAACAAAAACAAATCGAAATCAACATTGTATTAAATGGAATATAGTTTTAGGAAACGACACCAGTATTCACATAGGCTCTTGGAACCTCTACAACCGTATTCCCTTTCGCTGTACAAAAGACCCATCTCTCCAATGGTTCCAACAGAAACTGTAACATCATATTCTACCGACAAACAATAGACTTCACTGAATGAAGTATATCGACCATAACCTCAACTTCCCAATGCAAGGCATAACTCTTGTTAGTCTCCATTACTGGCTGATTTAGGCCTTGCAGTATTTCCTTAAGATATCTGTGCTTGGAAATCCAGGCCCACTATGCATTTTAGGTGCAGCGATCCACTATTTTGGCACAACAAAGCGAGGGAAATACTGCAAGGCTTAAATCAGGCAGAAATGGAGACTGGCAAGAGTTATGCATTGCGTTTGGAAGTTGCCATAACCTATGTACCTATTGCTCTTTATCTAAAGAAACAACAGCTCATCTATTTTATGACTGTAGTTATTCATATATGGCGGAAACTCCAAGATTGGCTAAGTAATGAACTGGATTTGAATTTAAATTTCACAAGAGATCAGATTCTTCTTTGATTTCGTCATAAAAATAACGATCCAATTAATCTGATCCTAATTCTTTTCAAAACTTATATCTTAAATCGTTAAACATTCAGAAATATGCAAACCTTTTTAGTTCATGCACCAAAAGCTTACTCAGTATTATTATTTAACCGAATATGCAGCAAAGTTCTAGATTTAACAACTTCTACAAATTCTGGTCGACATGTCATTTTTTGTTCAACGATTGATATATTTAAATCTTCCTTGTAATGTTTACATGAATTGTACCTCTATTATTACGTTTGTAAATCTGTGTATTGACTTGACCACCATACTCCCTGTTGGAGCCCATGTACAACTGTAAAAATGGCTTTTAAAAAAACAAATTATGAAATAAAAATATAGTCGCAAGCGACGATAAACGGATTCAGCACATACATGATTCAATTATTTGAAATACAATGAATAGCGGATAATATTATTATACTATAGCAGAATAACAGCATTTTGCTCATGCTTATAGTTTAAAATTGAGATTAGCAGAAGAAGGTATTCAATGTCGGGTTCTAAATGTCAGAAATAGTCTCTATGAATATGGTTTCTGTTGTATGTGGCAAAATGAAGTTTTTGCTGTATTAGTTCTTTTATAGCAGCCTTTAAGGAGATGTATATCTATAGATACTCAAATGTGGTCAGAAACTGTTTCAACACATCCAAACTTCAAAAGGTGTTCTTGGCTATGAACATTACTTGTCCATTGTAAACATCCGAACATATAAAATTAGAAATACATGCTATTTAGATAACATATATAACAAGGTTACATTTGGGATAACACTACCTTCAATAGTACAAATTCTTGTACTTTTTCGGGCCGAGTCCCATGCGGGATTCGAACCCACACCCTCAGAGTAACTCTGAAATACTTTGCCAATTTTGTATTATCCCATGCAGAATACCATTTTGTATTATTTATCCATTTCTCAATGTTTTACGAACGACTTTGAAATTCCTGGTTATGAACAATCTATTCAACTCTTTAGCGAAATAGATGTTTACAACTGGATGTCCTCAACAGTCATGAAAATGAAGTTTACTACTATGCAATGTATAATGTCATGGGCCGGTGACCTCCTTTCTGAATAAGACCCTCTCTTTATGTGAGCAGAATGAAGCCATTCAAGTGTGAAAGAGACGATTTTGTAACCTTATATACGTATTTGTATGTTGCTGAGCTCCATGCACTGAATGCGTACATCCTATTACCATCATAATAATAATGCATGGCGATGCGCGGAGTTCACCCTTTTAATAAATTTACCCAAAACCTGCTTTTCATGAATCAGACCCTTTAGAATTATTCCTGTCACATAAATATTCTACTATACGTTTTGATGTGCCCAATGTAACCCAGTAAAACAAATTATATATTTTAATTTGATTATGATAGATTATTTTATTCTTTCGTTTGATTTGTTAGTGACTGGCTGAATAATAGACCAGCGTTGTTACAATAGATTTCCAATCTTACATTATGTTGCTGAATATATATCAGAAGTTATCAGAGTGCGCCAATTTAAATTTATATAAACTTTGTTTTGCTCAATTAAATCTATTATAATCAGTCACATAAAGTATGTCTAAGAAAGTTATTATGTGCAGGTTTAGACACACCATGTCAGCGTTTTGATTTAATCTATTATAGTTGCAGATGTCTGTTTTAATTAGCATGGATTTCTCAATTTTTCACAGTAAGTTGTTTTAAAGAGAAATCTCATTATATGTTTATTCAAATTCTTAACACAAATAAACTTGTATTAATTTTATTTATATAAGAGCGACCTTTGGGGATTTAAAGTGGAATCATTTATCAAAATGTGAATCCAAATACCAAGTCAAATGAAAAGAAATTGAATGAAACCAGTATCTACATGTCGACATCACTCTTTCACTTTATCGCTCTTTCGCTTTTGAGCTCGTTTGCTTTATCGCTTTTTGGCTCTTTCGCTTAATGGGTTTATGGCTCTTTCGCTCTTTCACTCTTTCGCTCTTTCGCTTTATCGCTTTATGGCTCTTTCGCTCTTTCGCTTTATCGCTCTATGGCTTTATCGCTCTTTGGCTTTATTGCTCTTTTCTTTCTCGCTCTTTCACTCTTTCGCTTTATCGCTCTTTCGCTTTATCGCTCTTTCGCTTTATCGCTCTTTCGCTTTATCGCTCTTTCGCTTTATCGCTCTTTCGCTTTATTGCTCTTTCGCTTTATCGCTCTTTCGCTTTATCGCTCTTTCGCTTTATCGCTCTTTCGCTTTATCTCTCTTTCGCTTTATCGCTCTTTTGCTTTATCGCTCTTTCACTTTGTCGTGCTACTATATCAATATTTCGCTTTTTCGCTTTTTCGCTCTATCACTTAATCGCTCTTTGGATTTATCGCTTTATCGCTCTCTTGCGCTACAATATTGCTTTATCTCTCTTTCGCTTTATCACTTTATCGCGTTTTATTATCCCTTTGTCGCGTTGTTATATCGCTTTGTCATGTGGCCATATCGCTTTGTCGTAAGGCCTTATCCCTTTGTCGTGTGACCATTATGCTTTGTCGTATGGCTATATCGGTTAGTCGTGTGGCCATTTCGCTTTGTCGTGTAGCAATATCACTTTTTTGCTTTATCGCATTGATGCCAGAGTGCGAAAGAGTGATGTCCCCTCTTGGCCATCATAATATCCTCTTCGGGAACTGACTTCATCTTTCTTTTTCTACGACCTCGCTCTCTTGTTAGCTTCTTGGGCAGTACCAGAATGTGCCGCTGGTATTGTGTAAATTATATTAATAGACGCAGTTCCCGCCAAAAAGCACTTGAATATCGTGGTAAACACTTAATGGTGTCTTGTTAAAGGGATACCGCGTCGATAATAAAAATCAGATCATGTGTTTCTACCTATGCTGATTAACATATCTGCTAACAAGTCACAGACACCGAATTTCAGACAATTGAAGTAATTGGTAATAAAAACTACTGCATGTATACAGTGAATAGCAATATCACTTTTTTGCTTTATGGCATTGATGCCAGAGTGCGAAAGAGTGATGTCCCCTCTCGGCCATCATAATATCCTCTTCGGGAACTGACTTCATCTTTCTTTTTCTACGACCTCGCTCTCTTGTTAGCTTCTTGGGCAGTACCAGAATGTGCCGCTGGTATTGTGTAAATTATATTAATAGACGCAGTTCCCGCCAAAAAGCACTTGAATATCATGGTAAACACTTAATGGTGTCTTGTTAAAGGGATACCGCGTCGATAATAAAAATCAGATCATGTGTTTCTACCTATGCTGATTAACATATCTGCTAACAAGTCACAGACACCGAATTTCAGACAATTGAAGTAATTGGTAATAAAAACTACTGCATGTATACAGTGAAGTGAAGTGTAACTCGTTTGCAGACACTGTAATCAGCTTAGTGAGATAAAGATGAGACTCATTTTTATCCTCGACGCAGTGTCGCTTTAAAGACGGTTTATGCTCGGAATCAACTATTTTAGTGAACGTCACACATTCGCAATTAGCACTTACTATTCTTACAGTTGACGGGAGCATCGTAATAACAATATGCTCAGGAAAATGCTGCGATAAACAAGAGTAAAGTACCATGTAACACTTATCCACCACGTGACTTTCACGATGTTTCCCGATGATCGCGAAAGTTTTGAGCATGTTCAACCTTTTACCCAATTGTAGGTCATTTCGACCTTCGCTGAAAAGCCATGTGCACAGCAACAACCTGCATCCAGAAATAAAAAAATTTCTACAATACTACGAGTGCAAACAGAATGTCAGACAAAACCAGCAACCTAAGAATTCATCAAACTCAGTCACAACCATCACAACGTAAACCTCAACAAGTAAAATCACTACCCATGCCTAGGCCAACGTTCTCTACAATGTTTTTAGTTCATTCCGACAATTCATTGCTACATGTACCTAAATGATTTCAACGGCACTATTGAGAATGACCTCCTTCTGTTGCATCCTGTCCAGATCAAATCACAAAAAAGTGAAAGATCAGAACAATACTTAAGCACTTAAATCCGGCACCTGATTTCATTCAAATCTGCCTAATTCAAATCAACTCTAATGAGATCGTTAGTGTTGTTGAGACTAGACTATGGTAACAGTCTCCTCTATGGAGTATCAATTGAACACCTAAGGAAACTACAAAGGGTTCAGAATACGGCAGCTCGTGTGATAGCGAAGAAGAGGAAATCTGTACATATATCACCGGTACTGAACTCTGTGCACTGGCTGCGAGTCAAGGAGAGAATAGAGTTTAAACTCCTATCATTGGCGTTCCATTGATTTGACGGCACGGCTCCAGAATATCTGTCAGAGTTGATACAGAGGTATTAGCCGGTATGTCTCCGGTCTGTGAACCAACACCAGTAACAAGTACCATCATAGAAGCTAAAATCTTTTGGCTCAAAGACATTTACCAGCTCTACTGCTTCCTGCTTGAACAACCTTCCAACCTCTGTGAAAACAGCACCAACACTGAGCTCCTTCAAATCGCCCACCTCATAAAACGTTATACTGCCTAGTCTTGGCATTTTTAAATCTGACAAAAGGCGCCTTGAGAATACTTAATTGTGTGGATTGCTGCGCTATACAAAATGCCTTATTATTATTACATTCAAGTACCATGATGAGACATCCTTCGAAAACAAAAGCTGTCACCTTACGTCAGAGCAGTATACTCATCAACAGCCTCAACAACAGTGTGTAACCAAGAACTCTACTCGTCTACAACTAACACTATATAACTCGACTACCAGTTCCAACTGCACCAATAAGCTCCAGCACTTTAGAACAACTCTAGACCCAGTCACAACCATTCCGTTGACAAATTGTTTTAAAACTCAGTAGAACCATCACGCCTGTCTTGAATTACATCTTGACGACTCATGGCCACCTTCCAATATTGAAGAGTCTCAAACAAGTTGTCCATAACACAAATGAAAGATATGAAGGAATGAAGATTAATGTATCAATAATAATTGTCCCATTAGACTTAAGTGTCCTTCTCTCGTATAATTACAACTAACCAACACAAACTAGCTCGACTACCAGTGCCAAATGCACCAACAAGCTCCAGCTGAATGACAACCTGCAAGCAAAACCTTTACTGTTCTACATCAAACTGCCAAAATTCAAGGTCTTTATCTTGATGAATACAGTCGCACATAACTATCCCACATTGACAATTCACAATTTATCATGATCATGCCTGGTCTGATCTCTGAACCCTTTCACTTGCTTAACCGACTCACAGATTCCCCTATGATAACAGTGATGATTGTTTGTAAGTATGAACCCTGTGCTCTTCACGAGATGGATAACGCATGCACCTAACATGAACGGCTAGCGGGATGTGATCTTAGAAGATTAGTGATCTTAAAATTATATCAAAATATTCAAAATTATTTTATCGGTACACAAGTGAGATAAAACCTGGTCCTCGGAAAGTAAGCCTCAGAAACGGATGCCATGCCTTTTTCGCATACTTCTTTTCCATTTCAACACAAACCTCTATCACGATTTTGATCATTCATGAGGCAACAGTTGTTTTCTAACAAGGAACAATTAATAACATGCTGAACACGTTTAGGCACGACTAAGAAAAAATCCAATAGAAGCTTAATGTTTTGGTCTTCACACGATAATTTTTAATAAGAAAGTATCTCAGCTAGTTTAAAAAAAGTTAAGAGCTAACCAGCACAGTTATTAAAGATTTCTAATTGTTAGAAGTGAAGCTGAACTTGTAAAGTATTTCTATTTCATTTGGCAACAGCGATGACTACGTTCTATTGATGACTTTTGATAATGTATATATAAATAAATACACATGTATATATTATTGTAATCATTAATAGCACAATATCCTTATTTGGTGAAATTTTATTTAAATTATGACAAAATACAATCAACAGGATATCAAGTTACTGACACAGAAACAGTGAAGAATTGGTCCACAACATTATAAAAATAAACATCAATTAATAATTCCGTCACAGTCAAACGAGTCAAATATCATCCGACCCGGCCTGGGTGTACTGAACGACAATCAGTTTTTAAAGAGCATTTAGAAGTGGAATATGAATTTTAAAAAACAAGATTTCTGAATTACATCTCTCCTTACACGACAATTTGGTATATATGCTTACTTGTTCACCAATAAGATAGTAGGAAATTAAACGGGATACATAAATCTACACACAATAGGGATAGCACAGTAACCTAATACTGAGGAAACTCAATCACAGAGAGTAAAAGCTACATCTAGTTTAAGGCATCCACATATCCAACAACACACTCTCCTGATACAAATCAAATAGTGTAGTTCAGTTAGTAGAGCGTCCTGAGCGTCTGGGGTTCCTGCCTTCTCATACCAAACTACACCAAGAGGTTGCATTTGTTGGTTCCTTGCATGGCGCTCGGCGTTATAAGGTAAAAACAGTCCTGCACTATTGCCACCGGCTGCCGATAGGACAAAACAAATATCCAAATTGTACATGCACTGAGGACATATTATAAACAGGTGACAGTTGTTTAGATGCTAATCCTCTTCTTCTGTATGCCATTAGACATCATGTAGACGTTCAGAACCTCTTTCAACTTCTTAGTAGGTCCACTCCTGACCATTATACTCATACAACGTCCTTGAATCTAGTAACTGACATATATATGCCACATCGTTGCTAGAAGAGGTTCTCAGTCAGGATCTGCAAGGAGCCACTCTCTGGTACTCAACAATTTACATCGATCTCTTGCAGCTGAGTTCAAATCTCACAAGGTTCTCAGCAATTTCCTCTGCTGTGAAAAACTGTTCTACATGTTGAAGAGTTTGATTGCAACAACATACACAACATAACAAGAGTCCAGAAACTAGGATGAATGTGTAGGTTCTGTTAATTGTTCAAATAATGTTTTGAATCAAAGTAACTGTTGTTTGTTTCTTTAATTAATATGTTTTCCAATTAGGCTAGATATTATTTGAGACAGCTTGCATGAGAATTAGATCAAGTGATTAAATTTACGTTCAGTAAGGACATCGCTAATCTGTGTGAGAACACACGACTATGTAATGTCTTCACAGAAATGTAAACCTATGAATTTATATTATTTGCTTTAGGAAAGGCCAATATCAGCTCCTCGCGCGTGTTTTTATATGATGTGAGATCATCAGTTGAAAACACTTTCACACCAACACTACAATTCATGCTTATCTGCCTTGCTTCTACTCTATTTGAATACCGAAATGTATAGAAGATCAGGTCACCAACAAGGTACGTGGACTTGAGATGATTAAACTTGGAACTGCTTGTTTCACAAACAACCTTTCTTTCAGCATCAAACTTTGTAACTCTGATTTTGTAGATGTGTGGTCTGAGGTTGTAGATCTCAGTCCAAGCAAATAGTGAAGCCCCAGTGGTCTCTATCAACGACATGCCTTCCGTGTATCCAGGACGGCTGTGGCTTAGTATTCTGTGTTTTGATGTGATGTCAAAACATTCGATGACATTTTTTTCAGGTATGTTACAGATCCAGCAGATCATAGTTCCTTGTGCACTTAGATCATAACAATGCCCGTGTCGATCTTCTACTATATTTACTAATTTATGCCAATGTTTCTCGTATCTACCTATCCTTGTCTTATATCTGTCTTTGTAATAACTGTTTCCATTAACCACCAGAATAAATAGTGTATACCTGTCTTTTAGTATAGGTATTGGCTATGTGTTTCTTAGATGATTTGATGTTCATGACTTGACTAAAAACACCTGGTAATCCGGTCAAATAAAGAGTATTTGTTGCCTGGTCGTAAACTATTGAATACATCTTTCCTTTGATGAAAACTCCAGCCTTCTTTGTTACATCAGATGTAGTTGAGATGTTTAGAACTTCCCTCGCCTTATGATCTCGTCCTCTTTCAATGGCAAGAAACCATGTGAAGCCTTTTGGTTTTGTAACTGTCTCATAGCTCATCTTCATAAGAGTCACAAAATAGTTCTTTATCAGGCTTGTATTGAGGTTCCTTTCCACCTGTTTGTACAATTTTCCGGAATTGAGATTTGCAGGGACACATCCTGGGGTTTTCATACATCCAATATAAATAGCTGTTTTACAGTTGATTTTGGTCAGGTGCACGTGGTTTGTAAAAGCTACTAGCAACAAGAAAACAACGGCCACCATACGAATTTGATCCACAAGACCTGGAAAGACGAGTCTAGCCATGTCTATGATCCTGTATGAATAGTCTCTTCTTAACGGGCTCTTCATATATTCATATTCTGGATTGTGGAACTTTTAAGAGATATCCCTTTGTTTTGTTGATGAATTATTCAATGTGAAGCTTGAACATGAATGGTGCACAGTGAGTCACAGTGTTCTATGGACTGGTGGGAATTTGAAGTTTTCCATGACCACAGACGTACCAAAGACGTACATGTAACAGTTAATGGAGGAAAAGTGTCTATAGCTGTCCTTTCCTTGCTGTCTCTGTCTCTATGGACATGCAAACGGCATGGGAAGTTTCAAAATAATGAAATATAATTTAAATTTTATTATTTGAGAATTAGATACAATTTCAAACAACTAGTATTTCGAGAAACCCATTGTATTGAATTAAAAGCTTAATTGCCTCATTTCGAGATTATTTTGAATTTCAAATTGAATCTTTCTGATTTTATTACCTTTAGATTTGTCTTTCTGTAACGGTTAAATCAGTAATACATTCAAGCTGAAACTTGGGAGTGAAGGTCTCACAATGACGAAACAGCCTTATTTGTCTTGGAATATCTTTATGCCATCAAAGATGGAAGTATTTTCATCACTAAACCATACAAGGATATCCGATTTCACTTTGAGTATCTTAACATTCTCAAATATTTGAGTGTTTTCTAAAGTAGATTTTAGTTAATCACTAGAATATTTCAACATCATTTGTGAATTTTAGTTTGCAAAACTAAAACGCTAAATGCATCATTTTAGATTTACAGGAGAACAAGGATATAACAAACTTTAAGGGACTAAACAATTCCGTTCGCTATATCCGCTGTTTGCTATTCACGTTTGGCATATTATATAGGGCTTTTTACATGTTCATTATATCCGTGCTCTGCTGTAGTGCGTGGATACGTTTTGAGAAATAAGATTGATATTTAAAGGTTTATAAATTGAGAATACTAAAGATGTCACGTTTAATAACATATTTATTTATAATTAGAACATTAAGAGCTCAAAGACCTTTCCTTGAACTTGCACTGAAAAGAACATTTAAGAGTTCATGAAATCCTTGAACTGAAAAGAACATTTAAGAGTTCATGAAATCCTTGAACTGAAAAGAACATTTAAGAGTTCATGAAATCCTTGAACTTGCACTGAAAAGAACATTTAAGAGTTCATTAGAATTTCTCTGGAACATTCACTTATCAAGTCTCTGCACTTTGACCTGAAGGAAATTATAGATCAAGTCTCTCTGGGGGTTTTCTCATTCTCGCAGGATATCTCCGTTTAGTTTTTATTGGATCTGGAGATTTACAATCGGACAGTTGAGGAGCGTCAGGTGTAGTTACGTTCTCGACAGGAAGTCGGGAGACATCATGGTTGTCACTGCATTCGTTGTCGGTTGTCAACTGCGTCACAAGCGGAAGTTCCACCAACAAGTTTTGAGGAAACATCGCTGCACTCTTCTCGGGACCACATAGCAGGTGGTCGATGTGAACATGGTTTGGATAGCCATTGATGTCGACGACATAGCTAACCGGCCCTAACCTCTGCAACACAGTTCCGTGGACCCACTTATCAGGCCCTCTAAAGTGTTGTATGGTTACACTCTGACCTGGCAACACATTGCGTAGAGTTCGACTTGGTGTTGCGTCATTTTCCTTGTGATCTCTGACTTTATCCTAAAGGCTTGGTCTTATCAGGTCTAGACGAGTGCATAGTCGTCTTTCCATAAGGATCTCACATGGTGCCCGTCCGGTCACCGTGTGTGGCGTCATTCGGTAGCATAGTAGAAAGTTTTCTACCTGTTGTTGTGGATCAGTATCGTCCGATGTTTTTAGATGGTGCTTGAGGACTTGTGAGATACCAGTTCATTTGGGATACCCTGTGTAGCAAAGACATGTCGTAGAACGTTTATGGTTTTCAACGTCGTAGTGGAGTTCATAAGAAACACTTCAGGCCATTTTGAGTACGCATCCACCATTACGAAGTAATTTCGGCCTTTGAACTCTGCGAAGTCCATGTGAACTCGTTTCCATGGTTTCGATGGAAAGGTCCACTCGTGTTGAGGTGCACTTGTTGGCATATTTCTCGTTTGGAAACAGATGGGGCATGATTTTGCCAAGTTTTCAATGTTGTCGTCTAGTCGTGGCCACCACAGATAGCTTCGAGACAGTCCCTTCATTCGTACTATCCCAAGGTGATCTGCATGTAGTTCGTTGAGTAGTCGTTGACGGAACGTTGAAGGAATGATCACTCTCAGTCCCCACAATAAAACTCCGTTCTCTACTGAGATTTCGTCTCTTCTCATGAAGAATGGTTGTAGTTCCGGTGATTTTACAGATGTCGGCCATCCATTCAGGGTGAAATCCAGAATTCGTGACATCGTAGGGTCTTTTCGTGTGGCGTTCTGTATGTCGTTTGCGTTGACCGGCAGGTCATCAGCGTATTTGAAGTTAAATACCTCACTTTCAGTTGACTCGTCCAAAATGGTTTTCTTTGAGGGAATTCGAGAGAGAAGGTCTGCGTTTGCGTGGTCTTCAGATTTTCTGAATTCGATCTCGTATGTGTAAGAAGCTAGAATCAGGGCCCATCTTTGCATCCGTGCTGCTGCTGCGTCGGTACTTGCTTCTTTGGACTCAACAGGGTTAACAGTTGTTTGTGATCAGTGATGAGTGTGAACTTCATGCCGTATTGATAATCATGAAACCGCTTCACTCCAAAGATCAAAGCGAGAGCTTCCTTCTTGATTTGGGCGTAGTTTCGCTCGCTCGCATTTAGTGTTCGTGAAGCAAACGCTATCGGCTTCTCCGATCCATCTGGTAACACGTGTGAGATAACGGCACCTAACCCGTAATTTGAAGCATCACAAGCTAACCTTATGGGTTTGTCCATATCAAAATGAGTGAGCACATCTGCTGAAACTAGTCTCTGTTTTGCTTCGTTGAATGCGTTCTCGCATGACTCACTCCACTCCAATGTCACGTTCGTCTTCAGCAATTCGTTGAGAGGATGAAGAAGAGTTGAAAGTTTCCCAATAAACCTTCCGTAGTATTGTATCATTCCAAGAAATGATCTGAGTTGTGTTTTGTTTTCCGGTTCCGGTGCAGATATGATATCGTTGACCTTGTCATGAATGGTGTGGATGCCGTTCTTGTCAATCAAGTGTCCCAGATACTGGACTTGCGCTTGCATGAATTGACATTTTTCTTTCTTGACTCTGATACCGTATTCCTCCAATCTAGTGAGAGTTTTGTCGAGTAGCATCAAGTGCTCGTCGTGTGTTTTTCCTCCAATCTCAATATCGTCTTGAAAAGTTACAGTCTTTTTCTATTCCTTGCAGGATCTTCTCCAGTACAGATTAGAAAATGGCTTGACAGCTGGCACTGACAAAGGGCAGTCTGTTGTAAGCATACAGACCTTTGTGAGTGTTTACAACAAGTAGTTTTCTAGTTTCTTCACTGACTTTCAGTTGATGAAAAGCCTTCGACAAGTCTATTTTTGAAAATACTTCACTCCCAGCAAATATAGCAAACAAATCTTGAGGTTTTGGAAGAGGATATGTCTCAACTTCAATATTTTGGTTCAACGTTACCTTGAAATCTCCGCAAATTCTGATTTCACCGGATGCCTTGGGGATGACAACAATAGGTGTAGACCAATCACTTGTTTTGACTTTTGAGATAACTCCATCAGCTTCAAGCTCGTTTAGTTCTGCTTCAACTTTTTCTCTAAGAGCATAGGGGACTGGTTTTGCCTTGAAAAACTTTGGTTTAGCATCAGGTTTCAGTTTAATGTCAGCAACTATCCCTTTAATTTCTCCCAATTTATTGTCAAACAAAACTTCATGTTTCTTCAAAACTGTATTCAAATTTGAAGATTTCTGAAAATCCTTTTTCTCTGCTGCCATGGTTACTGAATTCACACAATGATCAAACAGGTTATTCAAATCCAAGTTCAATTTCTTGATCCACCATCTTCCCAAAAGAGGAATTTTGACATGTACATCTGCTACAATCAGAGTTAATTCAACATCGTCATCATTGCAACGACATCCTACTTTCACATTGGCTTGACCACATACCTTCATTTCCTCATCAGAGTATCCCGTCAAATCCGTTGATGCTTCCGTGAGCTTGACATTTGGAAACAACTTCTCAAATTTCTTGAGTGGCATTATTGACATAGGTGAACCAGTAACCACTTCAAAACAAACAGGAGTATTGTTTACATGTAATGTAACCTTCACCTTGTTGATACTTCCCTTGTCAGAAGCACGAAACAATCCAATAGTTTCACGATCTGTCGTCGTTTGGAGCTCTTCATCGTCGATATCCGTGTCGTCTCTTCCGTTTTGAACATCTACATATTTCGTCGAATAGCGTTTCTTGTGCTTGCATTCCGATTTTAAATGTGCCACCTTTCTGCAAGAATGGCACATTAAAGTTTTGTAGCGGCAATTTTCAGCTGAATGATTTGTGTAACCACATTGCCAACACTGTTGAGTTGACATGCTCGACCCTCTCGGCTTGCTTTGTTGTTGTTTGCTTCGCTCCGCCCCTCGCTGCTGATTGGCGCGTCGCTTGTCAGTCACTCGGTGCACTTACCCTGAGTCACGTGGGTTGCCATAGCCTGTCTTCAACTCGCGACATTCGTGAATAACAATTTCCATTCCAATTGAAATATCTTGTGCACGTTTCAAATCCAATTGACTTTCAGAAAGTAATTTTCTTTGAATAGCTTCACTTTTAAGACCACAAACAAACCTGTCACGTAGTGCGTCTCCAAGAAATCCTCCAAAATCACATGTGTTTGCTAGAAGTTGCAATTCTGTGAGATAATCCGAAATGGTTTCTGATTCCTTTTGGTTTCTGTTGTAGAATCTAAAACTTTTTGAAATGATCAATTTCTTCGGAGCAAGATGTCCCAACAACGCGTCACAAAATTCCTTGAATGATTTCGTATCGGGTTTTGCAGGAGCCACCAGTGATTTCACCAATATGTACGTTTTGGTTCCGATAGAAGATAAAAATCCAGGAACTTTTACAGCACTGTCCGCTGTAATTTCATTTGCACTGCATATCTGGTCAAAACGTTCAATGTAAGTCTCAATATCGCATGAACTGTGGTCAAACTGTTCGATGCGACCAAATGCCGCCATTCTCGTTCTCTGGATCACGTAATTTAGAAATCCAATTTCTTCGTTGTTTCGTTCGACGTTTCGATGCAGTATCGTTCATAGTCGTTTCGTTTGCGTGGAATTTCGTAAATCCATTTTCTCGTTTGTACAACACTGCACATGCGCACAGGCGCTCCGATAGCTGATACTATTTACGGAACAACTTATCAATACACTACACATCTCACGTCGATAAATGTCACACAGTCCATTATGACCACAGCGCTAATATTGTGATGTCATATTTATGCCATTATGACGTCCTGTAAATCGAAAGCATGCGATGTTATTACACTAAGTGTAATAACACGGTAGATTCATTAAATCATGATATTTTCAACGGGTGAGTAATAAATGCCTTTTTTACAGTTCTTTTAATTTATTCATGTTAAGTGCAGTATTTGTGGTGTTGAGTCCATATTTTGAAAACAACTTGAAAACATTTATAGATTTGTTTATAGAATTGGCCATCATCCGTCGTCGTACATCTGCACTTTTGTCATTTTTAACTCCTCGTCCAGAACTACTAATTGACAAACATTGACACAGAGAAAACTATCTTGAACAAATAATTTAGTGCAAAATGAATATTTGTATTCACTCTACAGCTTATAACTTTGTCAAGCATCTTTATTTCCCTACCGATTATGTTCAAATTTAATTATGTTTTAACTGAACAGATAATCAGGAAACAAACAGATAAAGTATACTGCTGTTGAAAAAGGACTTCATGTCTCCTTTTTCCTAATGTTATTTACAAATCATCTGTAGATTAATGCCATAACATATTTTCATGAAGCTTTGTTATTTTATATATTTCGTATCGACTTAGAGCCCTGAATCATTTTATCATCACCTGTGACTATACTATTATAGTATTGCTGGATGAATATGATATATGATGAATTTTGAACCAGTTTAATTGTCGAATACCAGACTGTCTTTGTATGAAACGTGCTTGAAATCGTCTTTGTACTGTGAACAATAAATGTTCATTAATAATAATATATAACCATAACGTTCGTGTGGTGAGGAGTTGAATGCAAACAGCAACTCTGAACTAAAACAAGTATATTTTTAATAACATTCTTAAATGTAGTTATGTGTGAAATGTCGAGGATACATTATAGAAATGAAGCATAATGAACCGTTGTCTTCTTGTTTTTCAAAACCTAATTTTCAACTAATTGATTAATAAATGAACGAAAGGAAATAACACAATGTTATATTATATCTGGTGTATTTGCCCACAGTTGGTTTACTTGATCCTTGTATAGCAACACTATTCTTTCACACACGTTTACACACACACGACGTTTTATCGTATGTAGTGTAGTTATAATGGACATATGACATATATTCTGACTGACCTATCATCAATTAGAAACATCACAACTTGGTGCAACTTTTTCATCAACTAAATCGAGAGGAACATTTTCCTTTATTTCAATGTTTGATGTATGTAAGTTACCTTGTATTCTTGTACTCTGAATGTGGATGAGTTGTGATGCATAATCAGCTAATAGCAAAACGTGAGTAATAGGGCCCAGGTAATCAGGGTATTGTAGTAGGGTAACGGATACAAATACATTGATGGAACAGGATGGAGAAATAACTAGTTCTTTTGCATAAATAGTATTGCAATTAACACACTGTTATATTTGACATGATAAAAAATATATCCCCTTACCTTTAAAGATCTGATGAAATGCATTTTTCTCAAGAATGACAGATGATTACCTCTACGTATATTGTATATCGGAATCAATTGAGCATAAAATCGAGACAATATACACTTGCAATTGATAATTAAGACGATTTTAATTCACCTATTTTAACAGTACCGCAATTAGTCTGGCGATTCATTTTGAAAATGCTCACTGAGGCGTGATTGTGTTAAGCAACAGACGGGGCCTGCTAGACAGCTACTCCGCCGAGTCTCGTTAATTAATCAGTGATGATTATCACTGCCGCTAAATGAATTTATGAGGTGTATTACATTGCAAAAAATACATGTTTATGTAATAATTGTGTAATTGTCATCTGCGGAATTACCTAGTTGGATATCTAAACATTCGATATATGGGAAATTGAAGTTGGTTTATTGAATATTCTTTGTGAAATTAACAATCAAAATGTTGCGAAATTACGTTGAAGTATGACTATTGCCCAAAATCAGATTCCTCCAGATACGTCACAGAAGTCATCCCTTCACGGGCCACACCCCCAGCAGACTTTCATTCTGGTTGCCCGGGCTAAATTAGGCGTTTTTTTAAAAATTGAGCAATTGTCAAATTTACATCCGATTTTAATGAATCCGATTTGGACCATATGTCATTGCATCTATCCTTTAACAGACAAGATAATGAAATCTGATTGTGTAAAATAACTACATTGAATATTATATTATATATATGTATATAATGCCTAATTCACACCAACGGCGAATGCCGCGCTTTAAATTGGCGAGCAAAGCACTGTCGTTTTTGTTTACTTTTCCAAAAATATCACGATCTCCTAAGTAATGTTACACGCAGATAAGCTCTGATACGCTCTGATATGAATTGGTTGCCGCTTTGGGGACGAATTATTTCCCGACTTGTAACGGTTCCTCACGTTTTAATCCAGCTTTGATCAGGCTTTGTTACGCTTGAAATCACGCTTTGATAAGCTTTGATAAGCTTTATAACGCTTTTTTACGTTTTGATGCGATTATGACGCTTTAAATCAGGCTCTGATACAATTATCAAGTTCTGTTGTGCATTGTTACGCTCTGTTAAGCTTTGTTATGCATTGGAAAATGTCGAGATTGTCGATTCCATGCCGCTTTTGATCCAGAGCCTATATAAAGATGGTGAGGTCCACAAAATCATTGCATCTTTGACTCCAGAACACGACGGCAGAACAACAAGATCCAGAGGTTCCAGATGAACCAGAGCATGATCTATCTGAAGAAGACATGATATTTGTATGCCTGCTGTATAAGAGCGTGGGTATCGTAGGAGAGCGTGAGAGAGCGTGAGGAAGCTTGCCAAGCGTCACAAAGCCTCTCAATTCGTGGGAAAGCATGAGAGTCCTTCATCAAAGCGTAACAAAGCGTTATAAAACGTGTCAGAGCTTGATGAAAGTGTCTGACCTCGTGTCAGATCTTCATGCCAGATCCTAGCAAATCTTGAGACATCTTAACGAAGCGTGTCAAGTGGTGACAGACCATGAAGACTGGGGTCCCCGCTTTGAACCAAAAGCTCTGTTAAGCTTTCCTACGCATTGAGTCAAGCTTTGCTGAGATTTGTTACACTTTGTTAAGCTTTGATACGCTCTCGGCACTTTAATCAATTTGTGACAGAGCGCCCAAAATTTTTAAACAGTTTAAAATTTGTTGGCGCTCTTGCCGAATGTCCCGCTTTACTCCAAGCTTTACCACGATCTATTACGACGCTTACGCTTTAATCAACCTTTGTTACGCTTTGGTGCCGTTTTGCACGCCGCTTTAAAGCACCATCAAAGAGCCGTTGGTGTGAACTTAGCATAAGCAAAATACAAGATACAATGTGGTTTTGTATGGTTAAGCCTTGTAGAAGTTTGGAAGAGTGCTCAACATTACGAACATGGAGCAAGATAAATATAGGTTTAAAGTAGTTTCTACAAATACAAATGTAGTCAACATATATAAAATGAGTTGTTTCTCATGTGAAGGAAGGTTATACATGTATATAGAAAAGAGTAAACATCAGTTGGGTTTGACTAGATCAATCTTCTTTAATACGATGAGCTCATTTCGACCAGTTAATCGGTCTTTTCAAGTATGATAAGACATGTGGAAGATCGCATATATATCGCTTTACACCTCAGTAGAATCATAATTCCTGACTTGATCTCTCTAATGTGTCGAGTTCATTCCCACATCTCACAGCTATTTTAAAATATCAAAGATCATTACCCAATTACACCCAATTTCGTGGATCTATAAAACATACCAACACCAGTTTAGCGTGCCTGAGGAATTCAACAAAAACATAAATCACAACTAACATTTAAAACAACACTTATGTTCCGAGTATCATCAGCAACATGTCTTCTAAAATAATAACAAATCTTTAGGAATTATCGACTCGTCAATATTAGGATTACTTCACCCATGTTGCAAATCAAGTACAATCAATAAATTTACCTGTCACCCTGCATCATATAATTTTCAACACTCTCAGTGACAGTCTGCAACCAGAACCTTTAATGTCCTACAACCTACCATCAACAACTTCCTCCACTGCAAGATGAATGTCATCCACAATTAACAACCTCCTGCAACTAAGAGTGAAAAGTGACAACCTTCCCACTCACAAAGCTTCGTATCTCAATAAGAACATTATGAACCTCGCCAAGAAGAATCATCATCTCTGACTTCAAGTCCAATCTGTTTGTATTCGAATGGAAGATATGCACGTTTTGAACATTTATTATTAAAATTTTACTCCAAATGAATAAATTGAAAAATTATCACAAAATAAAATGTTCATGCCTGGAACGCTTGTCTTTAGAGTGATGCATGATTTATAAGAATAAATGGTATTTGTTCTTGAAAAAGCCAATGTCATTTTTAGAAATACATCTCTTTCAAAGTCTGGATGTAACTTTAGAATGTACAAATTAATGTCTTCTGTTTAAGGAAATGCCAATACCGCGTTCCCATACGTTTCTCTATACGAAGTGAGATCTTCAGTTGAAAACACTTTCATGCCAATACTGAAATTTGTGTTTATCTGTCTTGCTTCCACTCTATTTAAATTCCCAACTGTATAGAAGATAAGGTCACCAACCAGATATGTTGATCGAGACTTTCTTCTTTCACAAACAATTTTTTGTTTCGCATCAAAATTGGTCAATTTGATTACATACTTTGGGTATTCAGTCTTATCCATCCAGTCAAATAGTTTTCTCCGATCTGCCCCGACCCGTAACAGTGACATTCCTGTTATGAATCCAGGATGGGTCTGGTTTAAGGTTCTTAGTTTGGACATTATGTCAAGGCACTTAGAGTATAAATCTGTCCCTCGCTTGAATCTGTATATGTACGCGTATGTTCCTTTAATCACCAGAAAAAAATGTTTATCCTTGAACATGGTCAGATTGTTGGTATAGCGTTTGGTTAGTAGTGTCTTAGACGACCTGACAGTCGCTTGTTTCTTTCCAGACCAATAAATAGTGTGTGTTACTTGTTCATAAACCATTGAAGTGAGTTTTCCTCTGACTGTAACTCCAGTCTTGTCTGTTACATAAGATGTCATTGAGATGTTCAGAACTTCTCTGATATTTTTATTTCGTCCTTGCCCAAGCGTTAGAAACCACCTTACGGACAAGGGTGTTGGAACTGTCTCAAAACTCTTCTTCATAAGGGCCACTACATAGTTCTTTATCAGGCTTGTTTTTGGGTTCTGTTCAAAGTTTTTGTACAACTTCCCGGAATCGAGATCACCAAGAACACATCCCGAGGTACTCATACATGCTACAGCGCACTGAATAGCTGTTTTACAGGAGGTATTAGTCAGATACTGATGGTTGGATGTGTTTAGAGAATTGTCCTTATGATATTTGAAGTGTGATGTCCTTATCTGATCTGAGGCTATGAAAGCACCTGAACACAAAAAGTGAATGCTGATGATACAAATTTGATTCCCAATCCAGGGAGAGATAAGACGAGCCATGATTGTAACCTTATGTATACAGCTGTCTGTTCTTATCTGTCTGTCATATAAACATATGCAGACGGCATTGTTTAAATCTTAAATTGATCTGAAGGAGATATTCCTTGGATGCTACATTAATAAGTCACACAAGCTTTAGCTCGAATGTGAAGGTGAATTTACACAATGGGCCGCATTGTGTTCTTTCTGATTTTATTACCTTTAGAGTTGTCTTTCTGTAACGGTTAAATCAATAATACAATAGAATAAATGTTTGTTTACAGGCCATTAAAACTGCAATCTAACAGTATTTGGAGAAACCATTAGGTTCAAATTATAAACTTAATTGTCTCATTTGGGCAGTATAGCATTTCCAGTTGAATCGTTTTAATGTTACTACCACAAACTTATTTTGTATGTTTTGTAAATGAGTAATAAATGTCTAGCTGAAACTTGTGATAGAAGGTCACACAATATGTCACCATTGACGAAAGCCTCATTGTCTTTGAGCGTCTTTATCAAATATTGAAATATTTCAATTACTTAAAATACTAAGAACGTATATTACAGTATACGACAGTCCTCTGTGGCTTTGAGTGTCTTTATATCATCAAATTTCTTTCTAAAGAAGATTTTAGTTTCATTTTATCAAGAGAATATCTTAACATAAGTGGTACAATTTTAGTTTACAAAACTAAAACGCTGAAGTCACACCTTTTTAACAAAGTTTTTCACCATTATAGATTGGATGAAGGTACAAAAACATGTACTAATTAATGAATCCTAACTTTGGAACTTTTCATTCAACGTACTTTTGATATACTGAATATGTGATAACAAACAAATAGTTTCTTTTGAAATCCAAAAAGGCTGCAAGTAAACTGAAGTATATTTGTAAGTGTGAAATGTCAATATACTTAAAAACTTCATAACTTGTACTATGGTCCTGGATCCGTATTTTCGAAGCTCTCTTAGCACTAAGATAGTGCCATACATTAACATTGAATTACGACTATCTTAGCACTAAGACAGCTTCGAAAATATAAGCCCTGACAGGGAACCTTTCCCTCTGAGACTTATAGTTTATCCCCCTCGTGCGTGTACACTTAAATGTACACAGATGATCGAGTCGTGTTCGATACATAGATTAATAATCTACGATACTTGGGGACTCATGTTTACAGTTTGTTTTATTGCTGTACAGTATATCGTGCCATGCATTTGAGATGTTTAAAGTAGGGACAGTGATAATGATATCCAAATACAGTTCCTGTAAACTGACCAGCACTTTAAAAGCTAGAGATATCGGACATCAGATGACAGTAATGAATAGAAGTGTTGTGAATACTATAATATGGACAATATTATTATTATTCATCAACTCAGTGGTTGCTCAAGGAGTATAATGTCTAACCCAAACTGACATGTTTGTCACCTCCATCACAAACTGTTACCAGGTGCCCATTTGCTGCTGGGTGAACAGAGGCACATTTTGAATAAAGCCCCTTACCAAGGGTGACACCATAAGCATCTCAACTAATGTCTCAGGGTGGGGCAGGTAATCAACTCTTGACACTCTCAGTTTTATCCAACAATGAAGCGGGTTACCCACCCATCTAGCAAACTGCGCCCGTTGTTGCTGAACTACACTGATTGCAGTAAACTGAGCTCTCCTGTGTTACCTATGTTTCCATCCAAGGTTAGCACAAATCAAGTCAAAAGTCAAGTCAAAGTCAAAGTTCTTTATTGTATTCTAGGCCTCGCCCCATATACATTTTAGTTACATGCATTATTAATCAACAGTTCAAATTGAACGGATACAAAGGTGATTGATTTCAACATATCATCTCGATGAGATATGACATAGGTAAGTCTTACAATGCTGTTATTGTTATCAGTAGAAAGGATTTGTTTAAACTCTAAATTAGGAGGATTGGAAAGATAACAGTCTCGGATATATTTTTCTGTAAATCGATGTAAGATTGACAAACATAATTAAAGTGGATATCGTCTTCAACAGCTACCTTACACAATGGACACATTCCATTTCTTTTGTCGATCGATTTGTACCTCCTTTCATTTATCATTAATTTTTTCCGAACTAATATGAATGATATTAATGAATACCTCAACGTCTTGGATGTTAAATGTGGAAGATATATTAATCATAACGTGAGCTTATGTCTGCTGCCAATCTTTATTAAACATATTAAATGCTTTTTTTTCGAATCAATGATGTTAATTTTGCTTTATCGGATTTCTAAGAACAAGATTACATTATGTTAATTTCAATTTAATTCATTTAAGTTTCACTAAGGTTATAATAACTGAAATATGAACACCTTAAAATGGCCGATCGAAAGGAAATGGACGCAAATGGATTAACAGAACCATGTACATTCGTTTAGAACTAATTTTATTGATTCAGGAGTATTATTTAGCCACTTGCGACACTTTTTACCTCTTAGTCAGAGCACTATATTTCACTAAGACCGACGTGCAACAGTGCCTTTAATATAAACATAAGTTAAACACATTTAATGTGAAAAAGGTGCAATATTTTAAGTATATATTTGCTGATCATACTTTTCATATATATCATTTATAAAATGTGACATTAACAAAACACAAATTCTGTAAAACCTTCGAGTAAATTATTTTAAAATCAAAACTTTAATCGAATTTTGGAAATGTGCTTTCAATTAAACATAGCAAATGTCATCATAGTGTTTGCGTCAGGTTCTAATCTGATATAGAAAATATAGTCGCAAGGGACAATAAACGGATTCAGCGCATAAATGATTAAATTAGTTGAAATGTAATCAATAAATACATCTTTCAACAAAATTTGCAAGTCTCTAGCATGTCTGTAACATTATTGATACCTAAATTGTAAAGAAAATCAAAATGGCGCCGAAACCACGTGGCCTATGAACTCGCCATGATTTACTTTCTTTCTCGCATGGTTTTTGCCCATCTTTTAAAAAAGGTTTAAAGTCTCCTATGCATTTTAATTTTTTTCCCATGTTAGAAATGGTGAATTAGATTCGAACTGGACATATAATGATGGTTCAAATGAGGCCAAAACGTTACACACATTGATTTCATGCTGAGGGCTATCAGTACCGTTATTTTCATAATGTTAACCCTCGTAGTTTCGGCTGAATCCGATTGAAAACACATAATAGAAGAACAAAGAAATTGCGAATTTTACACAGTCTATGGGCATGACCTCACATCCTTTGTCTCTGTTGTGATTAGTTTCGCATAAATAGCGACGAATCCGTAAGTCTAACGAAATTGTTATGATTGACTTTTTTGTTTGTAGTGTTCCTGTCTATCATATAAAAAAAATCTTCAAGTCTCTAAGTGCATTTTGAAAATTCCCCGCATGTTAAAATTGTCAGTGTTATTATCTGTAATGTTTTACCCGTTCCCACAACCGGAAATGACTTCGATTTTGATTCATAAAGGTCATAGTCCTACCTAACTCACCTGAAAAAATTCTTGAAATTCGGGGGTTAGCCTTGAGTTATGTCCCTTGAAAGTTCGCGATTTTAAAAAAATTGCCTGACTTTGAAAGGTCACTGTGAACAAAAATATTAGGAGTTCGCTAATGCATTGGACTATCGTTTGATCTCCAATCCTTTAGCTGTACATATATGCAAGTTTGAGCTCTTAGATGCTAGTATCTTCAGAGGTGCATGGAGTTGGACAATTTTAAATGTGCCTAAAATCAACATGGCGGCAAAACCACGTGACCTACGAAATTGTCACGAGTTACTTTTCTGTTCGCATTGTTATTGCGCATCTTTTCAAAAAAATTCCAAGTCTCTAAGAGCATTTTGAAAAATTTGTCCCATGTTCAAAATCGAAATTTAGATTCGAACTGGACCTTTAATGGCTTTGACGATTATGCCCAAAAGCTTATTTTCACGATTCCATAGTAGGGACTATAGCATGTAAAGTTTGGTTGCATTTGCTTTAGCCGTTTTGGCTGAAACTTGCTAACAAAATCGGTGGAATAATAATTTAAAAAAACCACGCCAAGTAGCTGAATCCTTAATAATTATTCATTGTTTAGTTTCCCTGTAAGTCAGTTAGAACCAGTTTAAATGTTGAGGAACATGTTTATTGTAAATGTTTTGTGACGATGCATGTAACTAAACATTAATCAACAAAGTTATATCTAAATGTATCCACCCCTTTGATACTCCAATGTCGAATGAGATTTTAATCTTCCTTTGTTGTAAATAGTACTCTAGATATCTGAAGTCTTCAACTTATTAAATGTTTAATTCCTACCTCTAATTCCGCTTTCAGAAATATTTGGATGCCGTTGATGAAGTTTGTATGAAAAGATAGAGGATGCTGTTTACACCCCGATGCAGCTCATTAACGTTTATCATCTTACTTGAACTTCCTTGAAGCTGGCTGAACATACAGAAGAAAATTTTTCAAGAATGAAATATTCCTGTCTTCTGAACACGTATATGTCAAACAGTTTGGAATTCAGGTTTGGTGGTTAACACGTATTGGTTAAAGCACTTGACCAGAAACTAGATGGTTCGATCCCAGGTTATATTAGGGCTGAGGTATTTGTGAATTACTTGGACTGGAAACATGCTATTTTCTGATATATATGGTTCACGTAGACATGTTGAGACAAATAATATTGCCGTTCATTGTTTTACCAGGGGTTCACCATAAACATCCTGTATGCATGATGAATATATTCGAGTTTGCTCTAAGTTTGTCACAATTTAGTCCTCTGTTACCTGATAATTGGACCAATTGATTACTTTTTTTTATAATTGTCCCCCCTCAAATGAAGATATATCATGTATGCACTGTAAATACCGCATTTGGTGCCTATTACTTTTCAACAACTTAACATATTACGGATGATTGATGTAAGGATGTCATACTGATAGTACATTATAGTTTGAGGAATCAACACAGATCAGATAGTTTCATCATTTATTGCAAACACATTGAAGTACAGAAGTAGTCACATTTCAACATTACATAACATAAGTATCAGGACAAAATCTATGAAAGCATAAGTATACAATACAAACTAATTAATGAGTCAGATGGAAATGATAATTGCACAATAAGGCTCAATTGTCATGTAGTTGACTAAAGCATATAAAATATAACATTAATAAAGAATTATCAGTAACCTTCATTAACAAGTAGTCTACAATAATGTCAGTGATGCTCAACTTCTGAACATATTAAAGAACAATTACCTTATACAATAAACACCTCTTTTGCGAAGTTCATTATGATCACTGCCTCTGAGCCCGACATCATATTACATCAATACCCTCAGGAACAACATGCATCCATAACTATTTACTGTTCCAGAATAATCCACTTGACTGCTAGATCCACAATCAACACTCTCAAAGAACGAGGAACAGTAGTAGACCAAGTCAAAATCATCACGACGTAAACCTCAGCCAGTACGACATTACCCAAGATTTGATTGAAGTTTTCTTTAGTTCATCCCGAAGTATCATAGCCACCTAAAGGATTGCAACACCAATTAATATTGAGGAGTAACAACAGCACCCGGCAAAGATCACATCACACACATGTTACACAGAATGAACGTTTTCAATGACTAAGATGCCAAGAATACTTGACCACTTAGATTTAAGTAGCATAATGAGACATCTACCAAAAACTAAAGCTGCCACCACCTCAACATCCTCCGTGACAGTCTGCAACCTGTTCTACAACTAAGTACCAATAACAAACTCAACAACAACACAAGTGCAAAGTATAGGGACACGATCCATTAACTTTCGAACAACGCCAGACCCAGTTACAACCATTCTGCATGTCCAAATCACTTCATAAAAATATTAATCAAAACGAAAGTTTTCAATGACTAAGATGGCAAAATAGTTGACCAGTCAGATTCAAATATCATAAAGAGACATCAACGGAAAACAAACTATGTGAAGTAGATCAGTATTCTCATCACCTTTCTCAGCCACCAGAAAGTTGTACTGTTCTACAACATGTACCAATATGTAACTCGAGGACAAGACGGGTGCAAACTATATTAATAAGATTCATCAACTTGAGAACAACGCCAAACCCATACACAACCATCCCATATAAGTATCTCAAAAAGATCCCTTTACACCTCAGTAGAATCATCATTCCTGACTTGATCTCTCTAATGTGCCAAGTTCATTCCGACACCTCATAGCTATTTTAAAATATCAAAGACCATTACCCAATTACACCCAATTTTGTTGATCTATAATAAATAATGCTTTTTTCAACACCAGTTTAGCGTGACTGAGGAATTCAACAAAAACATAAATCACAACAAACATTTAAAACAACACTTATGTTCCGAGCATCATCAGAAACATGTCTTCTAAAATAATAACAACAGCAATTATCGACTCGTCAATATTAGGATTACTTCACCCATGTTGCAAATCAAGTACAATCAATAAATTTACCTATCACCCTGCATCATATAATTTTCAACACTCTCAGTGACAGTCTGCAACCAGAACCTTTAATGTCCTACAACCTACCACCAACAACTTCCTCCACTGCAAGATGAATATCACCCACAATCAACAACCTCCTGCAACTTAGAGTGAAAAGTGACAACCTTCCCACTCACAAAGCTTAGTATCTCAATGAGAACATTATGAACCTCGCCAAGAAGAATCATCATCTCTGACTTCAAGTCCAATCTGTTTGTATTCGAATGGAAGATATGCATGTTTCGAACATTTATTATTAAAATTTTACTCCAAATGAATAAATTGAAACTTTATCATAAATTTGAAAACTCACAAAATAAAAGGTTCATGCCTGGAACGCTTATCTTTAGAGTGATGTAAGATTCATAAGAATAAATGGTATTTGTTCTTGAAAAAGCCAATGTCATTTTTAGAAATACATCTCTTTCAAAGTCTTGATGTAACTTTAGAATGTACAAATTAATGTCTTCTGTTTAAGGAAATGCCAATACCGCGTTCCCATACGTTTCTCTATACGAAGTGAGATCTTCAGTTGAAAACACTTTCAGGCCAATACTGAAATTTGTGTTTATCTGTCTTGCTTCCACTCTTTTCAAATTCCCATCTGTATAGAAGATAAGGTTACCAACCAGATATGTTGATCGAGACTTTATTCTTTCACAAACAATGTTTTGTTTCGCATCAAAATTTGTCAATTTGATTACATACTTTGGGTATTCAGTCTTATCCATCCAGTCAAATATTTTTCTCCGATCTGACCCGACCCGTAACAGTGACATTCCTGTTATGTATCGAGGATTGGTCTGGTTTAAGGTTCTTAGTTTGGACATTATGTCAAGGCACTTTGAGTATATATCTGTCCCTCGCTTGAATCTGTATATGTACGCGTATGTTCCTTTAATCACCAGAAAAAAATGTTTATCCTTGAACATGGTCAGATTGTTGGTATAGCTTTTGGTTAGTAGTGTCTTAGACGACTTGACAGTCGCTTGTTTCTTTCCAGACCAGTAAAGAGTGTGTGTTACTTGTTCATAAAACATTGAAGTGAGTTTTCCTCTGACTGTAACTCCAGTCTTCTCTGTTACATAAGATGTCATTGAGATGTTCAGAACTACTCTGATATTTTCATTTCGTCCTTGCCCAAGCGTTAGAAACCACCTGACGGACAAGGGTGTTGGAACTGTCTCATAACTCTTCTTCATAAGGGCCACTACATAGTTCTTTACCAGGCTTGTTTTGGGGTTCTGTTCAAAGTTTTTGAACAACTTCCCGGAATCGAGATCACCAAGAACACATCCCGAGGTACTCATACATGCTACAGCACACTGAATAGCCGTTTTACAGGAGGTATTAGTCAGATACTGATGGTTGGATGTGTTCAGAGAATCGTCCTTATGATATTTGAAGTGTGATGTCCTTATCTGATCTGAGGCTGTGAAAGCACCTGAACACAAAAAGTGAATGCTGATGATACAAATTTGATTCCCAATCCAGGGAGAGATAAGACGAGCCATGATTGTAACCTTATGTATACAGCTGTCTGCTCTTACCTGTCTGTCATATGCAGACGGCATTGTTTAAATCTTAAATTGATCTGAAGGAGATATTCCTGGGATGCTACATTAATAAGTCACACAAGCTTTAGCTCGAATGTGAAGGTGAATTTACACAATGGGCCGCATTGTATTCCATGGATGAAAATAAACGTCCTTGTCTAAGAATTCTTAAGAGTTTCATAAATAAACAGTATCGATGACGTACATCTATAACCAGTTTTCACAGAGTAGAAAGATGCTTAATCGTCAAATTTCCGAAATTTTCATTTCGCAACTAGACATGATATCTGCATCCCCTCAAACATTTTACAATGACAGTTTTACAAATATCCTACATAAGAAGTACCGTAAGAACAACAGAATGACTCATAACCCATCAAGCATTTCTTTGTTACAATAATCTTATTAATTAAGTATGTCCATATTGGTCCATTTAAAGGTCCAAGGTCCATTGTATTGGCCCGACACGGAGAATGACCAACTATTTTGATATTATTTGAGAACACATGTTCGAATATCGTGGGACAGCACCACATTAAAGAAAATAGAGCCATGGGCTCTGTACTTCATCAGGGTTTATTTTTTTTAATGATGAAGACTGAAATAGATTTTTAGATCATGGCCCGTGAGGCCCATATTTGGGACCACAGGTCACCAAATCTACAATTTAGAATATCAATTGGCTAAAGAGTCTGTAAACAATATTACAGCCTTCTAGGTCTTTTCTTTCTTGAGACGAAGATGAAAATAGGTTTTTAGTTCATGGCCTGTGAGGCCCTTATTTGGGGCCACAGGGTCACCAAATCTACAATTTAAAATCTCCATTGGCTAAAAACTCACACCAGTTCAGCCTTCTAGGTCTTTTCGTTCTGGAGAAGAAGATGAAAATAGGATTTAAGGTCATGGCCTGTGAGGCCCTTATTTGGAGCACCAGGGTCACCAATCTACAATTTAGAATCTCCATTAAGAGTCTGCACACAACATTTCAGCTCTCTAGACCTTGTAGAACTGGAGAAGAAGATGAAAATAGGTTTTGAAGGTTGTGACCCCTGTGACCCCATTTGGGGTCACGGGGTCACGAAATCTACAATTTAGAATCCCCATCAGCCAAGGAGTCTGCACATACAATATCAGCTCTCTAGAGTCATTGGCTCTGGAGAAGAAGTCGAAAATGCGAAAAGTTTAATGACGGATGGACGGACGCCGGACGCCATGCCATGCCATAAGCCCATCGGGCCTTTCAGGCCTGATGAGCTAAAAATGTAAAAGCCAATGACTTTACAAAAGACACAATAAATGCCTCCTGACCAACAGACTGACCCATAAGACATCAAGCAGTAGCTAAGTAGAAGCAATTATTCACACAGTAAAACGGATGAATAGACTTACTTATAGGGGATATAATACAATAAAATACAACCCCATCCTCACTCTCTTCTTGCAGCCTGGAGATAGGAGATAAGTACAAGGTGCTACTTGTTATGTTGTATATTCTAATTTCTCTCTCTTAAACCAGTGATTTTAAAAGAAATACAAGTCATTTGCACAATATCATGATACTCAACAACTCCATAATTTACTCTTAAATTTCAAAGGACATTTAATTACATTAAATAAAACATTCTGAAACAAGTTTTGAAATACTTTCAGACTTGTGTACTTACATCATGACATAAACCTACTTTGTATCAGCAATTCACTTGCTACATGTCCTTGACATCAGTTTGCTTCTTAGATGGTCTGGTACCTTGTGACAGGTGAGAGTGTACACGACAAAGATCATGGTTTTCAGACTGAATAGCATGGCATGCTGTCCTATTTGTGTAGGTAAGCTTAGAGTCTCAATGTATAATGTCTTGACCAAATACTTTCAGTACAGCGGGTTTTTCAGTTTTCCTTACGAATGCGCACACTTGACAAAATTCGTCCTTAGACTCGGCAGCATTTCTACTGGCGAAGTCTGAAGGGATGTTGGCACTCCCGGACAGGTGGCGGACAGAGGCTTGATAACTGCTGACTTTGAGAAAGTGGATACACGAGGGCTGAGAATTCTCCTCTACAGAGTTTCTCATATGCTTGCACGCAGGGTTTGCTGTCTGTGAGTATACAGGCCTTGTGCTTGGATTGGATGAGATATGGTGAGAAGTGTTTCGTTGCTACAGCTACGGCAATAGATTCTATTTCACACGGTAGCCACGTTACATGTCGACCACGGAGCTTTGCGCTTAAGAAACCAGCAACTCTGGGTTTGTTCTGCAGTGTGACATATAGAGTTGCGTCAATCCCCTTACACTTCACGGAACCGTCTGTGACAATCGACAACTGGTCATCTGCGAGAGGTAGGGATATGGTTTTGTTGGAGTTGAGGGCGATCTTAGCAATTGTGAAGGCATCCAGGCGCAGTGGTATCTGGGTCGTAGAAGTGTGGAGAACTTGACAGACATGGTCATGGTGTCTCAACGTCTGTGGTTGACTGATCAAGTCTGGGATTCGGATTCGACCGTCGACACTGGTAAGTAAATCTGCGGCAAGCCAGTCCGACCTACTAGTACTAGTATCCAAACGAGGTTGAATGGCGTTTTCTCTGTCTGAAGTGGGGAAATATGAAGGGAGTGAGAGTTCAACAAAGTCCCCAGGCCATATAATAGTAGTAGAGCCCTGGCTCCTCAAGATGTCCTCAAGGTGTCCAATAAATAAACATACCCCGTATCTAGAAACTTTCTAGTGCGTATCTAGAAACTTTCTAGAACGTTTCTAGAAACTTTCTAGCGCGTATCTAGAAATTTCTAGAAATTTCTAGAAATTTCTAGAAATTTCGAGTTTTTATTTTTTACGAGATATTCAACTATTTCTTTCATATTCCGAAACTACATGTTGACTTTGCCATAATTTGTAAATTTCAACAATGTCACTCAACTAGAAAAGTAGGTACGTCCACACTGTGACGTAGGGAGTGTACGAGTTCTTCATCCCATACTTGAAGGATGACCCGTCACCAAGAATAATGGCATGGCGAGCATATACATCATTTTGTTCCATAAAAGGGATGCCCGCAATGATATCAACCTTAAAAGGAGGGTTCTATCGGCGTTTTTTTTGTTGAAACTAAATTGGAGAGGATATATCTGTTTACACATTTTATGCTGTTAAAACATGGTTTAAACACTGTCAAATTGAAATATATTAATACTACTATATATACTACTTTGATGACTTAAAGGGGCAGTAGCAAATTTTATTTTTTCAAATTTCCCATTTATAATAATATTTTATGTAATTCATATTAACCTTAGAGGGTAAAACATCTTATTACACAAACCAGTTATCCGTAGTGGTAATAACTGTGTTGCGTATAAAGCAAAAAAATTGCATGGCGGCCATTTTATTGTGAACGCATTTTATTATTTCGAATGACAAAAGAGATTTCCATAGCTTAACGGAACCATGTACACTTATTTTTTAACTTGATTTTCCAAAGAGGGAAGGATGTTTTACTATTGGCGACATTATTTTTCAAATATATATCATCGACTTATTTCACCCAAAAAACGTGCTACTGCCCCTTTAATATTTCACAACTTGATAACGACAAGAGCACATTTTTTGAAAAATAAAATCAGTGACTATAAAGCCATTCATCGGCGCTGCGAGTGGGGAAAATTTTGCTACGGCCGAATAGCATACTGTTTGTTAGTTTTATGATACGTTATGTGTTACTATGTGAATATTCTATCAGTGTATATGTTTTATTATTACAAAAAAATTGAAATGGGTTAAATATAGCGTGTTTTCATTTCACGAAATGCCAAAAAATCAAGATGGCGGATGCTACCGATAGAACAGTGATAGAACTTTCCCTTTAAGATATTCAACCTTCGAAGACAAAATCTCTATTGTCGCGAACGGTGGTGAACCTGGTTTCTCCTACGACTTTAAGAGAGGATGAACCTTTAGCTTGCGAACTGATTGTGTGCTTTTGGTGATGTTGACATCGAGCATTTTTTGCAGCTGAGAGTCGAATCATGTTGCCTGTGGCACCACTGTCTTGTGTGAAATGAGCTACGTGATGACCAAAGAAGGCTGTCATGTTTGGAGACTGTCGGACCTGCACGCGAGGAGTGCTGAAAGGTTCATCAGGAGGCATAAGGTATTTATCTTTTCCGTGAGAAACTTGTTTATAGGGTGACTGAAAGTCGGTGGGATCACCATCGTTATTCTCCTCGTCATCAATGATATGTGCGATTTAACGTCCTTTGGCAATGTAACGTCTGTCCTGGGCAGGTAGGAATGTACAGTGACTAAGAACATGTTTTTGTTGGGCCTTTCTACTTCGTTGGACACACTTTAGAGAGAGAGGGGCATTATTTTATGTTTGCAGTCACTACAATGAGCACTACGAAACTTGGGCTAGCTTCACATTCAATGGCGACTACGAGTAATGGGAATGTTAAGGAATGCATGGAAAGCGTTCTTATTTTTAAAGTTGTGGCGTCTTTTTTTATTTTGGCTTTGTTTTGTCTTTGTTTTATAAGGTTTTTGTACGAATATAAGAAGATAATTCAGTTGGCCAGTTTGTTTGTTTTTATATGAAGCGTTGTAAAATAGATGGCCCGAAACGAATGATTTTGTAAAGTCGTCATTGCCGTCGATGTAGTTTATGACACTGCTTTTCAACTGGTTCGATGGTGTATTTAAATAATTTTCATAACTTTAGAATCATAATTTTAAATTACAGCCACGTAATCATCCGTCTATCGGCGGCACATCAGAGAGAACGGTAGCAAGTCAAACAACGCAGAGGGACATGGTTGATCCAGGGTGAATAACTGTATGATGTATTTGTATGAAGTGAGATGTTTTGATTATCAATTGCTTTGTCGGCAACTCATAGATGCTGTGACAGGGTTGATATTACTCCGCTGTTCCAGAAATATATTTTAAAACACAATAAATCGTATGAAATACATTTTGGTAATAAATAGGATACATAACTCGTTCCCCTTTCATATCAAGTTTATGTCCCCCGTGAAATAATTTTGGTTTGTCTCTCGCCAAGGCTCAAGACAAAGCAAAATTAATTCACTCGGGACATAGGCTTAACTTGATATGAAAGGGGAAGCTCGTTAGATATCCTATAAATATATACTGACATGTGTGAAATGTCAAGACATTCTATAGCTCCTCTGAGTCCTATATAGTCCCTGGCAGTTCGCATTATGAAGCTGACGTCTTTGTAAATGTTTAATTTCCTTCAGCTATCTGGAGAACTTATTGCTGACACAAGACTGTGTATTGTCGAAAACAAAGGGCGAGAAGTAAATCGATAATCAAGTCCCTAATATTATACAAATATTAGAGCCTTTGTACTCTTCAGGTACCATTGTTACAGGTATTACATTATTCAGTTTTGACAGATGAAAACTGACATGTCAAACAGTAAGACATTAACAAGGTACCAATAATTCTCGAGAATGGACTCGCCATCAAGTATGTCAGTGTTTCAAATTAGAAAATATTATTTTTAAAACCTACTTATGACATCAATAGCTAGAGAAATATTTTAGCTACAGCATGACTTTTGATATACATTTTCATATCACAACAATCCGATGAATTTGATTTCAAAGACAAGCAGATCTACCTTCGATTTCGCGCGTCAAGAGAATCTGACGTCATAAAAAAAGAATTCCCTTTAATGCATAAAACGTACTAAACAGCAACAAGCGTTTCCGAGGCACAGGGTCTTGTCAATTTCACATGTCGCCATAGCAACCCATGGAATTTTCGTGCGTCTCTACGGTTTTCGGCCCTTATCACATATTACTGAATGTGACAATTATTATATAATAATATAAATGCCCTGTAAATATACAAATTATTGACATTTTACCTGTTAAATGATATTATTATTGTGATTATACCAGCTTGTTATTTGACATATATTATGCATATAATCTCATTGATTTGCTGCATATTATATATTACAAGTCAAGCAAAATACCTAGTTGGGTAAAATTTATATTTCAAAATCTGCATGAGTTACGTAATTGAATGGAATGGCAAATAAATAAACGCCAAAAACCGTTATGTTTCATTTTTTGAGTACTCATAAACCGTGTTTCTGGTTTGTTTGTCTGTTTACAATACGTGAGTTAGACCACAATGCTTTGCACTTGAAAATAATAGGCTTGGTCTGTTTTTACACAGGAAAACACCTTTTCTAATTACTGAGATTTATCCACTTATTTTAAATTGAAAAAAATCTGCGAAACATTAGGTGTATATATTTCAATGAGATATATTTTTAGATTGTTTTCGGTATGTCTATTATCATACTAGTTGGCTCTTTAAAGGGAGAGTTCTGTCGCCATCTTGGATTTCTTTTTGCATTACGTGAAATGAAAACACGATATAATGCAACATTTTAATAACTAAAGACACACACTGATAGAGTATTCACATAATAACCCATAATATGTCATAAAACTAATAAACACTTAGCTGTTATGCTGTAGCGAAGTCTGGATTCAGTCGCAGGCGGGAATATTTGTTTGCCTCGCTAGAACAAGATGGCGTCAGGGGGGGATTCAAAAGCGGTGATTTTGTTTCTCTTATAACTAATGTAATATTAAAATAGTTCCTTTGTTACCAAAATGTATTAAATAAAGGTATAACAAAGTTCCAAATGGTGTATTCACTGTATTGTAAATATTGCATGATATTTCCAGTGTTGACATTTTGCAATCACAGCAGGGCTTCAAGTCGGGTCGATTACATATGATCTAGCCAAGGCACACATAGTTGATGATAATCTATTGCTGAGTCAAGTGACATAGACCCTTTATTTTATGGTTTCTGTTTTAGTTCTGCATAACGTCTTTCTGTTACCTGCTAACGACTATCAGGCCAACTACCTGTACAGTTCATTTTCAACAACCTGGACGATGTGTTTGTGAACAGGAGCAACTACCATCAATGTGTGCAGATTTATAATTTTCTCAATGACTCGGCTTCGATGAATCTGGGAATGCTATAACAGTTATCATATTCGACTTTCGTGTTTCTTTTTCTCCCTGACGACAATTGACTGGTCCCGAAATGTTCAAATTCTGAACTATATATTTTATGTCATGTTCCAAAAGTGTAGCGATTGTAAACTATAGTGATGATTCATCTGAAAAAGTTTAAAACTGACCAATGTCGGGATAGTTGGAAAAACTATGGTCTTCCTAGTCCAGCATGCTAGACGTCGTCCTACGTGATGTCGGATCCACAGTCATCGCACATAAACCGACGTTTAGATTATCTGAACTATGGTCTGCCATGAAAATGGTTGTTGAAGACTGCCAACTTCTGGATCTCGTTTTATTGATTCAGCAGTATTATTTAGCCATTGATAACACTTATTTACCTTTTTGAGAGATCACTTTATTTCAGAAAGAATGTCGTGCTACAGTGCCTTTAAAGGGGTAAGCTCTAATGTTAGAGGCTTGTAGTATAGTTCCACAATAACTTCAAAGCCCTTCACCCCCTCTACCCGACCAAGACTTAAGCTTCAAGATGTTCTGTGTATGTGTGTGGGAATCAGAGGACAGATGCCTTGCACGCGACACATATAGAGAACCTCACTCAAGTGTCTTCTGATATTAAATGTATCAACAGGGCAGGGCATTGTGCAAAATCTGCTGCTAAAAAGATATCTCCATGGAGATAATGCTTGATCTAACACAAGCGATATCTCCTTTGGAAAACAGTTTTGGGTGATAAATATATATCAGAAACCACTGGGGCAAGATTCTTTTTATCATCCAAAAGAAAAATTCATTACTTTCAATCAAAAATGAACATCTTCTAGTACTGTGATGTATTAGCATTGTGACATCATCTTGCTTATGATGTCATGGCATTATGATGTCATCAGATTGATTATGTCCTAGCATTGTGAGTCATTACTTGTCATGTGGCTGACAAAGACAGGACATTGTGCAAAATCATCTGTCAAAATGATATCGCCTGTGAGATATCGCCTGATGTCACACAAGCGAGATGTCCTGTGCAGCACAGTTTTGGATGATAAAAGCACATATGACCATAGAAGCCTGATTAGCTAACAAGTTGTGGTCTATGGAGTGAAATATAAGGACCATGCAATATCTTTATGCAAGTATATCATGCCAATTTATTGTAAACAGGTAGCACACTTACACATATAAATCCAGTAAAGTATCAGTTAACTCCTCATGTAACTGTCTGTATTTAGAATATTCTGAATAAATTAAGCCAGCATAAAATACTGTATTGAACTTTAATTGTTTAATGTATTTTAAATACTACTGGCATAGTAGAAAGTTAGACTTCTTTATAATAAACACAATTTTTTTTTAAATCGGATAATGAATTTTCAGTTTCGATTTAAAAGAATTGCAAACAGATATATTAAATCTTTTTTTTTTTTAAATTGTCTGTCTCAAATAATAGCCTGCCTTGAATAACCACTGGGTCAAATCAGTGTTTGAAATTAATAATGGCCGGGCGATTATTCAAAGAAAATAAGGTATTTAAAGGATATTTGAAATATAAAGTTTAACAATCCTTATTAAGATGCATAGTTCCCAGACATAAAGTTTACTCTGCAATCATATCATTAAATCATATCTCTCTGTCACTCCTGAATTCTGCTCAAATTTTATACAAAATAAAGCAAATATTATGAGCAATTTTTCATAATTCTGCACAAAATTTTTCAGCTTAAAGCTTCAAAGAAACAAACCAAAAATGGTAAATTGCTTCAAATTTTATTCCAAGCTACTTAACTATAAGTTTTCTAGAGCAAAGCTTTACTGAAAATACATTGAAAAAGATAACTCTGTGAATGCAGCAACTTTAGTCATGAAAAGATATACTACATAAACAATGTTTTTGTGTAGGCTTTCATAATTTGGACAAAAATATACCTTTCATTTCTTTTTTATAGTAAATTGTAATTCAGTTTTCAAAATAAGTAAATTCTGCAGCAGAAAATCGGTAAATTCTGAATAAATTTTGTTTTTGCAGACAAGACATTTTAAAACACAAGAATGCTAATTTCCCGGATTTATTCTGCATCCTCAGAATCACAGAATTCAGTTGCCCCATTAGAGGATGAGAGGATATACTTCTGTACATTGTATTGTTGTCTTCATCTTATTGTTTATGATCCTTTCAGCTTCCTGAGTAGAACCTCATTCTTACGACACTCCTGAAACAGACACGATCAATAAATAGAATAAACTATGAAAGATTAAAAAATCACAAACAATTATTGAACAGAATAAACTATGAATGATTATATCACAAACATTTATTGAATAGAATAAACTATGAATGATTATATCACAAACATTTATTGAATAGAATAAACTATGAATAATTAAAACACAAAAATTATTGAATAGAATAAAATCACAAACAATTATTGAATAGAATAAACTATGAATGATTAAAACACAAACAATCATTGAATAGAATAAACTTCGAAGATTCAACACAAAAAATAGAGCCATTGGCTTTGTAGATTCGTATTGTCTGATGTAAAAAACCAAAATGAATTGTTCTCGATATAATGCACAAAACCTAGCCACAAAAAATCTCAAAGTCTTTAGAATTGTCAGTGCATAAATAAAACATGACTTGACACTAAATTTGGATGAAAATTGTTCTCCATGCAGTTATCACAATTTCGGCAAAAATCCTGAAGAAATATGTTTTTAGGCCATAGCCTCCGAGGCCCCATTTAGGGGCAGCAAGGTCACTAAATCTAAAATTTAAGATCGGCATTGTCTAAAGAGTCTGGATACAAGATTTAAACTTTCTGGTCCTTTTATTTCTGGAGAAGATGATTAAAATAGTTTTTTTAGGTTGTTACGCTCTGACTAATCTGTATACCTGCATTTTTTTTATTTATAATCATGGCATTTACAACTATGATTAAGATGAAACCACCACCAGAACCACCATTTGTACTAACGATGTAACGATGTAACGATGTAACCAAAATTTCCTCCGGGATAATACAGTCTTATTTTATCTTATCTTTCACCAGGGTGGTAACTTGAGTTACACTCGTTTTAAACTAAATGTTGTTTTTAGATTGTTATCTGAATTAATTGATCTTTTATTTATTCATCTTATAAATGAGCGCACCTCCTTGAAATCCTTGACCGTCTTGAAGTATAATCTCTGCTTCTCGATGAGGTCCAGGTAGTCGTCGTTGAAACGATCTCGCCGCATCTTCTCCTCCTGTTTCTTCTTCTCAACCTGCATACAGCGTTTTAATCACTTTATTAGTTTTGTTGCAAATCATTTCTGTTACATCACTTTAGACACTGCTGAATTACTAAATGGAATGCCAATTTTCAGGAATCATTTCCACAGTGTCAAAAATTTAAAATTCGAGGGGGAAGGTACAGTATTGCCTTCAAAGTGATAGAATAACAATGTCCGTCAGTCCCCATTATAATTTTTTATATAAAAGGCTATCTGATGATTTTCAATGTGAATGGTACAATTGCCCCCTCGATTGGCCAGACTCCATTAGAGCTGATGATTTTCAGTGTGAATGGTACAATTGCCCCCTCGATTGGCCAGACTCCATTAGAGCTGATGATTTTCAGTGTGAATGATACAATTGCCCCCTCGATTGGCCAGACTCCATTAGAGAAATGTGGGGCTTGCCAGTAACTAATATTTCTTGTGGATAAAATGTTACAGATCATTTTTCTACAGACAAATATATCTCCAGAATAAAATATCTTTAAGTGTGTACACATTACTTTATTACTAATATCTATAAGGTGTTATAGATACTTATGTGCTTTATCAATTTAATGATCTTTTCTTAGCAGTTCATCGGATCATCGTGGGTGATGTCAAAAATACAATATGACGTCATACATGCTTACCATGTTTTGCTACATAAAATTACGTGAATAAAGAATTAATTTAATCGAAGCACGTCATATGACTTTTACAACTCTCATGCATATCTGTTTCTGTGTGTAAATCTCATTCTTCATCAGGAAATACGAATATCCATTCTTGTTTTCCTCTTCATATTACACATTTGCTCCTGTAATAACCTGTATTCATCATCGTGGTCAGAATTGTTGTCATTTGAACATTTGGAAAACACGTTGCTATGCCACAGAGAAATGGTTCTATCTGCATTTTTAGAATCTAAATGATACGTTACCTTTGACTTGTTACCTTTGACCCCTTCGACAATCTGTTCAAACTGTTTCAGGAACTGTTCCTTGTTTGTTTGTGATGACATCGCTCTGAAGGAGAAAAGATAGAAAAAACCTATTTTGAAAGAATTTCACAATAATCGTGTTTATGAATTTTTTTAAAGTTTTGATATTACTACATTTTACAAAAAGTCTTGTTAATAAAATTAATGAATTTTGTATGACTCATTGAAGTCTTTGTTTGACAATATCCTGTTGAAATGGCAAAATACCATAAATACATCTGATCCAGTGCATGTACAGTGGGAATATGAATTCAAACCCAAATAAGGTCAGGGATCAAGGTCAACAATGCAGACCACTAAAAAATATTATATTTTTTCTCTATTCTCTGTTTATATCTCTCCTGAGCAACTCAATGCAGAGGGAGAGTTTGCAAAATAATTATCATAAAATCTCAAATAAATAGAAGTCAAAAGTAAGCAGAAATACTCACTGAGAGAAGTTATCATGTATGGAATTGAGTAGGTTGAACTGAAAAATAAATGGTTAATTAAGGAGACTGTAAGTCAAATATGTCATCTAACATGGAAAAAATAAACTGTTTGAGAGGCATTCTGGTGGAACGATTTGATAAGGGCAATGTTTATGAACGGTGCCCGACACAAGACGCTGGATGAACATTGGACGACACACCATGCAATAAGCTCATCTTCTTGTATAAACCCGATGAGCTAAATATCTATATATCGTAACAGTAACAACAATTACATAAACGAACAAATATATATCCATCAAATCCATCCGTCATGAATACTCTAAATTACTACTCAGTTGTACTGTGCCTTTAAGAGACATTGTTTGTAGAAATAAAAGTTTAAATGGATTTACAACGTCTTTATTGCAGTGGAATGTGACATTTCAGTGTAGATAACTAACACCGTTATCATGCATTTGGTACTGAACATTGTGACATGGTAAATAAAGAAGTTGTAAATCCAAAAACATGTATTTCTTCATCTTACCAACTTCTAAATACCTCTTGAAGTGCAAATTCTATCGAGTATTTGTTTGTGGAAACGAAATTCATATACACCTCGTCATAAGTATCGCACCACCTATTTGAAATTGAAACTAGAAATTTTCAACCGCGTTTTTCATTTCATGTAATGGAAAAAAGCAAGATGGCAACCAGTCAGCAATAGAAGACATTGTTAGTGTTTTACCTCTTTAGCGAGGTAGAGTTTAGTATCATCCAGTGTGTTGTAGAGAGTGTAGAACTGCTTCGTCTCCTTGTGCTTGTATGCAACTGTAAGAAAATAACAAATTCAACTCAAACTCACAACTGGAAGGATTAAACAGCCTTTATGAAAGATGGGGTGGGGGTTTGGGCGGATGGAGGGGAGAGACGATCTGTCAGTGAGCAATAGGATACTGGTTGACATTGTTTTTTTACACTAACTATATTTAATATAGTATTGTAGATGCACCCTCTCCCCACCACCAATGTGCACCAATATCTTGACGAAAGCTTTAAAGGTACATCCATTGTGTTGTTGGGGGTCAAATATGACAAACGTTATAAATGGTCTTATTTTATCGAGAAGTACCAACTGTTACCGAAAACAACCATTTTAATGATACTCGACTTAGTATATTGACGATATGAAGGTAAAAGTAGTGATTTCTGATCGAAAACCGGACAATGCACCGCGTGTGGCGCGCGCCAATGAGTCAAACGTAATTTTGGAATCTTATTTACACCAGACAAAATAACAAATTTGGGTTAATAATGTTCAATAGGTCATATAACTACTGTACATGTAAATAGGACGTTCATTTTCGGTTTCTACACATGCATAATGATGTTACTCGATTTTAATTCGAAAATAGTAATTATGATATGTTTGGCGATTTGGGATGAATATGCAAGCTAAGTGAATTTATTTGTATCGTAAACAGCATATATGGTGTGTTCGAACGTATTAAAGCCAAATAAAATTTTATGAAACACAATGGATGCACCTTTAATGGTCATTCTTGAATTTTCACATGAAAAGAGGGAGTGGGGATTGGGGGTAGGCTCCACTACTCTGGATCCGCCCCTGTTCAATTAAGCAGTGATCATCCCACAGAAAACTATCATTGGAGAAAACCTCTTCCTCCCCGTACAAAATAGATTTTCAAGACAGATGATGTTATATTCCAAAATGATATATGATTTGGAAAACTTTGTATTTAAGTCATATCACTTTCCCCATTGCAGTGTATCTAATGAGATATAGAGGATATCTGTCTTTTCTTGACTAATACCATGTTTATCTCATCGAGTGAGGTAGAAAGGTTATATTTTCACGAGTCGCAGCAGCCACTCTTGAAAAAATATAACTTTTTTATCTCACGAGATGAGATAAACATGGTATTTGTCAAGAATTGATGGATATTCTATTTATTATATGATGTTATCCTTGTAATTATGTCCGAAAACGGTCGTTTCCAAGCCGAGTGGCTGCTAGGAACAGCCCGTCACCACAGTAAGACTGTGACGTCACAAGCTAATTCGCTGCGTCAGACCATTGTTTTATGATGTCAAATAATATCAGTCACTGGTCGCAGTGAAAATATAAGTTATTTTCAACGTAGCTTGATAGACAGTTTATTTCACTGATAAATCCCAGTATATCATTTCTCGCCATATAATAAATCTCAATACAGCAACGCTTCTCTCTCCTGATCAAAGTGATCCCTGCTTTCTAAGATAAATTATTTTTATCATTGAAAGAATGAATTACGGTAAGAATAATTAAATTAACATGGTTAATATCAATTTACAGTTAGTTTTAACTACATTTTATAACATTTGGACAGTAATGGCATTATAGGTAAGGGAAATTTTTGATTTAACAATTATAAAGTTTCAAGTCGGCAGCCATTCTACATTTTAGCTAAAAATGTGTGACCCATTTGTTGACTAATGAAGAACAATTTTATGGATACACAACTTCTTTATTCTGTATAGGCGACGTTTCGACATAGATACTAATGTCGTTGTCAAGCAGGTGGTACAGTTGAACAAATTCCCAGGGTTTATATACAAGTAGTGTTGATACAATAGAGGAGGATGAGAAGATTTTGAGTTGTTATTACAGTAGATAGGCTTGATGTACACATATTGAGTAGAAGCCAGAGAGAATGAATTACAGTGTTTATACAGCAGATGAGGTTGATGTACACAGCTTGTTAAGGAGATTAAGAACAGAGCTTGTTTAAGGATATAGATGATTTAACAACATGATTATTGATAATTAAGGGTAATTAGGAGATGTACACAGCAATATGGTGATTAAAGATGAGGTAAATATGAATATGAGTGATTAACGTAGCAAGTGATGGTAGGCGTTTGGGATGTAGTATCCTTCGTCTCTGTTCAGGGCTGGTGCTATTTTCTTAATGTGGATGGCTTCGAGATATTTCCTTACTTTGTAGTTGGCCTGGTTCTTTTCTAGGACCTTGATGTTGCTCCAGTTGATGTTGTGGTCTGGGTTGGTTTTGGTGTGGTCAGAGATGGCTGACTTGGAGTCATTTTTTCTGACGGATGCTTGGTGTTCCTTAATTCTGAGGGTCAATGGTCTGGATGTTTCACCGACGTAGGTGTCGCCACACTCACAATCTATCTGGTATACAACTCCGGAGGGATCTGACTTCTTTGATGATGTAGGTCTGCCAGTGGCCTGCAATAGGTTCTGGATAGTCTGGCCCTTTTGGAAGGTGACATCAATGTTTGCTTGTTGCTTGAGGAGTCGTTGAATCTTGTGGCTGGTGAGAAGAATAAAGAAGTTGTGTATCCATAAAATTGTTCTTCATTCTTCATCATCTCAACTTCTAGAATGCCCATCAAAGATGTTATACGCCGTCTACATGGAGACGTGGCAGTAGCAACCATCAACAAACTAAGTAGCTTAGAGAACAAGTTCCTCCACTCCAGCAACCATCTGACCTTCCTCATGAGATGCCGAGACCAGCACATCATTCCTAAAGGTCTGCGATTAAGAAGCCCGGTTCCCTCGCCTGCTGCCCAAAACATCCTGAGGAAAGCTTCCCAACTCCTTGTGAAAGAAAGAATCCAGCACCACCGCAAGACTAAGGCGCTCACTCTGAACACCATATCGCAGTATCAAGACCAGCTCCAGTCCACACTCAACCCTGACACATACACCAAACTACGCAGCCTCCAGACGGCAGCCAACCAACGACTCGATACAAGCTTGAAGAAGAACCATATTGCCAAACTCAACAAGATCAAGCCTCCAATCCAGAGAACGTCTAAGCCTTCAACAGAAGAATACATTAAGAGAACCGTCATCAACCTCAGCAGCAAAAACCTTAGCAGTGAAGAACTTGCTGTCTTGTCGAAAGGTCTCAAGTTTGTACCAACTATGCGCCAAAACAATGACTACTTCATTGTCCAAGTTGAGAAAGGCTTACAACAACTGGCTCCCGGCGGCAAAGTCGACTATCTTCGTCATCAGATTGCCAACATATTAGAAAAAGCAAACTCTACCAATGCTAAAAAAGAAAAACCTCACAATGCAATAAAGAAAAATCTTAACAATGCTGAAAGGGTGATTCTGAGGCAACTCAGAGAAGATCCCGAAATCACACTTGCCCCTGCTGACAAAGGCCGTGCAACCGTCATTATGGACACACCCGACTTCGAGACGCTCACCAACAACATCCTGTCAGACTCAAGCACCTACAAGCAGCTAAAGAAAGATCCAACCGCCCGACTACAGAGAGAACACCGAGCCCTGCTGAAAAGACTTCAGGACAACAACCAGATAGGCCCAACTCTCCACAACAAACTCTTCGTCCAGCACCCCCAGCCGCCCTATGCCCGTGCAACCATCAAGGTCCACAAAGATCCCGTCAAAGCCCGCCTTCTCATCTGCTCCAGGAACACAGTGCATTACAACACTGCACAGCATCTGTCCCGACTCCTCGCTCCCCTTGGAAAGACAGCCAAATCCTTCATCGCCGACTCCAGTGAGTTTAGCAGAAATATTAGCACTATCAACAACCCTGGCATCATGATCAGCTACGACGTGGTAGATTTATTTACCAATGTTCCCCGTGAAGAAGCCCTCGCCATCATCAAATCCAGAGTAGAAGAGATCCACCCCAGCCTTGATACCCACCTCTCCCCCGACAGCATCATAGACCTAATCAACGCCTGCATCAGCTCAACCTACTTCACCTGGAAAGATCAACTTTACCAACAGACTCATGGGTTGCCCATGGGTTCCCCACTATCTCCTATCATCACAGAGATCTACATGACCCATCTTGAAGAAACCGCCCTCCAGACCTCTCCCATCCAACCTGCCTGCTGGTTCCGGAAGGTAGATGATACCTTTGTCATCCTTCACCCATCAGACGACCCAGACAGCCTCCTCCAACACCTAAACGCCCAACATCCCAGAATGCAGTTCACTATGGAATCAGAAAGAGACAACAAACTACCCTTTTTAGATGTCCTTATCCACAGAATTGACAACAAACTCAACACCAGCGTCTATCGAAAACCTACCCACACTGACCAGTATATCCACTTCTCCTCCAGCCATCCTGTCCAAGTCAAGAGAGGAATCATCGCAACCCTGACAAGACGCGCTAAGAACATTTGCTCAACACCTCACTCCCTGGCTACTGAACTCAACCACCTCAGACACGTCTTCCACAACTACAACAATTACCCTGCCTCCTTTGTCGACCAGACCATCAAGAACACCCTCGACCCAGTCACCAAGCCCCCACGACAAGAAGCAGCCCCCTTCTCCATCAGTCTACCCTACATAGGACCCACCAGCCACAAGATTCAACGACTCCTCAAGCAACAAGCAAACATTGATGTCACCTTCCAAAAGGGCCAGACTATCCAGAACCTATTGCAGGCCACTGGCAGACCTACATCATCAAAGAAGTCAGATCCCTCCGGAGTTGTATACCAGATAGATTGTGAGTGTGGTGACACCTACGTCGGTGAAACATCCAGACCATTGACCCTCAGAATTAAGGAACACCAAGCATCCGTCAGAAAAAATGACTCCAAGTCAGCCATCTCTGACCACACCAAAACCAACCCAGACCACAACATCAACTGGAGCAACATCAAGGTCCTAGAAAAGAACCAGGCCAACTACAAAGTAAGGAAATATCTCGAAGCCATCCACATTAAGAAAATAGCACCAGCCCTGAACAGAGACGAAGGAAACTACATCCCAAACGCCTACCATCACTTGCTACGTTAATCACTCATATTCATATTTACCTCATCTTTAATCACCATATTGCTGTGTACATCTCCTAATTACGTACCCTTAATTATCAATAATCATGTTGTTAAATCATCTATATCCTTAAACAAGCTCTGTTCTTAATCTCCTTAACAAGCTGTGTACATCAACCTCATCTGCTGTATAAACACTGTAATTCATTCTCTCTGGCTTCTACTCAATATGTGTACATCAAGCCTATCTACTGTAATAACAACTCAAAATCTTCTCATCCTCCTCTATTGTATCAACACTACTTGTATATAAACCCTGGGAATTTGTTCAACTGTACCACCTGCTTGACAACGACATTAGTATCTATGTCGAAACGTCGCCTATACAGAATAAAGAAGTTGTGTATCCATAAAATTGTTCTTCATTCTTCATCATCTCAACTTCTAGAATGCCCATCAAAGATGTCATTTGTTGACTGTTGGAAATCTGCCGAGGTGAGGTACATATAAGTCTGAATGCTGTGGAGGAACATATATATATTTATTACCCACATGGTTGAACATTACCAAGTTAATAATATTATATGAGCATATGTGCATTTATCACGTTTGCCTAGCAACAATTGTTTCACCGCAACTTCCCGTATTTCGTCGTCTGTGACGCAATAAAACAATTGTTCGTAACTTCAGTGTAGCTTGCCGTCACAAGAGAAGTGGGCCGTTTCCTGACTATTTTTACGAGAATCAAAGGGAATAAAATGGGTAATAAAGAAATTATTACACTCGAAAGTGAGCCATATATCACTTTTTCGAAACTCATGCAAATTTATGTATAACCCTCGCTCTCGCTCTGGCAATACAAAAATTCACACTCGTTTTTCGTTAAAGTCATATGACACACCACCTAGGGTAATAATCTCTATGAATGCTATGAACATATATATATATATATTTTATTAAAGCAAAATTAATACAATAGTCAGCAGGGTTTTGTGTGGTATAACCGTGTTATATTTATACGTAAACTCACTCTGATTATAGAGCTCGATGAACCTGCGCTGGTACTGACTGAGTTCTGCTCTCGTAGGTACCTCATCTATCTTCCTCTGTAGTCCCGCAATCTCACGGTTCTTCCTCGCCTGGAACAAAACAGGACTCAAACATTTGAAAGTGAACACTCATTACTGAAAAGTCACATACGAGCACATGCTCTTCATAGTCTTAAACGGAAAAATCATCTCCTGTCATGCGCAAAGCCCCAAACTGAAATTACGACTTATTACATATTTAGATAGTTAACAATTTCTAATCAGGGTTTTCTGAGTCATTTTTTGAAAAAGTCTTTGAAAAAAAAAAAAATTTAATTGCAGAAACCATATATTTCCTAGAATACAACTATGGCCTTCAGCACTATCAAAAAGTCTATCGGAGGTGGGTTTCAGTGAAGGTGTTTTTTTACCCCTTACCCCCCAGATTTGATTGGATAGAGCATGACATGATATAATTCATATACAGTGCCATGTTTCAGGGAGTTTGACCCCCCCACCTACGCTTGAAAATTTAAGCATGTAAATTTGATGGACCCCCAAGGTGCCCCCCCCCCCCCCCCAACAACCCCCAATCCCACTCTTTTCAATTAATTTAGTGTGTGATCAAATTTTCTCATCATTTATCGATAAATATGAAATATCCACGGCAATAAAACACAGGCGGTCAATGGGACCAACAGCGTGCTCTATGAGACAATAAAATATGCTCGTGATTTAGGACGTCAGTTAGAGCGTCACTTAGCAAATGACATCATATTTTACGTCACTATGATTGTTCAATTGCTTGTGAATGTATTCTATGATGGGAGGCATTAATATTTTCAAAATACAGTTTATACAAGTAACATAATATCACAAAGGTTTTTATATAAAAGTGAGTAATTGTTTAAGGTCATCTAATATAAGAAATAGAAGACTCGTTGTACTTTATCGTAGAATAAAACATAGTAGTCTTATGCTCACTGCTATGTTTTATTAAACGATAAAGCACACCAACTTGTCTTCTATTTCTTAATTAACTATCATTCAGAATCTTTATTAGTTTGTCTTTAGTTTGGAGGAACCAGATACAGTCTCTGTTGACACTTTATGTACAGAGCTTCAGTATTGTTACTTCAATCTAATTTACCATCAATGATATTACCTAGGCACTTATATTCTGACATATGCTTGAACACCCCGATCCCCTCTTGATCTGTAACTTGGGAGCTTAGGTTTACATTGCTTGAGCATCTCTATCATGAACCCTCTGTTGAAATTATTTGAAATAATGCAGTGCAGGGCCCCGTTGCACAAAACCCTCAGGTGACCTTAAGATACTAAGGTAGCCTTAGTACAATGTTAAAAGATGGTATTAAAGAGCCATCACGGATGTTGATGAAAATATCAAAAATTTTCCAAAAATCTATCTCTGTGAAATAAATACACTTAATTTTTCCCTAATTTTTCCAACTTAAAATAAGCCGAGAAATTGCATTAATTAGTAAAGGTGTTTTCCAGTCTAAATATAGATCCAGTCTATTATTTTCAAGCGCAAAGCATTATGGTCTAGCTCACACACAGTAAACAAAGACACGAAAGAATAAAAAAAAATATGAGCAATGAAAGAAATCAAAATAAATAATTTTTTGACGGTTATTTATTTACCATTTCATTTAATTATGTTTACGTATTTGCTACATATGTTGGAATAATTGTTTTACCCAACTAGGTATTTTTCTTGAATTTTATAATTAATGAGAGTAAAAATTTGTCATAATTTGCTGGTCTTATCTCAATAAAAAGAACATTAAACAGGAAATAATTTGTATATTCTCAGGACATTTAGAAACATAGCTTGTAAAGCAGTCGCCACATTCAGTAATGTGTGACAAGGGTACTTTGCAAGAGGAACACGTGCAGCACGTGCATCACATGGGTTGTTATGGCGACTTGCGCTAGAGACGAGCCTTCACGCTTCGGAAGCGCTTGCTGTTTGTGTAGTACGTATTACGCAAAAAAGGGGACTCTGTTTATATACGTCAGATACCCGTAGCGCGCGCTAGTCGAAGTGGTACTTCTCTTTGAAACCAAATTGCAATACATTGTCTTGATATGAAAATTATTTAACATATGCCATGTTGTAGATAAAAGTTTTCTCTGGCGAATGACGGTAAAAGTATATTTTCCACAAATTTGAAACACTAACATCCGTGATGGCTCTTTAAGGCTAAGGCTACATAAAAAATTTTAAATGTTTGAACTTTCTCGGTTGTCGGCACATCACTTTTATTTGTGCGCATGGTAACGTTTTATTGTCATTTGGATAATTGAATTAATAATTTTTCGCATCACTTTTGGTAAACCCCCAAATCCCATTTGTCCAACAAATATATATGGGTCTGCAGAAATGGACGTGCTTCCATTTCGTATACTTCTACCACTTTCAGGCTATATTTTTATGGAAAAATAAAATATACTAAAAAATATATACTATAAAAAGTCCTACCGCCCTCGTCATTTTTGAAAAAAATGTGCCCGAGAAACATTTAACTTTTTTTATGCAGCCTAACCTTAGTGGTAACTAAGGGTGCAACGATACACTAGGGTCACGATACGTTACGTATCTCGATACTTAGCACACGATACAATACATATCTAGATACTCTTCTTGATACTTACAGACTTCTATTTTATAAAGAAAACACATTGGTTTCAGACGTCTATGAACATCTTTAATCATTGTAAGTCAGAACACTGACCAATTCATTGAATATTAAACCATTGAACAATGACACTACATACAAAGCGAAACCTTGAAGCTGTCACACATACAAAGTTAACCGAAGGTAGAGACCGGAATAACAACCAATAAGATTCCTTCGTAATATTACGGCAGAAACCGAAGTAGTTGACCTATTTCTGACAGCCAATGAAGATTCAGTACTCTGTGTTACTTGAATACATGTTAAACTTTCCAAACTGTTACATCCTTTTAAAATTTTAACTAAAAGTGGTGCTTTATAAATCTAGTGGTAATTGCTAATTCAATTATGGTATGTATCGTTTTCTATCCGATATTTGCATGTAAATGTACCGTGTATTGTATCGTGACTGTCGCATCGAGGTACATCAATATTCCAGCTTATCGTTGCACCCTAAGTGGTAAGGTAGTTTTGTGCAACATTCACTAGGTATATAGAACTGACCAGAAGCATCCTGATCTTGTGTAGTTTCTCCTTGTCTGCTGTGTACTGCCGGTCAATCAGACCTGCTCGCTCCTGAAACATAGACACATCTATATAGTACCCAGGATATTGGCTTTCTAGAAGTGATGTGCTGAAGACTGGGGACAATATTAGAAATATGCAAATTCTTTATTGTGCCCTTGTGATCTTTTAATGATTGGGTTACGAATTATGAAATAAAAATAAAAATGAAATTAAAATCCATTTTCTTCATCTATTATATTTCTTGCAACATTTCAGTTCGTAGGATAAATGACAAAATACACCTATAGAAGACCCAATGTGTAACTTCTCTCTTTATACTACCATTTTGATGTAAATGAACTGTATGAGACAAAATCATTATTGTAGAAAGTTTTAACAAGACAAAAGTACTGACTTTATCCACGGAATCATCCTCGTCCATGTCTGTTTTCAGCTGACTGATGTTGCTCTTCAATCGTTCCATCTCCTCCTGTAGCAATAAGGGAGATAACCCATTATTCAATTTGTTACCTATGATGGCAAACATCGTTGTAAATATCCTATAAAATCAATTTCATCAATGTCATTTATCATATGAATGCTGGTTAAATGCAAGGACTTACTAATCAAAGACAAATATATGTTGTAAATTATTCTCTTACGGTAATTATCACTTAAGAATTCAGCACAAATATATAATATTGAATGTTATAACTCGCCTGTGGAAGATACCCCTGTGTAAAATCAGCAATATCAAACCAGTATCATACCATTGAAAGTACAGTTGTGTTATCGCAATGGTCATACCGCCATCACTATTGTAAATAACTACAGAAATCTTAGTTTCAGCAAAGTGTTGGCAATTTCAATTCAATAATGTTGACATAAACAGAATACTAAACTTCCTTCCATATACCGTATTTCCTCTAATAGGGGCCTGGGCCCTTATTAACAATGAAGGGCTATTACCCCCAGGCAGTTATTGGAGGCCAGGACCTTATTATTTTTTAGGTTTGACCAATACACATGACAACCACTAATAACTATATCAAAATATAAAAATAGAGCCATGGGCTCTGTAGCTCATCAGAATTTTAATGATTTTTTTATCTAAGGTTGAATATCTAAGTTATCTCAAGTAATACATTGTTAACAAGCAAAATAATATTGGTTTTAGATCATGACCACTGTGACCCACATTTGGAGTCACAGGGTCACCAATCCTACAATTAAGAATCACCTACACAACATTTCACCTTTTTGGAGCTTTACATATAAACTGGAGAAGAAGATGAAAATAGGTTTTTGGGTCATGACCCGTGACCAAGATTGGGGTCACAGGGTCACAAAATCTACAATTTAGAATCCCCATTGGCCAAGGAGTCTGCACACAACTTTTCAGCTCTCAAGACCTTTTGGAACTGGAGAAGAAGATGAAAATAGGTTTTTAAGGATGTGACCCCTGTGACCTCATTTGGGGTCATGGGGTCACGAAATCTACAATTTAGAATCCACATTACCCAAGGAGTATGCACACAACTTTTCAGCTTTCTAGACCTTTTGGAACTGGAGAAGAAGATGAAAATAGGTTTTTAAGGATGTGACCCCTGTGACCCCATTTGGGGTCATGGGGTCACGAGATCTACAATTTAGAATCCCCATCGGCCAAGGAGTCTGCACACAACTTTTCAGCTCTCTATCCTTTTGGAACTGGAGAAGAAGATGAAAATAGGTTTTTAAGGATGTGACCCCAGTGACCCCATTTGGGGTCGTGGGGTCACGAAATCTACAATTTAGAATCCCCATTGGCCAAGGAGTCTGCACACAATTTTTCAGCTCTCTAGACCTTTTGGAACTGGAGAAGAAGATGAAAATAGGTTTTTAAGGATGTGACCCCTGTGACCCCCTTTGGGGTCATGGGGTCACGAAATCTACAATTTAGAATCCCCATTGGCCAAGGAGTCTGCACACAACTTTTCAGCTCTCTAGACCTTTTGGAACTGGAGAAGAAGATGAAAATAGGTTTTTAAGGATGTGACCCCTGTGACCCCCTTTGGGGTCATGGGGTCACGAAATCTACAATTTAGAATCCACATTACCCAAGGAGTATGCACACAACTTTTCAGCTTTCTAGACCTTTTGGAACTGGAGAAGAAGATGAAAATAGGTTTTTAAGGATGTGACCCCTGTGACCCCATTTGGGGTCATGGGGTCATGGGGTCACGAGATCTACAATTTAGAATCCCCATGGGCCAAGGAGTCTGCACACAACTTTTCAGCTCTCTAGACCTTTTGGAACTGGAGAAGAAGATGAAATTAGGTTTTTAAGGATGTGACCCCTGTGACCCCCTTTGGGGTCATGGGGTCACGAAATCTACAATTTAGAATCCCCATTGGCCAAGGAGTCTGCACACAACTTTTCAGCTCTCTAGACCTTTTGGAACTGGAGAAGAAGATGAAAATAGGTTTTTAAGGATGTGACCCCTGTGACCCCCTTTGGGGTCATGGGGTCACGAAATCTACAATTTAGAATCCCCATTGGCCAAGGAGTCTGCACACAACTTTTCAGCTCTCTAGACCTTTTGGAACTGAAGAAGAAGATGAAAATAGGTTTTTAAGGATGTGACCCCTGTGACCCCCTTTGGGGTCATGGGGTCACGAAATCTACAATTTAGAATCCCCATTGGACAAACAGTCTGCACACAATTTTTCAGCTCTCTAGACCTTTTGGAACTGAAGAAGAAGATGAAAATAGGTTTTTAAGGATGTGATCCCTGTGACCCCATTTGGGGTCATGGGGTCACGAAATCTACAATTTAGAATCCCCATTACCCAAGGAGTATGCACACAACTTTTCAGCTCTCTAGACCTTTTGGAACTGAAGAAGAAGATGAAAATAGGTTTTTAAGGATGTGACCCCTGTGACCCCATTTGGGGTCATGGGGTCACGAAATCTACAATTTAGAATCCCCATTGGCCAAGCAGTCTGCACACAACTTTTCAGCTCTGTGGAGTCATTGGTTCTGGAGAAGAAGTCGAAAAAGCGAAAAGTTTACGGATGGACGGACGGATGGACGGACGGACGGACGCCGGACACCATGCCATGCCATAAGCCCATCGGGCCTTTCAGGCCTGATGAGCTAAAAACTATAAAAAGAATAACACAAACTCCTCGCAATGTGACGTAAACCAGATTTAGCATGGTAGTTTAACCCTCTTAGTGCCTGGGAATATTTAAATAGAAATAGATCTAGTAGGGATTGATCATTGATGCAATATAAACTGGGCCCATAGTAGAGGTCCGGCCATTATTTGAGGCCCGGCTCTTATTGACCTTTAGGTAGGCCTACCTTTACCCCCCAGCTGCTATTTGAGGCCCGGCCCCTATTAGAGGAAATACGGTAATAACTTTTTCATAAAACTCAATAATTTGGTATCAAACTTGCTTTAGCTCGTTCAGTACTAAATTAAAGACTCGTTGAATCAAAACGGTATTAACTGGAAAGTTGTTTATCTATCTATGTATATATTATGATGTGTTATTTTAATGTTTAAAATATATCTCAACGTGAGACTATTCTCTTCATGGTTGTCTCCCTTTGACTTGAGTTCTAGCTTAATCTGGAATTATCTCTCTTTCACTGTCTTAATTGCAAGCACATCCGCATGGCTTTCTCAGTAACCATAATTAAGTAAAGTAAAGGTGATCAGATCTAGATCGTATGGACGTTAAACCTTAAAGGAAGACAGCTGGTTCATGTATGTCAGAAATCATGGAAGCTCTTATCAAACAGATGCCTATTAGTTTGGAATATAGATGGAATATTAGTTGCTTAGTATCTTCTATGTATTATACTGTATTTCCTCTAATAAGCGCCCAGACACCTATTTTTTCAGCATCCCTTGACCCCCCCGGCAGTTATTAGAGGCCTGACGCTTTTTTTAGACCCAACGCTTATTTCTTCAATGGAAATTTTAGTTAACTAAGGAAGCATTAATCTAATGGTTTAGACCCAGTACTTATTAGAGACCCAGCGCTTGTTAGAGGCCGGGCACTTTTGTTTTCAACTACCCTCGACCCCGGTGTTTATTAGAGGCCTGGCACTTATTGGAGACCCGGCGCTTATCAGGGGGAATACGGTTTATATGATGATTGATCCAAAACAACCTTGCAGTGAGCCTTGAACTCCCTCTCCTGTCTCTTGAGGTTTTCGTTCATCGCTACCAGCGAGCGCAGAGTCGTCAGAATCCTGCAGCACAAGAACACAACATCAGATGGAATTATCTTCCAAGGGACTGATGGCAACAATTAATAACTGCCAATTTGATTTCAGAATATGATCTGAAGTACATCCTCAACTTCCAAAGTCTGTAAGTGCAAAGTGTAGACCTTGTGATCATAGCAAAGGAGGGTCAGAGACCTGGGTCTAGATTTTCGAAGCTCTCTTAGTGCTAAGATTGTCATAAGCCAATGTTAATGTGTTGTACTTATGAACATATTAGCACTAAGAGATCTTCGAAAATCTAGGCTCTGGGTAGGTTAGATGTTTGAAGTAATGCTCGCAAACATATGTTCAAGCAATAGGTTCATAACTTCAACGTTTATACATCCAAATAGGGACATAAAAAGTATATTTTCTTCAAAGAAATGTGCTTTGCTAAGATTGTTTATGTCCCAAGACAGGATCACATCGGTGATGGACTCACCCTTGGTTCTCCTCCGTCTCCACCTCCGACAGTCTCTCCATCTCAGAGTCTATATTCTGGCTCTGCTCCCGCACCTGTAGTATCAATAGGTTTGTCAAATCTATTTCTTCTTATAATAACATGCACAGGTATTCTTAGTGTGTGTGTCTAAAGCTGAGACATGGAATGTTAACTTTGACTGCAGTCTGATTAAAATCAACCCTATTCCAAGGAATAAAATTTTCAAAATTATGCATCTACTGGGATACGAACAGATTCTGTAGATTCCTCCGAACGATATGAGTTTGCATCCCGGTAGATGCACTATTTTGCAATTTTTATTCCTCGGAAATCTATTTTAATCAGACTGACTTTGACTGATACCGTTTTAGTGATCAAAATAACTGCCTGCCCTTCGGTCAAATGCTGGCTATTTTCAGATGGGGGCCATTTGCATAAGTGGCTAGCAAGCCCGTCTGGCAAATGTGATTTTTGATAAACGAAGTGCCAATATACTGCAGGGCCTGTTTAATTTTAGAAGAAACTGGTTGATTTTTGAAATGACAAGTCCTGATTGCCAGTCGAAACTCATCCTCGGTAACCCATGGTATTATTTTCCCCATGGGAAACCTTATCAGAAAAACCTGTACTAAAATTACCCGCCCTTGGCCGGCGTGACGAAGTTAGTAACCAAAGAAAATGCTCAATAGGATAAGACGGAAATGGTCAAGGGAGATAACCGGTGACGGATGGCTAACAAAATGACCTCGCATGCTTTGCAACGAAGTGATAGGAATTGTCATTGGTTCGCAGGTCCAAGCTGCGTAGCAGTTTGATTGGCTCACGCCGGCCGAGGGCGGGTAATTTGAGTACAGTCCCATGGGTGATAAAGTGGAGAGTATCGGAGCATATATAAAACCATGGGTAACCGAGGATGGTCGACACTAAAAGGTATCTCAAACAATGTTAAAGACTGTGATGGATATTGCGAGCATTCTATAAAATTGTGTTGTTTCCATATTGATCAGTTGTTTCCAATGTGCATGAAAGATCCACAACCCAGTATCTATTATACTTGGGTCTTCTAAGGGAGATAACTCTGTATCACATATGCATACCACTAATGAAAAAATATAATTCTTGTATCAACTCAATGAGACCTTTTGAGGTAAGCTGAACACACACAAGGATGGAATGTCGATGTCAATAATTATAAACATCAACAAATCTCTGTTAGATATTTGACAGAATCATGAAATAAGGAAATAGTTAATCAGATTATTTAAGAGAATATTCTATCACTATTCAGACATACCTCTGTCAGTTTCTGCTGGGTATCCAAGTAAGTCTGGTGGAGTTCTGAATGTCTCGCTGTCACCTGCAACATTCACAAACATTAGAATTAGAACTTATAAAATAAACAAGCAAATAAAGGAAATTCAAACAGATAATTCAATAACAAACAGAAAACAGCCCATGTCCACAACGTAATCATAACCAATACTTATCCTGAATTTAACCAAATTGATAAATTGTCCTTGCATGCTAAAATCTCCTTCATAGCACTTTACTCTGATGGAATTGTCCTTTTGGAGCTGAGCTAATGACAACATCATTAACAAGCAAGCCTCGTGTATGTGCAGAAGCTACCCTCTAGAAGTTGACATACAATAGTGGAAAAACTGTTTTGACAGTTCAGTCAGATATGAATAACTAAGCAGATCGAGGCATAGATCGGAAGATAAATGAGGTCTGCAATTTATCAACAAACGCTACACAAAACCTTGTAGGTCTGTACACCAGTGTTTCAGCTACCCATTTACAGAGCTTGGTGGACTGAGTTCAGTGCAACTTCCCAATGCAAGGCATAACTCTTGCCAGTCTCCATTACTGGCTGATTTAGGCCTTGCAGTATTTCCTTAAGAAATCTGTGTTTAGAAATCCAGGCCCGCTATGCATTTCCAGTGCAGCGATTCACTGCCTCGACACAAGAAAGCGAGGGAAATACCGCAAGGGTTAAATCAGCCAGTAATGCAGACTGGCAAGAGTTATGCCTTGCGTTTGGAAGCTGAGTTCAGTGTTGATGAAGTGCCTTTCCCAAGGACACAACACAAGAGACCGAGGTCTAAAATTTTAGGTGCATCCACCAGGATTTGACCCCACGTCTTTGGTGTGCATGACTACCACTATACAAATTTAGTCCATAAAGAACTACTAAACCATAAGTGGCCTGCTTTATCTATTTCCTATTTCTGGAATAGCTGCATTATATTGAAAGTGTTCCTGTAGTTTTTGGATGATTTGGATGACTGGAAACATAACATGGTCCTTTATGAGTTCTCTCACCTCTTCCAGTTTGGAAGTTTGTTGTTCGATCTGTTTACGAAGCGCTGCAGTAACCCGTTTGTGTTGTTGAGCTCCGCCGACACGTTCCGTCTTCTCGATTTGCTCGATCTCTGCTTGCTGACGTTAGAAAAGGTAAATTGATAAAAAAAATCAAATCTAAAATTGGTTCAGGTGAAAACAGGACAAACTTATGGAGACATCTTCAGTGTAACTTGAGTTGTTTTCAAAATTTATTCATTTAGAGTTTTGATTTGAACTTAATTTTATTAGTTCCAACTTTCAAATTTAAGTTAAAATGGTTAGAATTCATACATCTGTCTACGTGTTAGTATTGCTTGCATTAGTCAAAACTGTTTTGAATTGACAAAGTAAATAAGTTTCAAGATTGTTACTCCTGAAAATGTGTTAGAATTAAACCATCGGAACGGTAAGGGTAAAATCTTACATAAAAATGGTTAATTTTACAACTTTCACTTCAGAAATTGCATCACTTGAATGAGGTTTGATAGACACATGATTTGTTAGTCAATTCTTTTTATAAAAAAAAAAATTGTCAACAGAGTATGACCCATAATCAGAGTCTTTCAGACATTTTCACTACTCATTATATATCCAAAACCAATTTATTTCCCAGTCAACATGTATTTCATATCTACATATTTGAGCATAGAACGAAAAAAAATGCGACTTTATCAATTGAATATTAGAAAATGCATGGATGAATGTCTTGAATAATTGAGGCTCTGAAAAAGACATGATTAATACCAACATTATGCGCCGATTTCAACAAACATTTTTATCTTGAAAGTCGATAAATAAGACTCTAGAAATATTTCAAACAAGCATGCAAAACTATCAAAAGCAACTCTCATGCACTGTATTGCCTGGCATGAGCAAAATAAAATTCAAAACCATGGAAACAGGTATTTACTGAATCTTCACTGCACATATGACAACTATGACAACTATGACAACTTACTTTTTCAGCATACTCTGAAGCGATCTGTTGAATTTCTTCAGATTGCATGCCGACAATGGACCCAACAGCACTGGCAGTTAGCTTTCCCTGAACGACATTGAACAAGGGGGGATAATCATGCAGTGCTTCGACAGGAAGCAGCCCACAAAAACATTTGTAACAAGGTGATAACAACAGAGACAGAGACGGAGAGAACAGGGTGATGGGAAGGAAAGATGGAGAAAGTAAAGGTTTTGCCAAAATTAGTAATTTTTTAATGAAAAAAATAAACAAAATAAAAGAGACTTGTTTCAAGAGAATGATTTGTTTTTTAATATAAGATTAAAGGAATAATATTTTTGGCTGTTGTTTCCTTTGAAATCAATCGTTATATGAAATCAGCAGGAATGTTTTCTGCATTGAAATGAGAGCTGCAATAAGTTTGAAAATGATATCCAATTGATTGAAATATAAATTTGAAAGCTTGATGCAATAGCAATCCATTATAATGTTGATTCAGAAATTGGTACAGAATTTTAGCTCAAAGATGATTATAGAAGTATCAAATCTAAGCCAAGCAGAAGTATGTAATCAAGGTTTGAATGCAGTAAAAATTATGTTCAAATGAGTTTTAGTTAAAACGAAAATGTTATGAAAACATTGAATGGATATATTTATTTAAAAAGACATGCATAATTGAAACATAATAATTACTGAAAGTATTAGAAAATAACGTTGACAGACATAATTATTACGAGTAATTGATCATGTTTTATGAACAAATATAAATCCTACAATAAGATCACTGTTCACTGAACAATAGTGCATAGCGCTAAAAATACTCAACCTTCAGGTTTGGAATGAACTGACTACAAGCTAAAGTTAGTAGAAAATTTTATTTTTCAAACGTTAAAATTTTGTCAAGATATTGATTTACCCAGTGCTCAAATATTTCGAAACCAGTCAAATTTTAACAAAAAATCAAAACCCTGAAGAATTCTAAATTTCGCCAAGATACCTCACTGTATTGTATAGCGCGAATACACAATACTGTACTGTATAGCTCTAAATCACTGTACTGTATAACATTTAACTGTACTGTACAGCAGTGATGCACTAGCCTAGTCCTTGTCTTACAGAACATGCTGACTAGTGTTGACTACTGCGTTGTTGCTATGGCAACTCACCTCCTGTGCCCCTGTGGCGGACATACTGCTCATCAGAAGTTTGATTCTTCGCTTTGAAAAGAAAATAAAACTTTTAAGATAAATAATCATACAGAAACAGAATTTAAAATGTACATATTTTTGTGTGTAAAAATACAGACAATTTGTAAAACAGGGAAAGTACACTTGGATTCGGAACATGTATAATGACATAATTTTTATATGGTTTGGATCATTTTCTATTCAGTACCGAACCACGAATAGAAGAAAGCTCAATAACCTATCAAATCTAATTTCTTCTTTCCCTTTGTTTATAAAACTTATAATGAATGTAAAAACTGCAAATAAAAATTACATTTCATGAAATAAATAACATGAAATCAGAATACAGTAAACTGACATTACAGTCTTTAAAAAAATATTCCATTTGTTTCACTCTTATGGCTTTGTTTCATAAGTTACATAAAGACATTAAAGGTAGATTTGGAACTCCTGACATCCCAGCATGCACCTCACCTCCTCCTCTTCCTGTGTCTCTTCAGTAGATTCAGGTACTTGTTGCCCTGACAACCCAGCCGCTACTGCCTTCTTCTTAGCAGCTTTCTCATCTTCCTGTCCCACAAAAAACATATCTTTAGACGTTGATGTTTCTAATACAGGTCCGATTCTTTGTAGTTGAAAAGTGTTTAGGAATTTAAAGATTGAGTTATATAGCTGACTGGCCGCCATCTTGCATTTTTGCATTACATGGCATGAAAAAATTCGAACAAACCTGTATAGGTTCCAGATTCTTTGAAGAGGATCCTCCTTGGGGTACTTATTGCATAAAATCCTAGATTTTAGATATATGACAGGTTGTAACTATATTTTCCACATAAAATTAGTTAAAAAACTAAAAAAACGTACTTTGGGTCACCCCTTTCGAGCCTCACCCCTTACGGTTGTCATGCAACCAAGGGCGGTAACCCTAACCTCACCACTTTCCAATCCAGTCATGCAGGCTGAATGAAGGGGAGGTGGGTGGCCCTACCCCAAGGAGGATCCTCTTCAAAGAATCTGGAACCTATACAGGTTTGTTCGATTCTTTTTCAGAAGGGATCCTCCTTGGGGTACTTATTGCATAAGACAGACTCCCAAAGATTAAATCAATGGCAGTGGCATTCAGACTGCACCCGAGAGAGTACAAGAGATTACTCACCCAAAGTACAAAAATGGATCCACCATGGGCTATAACCTCAATGACCTGGGGATTACGTGGCGCACTCTCAGTCGCCTTACAGGTCTGAAAACCCCGCCCCCCCCCCTTTTTTGTAAGAGAGAAGATGAGGACAAAAAATCCCATAGCAAAGATCACCCCACGGGAGTCCTCAGCCGGGGAAATAACCGTGGGATAAAGGACTTGGGCCCTTAGTATCAACGGATATTAGTGGCGTTAGTTAATAATTAAAAACAACAGATCGACCAACCCTCATCAGCTCATTCAGCTAGGGGGTTGACGACTCTGCCCACCGGAGAGAACTGTCTGACCAAACCGAGCACGCTCGCCCGAGAGCCTGTCGAGTTGGTAATGACGAATGAACGTGCTAGGCTGGCTCCAGATAGCAGCGGAGCAGATCTCTTCGATAGGCAGGGCCGCTGCGTACGCCTTGGACGTCGCGACTGCTCTAACCGAATGAGCCTTGAGGTCACCTGGGGGCTCACGGCCCTTGTGAACATACGCTAGGCATACTGCCGAGACAATCCATCTCGAGATTGACTGTTTAGAGGCGGGCAAACCTTGTTTACCTCCACCGTAACAGCAGAAAAGCTGATTATCCCTACGGATAGAGGCTGTTCTCTTAACATATGCTCTCAAGGTCCTGCGCACGTCTAGGATGTGATCGTGCGAGGCCTGAGAGCCCGAAGCTGCCGGCTGTCTAAGCGCGGGCAATTCAATGGGGGCCGACACATGAAAGGAGTGGGCCACTTTTGGTCGGTAGGAGTCTGGCAGCCTGATACTGACTCTGTCCCTGTGGAAGACTGTGAGATCGGGATCGGCAGACATAGCATGTATGTCGCCTACCCGTCTGCCAGACGCCACCGCCACTAGAAAAGCTGCCTTCCAGGTCAATAACTGGAGAGACAGTGAAGACAAATCCCTGAACCTAGGCCCCGATAGCCAATCGAGGACTATTGAAAGGTCCCACACTGGGCTGATCCGCCTCACAGGAGGCCGGATCCTGTCCACGCCTGCTAAAAAACGCTTGACCAATGGATGGGCACCCAAAAGAGCGCCGTCCACCGGGACATGAAAGGCTGAAATAGCCGTGGAATAACCTCTGACAGTCGATGCGGCCAAGCCCGCATCCAATCTAGACTGCAGAAACTCCAGGACCAACACTAGATCTGCAGAAAAGGGATCGAGTACGTCCCTATCTGCACACCAGCGCGAATAGCAGGCCCATCTATCTTCATATTGAATGTTCGTTGAATCCCTCCTCGAAGCCAGTATTGTGTCTGCAACTCGTGCAGGAATACCGCTACTTTGGAGGCGATTCCGGACAGAGGCCAAGCCACCCACTGCACCCTGGGGTTGGGGTGGGGGGCTCCGTCCTGGGACAGAAGTCCCGGCCGACACGGTAACAGAACAGGTGGCATAGCCAGAGACCTGAGTACCTGTGGAAACCAAGTTTGCGCTGCCCACAGAGGTGTGATTAGCACCAGCAGACGCGGAGGATGAGTGGCTAGACGGGCAAGGACTTTGGAGATCAGAGGCACTGGTGGGAAAGCCCACAGAACTCTGTCTGTCCAGTCCAGTTCGAATGCATCCTGGGATAGAGCCCGAGTGTCGGGTATCCTGGAGCAAAACTGGGGTATCTGAAAGTTCGTCCCTGACGCAAACAGATCCACCTGGAATGACCCGTATAACTGGGAGATAGTCTCGAATATCTCTCGATCCAGTAGCCACTCGTGGGGGGCAAGGATCCGGCGAGACAGAGCGTCCGCTCGGATATTGTCCACCCCTGGTAAGTACACTGGCAGAACCGTGGTGTCGACCTCGTCGCACCAAAGGAAGAACTGCCACGTCTCCTCCAGGAGGGACGGAGAAACCGTCCCGCCCTGATTGAGGATGTAAGCCATGACGGTCCTGTTGTCCAGCTGAAGCCGGACCACCTGACCCCTCACCTGATCTCTCAGATGTTGCAAGACTAGCCTGGCCGCCCTGAGTTCTAACACATTGATGTGCATCTGAGACTCGGCTTGTGACCACAGGCCCGAGACCGTACGAGATCCCAGAACCCCGCCCCATCCCGTGAGGGAGGCGTCGGTCTGAACAGTCAGGGTCAGCGCCGGAGCCTGCAGGGGGTAACCCCGAGTCAGGTGATCGACATTGGTCCACCAAGAGAGGTGTGGTAAGACCCACCCCGGAGTGACGAGCAGCTTCTCGTAAGACTCCGAGTGGGACCACAGACCCGCCAAAGCTTGTTGGACGGGCCTCATGCGGAGCCGGGACCTCCAAACCACGTCTATGGTCGCTGCCATGACTCCGAGGAGCTGGAGCCAGACCCGAGCCGTGTGGGTTGGAGCGCTGAGAAACGAGTTCACAGCCCCGAGGATCTTCGGGACCCGGTCCGGGGCCAGGGATACGATCCCCGGCTCCGTCCGGAACCTGGAGCCCAGGAAGACTAAGTCCCGTGATGGGGCTAGCTCCGACTTTTTGAGATTCACTATCCACCCCAGCGAGACCAACGTGTGCAGAATGGCCTGGGTGGACTCGTGGTTCTGTAGCTGAGACAGCGCTCTGAGGAGCCAGTCGTCCAGGTAGGGATGACAGCACCTGCCCTGAGACCTGGCTACCTGAGCAGCTACCAGCATGAGCTTGGTGAATACCCTCGGAGCCGTGGAGATTCCGAAGGGTAACACCCTGAACTGATAACACTTCCCGTCGAATGCAAACCGCAGAAACTTCTTGAAGTCTGGGTGCATCGGTACGTGAAGGTAAGCGTCTTTGAGGTCTATGGAGGATAGCCACTCCCCGACCTGCACTGACGAAATCACAGACCTTAGAGTCTCCATCTTGAACGATGGTACCTCTATGAGTTTGTTCATGATCTTTAGATTTAGGATAGGTCTGAACCCTCCGCCCTTCTTGGTCACCAGGAAGTATGTGGAATAATATCCGCTCTCTTCCTGGCCCACAGGCACTAGCTCTATCGCAGCCTTGCTCAGCAACGCTTTGACTTCTGAGCGGAGGATGTCCACCTTCTCCGGCGCGGAGGGCACCTTCGTGTGCCGCACCCCGGTAAATGAAGGTGGACCGCGCTTCCACTGTGGCATGTGGCCTTCCCTGAGTGTGGACAGGACCCAGGTGTTTGACGTGGCCTTGGCCCAAGCGTCTATGAACCTCGACAGTCGGCCGCCAACAGGGATGTGTCCCAATAAGCATAAGGTGTCCGTCTCCGGCGGCACTCCGGCCCCCGGAATTTTGGACACCCCGAGCGGTACGGGAGGAGCTAGGAGCCCTGGTTTGGCTTCCCGCGCCCCCGAAACCCCTGCTTGCCAGATGGCTGCTGGTGTTTCCCGCCACGTTTCTTGGGACCCTTGCCCCTGCCCCCAGCTTGATTCAGACTAGCTGACATCCAAGCTGGTTTCCCAGTCGGCGCTGAGGAACGAGCAGAGGGAGGGTTGGACACGCACGACACCTGCACGGAGAGAACCTTAGAGGTCTCCCGGCAGGTCGTGACGACGTCCGCGGTGTCCCGGAGTACCTGCTGAGCCCCCGGGAAGAGCGTAGAGCCGACCCGGAAAGGCAAATTCAGCAGGGACTGCTGGGTTGACGGCATCCAAGTTGACGCCGACAACCACAGCTTGCGCATTCCCACCACTGCGCATGCCATCTGGTTAGCCGAACACTTGATAGAGTCGCGCGCCAGATGGCCACCGACCGCGGTAAGCTGCCCGAGGAGCTCAGAGGAAGAATTCCCCGAGACCTCAACCTTCAAAGCGAGCTGGTCCTGCATGGAGGCCAGGTACGCCTGATGGACCGCAATCTGGAGTTGCTGGGCGGCGTTACGATACTGATCTTCATAGTACCGATACACCACCTTTAACTCAGATGCTCCAACAGTGAAGGGTGGCAGCCGCCGACCTTGCCTACCGACCGAGGGTGTAACCCTAGGCCGGTGCAAAGAAACCGCGGTAAACACGCAGTCCCCCACCAACGGAATATCGAACAAGCCTTCCTCCCCCAGCTGATACCGCCTAGATAAGTAGCCTAGATCGGCGGTAGAGCGGGCACCAGCTAGGAGGGGATCGACTAGCTCGTCCATTAGTGAAGGGAGCACGCGGAGCCCCACTACGGGAGCCTTGCTCTTAGCGAAGGCCTCCCCCGACAAGCGGTAGTCCATGTCCTCGGGCTCGGGGACCGGGGCAGCAACACCAGGGATAGCCTCCGCGATCAAGCCACGGAGGTTCCTGATGGCAGCGGCAGCTGATAAAGAACCCGAGTCCTCCCGAACCTCATCGACGTCCATGAACTCGATCCCCGTTCGCTCCGAGAGGCCGGAGCCAACCTCGGAGTCCACAAGGAAAGAGTCACGGGCGTCGACAAGGCCCCGAGAGAGCCCGTCAGCTGTCGCCGGCTGTCCCGAGTCCCCAGCTCGAGGACCGAGCTCGAGTGGGTTCCCCGAGACCTTGGTCCAGGGGATGCTCTTGGGTCCCATGTGCGATCCGGAGGACCCCGACACTAGGCCGGGGGTCTCGGAGCACGGGGCAGGGTTCCGAGCACGCTGATCCTGAAGCACAGGAGGCGCCTCGTACCCTGGAGTAGAGGTGGTAGCCGTCACCTGGGAACCAACACCAAGGAGTGGTTCCAGGTTAGGCGGGGCCAGCGGTCCCCCAGACGAGACCTGCCCGAAGCCAGGTGTCTGGGAGTGCTGGTGTGTTTGTGTGTTGTTGTGGGGCTCCATGCTCCGCAGGGGTGAACCTGGGAGGTGGGGACCCCGGGGAGAAAGCGTGCCTTGGACTATGCCGAGATCGAGTTCTCCCCTTGCCGGAGTAGCATCGGGCTCCCGACTCGGGGCCCGGAGCTCCGTACGGAGCCCCGAGACCGCCGAGTCAATCATAGCCTTCATCTGCTGTGTTATGGTTGCAGTGAATTGTGACATATCAAACAGGTTAGTGTTAGATGTTACATTAGTTGTTGTTGGGGTGGGAGGGTGGGTACATTCCCCAGCTGAGGCCCCCCGCTGGTCCTCGACTGAGTCGGCCTCGGATGAAGAACCATCGAGGACCGGCTTGATCGAGGACACAGTCGCGGAGGCCGAAGCCTTACCTTTACCTTTCTTACCACTAAGCTTAGCTGCTTTGGCTAGCTTCTTAACCTTAGATGGAGGGTCGAGGTTCGCTATGTCCTTGTTCTGCATCAAGGCACCAGCAAAAAACTTCAGGTCAGCATCCCGTCTGGCCCTGGCCTTAGGGGTGAAAGCCTGGCAGATATCACACTTTACAGGGTGATGAAAATCCTGTGCGAGACAGCGCAAGCACTCGTCATGCCCGTCCGTTATGGAGACAGGTCCATTACACAGGGAACACGGCTTGAAAGGCTAGAAACAAAATAGCCATTCAAGACCGATCCTTGCAACATGCGTATATATATAATTTCTTAAAGAATATATATACAAATACATGGGGGAATGAGATGTAATTGTTTTGTAACATGCATGTAAAAAACAATAGCAGAGGCGAATGGCAAATGCGAAGTTGTACAAACGTAAACAAACATGGCCACACCCCTAAACATCACTGGAAGAAAAAGAACATGTAATTTTCTAAATTGCATGCAGGCCAGTGGGCTATTCGAAATACTTACAGAAATCGAATATGAAACCCCAAAATATATATATATAAACGTGGAAAGCCCAGATCTAACCAAATTCCACGATCAAAACATATCGATCGAGAAAAAATGGCCGCCATCTTGGGTCGACTTTCCCGCCATGTGCGCGAAAGTAAGTTACAAATACACGAAATCTACGACTAAAACCGTGAAGCCATTCGACCCTACTGTAAAAAGGTAGAAGTTACCACACATACAGATTGCTTTTGGGCCATTTTCTTCAAGATCGGAAGACGTAACTCAGAAAACTTGAGAGCAAAAACTTCGTGCGACCAGTCAACTAGAATGACAGATTGGAAAGTGGTGAGGTTAGAGTTACCGCCCTTGGTTGCATGACAACCGTAAGGGGTGAGGCTCGAAAGGGGTGACCCAAAGTACGTTTTTTTAGTTTTTTAACTAATTTATGTGGAAAATATAGTTACAACCTGTCATATATCTAAAATCTAGGATTTTATGCAATAAGTACCCCAAGGAGGATCCCTTCTGAAAAAGAATCTGTTTTTTAACTAATTCAAAAAAAATTTAAATAAAAAACATATGTATTGATAGAATATTCACTCATTAAATGAATCAACAAATCATTAAATTAATCAACAATGTTTTGTTGTGCTGTAGCAAAACTTTCCAAACTTGTAGCACCGATGAATGGCTTCACTTAGCATTTTTAATTTTGAATGAATGTGCAGTAGCCTTATCAAATTTTCAAATGAAAAGTCATTAAAATATTACCCTCTGTAATATGTTTCGCCTGGATTGTGCAATAAACGTTTAGAACTATTAACATATATGTGTGTAAACAAGAATATTCTCTTGAATTTCGTTTCCAAAAATATCCTGATAGAACTCATTCTTTAAATTCACAAAAAGTACCAATTGAAGAGACTTTAAAATCAATCCATTAGTTTGGTGTTCCTTTAGTTGGTATATTCTTATAGATCAAATCATGCACCCTGTTAATGAAATTCCAGGCAATCTCATCAACACTGACAGCAGTGAGTTTGGTACTATCCATCATCGATGGTGTCATGGTGAAATATGAGTATATTTATGTGTTTATTATCAAGATATGAAAAGCCAGAAAAACAAATCCATGGAAGCTCTCATCAATTGTCTCTGCCTCTCCGAGTTTCGTACCCGTAAAATAATTTTACAAGGTTACTTTAATTAGTTATTGTAATTAAAGTGCTGAATGGCCAATTCATCGGAATCACAACTCATAAACAAAGGAAGTAATTCCAGTGTGATCACTGATATAAGGGTCTGAACAAATCTATATATTGATATTGATATGGATATGGTTGATTTAGTCAAATATTCATATATTGATAGAATATAGCAAATATAACAAACAACAAACCTTTTCATCCTTTGGCGTTTTACTTGCACCGTACCGTCTGGAACATAACATCATTAACATCAGATAAACACCTCGAAAGTAGCTTGGGGATGGGGGTGCTGAACGAAATAGAACCCCGGGGTGATATTCAAGGAAATGTGATATTCATCTTTTATATGTTTTTCAATGAGTTTTAAAAACATCTCGACAAGTAGTGATTAGTGAGCAGAGTTTTTATCACAAACGGAAATCGCTATGAAGCCAAAATATTTGGTCGGAAACCAGTGAAATAATACAAATAATAGATCTTAAGGATAAATAAATTTGTTACACAGCATTGGACAGGGCGTAGGGACTGTAAGACCCTTGTATATTCCCTATTTCCTTCGGGTGCGCCTCAGGAAAATACGGAATATACAAGGGTCTTACAGTCCCGTACACCCTGTCAAAACAGCGTGTAACTAATGTAGGTGGAACAAGGAAGTTTGGAAGGGGAGGTTCATATATTGAAAGGGGGTTGGGGTTAGCCCTGGGAGATTTACATGGAGATCCGCAGGTAAAGGGTTAAAGAAGAAGCACCACACCTGCCGTACTCCAGCAACGTAGAATGGACTCGGGTTTCCTCGTCTCGCAGTTTCTCAACATGGCTGCGTTTGTATCTTCGTTCTGGCTTGTATGAGTCCTGGAATTTAAGATGTTTTTGTTAAACACTCATCCCCGGATACATTTAAGGTTATAGTTGATATAGTTTGGTATTAGAATATCAAAGACAGGTACTAATACCCCATTCTTGAATTATTTTGCAAAATGTAAAAAAAATTTATTCACAAAAAGAAACATCAGATATGATGTTAAATCATATTCCAATTACACAACATTTAAAATTCTTTATTTTGTCAGGTAAATCCATTTATTTTTAAATAATAAATAAATAAAATTGGGTTAATCAGTAATACAATGTACAGGGCCTTACCTTGACGTCAGATACCGTGCCCAGTGACTTGGGTTTGAGTTCTTCAAAAGTCTTGTCCTGAAAATGGAAGATTTTACAAGTAAAATTTACTAGTTTTGTTGATGATAATGTGATGTGTAGTGTTGAGAAAAGATTTGTGCATATCAGCTCCTGTATAGAGAAGGTTTACATACAAGGTTTACATACAAGGTTTACATACAAGGTTTACATACAAGGTTTACATACAAGCTCTACATACAAGGTTTACATACAAGGTTTTAAAACAAGGTTTACATACAAGGTTTACATACAAGGTTTACATACAAGGTTTACATACAAGCTCTACATACAAGGTTTACATACAAGCTCTACATACAAGGTTTACATACAAGGTTTACATACAAGGTTTACATACAAGGTTTCAGTCCATCTTGCACCAACTACATGCCCTTTAATCAATTTTAAAATGGTATTCAAGAAATATTTGTTGACAAATCACGGCAAAGAAAAACAATGAAATGGAAATTTTGAATTCACTCATCCCAATTTCAGCAATTAAAGGTTTCAACTATGTAATCAATCCCAATATTTGCCTGTATGCCTGTAATCTTTGACTCTGTACTTAAAAAAAAATAAAAAAATAGAGCCATGGGCTCTGTAGCTCATCAGAGTTTATTTTGTTTGATGATGAAGACAGAAATATGCTGTCTCAATATAATGCACAATCCCTAACCCTGACAAATCTTAGTCTTGAAATTGAGCGAGAGCACTCAGCAAGGTCAACACACAGGAGATTATGCAATATTCTGTCCCCTTGGCTCTGGTTACAAGCCAGCTGTGTTTTTTGTGTTTTACCGCCAAATTATGTAATAGACTCTTGCTTGCACTAAACACTGGCAGCACTGATCTAACTGTATAAGGCTTAAAGAGAACAGGCAATGTGATGAATATCATGGTACATAGTACAATTTTGAATCACCTTGGCTAAACAATCTCGGTTCTAAGCCTTGTCATCCAAACATCTAAACATCCTGAACAAAATATTCCTTCTAGTTTGTTCTGGATGAAAACAGGATTTTAGGTAATGGCCTGTGAGGCCCTTATTATGGGCCACAGGGTCACCAAATCTACAATTTAGAATCTTCATTGGCTAAAGACTCTTTACACAACATGACAACCTTCTAGGTCTTTTCGTTCTGGAGAAGAAGATGAAAATAATCTTATCTTATCATTTCATCACCAGTCATATGCAGTATCTCATGTAAAATAAAAGAATTCTTAACTCCTCTTCAATTTAGTCCTTTATGCCTTGTCACAATTTTCAGTTCATAGGCTATTCAATAGTTCTCATTTCACATTGATTACATCAATTTGACAAACATGTCCACAATGTAGATTGTTATCTTAAGTCGACATACATTTCAAATCATTGTGATTGAAGTGTCATAAAATATCAGTTCAAAATTCATTTTCAAAGGGTTTTTTTAGGCTGTGGCCCATATTTGGGGTCACAGGGTCACCAAATTTACAAGTTTGAATCCCCATTGGCTAAAGAGTTTGCATACAATATTACAGCCTTCTAGATCTTTTTGTTCCGGAGAAAAAGATGAAAACAAGATTTTAGGTAATGGCCTGTGAGGCCCTTATTTGGGGCCACAGGGTCACCAAATCTACAATTTAGAATCTTCATTGGCTAAAGACTCATTACACAACATGACAACCTTCTAGGTCTTTTCGTTCTGGAGAAGAAGATGAAAATAATCTTACCATTTCATCACCAGTCATATGCAGTCCACATATCTCATGTAAAATAAAAGAATTCTTAACTCCTCTTCAATTTAGTCCTTTATGCCTTGTCACAATTTTCAGTTCATAGGCTATTCGATATTCTACCATGACATTGCTGGATACTCGATTCTGATTGGTTCTCCAGCAAAATCTAGCGTGATCAATTCTGGATTGAACCTCCTCTGATTTTAGCGCCGCTTCACCGCGTATTGACAAATCTACATTGTGACGTCACAATCTATCCGAACAAACGGCCGATTCTAAGGTGTGCTCTACTTGTGGAAATCAAAATAACTGATACAATCAAATTAATTTTTCCTGTAGCGTGTTTTAGAGTTACATCAGATAGATTAGCAAGGCAAACTGCGTCAGTATCGAGATCAATCCAAATAGCGACACTTGATGCAGTTGAGAAGGCGAGCAAACGCAATGTCATTGACGCAATGGTCAGCCGGATCTGAAAACCGAGCGTAACGTTTTGATGCAAAATAAGAAATACATATGTCATATCATCTGCACACCTACGTCGATAACTAGAATGTGCATTCCTTACCCGAATGAGACAATTACCATCACCTGTAACGCTTCCTTTTAATAAATACAAGTCCGCAAGCTCGTCATTCACAGCGACCGGCAAACGGTAGCCGCCATTTTGAACGTCGCGTGATATGCTTAGCGGGTTATTCCAAAAATGCGAACTTCAGGAAATACGAATCTTGATTTTGTGAACGCGAATGTTGAGAAAACAAAATGTAAACTCCCGTTATAAATGACAAATATATATATGATTTTTTTAAATGGTTAAAGAGAACTTGTAGGAGAAAACTCTGTGTATAACAACAATATTTTTGTACGAAATCGCTGCTGTTGTTACAAAGGATTTTTCGAACGTAATTCGGAGCTCGCGCCCTGCCGTTGTACGCACTGTCAGCATCCAACAAAAAGAGTTCCATGGTAAAACGGTCATGGTAGAATGGAGATAAACCTACTGTGTTTGAAAATCAGAGACATGTTATACTGGATTGATAGCGAGTAAATTTAAAATTGAAACCGAACGCGTAGCGTGAGGTTTCAATTTTAAATTTACTCGCTATCAATCCAGTATAACATGTCTCTGATTTTCAAACACAGTAGGTTTATCTCCTAAGTTCTCATTTCACATTGATTACATCAATTTGACAAACATGTCCACAATGTAGATTGTTATCTAAAGTCGACATACATTTCAAATAAAGTGGTTGAAGTGTCATAAAATATCAGTTCAAAATTCATTTTCAAAGGTTTTTTTTAGGCTGTGGCCCATATTTGGGGTCACAGGGTCACCAAATTTACAAGTTTGAATCCCCATTGGCTAAAGAGTTTGCATACAATATTACAGCCTTCTAGATCTTTTTGTTCTGGAGAAAAAGATGAAAACAAGATTTTAGGTAATGGCCTGTGAGGCCCTTATTTGGGGTCACAGGGTCACCAAATCTACAATTTAGAATCTCCATTAGCTAAAGACTCTTTACACAACATGACAACCTTCTAGGTCTTTTCGTTCTGGAGAAAAAGATGAAAATAATCTTATCTTATCATTTCATCACCAGTCATATGCAGTTCACATATCTCATGTAAAATAAAAGAATTCTTAACTCCTCTTCAATTTAGTCCTTTATGCCTTGTCACAATTTTCATTTCATAGGCTATTCAACAGTTCTCATTTCACATTGATTACATCAATTTGACAAACATGTCCACAATGTAGATTGTTATTTCAAGTCGACATACATTTCAAATAAAGTGAAAGAAGTGCACATAAATATCAGTTCAAAATTCAATTTCGACAGGTTTTTTAGGCTGTGGCCCATATTTAGGGTCTCAGGGTCACCAAATTTACAAGTTAGAATCCCCATTGGCTAAAGAGTTTGCATACAATATTACAGCCTTCTAGGTCTTTTTGTTCCGGAGAAAAAGATGAAAACAGGATTTTAGGTAATGGCCTGTGAGGCCCTTATTTGGGGTCACAGGGTCACCAAATCTACAATTTAGAATCCCCATTGGCCAAGGAGTATGTACATATAATTTCAGCTCTCTGGAGTCATTGGTTCTGGAGAAGAAGATGAAAATAGCTTTTTAGCTTATGACCCCTGTGGCCCTTATTTGGGGTCACATGGTCACCAAATCTACAATTTAGAATCCCCATTGGCCAAGGAGTCTGTACATAAAATTTCAGCTCTCTGGAGTCATTGGTTCTGGAGAAGAAGATGAAAATAGCTTTTAAGGTTATGACCCCTGGGGCCCTTATTTGGGGTCACAGCGTCACCAAATCTACAATTTAGAATCCCCATTGGCCAAGGAGTCTGTACATAAAATTTCAGCTCTCTCTCTAGAGTTATTGGTTCTGGAGAAGAAGTCGAAAAAGTGAAAAGTTTACGGACGGACGGACGGACGGACGGACGGACGGACGGACGGACGCCATCCCATGCCATAAGCCCATCGGGCCTTTCAGGCCTGATGAGCTAATAAACAAAAAATAATATTTGGAAATAAAATTGTTTTTACAAGAGTTGATGTTTATGTATTGAATTATTAAAACTGTCTGTGTTCATTGTAAAATCCACCTTGTTTTCATCCAAAAAAATTAAAAATTCAAATATGGTTTGAGATAAAGTTGTAAAGCATTCTAATAATAAGAATATAATTTGACTTGATTTTTCCATTTTAGGCGTCTGCTGGTCATCACATCAGCAGAAAATTAATTTAAGGCCAAATGGTGCACTTAAAATATTATATATTTGTTCTCAGAAAAGAAAACTTTTAATGCAAAATTATATCAATCTTCTGACAGTTGAGATTTGGATATTTGTCAGGTTATATGAAAATGCACTATTTGACATAAAACATAAAACAAACAAAGTCTGTCAAAAACACAGAGGTGTTTGAAAATACTGCAAGTCACAGCTTAAACTACTAGTATATATATAGCTGATACACAGTGCAAATATCCACATGTTTGTCAACTCAAGCAGTTACACCACACTGTTACTCTGCATGCTAGATTCTGGAGAGAAGTCAAAAACAAATTTGCCACACATAAAGGGATGTCTAGCCCAAATGTACGAACATCTGTCTCCATAAAACAAAGATATTTTTCAGATTTTTTATTGATTTTTTCCATTTTCATACTTTTCCATAAATTTCAAGATGAAAAACATTGTGCATTGTACGTGTCATGTCAAATATGGCATTTATCATACATGATTTCTACAAAACATATGGAGTGATGAGCAGAATATGTTTGGAAGCTTGTGTATTCACAATTTGAAAATGCAATCATTTGCGTTCTTTGGTAATATCTTATAATTTCTTGCTGTAATTGTTTAAAGTTTGGGTTAACTTTGTTTGCACCTAACAATATTTTCTGTTATTGATTGATTTCATAAAGTGTTACAGTCAGACCCTCTCTATCCTCATGATTTGGTTACAGTTGAAAACTGTCCAGAAAAAAATGTAGGATTATTAAGCAATCATCATTTGCATAGAAAAGCATAAAGACAATTTTAAATACTACTGTGCTCGAGGTCTGACTCTACTCATATTTCCACCTTTTTTTATTTTCACCTTCGTTGGACTTTATTTTCAAGAAAAATATGTTTTCTTGTGACATCAATTCGTTGCATTTTTGGTTTAAAACTGAAAATGTACCAAATAAAGGGTTTTGTACTGCAACAAACACCGAACCGTAGCTCAAGTGAACCGTTTCATTCCAGTGTTGCAGTTATTTCAAACCAGATTAATGAAATTGACAAAATAGGCGTCATGAGAGAGAGATGAAGTGATGGATGAGAAATGAGTTCTACAGATTTACACCTTCTTTGTTGCAAGAATGTGTTTTAGTGTACAGTGAATGGCCAAAAGTGATTCATCATTAGTGAATTTACCATAGACTTATATCTATATATATGTTATTTATACATTTACGGAGAGGGCTAGAAGTTTTCTATAATATATAACACAGATATTATGACAGACATATTTAAGTCTCACATGTATATAGTACATAGTATATGTACACATATAAAATAGGTAAAAATATATACAATGTAGATATAATATTATTATGCATATGGCTTATAAATAATCTAAAGCTATGAGTGGGAATGCTTTCCATGCTTGAATCTATAGTGGAGGTACATGCTTTCTCTAACAGATAGCAGTACAGAGTGTACACTCTTTGATCAGCTGTTGTTATCTGCTAGTTTGAGTTCATAGTGAACTCCATATATTTCAGTCGACATTTGATAAATGACATCGTCTGGTTCGGCCAAAGGTTAAATTCAGGCCACCATTTGTCAACAAGATATAGCCTCGGGCAATAGGCATAATTTCAATATGCAAATTATCTTTCTGCATCAAGTCGTGATAGTTTAGGAATCCTTACAAGTGTGGGTATTTATTATATTTCTTCATAACTACTAATACCAAATCTGTCAGGACCGAAGATTGGCACGTATTATCGCGAAATAATTTTTTTATGAAACATAATTAGTGCATCTTTAAGTCTCTGTGACCAGTGACAATGTCACTACTGGGAGGGAAATAGTTATTGTCATCATCACATGTGCATAATATAATATCATGTTGGCATAGTGACCACTGTTTTTGCTCACGTTCTTGTGTTTAATCATGATGTCATCGGTCAGGGTTCCCACATTTGTAGACAGTGCAAAATCTCATTAAAAAGGCCAAAAAGAATTGTTTAGTTGGTTTACGGATTCGCCTAACATGATTTGTTATAATTTAAAAAAAAATTCTACTGACAATCCTTAAAATAAAAATGTTGCCATGAAAAATCTCAGTTGTAAGTGCATAACAAAAACATGATTCTGATAAAATTTGTTGTCCAAGTATCACAATTCCTGTAAAAACATGAACAAATCAAATTCTCTATGTAATCTAACAATTTCAGCTTATGCCAAAAACCCATCTGGCTTTTCAATCGAAATTTTAAATACAAAAGTCATCAGAAGATGACATATCCCACTGGTCCCACATAATTTGTAAATCACATCTTTGACAGATAATTGTAATCAGTTAGTGGGTAATACACACACTGAGTAACTCAATTTCAGGTATGATGAAGAGTTTTGGAGCTGTGCCCCGGAAACCAACCTGTCTCTGAACAAAGTCCAAATTCAACACATTCTATGGAAACAAAATTTTTATTTTTAAATTCAGAAATCTGAAAATATCAAAAGGCACCACTTCAGTAGTAGGGTAATATACATTGGAAGTTTCAGAAAGATATCATGAATGGTTTTCGAGTTCTGCTCTGGAAACGAAATGATTACGGACGGACACATGATGCCATGCAATGCCATAAGCCCATCGGGCCTTTCAGGTCTGATTACCGGTAGCTAAAAAGCGAAACGTATGGATGGACGGATGGACGGATGGATGGATGGATGGATGGATGGATGGATGGATGGATGGATGGATGGATGGCTGGACAGACAGACGGACAGGACAATGACTATATCCGACGGTATAACATACCAGTGGGATAAAAAAGAGAAACTATCATAACAACATTAGTCGAGACTGATAGAAATAAATTTCACAACCTGCCACTTGATAAGAATGTCTAGCCTCACAGGTGTGCAGTCCTATGTAGCCTGATAACGATTTAAAAATGGAGGACGTCTAGATTGACTGAGAAATTTATAAGAGTTACTGACAAGTTGACTCCTGTAAACAGGTCACTCAGAATGGATTGGCAGTAGTTCATATTGGAGTTGCTGTGTCTTGCCTGAGATTCAGCTTTATCATGTAATAGAACTATTTTTGTTCATTTAAATGAAATACTAAGTTCAACTATTTTCCTTGACACCAACTAAACACTGATGCAAATTAATTATTAAGTGGTGGTGTTCCAGAGCAACCCCCCCCCCCCCCCCCCCCCAAAAAAAAAATGAGTGAACGCCACTCCCCCCCTTCTAAATTTCGGGATCTGCTTTTGATAATGTAAACAATTAAAAGAATGACTTGTTCCACAGTAGTTTTATTTAGCATCATTATAAATGATTGAGCATTGCTATACTTACTGATATCTTACTTTAATCACTATAATTTGTAAAATGATGTACAAACAATAAAGATTTCAAATCTTTAAGATGTATGATGAGTTGTAGATTTTCCTGAAGATAATCTTCAACCACATTCATATACATGTGGGACATTCAAATCCAAATTTCATTGTGTCAATAAATCTAAAACTTTAACAAATTATTTCATTGAAATTATCAAATTGAAAACAATCAAAATATCATAAAATACTTTTAGCAATGAAAATCTAAATATTGCCAAAAAAAAGTAGTTTCAGTTTAACGCACCAGTCACATCAGCTGACTGATTATTGATTCAGTGCATCATACCATAGGACGTCTGATGATGTCATGTGACATGTCTCATTTGCATAAAATATATGTCGGCTATCAGCTGTCTAGTGGTACGACAATAACGCCACTGACTGGGAAAGTAGGTCATACTACGTGAGATACAGTAGAGTAAGGTGTTGTATACACAGTATATTGACCAGGTGGTATGTGTTAGGAGTTCCCCGGGAATCCCGCTGGTTATAACTGGTTGGAGTTCACTGTTGCCTCTGTTTACTAACAGTCCAATATATTAGTTCACTAATCTTCTAATCTTTTTTCTGCAGATGTTTTTAACATGTTTATATTTTGAAATAACAAATTTGATTTTAGAAACTTTTTCAATGGTTTTGAATTAATAAACTGTTGTTTTGTTTGTATTGAGATTTTAGATAAGATTTATATCCATTAAGCTAAACAAATTTAATTTAACCTCAATTTTTTTAAATAATCTCAGTAAAAAAGGCTGTAATAAAGATTTTATGATCACTGATGATATATACTGATAATACAAAACTAGTAATAAATTATGAAATACAAAATGTATTTAACAACATATCCAACCAAATATAAAAAAATAATATCAAAAGGTATATTCATTCTAAAAACTAAAAGTGAAAAATCTAGATTTTTCAAAGTTAAATGTTCTAAATATGCTCTAACTATTACAAAAGAATTAATAAATTTATGGATTTACACTTCTTAGAGAAACTATTACATAGGAATACGTGTACCAAAGTTCATATATAGCATTACAAGTCACGTGTAGGACCAAAAACATGAATGACAATCTGCTATCTCTATAGATCTACGTGGGTAGGTACGGGATAGGTCTCCGAGAGACAGACAAGAAAGTCGTTTATCAGCGACATGGTAATCTCGATCTAAGACAAATGGTCGTCCTATGACAGGGGGCGTCGCATATCTTCGTCACACAAAGTTGTTTATGAGTGAACACGACCTTGTTGATAGACTGTACTAGACTGTACTAAGATATGCATACTAGGGGTCACTATTAATAGTCCACTATCTGGCTGATAGCATGTATATTTCATAGGTGCACATTCCTTGGATGTTTGACAGTTGATGAATAACATGTAATACATAGATGGTGTGATCTGTCATAGTCCGTCCTGATCCAACAGGGCACCATATTTCCTCTAATAGATGCCAGGTCTCGAATTGACGCCGGGTCACGAATAGATGCCTGGTGTATGACCGTTTGAATGAATTGATGCCGGGTCTCGAATAGATGCCTTGGGTATGACCGTTTGAATCAAATATATGCTGGTCTCCAATAAACGCCAGGTGATAAGATGAGCAAAGTTTTAAAATATAATGTACATGTGTTCACGTATGCATCTTAAAGATGATACTGTTCCCGTTTTACAAAGAGAAATTATATTACCAAAACAAATTCATATTCAAGAATGATTGTCATGATTGTATTTATATAAGTTTGTTAATCAGATGAATCATATATGCCAAAAGATAAATAGACGCCGGTCTCAAATAGAAGCCGGGTCTTATATGGACACTCAAGGATGTCTGAAAAATAGACCCCAGGGGCGTCAATTAGAGGAAATACAGTATTTGTATCCACAGGAGAATACTCGTTTTTGATTGGCTAACGGTCGTTACGTTTTTCCTTATGTACCCCATCAGTCTCACAGTGTAAAATTTTCATGTACCCCGCTACCATAGTAACCGGTCCTAGCTAAGAGTAGGTGTCGCATTATGGTCAGATGACATGAGACCGTATTACCCTCGTGAGAAGCATAAAACTTATAATATTGAGATATCAACACAATTTCCTAATGCAGTATGGTTTAAAGGTTTCATTGATATGATCTTAATCAGGTAAACACTGATAAGTAAGTTATCTAAAACACTCAAACAGGTGCACATGTTATTAACAGGTACATAGTCTATAACATATATAACTGTCTAGACTATGAAATAAACATGTTATTTAACAGGTACATAGATTATAGCAGATCTAACCATCTAGACTTTGAAATAAACATGTTAAATACAGCAGTCTGATTAAAATCGACGGTTTTCGGTGGAATAAAAATTGCAAATAGTGCATCTACGGGGATACGAACTCATATCGGTCGCCAAACCGTCTGAAAACAGCCCGTAGACTCGCGTGTTTGAGCGCAATTCAAGTAGCCAATCAAAAGACGCCCAACAAATGTTTTCGGTGCGAGAAGCTAGGGGCAGATAACTCCAAACAGCTATCCTTTGGTCTGTTTCGAATGCTTTCAAATCAGTGACTGTTTAAAAACCACGTTGTGATTGGTCAGCTATTTGACTGGGCTTTGGCTGCACTAAACTGGTTCTGAACACGTGCCTATACGGTGTGTTCTCAGACCTTGTGGAGAGGAATCTACAGAACTTGTTCGTATCCCGGTAGATGCATAATTTTGCAAATTTAATCCTCGGAACAAGGTCGATTTTAATCAGACTGTTAAAAACAGGTACATAGATTATAGGTCAACCTGTTTGTCTGTCTGCACAGATTTTGTGATTGTCATGGCAACCAAGATCCTTAGATGTGCCTTTATTGGTTAGATTTACATATGAATTTATTCTTTGCAACTTTCACTAAAACATGATGGATATCTCCCCAATTTATAATCCCCATTAGCTGAAGAGTCTGTACACAATATTTCAGCCTTCTAACTCTTTTCATTATATGAATATATTTCACTCAAAATTGTTCCGTGCAATATATGTAAGAAGTTACTTCAAAATTTATGAAGATCATAGAGGTATAAACTTAAAAAACGCTGTGCAAACTGTGTAAATCCGCATAGCGAATATACGCTAAGTGTGCACAGTGGTTTTTAAGTTTATACTTCAATGAATTTAATAAATTTTGCGGTCAATTCTTATGAATAAATATACACATTCTTGATGTTTTCAAAAGGTTTCATTGCTCTAAATATTTTAAAATTTGCAACAATTAGAGCTGCACTATTTATGTGTATGAATTCAAAACTCAAAAACATGGAAGAGACAAGAGTCAAACAAATTGTCATTGGACTATCAGCTCCGCCTACAACTTGTTCATCAGCTAATGAAAATCCACAACACAACTGGCCATGAACCTCATATTTAGGGGGTGTGGCAGGTTTATGCAGGTATGAACTGAATTTCTATGATTGTGTTCAGTGAATCAGGTCCACGCAAAGCAATTGCTATTTCTTTATTGATAAATGAAAAATCATGTTGCAATAATGTACTGTAACTGTACACTCCGTACAGTGAGAACCTGTTAAGCCAGACACTTCATTTTTCCATAAAATGTCTGGATAATTGGATATCCGGCTAACTGGATATGTGGTTCAAGTTCACCTAATAAGATACAAACTCTTTATTTTCCCAAATATATATTAAATTAATCTTCCCTTAGAAATTACACACCAACAAATTGAAATCAATCATAGACAAAAAAAAAAATATTGGATCATTTTGCGTCACTTAAAATGCTATCCAATCTCAAAAGCTGCCACTCCCTCCCCATCCCCATCCACTGAGAGAATTTTACAGGTCTGGAAAAGTGCACATATATCCCAACTCAAAAAGCTGTATCTGCCCCTACTTTAGGATTCTGATTCTTGTAAAGACCAATTTATTCCTGGCTGTCACTACATATAACCCTTGTGTTGAGTAGCTTGACTGGCTATTGATGGACTGCCATAATAATGAGAGTATTAACCATGAACCACAACATGCTACCCTTTTATTGCTTTAACTGTATAAACAACTTAAAGGTACATCTATTGTGTTTCATACAAATTTATTTGGCTTTAATACGCTCCAACTCACCGTATGTGCTGTTTACAATACAAACAAATTCACTCAGCTTCCATATTCATACCCAATCGCCAAACATATCATATATCATTATGCATGTGCACAAACCGAAACTGCACGTCCCAATTACATGCACAGTTGTTATATAACCTATCAAACAGTATCAACCCAAATTTGTCATTTTGTCAGTTATAAATAAGATTCAAAAATTACTTTGACTCATTGGCGAGCCTCAATCGCGATGCATTGTCCGGTTTTCGATCAGAAATCACTACTTTTACCTTCATATCGTCAATATACTAGGTCGACTATCATCAAAATGGTAGTTTTCAATAAGTCGGTACTTCTAGATAAAGTTAAACCATTTATAACATTTGGAATATGCAACCCCCAACAACACAATGGATGTACCTTTAACAGTAAAATGTTTCACTCAAAATCAGATCCTATCACTACCCTGGAATTGTCATTAATGCAGATTAACAGTGAACTTGTCACTTGTCAAAACAAGTGTGTTTTTTGTGGCCCACTTCACTTATTTGTTGGTTGATGTGGATGGGATCGTGCGTATATCTAAGAAATACTTCAACCGATTCAAAAATGGTAAAATTAACTGTCCAAATCCGGAAACCGAAAAACGTTAAATAGAGTCACTTAAAAAACATAAGAGAATGTTTTTTGGATAAAAATGACCTGAAAATGAGATTTCTTGTTAACTAAGATCTGGTTTTATGAGTTCTAACTGAATACTAATACTGCACACCTCTAGAAGATACTAACCTCGGGGGTGGAGTAGTTCTTGTTGAACTGAGAGACAGAAAACATCCTGATCTGGTCCCCCATTTCCTCTCTTGTCTCGATAGCTCTCTTCACCAGCCACTGAAAATAATAAATATTTTGATTAAATGCTACATCAATCACATCACTTCAACCTACTGTTTTAAGCTTCCTAGATGAGAAATATCTCAAGGGTTAAAAATTTTTGAAACCAGAAGAGTGAGATTTTCACTTGCTTATGTATTTGTACATTAACCTGACATAGATTTTAATCTTTTATTGCAAAATTCATCCACTTAAATAATCTTTTGTTAGATGCCGAATTGTACGTTGACATTGATAGTTAAAGCTGCATGACTACTAAAGTTGCAATTGGACAATATTCTACCCCAGTAACCTTGACGAGTGCCCCTGCTCAACAATTCCATTAATAAAGTAATCAGGTATGGTTTGAGAACAGGAAGATTTTCTGAATACCAACTTCTTTATTGTGAAACTACACGACATTTCGGATTATATACTTACTCCTTCATCAGGTGGAATGTTTCGGTTCAAACGTATATCAACAAGTAATGAGAGTATTGAGAGGGAATCTAGGAAAAGGAGGATGGAGACGAATCTTACCTGTACAACAGGGAAGATGTGTATAAAGTCGAGACCCTGGATCTGATGCGGTTCGATGCGGTGCGGACACTTCATCCTTGGCAGAACTGCCACAATCTTCTCCGTCAGAGAACTGAGGTAGAGACAAGAACATAAAAATCTCTAAAACACTTTCCTCATACAGTCTTCCTCATTCAGTAGAAAAGTCAAGGCACCTTATTATTAAATTTTTAATTTAAGAGAAATATGCCTGAGATAAAAGATAAATTACAATGTTCTGGTTTCATTCAGTTTGTCTTATGAATTCAGCATTTTTTTCATCATGTTTCTTTTCTGACTATATCTTAGTCTTGAATTCAAGGAAACTATTTACTTGCAAGAAAAAAGTGAAATGTAATAATTATTTTTCAAAAGTCTTACATTTTCTGGCCGATAGTTGAGTTTTCTTGGAAGAGTAAGTCGACATCAACATCAAAGTTGCACGTAGTGATACACCAGGTCATTCCGCCCACCACCTGACAGGATTCATCTCAATACATTAAAAGGAGGGTTCTGTCGCCATCTTGGATTTTTTGCATAACGTGAAATGAATACACGCTTTAATGTACCTAAATTTGAAACTTTTTAATAACGAAAGACAAAAACTGAGTTTTAGAACTCTTTTAATGATTCAGAAGTATTATTTAGTCATCGGTAACACTTATTTTCCCTTTTGTGAGAGCACTTTAGTTCAGTAAGTATGGCGTGCTACAGTTATTAAGAATAATGAAGATCATTATTTTTTTGGGAATGCCTCTAGCACTATTTACCTTGTCAAACGGAGACAAGCCCTTGATCCTGGCACGGAAGTATCCAGCAGCCAGAAGCAGCTCCACAGTCTGCTGCAGTTTGACATTCTGTTCCTCGTCCTCTCTAGTCTCCACCTTCAACGTAACAGTAATAATAAGTCATCTTGAATAGCGCTAATAATCAAATAAACAAGTGGTTGCTGTACGTGCTGGAAAAACATTACTACCCTGGTTTAACCTGAACTGGTGTAGCACTCAAAGTTCACATTCACAAAACCTTGTAAATACCAGGAACCCACTTTCTGCTGGGGGGACAAAGTACATTTTAAATAAAGCCACTTACCCAGAATGACACCATAAGTCTCTCAAATCATGTCTCAGTGTGGGGCAGGGAATCACTCTTCAAACTATCCAGAATTATACCACTAGGGTCCGTTATGTCTATTGTTCTCAGAGGGGTTATTTCACATAACCTTGATAACCGCCCTAGGGCAATTATTTGAATTAAAAAAACATTTTTTTTCACTTGTAATGATCATTTTCTTTACATCTCATTCATTAAACGTACGTAAAAACAATATTCCCACGTGGTATAAGCCGTTTAATCACCCAAAACTGCGATAGTTATTTAGATTAACTCTGCTCGGGCTAACGCCCTCGCATAGTTAATCTAAATAACTACCTTGTTTGGGTGATTAACCTATACATAAAGCAAGTGACCCACTGAGCATTTTAGTAACATTTTATAAATAATCATGGTGACACTCTTTAAATGGACACTCTGTATGTTATTTAGTAACATAGGTCAAAAGTTACCAAGGGTGTTATTTTATCGAGAAGTAATGACTGTTGTCGAAAATTACCCTTTTAGTGCCAATCTGTTCAGTATATTTACATTATTAAGATGTTTGGTCTTGATTATGATCGAAAACCGGACAATGTTCCATGGCTGTCGCGCCTCAATTGTTCAACTTATATGTAGCAGAAAAAGAGTCAGATATTGGTTGGTACTGGTCAATGGACCATATAACTGGCATACATGTAAATGGGGCGCATGAATTCAGCTTCTCATAGTGTATAAGCCGCTGGTCGAGTTTCATTGAAAACAAGTTATTGTCAAATATTTGGTGTTAGGAAATACATATGCAAGTCGAGTGAGATAAATTGGACTTAAACCAGGACATTTGATTTTTTTGGATGTATCAAATCTAATAAAATTTCATGAAAAACATGTAGTGTCCCTTTAAAATATTTCTTTTTTAGCTTGACAGGAGTATATTTCAGTTCACAGATAACATTCTTTTATTGTATATGATAATAAGAATAAAAGATTACACAATCTTTTTATAAAAATGCATCACCAGCAGTCAAGTCATCAGATCAATCATTACAAAGTTGATTCAGATATATGACATAGATAAAAATGGGTACATGGTGTATTGTGGATCATTAAAAGAGGTTACGTCTTTCACAATACCCAGGAAGTTTAGAACATTGATGAAAAATATATAAATTTGTCATTCAAATGTGACTTGATCACTTAATTACTTTTGGCATTATTTCCTTCAATGGACACCTTGACCTTGGCAAATTTAGTCTTGTATTTTTACTTTGTTTTCATATCTGTATGTAGCATAAATGATTTTCTGATATAATTTTGTTCCTTTTCAAAGTTCTCACATTTTTTAGGTATTATTTTGGTTACAACCTCATAAACATTGTTTAAATTTCCATTGCTTATCAATGAATTATGATCCATCGACATGGAACTAATTTCATACATGTAGAACTTACAAGCTACACATTTAATTTGCATGTAAGTCCATCAAAATAAGGAATGACTGCTTTTTATCGGTCCCACATCGATCTTGTTGATTTTGTACTATCTAAGTATCTTTTAGCCCTTGGATTCCAGTTAGACTTTCTTCTTAAGCCCTTGGGTATCTCTTGACTACCGATATATTGTTAAACCCTGGGACCCTTTCGACAATTTTTTAGAGTTAGTTTGTCTAAGGTAAGAGTTGGTAGTGCATTGCATTTGATAATTATTAGCGCCTGGTAAATTCACTGCAGTACTCCCCAAATAATGTCAAAGCACTGCACTGAAGGCCAGATTTCTTGAGACGAGAATTCCTTTTTCTATATTTTGTGAATTCATCATTTTATGCCAAATCTATTATGAATTAAAAAAAATATTTATGCTGTCAATTTAAAGAATCAACGTAGGAAGAAAAACAGCATCAAGGATTTTAATCCTTTGAGTTTTACCAATGGTAATGTCAACTTTATTTTGTGTTTTGTGTAAGGTTCTGTTTTCAATTTCAAGGCCCCGCCCACTTTTGGGAATATTGTTGGCTATTGACAAGTGTCTCTGGCAAGATCACACGCTAATAGATGCAGAATTATTTTCAAAACGGTCCACAAATACCTCAACTTCACGACCGTCTGCATCTAACTGGGCAGGGGGGAATTTTGTTGACCCTGTTCGCGGTCTTCCGGCGAAAATACTTCCTCCAGGACTGGGCGCAGCCATTTTGGATAAATGATGATCATGTGACAGACTGGCACTGGGCTCTTTTCGACCTTTTCCGATGTAAACATAGCATAACCCGGAAGCGATAAGGAATAAACTTGACCCCTTTCAAAGCGCGCACTATCCGTAACTATGCATTTTGATTGGCTGGTTCGTTGACCCGTAAATGCAATCGACCGCGTGACCCCATTCAATGGAATGAACACGTGGTGACGTTTTCGAATTTGATTGGTCCAGGCTCGTCAGGCGAGTGCGATGGTGTGATGCTAGTCTTACGATTCAAGACCGTGCGATTTTACCGGTAGTCGGTAGTATTTACTGTTTGGCCTGGAACGCGTCACAACAACTGTGTCCACCGAACTGAAAGCTTCTCTAACTGTTCTAGGTAAGTCCAGCTGTCATATTATCCAACTTAGACATTATTTTGTATCGTAGTTTATTTTATAGTGATCTTTCTTTCTCGTTTGTTGACGTCGGTTTCTGTCAGCTGATCACGAAAGATCTGCATGCTTTGGGAGTGGACTTTAGACCCTTGCACATCTTGGCGTCTGCATCATCAAACTTCAATGACGCTTCTTCAAATCCTTTGATGCGAATATTTAGCATATATTTTTAATCAATCCTCCAAACATTATACATTTAATCATGCAAACTAATAAATGCATAACGCATATGTTTATCAAACTTCAATGACGTAAGAACTGACATTTGACCCATTCTTTGAATGATTTACCAGCGCCTCTCGAACATTTGTTTGACTTGTAGAGATAGTCATTCAATTGTGTTCGAAGATTTATTGACTATATGACATAAAGAAACTATATTTAGTAAATATGCAATGTCTAAATATATAGTTTGTAATCTGGCTTCTCGTCATCAATCACATGATTAGACCTAAACTTTTACCAAGGATTGTGCACAGAGGTGTCGCATATCAGATTCAATATTAGGTGTGTGTTCTCTTATCTTGTGTGATGGTAATCTTCATCAGAGTTCCTTGTAGAACACATACTAAGCATAATCTTTTCTTTTTGATGTTAAAATAATCTGGATTTACACATTTAGTTGCCATTCAATTACACAAAGGAAACTACACTTAGCAGCAGTGCTTTATTCTTATGTTAACTTTTTTATGTTGCAGATTTATTAGATTCAACAACTAGACTTCTACACAATGGCAACATTTCTGCAGCTGGCGATGAGGGGGACAGTATTGTTCAGTGTGGGGGTATTCTTCGCTCTAGTTCTGAACTTGTTGCAAGTACAACGCCAGGTTACCGTGTTCCCACCGGAGGTGCTAGCGAGTCTTTTCTCCTCCGCCTGGTGGGTTCCACCGTCTTGTGGAACTGCTGCAGGTATGAACTCTACTGAGATGTCAATGTAGCAAGCTCAAAGTGTTGTTTTATCAATTAGATTGAAAAGTTAACAACAATTCTCAAAAGGTTGCAAGCTCAAACAAAAACTTACCTGTTACCATGGTACGGCAGGGCTAGAAATTTACACTAGTCCTTCGGCCCCAGGCTAGTAAAATAACACCGGGCTAGTAAATGTTAGCTTCTACTAGCCCTGTGGGCCTTTAAAAAATACTGAATCATAATGAAATACTCAAGTATGAGTAGAAATTCTTGTTTTTATCAGCAACAATGGTATCAGATATGAATGATGGAAGTAGGGAAAATACTTACCATTGTAGTTCAAACATAACAAGTTATAATTGTTAGATTACTCGGAGATACGGGCTAGTGATACTTCTATTGGGCGTAGAAATAAAAAAGACTAGCCCTTCAGGCTACCATATGTTTGAAGTTAGTTTCTACCCCTGTACGGACTGGCGGATGAGCTTTATTTCATACACTAGAGATTATTTACTGGTTTATTATTATGAATTTATCATTTATTTCAACTTGATAAGGCATCTATCCTTACTGTTGAATTTGCATGAATAGAGTATACATGTAATTGGGAACTTAGCAATGTTCAAGCAACACTTGCGTTGACCTAATCAAAATTGAAATTTGTATAAATCTGTGATACAAATAAAATGCTATTCCGATAGTCATTTTCATTAAGTATCTGTTTTCAAAGTGAAATATTTAACCTGAACAAAATTAAAGAATTCAAGACATTAAATTTTAAATGATGATTAAATTTTTTTGTTCAATGTTGCAGCTGTGATTGGCCTCCTGTATCCGATGCTAGACAGGAAGTTGGGTGAAACGCCTTGTTTCAAGAGAGAGTGGTCAAGCGTAATGAGATGTGTTGCAGTCTTCGTCGGTATCAACCATGCTAGTGCTGTATCCTTGCCTGTCAATTGTCACAAGTCTTGAACTATGTTGAATTATATATTTACATTTATCAGTAATAGCTTTAAGCATGACTCATTTAGTTAAGTCTGTTTTCTTTTATCCAATACCAAGAATAAAAAAATCAGTTTTTGAAATGTTTTGATATAAAATGTTGTTAATATATTGACAAAATGTCCAGAAGTTATACTTTAACAGTATTCATCAAAATCAATTCAAGATTTTCTCTTACAAAGCTCATTGCTTGAAATCATTGGAATTCTTTAGCATCAATTAATGAATTAATCTGATTCTCCATTTTGCATTAGAAACTATTATTCTGGACGTTTAAATTTTAATAGAAATATTTCATAAAATCATGCATTCATGTGGGTGAAATTCCTTAACCCAAATTAGAAAATTGACTTCGCCAACAATCTCCAGCTGTCTCTGTCTCTAGCTGCTATGTCTATTGGACTGTGGTGGTTGTTTGACAGATCTAGGAGCGGGTTCGGTCTTGGGGTCGCCATCGCTGTCATCGCTACATTTGTTGCTCAACTTCTTGTCTATAATGGAGTTTATAGGTAAAAATGCATTGATTAATCAAGTGATTGGTTTGGGGTAATTTGTTCTAACAGTTTGTCACTTATAATATCTCTAGCCCGCTTTGATTTAGATTTGATATCTTAAACTATGTTTATTGTTGATGTACTTAGAAGTTTATTGCTTTACCATAATCATTTAGAGATCAAAATCATGTTGCTGGCTAATGAAATGGATTATGTATTTTGGACTAAATGTGCTAAAAGTGCTCTAAATGAGGAATTGAGAAAGTTGAAATATGTCTTCAGGATTTTATTTTATATAACAACCATTTAAGATAAATGTATTAATGTTTGAACTTTCTCCCCCAGATACACCGAGCCCGACTTCCTGTTTGTGAGATCATGGCTACCCTGTGTCTTTTTCTCTGGCGGTGTTACGATGGGCAATATAGGTCGACAGTTGGCAATTGTAAGCAACACATCTTTGACAATTATAATAATTACCTGTTAAGACTACAGAGGATGTGTTAAGCTGGTTTAAAGTAATGTGTGATAATATTTCATTTCCAACACTGTCTCTCAACTGTCTTTTGATTTCTCAAAAATACTTGTCATTCTGCCAAATTCTTGCTTCAAAAATTTATTTTATGAGATCAAATCTAATGATTCATTGTGTTATTTAATTCAGTTGCATTTATACTGAAATCCATAAAAAATATATTTGTTTCTTTAATTTTCAGGATGACAGTAAGCAGAAAGAAGAATGAGCAATTCCAGTGGATCTCAAGGAGCTTTAGATCATCTTACGGAGATGAAATATCTCACTGACCAAGCTATGGATATACCATTTGTGATATGGACATGCACTGGGTAAAGTCAACTGTGATCAGACACTTGTCAACATCGTTAGACAGACATTCTTCTTCACAGCTGTGATCGGAAGATTTGTCCATGTCATCCGATATACGTGTAAACCCCTGGCGCAGTGATTCACAGCGGTGACCACAAATCAAAGATACTTAGTGTAAATCTTGATCACAAGACTCTGATGTCTGAAAGATTCGTCTTGTAGATATCCACATGCCCATGTGTCGCCTCTCATTGACATTACTGTCTGATGACAATATATTGTCATTGTCATGTCAATTTCAACATCCATGTTGCATCTCCATGGCAACTGAAAGTGCTAGATCAAAGTGCTGAGGTTGACTTGACGAACGAGATTGAAATTTCCGGAAACCTGCTGTTGAACTTTCCGATTTGTTTCATCCGTGCAAAAGAGTCGAGCATCAACCTGGATTGATCATTGGACTTTCCATTCGCAAAAACGTCACTCATTTCATCATTCAACATGAATTCAACGAAGAAGAGTCACAATATCATGCATGGCCGAGTGCTGACCAATGTTGAAGAAAGATCATTCATATAGCCTTGAAATGTTTCCTACAAGGCTGTGCATATTCCTTTGTTTTGCAAGGCTAGTTAACATTGTTCATATTATAACTTTGTGAGCATATCAATGAAAATGTCCATTGTTTATGATGAAAATATTCTAAAAACATTTTCGTATCTTATCAACAATTTGCAATGTTTATTTTTTTTTAGGAAAATATTGAAATCCATCAAAATGAAATTCAGAGCTTCAGCCAAAGTGAATATGTACATAATGTTGAGAGCTATAGATTGTGGTGTCTTGAAATGTTCTACTAAAGGCATTCCCTGGTGACTGCATATGGCTTTTGTACAGTTAGGTAATGACTGAAAACTATTAGGAAAACAAAACCAAACCACAAATTTCCTGGGAGGTTTTCTGTCATTAATTGTGACAAGTATTTTCTCATTCTTTAATTTGATTTCCGACATCCAAGTTAAGTTATAGATTTATGAATATTTATATCAATGTCTTTTAGGTTCTTCAAAGATACAACTTGAAATTTTGTTCTTAAAATATTGTGTAATATTCTCAGGAAAGTAATCAAACTGAACTTACTGAACTGATATTTTATTTATATATCAAAGGTTGTAATTTATTATGTTATCAAGAGACCTTCTGCCTCAAAGGGAGGTAACTCTTCCACTAAACTCGATCAGCATCTTGCAATAGGGCTTTAGATTGTGCAATAATATCTATATGAATACAGTGTAAATAATGACTTGTTGTATAGATCGAAAAGTATATCTGATTTCCAAACTTAAAATGTTGCCTCCATATCTCAATGCTGTTTGCATTCCAAACCTGGGTGTAAAGTTAGGTTCTTGGAGGCAAGTATGTCTGATTTTCTCTATGCAAGAAAGTGTGAAAATGATAGCTCTGTATAAATCTCCATATCTAGAGGAAATTATCCAGTTGTACAAGTTACTGCTGAAAGTCTTGCTAACTATTTCCCCGTAGAATCATAGCTATAATGCCTTTTAGATGGTTAGTTCTATATAAATGTAAAATACGAACTAGAAAATAGTCATGTTCAAAATAGTTAGTTATGACATGTTTAACATTTTGGTAACACCAGCAGTAGAATGAAATGGGAGCATCCTGAAATAATTGCCAGGAATTATATTCCATTTTAATAATTTGATGAGGACGAGTCATTTTGAATTTCAAATGATTGTATTATCAAAGAATCTCATGTACCAAAGTAAAGAATCTTGCCAAAGTTAATTGGTACTATTGTGTAATTCATTAGTCAGTGTCCTCTTTCACACACTAGGATTATGATGGTTTTAGCAGTATTACTGATTACAAATGGAGGGGTGAGAGAGCGATTGTGTACACGTGTCTGGATGGATGGTTCAAAGAATGAACCTGATAACGAATGTGTGTATGTATGTAAATATTTATAAATAAAAGTGCCATGAATGTTCATGTTGGAAATAAAATATGGCTACCTGAATGAAATTGTGTTATTTATTGTTATTGATCAGTTTAGTATCAGGGGTTGAAAGCACAGGAACTCGATATTGTAAGTAAAACATAGGTAAAACGTAGGTAAAACAAACCTACCCCCTATACTCTATATTATATAGGGGGTAGGTTTGTTTTACCTACGTTTTACCTTTGTTTTACTTACGATATCGAGTTCCTGTGGTTGATCTTTTTTTACTAGCCCCAAGAAATGCTAGCCCACAATGTTTACTAGGTAGTAACAATTCTTTTTCAGAAGGGATCCTCCTTGGGGTACAATAGCATAAAAATTATAATTGAAACTGTCATAAATTTTGGATTTTTATGCTAAAAACCCCAAGGATCCTCTTCAAAGAATCTGCAACTCTCTGGCTAAACGGCATCACTAATTATACAATTAACTTCCAATGCAGCCAATCAGTAAAGGCGACATTTATCAATGATACATAATGTTATTTTTAGAAATAACCAGTTTCTCGTTTAATATTTTTTCCTGGATATATGCTAATTGATTTTGTGAAAATAATTGACCATCAACATGCTGATAAATAAAGAACACCAAATCAGAGATAAAACAAAAATAGAAAATGTTTGTTATTTACATCAGACACAATATAAGGGCATATATATATGCTTAGAAAGACATAGAGCAAGAAATCTTAATTACTTCCCTTATTCTAGCAACGTGACCAAGCGTTTTATGAGTGCTTGTTAATTATTAAATAGTTGCTTATGAACTAATTGAAAACATCTCCATGAACAACCTTATATATTTGGAATAAAAAATAATGTATTAAGCTCGCCAAAGGCTCACATAATGAAATTTTTATTCCAAAAATATGATATTAATGATACGGAAACACGCTTTGTTAATAATCTCTATACAGAGGATATTTGAAATTTTCTGTCTTGGTTACATGATGCTATATTATACAGGGTTCGTACAAGCCTTGAAAAAGCCTGGAATTTGGGCACTTGGCCTTAAAAAGCCTTAAAAAGGTAATTTAGCCTTAAAAAGCCTGAAAAACAACTAAAAAGCCTTAAATTTACTACCAACTGTCTCATGGATGTTTGCAAATTTCATGTACGTGTGTCTGATGCAACATGAGTTTGAGTTACTTCTGTACATTCAGAAATCATCATGAATTTCGTCGTTTCAGAATATATATGCGGTCTATTGCGCATGCTCAGTTACTTAGTGTGGCTTCGCTTCTTATAAATATTAGCCTTTTTTCCCAGAAAAGCCTTAAAAAGCTTTTAAAAAGCCTTAAAAACAAGCCTTAAATATTGGTCTTGAAATTCTGTATGAACCCTGTTATACAAATTGTTACTTAGTGCATGCATGTAATTCAGTGAAGAAATGCAATCATTAGGACCAATAAGTGTCATATAGCTAAAGCAAGAAAATATTATTAATACAACACAAGTTGCTTTTACAGCCTCTTTCCCATTTCTTCTTATCTCCCTTTGATTGCTTTGATGTAATAAATAAAACGTGTATATTTTTACAAGTATCACAGTGGAGCTATTTGTAAATATATTTATAAAAAATTCAAATATAAAAATGTTATTCTAAATACAAAAATAGAGCCATGGCCTCTGTAGCTCATCAGGAGATAATAAGTGGGGTATGTTATGGAGTGGGCTTTATAGCAATGGTCAGATAATGGAATGTAGTAATAAGAATCTGGGCAGTGAAATGATTAAAGCAGTTTAAAAATATTTTGTTACCATAACTTTGCCAATCTGCTATATATATGTGTTGAAAGAGCAACACAAAGTTGCACAGAAACATGTTATTTGTTATAAACCTTTTTAGGTCATGACCCCTGCTAATTATTATCAAAATTGGTTACACATAAATGCACATTCAATATAAATATCATACACCTTTGCATTATATTGTTTTAATTCTTAATTGCATTATGGCAATATCAACATTATTACATAATGAATAGGAGCCTCAGTTTTTGAAAATCCCATTTCTCATAGGCTCCATTTCAATACTTAATAAATTGGTGATTTTTTTTTAGTAAATTCTTTTTCACCATTTCTTATAGGCTCCTTTTCAATATTTGATAAAATGGTGATATTCTATAAATAAATTCTTTTTTTGAGTCAGTTGAAGACTAAAGCAGTCTCACGCACAGTCTATAACACAGTGCTGCACAGTAGTTTGAAGTAACCTGAAACCTCTGTGTAACTATCAGTTTTCATCCTTCTGCCAGGAAGTGGTCACCCCCAGGTCAACACAATGCAATTACATAACATGCAGACACTGGACTCACAGCCAGTAAAATTTATATGTTAGATGTTGTTTTTCCTACAATTAATTATTTTTCTGTACTGGAGAAGAAGATGAAAAAAGGTGTGGTGTCACAATCTCATATAGCTACTTCTTTTATAGTCCTATGTTATCACCAGTCATCACTAGTCATATTCAGTTCACATATCTCATGTAAAATGAAAAAAAATTAATTCCTCTTCAAGTTATTCCTTCAAAGGGTATTCAATAGTTCTCATTTCAAATAGATTCACATTAAACATGTCCATAATTTAGACATTTATCTCATTTCTTGTTCCCATTGAATAAAATTAACTGCAAAGTTAATAGAAAACTAAATCAGTTATAAAGTATAAAATATGATATAAATACGGTATACCAAATTGACTCGTACTGGAAATTCTCATTAATTAATTAATTAATTCTCCAAATAATTACACAATATCATGAGATATTCAAAAACTCCGTTATTCACTCTTACATTTCAAAGAACATTATATTAGATTTAATAAAAGATTCTGTATTAAGTCTTTAGAATACTTTTAGACTTGTGCACCTTTATCAGCAAATTCACTTGCAAAATACAAATAATTACCCGGGTACTCATATGTGAAATGTGAGACAAAGATAATATATGACTTATAATTTTTGTTAGACCTCCAATTCTAAGTTTTTAATTCTCAACATCTCTTTTTCATCAGACATATTATATTCTCAAAGCAAATGTTAGAACTCTCAAATCAGAAAGATGAAATGCCTTTCCCTCAGGTGTTTTCTTTAAAATTACCTCCCTTTCCTACTTTACTGATTGAAGTGCACATAAAATCTCAGAAAAATGGTGTAAACTGAAATAGGCTTTTAGGTTATGATCCCTGTGACCCATATTTGGGGTCACAGACTCACCCAATTTACAATTTAGAATCCCTTACAGCCAAGGAGTCTGTACATAAAATTTCAGCTCTCTAGAGCCATTGGGACTTGAGATGAAGATGAAAATAGCATTTTAGGTCATTGCCTCTGTGACCCATATTTGGGGTCTCACAGTCACCAAATTTACAATTTAGAATCCCCTTCAGTCAAGGAGTATGTACATAAAATTTCAGCTCTCTACGTTCATTGGGACTGGAGAAGAAGATGAAAATAGTTTCTTTAGGTAATGACCCCTTTGAGCCACACTTGGGGTCACAAAATTTACAATTTAGTACCCCCTTCAGCCAAGGAGTCTGTAGATAAAATTTCAGCTCTCTGGAGTCATTGGTTCTGGAGAAGAAGTCGAAAAAGCGAAAAGTTTACGGACGGACGGATGGACGGACGCCATCCCATGCCATAAGCCCATTGGGCCTTTCAGGCCTGATGAGCTAACAATATAACGATTTGGTTTTATTTTTTTATTAAAATTATTTCAGTAACACAGAAACATTTGTAGAAACATTTGTAAAAACATGCAATAACATCATAAAGTAAACAATACACAGAGAAGACTATATTTCTGTCAAGTAGGATAGTGTATAGAATTATCATAGTAGAGATTGATTAAAGGTACATCCATTGTGTTGTTGGGGTCGCATACGCCAAACATTATAAATGTTGTTATATTTTCGAGAAGTACTGACTGTTGCCGAAAATTATCAATTATTTAAATACCTATCTGTTGACTAGACCTACTATGCCTACCTCCTAATAGGTATGCTATTTCAACCGTAACACAGCCGACCTTGAACCAGTGGAGAAGGGGTGCGTAAAGTCCCTTATCCAAGGGCGGTAAGTCCAGGTGGTCTCGTGACGTCACTACCTGTCTAGTTCACTCTCCTAAAAGTTGGAGAGCAAGGCAGACGTGTTTGTTTTTGTTCTGTGACTGGGTATTTAGCGGCTTGTGTTGCTAACTTGCTATTTTTCTCTTGTAGTTATTCAAGAGATACCCTCAACTCTAGTCTTCGGTAGTGCAGTTTGTGGTTACAATCTGTTTTCAAGTAGGTGTTAGTTTTCAAGGGGCCTTGTTGACATGTGCTAGCTAGCGACCGCCTGGAGTAGGTGGGTTGCATGTGCCGCACGTGCAGCTCGTGATTCTTTGTTTTCTCTCACCTGACTGTTGGATGTTTGACTTGCGTAGGGTAAAGGAGCAGTGGTATCTCTCCTACGCGGGTGACTTGCTTCGCTTGTCATCCGCTTTCGCTTGTCATACGCCTTTCGGTCCGTTTTCTAGTGCTAACTGTTAGGTGTTTGTCTTGCGTATGGTAGAGGAGTAGTGGTATCTCTCCTAATTGTTTGACTTGCTTCGCTTGCCATTCGCTTTCGCTTGTCATACGCCTTTCGGTCCGTACTCTAGTGCTAACTGTGGGTTGTTGACTTGCGTAGGGTAAAGGAGCAGTGGAAACTCTCCTACGCGTTTGGCTTGCTTCGCTTGTCATTCGCTTTCGCTTGTCATACGCCTTTCGGTCCGTACTCTAGTGCTAACTGTTAGGTGTTTGTCTTGCGTATGGTAGAGGAGTAGTGGTATCTCTCCTAATCGTTTGGCTCGCTTCGCTTGTCATTCGCTTTCGCTTGTCATACGCCTTTCGGTCCGTACTCTAGTGCTAACTGTGGGTTGTTGACTTGCGTAGGGTAAAGGAGCGGTGGAATCTCTCCTACGCGTTTTGCTTGCTTCGCTTGTCATTCGCTTTCGCTTGTCATACGCCTTCGGTCCGTACTCAAGTGTTTCGCGTCTCGCTTGGCTTCTCGCCTCGCCTGTCACTGGCTTCGCTAGTTGTTCGCCTAAGGTGGGTGACTAGCTTGGTTAAGGAGCAGTGGATACACTCCTCGTCAGTGACACGCGTTGCCCGTTGCTAGCTTTCGCCTACCATTCGCCTTTGGCATCGCCTTAGGTCGAATCTACGCGACTCATCCTTAAGGTGAATCACTTTGGTTCAAGTGACTCGCTACGCCAGTCACTTACGGTTTGGTACACGCACAAGTGTTATGTGAAATAAAGATTGAATTATCTTGTAAGTGTTTAGCCTAGTTTTTGTCTGGCTTGTTCGTCTTTGTTTTACCTTGGCGGGTCGTTACTTGATTTTGACTGTGTGCTCTTCGAGTTCAGAGTTTTTGGTTCAACTCTCTTGATTGCATATCGTCAGAGTTGTTGTGCTTTTGCTCCGCCGCTTGGGTGTTTCACGTGTGTGACTCACCTCGTCTACGCTACGCTACTTAGGTGTCTTTCTGTAGGGATTCACCTCGTCTACGCTACGCGTGCGAGTGTCTCGTGTTTGTGCCACGCCGTGTAGGTGACTCGACTGTCTCTACCTTCGCTTACGTTACGCGACTTATCGTTTCGTCCGCCATGTACTCCGCCTTTTGCACGAAGTGCAGAGGCAGGAAGTCCGCCTCTAAGGATCCGCACTTGTTATGTAGGAAGTGTAAGGACCTTTGCGAAGAGGAGTAACGTTGCGACGAGTGCGCTCCTCTCTCCGAATCGGAGTTCCACGCGTACGTTTCCGCCATATGCAAGTCTGTGGCCGATAGGACTTCGCTCCAGAAGCGTGCGCCGTCAGCTCAACGTAGGGAGATGTCTCCCATTCGTCATCCGTCTCCGGAGGAGGACGTAGACATTGTCCTCACGGAACGGGCGGATGAATTCGACAGGGAATCGTTGGTCCTGTCCGAACCCGCTAGGGGGTCGAAGGATTCGCACTCCCCCCCTCCGCCGTCGTGTTCCAGTTCTCGTCCGCGGACTCGCCCGTTGTCCCCTCCTTCGTCAGACAAGCGGTTGTCTCCGTTTAGGCTTAAGGTTGGCGGACCCACTACGCCAAAGACGAAAAGAAGAAGTCCAAGAAGGCTAGGTTTGACAAGGTCAATCCGACCCTCCTTCTGGCATCCGTCAAGGATATGGTCTCTTCCTTACCCACTCACACTACGACTACGCTACCGTGTGAACCCAATGCGGATGTCGTACCTCAGGGTTCGCGTTTTACGTCCGCTAGGGCCTCCGCATCCGCGACCCCATCGCGTACCCCTCACACCCTACGCGTCGTGTCACGGTGGTGTCACCCCCACGTGATTCCTCGCTGGACTCGCCCGAGCGTGACGTCCGCTACATCGACGTGTCGAACCCTCCGTTCATCAGTATAGAAACGGAGGCTGAGGGTACGGGGTGGTCGGAGGATCCGCCAGTGGTTGACGCAATCGCTATGTTATCCGAAGTGGCTTCGTTCGCGGAGGTTCCACTTAGTCAAGTCAGCGTGGCAGGTCCGCTTTCAACTCTCTCGATTAGCTATCGGAAGATTTGTTGTGTCTAACGCTACGCTACTTAGGTGTTTCGTGTCAGTGGTTCGCCGGTTATTCACCTCGCCTACATTCACGTGTGAGTATCTCGTCTATCGCTCACCTGCGTAAGGGAACGGACTGTCACTCACCTCACCTAGGCTACGCCTGTTAGTGACTCGTCTGTCACTCATCTGTTAACTGATTGAGTGTCACTCACCTGTCTCTCGCCTTAGGCTCGATTCTACTTGACTCGCTTCAGCTAGCAAGTGACTCGCTTCGCCAGGCACTCGCGTAGCCAGTCATTCGCCTTTAGGTTGTCAATTTGTTTTGACTCGCCTTCGTCGGTGGCTCGTCTCACTCGCCTTGCCTGTCGAAGTGTTGGGGGTGTACCTGAGGTCATTGATGCGTACAAGGCCGCTGACCTGCCTCCTCCTTCGCGTTCCAACCCGCATGAGATCCGTGCAGTGTCAGCCACGATGGCTTACCACTATAACATCGCGGTCTCGGGCTAGCTCAGTCGGTAGAGCGCGAGACTCTTGGTCTCGCGGTCGTGGGTTCGAGCCATCAATCAACACCAACATGTCTGCTATCCTGTCTGTCCTCAGGAAGAGATCGCCAGGGTTGGATGTGTCGGTCCTCAAGGACCTCATTAAAACCTTCCGTTTGGTTGACGGCAGGTCCAGGCTTCTTCCACCTGAGTGGGACTTAGCCATTGTGCTCAACCACCTTCGCTCCAATACGTGAACCGCTCTCCGACGTGTTCCTTCTCCCTCTCACAAGCAAGGTCTTTTTTCTGGGGGCTATGGCCTTCGGAAATCCATGCGTTGCAGGCGGACCTTCTTCGTTATGAGGTCAGGGAGGGGGGGATGGACCTCTCTTGAGTTGGCTCCCGACTTTGTCTGTAAGGACCAGGCAGCTTATGAAGCTGGCCGTACGTTCTCTATCACGGTTCTGGGTTTTGACTCAGGAGATCTCTCTCTGTGTCCGGTGAGAGCCTTGAGGGTGTACACGCAGCGTACCCGCAGGCTGAGGGATGGCAGGCGTCGTCTGTTTCTTGCCTCACTCACCGAGGAGCACCAAGGAGCTTGATAAGCGAGCGTTGGGGTTGTATCTAAGGTCGGCGGTCATTGATGCGTACAAGGCCGCTGACCTACCTCCGCCTTCGCGTTCCATCCCTCATGAGATCCGAGCAGTTTCAGCCACGATGGCTTATCACTGCAACATCGCGTTTTGGGATGTCATGGCAGGGTGTTTTTGGCGTTCATCAGAGGTTTTCGCCTACCATTACCTACGAGATGTCTCCACAGCAGATCTTGAAGGCATCTCTAGGCTTGGTCCACAAGTCTTCGCTCAGACGAAGGTGGTCCCCCCAACCAGACCAAGAAGGGGGTCAACCCTCTTAGAAGCCTTGAGACTTATGGTTAATAACCTTGTTCTCTTTACTAGCTCTGTTGTCTGTGTTGTTTTTTTCTTTTAACTTCGATTTATCATCACATTCAAGCTTAACCCTTAATTCCTTACTCTATATTCCCTACCTATCCCCCCAATACTATCTATGCCTATTATACGATACCCATGTGGTTCCCTCTACTGGAGCAGATCCCGGCCTTGCTGCCGCTGCCTGTTAAGGTTAAGCTGTTGGTCTTTCCATCTTCCTGTCCGAAACTAAACTGAAAACTCTCCCATGCTCTGCAGGCCTTTTTAAAGAACCTGATGGAAGGATCTTCACCCATCCAATCGCAGGACTCCCATCCTAGGTCCACCCCCCTTATCGATCGCCCTTCTGAACAACAGAAACATTTAGTTAACTGTTCTGGTCCGCTATTGTCTACTAAAACCTTCACCCGACCCCCGCTCATGACTTCTTTCGTATAGTATTTCTCCATTTCCCCGACACAACGACTCCCCCTCAGCTACTGTTACCCGACCGAACACTCGCTCTGCCATCTTTCATTAACTTTTCCCATGTTCATTTGCCCCGACGGCCCGTAAACCCTTTTGTATAATTATTCTGTCTGAACTAACTATCTTTGAGCTATCCTGTAACATGTATTCTCGTCCTTGAATATTTCGCCACATAACATTTCCCCCCTCCGAATAGGAGTCGTCCCCGACTCATCGGAGAACTCAACATCATACTAATTGAACCATTCAATACTGGGTACACCATGGCAGAGAAAATGCCATCTAATGCCACCGTTAATAAAACAAATCAGGTCCCCTATGAACCTATGCCCAAATTTAGAATATCACCTGTGACCCAATATTGTTTGGTAATGCAAACACATTTAAGAAAAATCTAACCCTGAAAAAGAAACATGTAAACATCCATAGTTGAACACATCTCTCCAAGAGAAGACAATACATTTAGAGTTCATAATATCCTTGCACAGCACCAAGATCATTAGCAGAGTTCACACCGCTATAGTCTTCCATCTTTCGATATAGCTGCGGTATAGCACGGAATAACATAAATACATTAAAGTTCATCGTGCACAATCCATCATTGAAGTCCATCACAGCATTGCGAAATGTCATTAAGTCACATCTCAAAGTATAAGTATTCTCCATCACACACGAGGATACTAATAGTCAAAGTTCAGCCTCTGAGTATGTTCCCTTCACCAACTTTCACATGTGAATGTCACAGCACTGGTTCACGGTGTACAGTTACATATACAAGTGTCTGTACTTCCGATATGTAGCTAGCACAAGCACGTCTACAAGTGTCTTTGCATCATCAGTCCACTGCAGGCCGTTTGTCAGCTGTCGCCCCTGATTGACGACAGGGCGACTCCACGACTCCTCGACAGTTCCTCGGACCCGTCTCCTCAGACGCGTATCCCTCGACACGCCCCCTCAGACACGTTCCTCGGTTCCAATTTGGTTTCGCTGCACGAGTATTGATTTCTGATCGAAAACCGGACAATGCATGGCATGTCACCCCTACTACACTGAGTTGGGTAACTGCAGTTACCCACTCCAAAAATGGCGGCTGATCAAAACATGGCTGATCGCAGATTTTCTTTTAATCCATTTCACATCTATACTAGGGTACTTTTCTACATAGTATTTATGCGCATGCCTTGGGCATTTACCAAGGAATCTTTAGGGATTATGTAAATACTTCATAATCTGCGTTTGAAAAATTGAAGCGGGAGAAGGGTAACTGATTTCGTGGGAGAAGGGTAATCTGTTGAGAGAACGGAAAACGGAGAAGTGTAACTTTTAAAGTTTACTTTGTTAAAAGGCGACAAACAGCTATTGTAATATATCATTTGTACTTGCAGTGAGAATCAGCATAGAACTACGAAACCATACACACATTTATAACATAAATATTGAGATACACTTTCTGATTTGCGGACGTTATTTGATAATCATTCATGAACATATTGCTGATGGAATGAATGATTGTCTTGACTGTTTAAGTCACAATATAATGGGAGTTACTTACATTGTACTTACGTTTGGACCAACGCTTTTGGTTCAGTAAGATATTTGGGAGCCATTTGATTTTTGATTTTCTATATTAAGGATTTCTAATTTTCACTGACGTTTTCGTAATGGTTTCAAACCATTTTCGAGGTATAGACTAGTACACCATAATTACAAATATTCATATGTTCGGCACATCCACGGCAGGCAATAGAACACAGATAGCACCAAATTCATTCCAATCTATAGTCGCTTTCTCAATAAAGAAATATATTCCTCATAGGATAAGACCAATTGTAAACTTACAAACATTGACATATGAATTACAAAGATTTAAATACTAAAAAGCTTAAATGTTGTGGAAAATCAATTCAAAATTAGTTGGTATCAAGTGTTATCAAACAAAAATGATATGTGAATTGTATATAAACTCACGTGCAAGAGATTTTTTATTTCAATCCATGGGCGATAAATCCGACTGAAACAGCGTTAATCTTATGTCATGTTTTCTGAACTCAACTATACCAAATATGAATTTTCAAGACATTATCTGTTCATATTTCGGAGACACACATTTTAAGAAATCGTCGTTTTGGAGCCTCCTTAACCAGACTAAATAAGTCTTGGCTTGTTTTATGGTGTCGTAAAGTTAACAAATATAAGACCGTGAAGGTTATCATATCTTTTATTCAACTGGCCAAAATCCATTTTGAATAAATGATATCAACACCCTAAGTGTACTAAGTGTACTTGAACAGACATAAACTGAAATTATTATAATCTGATGTATGAAATTGCGGGTATCTCTTTACTAATCATGTCCCTAGAAAAGGCATTCGACGTTCGCAGGCAACAGTATTTCGTGCTTTACACTGTTGAAAATGTGGTGACGTTTCTTATGTGGTTGAGTGTACTGTCTCTCTATATCATGTATATGTGCTTTTCGGGAGTTTCAGCTTCGTTGCAGTTCTATTTTTGTTTGTTCCCATGGTTACAATTTGGACTTTGAAGGTAATAAGTTAATAAATCTAAAAAATGCATTTGTTTGATGAGGATTTTATATACATGTAAGGTGAATTGGGGGAAGAGGGGGACATCTGTTTTTTATAGACACCTTCTAGTTAAATAACTGATCTATATGAACGTTTAGTTCTAAATGACACATTTTCAATATCTGCTCATCGGTTTAAAACGATAAGGTATTGTCACAAATTAAAATCCAAGAAGTTTATTTAAGTCCACGACATCTTATATTAATTAAATTTCTAATTTCTAATACCAAACAGTGTGGCCAAAAAGCGATTTAGCACCCCAAGTGTATTTGAACAGACATGAAAATAAAGGTATCATACCCTGATGTATGAAATTGTGAGTACACCACTAAAAAGCACGTGCCTTTCATCTATCCGACAGCAATTTAAAATGGTATACTCTTTTAAAAATAACCATGGGCTCATCAGGCTTTATATACATTAAAGAATGGATGAAATGACATATGGTCCAAATCGGATTCATTAAAATGGGATGTCAATTTGACAATTGCTCGATTTTAAATTTCTGAAATCGGTCCATAAATTACTTATAAACGGCTTTTTAAAAAACCGCCTGATTTAGCCCCGGCGACCAGAATGAAAGTATGCGGGGGTGTGACCCGTGGAGGGATGACTTCTGTGACGTATGTGGAGGAATTTGATTTTCAGCGATAGTCACAATTCAACGTAATTTCGCAACATTTTGATTGTTAATTTCACAAAGATACCTTCAATAAACCAACTTAAATTTCCCATATATCGAATGTTTAGATATCCAACTAGGTAATTCCGCAGATGACAATTACACAATTATTACATAAACATGTCTTTTTGGCGATGTAATACACCTCATAAATTCATTTAGCGGCAGTGATAATTATCATTAATTAATTAACGAGACACCGGCGGAGAAGCTATCTACCCGCCCCGCCTATCACTTATCACAGTCACGCCTCAGTGAGCATTTTCAAAAGGATTCGCCGAACAAATTGCGATAGTGTTAAAATGGGTGAATTAAAATCGTCTTAATTATTAATTGCAAGTGTATATTGTCTCGATTTTATGCTCAATTGATTCCGATATACAATATACGTAGAGGTAATCATCTGTCATTCTTGAGAAAAATGCATTTCATCTAGCCTTTAACTAATTCAAAATGTCAACTTCTAGGTGAGAGGTATAACACATAGGAAGCACTTTAAATGGAGAAGATGAAATAAGTCTTAAAGGGGCAGTAGCACGTTGTTTGGCTGGAATAAGTCGATGAAATGTATTTACAAAATAATGTCACAAAAAGTAAAACACCCTTCTCTCTTCGGAAAATCAAGATAAAAAATAGAGCCATGGGCTCTGTAGCTCATCAGGGTTTATATCGTTTAATGATGAAGACTGAAATAGATGATTAGGTCATGGCTTGAGGCCCTTATTTGGGGCACCACAGGGTCACCATATCTACAATTAAGAATCCCCATTGGCTAAAGAATATGCACACAATATTACAGCCTTCTAGGTCTCTTTGTTTTGGAGGAGATGAAAATAGGTTGTTAGGTCATGGCCTGAGAGGCCTTTACTTGGGGTCCCAGGCCAGGGTCACCAAATCTACAATTTAGAATCCCCATTGACCAAGGAGTCTGCACACAACTTTTCAGCTCTTTAGACCTTTTGGAACTGGAGAAGAAGATGAAAATAGGTTTTTAAGGATGTGACCCCTGTGACCCCATTTGAGGTCACGGGGTCACGAAATCTACAATTTAGAATCCCCATTGGCCAAGGAGTCTGCACATAAAATTTCACCTCTGTGGAGTCATTGGTTCTGGAGAAGAAGTCGAAAAAGTGAAAAGTTTACGGACGGACGGACGGACGCCGGACGCCTTTCAGGCTTGATGAGCTAAAAATGTGGGCACGTTTCTTTTGTTTGTGAGTATATGTACAGTTAAATTACATATAAAAATAGTGTCTAAATATCTAAGGAAAAACATACAAATTTAGGACCATCCATCTTGAGTTCCCGTCGGCGTCGGCGTTGGCGTTGGCGTTGGCGTTGGCGTTGGCGTCGGCGTTGGCGTTCCCATTTCGTTTCCGGAGCAGATCTCTAAAACTATGTGACCAATCATCACCAAACTTGGTATACTGTCTCTCCATATCGTGTAGATGTACCTTTTGGGGGTTAGAGATTTTATTTTATTTTATTTTTTTTATTTCCATGGCACCGATTTGGTTTTAGTCTTTTTCAAGGGTGTATTTGTTTCCGTAGCAGATCTCTAAAACTATGTGACCAATCATCACCAAACCTGGTATGCTGCCTCTCCATACCATGCAGATGTGCCTTTTGGGGGTTAGAGATAATTTAAATTTATTTTTATTTTATTTCCATGCAACAATTTGAACTAATATTTTGTTTGCGACAATTGTGGAGTTAATAGGTTATTTATTCAAGTTGAATTATACAGAGAACATTAATGGTGCTTTATGAAAGTATTGTTTTGAGGTTTGGAGCATTTGAGGAAGGGGGAGACATCTGTTTTTACGGGTAAAAACACTTTCTAGTTTTCATTAAATATATGTCGTGAGCAAACAGTCAACACATGAATTTTATATCGTCTCGTGTTGGTTTATATCACGCAACATACAAAGAACAAACTTCTTCTTGATATTGAGCTTGAGATGCCACATTGCGTATTTGATGAATTCTGTCACATAATTCAGTGTGTAATTCAGTACCTCATAACGGTTTTACTATTTTGATGTAGTCTTCATTTGTCTCTTGAACTGTAACAAACATCTAAGTTACCCTTCTCAAATATTTGAGTTACCCTTCTCATATCAGAAATTTTTTTCTCAAGTTACCCTTCTCCCGCTTCAATTTTTCAAACGCAGATTACGATGTATTTACACACTCCCTAAAGGTTAACATGACATCTACAGATTCATTGGTGAATGCCCAAGATATGCGCATTAATAACATTTAGGAAAGTACCCTAGTATAGATGTGAAATGGATTAAAAGAAAATCTGCGATCAACCATGTTTTGACCAGCCGCCATTTTTGGAGTTACCCCAACTCAGTGTCTAGTAGGGGTGATGTGGCGCGCGTCAATAGTCAAACGTAATTTTGTCAAATAGACAGCCCCGTTCATGCGCCAAAAATGTGCACCGTATGCAAAAATACACACTATGTAAATATACTCAGGTGTGTATATGCAAAATTTGCTATGCGTTCATGCGCCATCTGATGGTATGTATTTTGATAGGGTAAATTTCAGTTTCCATCATTTAAGCGCAAACCTTGGTCATGTAGACACTGGTGTACTGCGGAGACAAAGGAGATGTTTCCCTTTATGATGATGACATAGATGGTCATCAGTAATAGTTTCAGAAACAGTTCTAAGAACCCATTCTCCTCCCACAGAGGTTACTCCCTTCAGATTTCCGATCCTAACCTCTGTTGTTTTTCGCTTGAAATCGAGAGCAGAACCAAAGTCCCATAGCGTTGGAAAGAGAAATCTCATTCCGTATCCCTGCTTCTTAACCAATGAAAACTCATCTTTAAGTGGCCATGTCGACCGAGTGACTTCAGAGATCTAGGCATTTTACTCTGAAAGGTCTTGCTCATTAGCGTGTGTCATTCGAATATGTCTGATGTAATAACGCAAGTGAACTGTTTTTTGGTATTTGTTTCTGGTTTGGTCTTCTTTATTTATAGGTATGTTTATGATCAGTAGTTCAATAGATCAATAGAACACTCCCTTTCTGCCCCCGATTTCAAGCGTAAAACAACAGAGGGTAGGATCGAAAATCCGAAAGGAGTAACCTCTGTTGGAAGAGAATGCTAAGAACCATGTGGTTCAAAATTTCACAAATGAATAATTGATGTCACAAGAATCTTTTGACTCCTTGTATATCTATATATAAGCACAACTGTCTGGATCCCTGGAAAATCAGACCAATACAAATTAAATGTCTGGTTTGCAATAACAGCTGAATATAGAAATGTTGCTCGTCTCTTTGGTGTTAAGGAATCTGCAATGCTTTGATGGAGAATATGGCGCCTGAAGTCATCAAGTTTCCAGAAGGGGGTGAACTGCGGGAGGTTCTGATGGATTCTGAGCAGATTTGGGGTTTTCCACATTGTTCAGGGTCCATAGATCGGTCACACATCCCTATTATTGCACCTTCACGGAATCATGGGGACTATCTTAATCGAAAGGGGTTTTATTCGATTGTGTTGCACGTTTTCTGTTATTTTGAATTATGGTGGGCTAACTGGGAAGAGCATATTATGCTCGTATCTTTGCAAACTCTGAGATCTTGGAAAGGTAAATAGACAAATTATAGGATGTCCTGATCCTTTTGTTAAAAACATAATTAAAATGTCTCTCAGTCACATATTCATAACATACGTGCTTTGATCCTGAATGAAACTTGTATACAAGTCTATTGTAGGTTTTGATTTAACAATGCCCATAATCATCATGAGATATGTTGATTTACATGTAGCTTCCCCTCTCTGCTGCCATGGATATGCTCTTGTCATGCTTGCTAGAGGACACGAAGGCTGTGCAAGACCAGTCATGATCATGTTCATCATTCGGTACCTCTCTCTCTTTGCTTATGTGTGTAAATCAGTATTTGCGTTCATGCGCCAAATATGCATACTGTGCAAAATTGCACATGTGCAATAATACATTTGCACTACCTCTTGACTCAGTGCAAATTTGCATACCATGCAAATATACATATGTATGCAATTGCGTTCATGCGCCACATTTACATACCTATGTAAATATACCTATATGTGTATTTCTGCACATGTATGCAAACAGTGGCGCATGAACGGGGCTATATATAGTGTATAAAAATTGAATAGGTCTTATAAATACTATGCATGTACATGGGGCGTGTAGTTTCTGTTTTGTTAGCACTTGAAGCACTTGTATAATGATGTTGCTCGATTTAATTGGAAACTACAAATTATAATGTATTTAGAGAGTGGGGATGAATATGCTAGCTGATTGAAATTATTTGAACTGAAATCAGCACATATCGTGTGTTGAACATATTAAAACCAAATACAATTTTATGAAACACGATGTATGCAATACAAACATATCCAAAACTATATCACAGAACTCACTTAGAAGGGTTAGGCACTTCAACATAATATACAACATTAGATTATTTGAGCTTCAAATGGTGTAAAATCATTGTAACAAACAGTAAAAAATTTATCATCATCATTAAGTGCCATTTGGAGTAAAAACATTGTTTGGCAACGCTCTCTGAACAACTTAGAAATGAAAAGTTGTATGTTTTGTGGGATATGCATAAAAAGAAAACTCAATAATTAAATCAAAGAAAATAAAACCTTGTCAAATATTCGTCGATTATGTGGAGAGGGCTTCTATAAGTTTATAACTTATGCCCAATCCATTTCTTAAATGGATAAAATATGTTTTCAATCAAAATCAAAACACGCCTTTTCATTTTGTTTTACTGAAATAACTTTGCACTGAATCGAAATGCTTTTGCTTTGATTTCTAAATTATGCTTAAATTATTGATTGTCAATATCGTTTTAGATGTATATTTACTATTATTAAGTATAGAAAGTTTCTAATTATTGGTGTAATGTATGTGCTAGAACGTTTGATCGACCAGAAAACACCCTCTTTGAACAGTTGTGATTTTCGTTCACCTCTGTTCCGTGAAGTCGCCAATAGATTTGCACGGGCTTTTTCATTACACCACTTTTCTCGGGATTCAGCCGGCTGCGTTCGAGCGCATTTGAAATCTGACGTTAACAATTCTTGGTTTTTGTTTCTAAACTATTTGAGACTTTTTGTAAATTAGTAAACTTTTGAAGACTTGTACCATCAAACTACTATTTTAAAAAAACTATCCTAATGTTCGCGTAACTTCGTTTTAAATGAATATATAATATATCCCATATAATCCCAAAGTATGTCCAACCAAACAGGATTATCCCTAATAAATAAAGGACAGAAAACTGACCTCCAATTACCTACTTATAATAGAGTGAGTCAAACGAATAAAACTTCATGTGCAAGTCAGTATGTTTATCTTTAAATGAATTGTGAATGGTACAAATTAAGTCCCAGATTTTGTTTATAAAGGTGGCCGACCAAATAAAACCCAAAGAATTTCAAACTCCCAGAAATACTGAGTTCTTTTTGTAACAATGGGGGGGGGGGGGGGGGGGGGAGGAGGCTGATACAGGGGGCACGAGGACTGTCCACTGATCCCCCAAGCTGGACCATTGTTCTCTTGATTGGTGGAGCTCACTGGACGTTGGAAGCAGAAATTTTAATCATTCACGACTGGGGCAGAATGCAGGTATGACGTAGTGTTTATGTCTCCATTGAAACCAAAGAATAGCTATTTTAGTTGAATCAAATGTTAATAACTTTTCTTTTAATATGATTTAGTGTAGTTTCAAATATTTCCTCTTCATATATGTATTCATTTCAAATTTTAAACAACTTCTTTCGGCATAGCGGAGACCATAACATTACATAATGTTATGGTCTCTGAGCATAGAAATACTATATCAAATAACTGAATCTTTTTATATGGAATAGGCCTACTTGTAAAAGTACATATAACATAGATACGTAAAAACTGTGTCACTCAAATATTATATAGGAGCGCGCCTCACCGGTAGCAAGATCAGGGACTGCAGAGATCCTTTGACCTATAAACATTCAGATCAACGAGCTTTGTAACATTGTATTGGTAACTTACTATTTACGACTGAAATGAAAGCAATTTAGATTTCCTTTGAAACATATCTTGTCCATTTAGCATTTTCCTTTAGAAAAATATATTTTTTTATATTTTTATAATTCATTTAAAGTTGAAACGAAAAATCAAATTTCAAATCTCTTCTTGAAGATGCATCGTATGGTAAATCCTTGCAGCATGTATCCGCGTTCATGTAATTTCATTGATTTATACTTTGAAATGAAAGCAGCATGCTTCTTACCGATTGGAGGAAACAAGGTCACGTGACCGGCATACATTTTCAAGATAAAACCGACGGTAAAATAACACACCGTAGGAACGTGTACGCCTCGAAATTGTTACTCAAGGGAAGTGAACGAATTTCTCTGCGAGAGGTCAGTTTAGTTTTGTGCATTTGGTGTAGGATTTTGTTGGATAAACGGTTTTGAGGTATTTATAAGAAACAATGTTTCAGGCTGTAAAATGGTAGACACCAATGAAGATGTAGACGAAAGATGATGTCATTATGTGCCCTCAGTCGACTGTTAGATCACAATTTAGGAGACGAATTTCGCATGTGGAACCTACGTGTGTTTGATATTACCTTGCTTTCAGAAAATCCATAAAAATATTCATATATTTTTTTACCATGTTGTTAAATATGCATATATGAACATATATGCCAAATATTGAGACTTATTATAGAACCCCTGAACCACACGTGGTGTCAAAACAAAGTGAACGAGTTACTAACGGGGGTGATGAACGAATTACAGCCACTTGGTGTTTTCCTTAGTTCACGTGTTCACTACGATATTATACCAGCAGTCATTGAATGTAAATATCTCCGTAACTATTCGTTGGATTTTTACTAAAATTTCTAGTTTTGATAAATATGTATCAGCCTTTTTGGACATATACTTGAAAAAATCGTATGTTTGTTTTAAAACAATATATCGACCGCATTAGTGTGCAAATAAATTTGTTCGGCATGCAGCCTCACATAAAACTGTCTCTTGTAAGCTAGTTCTGTTCAGCTTCTCATTTCAAAAACCAACTTTTTGTTTACTAATGTCTACTATTTTACAGCCTGAAGTATCTTTTGTCAGAAGTACCTGAAAACCGATTTATCAAACAATTCCTACACCAAATGCACAAAAACAAACTGGACTCTCGCAGAGAAATTCGTTCACTTCCGTTGAGTAACAATTTCCAGGCGTACATGTTCCTACGGTGTGAATTAGGAATGAAACAAAATGATTCTTTCATAATGTTCTACAATCACGTCCAAACATTCAACTGCTCACAGAGACTGACTGAAATTGCGCGTTGCAGAGGGAATATGTTCTTCATAGTATTTGTTTTAATAATATACCCAATTCGGAATCTTTGAGTTTTTGTTTGGTCGTGTATGATTTTGATAAGTTGGACACATTACTTTATAGATGACTTTTATTTTGGAACGGCAATTGATATCCGACTTTAAATTTGATTTCAAATAGATGCATGTTATCGTATTCAAATATGAGATTCTAGTAGATAGGGGTCCGTGCCGCATATTTGTCATGTACTTCTGGAAACATTGAATCTGTCCGCTGTATCAACATAATCTGTTCGAATGCATACTATATACAAGTTGTTGATTTTATTTTGCTTGTATGATTTCATATATCTGAACATATTTCATATCTGAACATTGATACTTTGTGTTTGGATAGTTGGCAATAGTTCTGTATTGTTCTACATGCTACATCTATATACTAAGTCCGGATATAACTGGCACGGGTCTGAAGTTGTGCATGGATACTAAAACGGTTATGTTTTATGTCCCCCACAAAGCTTTGCGGGAAACATAATGTTTTCGCCTCCGTCCGTCATTCCGTCTTTCCGAAATGCTTTCGTTTCCGAGCCATATTTCAAACACCCTTCATTTTCTTACGAAACTTGGTATGTGGCTAGACCTAGTGGTAGAGTGGTGCCTTATGCTATTTAGATTATTCTGAATTATATTTTTTTTCTGGTTTCCATGGAAACAGTTTGAAAATAGTGCATGTGGGGGTAGGGACCTTTTCAAAATCTATGGAGTATTATTTTATGAGAATTGGTTTGTGGGTAGTCACCTAGTCTTGGCATGGTGCCTTTTTGCTACTTAAATGATTGTGATTTTTATATTTGTTCTGGTTTCCATGGAAACAATTTGGACTAAGTGCATATGGAGGTTAGGAACCTTTTCAGATGTAGTTTCTGATTTCCATGGAAAACATTTCAACAATGAAATCAGAAAAAAGGACTCAGTTTGAACTAATGGGCTACATGGAAACAAGTTCATTTATTCTAATATATTAACCTTTTTGGATTGTCCGTTTTGGGTTGTCTCTGGCATTAGTGAAAAATAAGGGTAAGATGACTAGATTGAATTGAAAGTTGGAGCGGAGGACATATCACAGTGCATCACATGCACATACCGTATTTCCTCTAATACAAACCGGGCCTCTAATAGAACCCGGACCTCCAATACAACCTGGGGGGTAAGGGGTGCTGAGGTAAATACAACCCGGGTCTCCAATAGTACCCGGGTCTCTATTAGAACCCGGGCGTTACGTAACAACTAAATACTCCGTGTTGCAATATAAAATAGTTATACACTCGTTTTGAGGGGAAATATTGGTCACCCCTACTACACTGAGTTGGGTAACTGCAGTTACCCACTCCAAAAATGGCGGTTGGTCATAACATGGCTGATCGCAGATTTTCTTTTAATCCGTTTCACATGTATACTAGGGTACTTTCCTACATATTATTAATGCGCATGCCTTGGGCATTCACCAAGGAATCTGTAGATGTCATGTTAACATTTAGGGAGTGTGTAAATACATCATAATCTGCGTTTGAAAAATTGAAGCCGGAGAAGGGTAACTGGAGAAATATTTTCTGATGTGAGAAGGGTAACTCAAATATTGGAGAAGGGTAACTTAGATGTTTGTTAAAGTTCAAAAGACAAATAAAGATTATATCAAAGTTATTTAAGTATAGTAAAACCGTTTATGAGGCACTGAATTTCATCAAATACGTGACACAACTTATCAAATACGTAGCATCTTAAACTCAATATCAAGAGGAAGTTTGGTCTTTGTATGTTGCGTGATATAAACCAACATAGACAATAAAAAAAAAACATTTGACGACTGTTTGCTCACGACATATATTTAGTGAAAATTAGAAGGTTCTACTACTGCGTTTATTATCATCAAATACGTTATGCTGATAGATGTGCTCCAGTTGTCAAAATGGATGGTTCTAAATTAGTATTTTTTCCTTTAAAAGTTTAAACTATATTTGTATATGTAATTAAACAGTACCTATATACGTGCAAAAGAAACGTCCCTACATTTTTAAAACAGTATAAAATAGAGCCATGGGCTCTGTAGCTCATCAGGTTTTATATTGTTTAATATTGAAGACTGAAATAGATTGTTCTCAATATAATGCACAGCTCCTAGCCCTGAAAAACTGCAGTCTTGAAATTGTCAGTGCATAATAAAAACATGACTCAACTATTTCCAGGTATCACAATTCCTGCAAAGATATTGAAGAAAAGGTGATCCTCCAAATTAAAATAGAATAAACATATTTCCAAAATCATCAAAAAAATGGTATAAAATTTGGAGAGAAACAATTCAAATCCCTTCTCAAGTGAGTATTCCTTATTAATGAATCCTACAGAGTGATGCAAACAGTATTCAGACAGCGTGACGTTATTTCCATAGACTTGCATGTTAATGTAATCAAGGATAATTAGTTTTAATAAAATAAATTCTGGTTTGATCACCGTAAAAATGTCTAGCTTCATTATAAAATCATCTTAGCTTGAAGTACACAATTTAGATTAAATGTTCTGGCGACAATTTAACAAATGACATATATATATGTGTGTGTGTGACGATTTCTTAAAACGTGTTTCTCCGAAATATGAACAGATAATGTTTTGAAAATTCTTATTTGGTATAGTTGAGTTCTGAAGACATTATATATACGCTGTTTCAGTCGTATTTATCGCCCGAGGATTGAAATATCTAATATTTTGTATGGGGACGTTTCTCTTGCACGTGAGTTTATATACAGTTCACATATCAATTTTGTTTGATGACACTTGATACTAACTAATTTTGAATTGATTTTTGACAACAACATTTTAATTCATATGTCAATGTTTACAATTGGTCTTATCCTATGAGTAAGATATTTCTTATGGAAGAGCGACTAGAACGGAATTAATTTGGTGCCATCTGTGTTATGCTGTCGTGAATGTTCATAACATATAAATATTTGTAATTATGGTGTACTATTCTATACTTAAAAACTGGTTTGAAACCATTACGAAAACGTCAGTGAAATCAAATGTCCAAAAGCAAATGGTTCCCCAATATCTTACCAAAAGCGTTGGTCCAAACTTTAGTACAATTTACATAACTCCCAACGTATTGTGACTCTTTATTCGAGACTTAAACAGCCAAGACAATCATTCATTCAATCGGCAATATGTTCATGGAATAATTATCAAATAATGTCCGCAAATCAGAAAGTATCTCAGTTTTTAAAGCATGTATTACTGATCAGTATGTCTATGCTCCACAATATTGTTTATGTGGTAAACGAAAATTATACAGTGTGCACTCAGAGTTACGATATGTTGTGAGCACATTAAACTTTGACTTAGACAAAATTGGAATGAAAGCTGATCCAAACTGTATGTGTGCCAATTGATGTTGAAAAAGCTTACCATTGTTTTGAATGTTCAGTGTACAATAACAACAGAGAAAAACTTATGACATCATTTAAGCACATAGACCTACATTTTACTCCAGGCAATTGAAATAGACCACCTTCTGTCAAGTGGACATAGATTTTGATGAATGTAACATTTATCTGTGTGTTATAAGTGTGTGTATGGCTGCGTAGTTCTATGCTTCAAAGTAAATTTATAAGTTACCCTTCTCCGTGTTCCATTATCTCAACAGATTACCCTTCTCCCACGAAATCAGTTACCCTTCTCCCGCTTCAATTTTTCAAACGCAGATTATGGTGTATTTACACACTCCCTTAATGTTAACATGACATCTACATATTCCTTGGTGAATACCCAAGGCATGCGCGTTAATAATATGTAGGAAAGTACCCTAGTATAGATGTGAAATGGATTAAAAGAAAATCTGCGATCAGCCATGTTTTGACCAGCCGCCATTTTTGGAGTGGGTAACTGCAGTTACCCAACTCAGTGTAGTAGGGGTGTTGGTGTGACCGTGTGAGATTCAGCATAACAGGTCCATGATAACAAATATAGGTCTTTTTCAGTTGATTCTCCTTTTACATTGCAAGTTGATAGAAAACATTTTACACCAACTGTATACTGTTGGGATTAATGGGAGTTTGGGTAATCCCCGTGAATGAATTTCAGCAGAAATGCCACGAGATATGTAGTACTACATCACTAATTTTACCTTTCCAATAAGTCACACCAAGAAGATTATATAAACGTCAATTCATTGTGTCTGAAAAAATATAACCCGGCCTCCAATACAACCCGGGTCTCTAATAGAACCCGGGGGGTAAGGGGGTGCTGAATGAAATAGAACCCCAGGGTTGTATTAGAGGAAATACGGTAATTCTAGTTGAAGTAGCGTTAGATGGGATCTTTGGCAAAGAGCCACAAAACCACTGGGTGTGAGTCGGATTATGAACTTTATTACAGAATGTAATAAAACACTCTCTAATTTGTCAGAAACACATTAAAATAACAATATAAGTTTACACTCAACAAATATATGCATCACAGGTTAAACATTGACTTGAAAGAACTTACATCATAGGAACGATAAATTCATACATTTACCATAATTACATAATAACTGGTGTATATGGCAAATCTTTTACATTAAATAAATATGCATACATCTATCTGTGTTTGATTAAATATGACACCATTGTCAACATATGACCATGTCAACACTCAAAGATAATATATAGTTATGGTTATACAATACACATGATAATTACACATGTATAACATTGAATGGCATGAATGATAATTATAATATACAGATTACAAATGATGAATACAAGGTAATGATTCATTTGCTAAAACAGTACATAGCATCATAAGGGCAACAGAGGTGACAACATACCAGGTCTTTAACTACGTCACCAGCTACGTCATCTGCAGGATGAATAATATAATAACTCTTTATTTTCCTCAATACAAAGTACATAGAAAATTCATTTTGTGCTTTCCTCACCCAGCAGTCACTGTGCAGCGCCAGTTCAAACGTTGTTCTGTCCTTATAAGGCTGCAACAACTTTTAACGTCTTTTGGTATGACCCGACCGGGAATCGAACCCTGGTCTTCCAACTGAGCTACATCCCCGGTAGATATTATGTACAAATGGTTAAAAGAATAAATGCGATAAAAGCTACATACAACCACACAATCTCACACACACATACAATCTCACATTCATTCCATTATGATAATAATTAGGTAGCAACATTGTAAGTAAAAACATCCACCCTTACCACAAACAATCACGCACACACAGATACATTACCCTATGATAGTGAGAAGAAAATGCTAATACTGCTTTCATATACTAATATGAAGACTATAAATCTTAATGTTAAGTGATACTTAAAGGATAAATGTAACTATGATTTATATATATAAAATTATAAGATATAGCACCTACACACCTCACTGTACTGCGAGTACAAACCTTAAACTAACTTAATATAATAACTCACTCTAACGTAAGTTGTAAGAATTACAATTATAGATATAACTATGTAACTAACATAACTCACTGTACAATACAATCAATATAACCCACCGTACTGTGAGTTATCACAACATACAATATTTACACATAACAATTATAGTACATAATGAACTAATCCTGATCTAAACAATAGCTAATATAACTATCAACCATGAAATGCATACAAATACATAACTACATAAATATATACACTAGACAAGATATTACTAACCTCAGCAATATGAATGAACACATCCCGATCACCATGATCTCGATCGAAATGAATCAATGAACCTGGACAACTCAAATCACCTGTCAAACGACGTGATCGACACAACAAAATAGACTGACCAAAAGATGATATGACTGAAATATCATTAATGGTGTCTCCACGTTTTGCTGAAACAAAACTTAATACGTGAGTCCATTGAATTCGTGGAAAAACAAACATTCATGAAAACCACACTCAATGAAGACCGCTATTTCCCGTTGATTCACTTGCACACCGTAACCACGTACATCTGTAGCGTCGTCACCACTTTAATGCGAATGCGTGCCTGTATTGTTGCTCGTGGTTGTATGAAAATCTGTTTCAAATGTTTTTCTGGTCACGCACTGATCGAAAACAAAACAATGCTGATATCTCATTTCAACAATCGCCATTCTTTTGTGACATGAAACTTCTGAAATTTAAATATATTATGTAGAAATGGTGCAACTTTACAATGCTATAATATTGCTAAACTGTTCTTTGTAGTTTTTACGAAATCTGATAAGATATCTGGTAGGCGTTTCTTTTGGCCGACAGTGTATGGTATAGCTAATTTAATGAGAATGTGTTTCTCAAAACATGACAAACAACTATATCAAGATAACATGTTTATTACTTAAAATACATACAACTTAAAATATTGCTGGGATACTTACAAAGCAGCATTAAACAATAACTCACTCACTCAATCTGCAGGTTTTAATGTTTTCATTAGTTACAGACAGACACATCTAGCTACCGGTAAACAATAATATTGATTGGTTTGATTTGTCGTTCATGTGTATTCTTGAAATGGACATACTGGTTTGTCTTATGATTGATATCAGATATATATCAGTAAAGCTATTCTTAAATAGTTTTTAAAAAATGGCAATTCAATTTCACTGTGAATCTGTTATTAGAGTTCAAGTTTTGCAGATGTGCAAATATTTTGTCCCCTTTAGATTTTGCCAAACTGTCCTATCGTCAAGGCAACTTTGCCTTTTAAAATTAATTCATTTGCAAAATCCCTGTTGAATGAATTTGCGAATTTAGTAATCATTGCCGTTCTGAGAATGTGGATGTAGGAATTCTGTCTGAATTCAAATGTGTAATGTTATAAAATGAATTCAGCTGATTAAAATGTGAATCTTTTCTATATATACAAAGGTTAAGGACAAGATGAGATATGATATTCGTAGTTTTACATCTCATTAGAAACTTGATTAAATGCTTTCTTATTCTTTTTGATTTGCTGTTGAGTCACATTTCTGATACGGTATGGAAGATGTGGCCACTTTTCTTAACACTGTAATATGTTTGGTTCTACAAGAAAGAAGACAACAATTAGTGATGTGTGATTAGTGATAGAAGAATAATGTATAGCAGTGTTGAAAGGATAGTTCACTCAACTAACGGTTCAGCCTTTGGATGAAGTCTTTTACAATAGATTGGTATTTTGGTCAATATCCAACCTCCATTATAATGGTAAATGAAAGTCAACATTTGTTGCTGTAATGTGAGTAGTGTCATTTTTTTCAAAGGAAATGATGACACTTCACTTACTGACCTTTTAACAAAAGTCACTCACTAAAGCAGTATGAACCAACAAGAAGTGTTTAATTTTCAGAAATAACTGAAATAATCTCGAATTTGTTCACAGATTCTATAGCTGTAAGCTTTTTCTCAATTATTCTTAAAAAAGGGCTGAATGTCTGGTTAGCTTCTTGAGTATGAATGTCAACTTGCTATCACAAATGTTGTTTACAATAAATTAATTCTAAAGTTTGTAGTGTAGTAGCTCTTCTTCTTCCATTACATAGTGTGTTCTTTTATTAGCGTTATACTATGCTTTCTCTATGACAATTTTTCATTTTCATTTTTCTTCATTTTCATTACCGGTAATTGTGCATATTGTAGATTTTAAATTCAATGAATTAGTCTATAAATAAGCACTTCTTATGTCTGGAGTGATAGAATTATTCAATGTATCCTAACATTCCAAGAGCACCGCATTTCAGTTTACAAACTAGGGTGTTGCTTAATTAATTTCAAAGTGTCTAAGTATATGGTTCACTGTAGATCATGTAATGTCCACAAGGGGCTATATGCTTAGTACCACCCATGGTTTGTTAGTTCCAGCCTATGCTCGCAGGTTTCACCGCAATGCATAACCACATGGCATTGCAGGCTTTCTCCCTGCCATAATACTAGCGGCCGCGATATAGGTGAAAAACCTTTGAAAGTGGAGTTAAACCCCAACTCACCTCACGGTTGATGCATCACGATAACAGCTTGATCATCATATCATCTCTTTGTTTTTTACAGAAGGTCGGCTCGCTCTACCGTCTAAGGGTTGCTGTTGTGAAGGTTGTTGGAGATTGTCTGTCTGCGGTATCCAATCGTGCAAACAGGTGATGCCGCGATCAAGGAGGATGTCATACCAGAGAACCATCAAGGATGATGTCATACCAGAGAACCATCAAGGAGGATGTCATACCAGAGAACCATCAAGGAGGATGTCATGCCAGAGAACCATCAAGGAGGATGTCATGCCAGAGAACCATCAAGGAGGATGTCATGCCAGAGAACCATCAAGGAGGATGTCATGCCAGAGAACCATCAAGGAGGATGTCATGCCAGAGAACCATCAAGGAGGATGTCATGCCAGAGAACCATGAAGGAGGATGTCATACCAGAGAACCATCAAGGAGGATGTCATGCCAGAGAACCATCGAGGAGGATGTCATGCCAGAGAACCATCAAGGAGGATGTCATGCCAGAGAACCATCAAGGAGGATGTCATGCCAGAGAACCATCAAGGAGTATGTCATGCCAGAGAGCCATCAAGGAGGATGTCATGCCAGAGAACCATCAAGGAGTATGTCATGCCAGAGAACCATCAAGGAGGATGTCATGCCAGAGAACCATCGAGGAGGATGTCATACCAGAGAACCATCAAGGAGGATGTCATGCCAGAGAACCATCAAGGAGGATGTCATGCCAGAGAACCATCAAGGATGATGTCATGCCCCAAAGACGACCAGAGAGGATTCAAGGTGCTTGTTTGTGAAAGGACGTAACCGTAGTTGTTGGAGATTGTCTGTTTGAGGTGTCCAATCCTCAGTAGCTTTCCCCACCATTAGTTTAGGGGTGAATAGCTACAGGCTTTGCCGGGATTGGTATAACAAGGTTGCATGCCCTTGTTTAGAATTAGGGACCATGCTTGTCATGGTGGATAGGGACCACACAGTTCCCAGTGAGGATGCACCAGTTTAGATGTAGGGTACACCTCATGAGTAGGTTTAGTTAAGGGATAGGCTCCCCCTCCCCTCAGACAAGTTTCCAACAGCTGGTTGCTAGCTTCACAGTCAGGCATCTGGACATGCTGGTCACAGAGGGCCAAGGTGAGTACTTCACTCATATTTAGTAGTGGATATCAGAGTTACTTTCAGATAATGAGTAATTAAAGTATCACATTACTATCACTTATTACTGCAGTTGAAAATGGTAAAGTTGGTATTTACGTTTATGAAATCAACTAAAAATGTAATTGTAAATGAAGCTGTCATTACAAATATTCCCTCCTGTTTCTCTAGGATACATGAGCTCTACAAGTATATATTTCCGTGATGATGATTGTGACCTCGAAAAAAGTGCATTAATTTATGAGTCGTTTTCACAAATTTTCTTCTCAGAACTCAAAGTATTATTTTTATTTATTTATTTTTTTAATTTAAGATCTGATGATTAAGAAATTGACATAAATATAAATCCTTAAAATTGAGTAAAAGAATTAAATGAATTGAAAATATCTTTGATAAAGTATCAGTATATAAATTTGGTTTTGGTACACAAATAATTAACTGGATTAATGTTCTTATATATTATCCAAGTTCTTGCATGATACAAAATGGCCACTTATCTGAATGTTTTGAAAATGAAAGGGGTTGTAGACAGGGGGATCCCTTATCACCATATTTATTCCTCTTAGTAGCTGAAATGGGGTGTGTGATAAGAAATAATGAAAATATTAAAGGTATTGTTATTGATGATAAGAATACAAGTCAGGACAACATGCTGATGATACTGAATTAGACTTTACTGCTAAAAGTTATCTGATAATAATCCTACCTTACATACCTTACAGAAAAAAACTTCAAATATGGACAAACTACTCAATATTGACAGTATAAATTGATCACATTCTTGCTGAATCTTCATGGCTCAACCATAATTATAAAAATCCATGCTACCGGTATATTATTAAACATTGGGCTTATAAGGCTTATGTGATGATCATGGATTATGCCTTTTGATGAATTAAGTCAAAATATAAAATAAGAGAAACAATATTAGAGTCTATATGATTATTAGACTATAATTATCAACCTCACATACTACCTGATTCTTTAAAATATATTATTATATAAGGGACAAGAATAATTCCTTCTTATAATTTGTACATAAATATTTACCATAGTAATATTTTAAAACATTCCAAAGGTTCAAGGTTATTCTTCTATCAGCTCATATCCAAAAACAATAAACTTAAAAAAATTTACTAAATGGGAAAAACTGTTCACTGTGTTAGAATTTAACTGGCACGGTGTGTTAAATGTCTATAGACATGACTTGAAAGATGTTAAACTTTTCAATTTTCGATACATATTTGCATAGAATTACCAGTGTTTATACTAAAAAGGAATGATTAAAAAAGAATTTGATTGACAGTGACTTTTGCAGTTTTTTTAAGGATTCTTCTGAGAGCATATGTCATGTTTATTGGGAATGTGGGATAACTACACAATTTTGGAATGATTTAGAACTCTGGATAAATAACTTTTTAATAAATATAAATAAAAATCACAAACTACTTGATTTGTTTCGGTACATTACATAAAGATGTTTTACTTAATCAAATCATTATCTCTGCCAAAAAACATATCCATTGAGTAATATTAGAAATACAGTCCCAAACTTCAACAATTATAGTAGTAAAAGAATTATTTTCTGTTGAAAATTCATTTCAAAGAAAAACAATGAATTGCTCTCAGCAACTAATTATTGTATCTGTATTATCTGTAATAACATGTGTTCACCTTCCCACATTCTGACTAGTTATTGTATCTGTATTATCTGTTATTATTCTGACTACAACTTCTTCTTCGACTCTTGTGTTTGAACCTGTAACCATAGGAACAAATAAAAATTGATAAAAACGTCATTTATGTTACCTAACATATGACAAATAACAGTATAACATGCGATGGCATAGGTATGAACCTTTTCTATTCCTCAAATCATCAATCATGTTTATCAATGCCTAAAATGCCAGAAACAAACCTAAAAAAGTATATGAAATGTTCATAACTTCATTCTATGCCATAATATTGTTTAAAAGAAAGATAACTTAGATATGTTTAGTCTTCATGTATACTAACTAGAAACAGTATGTTTGCTCATCAGTAATATGTAAAACATTTGCTGGAGGTGAAAGGTGCATAAAAATCATTTACTGAAGTTGAAAAGATTTGTTTATTTAAAGAGATCAGGTGCTTTCTTCATTGTTTTGATAAGGATTTAACCACTCAAAATTACGTAGCCTATCTAGTTTATACTTAATTAAAGTTTTAAAGTGTTTACATTTTGTTCAGATCTCATTTAGTTGAAATTGGCATTCATATTTTCAATAAATTATTGCTTATTGTCAGTTGACACATCAAAAATTAAATCTCTTTAGCAGGTCTTTTTGAGAGTTTAAAATCTCACTCATAGAAACAATCTTATTTCAAGAGATTTATTATCTTTTGCTGCTTAGAGTCTTTCAAGTTATTGGTCGTCTTAGAGTACATCACTAAACCTACCTTCAGTAAATGTGTTTTACAGAAAAATGGAAACTAGTCTGGTTACTTGATAAAGACATCTTATGTGCCAAGTATACCCGACCACACTCACCTCAAACAATCTAAAACAATATCATACATTTTACAGGACAAGATGCCATGCTGGCACAAGGACTTGAAGGATGCCATGCTGGAGGAAGACCTTGGAGGATGCCATGCTGGCAGGAAGACCTGGGAGGATGCCATGCTGGCAGGAGAACTTGGAGGATGCCATGCTGGCAGGAGAACTGGGAGGATGCCATGCCAGACATCTTCCAGGATGCCATGCTGGAAGACCTGGAAGGATACCATGCTGAAGGAAGACCTGGGAGGATGCCATGTTGAGGAAGACCTGGGAGGATGCCATGCCGGACACCTGGGAGGATGCCATGCTGGAGGAAGACCTGGGAGGATGCCATGCTGGAGGGAGACCTGGGTGGATGCCATGCTGGAAGACCTGGGAGGATGCCATGCTGGACATCTTCCAGGATGCCTTGCTGGAGGAAGACCTGGGAGGATGCCATGCCAGACACCTTCCAGGATGCCTTGCTGGAGGAAGACCTGGGAGGATGCCATGCTGGTGGTAGACCTGGGAGGATGCCATGCTGGAAGACCTGGGGGGTGCCATGCTGGAGGTAGACCTGGGAGGATGCCATGCCGGACATCTTCCAGGATGCCTTGCTGGAGGAAGACCTGGGAGGATGCCATCCTGGAAGACCTGGGGGATGCCCTGCTGGAGGAAGACCTGGGAGGATGCCATGCCGGACATCTTCCAGGATGCCTTGCTGGAGGAAGACCTGGGAGGATGCCATGCCGGACATCTTCCAGGATGCCTTGCTGGAGGAAGACCTGGGAGGATGCCATGCTGGAGGAAGACCTGGGAGGATGCCATGCCGGAAGACCTGGGGGATGCCATGCTGGAGGAAGACCTGGGAGGATGCCATCCTGGAAGACCTGGGGGATGCCATGCTGGAGGAAGACCTGGGAGGATGCCATGCCAGACATCTTCCAGGATGCCTTGCTGGAGGAAGACCTGGGACGATGCCATGCTGGAAGACCTGGGGGATGCCATGCTGGAGGAAGACCTGGGAGGATGCCATGCCGGACATCTTCCAGGATGCCTTGCTGGAGGAAGACCTGGGAGGATGCCATGCTGGAGGAAGACCTGGGAGGATGCCATGCCGGACATCTTCCAGGATGCCTTGCTGGAGGAAGACCTGGGAGGATGCCATCCTGGAAGACCTGGGGGATGCCATGCTGGAAGACCTGGGGGATGCCATGCTGGAGGAAGACCTGGGAGGATGCCATGCCGGACATCTTCCAGGATGCCTTGCTTGAGGAAGACCTGGGAGGATGCCATGCTGGAGGAAGACCTTGGAGGATGCCATGCCGGACATCTTCCAGGATGCCTTGCTGGAGGAAGACCTGGGAGGATGCCATGCTGGAGGAAAACCTTGAAGGATGCCATGCTGGCAGTAGAACTGAGAGGATGCCATGCTGGAGGAAGACCTGGGAGGATGCCATGCCGGACACCTTCCAGGATGCCTTGCTGGAGGAAGACCTTGGAGGATGCCATCCTTGAAGACCCGGGAGGATGCCATGCTGGAGGAAGACCTTGAAGGATGCCATGCTGGCAGTAGAACTGGGAGGATGCCATGCTGGAGGATGACCTGGGAGGATGCCATGCTGGAAGACCTTGGAGGATGCCATGCCGGACACCTTCCAGGATGCCTTGCTGGAGGAAGACCTGGGATGATGCCATGCTGGAAGACCTGGAAGAATGCCATGCTGGAGGAAAACCTGGGAGGATGCCATGCCGGACATCTTCCAGGATGCCTTGCTGGAGGAAGACCTGGGAGGATGCCATCCTGGAAGACCTGGGAGGATGCCATGCTGGAGGAAGACCTTGAAGGATGCCATGCTGGCAGTAGAACTGGGAGGATGCCATGCTGGAGGAAGACCTGGGAGGATGCCATGCTGGAAGACCTGGGAGGATGCCATGCCGGACACCTTCCAGGATGCCTTGCTGGAGGAAGACCTGGGATGATGCCATGCTGGAAGACCTGGAAGAATGCCATGCTGGTGGAAAACCTGGGAGGATGCCATCCTGGAAGACCTGGGAGGATGCCATGCTGGAGGATGCCATGCTGGCAGGAGAACTTGGAAGATGCCATGCCGGAAGACCTGGGAGGATGCCATGCTGGATACTTTCAAGGATGCCGTGCTGGAGGAAGACCTGTGAGGATACAATGCTGGCAGGAGAACTGAAAGGATGCCATGCAGGAAGAAGACCTGGAAGGATGTCATGCTGGAAGAAGACCTGGGAGGATGCCATGCAGGTAGAAGACCTGGGAGGATGCCATGCTGGAAGACCTGGGAGGATGCTATGCTGGCAGAAGACCTTCCAGGATGCCATGCTAGTAGAAAGTGTGGGAGGAAGCTTTGCCAGAAGAAGACCAGGGGAATGCCACATCGGAAGAAGATCATGGAGGGTTCTGTTCCATGCGATGACGTAGGTATGCACCTGGGAGGATGCCATGCTGGAGGAAGACCTGTGAGGATGCCATGTTGGCAGGAGAACTGGGAGGATGCCATGCAGGAAGAAGACCTGGGAGGATGCCATGCTGGAAGAAGACCTGGAAGGATGCCATGCTGGCAGGAGAACTTGGAGGATGCCATGCTGGAGGAAGACCTGGGAGGACACCATGCTGGCAGGAGAACTTGGAGGATGTCATGCTGGAAGAAGACCTAGGAGGATGCCATGCAGGTAGAAGACCAGGGAGGATGCCATGCTGGAAGACCAGGGAGGATGCTATGCTGGCAGAAGACCTTCCAGGATGCCATGCCAGTAGAAAGTGTGGGAGGAAGCTTTGCCAGAAGAGGACCTGGGGGATGCCACATCGGAAGAAGATCATGAAGGGTTCTGTTCCATGCAATGACGTAGGCATACACCTGGGAGGATGCCATGCCGGGAGAAGACTTGAGAGGATGCCATGCTGGAAGAAGACCTGGGACGATTCAATGCTGACAGAAGACCTTCAAGTCATGTGGCACAGAATCAGTCTTGGTCGTCATTTAGCCTTGCATCTGCCTTGGTCATCCTTCAGGAGGTGAGGTGAGTGGGGGTTTAACGCCACTTTCAAGGTAGGATGGCATCTTACTTGATTGTCATACCAAAAATGAGCACGGAGGATTAGGAAGAATGGTACCATACCGCAGGATAACCTGTAAACAGGTGATGCCACGATCAAGGAAGATGGCATGCCAGTGGGCCCCCGAGGAGAATGTCATGCCGGAGGACGACCAAAGAGGATTCCAGGTGCATGTTTGTGAAGGGACGTAACAGTAGTTGTTGAAGATTTGTCTGTTTGAGGTGTCCAATCCTCAGTAGCTTTCCCCATCATTAGTTTAGGGGTGAATAGCTGCAGGCTTTGCCGGATTGGTATAACAAGGTTGTATGTCCTTGCTTAGAGTTAGGGACTGTGCTTATCATGGTGGATAGGGACCATACAGTTCCCAGTGTGGAAGCACTAGTTTAGAATGTAAGATACACCTCATTAGTTCCCCCTCCCCTCAGATATTTTTCCAACAACTGGTTTCTAGCTTCACAAACATGCACCTGGAATCCTCTTTGGTCGTCCTCCGTCATGACATTCTCCTCAGCATGCCATCTTCCTTGATCATGACATCACCTGTTTCCAGGTTTTCCTGCGGTATGGTATCATTCTTCCTAATCCTCCGTGCTCATTTTGGTATGACAATCAAGTAAGATGCCATCCTACCTTGAAAGTGGCGTTAAACCCCCACTCACCTCACCTCCTGAAGGATGACCAAGGCAGATGCAAGGCTAAATGACGATCAAGACTGATTCTGTGCCACATGACTTGAAGGTCTTCTGTCAGCATTGAATCGTCCCAGGTCTTCTTCCAGCATGGCATCCTCTCAAGTCTTCTCCCGGCATGGCATCCTCCCAGGTGCATGCCTATGTCATTGAATGGAACAGAACCCTCCATGATCTTCTTCCGATGTGGCATCCCCCAGGTCTTCTTCTGGCAAAGCTTCCTCCCACACTTTCTACTAGCATGGCATCCTGAAAGGTCTTCTGCCAGCATAGCATCCTCCCAGGTCTTCCAGCATGGCATCCTCCCTGGTCTTCTACCTGCATGGCATCCTCCTAGGTCTTCTTCCAGCATGACATCCTCCAAGTTCTCCTGCCAGCATGGTGTCCTCCCAGGTCTTCCTCCAGCATGGCATCCTCCCAGTTCTCCTGCCAGCATGGCATCCTTCCAGGTCTTCTTCCAGCATGGCATCCTCCCAGGTCTTCTTCCTGCATGGCATCCTCCCAGTTCTCCTGCCAGCATGGCATCCTCACAGGTCTTCCTCCAGCATGTCATCCTCCCAGGTACATACCTACGTCATCACATGGAACAGAACCCTCCATGATCTTCTTCCGATGTGGCATCCCCCAGGTCTTCTTCTGGCAAAGCTTCCTCCCACATTTTCTGCTCCCATGGCATCCTGGAAGGGCTTCCGCCAGCATAGCATCCTCCCAGGTCTTCCAGCATGGCATCCTCCCAGGTCTTCTTCCGGCATGACATCCTTGAAGGCCTTCTTTCGAAATGGCATCTTCCCAAGTTTATTCCTGCATTCATGGCATGAAACAGAACCCTACATGATATTCATCACTGATGACCAAAAAGGATTCCATGTTATCGGATAATAAAGGAGGATTCAGTGTTATTGGACAACCATGAAGGATTCTGTGTTAAACAACAACCATGAAGGATTCTGTGTTAAAAGACAACCATGAAGGATTCTGTGTTAAAGAACAACAATGAAGGATTCTGTGTTAAAGAACAACCATGAAGGATTCTGTGTTAAAGCACAACCATTAAGGATTCTGTGTTAAAGCACAACCATTAAGGATTCTGTGTTAAAGAACAACCATGAAGGATTCTGTGTTAAAGCACAACCATGAAGGATTCTGTATCTCAGCTCATTTTACATTTCAAATTTCTTTGTAATATTTGACTTCAAAATTATTTAAATACATCTTCAGCATATTTAATCTATAAACATTGTTATCCCACTATCTGCAAATATATTGTGTAGGTGGTATGATTTTAAAATACAACAATGTTATTTTCACATTATTTAAATTGCATGTAATTCTAAATTAATCTAATTCTAAAATGTCCAAATTATCATGTTTTTCATAAATGTTCAGCATAATTTAATGTTATATTTTGAATCACGCAATAGTATTGTACTTTTGGGACGATCCTTTAACAGACGCACCCCGGAAAAGTTTAACAGTTTGTACTCGTGCAGATATGATTCCAAAATATAACAATATACATTTTACACTATTTAAATTGCATGTATTTCTAATGGTCAACCAGGACCAAGTTCATCTTAATTCTAAATTTTAAAAATCTCAATAATACTTGCCTTTAAAATTATCATGGTTTTCATAAAGTTTCAGCATGTTATAACTTCCAAATTGTATTAATATTGCTCTTATTCGACCCAAGGATGTTTTAAATTCAAAATATTAAATACTAGGGCCTTATTCCCAATTTTAAAGATCTGATGAAATGCATTTTTCTCAAGAATGACAGATGATTACCTCTACGTATATTGTACATCGGAATCAATTGAGCATACAATCGAGACAATATACACTTGCAATTGATAATTAAAACGATTTTAATTCACCCATTTTAACACTAGCGCAATCAGTTGGGCGATTCATTTTGTAATTCTCCGCCGAGTCTCGTTAATTAATTAATGATGATTATCACTCCCGCTAAATGAATTTATGAGGTGTATTACATCGCCAAAAAGACATGTAAATTGTGTAATTGTCATCTGCTGATTTACCTAGTTGGATATCTAAACATTCGATATATGGGAAATTTAAGTTGGTTCTTTGTGAAATTAACAATTAAAATGTTGCGAAATTACGTTGAATAATGACTATCGCCAAAAATCGGATTCCTCCTGATACGTCACAGAAGTCATCCCTTCACGGGGCACACCCCCGCAGAGTTACATTCTGGTCTCCGGGGCTAAATAAGGCGGTTTTTTAAAAAGCCGTATATAAGTAATTTATGGACCGATTTCAGAAATTTAAAATCGAGCAATTGTCAAATTGACATCCCATTTTAATGAATCCGATTTTGACCATATGTCATTTCATCTATCCTTTAATATTCGTTCCAGTCATAATTGATCATATTTCTTTTCAAATTCTCTTTCTTGTTATGTGGGGGCGTGATAACGCAGTTGTAAGTATGTATGTCTTCGGATCAAGAGGTCTGTGGTTTGAATCCTGCACAGCAACTTTGTCTGCAGTAGAGAACTGTTCTACACACAGTAAGGTTTGGGTGCAATGCTACACTGAATTTCAGCATGGTACCACCCATGGTTTGCTACATCCAGCCGATGCTCGCAGGTTTCACCGCAAAGCATAGCCACATGGGCATTGCAGGCTTTCTCCCTGCCATAATACTAGCAGCTGCGATATAAGTGAAATACTCTTGAAAGCGGCGTTAGTTAAAGCCCAACTAACCTCACCTCTATTTTTTTCACCACAATTTATAGATTAACATTGTTATATTTTGGATCACATTTTCATGTTCATGTTTGTACACATGCAGATGTTACATTTGTTCCCTAGCTAAATGTCATGTTTTTCTTATATAATGATAGTCCATGAATAGTCAAAATTTTAAAAACAAATGTGATGGATTAATGCAATGGTGTTTAAAGGTGCTGTAGCGCGTTTTTTTCATGTTTTGTTTTCTCAAATTTGCCATTTATTATTTCAGTAAGAACAACGGCTACAGCACAAATTTAACATCAGCCAGACAATTTCAACATTCTAGAACCTGAAGCAATAGAATTCTCATAGTGTTAATTACAAATGTTAATTACAAATGTTAATTATACCAATAAAATTGTTCACATATCTCACATATCACTACTTGCCACTGTGTCTAGTGTGTGCATGTGTTCAAACATCATTTAGAAGGATTTCTTAAAGGTGCATCCATTGTGTTTCATAAAACTTTGACTTTAATACGTTCCAACTCACCACATGTGCTGTCTACAATACAACTAAATTCACTAAACTTGCATATTTATCCCTAATCACCAAATATATCATAATTACTAGTTTCCAATTATAATTGAGAAACATCATTATGCACCCGCAGAAACCGAAACTGCATGTGCTGTGCATTGTCCGGTTTTCGATCAGAAATCACTACTTTTGTCAATATACTGAGTCGACTGTCATCAAAATGGTAGTTTTCAGTAACAGTCGGTACTTCTCAATACAATAACACCATTTATAACGTTTGCAATATGTGACCCCCCACAACACAATGGATGTACCTTTAACGAGTAATAAGTAATTATTGTGTATCAACTGTATGTGTTATGAAAACTGTGACTTGTTATCATGTATACACTTGTTTACTTGTTTCAATTAATTTAACACTTTGATGTCCTGAAGAGCAGTATTGTTGTTGAGGGTACACTAACAGTGAGATTGGGACATCGTTTGAAATCCTGAGACCTGTGTCGTTAGACTGTATCAGAGGACATGTTTGTTTAAAGGCGCTGTACCACGATTACTGAAAATAAATGTTGCTCCATCGAATACAGAGAACCATTTTCTATGGATACGTCTTATCGGGTCATGTAATGAGATGTTGTTTATATTGTATTTACTTTAACAATTATTGTCAAATTTTAGGAAAACAGAAAATTACCAAAACCTGCTACAGCGCCTTTAAATGAACAAAATTGTATCATTGTATGGTCAATGTCTGCATTATTGTGGAAAATTAATTGAAACATTAATATTTGAAATATTCTTCTTGAATTATTCAATTAAAATTAAAGTATTTGAATATTGTACAACCAATACTTTCACATTCATTGGACGTATCAAAATGTGAGAGCAGTCCTTGTTTAAAACGGCTCCATCTATTCATATAGTATATATAATATAGAGCCAGCCAGACTTATTGGTCTATGGTGGACTTGGCCATCACTCTCTGTAAATAGCAGAATGATTCATTTTGGTGTGAAATGTCCCAAAGTTTGTTTTATATAATTATAAAATGTATATCGTTGACTAACAAATAATATATTCTTTATTACAAACATAATTTGAATTGATATTCATCACTGAATGCTGCAAATCTGTAGTTATTGTACATGCAGTAAGGTTTACACTGAAATTCATGGTTTGCTAGTTGCAGCCGATGCTCGCAGGTTTCACATAGCCTCACAAAACTGAATATACAAAATAGTTATTTTTGAACTTGCCACTCTTACTATTTTGTTTACAATATATTTTATTACAATCATACTATGTACGATATAGTCATGTCCGCTACAGATTATGTAAGATGTATTTCTTAGTGCAATAAACTACAGTTTTAATTAATGTTCTTGTTCTGTTTTCATTTTGTTTTCCTTAAACTATAATTATAGTTAAACTATGGTTTGCTAGTTCATACTTGTTTCTACCACAGGGGCTTGTATTGTCGAAACTATCGATTAGTCCCGTTCAAGTTTTTAAGCATGGTAGTAGCGCATTTGGGAAAGTAATCTTCCTGAATGAAACTTTATACCAAATCATTAACTCGTTTAATAAAAATGGTATTAAATGGAAGATCGTTTGGTATCACACGAAAGAAAGAAAGTTAATGAAAGAAACTGAAATATTTGGCGATTTATCTACCATTTCATTTAATTATGTATTTTCTACAGAAATTAACAAGAAAAAAGTGAGCATGGCTCACATACCCCCGTCATCCGCTATCCGTCCATTGAGAATTATAGATGTGAAGGTTACTATGTTTAAAAAAAAGCTTCAAGCATCATAATATTGTCCAAAATAATTTTAGGAACTGACTGTTATTACAAAATTTAATTCACCCAGATGTAATATTTTTCAGGTAACTTAATTTTTCCCATTAGGGCATCACACCGGTAATTTGTACCAAGTTCAATTACAGATTCAAGGGCTTTGAAATAATATTGCGGAACTGGACTGTGAACTCGATAAAGAGTATCATCTGGACTACCTACATGTAAAATTTCATTCACCTAGATGTAATAGTTTCCGAGAAAACTTGTCCCAATTGGAGCATCACAATTCTTCTGGTACGAAGTTCAATTTCGGATTCAAAGGCCATAACTCCGAAAAAAATAATATTTCGGAACTGGTTTTCGAACTCGATAAAGAGTATCATCTGGACTACCTCCATATTAAATTTCATTCACCTAGATGTAATAGTTTCTGAGAAAACTTGTCCCCATTGGAGCATCACAATTCTTCTGGTACGAAGTTCAATTTCGGATTCAAAGGCCATAACTCCGAAAAAAATAATATTTCGGAACTGGTTTTCGAACTCGATAAAGAGTATCATCTGGACTACCTCCATATTAAATTTCATTCACCTAGATGTAATAGTTTCTGAGAAAACTTGTCCCCATTGGAGCATCACAATTCTTCTGGTACGAAGTTCAATTTCGGATTCAAAGGCCATAACTCCGTAAAAAATAATATTTCGGAACTGGTTTTCGAACTCGATAAAGAGTATGGTCATGAGTACTCACAACCAAAATTTCATTCACCTAGGTTGAACAGTATCCGAGAAAACTTGTCCCCATTGAACACAATAAAACTAAGTCCAAAAAGTGACGTTTCCATGGAAACGACAAAAAATATCAATCTCAGAAAATTGAAAATTGTCTGTGCCCGATCGGAAGAACATGGTTAACATCTGTACAAAGTTTGGTTGATGTACCTTTAACGGTTTTTGAGAAAACTACCGGACGGACGGAAGGACGGACGGAATGACCGCTATATACCCCCGCTTACTTCGTAACGGGGGTATAATAACCTTTCTACCTCACTCGATGAGATAAACATGGTATTAGTCAAGAAAAGACAGATATCCTCCATATATCAGTGAAATATCTATCAAGCTACAGTGAAAATAACTGACTGATATAATATATCACTTCTCAAAGGTCTGATGTAACAAATTCTCTTATGACGTCACATTGTTACTGTGGCGACAGGCTCTTTCCAGCGACCGCTCAACATAAAAATGACTGTTAATAATAATAATAATAATAATAATAATCAAACTTTAATACCTCAAAAGGAATTCATTTTGTATCATGACAGAGCTTGAATGGTTTTGTATCGAGGTAATAAGTATCTCCTTCCAGAAGGAAGTTGAACATATTCACTGTGCAACACATGATCTGGATCCGACAAAATTTGCCATTGTAAATAGTAAGCGAATGTTTACACCCCGTCCCTTCACGTACGTCACTTCCGGTATCTTCCAACTCTCTAAGCCCCGCCCCATTTTTGGTTTGTTTGTCACGGGTGAAAAGCAGACGATGTTTTTCAGTTTTTTTAAGTTGCTCTAGTTTAATATAGGAACAACATATGGATTTTTTTTGGGTCTCGTTTTTCACAAAATAGTCTAATGAACCAATTGCAGTTAAGAATTCAATAGAAAATAATTTATTTTGGCCTTCCTTTAAATAATTTGGTTGAAGTAAACGATGTAAAATGTGATTTCATTGGATAACAAGAGTGCTCTGCGAGCACAGAAACCCCCAATTTTCTTATCCTCCAAATAAGCAGTTTAAATGTAAGGGTAATTTACGAAAGATTAGATCTTACTCAATGGTCATATGTAAAAGTTTCAAAGACATAATTTCATCAAAGTTTGAGCCGCGCTAAGTTATTTTAACCCACAGCTGAGCACTCAAGTCAAGGGCCATAACCCTCTCAATATGAATCCCATCAGTGCCCAAAAAGCACCGATGTATATCCAAAGCAGGTATTATTTTTCAGAAGGATTGGTCAAAACACAGATACCGTCAGTCTGAAATCGGAAAGCTGAGCGATCTAAGTCAAGGGCCATAGCTCTGAAAATATTAATCCGATCGTTCCCCAAAAAGCTCATGCGTATGACTGTGGGGGGAATTGATTTCAGAACACAGGTACTGGCAGTCTTGGGTCATGGGGTTCTTGTGCTCTTTATATAGCATTCTTGTTACTTCGTATAATTGGTAAACACTGTGAACAGATAATTAAAACGATTTGTAATAAATTTTATTCTAAATAAACAGATTGCACATTGTCATAAGAGGTTATATTCATAAAGAGATGGTACATAAAAAAAAACATTCAAACAAAGTTACATGATTATGCAAACGAATACAAAATTGGTTACATCTGTTTGACTACAAATGGTTTATACATGCAAACTATTTTGTGTGTTTGACAACATTGTCATAAAACCAGTAACAAAGCCTTGTCATGTTGCATTTAACATAAATAAAAACTTGAACAAAATGAATAAACAAAAGAATTCCTGAAATTTCTCAAACTTAAAACAAAGAGTAAAATAATAACACTCATATAAGTCAAATTAAAACGGAACTATTAGCAAAGCTAATTTGATACATGTATTTATCATATAATGGAGGGTGTTATCGATGCAATCTGATAAACTTGGTATCCAAATATGATAAATATATGCAAAACAGGTCAAAGGTAAAATACACGAACTGCGTATCCTAAAACTGTTTACGAATCATTGAAAAGCATAACTGGGAGTTTACCCGTGTATTTCCGTTTGAAAGAAAGGATATTCAAAAACACGAAGTCATCTATATGGTATATTTATAGTTTTAACAAAGTCAAGATAATTGTAGATTTTCTTTAAAAAATCATTCAAAAAGTCAGTGCGCTATTGACCAACAGCATCAGCAAGTAGCTGCAGTGTCCTGTGTACAAAATGAATCTTGATGTGTCAGTGTTTGACGGATACCGACGCGCCTTGTCGATCTCACTAGAATTTTGGCTGAGCACACGGTATAAGATACACTAATAGGTACTTATTGTCATAAACGAAAGAAACAACCCCACCTCACAAATAACTACTGTTTAGTGTGAAGGATATACTGTAATGCAGCATTCCGAATCAACCCTGCAACGCAACCTCTTAAAACGTTGAAACTAGAGTTACTTCCCTTGTTCTAGCAACGTGATCAAGCGTTTTATGAGTGCTTGTTAATTATTAGATAGATGCTTATGAACTAATTGAAAACATCTCCATGAACAAAAAACCAGGAACCAATTGTTGATTTTTTAAAGAATTGCGCTCATTGTGTTTTTGATTAAGAACTATTTTTAGGCACTTCACTTCACTTCACTTTGATGTACCGTCTATGATATTACTCTGCTAAAACTAGGTCAATTCTCTTATTACTTTTAACACAAAAACACGCTTATTTTAATAATGACATAATATGGTAAAGAGATAATTAACCTCGTGTGTTTCCATATCATTAATATCATATATTTGGAATAAAAAATAATGTATTATGCTCGCCAAAGGCTCGCATAATAAAAATTTTATTCCAAAAATATGATATTAATGATACGGAAACACACTTGGTTAATAATCTCTATACAGAGGATTTGACATTTTCTGTCCTGGTTACATGATGCTATATTATACAAATTGTTACTTATTGTTATTATGTTATTCAGTGAAGAAATGCAATCATTATGACCAATAAGTGTCATAACTAAAGCAAGAAAATATTATTAACAAAGACAATTTGCTTTTACAGTCTCTTTCCCATTTCTTCTTATCTCCCTTTGATTGCTTCGATGTAATATCTATCAATATTACCAACAAATAAAATGTGTATATTTTTACAAGTATCACAGTGGAGCTATTTGTAAATATATTTATAAACAATTCAAATATAAAAATGTTATTTTAAATACAACAATATAATGATTTGATTTGATTTTTTTATTAAAATTATTTCAGTAACACAGAAACATTTGTAGAAAGATTTGTAAAAACATGCAATAACATCATAAATTAAACAAGTGTTTGCCACTAACATGGCAATGTCCCCCGCCGTTAACATTGAGTTTAGTAAGACACATCATTTGGTCAAGTGTCATAGTCACCTTGAAAATAAGGTTAAGGTCCCCAAAATCGACTGCTGTCTGTGTCATCCCCAAAAGTAAACTGACACCAAATTTGACAACTTTGACAGCTTAGGTTCATGAGATATTGCGTTAACAAGAGTTCGAAAAGTGGTCAAAGCAATGTGGTGATCTTGAAAATAAGGTAAAGGTCATCAAAATCGACTGGTGTCTGCGTAATACGCCAATGTAGGCTGTCAGCAAATATTAAGACATTATGTCTAACCGGTCATGAAATATCAGGTAAACAAGAGACAATAAAGTGGTTGAAGTGTCGTGGTGATCTTGAAAATATGGTCAAGGTCATCAAAATGAACTGGTGTCTGAGTCATTCCCCAATGTAACCTGGCACCAAATTTAAAGACTTTGGGTCCATCCAGTCATAATATATCGCGTTAACAAGAGTTCAAACAGTGGTCAAAGTGTCTCGGTGACCTTGAAAATAAGGTCACGGTCACCAAAATTGACTGGTGTCTGCGTCTTCCCCCAATGTAGGCCGACACGAAATTTGAAAACTCTTAATACAACGCTTCATGAGGTATCGCATAAACAAGAGTTTGAAAATTGGTCAAAGTGTTGTGGTGTGTTGTTATTTTCGAGAAGTACTGACTGTTGCCGAAAATTATCAATTGTATGATAGTTGGCTGAATATAGCGATGATATAAAGATAAAAGTATTGATTTCTGATCGAAAACCGGACAATGCATGGCGTGTGGCGCGCGTCAATTAGTCAAACGTAACTTCTGGCAAATAGACAACTTAGTGTAAAAAAATTTAATAGGTCTTATAAATACTATGCATGTACATGGGGCGTGTAGTTTCGGTTTAGAAGCACTTGTATAATGATGTTGCTCGATTTAATTGGAAACTACAAATTATAATGTATTTAGAGATTGGGGATGAATATGCAAGCTGAGTGAAATTATTTGAACTGAAATCAGCACATATTGTGTGTTGAACATATTAAAACCAAATACAATTTTATGAAACACGATGTATGCAATACATATATAGAACATCATACTTGTGCATTTGGATCGTTTGTATTGAACGAGAAGATGTCATGGAAGCGGAGGAACAACGCGTTCGAAGAACGTGTTGTTCCTCCGCTTCCATGACAGCTTCGAGTTCAATACAAACGATCCAAATGCACAAGTATGATGTTCTATATTTATTATATACCCCTTTTTATTTTCAAATCGGTAAACGAATAAATTTGAATAAATTTACTGGGACGACGTGCTGCGAATTGATACACGAACGGTTGCTTGACCAGCACGACTCACGATTTGATATCTTAATAATATCTTTATTTTATCATTTGTCAGCCCAAAAGAGCTTTCAGTGATTTTTTCTTCAGGGTGGTAACATAATTAAACCATCAAATTTGCTTTACTATCATTTAATTACAAAGAACTGAACAACATTTAGGCTTCCGTCCGTCGTGCTTCTTTCGAATGACGTAACCATGGTTATGACGTCACAATAGTAAACCGTTATGACGTCACAATGGCGCAGCTTCGCTAGCGAAGTTTTCGGCAATGCGTTATACTTTGCGTTTTTCTGCTTTGTTAATGAAAATTTGAGTTACATTTTCCTGCTTGTGCTGTTAATATTGGGCCTAAATCCAAGCTGATACTTTAATCGACTGAAAAAAATACTAGCAGTGGTATTAAAATATAAATTCCGGAGATTGAATTGAGAAAACATTGAAAAGTACGGAGAATTCCGAGAAGTGCCGAAGTTTAGAGAAAGTAGAACCGTCAGCCGTGCAATACGGAATTCACTGTGCAATACGGAAATCGACCACGGAAACCGTATTGCACCCCTGTATTACTATCTTAAGTTTACATGGGTATATAATAAAAACATATCCAAAACTATATCACAGCACTCACTGCCAACTAGAAGGGTTAGGCACTTCAACATAATATACAACATTAGATATATTGTTTGAGCTTCAATTGGTGCAAAATTAATCATTGTAACAAACAGTAAAAAAATTTATCATCATCATATAAAAATCATTAAGTGCCATTTGGAGTAAAAACATTGCTTGGCAGCGCTCTCTGAACAACTTGAGAAAGTTGTATGTTTTGTGGGATATGCATAAAAAGAAAACTCAATAATTAAATCAAAGAAAATTATGCTATTTAAAGGCGCTGGCAAATTAGTGTTACCAATGACTAAATAAATCTCCTGAATCAATAAAAAGAGTTCTAAACGAATGTACATGGTTTGGTTAAGCCATGTGAGTCCATTTCCCACAGAGTGGCCATTTTAAGTTGTTCACATTAAAAATGGCCACTCAAAGGTAGTTCAAGTGATCTGATTGATGCAGCGATACATGAACAGTCAAAGTAGAGTTTTAAATACAGTACACTATTGGAATGGTCAACCATCTTGCTGTCTGAACTTTTAAATTCTCATGAGGCCTACAAATCTACCTCTCACACTGAAGAGGTCCACACCACTGTCACTTTATACGTTGCACTATTTTCTTCCACTCCGGATAACCGTTTTCTATGGATATAGCTTATCAGGTCATGTAATGAGATGTGTTACCCTATAAAGTAACTATGTGTTGTATAAACTTTGATAATAAATTGCAAATTTGAAAAAACATGATATGCAAAAAACGTGCTACAACGCCTTTAATCCATGTTTCTGTCCCAAGCATATTTACAAGCCTGTTCAGCAGGTACAGGTGTAATCAATATTTTTCTTTTGAAATTTTGAAATTTGGTGCACTACATTTGTTCAAATTACATATATTTATCAGAGAATATTGGTTATCAAAAACATTAAGCAGTAAAAATATGAATAGAACAAAACAGCAAAGACTATCTAACACCACGTTTCTCCCGGAGCCCTTTCCTACTGGTTGCCTGTCCAACGGGTAAAAGCGCCATGCCGAGTTTCTCTCGGAGGATGTTGGGGACATATGGGTTGGAGTTGCAGTGACCATGTCGGTTTGGGATATCCGACTCTCGGTACACGTGGATCTGTACATTCGAGTGCATGTCTACCTCGATCTGAGCCCAAAGCTGGAACAGAAAACATGAATATGTAAATTTGAATTTAGAGTTTGTGTGAATAAAATCTATGTAAGTTTTTGGTAATTGGTTTTTACTCTTTTTTTGGGGGGGTAATTCACATTCTCATAATAAAATAAAACAACCTATTCTTTTACATTTGAGTTTTCTTTTACAGCTTCATAGCTTCTGATATATTTTACGAATGCTTCATTTTGATGTTGAGAACATCAAATTATTAGTATTCAAGTATTACCAATCACTGACAGTTTGTATGTAGATAGATCATCGTCCAAGTAACTCTCCACTGTTAGAACATAATGGAGCCAAGGCTTATTTAAAAGTCACTGTAGCACATTTTGTGCATAGTTATGCAGTATATCTTTACTTCAGAGGGTAAAACAGCCCCATATTTCACAACCCTATTTTTAGAAGTTGTAGAAAACGGAATAAAATGAAACTGCTAGCGGCCATTTAAGTGTGAAAGCCGTTGAATAATTCTACAATGAGAAATGGATTCGCATTGCTTTACCACACCATAAAAATTCAGTTTTGAACTCTATTTATTGATTGAGGAGGATTATTTTGCAATTGGTGACATTTCTTTGGCATTTTGTGAGATCTCATTATTTCCATTAGAAAATGTGCTACAGTCCCTTTAAGTGACAAATAATATAACATGATACTGAAGCTGGAGAACAAATGGAATAATCACGAGTGTAAAAGTTAATTATTTCTCCTCCACGTAATTATCAGGTTGACCTACCTCTGCTCCGACTAGAGTTTCAAACTTCTGAGAGAGCTTCTTCTCGGGGAGCCACATATTCCCGTTGGCGAGGACGTTACAGTCCTCCCACTTGCCGAAGAGGATCACACGTAGCTTCCCTTCGAGATGTGGGAATGAGGCTGTGATGTCACTGTTGGTTAGGTCGGACAGCAACATACTGAACCCCTCGTCTCGCTCCTTGTAGGTGTTCATTAGATAACCTGGAAAACAGGAACATTTATTAAAATGACAAATTAAACTTTCTTATTGTATAATAAATCTACAATTTAAAATCTTGTAAAATCATAAATTCCTTTTTAAAAAATCAATAAATAGCAAATATTGTGTTAATCTTTAATTTCTTTTTAAAAATCTTTGATTTTTTACCTAAGAGGGCATTCATATTGGGGTTCATATTTTTCATAAGATGCCCTTCGAAATATCACATTGTCATGGCGTCGTAACGTTATGAATACCATGACACTACAATTCTATGATAGAACATTTATTCTGTATCACTTTCTAAATACGATGATGACAGTTACTCAGTGTATTTGTGAAAGTTTATGTTTATGTATTTTACCCACAATTAAATAGAACATTTTATTATATGACGAGCAATGAAATACTGGGATATATCAGTGAAATATCTATCAAGCTACAGTGAAAATAACTTCTATTTTTCTAAAAAAAAACCGACTCTGTTGTGGGGTAATTTCAAGGATAACTTCATATAATAAATAGAATATCTGTCATATTCTTGACAAATACCATGTTTATCCCATCTCTTGAGGTAGAAAAGTTCTGTGCCACTCGTGAAAAAATATAAACCTTCTGCCTCACTCGATGACATAAACATGATATTAGTCAAGAAAAGACAAATATCCTCTATGTATTCATACTACCACACTCACCAATGAAAGCCCAGACGGTGTCGGCGCGGAGCATGGAGTAGTTGGCCCTCCGCCATAACACCTTGTCTAGAACCAATGTATACGCGTTCACCTTACGCTGCTCGAGTGACACGTGGAAATCCTTCAGCGTTAGAATGCCATTTTCTGAAATTTAAATAAATTCTCATGAGCTAATTTACAGTATTTTTAGTAAAACAGCCGATCTCAAACAAATTGTTATTTTGACGAGTGTTATTAGAATATATTCCACCCAACAATTATTCTGTCGTACTGTCTTTCAAATAATAATAACTGTCAAGCATAAAGAAATGGAATCCTACCAGTGTTACGGAGATCTCGTAGTTTGCCCTCTTTGGCTGCTGCTCGGGCTTTACTGTTGGAGTAGAACTCAACCGCCTGAACCAACACAGCTCTTATAAAGGTCAACTGCTTCATATCTGGGTCAACTTGGCTCAGGATCATTGGCAGAGAAACATATGTCTGTGTTGCTTTCTTTCTGCGTCTTACCACAGCTTCGTGATCGTCATCATCTTCGTCATCATCATCGTCATTGTTATAGTCAGGTTCGCGATCATTAGCACTTGCACTTTCTCTTTTGACTTCAAGAGTTGCCTCCCCTGGACTTGCTTCAACTGTTGTCTCACTGGTTCCTGTTCTGAGCTGTTCATCTGTTACCGTGACAACAAGAGTGTGAGGGTCTGATTGGTCAGATTTCTTGGCTGCCGCCATCTTTGCTTCACAATCATGCTGAAATTCTGCAACAAAAGTTTATATCATGGAATTGTTAGCTTTGCTTTTAGGTACATTGTTTTTGCACGCCATAGACAACAACGCTAACATCGTCACAAACCATGCTGGTCTACTGTATTTGAGGTGCATAAACTCACGTGATATCCTTTGACACTAATTACGGTAATTATTCATCAAAAATATTTGAAATGGCTAATTATTATTTGACCTTTGACCTGAACCAAACAAATAAAAGGTTGATCTTCGTACCATTCATCCTGCTGTAGGTGCCTACCACTGCCTCCTTTACCTCTGACACCCACGCCTCAGGTGCCAGACCTCCCCGCTCGTCCATCTCCACGTAGGTCCGGTCACATGACAACCAGTGGTGGACGAACGCTAGGAACCCTGGGATACTACTCGTGTGTGGGAAGCTTGCTCTGGACATCCGCTCCAGGAGCTAGAATGAAAGCAGATTATCTTTTGAACCAGGAGTGAATATACAAATTTAAATATCGAGAGGGATATGAAACTAGGAGAAGTCAATCAAATCAAGAAATATGCCTATAAATGACTTACTTGGATCTATAGATAAGGATTGAAAATAAGGTGAGTGGCATCAAGGGATATACATTATGTTTGAACACTGGCAACATGGCATTGTGATAAGCAAAAGGGGAAATAAATCAAAGTAATCAAAACTTTTGGACAGCCACAAATGAAAAAAATGCTGTAATTATTTCTTAGTAAGGATACATTTCTGAAAATGACTTAGGAGTGTAGCTGACTTGAAGGAATACCGCTATCCGAATGCAGAAGGTAATATGTAAGCTAAGTGTCAAAACCACTACAAACTCTAAAAGTTATCCCACTAAATGCCTTTATCCTCACCCTACCATATCAATTAATATACATGAATTAGTAGTTACATGTCACATTGATTGGTTCTCGATTGCAAATTGAAACACATGCAATTTTCCATCATCTTTTATGGTTATCATCAGTTGCTTGTTCATTACCTTGGCAATGAGTTCTATCATTGAAGCATCGAGATCTTCCTCATCAAAAGTATCATCCGTTGTCTTGGTTTCCTCCTCCTGATCACATGACTTGGCTCCCTCTACAGACGCAGTGGCGCCCTCTACAGACGCAGTGGCGCCCTCTACAGACGCAGTGGCGCCCTCTACAGGCACACCAACTAGTTGTCTCCCCTCATTGATCCACTGCTGCACCACCTTCTTTGCTTTGGCCACCTGCTCGTCTCGGTTCTTGTTCTGGAAGTTCATGGAACAAATTTCATTGAGATAAACTAGGTAAAGGTTTAGCTACAATAGAATCTGTTCCTTGTCCAACTGATGATCCACTGAATCTCTACTGCTCACCTCAGTTTTATGTTCTCAATTTTTATATTTGGAATACAAATGAAATGAGTCAATATTAAGTCATGTGTCAATGGTCCTGTGTCTGCAGCCATATATAACCAAGAAGATGTTATTTTGTGAGAGTAGATATCAAGCAATTTGGATGTAATCAACATTATTATCTTTATCTACCCATTACAACTGACTGTAGCGAACATTTTCCTTACATCACTGTCAACACCTTCTTTGATTTGAATATATAGCACTATTTCAAAACAGAATGAGTCTAACAAACCTAAATCAGATTCTGAACAGATAAACACATAAAATCATCAACTTAAAGGGAAAGTCACCGATCTATCGGCAGCATCTGCCATCTTGGATTCTTGGCATTTCGTGAAATGAAAACACGCTATATCTAACCCAATTTTATTTTTTTTTAATAATAATTCATATACTGATAGAATATTCACAAAGTAACAGATAACATATCATAAAACTAATAAACAAAATGATGTTAGGCCGAGTGAAGTTTTCCCCACTCGCAGCCCTTGAATGGTTCAATTCTCATTGTTTATATTTTGTTTTACAAATGTGCGCTTGTCTTTATCAAGTTGTGAAATGTAAAGTTATCAAAGTATTAACTTCATTAATATAATTAAATTTGACTGTCTTTTGATCATATATTAATAGTATTTATGTGTGTAAAAGGGAATTTCCTCTAGAATTTCGTTTCCACAAAAAATACCCCGATAGAACCCTCCTTTGAAGTGTTTGAACAGCAACTTAAAGCATGTATTAATCTCAAATACAAACTCAGTATGAGACTCACCGTGATGACACCACACTTGGCAAGGGCCCAGAGGTTCATTGCCTTGTCAACCTGAGGGCAATGCTTTAGTTCCACCTCTGGGGCCTTGACCCCTTCTGCAGGGTCAAAGTCAGCGACCTTCACCTTGATATCACTTGTCTCCTGACACCTCTGATAGGAGCACTCCTCAACAAGCTGTGCCAGAGTAGTCTCCCTTGTAATCTCTGCTGACCTTGACCCTGATATTAAAACCAACCATTTTATAATTCATTTAAATATAATTATTTTGAGCTTAAAGTTGGTAAAAGAAAAAACTTTTCACAGGAATATAAATATAAATTGTTTTATCAAATTCACTGGTTGAAAATTTTAACAAATTTACAAATCAGCTAATAAGATCAGATCGAATGATGCGAAGTACCAAATTCGTATATAAAATTTGAGATTTTTGTTGAAAACACAAATAATGATTTATAGATCTACACCTTGGATATATAAGTAGATAGCATTTAAAGAAATTGCCCTAGTGTCACTGTCAAGTATATTCAATAATAAAAAGCATCAGAATAATTGAAAATCATAAAATGTTCACAATATCATTTTAAACTTGAACTTGACTAACCCTTTGTGTGTAGAAGGTGATCTATCACTCCATGTAACCTTGCCTCACTAGCCTCTCGGAACATGGATCCACCCGAACGACGCAACACCTCCGTTACCAGAGACAACCAGAACTTCCGTGCCTTGTCTGGGAGCCTCTTTGTTGGTTCTAAAACAGAATAGGAGAATATGGTTTACACTCAGCAACTTTTCTTGCCAACAGCAGGTCACATGTTAACCCTGAAGGTATTGTTGCAGTAATGTTCTCTCATGACAAGTTATAGTTCCTGAAAGTCAGTCACTCAGATATGGTAAATATTATTTTAAAATTTCATTTATTAAAAAGTTTTCCCCAAAAATGTAATTTAATATGTAATGTGAAATAAAAGAAAAAAACGTTTAATATCTTTTTTCATGTTTTGAAAAACTTTTTTAAAAATTTGACATTTATAAGCTCTACTCGGTGAAATTACACTTTCAATCACGTGACGTGATCTTAACAATAGGATTATGTCATAAGATTGCCATGGAAAAGCAAGGCGATATTGGATGTCCCATTCATAAAATGAACTAAAAATATATTTGTTAAATCTAACAAATATAACATTTGAATATGAATACCATGTACCTCATCTCGTGAAGTAGAAATCTTACATTTACAAACATGACTGCATGACATTCGACGAGAGATGCCAAATATCCTCTATTTATTATTTCATCATACCTTTTGAGTCATATCCTAGAAGGGGTCTTGTGACACTTGTTGGCATGGCAACAATGTAGCCAATCAGAGTACAGAGATTTGGTACGACATCCTTGGTACGACCTTCAGGAGTCTCTATGAAGTTCTTGATGACAGATGTTATCTGTCCAAGCAGCTCATAGTCAAACACAGTGGCTACAATTGAAAAACATGTCAGGGATTAGATATTTGAAATTTCTTAGAATTGCTAAGAGCTTTAGCTGAACAGAAATACAAGAAAAAGTTTATGAGATCAATTAATGATTCCAATAAAGATAAACATTATTTTGTACAGTGAATAAAAGTTTTCCACTTTATAGTGACAGGTCTTATCAATCTCAGAAAGTTTCAGTTTCAAAATTTGAGATGTTGATCGAGAATTTGATATTTGGAACCTAGATTTTCAAGGCTATGTTAGCTATGAGATAGTCGTACACCAGGGTCACGATTTTTTGTGTAGAAAAATTTAATGGTGATAATTTCATGATGCCTGCATGCTATAAAGACATGTTTTTGAGACAATTCATCGATATTGCTTAGATTACATTTGCAGTAGCATTAAAGAGAGGATTGACAATTGTAAAATTCACCAATGCTCTGATAGAACCTTCTCTTTAAGAACACAAACACACACAAAGAGGACATTTCCTCAAATATCCTGTCCTTTCAACAAATGACTAACTACTGGTGCTACTAAAGCTTTGGAACTTCGGTAACATTGGGCATTGGACACGGGACACTGCCAGTATTGCTAGATTTTAAGTCATTGGATTGGCTCGTTATTTTGTGATACAAGGCAAAAGCTAAATACCCTGATGAAGCTAACACTGAAACTTCTCAAGACTGAATTCAAATTAATGAGAAGATATGTTAATACTCTGAACCTGCACAGAGCCTCTGCATTGAGAAGAGGAGACGAAGCTGATGTTCTCCAACGCTGACGTCGCTGAGTTGACCAATCATTGATCCCAGCACCATGAACAGGACGTCCATTTGTTTGAAGTCGTATCCAAGAGGATCCAGCGTGCAGAAGTATCCCAACGTGGGCTTCAGGAGGACCTGGTGTTAAGGGGAGATAACTACATTGAATACACTGTCTGAGGACCATAAAGGAAAATGTTCATGATAAGATGTTGGTTTGTGTTCACTGATAGCAATGTATAAAATAATCCTGGAAAGAAGTCAAATTAATGAAAAACCGAAAGTTGCAGGGCAAGTGCAAAATTTACCAGGTTACCACACGTTTTACGACCTTATTTCATACAAACTTCTTTTGTGCGCAGAGTATCTAAAATATTACAATAATTTACTTTTGCAGTGGTGAAGTACTTGCACTATAGAATATCTGTATAAACCGTATAATTTGATAGCGTATTCCCTCATTTAATTTGTTGTTATGCTCAAATGAAATCTATAGATATTGTGAAAAATAAAATATAAAATGCTTTTGAAAGTCGCTGAAATAAGCATTCATCTAAAAACAATTACAATCGTATTGAAAATGTAAAGAAGATCTATGCTGAAAATTCCCTTCTCAATAGAGGCCTTAGAACCCTCTTTTTTGGTCAAATATTGAAAATGTCTTATAACCTATAACCAAAATACGAGTATTAAAAATTAAACGCACCTTGACCCTCTCCCAGTGGGACTTGTTGACGTAGAGAGGCAGCCAGGCATTGATTGGTTCCCGGCTGGTTCCCACGGTGGCACAACCGAGTGGGTCGGAGAACTGGAATCCTCCGTGAGCGTTCAGATGTCCCTCTACCGAGATCTTGTATTCCAACGCATCAAACATGGACGTTCTACTCACCAGCGTGCCACTGATGATCTGAATTCTGGTCTGGAAATTAAACAAAGTTTGGATTTTTTTTCCAACTTTGTACATAGTGGATATCAAAGAGTATGTTCTGCAAAGATATATTTCACAACCTAATTTCATTATAGTTGGGAAATATAATTTTTTTCAAAAGATTGATCTATTGTGCAGAATTTGTATAAAGTAATAAAACTTGGCCTTGGCCTTCATATAAATCTTCTTGCGCACTTAAATAACACTTTTCAAGTGACCTATAATAGACCTCTCAAGGATCGATGATATTCAAATTTTAGATGTTTATGTTAAGCTGATATGAGCTGCAATGAGTAACATTAAATTTAAATGAAATAGTCAGTATCTTAATAGCTTTTATTCATGCATTTAACCTTGTGATTCAATAATTCAGCCTAAAATGACTTTAATATGATGGTTTATGAAGATCAATATTATTGTAAATGTGCAACAGTTTACCCATTTTACCCTTTTAATAATTGAATAAGACCAGAATGAAGATTAGATAATATTTAAGTTAACCCTTACGTTGCGTATATATATTTTACCATTTTTAGCCCCTGTGGCGGAATTTACAGGCTCGCAGCTCGCAGCAGTAGTTTGGGCTTTGGCACTAACTAGCTCTGCTGGCGGAATTTCCAGGCGGCGATTCCGGTATCGTTTTTACAAAATATACCGCATCTACATGGCGAATAAGGACTATATACGGGCGTTCAATACAAATTCAAGTAGCGAAACCCGTACACAAATGGCTAATTCACACTCGAAACTTTGAATGAATTTTCTATGTTTTTTCGTTTTTATTCTATTACTTTCGAAAGATTGTCTTTTATTCGGGCCTCGTAACATCATAAATACGAAACGAAAAAAATTCCATTTATATACGGAATTGAAGACAAGATGTCTAGCTTCACAATGATATAAAAATTATTAGAATGCGACCTTTGGTTATAATTCTATAGCTATGTAAAGTTTGTCTTTATTCCCACCTATAAAATCGTCAATACTTACAACATGTATGCGGCATTGCAAACGGTCGTTCATCGCACTTTTCCAAGAAATCATAATCTCGAACCAGTTGACAAATAAGCACATGTCAACCCAAATATGGTTATGTTGTTTGACTTTTCAAATAAACGCTAACCTCGAACCATAACTGATGAAAATATGTTGATTAGTTTGTGTGCCGTTTGGTTTCACATGCCTCTCAGAAAGGTAAAATTATATCTTTATATCTGTGAATAAATCCGCGCATTTTATATAGAATAAAAGATTATTCTTTTCGGTTTATTGTGATATAAAAATTATGAAAATGCATTCAGTATTTTAGCCTTGATAAATGTTTTAGAAGTTGTGAAAATCGCCGATTGTTTCAAAATTTATGAAGTGTAAACATGACCTTTTTCACGGCGCTTGCTGTGTCTTTATTATTTTTTTGAGATTTTCTAATTTTATATGGGAATGTAGTCCATTGTTTCCCCTTTATTTTGCCGTATTTTTTTTTGAAAACAAACAATTCGCTCACATGATATGAAGTGCGGGAGTAAGGCGAGTTAGCGATTTTTTTCCCCGTCTCGCGAGATGCGAGGCAGATAGCAGTCTCGGGCGAGGCAAACCCGAGGCAATACAAACACGTGGGTGAAAATAGCCTCAAGCGAATTAATGCTTCGGGGGCTAAGCCCGACATAATTGGCCTTTTGTAAAGCTAATTATCGATGCGTTACGGGTCAACAATGCACACGCAAATTGGTGTGAATTTTGCTTGATATTCCGACCACACACTGAACAAAGCTTTATTCTCATGTCGGGTCGCGATGCGTAAATACAGCCATTCTCATGGGTCGGGTCGCGGACACAATCGACTCGTGACCCGGTATGGGTGATAGAGTTTACTTAGACAGCCGTGAATTATTCTAAGTCTTGTATCCGGGATCCGTATACAGACACCTAGGAATCGCTTATAGCCCGCCCGGATAATTCCGTCGCCCGCATGTTAAGGGTTAAGATAGTATTTGACCTGGGACATATTATTATCACCAATGCAAACCCCTGTGGTTGTAACAAACAATAACAGGACTATCTTAGTCAAGGTGAGGTAATCTTGGTTTAACACCGCAATCAAGAGTATTTCACACAGCTGCTAGTATTATTGCAGAAAGAAAGCCTGCAACGCCATTGTGGCTATGCATAGCAGTGAAAACTGCGGGCATCGGCTGGAATTAGCGAACCATGGGTGGTACTGCGCTGAAATTCAGTACAGCATTGCACCCAAACCTTACTGCGTGTAGAATAATTCTCCACAGCAGACAAAGTTGCCAAGCGGGATTCGAACCCTGGATCTTTTTATCCAAAGGTGAACACGCTAACCACTGCATTATCCAGTCCTCCATCTTAGTGCAGAGAGAGATTAAAAAGGTTGGGAGACAAAGTGCTTTCAAGGTGTGGTCTGATTTGAATTAAGTATCTAAATTTCAAGTCTTGGAAGGGCATTGCTTTCTTATTTTTTCAAATTTCATCTTATCATATTTGAAGTAAGTATTAGTTACTCACTGCGGTTGGATCATCCAGCGCATGTTCCGGTCTCTTCACGGCAAGACCGAATCCGATTGCATTCTCAGTCTCATCATCGTTGAGAAGGATATCTTTGATGGAGGTCATAGAGAGGGCGCAGAAATAGAAGTCAGTTGCATCCTGGGATAGTCGATCTATCTCTGCTTGGCTGACGGTGAGTGTCTGGAGCTTGCTTTGGTCGGCCTTCGCTTTGGTCATATTCTTGGCGACCCTCTTGTCCATCAGTCGCTGGCGGCGGTTCTTGCTGAACTGAAGGGCAACAGAAAATATGCGTTGTTCACATCAATAAATAACTGTCTCAATCAAGATTTTAGATTTTAGTTTTCGTTGAACAAATATCTTGTTTTGAATATATTGTACAAAGAAACAAAGAATCATTATCTTTAAAATTCTGCCTGAATGATAAATGATTAGAAATAATAATTGATAGAATTTTTATCAAAAACATCAAAACCATTAAGCTACTTTTTAAAACATTGTCTTTTATATTTTTCAAATTTCTTGAAAACCTGCTTGTCAATCAGTTGCTTATGTCAATTTTTTATGAACTAAAACATTTGACAGGACAAAAATGAGCATGTTTACAGAATAGATCAATCTGTACAAACTTTTATGCCAATATGTGTATTTTCACATGGCCCTTGAGACTAATTCATCTACTATCAAGTACACATACAGCACATACATACTATCCAATGTTGTAGTAGTGTTATAATTGACTTGACTATCACCCTAAGGTTCAAATATTTAAAGTGGGTGCTTATAAGGTTGTACTTTAATAGTAGGCAAAATACTCCGAAACGTCATGTATGTTCACAATAAGAAGTTGTTATCCAGAAAATATTGTTTTAAATAAAAGTGCTGTATTTTACCTTTGCTTCGTATCGGAGGTCGTGAGCGCGGGCCAGCATGGACACTGAGTCCGTCTCCCCGCGTAGATACCGCGCCATCATCCCATGCATCATGTCAATCTGTCAGGGATAAATAAGAAATTATAAAAATACAAATATTAGTCTACAAATAATGTGCACACAATTACTAAATTTAAATATGTATTCTCAATAAAGACTTGAATATTGCCCAAGAGAAGTTAAACAGTAAGTCACTTGCTGGATATAATATGAGTGTCTGTCATACTATGTTTATGACACGAGTGCCTGAATATTAGTATTTCCCAAGCGAGAGATATTCTGTTTATTACCGGAGTCATGAATTTAATTAAAATACACTAAAATACAATTTCAACCATGGGCTGGTGACCCGTCGTTGACGCATTTAGAACGCAACGTCATAGACAAAACATGGCATCACAGCATTGTTTATGACGTTACGTCACCATGACAAAGTGATATTTTGCCCTAGGGCATCGTATGAAAAATATGAACAGATCATATATTTATGATTAATAACTTAATACACATTAGCCATGATTATTATTCATTAAAATTGACAAAATTTTGCACTTTCATCGAACAAGTTTTCAATGTTGTCACCTTGGCCTGTATCTCCTTTATGTAGTCAAAAAGCACATGCTTCATCTCCTTGGTAACGCCACTGCTGAATATGTTGGATTTAGACAGTCGTTCCTGCAAGCGGTTCAACCGACTCGTCAGCTTACTCAGGTCTGTAATATAATATTCATAAAACTTGTGTCATTATCATTGATACACAGGGTCTTAAATATTTTTATTACTTGCACGTTGAAGTTATTGCTGTCTAGTAAATTTATGTCAAAATCTTTCACCCATAATGGTGTGTGTCTTATTATCAGTGATATCTGTGCAAATTAATTTGATTTAAATAAGAGAGTAATATGAAACATTAAAGTACAGTCACAATGTCATCCCATACATAGATGTTCTGTTTAACACCATTTTTATGAAACTTGTGAATGAAATCGGCATCAAACTCACTTTTGGTTGTCAAATACCAAACTTCACACTCGTTTCATGAAAATGCTATTATACAGAACGTCTATTTATGACATGACATTGTGATTGTATTAAAATTCACCACATTCTTTAAGGTTATCAGAAAATATAACATCAAAATAATAATTTCAGAACCATTTATTCTGAAAGACTTTGTAGGTTTACTCGTCAATGAGATTGTTGTGAGAGTAGTTTAATCGTACCTCCTTTCTTGGCGATGGTGTCTGCAAATTTGGTTGTCAGGATATCAGTGTTTCTATGGAGGATTCTCATGCCCCATTCAATCTTCCCAGTTGCCGTGGTAACCATTTCACGTTCAATACCATCAACAGCAACAGTTATCTTCAGTTCATGGGAAACTTTATCCTAAAGCAGAAAAGACATCATTTTTACAACGATAAATAAACCTAAAAATTTTAAATCTGTAAATTGAAATCAATCTGTTGGAGCATCCACAGATTACCTGGATGTCTGGGTTCGATTCCTTGCTGTATCAAAATATTTTAAAACGTGGTTGTTGCTTCATTTCTGAGCGCTAAGAATTATCAGGTGAGAAGAATGTTCACCACTTCCTGATGAACTTGCCGAAACAAATTCCAAATTTATTTGAACCTTGGACAAGAAATCTTTGTGTAATATCAAGAAAGCTGTCCAGTTCCAAATGTCAAATACAGCAGACAGGAAGTGGTCTCAGTTAAAGCACAAGAAATACTTTTTCTCGGCAACTCATTTTACTTTAGAGTATTTCTTAATACTTTGACATTTAAAATAACAAGTTTGTGTCCTGACCTAGAAAAGGTCACTTTGAACTATGAGTCTACATCTTTCTCCAAGTTCCGATTACAGCATCAACTCAAAGATACATTAACTCTTAATATGTTTTTCTGTTTGAAGCAGTTTGCATGAAAATTGTTGACTGTTTGGAAATTTTTACCTCATGAAAATAAGCCTAAGTTCAAATCTGTGTGTTTACCGTAAGTTTACCGCATTGGGAAAATACTATTTCCAAAAGACCACAAAAATACTGCAAAAAAAAATGCAGTTAAATACAGTATAAGTGTTGTATATCATGAAAACCACACTTTTCCCGCAGACTTACCGCATGTTCCACAGAAGTAATGCACACTGCAGTTTTCTCATTATGAGTTAGGTGTTATTATCGATAACCCAAATACGTGTGACACAACTTAAGGGTTAATATGTACTGAAAGCAATATCCAGCAGATGATAAGTACAGTAAGGCTGCATAAAAAAGTTCTCGGGCGCATTTTTTTCAAAAGCGACGAGGGCGGTAGGACTTTATTCTTATTTTTTGTTGAAAAAAATAATGACGCGAGAGGAGTACATTTTATTTTTCCATGAAAATATAGCCTAAAAGTGGTAGAAGTATACAAAATGGAAGCACATCTGTTCCTGCAGACCTATATATTTGTTGGACAAATGGGATTTGGGGGTTTACCAAATTTAATTAATTTTTTTCAAATGACAATAAAAAGTTGTCACCCACACAAATAAAAGTGATGCTCCAAAGCCCGAGAAACATATAATTAGTTTTATTTAGCCTAAAGTGTAAATTCACCTTCTTGACAGTCTTAAGGAAGACAATGTTCAGTTTGGGAAGACTGTTGGCGTCCTTCAGATATATCCATGATTCTGCAGCAATGCTTAAAGAATCTAAAATGGTAAAGAGAAAAGATGAGGTATAAATTTTGACAAAGGCAAAATCTGTTTTTCTTGTTTAATGATTGTCCATGAGACATTTTTTTAAAATATTTAAATATCTACATAATTATATCCAGTATTTCAGCAAGGTATAAAAGGTAGTTATGGCTTTCACTGCAGTATATAGAAATAAGACAAAGGAAACATCCAACCTACTCTTCTCTCTGCAGAAATGAATATATTTTAGAAGAAAGTAACTAAATTAAAAAGAAGACAAGTTTTATACTTCTTAAAGAAAGAGACAATAATTGAGTCTAAATTAAATCCTGAAGCGGATCATAACGATAATATTTGGCTCTGCCCAAAAATCCTTGCAAAAAATGTAAACAACCTTTTCTGGAAAGATTGTCTGAATGCTTATGGAGATTTTGCAAAGCTAATAAGACCAAACTCGTTTGAGAACTTCCTTGCTGAAAGCATATTTTATAATTCCTATATTGTCATTGGGAAACAGACTTTCTTTAACAAAAGCATGAGTGAAAAGGGCATTACTCAAATTATTGATATTATTAAAGATGATAATTCTTTTATGTTTTTCAGGGAGTTCAAAGAATGTTATGATTTGAATGTCAACTTTTTGGATTTTTATGGTGTTATATGTGCGGTGAAGAAATTTTTGAAAAAAATGGAATTTGATTTACCTGTTGATCCTGTCACCCTTAGTGAAAAATCAGTTTTAAAAGAACTAACTGCTGTTAAAAAAGGTTCAAAAAGATATTACTTCATTTTGCTTTCTTCCAAAACCTTTATTAAATCACAGCTAAAATGGCAAAATGACTCAACGTTTATTCAAACTTTGGATTGGCCAAATATTTATCTGAAACCATTCAAGACTACTCAAGACACAAAATTAAGATGGTTCCAATACCGTCTACTGCACAGAATAATTGCTACAAATGTTTATTTATTTAAAATCAATAAGGCAGAGACAAACTTGTGCAGTTTTTGTAATTCTGAGCAAGAAAGTATTGTTCATCTTTTTTGGGAGTGTCATGTAGTCAAGAACTTTTGGAATAAGTTGCTTCTTTGGATTACTAATGTCTGTGATCATGTTTATAATTTGAATCTAAGCCCTGATCTCATTTTATTTGGTATTAAAGAAAATGTGATAACTGATAGAGTTTTTGACTTAATTCTAATTCTTTCAAAGTTTTTTATTTATAAATGCAAACTGAAAAAGGTCAAACTATCCCTCAAACATTTTCAAAATGAATTGAAAAATAGATATAACATAGAAAAGCAAATTTTTACTGATAGATTTGAACAAAATAAATTTTATACACATTGGCTTTTGTACCACTCTTTGTTCAAGACTCCAGTAACTTAATATTCCTTTGTAAACATGTATTATTTTTATTGTTTCATTTACTCAAAAGTCTCACCATGGCTATATTTTATAATCTCTTTTCTGTAGGGTTAGACAAATAAACAATAACCTTGTGTCTACATAATGGGTGAATGTGTGAGTGAATGTGTTGTGCTTTGTTTTGTGTAAAAAAATCACAGAAAATCTCATTTATTTTTTGTATTCAATAGGACTCCTGCTTCCCTGGACAGGGGTCCTTTCATGTAACAGGGTTCTCTGTGTAATAAAAAGTTAATTACAAAAAAAAAAATATTTGGCTCTGCAGTGTTTCAAAACTCGATAAAATAAGGGCAAGATGTACTCACTTCTCGCAGAAGACGCTGTTTCGCTTTCCACCTCAATTATCTCCCCTTGGATTACTGCCTCCTGTTCTATCACACCAAGGCCGACGATTCTGTTGTCTCCATCGATCTTAACCTTGAGGTCAGCCGTTCCTGAGCTACAAAATGAAAGAAATCTTTTGATGCATCCATATTTAATTTCTTGTTATCAATTTACTAATATAGCCTATGATAGTAAGTTAAGACAGACAAAAATAAACAGAATGGTATAGATTTAGATCTTGCATTTTATGCAGTGAGGTGATTGGGGGTTGAATACCCATTGCTAAAGTATTTCACCTGCAATCAGGTCCGAGTTTATCACAATAATTAACTCGGGACAGAATTAATCCGTAATTCCTTGCAAATCGTTGATTATTCTTATAATATATTGCGGTAAAAAGACCAATGATTGGTACTGAAATTGCAACAGACAAAAATAAACAGAATGGTATAGATTTAGATCTTGCATTTTATGGTGAGTTGAGGTGAGGTGATTGGGGGTTGAATATATCCTTTGCTAAAGTATTTCATTCTTCACAGCAGCTGGTATTATTGCATGGAGAAAGCCTGCAGTACCATTGTGACCAATATTGCGGTGAAAAGACCAATGATTGGTACTGAAATTGCACCAAACTTTAATGTATACAGAAGAGTTCTCTACGTGAACCTGGCTGTTTTCAAACCCTAGCTGAGTCTCTGAGTTGAATATGCTGATTACTGTACATGCTGTTTTCAGTTATTGTACTCAAAAATAATTCCAGGATGACAAACAGACGGAGGTTGTTGATTGGATCTCACAGGCCCATTGTGCCAACTTTAAAACTTTTCCCCAATTATGTAATGGCACAAAGGTAATACACACCTGAAAGATACGAAGTCAAAGAGTTCTTGCAGCTTCGCCTTCAGCGCCATTGGTCCGTCCCCTGCCTCACAGTACCGCAACATGCCAGCAGAGCTACCAACCTGGCTCAGGGTCTGTAGGAAGTTGTAGTCGTGTCCTGTTACCATAGAAATAACAGTCTTATCATTTTTCTAAAAAGAGGAGGGGGGGGGGGGGGGGGGGGGGGGAGAGCGAATTTGCATTACACAAGTTTAAAGTTAGAGTTCTCGCGCCAACTGTCCACCATCTTGTTTTTGTACAAAATTTAAAACACTGTATTTTTACTAATTTTAATTTTTTCAAATAATAAAACATATAAGTATTGATAGAATATTCACATATTAAAAAATTATGTATCATTAAACTAATCAAAGCAAGGCTTTCTACACTCGTAGCGCCGATGGCTTCACCTCTTATTGTTTTTATTTTTTAATGAAAGTGCGCTAGCCTTTATCCAATTAAAACATACAGACATAAACATATTACCCTCATTTATATGTTTCACCTGGATTGTGAAATAAGCATATATATTTGTAACATATATGTGTAAACAGGAATGTCCTCTTTCGTTTCCTCCAAAAATACCACGAAAGAACTTGAACTTTATGTGACAAAGCTTAAAAATGTACCTGAGCTGAACCCGACAGTGTGAACTATGACCTCTTTCTTTAGATCTCCGAGTCTCTGCTTCCAGTCTGAACTGGTCTTCGCTGTTTGGCCCTGGGAGCTTGTGTCATGTCCGTCCGTCAGGAACAGTATAACAACCTTTGTGAATCCTTGCCCTGAAACATTGATCACAACCCAGTCTGATTAAAACCAACGGTATTCCGTGGGAAAAAATTTGCAAAATAGTGCATCTACCGGGATACAAACTCATATCGTTCGGAGGTTTCCACGCCAAACCGTCTGGAAACAGCCCGTAGACTCTCATGTCTCATGTCATGTCTCTCTGACGCAATTCAGTAAACCAATCACAAGACGTCCAACAAAAGCTTTCGGTGAGAGAAGCTAGGGGCAGATAACTCCAAACAGCTATCCTTTATCTGTTCCGAATGCTTTGATGTGATTGGTCAGCACTGTGCTGTTTATAAATTATATCTAAGTGAAGAATTTGCCCATAAATAGATTGTGAAAGAAAGAATAGCATTATAATTTATATCTTTTTTGAGTGGCACTTTAATTGGAATGATGAAAATTAGCATCAACATTAACTAAGTTTACTTTTTGATATGTATATCAATAAGAGAATTAAATTACCAGCTGCAATGATCTCATCAACCTTCAAAAAAGCTGCTCTGAAGCTGGTCTGTCCGCCGGCAGCAATCCGACCAATCACGTCTCTGTAATTTGCTGGTGTATAATTTATATGTTCCGCAGTCGCATTGTATGTCACAATGTTGACTGTCAAATTTTCGTTACCCAGACTGTCAGAGACGACATCCAGTAGAGCCTGCTTTACCTGGGGTGAAATTAATTTAATATATCAGAAAAACAGTGTTAGTTTTTACCCCTGAGACTGCCAGTGAGTTACAAGATAAAGTAAAAAATTTAAAATTATATAATTAAAAACATACCATATTTCCTCTAATAAGTGCCCAGGCACCCCTTGACCCCCCGGCGCTAATTAGAGGCCCGGCGCTTATCGGAGGCCCAGCGCTTATTTTCTCAACTACCCTTGACCCCCTCTGCGCTTATTAGAGGCCCGGCGCTTATCGGAGGCCCAGCGCTTATTTTCTCAACTACCCTTGACCCCCTCAGCGCTTATTAGAGGCCAGGCGCTTATTGGAGACCCGGCGCTTATTAGAGGAAATACGGTATCCATAACTTTTGGTGTTTTGATTAGGGAAAACAACACTTCCTTTGGCATCATCTTTGGCATTATAACTTCTCCAATGAAAAAAGTATCTAAAACATTTAAACAATAATAAATATGAAGAAAATTGAGTTCACTGAATTATTTTGTTACTTTTGAACAAGAGTTGAATTGAAAAACATATTAACAGTTAAAATTAAAATATCATACAAAATAAAGGATAGTGAAACATTGTTGCACATTTAAATCATATTTGCATACAAAATTATTGAATATGTTTGTTATCGACCCCAAACAAACTAAAAATGACTTCAATGTGTCACATTTAACACAGCAAATTATAAAATATAACAACAATGTTACACACTATGTTCACGGTCCACACTACATTTCCTCCATACAGGTAAATGTAACAATACTCAGTGATCACTTTAAATATCCGGAACTATAACAAATATGTGCATACTTTAAAAAGAAATGATATAAAAGTTGAAAACAAAAATTTACTCCGCACATGATTTGGGCACATATGGATGGATTAAAAAAAGCTCCTCAGAATCTCTCTCCTTTTAGAATAGAACCATTGACTCTGCAGTTCATCAATTATTATTATCACTTATCTCTGAGTCTAAGGCTAAGACTAACATATCCAACGAGGTTTTGCTCAATTGCTCTCTTTTATAGTTTTGACAGTTAAGAAATTTACAACTTATATTCAGTTGGTCAAGGAATGTTTACACAGATTTAATTATTCTTGACATTTGTGTTCTAAGGAAAAAGCAACTTCTCAAAGCAAGGCATAATTCTTGCCAGTCTCTATATTAAACTGGTTGATTTAAGCTTTGCAGTATTTCCCTCACTTTTCCATGCTAAGATAGTGGAGTGCTGCACCTTAAATGTGTAATGAGTTCTGATTCCCTAGCACGGAAACTTAAAGGAAATCAGTTAAATCAGTTATGGAGACTGGTAAGAGTTATGCCTTGCATAGGGAGGTTGAGGAAAAAGTAACCAGTAGGTTTTGAGTGTGTGTTATTTTGTATCTATTAGAGACTTGTACAAGTTAATTCACAAGTGCAAAGGAATAAAAAAAAACCCATTGATCTCTTGCATCCCTTCAACCACAAACCCCCTAGGTCCCCACTCTGTCATCCTTGGTTACCCAGGGTTTAATATATGCTTCGTTACTCTCCGCTATATCACCCTTGGGACATTCTATCAGAGAAATCTGTACTCAATTGAAGAAATCACTAACCAATGAAAATACTCAATAGGATACCCTGTGGTAAGATGGAAATTGGTCAAGGGAGATAACTGGTGGCGGATGACTCACCAAATGACCGTGCCCAGGAGATGTGTGCTATGCAACGAAGTGATATGAATTGTCATTGGCTCGCAGGTCTGAACTGCGTAGCATTTTGATTGACTCACGCCGACCACTTTAGGGCGGGTAATTTAAGTACAGATTTCTCTGATGGAGTGTCCCAGGGGTGATGTAGTGGAGAGTAATGGAGCATATATAAAACCCTGGGTAACCGAGAATGCTGCTCTGTAAACTAGTATAATTCATGAAATTTGTCTGGGCTAATCTATCTGCCACCTCACCTGTGTCCAGGGATTTCCGGACATAGAACCACTCCGGTCCGCCACAAGAACAACCTGAGTCTTCTCTGCAGAGGAGTTAAGCACCTCCGTCAGATTCTCAGGTAGGTTCACTTTGATCTTCATGTACTGCTCGTTACCAGACGCAGGTAAGTCCTCTGTTGACAAGACAGAAAAAGTTTAGAAAAAAATAAAATGAAAGCACATTCACATACCAAACTGTTAAAACCAAGACATTTTGAGTGAAAACTACAGCAAAACCAAGAATTCTTTGACTTAGGTAGAATTTTTGACTTAGAATATAATGAGTAACTTAGAATAGAATTATTTAATTACCGGTAATACAGTAATTTACAAGTAACTCTTCCTTTAAAATTGGTGTAATTAACAGATTAAAAACACTACAATTGAACTACCATTCTGAAGAGACAATGAACATATTAATAGCTGTCTTGTTTCTAATTATTTTCAGCATTTTATTTTTATTCATCATTTGTATCTTTTATACAAGATTTTATTATTTCATATTCATGACTCGCCAATGGAAGATAATAATATTAAACTAGTGTAATACTTCTGCAAGTATACATCTTGCATGAAGTTGTGACGCAACACTGGTCGCACCATCACAATGGTATAGAATCAGTGCGGAAATCCTAATTTCAACACTATCAGCAATTTTGCTTAATTAATTTGGACATATAAACAGAATAGTCACTTGTTTAATACTAAATCAGTAACTCGCTTACCGGTATTAACAATGGTATTAAAAAAGATTTTTTTAATATATTAAACTGTGGTATTGGTTACTCAACTCATCCTCCTAATACTTACATGTGTATGGTTTTCTCAAATTTAATTTTTACACAAACACCCTAAATGAGCCCCAATAAGACTCACCTTTGTCATCTTCAGCCTTATTTTCCTCCAAGGCCTGTATGACCACAGAGGCCTTCAGAGGGTTCCTTGAAAACTCCTCTTCAAGGAGCTCAATCATTTTCTTCATATCAGCCTTCTTGGCCATGATGTCTGTATTGATCTGTGAACAGTTAACACTGTGTATAGCTTAGGATTATAACTTAACATTTAAAATATTCCAAACATGTTTTTTAATTGTCCATATTTTATGGACCACATATACATGTATATTTATGAGCATGACATGCACACATGAATTTTTTTATTTAATACACATTAGCCGACCTAAACTGATTTTTTTATTTTATTAATTTTAACAGCAGAAAGACGTAAAGTTATCAGCGCAAGGCTCCAGATTCAGGTTTATCGGCTGTACTATGAACCTCAAAAGAGAGAATTGTACGCCTATATGTACATGCCACTTACCAGGTAATAATGTAAAAGAAGTCATTATTCAAATAAAAGCAAAACTGAAGGCTCCGTGTTAGTAATTGAGACTTTGCTTGAAACTTTTCTTTTGCTTTATTTTTGCTTCCGTGAATTACTGAATATTTGTTCAAAAGAGACTTCAAGAATTATCATATAAATATATTTTCTATCACTTTTCATAGAAACTCTTGTCAACAATCTTACTGAAATTATTGCAAATGTTGAAAGATATAGAAACTTTGTTTTACAAATTTTTTTTAATTTTTCAGGTGTGTGTACATTAATTAACATTGTATTATAAAATTACAATTGGCATGTAATTGTCAAACAAATAATACATATAGTTATCCTAATAATCTTTAAAATCTTATATTCGATGAACACAATAAGATAATTAATGTTATAATATATAACTCTCTAATAAAAAAAATAATAAAATTTGTTGGTAACCACAAAAACATAACGCTGTAATTTTCAGGATATTGTACGGTGCGCTAAAATTGTATGTGTATGTACTATAATCTGATGTATAATGGGCCTGTGGCCCCTTTACTGAATAAACTCTCTCTAATAATAACATAAACATTGATTTAACTGAAATAGAGTAGGTCATTATATAGAAGTTAGTGTTATATAGAGATGACAAGAATATTTATCATGGATTACAAGGAAAGGAAAAAATAGTATTAATTAGGCCTACATTTATCTATATAGATCAAAATGATAATGTAACCGGGTGTGAGTGGGGTTGAAAAGAATCCAGACACGGGTCACGGGTGTGAGAGGTTTATTGCCGTAGATCGGACAAGTAAAGACACCCTGAAATACATACATAAAACAATATACAATCTGTCAAATCATACAGACGCATTCACAATTAATTATAATTGCAAACTACAGAAATATAATCATTTACTTCACAGTTACACGTCATGTAAATGTACTTATTATACTTCATACACCAGAACTCCAATTAGGAATTATCAGAGGATGATAAATGTAAGAATGTTAAAACAGGTACAAGTCACTAAGGGAGGTAATCCCTCGTGAAAACGTAATGACAATAAATCTTTACATCACAGAATACTTTATTCTGTTGCAACATATTACGTTTTACCATAATATTAATAATATCGAGATCACCACATATACACATATATCACACGATATGTGTGGTAAACATATTTACAAAATACATCAAACATCTGCATATTTAAAACAGCTTACCCGGCGTGTGGCGCTGGGGCGTTATGTCCGATCGCCAAGGATTAGCACACATCCAGATTCCATCCTTAATTAAATAAGTACTAATAAGTAATCGGCGGACATAACACACAATGCAAATATAAACAACAATTGCGCTCACACACTTATTAATAAGTAAAAGTAAATAAGATAATAGCTTACCGATACTCATTCATTCAACATTCATACAGAGAAAGTAAAAGAGAGAAATGTTTTAGCAATAAGATTGATACTTTAATTTACCCTGATTTATATATTTAGTAAAAGATTGAATTTATGACTACAAGATGGCGACTAGATACCAAATCATCAAAGATGAAATAATGTCGATAATCCAAGATATATTTAAGCTATAACTTAACATAGATAAGTTATCCTAAATAATCTACACGTAATAAATACTAGATTAGTGATTGTTTATAACTAACCTGATTTATTCGATCATCGTTTGTCTGTTGCTCGGTCTAGTGATCAGTGAGAAGTGCTGAGTTGGCATGCACGTGAAATTGACAAGGTCAGGTGCGGTGATTTGAATTAGCCAATGAGATCAAAGGGATTGGGTAAGAACACCTGAAACAGCTTGCTAGTAACATAGACTTACCTAACCTCCCTTACTTAATATAAACCTGCATACTAAAGATTACTCTTCTTATTGCTAACTAAATGATTATAATACACGGCTAAAAGTATATATAAAAACATATAAGAAACACATGATATGAAAAACAAGTTTATTAACAAATTATGTACAAAACAAACTGCCTGCCACATACTTCCCTCCTTAAACAAATGACGTCTCGTCATTTCCCTTTGGCACTGAGGATGTCAAAAAGTATGTCCGACAGTCTGTGACGCTGATCCCGGAACCTGTCATCAGCTATGAGGGAGCTGAGGTAGTTTGCTCGGGCGAGCCACTCTGGTTGTCCGGTATCAGTTGCAATAGCGTTGGCAGAGAGAACGTAATCTCCACTTCTCATCCAATTCGGCTGTGTCCTGGTCCTGGTAGACCGCCGTGGCTGGGAAGTGTCATCAAAGTCCTCTTCCGGCTGAACATCGGGATGCTCATCTCTGCCAGCTTCGTCTCCACCTGTTGCCTCGGATCTGTCTTGGTCCTGCTCATCCTGGAGATCAGCAGCATCAGTCGGCTCTCCTTCCTCCCCTTCTTCAGTAGGAGTCCCATCTCCTTCTGCAATCTCAGCAGACTCCTCTTCAGTTGGCCGCTCCACTGAACTCTCGGTGGAAACTGAAGATCCTGAAGGACGGGTGTAGCACACAACTGATTCCTCATCTGACAGATTCTCTGTAATGATCTCTGGCTTTGTTCTCCTAGGTTTGGGCACAGGTGGTAGAACATGTCTCTTTTGGGTTGGTTCCTTGATTGGCACTTCCGGGGGCATGGAACTAACTGGCAGAAGTAGGTTTCTGTGTAGAACTCTCTTCCTTCCCTCACCATTCTCCTTACCAACTTCAAAGACTGGAATGGATGGATTGGGTTGGCGAAGCACTATATACAAATCCTCTTCCCACTTATCAGCCAACTTATGCCTACCGTCAAAGGCCAAAATCTTAACGAGAACGCGATCTCCTGGTTCCAACATAGCAGCTCTTGCTCTCTTGTCGTATTGGTACTTCTGTTTGTTTCGAGACTTGTCTGCTGCTGTTGTAGCTAGATCGTATGCTTCCTTAAGACGTTGCTTCAGGTGCTTCACATATTCTGTAGTTGACTTCCTGTCATGGGTCTCGATATCAAGTCCAAAAGCAAGGTCTATCGGGAGTCTTGGATGCCTTCCGAACATTAAGAAGAATGGTGCTTGTGATGTAGACTCATGGCGAGTACAGTTGTAGGCATGAACGAGAGGTCCTACATGTGCCTTCCAATTCTTCTTCTGTTCAGGTTCCAGAGTCCCAAGCATATCACACAGGGTGCGGTTAAACCGTTCCGTCATCCCATTCCCCATCGGATGATAAGGCGTCGTTCTGGACTTTTCGATTTTAAGCAATCGACAGAGTTCCTCCATTAGTTTCCCTGTGAAGTTGGCACCTTGATCAGAGTGTATTCTCTTGGGCAGACCATAGTGAACAACAAAGTGGTTGAAAAACGTCTCAGCTGTTGTCTTAGCAGTCATGTTCCTGGTGGGATAGGCCTGCGCATATCGAGTGAAATGATCAGTGATCACTAAGACGTTTTCAATTCCTCCTTTGGATGGTTCGAGTGACAAGAAGTCCATGCAGACTAACTCTAGAGGCTCTGATGTCTTGATGCTGTTGAGTGGAGCTCGTATGTTGGTTGCTGTTTTCCTTCTCAGACAGCGCTGACAGTTCTGTAGATGCATCTCCACGTCATTGCCCATCCCAGGCCAGTAAAACCTGTCTCTAAGTAATGAGATAGTCCTATCCCTGCCTGGATGACCGACATTATCGTGGAGACTCTTCAGTGCTGCAGTTCTCACTCTTGAAGGTAAAACAAGCTGTTCCCTGTCTGTTCCACTGACACTTGTTACTCTATAGAGCACTCCACGCTTGAGCTTGAACTGTGTGTAGTTCTTCAACAGAGTCGACATTGAGGAATCCTTAGAATACTTGCTCCTGTCTGGGCGTGTTCCATTCCTCAAGTTCAAAATGATGTCTGCTAGCAGGTTGTCTTTGGATTGTGCTTTCCTCCAATCCCTTGCATTTCGATCACAACTGTCGTCAGTTAAGTCGAGGTCCTCGTCCTCAACAACATCCAAAGAGAGACACAAACTCTCAACTAGGTTGTCGACGTGTACAGACTGACATATAGCTGAGACAGAATCTGTTGAAATCCGTTCTATGCAGTCTGTGTCCTCCTCGACTGGCAACCTTGACAGAGCGTCAGCATCCGCATTGGCTTTCCCTGGGCGGTACTTGATGCTGAAGTTGTAGCTGGAGAGAGCAGCAAGCCAACGGTGTCCCGTGGCATCAAGCTTGGCACTGGTTAAGACATACGTCAGTGGGTTATTGTCGGTGACGACCACAAAGCTGTTACCCCACAAATAGTCATGGAATTTCTCTGTGATCGCCCACTTGAGACACAGAAACTCCAGTTTGTGTGCTGAGTAGTTTTTCTCAGAGCTACCAAGACCTCTGCTGGCGTAGGCAACAACACGTGGGTGTCCACCCTGTTCTTGATAGAGGACAGCTCCTAATCCATGACCACTGGCGTCGGTGTGTAGCTCAAAGGGCTTAGTGCAGTCGGCATATCCAAGGATTGGTGGCATGGAGAGACGACGTTTTAGCTCGTTAAATGCACGTTCTTGTTCTTCTCCCCATATCCAATTGGCGTCCTTAGATGGCTTTGATTTCTTCGAGGCAGACTTAGGCATAAGTTCAGACAATGGCTTGGCAACCTTTGAAAAGTCCTTGATAAATTTCCGATAATAACCGGCGAATCCAAGAAATTTTCGCACTTCCTCTGGTGTTTTTGGCGTTGGCCATTCCTGTACCTTATTGATCTTTTCGGGGTCTGCTTCGATGCCGTTTTCCGAGACTATATAGCCAACATACCGAACTTTCCTCTGGAAGAACTTACACTTTTGGGTTGCAAGCTTCAATCCTGAGTCTTGAATACGCTCAAATACTTGCTTGAGGCGAGTAAGGTGCTCCTCATAGGTACGTGAAAAGATTATAAGGTCATCGAGATAGATTAAACATATGTTAAGATGCAGACCTTCAAGGCATTGCTCCATTAACCGTTGGTACGTTGCAGGCGCATTTGACAGTCCAAACGGCATTCTGTTATATTCGAAGAATCCGAGTGGTCCAACGGTGAAGGCTGTTCTCTGTTTATGTGCTTCATCGATTTCTACCTGGTGATAACCTGACTTCATATCCAGGACTGAAAAGAACATATTTCCACCGAGACAATCCAACAGTTCTTCAATCCTGGGCAGAGCATAGGAATCTTTAATCGTTCGTTCATTCAGCTGGCGAAAGTCAACACACAGCCGCAGGCGTCCATCTTTCTTCTTAGCTAATACTACGTTGGAGGCCCAGGGGCTGTGCGACTTCCTGATAACTCCAGCTGATAGAAGTGTCTGAAGATGGTTCCGGACTTCATCATACATTGCAGGAGGAATGCGACGATGTCTCTGCTTAAAGGGCATTTCATCAACAATCTCAATCCTGTGGCGAACAAGGTTACTACATCCTATGTCATTGTCATTCTTGGAGAAGATGTTGTTGTATCTGTTGATGACATCAAGGCCTTGTTGTAACTGTTCTTGAGTCAAACCAGACTTGTCAATGTCCACGAGGTTGGTGATGTCATCTTGACTGAGTGGTTCTCCATGGGCTGGTTCAGGTATAGACACATGCTGTATCTCACACAACAATACTCTGGGAGGGACAACTACTGTGTTGGTTGTAACATTCGAGACATGTACCTCAAAAGCTTCTGGATTGTTGTAGTCGTATGTGATAATCGACGGTGCTATGTCCAAGTCCTTTGGGAACAAAGTACCAGCAGTGGGTTGAAGAAGTGCACAGGTGACAGGTAGCTTGAATCCCTTTGCCAAGTGTCCTTTGATGACAGTAGTAGTATTTGGTGGGATGATGAAGTTCTTATCATTGATGCTACGTACAAAACCAAGGCAGTGATCTCTCTTCTCCAATTCTTTGTCACGATAAGTAATGCTCCTGTAGGCAAGATACCATGGTGTATGTAAGTCAGCTGTCTGAAGATATCTAACTCCATGTCGTTGCTTGCACTGTTCCAAGAGATAGCGAAGCACGTTGGTTCCAAGAAGTGCTGGTACTTTGGCGTTGTACCTCGTATCTGGTACCACAAGCATGAGACATGACACAGGTTCTTCAGTGTTGACACCTCCACCATTGATGTTGATGTTGACCCTGATATAGCCTAAGTATGGAAGTTGTTCCCCACCTGCACATTCAATATCTAAGATATTCCCTATAGGCTCAAGTGGCAAAGAATTGAGATGTGTCCGGAAAAATGTCTCTGACATTATGGAAACAGTAGCTCCGGTATCTAGTAGGGCTTGCACTGGTATGTCTTCAATCTGAATCACAACCTCTGTGGAATCGCCTACTAGTCCATCAGGAATAGCTGTCTGTCTGGGTCTGTCATTACAGCCTAGGGGTGACCCTTTCCCATAGACTTGTCCTAGTTTAAAGGTTTCCTCAAATGGTCCAGTCTGACTCTGCATCCTACAGCTATGTGCCCTGGGTATCCACATCTGTAGCAGTAGATTGGTTCCACGTGTTCATGTTGTCCCTGCTGCTGAAAGGGTGGGATCTGCTGTTGCACAGTAGGTGCTGGCAGGTGGGCAAAACTAGGTGGAGGAACTTGTGGAGGCACAGAAGGATGAAAGAAAGGCTGCTGAGGCACAGGCGGCTGTATGGATGTTTGCTGCGGACGTCCATTCCATTTGCCGTGTTTCTTCCACTTTCGTTGGTTCTGCTCCTTAGGTGCATGTGCTGATGGCTGTTGAAGGAATACTTGAGCTGAGGTCCTTTGTTCCTTAAGTTCAGCCAATTCTGACTTGATCTCTAACATCATAGCCTTGAGATCAAGAACTTCTGCTGAAGTAGTAGCCGATGAAGGTTCCAGGTTGGATACCATCTTCACTGACGCTGGCTTCTTCGATCCTGAGACTAGGGGTTGTTCCTTCTTTAGCTCAAACTCAACCTCTCTCAAGCACAAACGCAACTCATCGAAGTTCAAGATCGAGTCATATTTATGGGCAGCGAGGCTCTTCAAGGCTGGGTGAAGTCCATCCCACATCTTGCTCCTCAACATTTCATCCTGTTCCTCCTCGGGTATGTGACGTTGCTGCGTGATCTGATACATCAGGTTCTCAAGTCTACACCCCCAGGATGATACATCTTCACTGTCTCCTTGCTTGGTCCCATAGAACTGTGACATGAGGGTCTCCTTGCGTCTCAAAGTCCCAAAGGCACTTCGTAACTTGTGAATGATGTCTGGAACCGAAGCAGTATGTCCTAGCTTCATTGCACAGAGAGCAGCTTCACCGCGAAGAGATTTCCTGACTGCCTGAAGAATCACATCAAGGGAGTGCGTTTTCGACTGTAGAAGACAGTCTACCTCATACTTCCATAGGTCATATGGGGTGTCCTTGCCTATCTCTCCACTGAAGAACGGTAGCTTTGGAAAGTGGCTATACGTTGTGGACGCTGATGGTAACACTGAAGGCGTTGGTGCCGATTCGATAGAGTGAGGTTCAGCCTTGATCTCTGGAGATTCCTGTTTTGCCACTTTGCCAATCCAAGCTTTGAAAGCTTCCGGAGTTTCCAACTCGGGTGTCATACCCATCTTCTCAAAAACAGTCATAAGAGACTTCATTTCTTCCTGTCCGAGATTCATAGTGAAGGTACAGATGTGATCCAAGAGCTGATATAAGTATAGGTACTATGTTCAGAAGGAACCTGTATAAATCACAATCACTGATGAAATCGCATGAATACAAAAGGGAATACACTCACTGTGTCAAGTCGGACCGGAACAAGTCCAGGAGGGACTTAACTTGGAACACAATAAGTCCAGGAGGGACTTTCACAAACACAAGTCCAGGAGGGACTTTCACAAACACAAGTCCAGGAGGGACTTTCACAAACACAAGTCCAGGAGGGACTTTCACTAAACACAAGTCTAGAAGAGACTTATACTAAATACAAGTCTAGGAGAGACTACACTGAACATGATGAACACTCTTGATTCTTGAATCCGTAGAATAAACAATGTATGTTGATTATAGTGATTTGTGAAGAAACCGGGAGATTGAAATTAAGATTGCATGTATGGATATAATCAAACAAATTTAACTTAATTAACTTTAGTAATACTAATATTAATATATATATATACAATACTCAAAGGGGAAGTGTGGATAAATTTAGGACATGTTGCAACCTGAAACACGAAGGGACTATGTATTGTTTAGGACATGTTGCAAACTGAAACACAAAGGGACTATGTATTGTTTAGGACATGTTGCAAACTGAAACACAAAAGGGCGAATGTAGGGTTTATGACATTTTGATATCTGAAACGCAAAGGGAACTGGGGAATGATATGTAAGTGAGTATGTTTTGGGATATTGTAAATCCTAATGAATGAGTAAATACAAACTTATGGTTGAAATTAAACTATACTTGAACACTAAATCAAATAAATTACACACTACCTAAAATAAGTATATTAAACCCCAATGAATAAAGACAAAATATGCAAAGGAATAAACTAAGGCATGTTAGTAAATGCAAGGATATATGAGTGCAAGTGCAAAGTACTATAAGGCAGTCGGTCGTAAGACAGTCAGAAAATAAACACTCACATGGTTAACCTTTATTTACACCTAACTTTAAATTATTAAAATTAACTATTAAAGTTGATAGAGGAAGCAAGAAAGATTCAAACGCACATTTACTCAAGCATAACTAAATAATAATAACTATTAAAGTAATTTACTAACTAAATTTTAACTGTTATTGAAGTGAACTAATTATTACTAACTAACTAAGACATTCTTAACTTATAGATGAAATTAATCCAAGTTAAAGTAAACTAATCTTAAGCTAAACTAAACTAAATGTAGGCCTACATGAATAATTAAATATGAAACAGTACAATGTAAACAAACGCCCGGGTGATCACCAAAATATTACCAAATGTAAACAAAGTAAGAGAACTACGTCATAGCTTATGAATCAAAGCTTAACTAGAAAATTTAAACGAAATGCTAAGTGACGCAGACTCAATTACACAGCAAAGTATGAACAAAGATTACATGGCTGCAGCAAATTCAAATTACATGTAAAAGCGAAATGTGTATTATGAACAATAGGTACCACAAGAAGTTCAGTTACATAATGAATAACAAAGGGAGATAATTCAAAAGCACAAAATGTAAACACTGAATTTGAAATTATTCAAGAAAAGTCAATAATATGATATTTAAAGTTATCCAAGAAAAAGTCAATATGATATGGCTTAAGTTCACAATAACAGTCACAATGGATATTCCTGGAATGTCATAGAGTGTGATCACATGCCTGTATATGAGTGTCTCTGATCCTGGGATCCTCCGTGATACAAGCAACAAGCCGTAGCTAGAGGTGACGATCACTGACACTGTCGAACTCTGGTGGACACAGACGCTAGTCCTGGCTGTCTTCCTGGCAAATCCTCACTGGGGGCTCCATTTTTGTAACCGGGTGTGAGTGGGGTTGAAAAGAATCCAGACACGGGTCACGGGTGTGAGAGGTTTATTGCCGTAGATCGGACAAGTAAAGACACCCTGAAATACATACATAAAACAATATACAATCTGTCAAATCATACAGACGCATTCACAATTAATTATAATTGCAAACTACAGAAATATAATCATTTACTTCACAGTTACACGTCATGTAAATGTACTTATTATACTTCATACACCAGAACTCCAATTAGGAATTATCAGAGGATGATAAATGTAAGAATGTTAAAACAGGTACAAGTCACTAAGGGAGGTAATCCCTCGTGAAAACGTAATGACAATAAATCTTTACATCACAGAATACTTTATTCTGTTGCAACATATTACGTTTTACCATAATATTAATAATATCGAGATCACCACATATACACATATATCACACGATATGTGTGGTAAACATATTTACAAAATACATCAAACATCTGCATATTTAAAACAGCTTACCCGGCGTGTGGCGCTGGGGCGTTATGTCCGATCGCCAAGGATTAGCACACATCCAGATTCCATCCTTAATTAAATAAGTACTAATAAGTAATCGGCGGACATAACACACAATGCAAATATAAACAACAATTGCGCTCACACACTTATTAATAAGTAAAAGTAAATAAGATAATAGCTTACCGATACTCATTCATTCAACATTCATACAGAGAAAGTAAAAGAGAGAAATGTTTTAGCAATAAGATTGATACTTTAATTTACCCTGATTTATATATTTAGTAAAAGATTGAATTTATGACTACAAGATGGCGACTAGATACCAAATCATCAAAGATGAAATAATGTCGATAATCCAAGATATATTTAAGCTATAACTTAACATAGATAAGTTATCCTAAATAATCTACACGTAATAAATACTAGATTAGTGATTGTTTATAACTAACCTGATTTATTCGATCATCGTTTGTCTGTTGCTCGGTCTAGTGATCAGTGAGAAGTGCTGAGTTGGCATGCACGTGAAATTGACAAGGTCAGGTGCGGTGATTTGAATTAGCCAATGAGATCAAAGGGATTGGGTAAGAACACCTGAAACAGCTTGCTAGTAACATAGACTTACCTAACCTCCCTTACTTAATATAAACCTGCATACTAAAGATTACTCTTCTTATTGCTAACTAAATGATTATAATACACGGCTAAAAGTATATATAAAAACATATAAGAAACACATGATATGAAAAACAAGTTTATTAACAAATTATGTACAAAACAAACTGCCTGCCACAATAATATTTGCAATAAAACGTAGACAACTTACCTTTTTCTTCAAATGAAACTTGAAATACTCAATTAGTACTTCACTTTACTGAATAGATTTTCTTTTCTAATAATGAAATAACTACAAGTGCCCCTCTCAATTCAGTATAAACTCCACTTGCACCGTAACGACTGTTATTATTTGAAAAGTAATCGTTCATGTCGGAAACAATATATGTGTAATGTCAGCAAACGTTAAGAGTGTAAATAGCCAAAGTTTCTTGAGCGTTTAAATAGCTACATGCGAATTTCCTGGTTTGAGAGCCCGTTTCATCATCCACAGTACACTAACAGCTCGTGAGAAGCTTGACACGCCCTCTTTCAGTTTTTCCTCGATTTCATGTTATTTCATCAGTTATTTCTCCTTGAAAATTTCACTATACGTGCACACACAGCAAGTGATAATAGTCCCGATTTCATAATAAAATGCCATAGCAAAATTCGGTTAGTTGTCAAGTTGACCTTTGTTTTTGTTTACAAATTTCGAGCTCCACAGCTTTGCTCGCCACTTGCGATGCATTCCCCGATAGATTCTTCCCTGTTCGGAGCCGAATTTTACTAAAAGTTTGATTTACGAAAAGATGCTTTAACGAATGTTATTGAAAGAAATATCCATCTCTTGTTGAGCATAAATAGAGACAAATAAAGTAGTTTTGAGTATTATAAATATAATAGTGTAATAATTTTCCTGTTTGACAAATATATGAGTTTATTGTCAATGCATTCCAACTTTTAGAAACAACCCACTGCACGCCATTTTAGAAGAAGCGCCCGAACGATAACTAAAATAAAACGTTATTAATGCACCAAAAAGGCCTACGTATCTAGGAATTGAGAACATAGAAATGTTTGCATAAAATATAGATGACATCAGGGATAATGGATAAATGCAATGTAAGTATCATTGTTATGTTGTGCAACCAACTAAGAATCTGAGAACAACAGGTGCCCGAAATTCGCGCACTCATCAGTTTTGTTTCACTAACGGTTGAACCGCTTCGTTAACAGTTAAATGATAATGATACCATGATTTTCCGCCTGAAAAAGTGATATAACAGTAAAATATGTATTGATAATTGACATTCATCATAATTGAACGAACTGCATTACACTCCTCTTAGACTATGGTTCAAATTATTTGCCATAAACTATGATTTTTAAAATGGCAAGTTGGGGAAACCGTGAAATCAACATATAACCTCGAGTGATTGGTTTTCGGACGCTTAAGACACAAATTAATGTTGACAATAAAAATGTTTGAAAATTAATAAATATGTATCATCTATTTTTCCATATGAGCTTTATCTAAAATAAATTGGAGACAATTAGTCGGGGAAAATGTTTTGATGACTATCTTGTCTCATTTAGTGAGTACATCCGGAATTTTGACAGTCAGCGAGTGTATGCCGTTTTCGGACATCTGATTTGTCGATACCAAAAAGCGATATCCCAAGCTATTTATGTAACTTCCGTTGACCCAGAATATTACAAAAACGCATGGACAACATAGAAATTTTGTTGGTAGCCGGTTAGACGATCGTGCTCGCCTCGGTCAAGCTCCCGGAGGTTTACCGGAGATAGTCACGGCGAGCATTACATCGTCTAGTAGCCGGTATGACTTGTTCAAATTATCAAATTGTCAACTTTTTCATAACATGCAAAAAGTAGTTCAGGATAGAGATAGATTTTAAGCTAAAGAGTTAAGTTCGTATGAGATTAAAAATCTTAGGAAGTTTTACACAAAACATGTTATTCTGACCGCTAGCGGGGACCTCTCCTTTGTATTGATGATGATGTCACATGGCTACAAATATCATGAAAAACTACCCGAATGTGAGCCGTCCGAAAACCAAGTACTCGACGATAATACGCCATTTATGTCAAATGGCGTATAACAGCCCGACCTGCGTATAAAACCATAATTCAATTAAGGTATGCTGGCCAAATGACAAACGTGTATACATTGTCTTCGGAGCATTAGGAAAGTGCCTAATCAATTGCTGATTGCTGATTGCTGATTTTATACTCTCTTTGATTGGATTGACATGTTGTCAAGCATTAATAGCATAAATACATTAACAGGATCATCCCATTGACAAAAATAGCACAGTAATACTGTCTCTTTAAGGGCTAGAACCGCTCTATGCTGAACACCACCTGCCACTTGACTCAACATCTTATGTTGTTCCTTTAGATGCTGGACAAAATCTTAAAAGTGGAATGTATGAACTGAAAAACGATAATCATGACAACAAAAACAGGAAGAAAAAGGCCCACAGAGGTATCTTGGGACAGGTAATGGTTCAAAAGCATAGTTATTCGTGACTCATGCTTTTGATGTTTTTTTATCTTGCATCATCAAGAAAATAATAATTTATTTGATCTGCTTATTCAGGGTTTTTATGTTATGTATGCAATCAATATTTTTTTCCAACCATGGACATGTATATTAAATAATAGCTCACGATATTGTGTATATAGAGAATTCAAAAGTCTCCTAGCTCCTGAAAAGTATTTATCATATATTTTTGACAGAAAGTTTCGTAAGATTATGATTAAACTTCGATGTGGATTGTTAAGACTAAAGAATAATGAAGGGAGATGGCAAAATATAGATGTAACGGAACGAAACTGCCCATTATGCAATTTAGGAATAGAAGACGAGTATCACTTCTTATTTATATGTAATGTTTACAAATCTCTTAGATTAAAATATTTACCACCGGTAACACATCCTAACAAGCATAAACTGAAATCACTGTTAACTACTAATAATGAAACACTCTTGAGAAATCTTTGTAAATATTTATACCAAGCCTATGAACAAAGATCAAATTATTTGTCATTACATTAAGGTATTATAATACCCATTACGTAATGTAGCATGTTGTATGCATTGTAATCAAATTGAACTATTCATTGTACATATATGTAAATCTGTATATATTTTGTATACGGGCCTGTGGCCTATAGACAAATAAAATCACTTGACTTGACTATGTTTACAAACGCTTAAACTATTGATCCAGGCTTATTCCAGGATAACTTATTATTGAGAAAACAATATTTTCTTGAAAACAACTTCTTTATTGTGAAGATACATGATGTCACAATAAAAGGATGTTATCTAGCAAAGAAAAAGCAATTGTTTTGTTATGTATACCACTTAAAATGCCCCTTCACTTGAACCTTTATTTAGTCAGTGAGTTGTAATCCCTGTTAAATCGTCTATTCAGAATAGTTCCTAGTATACCGGGTATAACAGTGTAATAAAGCAGTTATATGACAGTTAATTAACATTCTCCTTTGTCTTCATTTTGTGAATAGCAATAGAGAAAATAAATGTTACCTGAAATGCCACTTCTAAAGGCCAAAGATGAATTATACACATGTATTTACTTCCAGCGATGATGACTTACTACAAGATGATCTTGGTGGTATCAATGCTTTCCCAAAAAGTAAGGTAAGTTATCATATTTTTCCTTTTGGAAGTTTTCAGAAAAATATTTCGTATTTTAAGGAGGTCGATATGATACTACATCTTTTTGTATCAGACCTGTAAGGCCAGAAGGTCTTATGCCAAGGGCCTGTATCCATAAATGATTCATATTTTAAACTTCTCAAGAACTGCTGTTCCCACATAGCCAAGATGTTTTGGGGAGGTATATTGTATCTAAGGGATCAACTTCACAACTTTGGTCTTGACCTCAATGACACCCTCTTCCCCTCCAAATATGGATGGGCAGGCATTATCCCATAACCTGGCGACAACTTTATCTCTAAAACCAATGGGCATAAGAGACTGAATTTTGAGAATGAAGTTTGTGCATTTCGGCTTGATCCCCCCTGAAATATGGGCATGGCATAGTATCCACATTTTACAAGATGGTTTGAAAAATAGAAGAAAAAAACAAAAACAATAGTAGAATTCAAATCATATCTGCACGAGAAGTCCATTTTGTTCTTTTAATCAAAACTCTTTGACATATAAATATTGTGCATCTTGGGCCAGGACTCGGATGATGAAGTTGACGAAGAAGCTCTCCTTGGGAGTGACGAAGAGAAGGGAGATCGATCTGGCTACACTGCGGAGGAGGAGGGAATCTCAATCGTGGAGGAGTCCGAGAGCTTTAATCAGACTGCTGACTCAATGGTTGATGAAAGGTCAGTGTATTTCTCATCTGAATTTACTCGTTTTCTTTCAAATAATATTTATGTGCATTCAGTATACTTTGCAAAATAATTGTTCAAATAAATTTTGATGCAGAGTAAAGAAGGAGATCTTTATCAACTAAAGTCTTGATATTGAAAAGACACTGATGTAAAAAAAAATGTAAATGAAGTATATGGTGTTAAAACATAGTGAATAAATTTCTCAGCATACAAAATAATCTATTTTCTATTTTCAGCAACGATTATGGACATGAAGATGAGGTATGTTCTTTACTTATTGTGACATATATTAACAGAATATTTTTATACTCCCGCCTTACAGTGTAAGCGGGGTATATAGCGTTCATTCTGTCTGTCTGTCCATCCGTCGCAAACCTTTGTGCAGAGCATGTTTCTCAAACTATACGTGCTAGCTTCACCAAACTTGCTACACATGTTAGCCATGATCTCTAGTTGTGCCTTTTGAGGGTTAGACCAATTTCTGGATTTTTTTTTTTTGCAGTTTCCATGGAAACATGACTTAACAGTTACTCTTTGAGACGTATGTCTAATAACTAAACTTAAAAGCTTCACCAAACTTGATACAAATTTCAACTCTTTGATCTTTAAACACCTCTGAAACTGTATCTGCCTCTTTCATCAAACCTTACATATGTGTTAATCTGTATCCATTCATGTGAATTTTACTAGTTATATAAAGTGGGGTGCGGGGGAATGTGAGCTTAGCTCGCTTCTACACTTGTTATTTCTGCAAGTCAGTTAACATTTAATTGGATATCCCAGTCACAAATGATGGATCAAAAGCTGAGCGTACTGAGTGAGTTTGCAGAACTCTATCAGCTCACAGAACAATCACAGTCACCTACCAGGTATGTTACATGCTCAAAAGTCTGTAGTGAACAATTTAGATCATCAACCTTTATCCGTTGCCAGTCATTCCTTCTATCCGCTTGACATTGCTGTAGATTGAATGGATTCTGTATCAAACAATGAGTGACAGTTGGTCTTGTTGATTCTTTAGACATGACTGCTTCTCTATTCACCAGGCACTGGAGATTGCTGTAGACGACGAGGAAATCCAGGATCTAGCCGATGGATTGGACGATTTCAACGAATATGGTGGCGACCAATATGACAGCCATGACTACGAAAACCAACAGTTTGAACAGGGGGGTCAGTTTGACCAACAGGAGGGTCAGTTTGACCAGCAGGGGGGACAGTTCGAGCGGGAAAGGGGATACCAACAGAACGAGATGACGGGAGACGGACAGCAGTTTGAGGAAGGAAACCAGGAGTTCAACAACTCACAAGAGGATCAGGAGGAGGTTCGTACAGAGTTGTCTACCCTGTGTTGTTTTATTAGAAAAAAGGGGAAATGGATGGAATAAATGAACTATGATCTTTATTTCTAACTCATCAAAATCTTGTTCCATTTCTTTGTTGAATTTGTGTTGTTATATTGGGGACATTGACCTGAAACTTGTAATGTCAATAAGCTCATGATTTATGTTTGCCAAGTTTTGAAATCATAAGAAATGATCATTTGTTAGTAAATGAAAAGCTCTATTAGATGTGTTATTAGCTCATGAGGCCTGAAAGGCCCGATGGGCTTATGGCATGGCATGGTGTCCGGCGTCCGTCCGTCCGTCCATCCGTAAACTTTTTGCTTTTTCGACTTCTTCTCCAGAACCAATGACTCCACAGAGCTGAAATTTTATGTGCAGACTCCTTGGCCAATGGGGATTCTAAATTGTAGATTTCGTGACCCCATGACCCCAAATGGGGTCACAGGGGTCACATCCATAAAAAGCTATTTTCATCTTCTTCTCCAGTTCCAAAAGGTCTAGAGAGCTGAAAAGTTGTGTGCAGACTCCTTGGCCTATGGGGATTCTAAATTGTAGATTTCGTGACCCCATGACCCCAAATGGGGTCACAGGGGTCACATCCATTAAAACATATTTTCATCTTCTTCTCCAGTTCCAAAAGGTCTAGAGAGCTGAAATTTTATGTGCAGACTCCTTGGCCAATGGGGATTCTAAATTGTAGATTTCGTGACCCCATGACCCCAAATGGGGTCACAGGGGTCACATCCATAAAAACCTATTTTCATCTTCTTCTCCAGTTCCAAAAGGTCTAGAGAGCTGAAAAGTTGTGTGCAGACTCCTTGGCCTATGGGGATTCTAAATTGTAGATTTCGTGACCCCATGACCCCAAATGGGGTCACAGGGGTCACATCCATTAAAACATATTTTCATCTTCTTCTCCAGTTCCAAAAGGTCTAGAGAGCTGAAAAGTTGTGTGCAGACTCCTTGGCCCATCGGGATTCTAAATGTAGATTTCATTACCCCATGACCCCAAATAGGGTCACAGGGGTCACATCCTTAAAAACCTATTTTCATCTTCTTCTCCAGTTCCAAAAGGTCTAGAGAGCTGAAAAGTTGTGTGCAGACTCCATGGGTAATGGGGATTCTAAATTGTAGATTTCGTGACCCCATGACCCCAAATGGGGTTACAGGGGTCACATCCTTAAAAACCTATTTTCATCTTCTTCTCCAGTTTCAAAAGTTCTAGAGAGCTGAAAAATTGTGTGCAGACTCCTTGGGTAATGGAGATTCTAAATTGTAGATTTTGTGACCCCGTGACCTCAAATGGGGTCTCAGGGGTCACATCTTTAAAAGCCTATTATCATCTTCTTCTCAAGTTCCTAAAGGTCTAGAGAGCTGAAAAGTTGTGTGCAGACTCCTTGGCCAATGGGGATTCTAAATTGTAGATTTCGTGACCCCGTGACCCCAAATGGGGTCACAGAGGTCACAACCCCAAAAACCTATTTTCATCTTCTTCTCCAGTTCCAAAAGGTCTAGAGAGCTGAAAAGTTGTGTAGAGACTCTTTGGTCAAAGGTGATTCTTAATTGTAGGATTGGTGACCCTGTGACTCCAAATACAGGTCACAGGGGTCATGATCTAAAAACCTATTTTTTGCTTGTTAACAATGTATTACTTGAGATAACTTAGATATTCAACCTTAGATAATAAATCAAATCCTGATGAGCTACAGAGCCCATGGCTCTATTTTTTTCATCATTATGTTGGTCAAAATTATTATAGATGTTAACAATCTTGACATTCCATCTCCCAGGCCGATGAAAGCCGAACAACCCAGGACATCCAGGATGAAAGCGAGAGTGAGAGCGAAAGTGACGAGGAATCAGGACGGGGAAGATTCAAGTCTGAGAGATCAAATATCATCACCATATCAACGAAGAAAGCAAGAGAACATATCCCAGAAACTTTAGGTAAGTTCTATTCTACTTAGGGAAAGCGATTCTTGCACAATCAAGGATTTGGGACCTAATGATAAAGTGTGATTTTTCCCATAGCTTTGAAAGATACGTACCGTAAGTCCTTAATTAGAAATCTGCCTTGAATAGGAGTCTGCCTTGAATGGATGTCCTTGCACAGAGCTCTCTGAAAAAAATAAAAGTCTGCCTTAGTTAAACACTGGCTAAACCTTATTTATATTCTACAATTGCTGATCCCCTCCTCCAATAGATGCCTATGGGGAAGACAGTTTGAAAACAATAGAAGCCCTGTGTCTAATTAAGGATTTACGGTAATAATGTTGTTAACTTTGATATATATTTGTTGGCAGTGCTATTGTAAGCTATTTATTCATTGATGACAAGTGTATATTATGCTCATTTGTTGGAAGTATGAGAAGGCAACAAAACAAGGAACTAGCATTTCATCACTCAGTAAAGGCTTCATTCAAAAGCAACTGGATGAAGTTTTTGTTCCTTGGTGCTTGCAAATAATTCCTAAGTGTATTTGATATCCTTTTCTGCAATTGAAGACAAAATTTGCATTTTGAAATTTATTTCTTTTTACAGATACACTTTTTTTGTCAGAAATTTAGGAAAAACATGAATATCATTCAGTACAGAGATTGAAAGTTAACTTAGTATGGTTTTGTGAAAGGGTCCCTCACGTTTTATATCTTGAATTTGACAGAGATCAGTGAGGAGCAGCAGCAGGAGATTGACCAGTTCATGATCAGTAAGAACACCGGTCGGCGGGGACGAGGAAGAGGGAGAGGTCAGTTTGGAGGTCCCAGAGGTCAGTTTGGAGGCCCTAGAGGTCAATGGCAGCAGTTTGGCCCCAGAGGCGGCCCAGGTGGACCGATGCATCGACAACATTTTGATCCTCATCAAAGGTTTGGACCCCCTCAGCAGTGGAACCAGCCTCCCCATCAGCAATTCCAGCAACATCCTTATCAACATCAACAACAGCAGCAACACCAACAGCAGCAAGAGTATCAGCAGCAGCAACAACAACCGTATCAGCATCAACAGCCAGGGTCTGACCAACAGCAGCATCCACAGCAACAGCTACAGGTAAGTAATATGTGTAGATATAGGCAGATGATAGGAACTTCTTTCCTTTCCATTGACTATTTACCTTCATAACAAGCAAAGCTACTTTCTTCAGTTTAAAAGTGAGTAAATCTTTGATTTCTCAACTGTGGCCATACTACGTCATAACATTGATTGTATACTATTGATATTGATTGACTATTGAATGATTCAGTAGGTAATAATGGTAACAACTTAAAGGCAATGTATTGCTAGTAAGTGAAGTCTTATTCCTCGGTCTCCAGCAGATCCAGCCAGCCATGTCTCAGTCTGTGCCCTCGTCCCAGATGCTGCCAGGGAGTAGCAGTGCTCAGCAGGTGCCCCCGGTCAGCTCCCACCAACCCCCCCAGACCAGTGTATCTTCGGGGCGGAAGATCCTCATTAACCCCCACTTCAGGGCAAGGGCGCCTCAACCAGCGGCAACAAACGTCTCCTGGACTACACAGAGAGGACCGGGAGATGCCTACCAGCCACCCCAAATGCCTCATCCTCAACAAGCTGCTGTAGCTCCACAGGTTGGTAACATGTTTAAAGTTTTGTACCCAAGATTTGTAATTTGTTTTAGTCCTGGTACCCACATTTTGTGATATAATAATAATAATAATAATATACATTTTAACGCCTAATATCCAGTGCAAGCACTGCTCAATGGCGGTACAATTATTACCCTGAAGGAATTGTACTTTCGGTGCCGCTACTAAGCGCTCCGCGCGACCATATAGGTCTGTACCTCCCGTGTTCAGGTACCCTTAAACAGATGGGTGGACTGAGTGCAATGTGGATGAAGTGCCTTGCCAAGGGGCACAACACAGTATAAGACCCAAGTCACAAATGTTTGGTGTCTCCACCGGGATTCGAACCCGGGCCGTTGGCGTGTGAGGCAAGCATGCTAACCACTACACCACTGTGCTCCACAATTTAGGCCTGGTATAAAAACAAAACTTCTGTTATCAACCTGCCTGCCGGGTCACTAAATGCTATATTGCTTGTGCAGGTAACTCCATATCAGGCACCAAGCTCCACTGCGTGGCAGAGTCAGACGCAAGCTCCCGCCCAGGGTCAGTACCCCCCAGCTCAGCAGCCAGTCTCTCAGCCCTTCCCTCAAGGTAAGCAGTTCAAATGATTTGTGAAGTGTCAATTATTTGTGAATAAATATATTTTTTAAAGATGTTTTTAGTAAATGCTAATTGTTTATCTGGTAAAGGTCTAAAGTTAACTAAATTTGTAAAATTGATCAGCGTTTGAGAAACGTTCATAATGATAATACAGATAGCTGTCATTTCATTGTACATGCATTTGATTTTAGTTTAACTTAGAGTTCTATTAAAAATACAAACCATCTTACTGTTCAGATGTTAATATTGAAAGCACGGTATTGTTTAAAACTTCTTTCATTTAATAATACTGAGGGTCTCTTATCATACGTGGTCCCACCTCTAATATCTGCAATATTCCCCCTCTGGCGTTAAACAATAACTCATTCACTTATATCAGGTCCAGGAAGTAACATGCAGTTTCCACACCAAGCCCAGCCTCAGCCCCACCCCCAGTCTGGACCAAGCCCTTACTCCCCTCAGCAACAGGCCCCACCCCCCAATCAGCAGATACAGCCCTTACTGCAGACACAAGCTCACCCCCAAGCTCACTTGGGTCAGGGACCGAGACCGCTCCATACTGGAGGTATACATTTACTAATGTTATTTGATCATTGATTGTACTTTGTTCCTTGTATTTAATGTGACTTGGCATCAAAATTAGGATGATTCCCTGGGGGGGGGGGGGGAGGAGGGGGATAATGACGCCTTCTTTCATATCACTAAAACTGCTGTCCGTCAGGGGTTCAAACTTGCACCTTGATGCCAAATGTCACAAAGAGTAACACTACACTTGTCTATGGCACCCCTGCTAACGCTGATATTGGCTGGTAGTAATTGTTTGTGCAAGGTTCCAAGTTTCCCTGTCCATTATTGGAAAGAAGTGTGTGTGAGCTGTGCACAATTTGATGTTGTCATGTAATGTTGTATTCTAGCCGCTATTGCCTACCAGCAGCCTTTCCCACAAGGTCAGCAGCCCCTGATGACCGCTACCGTCCCTCAACACGGTCAGCCGAGACAGATGCTACCACCCCAGGTACCTCAAAGTGAGTAGTTTATTTGCTATATTGCTTTTGGTTTATTTACTCAAAGATGAATATTTCCTCTTCTCAAGGTTTGCACAGGATGACAGGTTTATTTTAACATACATGGGCCGTTCAAAAGTTCTTTAATGTAAGTAGTAAGAAAAATATATCTCCACAAGAGTATACTCTGTCCTAAAGCACCTGTTAACGACTGCGAGTTTGCACGGTGATAAGTCAAAGATAATCCTCCTGTACCTCTTATCCAATAACAACCACCTGCCAACTTAGGAATTATAACATGCAATGGCAACTGGAGTCATTTAATTCTATTCATAACAATCATAAAGAATACATTTCCAACAAGTTATCATTCTTGTTTAACAGACGTGCAACCAAGATTCCAGCAGCCCATCATGGCAGTGAATGCTGTCGGCATCGTCGGCAACCAGCAACATGTCAGATTCCAACAGCCTCGACCAATCAACAACCAGTTCCAAAAGCAACAGCAGCAAAGACCTCAACAACAAGTGATGAACTCTCACCTCCAACACCAGCAAAGGGCCCCAAACCAGCATAACATGCACAGGCCCCAGAACCAACATATGAACCGAAATCCAAACCAAAACAACTTTAACAGACCTCAAAACCAACAGAACTCACAACATCAGACTTTCCAACAGGGAGGTATGCAACACCAGATACGACCTCAGGACATGCAAGGTCAAGGTCATCAGCAGGTCAGAGGTCAAGGACACCAACAGATCAGAGGTCAAGGTAATCAGCAAAACAGAGGTCAAGGTCAACAACAGAACAGAGGTCAAGGTCACCAACAGAGTCAAGGAGGTCAGGATCAGCGGAATATTCAGATGAGTGGAGCCGGAAATAGATTACAACAACAGGGTCGACTCGGGAACTCAGGAAACCGGTAAGTTGCTTCTGAAGTTTTAAATGTGGTTGCAAAGAAATTTTGTGAAGGAGGTTGCAGAAAGATCACAATGAAGTGTTGGATAAAGAAGTGTTCTTAAGATATCTTAACTTGATAAGGTGTGGTAGAGATGTCGATATCATATTTATCAGTCTGACCTGACTATATCATATTTATCAGTCTGACCCGACTATATCATATTTATCAGTCTGACCTGACTATCATTTTTAGCTCATCAGGCCTGAAAGGCCCGATGGGCTTATGGCATGGCATGGTGTCCGGCGTCCGTCCATCCGTCCATCCGTCCATCCGTCCATCCGTCAATCCGTCCATCCGTCCATCCGTAAACTTTTCGCTTTTTCGACTTCTTCTCCAGAACCAACGACTCCACAGAGCTGAAATTTTATGTGCAGACTCCTTGGCCCATGGGGATTCTAAATTGTAGATTTCATGACCCCGTGACCCCAAATGTGGTCACAGGGGTCACATCCTTAAAAACCTATTTTCATCTTCTTCTCCAGTTCCAAAATGTCTAGAGAGCTGAAAAATTGTGTGCAGACTCCTTGGCCCATGGGGATTCTAAATTGTAGATTTCGTGACCCCGTGACCCCAAATGGGGTCACAGGGATCACATCCTTAAAAACCTATTTTCATCTTCTTCTCCACCTCAAAAAGGTCTAGAGAGCTAAAGATGTTCTGTGCAGACTCCTTGGCCCATGGGGATTCTAAATTGTAGATTGTGTGACCCCGTGACCCCAAATGGGGTCACAGGGGTCACATCCTTAAAAACCTATTTTCATCTTCTTCTCCAGTTCCAAAAGCTCTAGAGAGCTGAAAAATTGTGTGCAGACCCCTTCGCCCATGGGGATTCTGAATTGTAGATTTCGTGACCCCGTGACCTCAAATGGGGTCACAGGGGTCACATCTTTAAAAACCTATTTTCATCTTCTTATCCAGTTCCAAAAGGTTTAGAGAGCTGAAAAGTTGTGTGCAGACTCCTTGGCCAATGGGGATTCTAAATTGTAGATTTCGTGACCCCGTGACCCCAAATGGGGTCACAGGGGTCACATCCTTAAAAACCTATTTTCATCTTCTTCTCCAGTTCCAAAAGGTCTACAGAGCTGAAAAGTTGTGTGCAGACTCCTTGGCCCATGGGGATTCTAAATTGTAGATTTCGTGACCCTGTGACCCCAAATGGGGTCACGGGGGTCACATCCTTAAAAACCTATTTTCATCTTCTTCTCCAGTTCCAAAAGGTCTAGAGAGCTGAACAGTTGTGTGAAGACTCCTTGGCCAATGGGGATTGTAAATTGTAGATCTCGTGACCCCGTGACCCCAAATGGGTCACGGGTCACATCGTTATAAACCTATTTTCATCTTCTTCTCCACCTCAAAAAGGTCTAGAGAGCTAAAGATGTTCTGTGCAGACTCCTTGGCCAATAGGGATTCTAAATTGTAGATTTCGTGACCCCGTGACCCCAAATGGGGTCACAGGGGTCACATCCTTAAAAACCTATTTTCATCTTCTTCTCCAGTTCCAAAAGGTCTAGAGAGCTGAAAAGTTGTGTGCAGACTCCTTGGCCAATGGGGATTGTAAATTGTAGATCTCGTGACCCCGTGACCCCAATCTAGGTCACGGGTCATGACCCAAAAACCTATTTTCATCTTTATCTCAAGTATGTAAAGCTCTAGAAAGGTGAAATGTTGTGTAGAGACTCTTTGGTCAAAGGTGATTCTTAATTGTAGGATTGGTGACCCTGTGACTCCAAATATGGGTCACAGGGGTCATGATCTAAAAACCTATTTTTTGCTTGTTAACAATGTATTACTTGAGATAACGTAGATATTCAACCTAAGATAATAAATTAATGAAATCCTGATGAGCTACAGAGCCCATGGCTCTATTTTTATCAGTCTGACCTATATCAGTCTGACCTGACTATATCATATTTATCAGTCTGACCTGACTATCATATTTATCAGTCTCACCTGACTATATCATATTTATCAGTCTGACCTGACTATCATATTTATCAGTCTGACCTGACTATATCATATTTATCAGTCTGACCTGACTATATCATATTTATCAGTCTTACCTGACTGTATCCAGCCTTTTCATTAATTATTTGAGTAGGAGGAACATGACTTGAAGTAAGAGGCCCATGACCCCGAAGGGGTCATCCCGACGCCTATGGCGTCGGTGGGGAGAGTATGGGAGGGTGCGCCCTCCCATTGGTGGTGGTCTGGGTGGCCTCCCCCAGGAAGATTTTTCATTTTTTAACAGGAAATGGTGACATTTCAAGCACATCTGGCCAAAAATAACAAGTCAAAGAGGAACATAAATTGCAAAGGTTTTTACTTGAGGTCCACAGATTAATTAATTTTTACAATAGAACTTTGATATAAACAATTTAACAAGCAAAAAAAAATCAGCATCGCATGGCAAGTAATTACAATAACAATATAACAGTAGAAAAAATAGATTTCACTTACTTAAAAATCAAAAGAAAAACTATAAACACTAAAACAAGCTAGTGTTGTGCAATAACAATTGTTTCAATTCAATTTTCGATCATCTCATCTCTCATGTTGGAAATTTCACAAAATATGTACCGGTATTAAAATATATTTTGAACAATGTATTGTGATACATTCTGTATCGCCTGTCTGTATTGTGATACATATTGTATCATGAGATTTCCCATGATACTCAGCCCTAATCATCATAAGCATCATCATCATCATCATCATCAACATCATCATCATCATCGACTGCAACACTCTCATAGCCTGGTTTCTTGAGCAAGTTCAAAACTTGGAGGGCCATTTCAACAGCAATTTCTGAACTCTGTGTCATTTGACTGTCAGTTTGGGTCCCAGCTTCAGCAACATCAATGACAGGAAGAGAAAGCTGCTGACATGCATCTCCAGATCCTTGAGTTCCTTTCTTGGAGAGGTTTCTTCTCACTTTTGGAGCTAGCCAATTCTGCACGCATTTCTTCATCAACCTACAGCTTCTTTCTGATCCTGGAGCAGGTCCGTTAATCGATATCCGCATGTGGACCTGTAGGATGTCAGATTTCAGTCTGCTTCTCAGGCGGGTCTTGATCAGTTTCAGTTTGCTCGCTCCCCTTTCAGGCCAGGCGTTTGACACTGGAATGACAAGGATACTCCCGGCTACTTTTATTAGCGAAGGGAAGATGAAGTTGAAAGTGCCACACACAAGCAAATTCAAGGACCATTCCATTGAAGACTGGGAAATTGTCAAGCTCTGATACTCTTCTTTCCACTTAAGCATGTGATATTTAAGCAAACCAAACTCTGCTATTAACTTTTCCTGTTCAGCTTCATTTCCAGGACTGAAGTGGTCTGCCAACTCCCTGATCTTCTGCTTGCCATATGCTGGAAACGAAGGACACTCCACGGATGGTATCAGGAGGGGATCAAAGACTGAACAGGCTTCTAAGATAGGGGCTTGGGTGAACCTCAGGTTGATGTTGGTGACGAGTGCCTGTATGTATTTTATCTTCATGCCTCGCAGCTGATCCAGTTGTTTTTCTGAGGCGGACAATTCAAGCCATTCAAGCTTACCTCCGTGTTGCAGTTCATTGGCAAACCTGTCAATTTCCAAAGATCCTAAACTTGCGGTGAGTTTGTCCTTTGTCTCCTCAATGGCTGGTAAAATGTTGGAGAAGTGGAGAGAGTCCTTCTGGAAGGCTTTGCTAAGGTTGCTCAAAATTGGCAAAATGGTCTGAAGGATGAAAATTGTTCCCACAAACTTGACACTGTGCATTTTCTTGTACAAACCACACGCTGTGGCATCTGAATCCAGAATACTAAGTGCTTGAAGAATGGGGATGATGTCTTCAAACACTGCCTGTACTGCACTGTTGAAAGAAAGCCATCTTGTCTGGCATGCCTTTTTTAGAACTTTCCTCACAACACGAGTCCCTTTCTTTGACAGTTTCATTGATTTCAGCTCCAACTGGCACTTGATCAAGATAGCAAGTTTCTTTGGAGAATAATGGAACAATTTCCATAACTGTGTCAGATGTCCCTCAACTTCCTTTATGTAAGTCAGATCACTGTTTGAATCTGTGCATGCCAAAGCAAGCTTGTGACACACACAATGAACTGAGACAAGTGATGGGTTGTCTTTCTTCAGCAGTGTGGCCAGGCCACCTTTCTTCCCAACCATGACAGCTGCCCCATCTGTTACAATTCCAGATATGGACGCAACATCCAAGCCTGCAAGTTGAAGGCTACTTGAAAGGACCTTGTGCAATGCTTCAGCATTTGCTGATGTGTGATCTTCTAAAACATTCCTTGATAAAAGAAACTCTGTTTTAGTTGCAGATTCTTCCTGACTGTAATAGTTGACAAATACAACCATCTGTTCCTGGACAGCAACATCACTCACATCATCAACTAGGATACCATACTTCATGCCAGATGATTTAATCCTGTTCACAAGTTCAGCCTCAAGGGTGTTTCCAATTGTCATCAGCATTTCTCTCAGTGAGGCAGGGGAATGATGATGAAAGTGTCGGAGTTCCTTCATGTCAAGCCCATCACGGACAAAGGACAGCAGGGAATGAATCTTCCGGACAGCTATGTTCTCTTTAGCCAGCCAGTAGAGGGAGTTGAAAACTTTTGATAAAACTTGCTCTTGGAAAGAATCCCTCTCAGTTATTTCCTTCTGAAAAACTTAAACTCTTTTGGTTAGTTCACTTTGTTGTGAACCCTTGTGTTTCATGGTATTTGCATGAGTGTTGAGAGCTCCTCTTTTAAAGCGGGTACCAGGCATGGCGCTGAAACATTCATTCTGCTTGTTCTGTGTGCTTTTAGCACAGTGTTTTCTACAAAGAAGGCAGAACATCCCCTGACCTTCAACATAGAGTAACCACCACAAGCCAGTCTTGTTACAAAAACTGACTTCGGAATTAGAAAGCCATGCATGGTGGAATTTGTCATGTTTTGCCTTCATGACTTTGCTTTCGTCTATAGATAAGGAAGTGCAGTTCCGGCTGTCACACACAAGTTTATGGTGAACCTTATCACTTGAAGTAACAGGGAAAACTTCTTCAATTATTTGTTTTGTTTCCTCAAGTGATAAGTGTCTTGAAATATGGGTGGACGATGGCGACTTGTGTTTGAGCACTTGAGTTTCTGCAAAGGTATAAAAAAAAATTATGTCACGTGATACGCTGCTGATATAAAATAATTATTGAATTGGTTTTCAAAAAGGAAGTGCTATTGAATTTGACTTTGGTTAGTAAGAGTGCCATTCAACAATTTTTGTAAGAAATTTATAAAGCAATGTTAAAATAGAAGAAAATGTATACACTTTTGGCTTTGATTTGATTTTCAGAAAAACCCATGGGATAAATAAGACAATTACAAAATTATCTTTGGACAAATATTCCTAAACTTTCAAAACCATACAGCATACCAGCAATATCAAGTCCAGGTTGTCCATTTTTCAAGGCTTGACGGAGAGATGTGGTCAACTCAGGCGCAGAATAGGGTGACACTTCTGGGAGTTGTGGATCTAAAAATGAAATGAAAAAATAGAGAGCTTTCATTTTACAATACAACCTAAAAATATATAAGAGAGATTATTACCCGAGGAAGTGTGTCATGACTTTTACGTAACGAGTGTGATACTATGTCACCATCAAGCATATGATATAATAATGCCATGACATCAGAAACTTATAATGCTTACTTTGTTTTGACTTCTAAAATGTATTACTTCCAAGTGTTATGAAAGTCAAATGGCAGTGTTGTGTTCATTGATGTAACCCTCATTGAAAGTAATTAAGAATGATTAAGATAATAAATAGAATCACACGGTCACGCTTATGTCTTCTGATGTCAGATATATATATCAACACTTATTGATAAAAGAAAATTATTCTCGACAAGCCCCAGGTATTTGTAACTTTTATCAACATGTGTTGATTTATATTTGATAGGAGGAAACACTTTGGTGAGATTACCAATATGTACCCCCAAACAATCGGTCTGTCTTGAGATGAAATATACAATGTATATGTTATATGTGACCGTTACAGAGACAGGTGTATGTTTAATTATTTCAATTTCATACAGCATACCTGCAATATCAAGTTCAGGTTGTCCTTTGCTCGAGGTTAAAAGATGTGATCTTGGCAAGTTGGGGTCATCTGGTGAAACTTCATGTTGGAGCTGTGGCTCTAAGAAAGAAATGAAAATCTCAAATACTTAATACCACACTTAAAGCCACCATGTTTTTCCATCATGAATCAATAATAAAATATTGAATAGATTTTTTTGGTAAATTTTCTTAAATAAAATGACTTGAAATAATACCACTTAAAGGGCCAGTATTCACGGCTCGATGGGGAGTCACTGTCAGTTTGATCTAGAGATATTAATAAAGAGGCATCCATTGTGTTTGACTTGTCTTTAATAATGTCAAAATACGATATTTGCTAATTTCAGTTCAAATAATTTAAATCAAATTGCAATGTTCCCCCAGTCGTCAAATATATCATAATTAATGTCAAATTAAGATCGAGGAACATCATTATACATTACATAAACTGTAACTGTACGTCCAATTTACATCTGCAATAGTTAATACGATATATTTTCATTGTCAAAATGGTAATATTTATACAGTCCATAAAAAAACATCATTGCGTGTGTGACCCCTAACAATATCCTCGAATCAGACATCAGACATACAAGCTAGTAAGAAAGTAATCATGAAAAAATTACAATAGCTGTCACATCGTTCATTGTGTTGACATACGAAACCCTCAAATTGACATACTAACAGGCAACGAACACTGAGCGCTTTCCTTCGTTGCGATTGGTCGAATATGCAAAGCTAAAGGGGGCCGTATAATAATCATAATGGAGCTTTATTTCTACGAGAGTGAAAACGTTTATTTGAATAGCCTCTTGTAGTGATTACGCATGTAATCTTACACACGTTATGCAGTTAATGAATGTATTCTTACGACAACCAAGGCAAGGACAACTGCACATACGAAAACGCTCAAAAGCTCTTTGAATGCACGAATAAATTTATTCGTAGCAAAAAATTTTGAAACCACCCCTTTCTACTATATAAAATGCCAGAAGTTTGTGAGAAGTATTTCCATGCAAAACATCAGAAACAACAGACACCTAGTTCTAATTTCACAGTGGTATTAGTGTTAACATTATCTCTGTAGGTATTCATTTAAATGCAACAGATTATTCGCTGATCACAAAACGATACATGTACGTCCAAACACTGATGATAATTATATTACGTCTTGAACTTTTCATTCGTGGATTTAATCACGTGATCTTCAGCAATCATTCGATTGGATAAAACTTAAGACAAGAAAAAAATGGTCTGTTCCGATTTCTGGCATCGTTTTGATAATAATGATATATTGTATGCAATCGAAAACATTTCATGATGTCTCTAAATCAAAAATAATGTAATTATAATATAACACATATGTACTATGTAGTGTGGGGTCTGATTGAAGTTAATTGAGAAAAGGTAGATCCACTGTGGCATTTATTACGACTATTATCGGGACATTTAGCAGGAAAATGCGCAAATTGAAATCACGCAAGGCCTTCCTAATCACTGAATTTGAACAAAACAGCTAACTTTCAATATTTACACAATTCAGATTATATAGAGGATATCTTTGGATTTAACGGAACTTACCTGCCAAATGGATACAGTACAAGGCAATGCAAAGTTACATAGAAATCATCACATGAAAAATACGACAATTTCAACTAGATCGCAAATGAAAACAATTGCGTTAATTTTTTTAATAAGTATAACCTGCACCTACGAATCTTCAGAAAATATGAATTTTTTCAAAGCAAATGGTTTGTTGGTTTTGACAGTTTATTCATCTAGATTTACTGTCAGTTTGGCCTAAGTTTGTTTATAATACTTTATCATAGTCTAGTCATAAAACTCGGAACTTACCGGGAATCTTGTCACTTCTGCCTCCGAAGAAATCTGTCAAAGATCGTTGTTTTTTAACTTCAGTCGCCATTTTTTCCCATCAGTGATCATGGCGCGTAATTAGAAATCGAATTAACGTGATTATGTATTATCGATTCTGATTGGTTGATTTCCAAATTTTGATAGGCAATGATACCCGCAAATTAGCTCTGGCGACTCGCATAATTGTTTTATCTATTGGTTACCATTTGCACGGAGGGCATAGATTCCTTAGTAACGGCTATAAATAGACGAAACTATCTGAGCTCGTAAGCCAATCAGAACACTATTCTTTATTCGTGTCAGTTCGGTAATGCATAATTAAAGCTCGGAACGCACCCACAGAACTAGTCGATAACTTACCGGAAAACTCGTTACGCGAGCAAACTTACGTTTTTTCACTGATATTTTGGTAGTGTAAAACACGCTATGCTCGGAAGTTACGACTGCAGAAAAAGTAAGCGGCGCTAATAATAAAGTAAGCGGCTGATTGCGCCGGCAGCCGGCTCTTAATGAAAAGGCTGGTATCTTATTGACCTCATATCAGTCTGACCTCAGTATATCAAGGGCTAACCTGAGTATATCTTATTGACCTTACTATATCATATTTATATCATATCTATCAGCCTGACCAGTGTATATTATATCTATCAGCCTGACCAGTGTATATTATATCTATTAGCCTGACCAGTCTATATCCCATGTATCAGCCTGACTGGTGTATATCATATCTGTCAGCCTGACCAGTGTATATTATATCTATTAACCTGACCAGTCTATATCCCATGTATTATCCTGACGGGTGTATATCATATCTGTCAGCCTGACCAGTGTATTATATCTATTAACCTGACCAGTCTATATCCCATGTATTATCCTGACGGGTGTATATCCCATGTATCAGCCTGACCAGTGTATATCCCATGTATCAGCCTGACTGGTGTATATCATATCTGTCAGCCTGACCAGTGTATATTATATCTATTAACCTGACGGGTGTATATCCCATGTATCAGCCTGACCAGTGTATATCCCATGTATCAGCCTGACTGGTGTATATCATATCTGTCAGCCTTACCAGTGTATATTATATCTATTAACCTGACCAGTCTATATCCCATGTATTAACCTGACCGGTGTATATCATATCTGTCAGCCTGACCAGTGTATATTATATCTATTAACCTGACCAGTCTATATCCCATGTATCAGCCTGACCAGTGTATATCCCATGTATCAGCCTGACTGGTGTATATCATATCTGTCAGCCTGACCAGTGTATATTATATCTATTAACCTGACCAGTCTATATCCCATGTATCAGCCTGACCGGTGTATATCATGTTGCCAGACTCCAGAACAAACCCATCAAGACAATCACAACCAACTCCAACCTGACAGTTATCACACCCATCTCACAGAAGCGCTTGTCGACATCGTCTGACGAACACGCTGTCGCCGCCAAGATGCCGAAGAAAGGGGAGGAAGAGGTATGCAATGAATTATGACTAATTGTATATAGCAGACATAATATATTATGGTTTGTGTTGCTACAACTGCTTAAACAACAACTTTCATGAATAATTTAGGATAGGATAAATTTTTATCTATGAGCAAGTTACATTGTGCATTAAATGTCAATCGACAAATTGGCCAATCATTTGTTCCAGCTCAACTGCTAGAAGATAAAGTCACAGTTGTGTTATGACTGCCCATTAGCATAGATAATGTCTGAAGCGATGTGTTGTATGTGTGCTAACGATTGCCGCTGTATCTTTCTCGTCAACCATTTTGTTTCCATGATGCCCTTTGGATGCTTGCTTTAATGAGAGTTGGAGATGCATATTTTTAAGCAATTCCCACGTTGTGTTTTTAGACTGGCATTTATTGAACAAAAACATTGTTGGATGTATTACATGTTATGATTTGGTTATGTTACTTGCCAAACTTTGATTGGCACTGCACTGTTCCATGAACTGTTCGATCCATGAGAACTTGTTTGTTTTGTACTCATGAAGAGTTTATTTGTACCTGTATATCCCAGGACATGAGCCTGGACCCAGAGACCCGAGAGCTGCAGAAGAAGTTAGCGGAGCAGAAGCGACTACGAGAGGAGATCATCAAGAAGAAGGAGATGAAGCGGAGGATGGAGGCCACGAGACGCAGGAAGGAGCTGGAGAAGAAGCTGGCTGCTAAAGGTATGTTACATTTTATACATACTTACTTACGCATTTCGTTATCATGTTTGATGTGCAAACAAATTTGATTTCCCAGAATCAAAGATTTCGGGGTATATTGTTTTCACATGTTAATCGGTCATTCTGTCAGTCGAATAAACTTTAACCGTGGCCATAAGTTTTGATTTGTTGGTGATGGCCCTTTGATACTTCACATGTGCATCCATTGTGATGAGACCTTTCGGATTAGGTCAACATTTTTTGCGTAGAAATATTTCGAAACTTTTAAACTTTGTCATAATTTTTTATTGGTAAGTGATAGGCCTATGATAGTTGAAATGTGCATCCATTTTGATAAGACCTTTCAGATGAGATAATATTTTTTGACCTTGTAAACTTGACATAAACTTTGCATTGGTCAGTGATACACCTTTGATACCTAACTTTATAATTCAAATGGGGTATTGGTACTAATCTAATATGCTTATATCCGGGGGCATCAGTGTTTCTCAAACACACCTTTTCTCTCATTGTTTTTTCCAAATTACAAAGTTCTGAGGTTTCATATGAAATATTTTGTTTCAGGAATGAAGATTGAAGACATTGTTGATCCCAGTTCCTCAGATTCTGGTGTAGAGACTCAACAGCAAGGTCAACCAATACAAACTATAGGATCTCCAGTTGGACAGAGAAATGTAAACCAACCTGTCAGACGGCCTTCAGGGGCAGGTAACCAAGTTCAAGGTCAAAACCCAGGGGTCAAACGACCAATCGGCTCTGGCGATGGACCTGTAGGAGTTAAACCTGCTAAGATGGCTCAGGGTAAGCAGTTGAATCAAGGTCAAGGCCAGATGAATCAAGGTCGAGGTCAAATGAGGGGTCGAGGTCAATCAGGTCCTGGTGGTCGAGGTGGGATGAGAGGTCAAATGAGTCACGGCAGAGGTCAAAATCAAGGGAGCATGAATAATAACATGATGAATCAGAATCAAGGTCAAGGTTATCGGGGTCAAGGGTTCCAAGGACATGGACCCATGAATCGGGGCAGAGGTCAAGGAAACATGGGTAGAGGTCAAGGTGATATGGGTGGCCCAGGTAACATGGGCAGAGGTCCAGGCCACATGGGTCGTGGGGGTGGCCCTGGTGACATGAACATTGGTCAGGGTGGTCCAGGCCACATGGGTCGTGGGGGCGGCCCTGGTGACATGAACATGGGTCAGGGTGGTCCAGGCCACATGGGTCGTGGAATGCCTGGGGGTCAAATGATGATGGGTCAAGGTCATCCGAACATGGGAGGAGGAATGATGAATAATCAGCGAGGGAACATGCAGGGTCGTGTGCCACCTCAGTTTATGGGGGGCAGAGGACAGCCAAATATTTGGGGTCCTGGAAACATTAGAGGGCCTATGAATATGCAAGGTCCTAACAGAGGCCACCCCAAAATGCAGGGCCCTCCTCAGAATATGAACATGCGAGGTAATCCTAACAATTATGGCCAACCAAATAATAGGGGACCGAGGGGTCAGGCAAACAGAGGCAGTGCTAACAATCGTGGTGGTTCAAATAGAGGTCAGAACCGAGGTCAAGGTCAACGTGGTGGAATGTCCGGACCTCCTCCGAAGAAGACGGAAATACCTGAGAGTGAAACCGAAAACACACGGACTGTTTTGGCTGCATCTCCTATTCAAACCCGATCTGTGGTTCAAAGTGAAGGCAATGGTCAAGGTGAAGGGACGACGAGGAAGGTGGTGTCTCGAGGACGAGGGGGAGCGAGGGGCCAGGGGGGAGGAGCTAGGGGACGAGGAGGAGGAGGAGGAGCTAATCAGCAGACTGTGGAGAGGGTAAGTTGTCAGTTATATTCACTGGTTGTTATATTGAGGGAGAACTTCTTCTCCTTCACATCTAATTAAAAAATAGCGAATCAAAGAAAATATATTGAGGACAAGGACAGCTTGAGGATTAGATGTAATTTATACAATCAGTTTCACTTTCAGTTATATCTATAGCACCAGCTTAATTTGTTTACGAAAACAGTAATCTGATAACTTGAGGTTGATTTTTTAAACAAAATAATTCACTTAAACTTGGTCAATATTGGGATAAAAGGGACTTAAGAAGGAGATGGTTGTTAATGGAAATACTTGGCAAATATTGAGACAACTCAAAATATTTTTTAAATGGCCTCTGACTTCATGCACAAACAGTCTTCAGAATCTTTGAAAGTTTGATATATTCATTGATTTACCTACCACTTTTATTTCCAGAAAATTGTGATGGGCCCGACATCAGTTCGTGTGACCAACCTCTCTGCTTCCACGTCACAAAACTCTCTAGATCATCTCTGTAGAACTGTTGGGAGTGCTAAGGTCAGTTGGACATGTACATGTGATATACTGAATCTATCCTGTTCCATCAGTATTTTAATCTGTATGACTACACACAGGCTCCTTTCCTTTGTTCGGATATTCAAATTTCTTACTAACTCACATTGAATTGCAATGCATGGGCAGTGGCATTCATCATGAATAGCTGGGTGTTCATCATGAACACCTAGTATGGCCATCATAATACATCAAGTGCATGTATTTCTGCAGCTAATATGTGAATGTGCTAAAGTATTCAAATTATGCAGCAATATCACTAAATGTCTTTCCTTGATGGTAAGCCGATGGTTTACTGAATTCTTATGTCTGATTTTATACTTTTTTTAAAGTCGATAACGCTGAACAAGAGCGAGAAGTATGCAGTTATCACGTTCAACAACAACAGTCAGGCGACCACCTTCTGCGGTAAATACAACAGGTGAGACATTGTCCTTGAAATCAACAGGTCAGAGTTGTATGAAGGGGCATAGCACAGTGGTTTTAGTTCGACTTTGTATCGACAGGTCCACTCTGCTAATCTCACAAGGGTCGGGAGACATCTTGTTTTTGGTTGAGTTTCTGTCTACGTCTGTGTTTCCACAGTCCAAATTTGGTATCCTCTCTCTCTCCATATGATGTAGATGTGCATTTTTGGGGTTTAACTTTTTTCAACTTTATGTTTTCTGTTTCCATGACAACACTTTGACTTAGTCTATTTGAAGGGTAATAAATAGAAAAGTTTATTTGAGGGATAATACCTCTACGAAATTAATTGTTTTAGGTTTGAAGGGTTAATTGGGGAAAGCAGAAGACATCTGTTTTTACACTTTATTGTTTTGTCTGCTGTAGAAAACTTCTACATGCAGTAAGGTTTGTTTGCAATGCTACACTGAAATTCACTGCAGTACCAATCCTATTTGCTGCTCCAAAATTTCGTCTCAATATAGCCAATATATCGCACAGTCAGCGTAATTACTCTGAAAAGAAGCTTTCCTCAATGTCTAGAATACCATGTTTATTTGCAGACATATGATCGACTTATCTCACATCAATGTTGAACTCATGGAGTAAGAAGTTAGAGTGATCTCCCTTCCGTGACAATCCAAGATGTCTGCTGCAAGATTTCCAGTGATGGATGATGGTAACTTGGTGTGAGATTCTCACTTCCATCAAGGTTGTATTAGTCCTTTTCACTGCCCCCCTGTATGTATATGATGTTTGTCAATTTGTAAAACCATTAGCTCAGTTTTGAGTTGGTAATTTACATACATACAAATGTATTTGTATTTGTCTTGTGCAGTCTCGGTTGTTGACTGTAATGAAATACACATGGAAGAAAAGAAGAGTTGAAAGTATGCTTGGAAAGATGTTCTGTTGAAAAGAGACGACTTCAAGTCTTCAAAAGGCAACAGACCAAGAGAAAAGATGGAAGAAGAAAAGACCTTTTGTTGATGCTGATATGACAGTAAATTGTGCATGTGCAATCAGTTTGACAAGGAGTTATTGGATTGTTGATTCACAGCTATTGCAAGGATTAATGCCAGCAAATGTGAGACTCCCTTGTGTGGACAATTGTCTCAAATTCCGAATCGACAACAGTATTTGATGGTGCCATAGGACACGTTGTGAATGTTCTCCTCATTAACCAGAAACATTTGAGAAATGTGTTTTCTTAGTTAATTCAAATGATAATCAGTTTCCCCCTCGAAATGTCAGATTGCTTGTGTACGTATTTCAAGTGGTGCTCTGGCATTGAGGGATTTTCAACTTGCCCTGTCCGACGTACTCAAGGGGGTGTTTATTTGTACTAAAGAGCACTAATTTAGAATATAAATGTATATTGGATTGACATCCAAACACCTGGATGTCAGGCGTGTTGTAAAATGCAGAACCAGTAATGATATATGACACTGTTGATAAACTTCACTTTTCGTTTTAAACATTCTTTTTTAATCAAAATTGGAGGACAAGTTTCTGTACATACCGGTATATACGAAATGTATTCAAACAAACTCATGATAATGAACTTGTGGTAAATCCATGATTGTCTTTGCGTTTGTAATATTTTTTATAAGGTACGTTATCAGGGAGGGTAGCTTGTTATGTCTTTTACTGTGTCAAGATTGAACTAATTGAAATCCATGATCGTCTTTGTGGATAATCATCTGTGTATATATGGAGAGTAATGTTAAACTAGATTCTTGAAACGATTGAAAAGAGAAAGTCAGAGAAAAATTACACTATTACTTTATCTATTTACAATGTTGTTGTACAGTCTGACTAGTTTTAATGACTTTTTATGAAAGATTCCATATTTATGAAGTGCTATAAAGTTGCGACATTAGACTACCCGGTAGATAATCTATGTACTGGCATGCCATCTAGTCAGGTTTTAAAGCTTTTCTTGTCTGCTTGAAGTATGATAAGGAATATTAAATTTTGTAGGAACTAGAAACCTATTTTCTTCTGTCATTACCAAATAAATAATTATTCTAATCCCAGTAGATCCGTTACGAAATCAAATACATTATGATTTAAACACTATCTCAATCCCTCTTCTTGCTTTATTAGCATATGTTATTTACAACTCATTAATCATTCTGGTGGTTTAAGGCTTAGGATCATCCCTCCCTACAAACGAAATATTTTAACTTAAAGGGATGGTTCTATGAAATGAAATTCAAGGAGACATTCCTTGATTATACATGTTACTAATTAATGATTATAGCGCAATCCAGTTACTGAGGGTAATTATGTGGTTGCTTTAGGTAAGACAATTTGACTAAAGATAGCGCATATTCGTTCAAAAAGAGCGGTGACACCATTCATTGGTTGTATGAGTCTAGAAAGCTTTCCTATGTCATGACAAGACATTGTTGAACAGTGTAATGATTTAATATTTGTGAATGTATCCATATCCTATAAAGGCATTTATGTTATCATCAAAAGGCTAAACATTTGTTATAATTCAGCATTTGTTTTATCATGTCACATAATGCACAAATATGAAATAGAGGACCTCCCTCGAACAGTTCCCATGATTATATCATACTTGATAACCAACAACATTAGTGAAACCACCATACCATACAATGTGCATTCATTAAGATAATAATATAATATAATATTATTATAATAATGATAATAATAATATATCATGATTATTTCTAAGGGAGAAATATAACGAAATTTGACAAAGATAGAAAAACATTCTTAATATAAGGGTCTTCTTTTTAAAAATAATTATAGATGGGCTTAAATATAAATCATTATGGCAAGGGGAGGGGGGGGGGGGGTTGTTATGTTTAAGGTATGCAGGAGTGTTAACTGTGTGCACTGATTGAATGAGGAAAAAAAAGGGGGGGGATGGTCATCTTTTTCAAAAACAGCTTTTAAGAAGTAAATTTAAATTTCATATATTTTCTGTTTCTGTTGAAAACAACTTACAATGTTAATCCTAAATTATTATGAAAACTTATCTGAATGCTTATATTAAAAAAGTTAAAATAATATTATATATAAATAAGCTATACTTATAAAGGAACAGAGAACATAGCAAATAAAGTTATATAAAGATGGGGGAATATTTGGATCATTACTTTCGCATCATCTCATAACAATGTTAGCAATGTGAAGTTTTAATACAGATCTCATTAATGAAAGAAATAATCCTGCTTGAAACTCTCCCCTTCAGGTTGAGAAACCTCTGTTCATGAAAAATTGACAATTCTTCCAATTGCAATTCAATTGTTTATTACAGTAATATGGGCCATAAGATCTAATTTACAGTTGACAATTCTTCATAGGATGGCATGCCAGAGAACCCATGGCAACCCAGAAATATTGTTTCTGTAAATTATCATTTTGTGAATTTGTCCGCCAATAATCTGTAATTAAATATCAAGTCACCAAGTGCTTTGAGATCATAGGTACAAGGCTTCATCGCTGTGTGAAATACCATTCAAATCAAAATGAAGCTTTATTCACTTCCTTTCTTCATCGAAACATAAAATCATGCTTCAGATCACACCTTCAGAAAGGTTGTTGTATGTACAGTTGTGAACTTTTGCTGTAAAATATGTATGCTGTATAATAAAATACTAATGCTTATTGGTTTATTGTTGAAAATGTCTTGATTTGGTAAGTTAAAAATGTGTAAAAAGGAAAATGAATGACTGATAAGTGGATTATTGACCTTATGGCTTACATTTGATGAGGTCTGTTTTCGAAACATTGAGGTGGTGAAATGGTTTATTGGTTAGAAACAGAAAGTAAAAGTATAGCAGAGGTTGATGTAGGGCATCTGTAGGACTGTCGTTGCAAGGTCATCTGTACAAGGTCATCTGTAGGACAAGTTGGAAGGTCATCTGTAGGACTGTCGTTGCAAGGTCATCTGTAGGACAAGTTGGAAGGTCATCTGTAGGACTAGAAGAAGGTCATCTTAGGACTGTAGTTGCAAGGTCATCTCTAGGACTGTAGTCGCAAGATCATCTGTAGGACTAGTCAGAAGGTCATCTATAGGACTGTGGTCGGAAGGTCATCTGTAGGACTTGACAAGTCATCTTTAAGACTGTAGTCAGAAGGTCATCTGTAGGACTTGACAAGTCATCTTTAAGACTGTAGTCAGAAGGTCATCTGTAGGATTGTAGTCAGAAGGTCATCTGTAGGACTGTAGTCGGAAAGTCATCTTTACATGTTTTTGGCTGTAGTCAGAACGTCATGTGTAGGTCAAGTCGGAAGGTCATCTATTGGATAAGTCTCAAGGTCATCTGGCGGACTGTAATGGAAGGTTCACGTCTAGGTCTGTAGTCAAGTCATCTATTGGACTGTAGTCTGAAGGTCATCTCTAGGACTTTAGTCTGAAAGTCATCTATAGGACTTTAGTCTGAAGGTCATCTCTAGGACTTTAGTCTGAAAGTTATCTGTAGGACTGTAGTCGGAAGGTCATCTACAGGACTAGTCGGAAGATCATCTCTAGGACTGTAGTCGGAAGGTCATCTGTAGAACTGTAGTCAGAAGGTCATCTCTGGGACTGTAGTCAGAAGGTCATCTATAGGACTGTAGTCAGAAGGTCATCTCTGGGACTGTAGTTGGAAGGTCATCTATAGGACTGTAGTCAGAAGGTCATCTCTGGGACTGTAGTTGGAAGGTCATCTATAGGACTGCAGTAAAAAGTTTTCGTCTAGGACTGTAGTCAGAAGGTCACCTATTGGATTGTAGTTGGAAGGTCATCTCTGGGACTGTAGTTGGAAGGTCATCTCTTGGACTGTAGTTGGAAGGTCATCTCTGGGACTGTAGTTGGAAGGTCATCTCTGGGACTGTAGTTGGAAGGTCATCTCTGGGACTGTAGTTGGAAGGTCATCTATAGGACTGCAGTAAAAAGTTTTCGTCTAGGACTGTAGTCAGAAGGTCACCTATTGGATTGTAGTTGGAAGGTCATCTCTGGGACTGTAGTTGGAAGGTCATCTCTGGGACTGTAGTTGGAAGGTCATCCCTGGGACTGTAGTTGGAAGGTCATCTCTGGGACTGTAGTTGGAAGGTCATCTCTGGGACTGTAGTTGGAAGGTCATCTCTGGGACTGTAGTCGGAAGGTCATCTCTGGGACTGTAGTTGGAAGGTCATCTCTGGGACTGTAGTTGGAAGGTCATCTCTGGGACTGTAGTAAAAAGTTCACGTCTAGGACTGTAGTCAGAAGGTCACCTATTTGATTGTAGTTGGAAGGTCATCTATAGCACTGTAGCAATTTATGTTGTAAGCATTGATCGGTTTGACATCTTTGAGACCCATTATCAGAAGCTAATGTAATAGAGAATAAGTTCTATAAATAGTCAACTTAATTTTTGCAATGAATGCAATGTTTCAGTGCATATAACATCATTTTGAAGGAAGTGTTACCAATCAACTTGCATCACTTGCTTGATATCAGTGTTGGTGTCTTCACCGAAATGTCTCATCCCTTGCATTTATGGAATTGACTTTCCTCAGAACTTGTTCTCCTTCATTTGGACACTGTGACTTATTTCAATCTTGGTCTTCAATGTCTTGTTTAACATTTTTAGTGTTTTTCTGTTCGCCACCTCTTTGTTTCAGAACATTCAAGTATACATGTGACATAATTGACCAATGTTCTGATTACAAATGGTTTATGTGAAAAATCCCTCTCTCACTTGCCGAAAGCAGTTTTGTTTGGCCAGAAAATCATCATTGTTACTGGCCCTTTGCTAAATAAGTCTGGAGCCTGTTTGTAACTTATAGTCTTAGCTGGTAGCTTTTTGACTGTTTTTTTTATGTACCATATTCTCTCGGGTATACGGCTATACTCAAACCTAAGACCAGCCCCACTTTTCAGAGGGTTGTCCTGTTTTGGGTTATTCTCAGGTTGTAGCCCACCCACTATGTTCCACGATGATACATTACATAAATCTGTAATATTATTTTAAGCTAAGTGTCAAAAACCGACATAAAACCTATTCTGACTGTCTGATGGTCTCCGGTATGAATTTTCATCTGAGTTTGGGTCTCTCCCATCTAAAAGCCCATCCCCATGTTTTCAAGATGTTTCTTTGCCCGGTCTTATACCCGAGATAACATCGTATTTGCCATAAAAATAGACAAAATCATATTCTCAAGCTGTTAACCTCTAGATTGTGGTTCAGTAGATTTTTTTTGCTACAAAGATTTTGAAATTTGTTGTGTGCTGCATTTAGTATTTGTAAGATCATAATTGTCAACATATTGAACTGGCCAGATTTGTGGGGGCCAGTATCTTTGAAGATTAGTTGGCCGGACTGGCTATCAGCAGTTGACACACTTCACACAATGTATCTAGCTACATCTAAACCCTGTTCTGAAAGATCTTTTTCTGTAAAATTGTATTCATGCAGATTAACTTTTTAAAAAAAATTTCTAAGGGATTCATAAAATCTGATCTCAATATTAAAGATGTACAATACAAGCTAACTTAAAATATTTCTGTGATGTTGCACTAGTAAGTCAATGTTCAATGTTAGCAACTCCATCCTCAAAGAAAGAGCGTCTTAAATTGGCAGTCTAATCTGTGGCCTTACATGAATACACTTCAACGAAAAAGAATTGTGTACATCAAAGAAACATATATATGTACAAGGTATGTCTCCATATTCTGGTGCTAGAAGAGTAAGTTTCAGCCTTTTGGTTGAAATAAATTGTTGCTGTCATTTCTTTATGAAAGGTCTGCGCTGTGAACAAAACTGATATTTTGAGGATTTACTCAAGTTTTGCAGTATTTTTGAAGAGTTTTTAAATCTCTTGATTTGGTGAGTATATTGTTGATTTTTATTCCTATATTTGTTACTGTTAAATATTTATTACACATATTTGTTGATTTATTGTTTATATATTTCCAGATGTTTTGTTACCAAATAAGGGCATTTTATATTGATGCTGTTCTATGTGTTAGTTTTTTTGGTAAGGATATAGTCATAATTTTTTTGGGAGTGTTTTTCTTACCTTTTAACACATAAGGGTAAAGATGAAAAGAACGTTGCTGAAATAATGTCTTCTTCTTTTGAATGTCAGAAAAAGTAGTAGGTGCGAGAATTATGTAAAATAAATTACAACATTTAAAAAAACAATCTTTTCATTAGGCCAGGCAAAACTAATAACTTGGTTTACAGACTTTTTGGATTCCATCTCAATGGGTTTTTTTTTCATGTTTGTTAAAAAAGCCATTATTTTCAGAATAATGATTACTGGGAAATAGTGTCTCTGTTGTTGACCAGTTAATGAAGCATGAACTGGATATTTGGGAGTGTTTTTAAGATGAATTAATAGATTCACCTCCATGTTAGTTATTTAGGCAGGCGACCTCATTCGACACTCATATAATAAGAATAAAAACATTTCTTAACTCTATTTCGTACACTGTTTCAATCACAAAATAGAAGGTTCTCAAGCGGGTTATGTGGATGTAAAATTGGGTGTGTATATTGGCCAGGTGCAGGGTTTACTAAAAGGATAACTAGTTTTTCTTCAGCACCCCTTGATCCCGCGGCGCTTATTTGAGGCCCGGCGCTTATTTCTTTTATAGACCATTGAAGTTAACTAAGGAATCATAAATCTAATGATTTAGACCCAGCGCTTATTAGAGGCCCGGCACTTATTTTCTCAACTACTCTTGACAACCATCCCCCCCACCCCCCGGTGCTTATTAGAGGCCCAGCGCTTTTTAGAGGAAATACCATATAAAGTTAAGCTCTCATCAGGACTATTAGCATGGCATGGGGTGATCAGCTGGTGACGTAGGAGAGGGGAGGCGAATTGGTCTGGGCTTATACTGCAGAGTAGGTTCAGAGAGGAGGTGGAACAAATCTAAACAGGACGCATTTAGGTATAATAGCTCGATGAAATTTGTTTCATTTTCTCTCAAGATTTTGTGCCATTTTGTATAAGGATTTTTATCATGCTTTTGGGAATATTAAATGTCAGTACCAATTGAATTGGAAGAGTCATCTTCAAGATCATTTAAATAATTATGATACTTACACAACTTGATTTCTCCAAATTTCTTGTTAAATCTTGTTTTTTACATATACTGACACTTATAAATTTTTGTTTGACCTTAGGATTTTTCAAGGTTAATGATATAATATATGATTTATCTTGAACAATACATTTCTTGTCTTCGATATCAAACAATGCAAAGCCTGATGAGCTGCAGAGCTCATGTCTCTATAGTTTAGTTGACAGAATGGAATGCAAAGATTATTGTAGAATCAAGTAGGATTTACCTGTATAACACTCCCAAGTTCTATTTCATGATTCAACAAATTGTTTCATTTGTTAAACAGCAAAACTCTCTCAAACAAGATCTACATTTGTTACGTTTTTGTTTTGCCAATGTTTAATTGAACAAGATAATGGATGTTGTTGTGAAGTGGAATAGTTTTTAAAATATTCATTTCTGTCATAAAAAAAACTCATAACATCTTTTTTGTGTCATTCATCATTAAAATTCTTTCTACCGCAACATAATAAAATCAATGGTTTTTTCAATCAATCAATTTTGACAGCTATATTTTCACTTGTCACATGTTTATCCATCTTCCCAATGCAAGACATAACTCTTGCCAGTCTCTGGCCGATTTAAGTTTGCAGCAATTCCTTAAGGTTCCCGTGCAAGAAAAGTCAGTATTTATTTCAGGTGCAGCGCTCCACTATCTTAGCACAGAGAAATGAAGGACATACTGCAAGACTTAAATCAGCCACTTATGGAGACTGGCAAGAATTATGCCTTGCATAGGAAAGTTGATGTTAATCTTGTTTGATTGGTTTTCTGTACATCTTTTATTTTCAGCGTTAGCCCTTTGTCTGTGACACTTAGTTTGACATTTATATCCATCTTTAAAACTTTTTTCCAGATTAGATAGATAACTATTTTTGGAGCATTGATTTAACCTTGTTCAGACTGGTAGCAGATGAAATGGTTTGTGACTAGGAAAAAAAGCTTGATGTTGAACGACATTTAAATCCTCAAGAGTCCAGTAAATCCCCTGATTATCTTCTAAGCATTTGCCTTGTAGTACTACAAGCCTGGATACAGGTCACTATTTACCACAAGTATTTGTCAGCCAATGAAATGCCCTCTTTTGAATTTAATTGTTCATCGGTCTCATCTGGGCTCTGCCTATATTGCTTGAATTTTAGTAAGGATATTTATAATCATATTCAGCAAATGCTTAGAAGACAATCCGCGGATTTGGGGGAGACTTGATGCTGAAATGTTGTGTGTGATGTTTGGACGAAATGATCTTTTATGTGTGAGAATTGATAGAATGTAGATGGATTGCTGGTTTGAAGGTGAGTGAAAATTGTAGACATGTAAGTTAATGTTGTGAATCTAGTGAAATTGGATCATTGAGTATGTCTGAAGTGTGAACTTGAATTTTAGTTTCTTGAAAATGTAATGAGTTACTTATGAGTGACATCTTTGTTGAATGTGAGTTGAATCTTTGGTTTAATACAAGTGAAATTTTTGGTGGATGTGTGAGTGAAATCTTGGGTGAACGTTAGTGAAATCTTTGTTTGAATGAGAATGAAATCTTCATTTGAATGTTTATGGAATCTTTGGTTCAATGTGTGTGTGAGTGGAATCTTTGGTTGAAAATGCATTGAATCTACAGTTCAGTGTGAGTGAAATCTTTGGTTAAATGAGAATGGAATCTTTGGTTGAATGTGAGTGGATTCTTCAGTTCATTGTGTGTGGAATCTTTGGTTGAATGCAATTGAAATCTTCGGTTGAATTTGAGTGAAATATTTGGTTCAATGTGAGTGGAATCTTTCATTCAATGTGAGTGTGAGTGGGATCTTCAGTTCAATGTGTGTGGAATTTTGGTTCAATGTGAGTGGAATATTTGGTTCAATGTGTGTCTGCGAGTGAAATCTTTGGTTCAATTTGAGTGAAATTTTTATTGAGTGTGAGTGGAATGTTTGTTTGAATGTGAGTGGAATTTTTGGTTGAATTCTTTGGTTGATTGTGAGAGATATTTTTGGTTGAATGCAAGTGAAATCATTGAATGCATATGTGTTTGAAATCTTGAAAGAATTTGAATTAAGTCTAAATGTAATATTGAACACTTGTTAAGAATATTTCAACCATTGCTATGAATAGTTGTTTTGTTTGTATGATCCATTAATCAATTATCTTCGTCCAGACAAAAGGCTAACATCACAGTGAAATCTATGAAATGTTTCAGGAAAATGCATTGTCTTTTCTTATTCTGAAAGGTTTTTTTCAGCTTACATAAATTTTTCAATATTGTTTTTGAGTTTCTACTCTGTACTTTATGTTGTAATGCCAGTCACACATTTATTGACAATCAGTTATTTGATGAATCTGAATCTTGTGCATTTTGTGAAAGCATTTCGCAGATTTCAGATAGTGTTTTCTCCCCAGATGTGTGTGTTTTGTTACCAGTTTTTCCAACTGTTAGATTTTCAGAATATTTCAACATGTTTGAACAAATAACTTTATATTATTGCACTTGGCTGTCAATTTGTCAATAATTATAATTTTATACAGTAGTGCATATATTTACATAAGGACCTTAGTGTCACCTATTTGCATATTCAAAAAACATTATTCTCTGTAAAAGATTGGTTTGATTTTTTAGGGTGATTTTTTTTTTTTTTACCCCTTTCTGCAGCACGAAAGTGGGGATAATGTATTCAGCGTCATACGCCTGTTGTCCTTGACTTGTTAACACAATATCCTATGAACCATAGCACCCAAACTTCAATTTGTTAAGACAGATTATGCAGGCACCAATCTACTTTTGTGACCTTGACCTTATTTTCAATGACACCACAACACTTTGACCACTTTTCAAAGTCTTGTTAATGCAGTATCTCATGACTGGTGGACCCAATGTCTTTGATTTTGGTGACAGACTTCATTTGGGGAATTGGCAGACACCAGTCGACTTAGGAGACCATGACTTTACTTTCAAGGTCAATGTTACACTTTGACCACTTTCAAACTCTTATGACCTTTAGTACCCAATCTCTCCAAATTTGGTGATAGCCTTCATTTGTGGATCAAGCAGACACCAGTCAAGTCGGTAACCTTGACTTTATTTTCAAAGTCACTTTTTTTACTTTTCAAACTCTTGCAACTCGGTATCTAATCATTTGTAGTACCCAATGTCTTAAAATTTTTTGGTAGATTACACAGGCACCAATCGACTTTTGTGACCTTAACCTTATTTTCAAGGTCACATGCATTTAAAACAATATCTTGTGAACCGTCATCCTCGATAATCCAGCGCTATTGTTCCGATAAATCTACACACAAGCACTGGATCGCCGCTAATGGCTGCAATACTGCCGAAGCGGCGTTAAACAATAACTCACTCACTCACTCACAAGCACTGGAAAACAGTGAGGGTATTTATCCTTAACCTAGTTACCTCCCTTCGCAATGACTCAGCGAAACGCTTGCTTTCTAACAACCAATGAGATCACTTGAATTCAAGGGTGAAATAACAAGCACTCTCGTGTCAGGATCTTAGCTTTCGCAGATGATTGGGAACCTGGTAGCACAGGGATTTTAATCTTTTACCTCCACCTGTTTTGATGGACATGAATACACCCTTTTTCTCGTACAAACTTCTTAAAACTTTCTTTTGAGTTTCTGTCAGGTTTTCTACGCTGAATTTGTTACAAACTTTATCCTAATCGAGTGAGTCGGCCGCCGCCATGTTTGTTTCTATAAACAACGGTAGTGATGCGTTTTGATTGGTCGAGTTGTTTACTCAGATAGTGTCTGCGTTTCGTTTCTGATTGGATAACATGGACCCAAGAGGAGGTAACTAGGTTAAGGATAAATACCCTCACTGTTTTCCAGCGCTTGTGTGTAGATTTATCGGAACAATAGCGCTGGATTATCGAGGATGGTGAACCGTTGGTTGTCTTCATATTTGGTTACATAGTATATTGATAGATTATACATGTAGACACAAGGCATCTTATAGTTAGTATTTTCAAAATTATCCTTTTGGTCATAATTAGAACCACCACGAGGTACAAAAATTTAAGACAGTTAATATAAGTTCAGTTGGGTCGTCTGACTATTTGGGTAGAACCTTTTTCAGAAATGTAATGGTTGGAGCATGATATTTTCATGAAGTTGAATGGGTCAATCCTTTGTCAATTTCAATGCTGCTAAATGTCTTGAAGATCAACCATGGTAATAATCTTCACAGAATATGACAATGAATTTATCTTACTCTGTTCAAAAGTTCTCAGATTAGAAAAATGAAATAACCATGGGATATTTTTACTAACAATTTTTTTATATGATATACCTAGTGCAGGGGTGATGATGGTGATCATTTAAAAAAAAAGAACATTATATATTTCCCCATGACGTACTATATTTACAACACTGATGCCTTAATATCGATATGTCTGATGCTGATGCTTTACAGGAAATACTAAATTTTAGCACTTGTGATGCAAATGTGGTTCGATGTGGGCAATCCAAAAAATTCAATATCACCCTCTGAAATTGTTTCTGTGCCAGCCCAACAGGATTTAACCCAGTTTTTGTTCAGTTTCCATTGGCTTGAGATTTTCACACGAGGTAACACAAATGTTTTTATTTTTGTAGTAAGATTTGAAATAAAAAAACCAAACCAATCTTCCTCTGAAATAATCTCATCTTACTGAATATTCTGTTAGTCTAACTGGTGGTGACACAGTGTACATGTTTTAGTGAAGAAAATGATTAAATATGGTATTTTCAAAATTCATTACAGTACTGATTTAAATATTCTTGAATGAGAATCACTTGAAAATAAACACATTTTCAAAATTGTCAAAGTATTTTCAAAATATCATTTCATTTTACAAAATATCATATTTTTATCAATTCTTCATGTTTGATACATTGTTAATGTTTTAGATTAAACAATTTATGAAAATGATTTTCTAATATGAAAGATATTTTTAGAATTTTTCAGCTTCCAGAAGTAAATGTAGAAGAAACACAGCAGATATTTCCTGTGTCCAGTTTAGCTGTCTGTGACAGCCTCTTCATCTGAAGGGGCAAACTAACTTTTCTTGTGAAGGAAATTCTGTGATATTACTCTTGTGATTGGACCATTTTGTCCAGTGTTTGGATCATTTTGTCCGATGTCTGTTATCAAGCAACGTTGATTTGTTACCGTTACATGGTGCTCAAATGCATTTATACATTTTGTTATTAAATTATTTTTGAATGACAAAGGTGTTTTTTTCAATTCCATTCTACTGGACTACGCCAAAATGAGGACCATTACAAACAACTTAAAGAGCCATCACGGATGTTAGTGTTTCAAATTTTTTGAAAATATACTTATAACGTCATTCGCCAGAGAAATCTACAACATGGCATATGTTAAATAATTTTCATATCATGACAATGTATTGCAATTTGGTTTCAAAGAGAAGTATCACTTCGACTAGCACGCGCTACGGGTATCTGACGTATATAAACAGAGTCCCCTTTTTTGCGTAAACACAAACAGTTAGCGCTTCCGAAGCGTGAAGGCTCGTCTCTAGCGCAAGTCGCCATAACAACCCATGTGCTGCACGTGTCTCTCTTGCAAGTTACCTTTGTCACACATTACTGAATGTGACGATTGCTTTACAAAATATGTTTCTAAATGTCCTGAGAATATACAAATTATTTCCTGTTTAATGTCTTTTTATTGAGATAAGACCAGCAAATTATGAAATAATTTTACTCTCATTAATTATAAAATTCCAAAAAAATACCTAGTTGGGTAAAACAATTATTCCAATATCTGTAGCAAATACATAATTAAATGAAATGGTAAATAAATAACGATACAAAATTTATATATTTCGATTTCTTTCATTGCTCATATTTTTTGTCATTCTTTCGTGTCTTTGTTTACTGTGTGTGATAATGCTTTGCGCTTGAAATAATATACTGGATCTATATTTAGACTGGAAAACACCTTTACTAATTAATGCAATTTCTCGGCTTATTTTAAGTTGGAAAAATTAAGTGTATTTATTTCACGGAGATAGATTTTTGGAATTTTTAAAATCAACATCCGTGATGGCTCTTTAAAGTATCATGGTAAACCACAGGCCAAGTTTAGCGCAAATATGTTTCACAACAGAGATGAACAACTTTGTTCGCACATGGGGAAAACTGGTCGTTCATCTCTATTGTTGAACATTTGTGCTAAAGTTGGCACAATGTTTCAGAGTAAATATGCACTCTTTCATCCAAACCCACTTGGAGGGAAACGCTGTACACAATCCAAATTCCACTTTTGCCTGCCCTTTTAATAAAGGGTTAAGTTGGAGTTCACACAGACATGATACAAGTACAACAAAAGAACAGTCATCATTTGTTTATTAAAGTAGATATTCAAAACAGAAAACAATGTGATCGCTTATCAGGATAGATCCTGCATGTTATTTTGAAGAGCTTTAAAACTAAATGTGTTTTCAGAAATCACACTCAAGTGTGCTTGAGTAACCACTTACATTACATTTCTGTAATAACATGCAAGTTGTACATCTCTATGGACATATTTTTAAGCCAAGAATATGTCAATGAGGTCTTTGATCCCCAATTTTATAATGTATAAGAGTGGGACATTAACCATCCTGAAAATGTTTTAATTTCACACATTGAAATGCATACACACATTCATATTTGCTTAAGTCAGTGAGATGATTTCAATAGATCAATGGAGGTGTAGAAATATAATCTCAAAGGGTCAATAGATCTTGTCATCCATTTTGTTCTTGTTTGATTAATGGCTCATACAATACATGAGTCAGGAATTAAAAAAAAATATTATACAAAAGCAGAGGAAATGATGCCCCCGGAAAACTTTATTGTCGATTGAAATATAAAAGTGTTCGCCATTTTAAAGGTCGCCAGGTAAAAATATATGATCTCATCTGAATTGTCTCATCACAAGTATCAAAAGACTGACCAGTCAAATACTCCAAATTGTCACTGGCGGATCCAGAGGAAGGTTTAGGGGGTTCAAACCTAACACACCACCATCCCTCCATTTTGAAAAATTTGGTTTTTGATGGACCCTCAAGTGTGAGTTAGCATTGTGTCAGCTCAGATCCTTAGACAGTCTTACTTTTCATGTTTTGAAGTTTGAGGATTTTTAAAGAAAAAACCTTTAAAAGCAAAAGCAAAGAAGGTAATCTTGTAAAGGAGGACACTGTGATGATGAATGAGTATTGTCACAGAATGAAATAATCTCTAATCATGTCAGCTTTTTGAAACTACAAAATTTTGTTTTTCTGTGTTTTTACAAATACTGAGTTTGAGCTCGGAGCCCTGTAAGCTACCGCCTGCAGATAAACATTTGCCACTCGCGGGATTGTACAGTTGTCCGGTTTCTCTCTGGAACAGAAAAACAACACTTTTAGAAACATGTTTCATCAATGATTATCCCTAATCTATCAATTTCTTTGAGAGTATATTGTATCATTTGAAATTCACTTTTACATACATCATTCGTTTTCATATGGTTAGCGATTTTTCTTAAACTGATAAAATATTCACTGCATGGATTATTGCATTCTCTTCTCCCAGAGATTTTCTATCGTAGCCTCTGTTACATATTGAGCACTTTCTCAGCTGGAAATAGAGAATCCTGATTGTTGCATCAGAAACTAGAAATACCGGTATATGCATATGTGATGCACTGTGATGTCCCCCGCTCCAACTTTCAATCCAACCCTTATTTTTCACTTATGCTAAGCACTAAGTTCAATACTGCATTAATAACGAGAAATAAAAAATTCAGAATGGCCAAAGTAGCAAAAGGCACCACTCTATCACTAGATCTAAGCAAATACAAAGTTTGGTGAAAAAATATTGAACGGTTTTGGAGATAGAGGCCGGAAAAGGTCTCTACCCAGAATATGCACCAAGTTCAAATTGTTTCCATGGAAACCAGAAAAATATAAAATTTAGAATAACCAAAATAGCAAAAGGCACCACACCACCACTAGGTCTAACCACATACCAATTTTAGTGAAAAAATATAGAACGTTTTTTGAGATATGGCCCGGAAAAGAAAGCATTTCGGAATGACGGACAGGTGAAAACATTATGTCTCCTGAAAATTTTTCGGGGGACATAATTAGTTGTGCAGTCAGCAGGGTTTTTCCAAACTGAGCATTCCGTAACTGTTGATTCATCTGCGTGATTTTGCACACATTGTCAGAATTCAGTCATGAATGTAAAACAATGTTTGATTAGGAAAACATAGTGATGTTACCAGTGTTTTTCACAGTCAGGAAATTATGCCAGAGTAATGTGAGGATCACAGAACTGAGCGGAGTGACCTCTGTTGGGAGAGAATGTGATTATTCAGGAAACGTGAATCAATGCGTATCGCATGTTCAGAGGTAGGAATTGATATTACAATAAATGTGACATTGCTAGGTGATGGCAACAATGATATGACCTGTCACAAAATGATGTACTATATTTAAAATCAAGCAGTTGTTTAAAGGAAGCCAACTACACAATCAAAAAATCTATGCGAGTCAATTTACCTTATCTAACCAGATCCACACCTGTGGTCCCCCTGACTTGTGACACTTCATGGCGAGAGGTTGAGCAGAGTTGTCCCCCTTGTTTAGAGAACTCTCTAGACATTTGCGAGTGTTCAGCAATCCAAACTGATAGTCAGAGTGCTCCTGCCAAACCTGAAACACAAAAGTTAATACATCCACAATCACATGCATAGCTAAATGCTTCAAACTAAACGTTGAACTTTGTCCTGTCCTTATAATAGCGCTTTGAGCATGCTTTCGAGCGTGGATTTGTGCGCTTTATAAATATGCACTATTATTATTATTATTATTATTATTATAATGCTTAGATCAAAGCATTATAATAATAATAAAGTAATGAAGTATGCAACCTTGAAGTCTGGTATTATGAAGATGGGTTTTGAACCCTGTCCTTCAAGCTTTCAAACTCTCAGCTAGTTTAGCCGAGGACAGCTGTGAGGAAGCTACCGATTGTTGCGGAGAACGGGTGTAGGGAAGACCGGGGCACCTTGGGACAAAAAATACTATTTTCCTGTTTTTTAGCTTATCAGGCCTGAAAGGCCCGATGGGCTTATGGCATGGTATGGTGACCTGGCACTGCACACAATGTTCTGGTCACATGCCGTCAGGCATCCAGGTGGCCAATCATGCAGTCACGCTTCAGTGCGCTCGCTGGGCTAAATTTGCACCTATTCTTAAACCGGGTTATAAAAGTTGTCTCAATAATTAAATTCAAGTAAATATTGTCTCAATTTTATGCCAATTTGTTTCTGATATATATATAATGTATATAGATTATATATTTCTTTACTAAAATACATTCCAGTCGACCTTTAATCACCACACAGATCCTACCTACCTGGATGTTTGGATCTGTTAGTTTTCTGCAGGTTTCCAGAGACAGTCTGCTCTTCCTGCCTCCATCTTGACTGACTGTCACACATAACCCAGACCCACTGTGTTTCAACTGAATCAAAGTCAACGTGTCAGAGTGCTAGGACAATGATAACCTCAAGAGTAAATTATCTTTAAATTAAGTTGATCATTAAGCTTTCTTATTTACAGCAAAACTTTTCATTTTTGTCCAATTTAATTGGAACTTTCTCGAAATATTATCATTAATTACTTTAATTAATCAGACTTGTCGTTGCAATAAATAACCACACAAAGCTTAGCAATCTGTGCTATTTATTATTGATGAGGGCAACCATATCGGGGTTCATATTTTTCATACCATGTATACATGTACAAAATATCACTCTGTCATGATGATGTGATGTAAAGAATAATGTTATGACTTCACACTTCGTCTATGACATTGTGTTTTATATGCGGTGACGGTCACCAGCCTATGCTTTAAAGTAGATTTTAGCGTAATTTCCTCAATTTTATGATTCGGTAATAAATGGAACATTTTATTCATGTCAATGTGACATCATGTTTATCTGTATATCTCTCAGTCTTGCTCAGGAAATACTTATATTCAGGGACACTCGCATAAATGTAGTATGACAAACACTCATATACTATCCTCTATAGATCTTTCCTACCCAGGTACCCGACCCCCTATTACCCTACCCTACCCTACCCGGATACTCCTTTAGTCGATCTCCAACATCTAATTTGTAAGATTTTGTAATAACTTTTGTCAAACTCATGTCATATTCTTAATACGTTCTCGTCTGTCTGTAGAATCAAAGGGAATCAACACCATCTTGTTTGGTTCATTTCAGTAGTCCGAACATTTCAATATCCGAACGTTTTTGATGAAAAACGGAAGCGTTCGGATTATCGAGGCCCGACTATATGCAACTGGTAGGGTGAGTTGAGTGAGTTGGGATTTAACACGGCTTTCAAGAGTATTTCACTTATATCGCGGCTGCTAGTATTATGGCAGGGAGAAAGCCCGCAACGCCATGTGGCTATGCATTGCTATGAAACCTGCGAGCAGCGGTTGGAACTAGCGAACCATGGGTGGTAGGCAGAAATATGGAGCTAGAAAGATAAAACATACAGATCTATGGCTATTACAATCAAATTTTATCATGAATGACACTTGCCTTGAAATTGTGTTGGAATCTTCAAATAGATTGCAATCTTATATAATGAAAGAATTACAAACTAAACTGTGGCATAGTCACATGATAATAACAGGTTTGAGTAATGTGATTGGTACCCATGTCCTACTCAGTACCCACCCTTCCCGCGGTATTCAGGTAACCCGTCCCAGCCCAAACTGAAAATACTCACAAGTCCTCTCTGAATTTCAAACGATTTCTCCATCTCTGGTTGTCGCGAAGCTAAGTTTGGTGCTTGAGATCGCACACCAGGAATACCCTGAAGATCAAGAATAATTTGTATTAAAGACCATGACAAAAATATACTGAACTTATCTTCATCTTTATGTTTGTCCATGGCAGGAATTCTAGTGCTAAGACTGTGTTATGGCTTGAACAATATTCTGATAGGGACAATGTATTGATTGGGATGGTGTTATGGCTATGACAATATTCTGATTGGGACGGTGTCATGGCTTGGATAATATTCTGATTGGGACGGTGTCGTGTCTAGGACGATATTATGATTGGGATGTGTTTTAGCTAGGACAATGTTCTGGCACAAGTAGGGAAACAAGAATGACAGGCAATAAAAAAAACTTAGCTTAAATGCAGAAGACAGGTTGTCAAGTTACCAGTCGAGGAAAGTAAGAAAGTAAGTGAAGTACTTGTCATCACGTGTTCAACCAATGAAACTTTTCATTTACTTAAATAACCAATCAACTTTCAGCAAAGGGTCTAACCTTACTTGTACATCTTGAACATTTAAATATAATAGAGCCCATGTGGAGTTTTCTAAACAACTCAAGACTTGCTTTAATTGCAATCGTCAGAAAACATTTACAAATTAAAAAATATTTTATCTACGAACCTGTTCAGGGTAAACATTATCGAGATACCACTTGAAACTCTTGCATCCTAACGTCTTGCGCAACTCTCGCCGCTCGCTCACGTCCCCTGCGTTCATGTTCTTGGCCTCAGGTCTCAACTCCAGGAAATGTTTCTTGAAAGAATGGAGTTAATCTATACATATCGTGGATTAAGCTGTATATGAAATGAGATAGAGACTATTATCCGTGCTAAAAGCCTTTTATGAAAAGTGTATGAATTTTTGTATTGTCTGAGCAAGAGCGAGGGTTATACACCTATTTGCACAACATTTCAACAAGATGAAAATAGGTTTATTAGATTGTGACCAGACAAAGCAGATAAAACAACTAGAAATAGTTGCATATTCTTGATTCTATTTCAAGATTAAGCTCAGATCAAATCATGCCACTATGTCACTATTCAACTTCCTCCACAAGTCAACTCGCACCAATCTGCTTCACTGGTTTACTTATGCCTTGCCTGCTTGCCTTCTCTGATGAAACAGCTCACTGCACCTGAACATCATAACGTTAGCACAGAGAAGTTAACGAAATGCTACAAGGCTATTCAGGGAAGACTGGTCGCTACCTTGTAATCGTCCATCCACACAAGCGCCAGTCTGAGAGAGTTTCTGGTGGTTGTGTCGACCCCTTGACTCATGGAGCTGTATGGTTTGAAGTGTCGGAACACGTGACCTACGTGCGAACACGGAATGACCTCAAGACGACCTCCGCACATCCAGATCTGTCGCAACAAAGAAAACATAATGACTAAATCAAAGATTGTTAAATTTTGGATAACACTACCTTCTATAATACAAAAACATCAAACGGTAGATTCTAGGTTGACAATCACTCACCCTGAAAGATATCTCAATATTTTCACCGCCCCACACATCCATCTGAGAATCGTATCCTCCGAGCTCATTAAAATATGATTTGTCCATCGCAAAGAGACCGCCAGGCATTGTTGGTGACCTGAAATATAGCATAAGGAATAGAATTTGAAATGAGGTATTATCGTCCAAATTTATAATAAAACTCAAAGAGAGAAGATTGCTACCACCGGTGACACTAAATGATTGCTACGAGTTACTTTTCATGACTTCTTTTAAGTGACATCCTGTGTTTTCTGAAGTTTTAATAACAATGATGATAATAATGACAGATGGTATTAATAAAATATCAATATTACGAACTCAGGGTGCTTCCAACATCATTACCCAGGTCTAACCTCAGCTGCCAAAGCTCTCAAAGTTCCCCTCCACCACTTACACCGGGTACCCACTTACTGCTGGGGGGACAAAGGTACCCACTTACTGCTGGGGGGACAACGGTACCTCACAGCAGGTACCCACTTACTGTTGGGGGGACAAAGGTACCTCACACCAGGTACCCACTTACTGCTGGGGGGACAACGGTACCTCACAGCAGGTACCCACTTACTGTTGGGGGGACAAAGGTACCTCACACCAGGTACCCACTTACTGCTGGGGGGACAAAGGTACCTCACACCAGGTACCCACTTACTGCTGGGGGGACAAAGGTACCTCACACAAGGTACCCACTTACTGCTGGGGGGACAACGGTACCTCACAGCAGGTACCCACTTACTGTTGGGGGGACAAAGGTACCTCACACCAGGTACCCACTTACTGCTGGGGGGACAAAGGTACCTCACACCAGGTACCCACTTACTGCTGGGGGGACAAAGGTACCTCACACAAGGTACCCACTTACTGCTGGGGGGGGGACAAAGGTACCTCACACCAGGTACCCACTTACTGCTGGGGGGGGGACAAAGGTACCTCACACCAGGTACCCACTTACTGCTTGGGGGACAAAGGTATCTCACACCAGGTACCCACTTACTGCTTGGGGGACAAAGGTATCTCACACCAGGTACCCACTTACTGCTTGGGGGACAAAGGTACCTCACACAAGGTACCCACTTACTGCTGGGGGGGGACAAAGGTACCTCACACCAGGTACCCACTTACTGCTGGGGGGACAAAGGTACCTCACACAGGGTACCCACTTACTGCTGGGGGGACAAAAATACCTTACACAGGGTACCCACTTACTGCTGGGGGGACAAAGGTACTATTATCTACAATGCACAGTTCATTGGAAATTTTGGTAATTTTTCAAGTGCAACTAGGAGTCATTATGAAGTTCAACATACATAGAATACTAAACTCATGGTAATGTGATAACATATTTTTGCAATGAGTTAATAGAATTTGGTATCAGACGAACGAAAGTGAATCTGATATCAACTTCTGTTCATGAGTTGCATAAAAATGGTACCGCATTACCATGAGTTATTTTATTATAACTCAACTCTACTTACTCTACAATATTTTACTAAATAGGAATAGTCAAAAGAACCAGCTGATCGGGAAAACCGCATATGAATACCAATCAGTCAAAACAAAATAAATGGCTAATTGATGGATGTCTAGGACTACAAACATAAAACAAATATAATTTTTGGTAAAATAGTATTTCATCTTTTAAAAATTAATTGATATAACAAACAATAACAAGCAACGAAAAATGTCAACACATTGCGCACCATCACGTGACGTCATCGGAATGTGACCATGAGTCGGTATCACATGTGTGTAACCAAGTCATTGTTATCTAATGAGTGATCTCACCAAGGTTGAGTAATAAAAAGAACTTCTTTGAGCTTATAATGTTATCTCATCTTTTATAACTGTTGGTAAAACGGGACAAGAATTGAACTGCCATCCCATATAACATTGAGTCACTAACAGGAGGATATGAAATTTTCTACTCACTCCACAGGCTCGATGAGACGATCAACATTCCTGAGGTATCTGTCGGGCAGATTGTCCCACCTGTGGAGTAACGACCAGGTGAAACCACCTCTCGCTCGGACCACTGGCGACGAACGGTACATGAAAGTGTGCGGGTCGATTATATCCACGATGGGAACAACCACTGATGTTCTTTCCTCCTTGATCCGAGCCAACAGCGGTTCTAACCAATTCCTATTTGTCTCAATATGGCTGTCAAGAAATACCAGAACCTGGAATGTGAATCAAATGGATGTAGTGGGAATGAGAACAATGTAAAGTTACGTTGTGTAACAGTCTGATTATTGTTGTTTCAGACAGTGTGGAGGACAAGGGTCTATATGATGATTTGTAAATTTGATCATAATGTCATTAATCAAGTATTTCCGTATTGGCCCAGTCACAGATTCAAGGTCTGTTGTATTGGCACGAGATGAAGTCGAGAGCCAATAGAACGGACAGAGGACCAGAAATGAATGATTATTTTATAAATTACCCTCTTTTCATTCTTTTTGCACAATAGTAAAGATATCGTTTCCTTGAAACCATAATTACAAAAAATATTTGTGAACAGATACCAATGGTTAAAGTTTTGAGGTGATAACTTTGTTCTTTCACCAAATGTGTGACAATGTGCATGTTCAGTTTGTCTCGTATTGGTCAAGTTTGTGTCATATATGGCCCAGTTTGTCTCGTATTGGCCCAATTTTCTTGTATTGTCCCAGTTTGTCTCGTATTTGCCCAGTTTTCTCGTACTGGCCTGGTTTGTCTTGTATTGACCCCGTTTTTCCGGTAATGGTCCTGTTTTATTGCATTTTATTAATTAACTATCAATGTTATGGCACATATACGGCATTTACGGCCTAGACCATATGATTTGACAACTGGGGCAATATGGGGAAACTGGGCCAATACGGGAAAAACTGGGCCAATACGGGAAAAACTGGGCCAATACGAGACTGAGCATGCGCAGTTGCACATTTGGTGAAAGCCCGAAGCTGTCGCTTCACAACTTTGACCCGTGCTATTTGTTCACCAATCTTGTTTATAATTATCATTTCAATATAAATGAGATGTCTAGTGTTGTGCAAATAGAATGAAAAGAAGTTAATTAATAAAATTGTCATTAATTAAGTAGTGTTCACTCATCAGGTGGACGTACACCCGCTGTTGTCTATTCTAGGTCCACAATGGGCTTCACTGCGGCAACAATCCTCGAAAATTTATGTTAATTAATGAGACGGTTGTCTCCCTTAGAACAGTCGACTGATCTGTGCGCGCCATCTTTCGGCCGGTTTCCGTTCTCATGAAAAACGTTCGGATAGTGAAATGTTCGGACTACTGAAATGAACCGAACAAGATGGAGTTGATTCCCTTTGTATCTACAGACAGACGAACACGTATTTAGAATATCAAAAGAGTTTGACACGCTGGATATTTAAAACTATCACACAAAATGAGAAATTTAAATGTATTACAAGCTGAAAATACTGATACACAATGTAAGAAAAACAATTTATGAAAATCACAAACTACTGACACGCTCAACTCCCGTGTCATTGAAGTTTACCGATCCAATCAGTGTGATGATCGCTTGTCAAGGGGATTAACCAAACACTTTTGATGAACCACCGGATTAATGAAGCAGAAATAGTTGTCATTAACTAATCCGTTACGGCTAATTGGCGTTCGGATTCGGAAACGGAATCAACGGATTAATGAATCGACATTTAATGAGTTTATATAGAGATAAATTTGGTTACAGCTTGCTACCGTTCGGACACTGCGAGATTCAGATTATCGGTGGCCGGACTATCGCGGCTTGACTGTAGCAAACAAACGGATATAGCGAACATAAAGCCCTATATAATATGCCAAACGGGAAAAGCAAACAGCAGATATAGCAAACTGAATTCTTTGGTCTCTTGGAGTTTGTTATATCCGTGTTCTACTGTATATACAAATGGAGCTGTCTCTGTCAAGTCTCTCTGGAGAGTCTCACCTGACCCTCCGCGTACGAGGCGCCCAACAGTCGAGCACGGATCAGTCCAAGTCTCTCAGCACTTCTAATCAGTCTCACTTTAGGCAACTTCTCCATATAGCGTGATAGTCGACTCTGCAGATGATCTATAACAAGATATCATACCGGTATAGACCCAACAAGCAAATTAAGCTAATTCTACGTGATCTAACGGTTCACTAATGGTTTGGTTGGTGCACAGGGTTTTGTACGATACAATCGGAGTGTGATGACAACTACAGCCTTCACCAAATGGAGAACTAGTATCATTATTAATACCATTTGCCTATTAGGGAACATGGTGGCTGAGTCGTCAAAGGCCCTAAGTTAGTAATCTGTAGAAGGCTTGGGGGTGCCTGGATCAAGTCTTTGGAGTCAACTTTGTGTGCAGACTCTTTCAGTGTTGTCACAACCCCTAGTGTACAGTACACAACCACAAGCACTTTCAAGAACCAATGGTTTATGACCATATGGTGGCCAAGTGAATACTTGCAGACACTTAGTTGCACGTACAGCAAGTCATTCATTCATTCATATTATATTTGTATAGCGCCGATATCAAGATCTGTTGAACTACTCAAAGGTGCTTTGTTTTTACCTCGATCATTGGATGTCACTCTTCATGACACATCTTTCTCATTCTCAACTCCCTGATGATTTTAAAACTTGTGCAATGTGCAGTATCCTTGAACAACTACCATATATTACCAGGTATAAGTCAGGAATTTTATACCTAAAATTATGGTTCAAAGAGGGGGATTGAGTTATACACAGGGTCGACTTATACCCGGTAATATATGGTACTTTGTGTCATAGTCAATCAAGCAATAGGTATCTCTTAAGGCTCCTCAACTTCATGCACCTAGTGGCTGCAAACTTGCATACTTCAAATGGCGGTGAAATTGAAAAAGAGTGTCGTTTAGACTGACATCCAATTATCAAGGAAAATCAAAGCGCCTTCAAGCAGCTTAGGTGGATATTGTAAAAATATTCTACATCTACATTAGAATTTGTTGAGGTTCTTCTAACATACCCATATTGCTTGCGTCGTCCACCAGTATAATCTCCTGGAGGTATTGGTCCGGGGTGCGAGCCAGGATGGTCTTGATGGACCGGATGAGGGTCGACCACGCCTCGTTATAGAAACACATCACGATAGACGCCGTCGGAAGTTCTTCTGGGTACTTCATGTGTTGACATCTTGAAATTGTTTAAGGGAGGGTTCTATTGATTTTTTTGGGTGGAAATGAAATTCGAGGGGACATTCTTGTTTACACATGTTTTATAAATACATGATTATAACACAAAGCAGTTGAAACATTACTGAGTGTAATATTTTGATGACTTGGTATATTTGAATTTTTAGACGAGCACACATTACTATATAAAAACAATGACAAGAGAAGTCATTTCAGTTTTGAAAACTTTGGTAATAAGACATTGATGATCAGTCTCATGATAAATTATGTGTCTACTTTGTTGATATCCTATCAATATACATGCTTGATTATCAAAAAGATTACTTTAGATTAATAAATATAAAGTGGTTTTCTGATTTCATTACTGCACAAAAACAAAATGGCGGATTCTCTGATTGAAGTCTTAAGAATAACAATTTATCATTTCATTCAGATTTGTAAATTGAAATTGTTCACTTAAATCAAGGATTAATATGTATTTTTACAGCTATAAGGTATTCTTCAATTAAATGATATCCATAAACAACTTACAATTTGTTTCTTGAATCTCTTATTGTTCTGATTTCCCCGAGTCTCTCACTGATCAGTTCGTTGAAACCATGACTACCCATACCTGAACCAAACAGATGATATTCAAATTTATCGTATTAACATAAAACTTAAATCTAAATGCAAGTTTACATGAAACAAAATAATATATTTGATTGAAGTGATTCATACCTAAAATCAGTATGAACAAATCACCGAGATTTTGTGATATTGTAGACAACTGAATATTCACTTATTCCACATTGATACTTTCACGCATTTTGATTCAACCACAGTATGCATTAATGCGTACCATGGCGGATGTTTTGCACCTGGCCCCATTGACACTTTCAAATCAAAGTGCACTGTCGTACGGCCAAGTTCACACCTTCACCATACATGTGCGTACCATTATGTGGGAAATAAGCAAAAACTATTTGTGACATGCAATAGTAATGGTCTGCAATGATGTGCATACTTACTTACAGTTTGCGCACAGTTCATAATAGGGGTGTAACAATACATCGAACTATCGATGCATCGCAATAGTTGGCTTGACAATAGTACTATATCGATAGTATATAGAAAAACACTATCGCTATCGCAATAGTAAGGCTAACTATCGATACTATCGAACTATAAAATTCCCCTTAATTATGAATGATTTACACAAGCCTCACTGCATTTAATTCAAGATTTTTCATTTTAGAATGTCAAAAGGGAAGAACTAGAGATAGGAAATAGCAAAATGTCAAAAATTCTGTTCATTCATGATTTCTTTACTGATTTTGGTTCCATAGTCCTTGCATCAATTAAACATGTCTACTAAAACCTATAAGAAATCTAGCTGATTATTGTGTATTTGTACAAAAAAACCTATCGCAATAGTTATTGCAATAGTGAGTTACAATAGTCTATCGCTATCGCAATAGTAAGTGGCACTAGACTATCGTTATCGCAATAGTCTGTTTGGGTCAACCCCTAGTTCATAAGCTTGGACATGTCCAATGTTTTTGGTCGTCAATGTCAAGCAATGCCATGCATGGTTTGTGTGTATTCTACCCGATGGTACATACATTTACCATGAAGGCAGACCACAGCGGACCACAATTGCATGAAAGTGTCAAATGATGAACAGAAAGTACATCTGAAAAATAACTGATGTGGTCAATGTGGTTTAAAAAACAGTAATTTTTTCTCTCTTTTTCTCAACACAAGCAGACTGGTTGTCATAGAGTCTATTCTATCACTGGTTAACTCAAATTTACATGATCTGAAATGTTGCAAAACATCAGGTGTTATGAAAGTGTAATGTAAGTATTAAAAGATTTAAAATATTGCAAACTTGAGGGAATAGATTGTTGTATGAGATGAAATATTTGCCTGGCATATATACAAATATTTGTCTTGCCAACATGAGACAATCGCTTTTAGAATTTTAATCAATGAAGATTATACTTGCTATTACCTCTTAATAGGAGTTTCTCATCGCTTTTGTTCTGTATCAATCCCAGTTTGAATAGTTCAACATCATCCTCTTCAGTCCAAGTCTCCTTTATTGAATCTCCGTAAGTTTTCACAATATTATTTTCAGTTGTTGTTCTGTCCAAAATCTCACTTCCACTTGAAAGATATTTGAGAAAATCCACTTCTTGTGAGAAAACATATTTTGAGAAATGTTCAAATTGTTCACTTTGTAAAAGTTTTAAAGTTACAAATGCAACTGAACAAACCACAAAAACTTGTAGACAGAATCTCAGAAACATTGCTATCAGCACTTTAATTTTTCAACTGAGCTCAATATCATCTCAGTATCTGGAACAAACCATAAAACACATTATGAAACCTTTTTGATGGATCTGATTTATATATTGGCCTAATTATTTTGATCAGACGGCAGAATTCAGGATATTGTGCTCTTGATTTGATAAAAAAAAAAAGATAAAATGTGAATAAACAAACAAAATGACATAATGCAAACACCCAATCTGGGAAATAAACAGATTACCTCATGTCACAGCGTTCAATGTCCGAAAGCTTTAGTTACGGAATATTACTCACTTATATGTTTTATGAATTTTGGGTTTAATTAAATAATAATGAACCATTTAAAGGAAGCTATATATAGGTTATCATGCCCAACTGCCACTTTCAATCATTGATAGGATTCGTTAAAAAGGATAAATTTGACAATTACCGGGTGGTTGACTTAGAATGTTTTAAATGGCCCGATAAATTACTTTTACAGCTGTTTTAAAAAGCTGTTTATAAGTAATTTATCAGGCAATTTAACAAGTTTGAAGTCGAGTAGTAGTCAAATTGGCATTCCTTTTAATGAATTCAGAAAATGGCCATGTAACATCAAAGATGACCTTTTATTTTTAACTCTAAACCCCACTTTTTAAGTAAACTACAACCACACGTAGACCTACCAATAGCTGCTTCAGATTTAGTTGACATTTGCACCCCTTAAAAAAACCTACTGGATCATCATTAGTTATATATAAGCAGCCACAATTAATACAGTGACTTTTTAAAACAATAAGTCACTCTTCCCTTTAGACACATTGCACATCTGACACATTTATCCCGAGGCTGGGATACGTATTCCAGGGATTATGAATTGAATGCACTGACTGTGTGTGTCTCGGTCAATCATCTCATCACCGTCTGCTATGCTTACTGGGCGTACACACTCTCATGCGAATCAATTTGTCAATTTAAAATGTACGAGAGTGTCTGGTTATTTAATTGGGGTGTGTATCAAATTCATCAACTTACAATTGCATAATGCGATTCACAATATATCTTGAAGGATTCGGTAGACGACATGTGCTTTTGTTTACGGAAATGACAGCATGAAGTCGCTTACAACATAGGTGAACAATTATTCATTCGGATCTTTTCCCCTTTCATTAGTATCCGTTACAAATAACTATAAATACGTGATTAGATCTATCATGACTGCTATAAGAATCTTACCCTTTTAAAAATAAAACTATACATTTCTTTTGAAGTAGCTAAGCGGTGTAATGGTGGACGTGATTTCGTTTAGACGAATTGGTTATTAATGGTTAACCAAACCACTGGCACTATGTTGTGTCTAGATCTATTTTTAAAAAATCCTTCCATAAAATATCTCAATTTCTCTCAATAATTTGACAGTCAATCCTTCCCAAATAGTGTTATTATTTTTACAAGTAATTTCTTAAACTGAATCATCCCCATTTATTAAGGAATCAATTAATTGTCATAATCTGTCAATTATAACACAAAATATAGAGTGTTAAAGAATAGTTTCATGTAAAAAGTTCATGTGAAACTTACGTATATGAAGTAACAGAGTTTCTACAACTTGGAAATCATTTTTGGCGACCTCTATAAAGCATCCTCAGTTACCCATCGTTTTATATATGCTCCATTACTCTCCACAATATCACCCATGGGAAACCTTATCAGAAAAATCTGTACTCAAATTACCCGCCCTTGGCCAGCGTGAGCCAATCAAACTGCTACGCAGCTTGGACCTGCGAGCCAATGACAATTCATATCACTTCGTTTCAAAGCAAGCGAGGTCATTGTGTTAGCCATCCGTCACCGATTATCTCCTTATCTCCCTTGACCATTTCAGTCTTATCCCATTGAGCATTTTCTTTGGTTACTGACTTCGTCACGCCGGCCAAGGGCGGGTAATTTGAGTACAGATTTTTCTGATAAGGTTTCCCATGAGTGATATAGTGGAAGGTAACGGAGCATATATAAAACCATGGGTACCCGAGGATGCTATAAAGGGGCATCCCATCCAATTCTCTTCCAACAGAGTTTACTTTCAGATTCATATTGAGCACTTTCTCAGCTAGAACAATTCTGATTGGTTGCATTAGAAGTTATGTGTGCAATCAGTAACGTTTCAAAATGAACATTCCCTAACTGTCGAAATGATTAAAGTTGCAGCATTTGTGTGATGTTCACATACAAGACAGAATTCGGTTGCAGGTGCAAAATGATGTTTGAATGGACAAAAATAAGGACATTACCAGCATTGCAAACTTTCCCCGATTCTGTGACAATAGTGAAATATTGCCTATATGTAACAGACGTTACGATAGAAATTCTGAATCAAATAATCTCTGTTGAAAGAGAATTCCCCCACCCTAAACCGTTCACAAAGATGTTAGACTGTAAATAACATGCATATGATAATTTTGATTTATGATAATACAGTGAGAACTTGTTATGTCGGATCCCAGTTAACGGAAAATCCGATCTTTTCAATTCTATCAAAAAATAAATCTCTTACGTCGACTAACAATGACTGAAACCACTGAAGTCAGCCATGAAAAACTTGCATATTTTGACATGTGACAAGTTCACTGCTAATCCGCATTAATGACTAGTTCAGAGGGTATTGATAGTGATTACGTACTATTCAACAATGAGTGAAACATTGAGCTCTACTGTAAAGTTGCCCAAGAGTTGAAGCAATTAAAGGGTAGCATAGTGAGTAAGTTGTGGTAAAAGGATAGTACTACCTGGTTATCAATGACTGTTCTTCGAAATTATCCACCAACAGCCAATCAAGCTACTAGACTTATGCAGTGACAGTCAAGGAAAAGAAATCTGTCTTTTGAAATAAGGAGCTAAATCCCAAGGAAAGTTTTAAAAGTATTAGAAAACATTTTGGACAAGTTTTGTGTTAGTCACGAGCCACCATCTTGGATTGAGTCAATTCGGTCTCCTGAGTTGGGGTCTCTCTCGATTACTAGCCCACCCCCATGTTTTCAAGATGTTTGTTTGTATTGGCAAGTTAACAATGAAATAACTTTGAAATGTATGATTGAATTGTTGGTGTTTAATTTGAACATGAAGATGAATTCAATAAATATTTGGGAAAAAGAGAGTTTGTGTCTTATGAGGTGAACTTGAACCACAAATCCAGTTAGCCGGATATCCAATTATCTGGACAATTTAAGAAAAACTAAAGTGTCCGGCTTAACTGCTTCTCACTGAAGTTGTAATTTTCACATGACCCCGGAGATTGGCAATAGTACAGTACTCGTCAAAGTTTCTCATTTTATATATTATATCCCTATATTAATATTTCAATTGAATACTCAAACTATGCAAAGACAATTGTTGTGCTGACATGTTTCCCCTTTCAAACAGCATTTTCTACAAGTATGTTTACGAAACAAGCATCATACAATGAGGAATTAGCTCTTTCAAAACCATAATAAACAGCAAATTGTCAGGTATAATGCGTTTAATGTAAAAAGCTTACAAGAATGAAAATATTACATTCAACATTGAAAATAGCACTTTTTCCAAAATATTTGAAAATAAAATAAAATTTACAAAAACATTATTTGTAAATTACCAAGTTTTTAAAGCATTCTTTTAAAAGCTCACATTATACAAATAATTAGCTTTCAGACGGTCTATCAGGTTCATAAGTTCAAGTTTTGAGAAATCAAGATTTCGGATCTCTAATTGAAACTTCTGTGTAACAGAAGTCAAATTTTAACTTTAGATTATTCCATAGAATGATCGATACACAATTGGTCCATCACTGTTCTAAGGAACACAGGAAAACTTAATTCTGTGACAGTGTATCATGCATTCTTCAACAACTCAACGTTTGGGAGGTTTAGTGGATATCATGACCTGTACAGGAGGACAAAGGTCCACAAGATCCAGTTTTTTGGAGAACTTCTTCCCCTGGAGGTTCGGCTCAAGGACCAGATTGAGCTCCACACAACAAGATTCAGACCAAAGGGCATGGGAGACAACGATCTCGGTCTGGAGTCGATGACGGAGAGGTCCAACCTTTGTCCAAGCTTTTGTGCTCGGAGTGAGAATCTGGACTTGCTGATCTGGGTAGCGAACTTGAACTTTCAATCGGTGGACATCTGGAAGATTCTCCACAGTCGCATCCAGTGTGATGGTTCCAGTGAGACCTGCTGCAAATTTTACAGGGTTGTCCGATAGATTTTCAACTGGTTCATGTATGATTACTTTGGCTTTCCGGACAACCTGTGTAGAAGGGAAGGCAACTGGTCGGACCAGGGGCAGAGCACACTGAATCAGGTTCCTCACACAGTTCAGTTTGGTGGGATCCAAAGTGTCCAAGCTTGATAAAACTTGTTTGGTGAAGTTGTCTCCACTAATGTTGTTAGCATCCAGAAACTGTTTTATGTGGATCAGATACTGCTTGTAAGCCTCTGTGGCTCTGAATTGCTCAACAAGAGATGATTTGCTCAGTGTGACTCGGAGTTGAAGGGTAACAGCCTTGAGTTCAGTCTGTTTGATGAGTCCAAGTTCGTTGTTGCTGATCCCCATGAAGAGAGTCTGGAGCTGAGTGGTGAGCTCCAGCACTTTGTCAATCGGGGCCAGGATGTTGTCTGAAGCTGTTAGGTTACCAACACATGACTGCATCTGGGACATGATCTGTGTGATGATGAGCTGGGTACGGAGAAAGGTACAGATGCATTCTGCAGACGTAGATACCCGGGTGTCCAAATCCTTGACTCTCTCTAGATCATGAACTGTGGTCTGGAGAAGTTGTGATGCAGCCTCATTGTCCATTCCTGTGAGAGTTGCTAGTCGACCAAGGCAATCACTACGGAAAGCATCAGTGTTAGCATCGAGAGAGGTTACAATTTCATGCTGACGTCTTTCCCTATTCTGAAGAGCTGGAACCAAAAGAGGCTGGCTGTCTCGAAGATAGACATAATGTCTCAGGGTATGCTCAGGCAACATAGACATCAAAGTAGGACAATTTGAAGCAGCGTTGAACATCAGAACCAGAATACTGACGTAAGCAGGGTCATCCATGTCTGGAACCGGGGTGTTGAAGAACGGGTGTATACAGAGTAGATCTCTTGTCAGTGTTAGACAAAGCTGGGGATGGTTCTTACCAAGGAACTTGGTGCACTTCCAGACTGACAGTCGATCTTGTGGGTATCTCTGAAGGTTGTCGAGGAGGGCCATGACAGTGTCGTTGAGACATTCCTTGTTTGACAGACGCATGTCACACAGCATATCCCTCAAGTCTTTTCTTGTTCTTCCAGAATAATCCTGAAGGACTCCAAGCATTATTTCCAGTTGATCTTGTCTGAGCACAATATGGTGGGATATTTTTCTCAGACTGTTGATAGCATTTAGTCGAACACTCTCAATCTCATCATTGAACATGTCAATAATACTGTCCTGTGACAAGTTAGCAAATGACCAAGATTGAGCTGCCAGTTCACAGAGGGAATCAAGGGATGCGTTGCGGACTTCATAAAACTCGTCTTCAAGTCCATGTACAAAGGCACCACATGCTCCAATATTCATCAGGCTGATATTCTCAGGGTCTAGTTCTTCTTTAGGAGCATCGTCCGCCCACTTCTGACCCGTTGACCACTCTCCAGATTGGAAAAGCTCTTTAGCTCTCTCATGTGCACTTCGCTTTTTCCTCATATTCGACATGAGCTTCTTGTCAAGAGTTTGTTCCAAAAATCTCGGACTGACCTCATGAAGCGACCCCAACAGTATTGCTGCTTCGGTTCTCACTTTCACAGATATGTCGTTGATCATGTTGCATATCTTTGCAAACCCGTCATCCACAAGGCGTATTTCTTCTTCCGATGATTCACAAATGGTGACCATGCTCTCCGGAAAGAGATGACATAAGACCCATATAACCTTCACGGCAGTCATGCGTACATCTTCATAATCGTCAGTGAAAGCTTTACAGGCATGTTGATGGATACCGAGGTCAAGCTGAAGACCTCTTTGATGAAAGTTCAAAATTGCTTGAAATGCACTTGTTCTTACACGAGGATCTTGATCATAAGTGAATTTAGCAAGAAGTCTCTGAACATCAGTGAGATTTTCTCCATCTTGTTTCCAGTCATTAGACCACAGCATTCCAATCAGTTCCAGGCCACTGCTTCTGACACTATGGGATCGGTCTCGGAGATGAATTTTGGCATTTTGAAGTATCTGCGGTTTGAACGCATAGCAACTTGTTGGCAGATTTCTACCAACAGAAGTAACAGTTTTTAAAATCTCACACAACACTTTATGAGATTTCTCAGATGTAAGTGACGATATTAGGTGATCTATCACAAGATCTGGTGTGAAGTTTGGAATGCTACACATGCGACCGAGAAGATTGGATATTTTGGCCCTGACAATTGCCTCTTTTTCTCTGTGATAGTGTTCCATTAGTTCTGCTGCCACGCCATTCAATGCATCCCCAGGTACTTGAAACAGTCGAGACTCGAACGTGACGAGAAGTTGTAAAATGTCGTGTGATGAAGTCTGAGATTGTAAATCTAAGTGAAATTCTGGAACTGGCACTTTGTGTTGTAAACGCAATTTTTTCACTGGCTTTGGTTCTTCAAGAATAACTTGGCTGTATTCTGCCAAAGCTCTTTTCTTCAATAAAGCTGCCATTTTTACATTTATTTTGACGAATCCACACACTCCCAACGCACTTCGTCAAAGGATCTGTAACAGACAAATATGAAGATCAGTTACATGTGCAAAATTGCTCATACAAAAACGGCCTGATAATGTACATTTCGATTCAATCACTTTTGTAGCAAATTCCACCCTAAATCAATTGGTCCTCTCAAGTGAAAACGTTATCTCTACTCTGACTGATGTAATCGACAGACTAACAACAATATGTGCAACCTTTTAGGTGCCGTTTTTGGTTTGTAAAAAAACACTTTTTGGACGTCGACAAATACGATTGTCTGAATGCACCTAAATAAGAATCTAAATCATTAAATAATTTTTACTTCAACATTTTTCATATTTCGTATTTCATAGGAAATAATTATTGACCTCAAAATTGTGCATAGAAAGAATCCGAAGCATTTTACCGATTGGAATGAACAGAATTGTCTAATCGAAATTTCTATTCGACTGGGTTCCTTCGTCTCCGGTCGCTGCGTTTGCTCTAGCTAGGACCAGTCAATGTTTGACACGGTTTGCGAACAGCAAGAAGCAGGTGTTTGTTTTCCATATAACTCGCCAACTGATCATCCTAGTATACGTTTTAAACATATTTTGGATGTGATATTTGTTGCTTCTGTGATATCTTGTCACAAAACTGTCCTGAATAAACTAAGTGACAGAATGTATGATTAATTTTAACTTGTTATCTGATGACAAATGATCTGAATTCAATCCATGGTACCCATTTCAGTTATCTTATCTCTGCTGAAAGTCATTGGAAATAGAAATAATACTTCCAAATAGCGCCATTAGGAGTGGATGGTATTAATAAATGTTGTTAATTAAAGAGCGGCACTAAACCTTTAGGCAAATATTTATAGCTCTAGATTAATAATTAACCATTACTTGACTTAATTAGTTTTTATCATAATCATTGGTAAAATACTAATCTGTTTTAATGTTCACCTTATTCTCTGTGGATTTAATAGAATGATGTTGCTTTTTTTAAAGTGAAAATGATATATATATATTGAATTCTCATGAAACGTTTCATTCATAAAAAAGTTGTTTCCCTTCTATCTCCCATCTGTAGACTTATGGAATATCAAAACATATTACCTCTCAAAATTTATCCAGTTTAACACTCTTTTAAAGACATGTTTGATAAGCAACTACATAATAATAATGATAATAACGAATATTTCCCAGTTATAATGTAAGCAGCGCCACTGAGCTACCTGTATAAGATGGAAGTTAGACACTATAGAAATTTATTATTATTATTAATATTTTCTTCTTTTCAGAAGATGAACGACAGTTCACCCAAATCCTGACCTTTAGTACAAAGGAGTGAAGGTCACCAGAGAAAGTTCATCCCTTAGCTCTCAAAATGCCACGCCTCCGACAGTTCAAACAAGTTTTCTTCATCCTAATTTTTGTCATCGCTGTGTACTTTATTATTCACCGTGGGTTGACTTCAGGGAACGGTTCACCGGGTCGATTGCGGTTAAAATCAAATAGTCGTTGGAAGAATCAATTTCATCCACAGCCCCCTGGAGAGACTGCTGTATTAACTCAAGATGAATATAATCTAAAAGAGCTCTTAGATTTAGGAAGGATAGATACTCCAGATGATCAACGGAAACATGATCAAGGTCAGTTGTCAACTTGTTATCTCCATGAATACATTTTTCTCTCTGCAATTTCAAAAGAAATTAAAGATATTTTTTAAAGTCGTTTTAAACTTCATTTAAATTCAAACTCAAAGTCTGCTTACCATTACGTCATATGATATCACTATTGTGTGCCAAAGTGTAATGTATTTTTGTTTCGTAACTTTGCATAACTAGGATGTGCTCTTTTGCAAGAAGCTGTTTTGGCAGAATATACAGTTACACCATGAATGGAATTTGTTGCAATAAAGAAGTTGTAAATCCATTTTATAATATCTTTCAAGAATTTTAAACTGATAGGGCAAACTGACTGAGGTTTGGACAGTGATCCGATTCAAATATTATGAAAGACTCTAATAAATGATTATCTGTAAAATGTCAATTTCAGCAAATCAAAATATTAAATATAAAGTATTTTACCTGATTTTGACATAAATATGCTGAATTGTGTTCAAAAACCGAAAAATAACGGTTTCAGTTGCATATTCCAAATCGCCCAAGGTTCAGACAGTTTTGACCTATCTTTGGAGAGTTTGGACAGTACCACCTAATGTTCAAGTACCACCTTAAGCTACTGGAAGAAATATGTAACTAACACACAGCACCCTTTCCGATGATAAATTCTTAGCAACTGCCCCACGCGTCGTTAGATATGATGTCACAATCAAATTCACAGGCATTGACGCAAAAAGGGTTTTGAGTGCTAAACTTCTCATTTTCTAACTAAATAATGTTGTTGTCATATGTGAAACTGTAATATTTCTGCATGTTTTCTAGTTTTTCCCCAGTCATTTAAAACAGGGCAAGTGTTTACAAAGAAAATATAAATGTGTCCGAACCATGGTCAAAACTGTCTGAACCAAGGTCATTTTGACATATTATCAAAATCTCAATACTAAATCAAAGAATCCCAATTAAAGCACAATAATCTAATTCATTGTAAAAAATTATTGTTTCTTTTTCTATATTCATACAATTTGATATAGTCTGCAGCGTCCTATATGTTCTGAACTGTGCACAAACATTTACATTAAAACAAATATTTTGCAAATTTTTTCATAAAACCCTTAATTGAACCTCACGCAAAAGTGAGTTTTTAAAAAAAATTCCAACTATCAAATATTTATCAAAAGAAAATACAAATAGAACACATTGAAAGTAAAATTTTGAAATAAACATATTACAGTTGTTGCAATGCAGTTATTATATTGCGTCCGCTCCAAGTGAAGAATGTCCAAAGTACGGGCGACTTCGGGTGGTGTCTGAACCTCGGTCAGTTTGCCAAAGTGTCATCAATAAGAAAATAATTCACATAATTTTGGAAAATGAATTTCATCATTTGGTTTCAGGGTATCACCAGCATGCATTCAACATGCTAGTGAGTGACAAGTTGGGGTACGTGAGGCCTGTAGCAGATACCAGGGATCCTGTGTAAGTCTCTGTTACGCTAATTTAATATTACTCTCATGTTACACGTGAACAAATTAAATAGGAATCAATGTTGATTGTTTATTAAAATTAGTTTTTCTAGTCTTTTTCAACATTGTAGTGAACCTATATGAAAAGAAAGATCTTCTTTAAGAAGCATTGTACACACTGGTATGATGATGTGATTGGAATCACTTGCTTAACAACGGTGTCATTTTTTATGCCTTGACGGTAACATTGTTTAAAAAGAGATAATTATAATCAGTATAATCAAAATGAATTGTTTCCCGGACATCAACTTTCTTTATGCATGTTGTTCCTTTTAATTGTCATTTAAAAAAATAAATGAAAAATGTGCTGCATCATTTTTGCTTAACCTCAAAATCCATCTGTCCACCAAATATATATGGATATGCAAAAAATGGGTGTGCTTCCGTTTCTTTATACACTTACCACTCCAAGCTATATTTTGATTTTCCAACAAAACAGTAAAAAGGAAGTACTTCCCTCCTCGTCACTTCTGTGTGAGAGAAAAATGTACCCAAGAAATTTAAACTTTTTTATGTAGCCTAATCGGAAGTATTGTATTCAAGAAGGTTTTTTCCAATTTTTTAAATTCACGGAAAAAATCTAGTATACTTTTTCATCAGGAAACAATATTTTCTGGTGAACAACTTCTGTATTGTGAACATACACAATGTTTCGGAGTAAATACACAATCTACCTGGATGAAGGAGTAAGAATATGTACCCTGATACGTTGTGTACGTTCACAATACAGAGTAGTTATCCAGAAAATCTTGTTTGCCCATGTATTTCACTTCTATGCCCTTCAAGATTTGATTTATCGTTGATTTTTAAATTTCTCATTTAAGTTAAAATTTTCAATTAATTTTGCAGATGTAGAGACAACAACTTCAGTGATGCTCTGCCCACAGCAAGTATAGTCATCTGTTATATCAACGAAGCCAAGTCCGCCCTGTTACGCACGATCCATTCTGTGATAGCTCGCACCCCCAAACATCTTCTACATGAAATCATTCTTGTGGACGACTTCAGTAATCTTGGTAGGAGATATATTGAAATTATCTGTTCCTGAAACTTCATGACAGTCAACACGATGTATGTCTTTTCAAACTTAGTAATGACAAACTAAAATAACTGAAACAATATAAAAATTCTAAAATTCTGACCATGTATCTTGATGTCTTACCTTTAAAATCCATAAGTACGTCTCAGTATGCTGGAAACAAATCAGGAATTTTCTTTAATAATTGAGACATAGCAGATAGAGTGTTTGCTGTTTTCTTGTAGTTTTCATATTCAGAGCTGAAAGACTTTGATAATGATAAACCTTGTTCCCTCAGAGGAGTTAAAGGAAGATTTCCTTGTGTACATCCATGACAACTTGCCCATCGTGAAGGCTTATCGTACAAGTGAGAGGATGGGGCTGATTAGAGCGAGAATGTTCGGAGCTAAGAGAGCAACAGGGGAGGTAATTGCGTAGATACAATTTTAGAAACCGCCTGCTCCTTCTGAAAACCAAAGTTTATTCCGAATAGCCAGTACATGCACAAAGTGAAATAGTGTCTCCTAACTCTATTTTGGCTTGCAGAACATGTTCCCGGGAACAGGTGGTGCAAGCCTCACAACATGGGAACACGTTCCGCACTCCAAGAACAGATTTCGGAGTCACTCCTTTTGCTTTACGCATGTACCAAATGTTTCCGAACAAACTTCAATTATTGGTAGGAGCAGGTCTATTACGCTTTGTTGTAGCCCGATTCTGGAGTTCATTGTCTCTGTTATAAGGTAAAGAGTCTGTGTCAATATGATGTGACATGACACGATGATATCGAACATTAGTATTCTATCAGTTTATGAGTAAATAATATTGTCAACATTAAATTGAAATATATCCATAGTAACCAATTAATGTTCACATATGGGGTAGTTTGAGGATTTTCATTTGAGTTTGCCAGATTGGCATGAAATGACTTATATTAAAATCATTATTGAATGCTGAATGTCCTAAAATAGTTTTAAAAAACAAAATGGCGTTTCTATGGTAACCTGTCTGTTTGACCAGGTCATGGTATTTCTGGACAGCCACTGTGAGGTGAATACCGATTGGCTACAGCCACTGTTGGCCAGGATTGCTGTGAGCGAGAGTAACGTAGCAATTCCAATTATCGATATGATCAGCCCGGATACGTTTGGATACGAGGCCTCTCCACTGGTCCGAGGGGGCTTCAACTGGGGCATGCATTTCAAGTGGGACGATCTTCCGCGCGAAATATCCACAGACCCTCTACGCAGGAGTAAACCATTTTTGTAAGTATAGAGTTTTGTTAATTTGTTCAAGATTTTGAAACGGTTCTGTTTGGAGATATAAAGTGTGGCTGAGTTGATTAGCTGATGGTAGAATTAGTGTTGATGATCTTTGGCAAACTCTGGGGGTTTGATTCCACGAGGGATTCATCCAAGAAAAGTACTTGAATTTGTACTATTGCAGAAAGTGTGATCCCAAAAACAGCAGTGTTAGATTTTAGAGATTTTAATTTGTATAGAAGAAATATTTGTGCTTGGTTGATTTTATGGTTGACTGGCATTTATGTTCTGATATAATTAAAACATAATTATGACAAAATTAAAACAAAAATTCTTTTATTGCTTGATAGTTGTGTTAGGAAAAACAACAAATGAAGTTGACAATGAACAGAGTCCAGACTTAGTTGGTTTGAAAAATTACTTACATATTGTATATGAAGTTGAGCGATTCACTGCCTTTTCAAACTGTAACTAAGGGTAATTCTTTACATTTTGGTCATCCTGCCACAACCTCTTCACTCAGTTATTTATGTTTCAACTTTTTGTTTCGATAATTTGTATGTATGTACTCAGTAAACAGTTTTTATGCTAATGTAGTAAATGCAAAAAAATACAATATCTGTGTACCCATGAATGATGAAAAAAAATAAAAATGATAAAAAAAGAACTTATTTCTTTCTTGCTTCAGATCGCCGACAATGGCTGGTGGCCTGTTTGCAATCAATCGACGCTACTTCCACAAGATGGGGGAGTACGATGCGGGGATGGACGTGTGGGGAGGAGAGAATCTGGAAATATCATTTAGGGTACAAGTTTGGTCATCATTGTTAATGACATTTTGATGCAGATACTAGGCACCGTTATCAAGCAAGTAATGTTAACGTTGCTTGCTTGATAACGGTGCTAGTGCCTGCATCAAAATGTCACACTCATAGCAATAAAGAAGTTGACTATCCAGAACTATATAGAACTTGATTTCATACCTCATATCAGCTTCTAAAATGCTCAAAGAAGATATTTCATTGGTGCAAAAATATAATTCTTGGGTCAAAAGATAATTCTATATAACCATTCATTTTGGTTATCTTAGATGTTGAACAGCTGGATGTATTAGTCCCGGTCACTTGCTCAACTCAATACCAGGAATAAAACCATGACACTGATCTCTGATTAATCTCCTAATTGTACCACAATGTAGTCAGGGGTAAGTGTTATGTTTGTCCGTCCAAGCTTCAAAAATCATTGTCGGGAACACAACTGGGGAAACTATTAAACCTGGAAGCTTTAATTGGGTTTCTGTGGTATCATACCTTTTAGAGTTTACAACTCTAAGGTGTGAATATCTTTTTAATTTGTTGACCAAAAACTATCAGATATACAGTCTCGGAAAACTTCAAATTTCTTAAAATATGAACCGTGCTCCTCCTTACCTTGTTCATCTCTTCTGGAGTTTGTAATACACACTTCTGTAAATGGTGAAATGATAAATTGTTATAAAAATCTTGGTCAAGTTAAAAATATCTTTTTCAGATCTGGATGTGCGGAGGGAGGTTGGAGATAGTCCCGTGTTCCCGGGTCGGACATATCTTCCGAAAACGGCGACCGTACGGTTCCCCTGGCACTGGGGACAGCTTCACAAAGAATTCGCTCAGACTCGCTAAAGTGTGGATGGATGATTACATAGTGGGTCCTGAAGTAGTTGTATTCACCTTGCTCATCCAAAACTCTGTTCCGTGTGAGATTAATCTCCTAGGGGATACCCTCGTGTGAGATCAAGTGATATCTCCTAGGAGATATTGTTTGACATTAGATTTTGCACAATGTCCTCTTCGTCAACATCAAGTAATGACTTGTAATGAAGAACCATTTTGGATGATAAATACAATCTCACTTTCATGTCTTCTGATGTCAAATATATCAATGATAAAAGAAATGTATCCTCAGCAAGCCTCAGATATTTGTAATTTGTGTTGATATAATAATTTGATACCAGAAGACACATAGACGAGATTCTCTATCTATTACATTCATTAACTCGAGTCACAGGTTATTCTATTTGATTAGTCATAATTAGTTGAAACAATGACACGATGCAAGATATTTATCATAATGTAAATGTTCATCTTCTTTTTATTTATCATGGTCATGAGATGAGAGAATATACTACTTTCATATGATAAAATGTAATAATAATAATAATAACACTTTATTGTCTCCATTACTATGAATTCGGAAATTCGAGTTGTGCCAGTGGCACCCGGCAGCCACAGTGCAGCGCCAGTTCAAACGTTCTATCAATATAATGCTGAGCGCCAAGCAAGGAAGCAACAACTCCATCTTTTAACGTCTTTTGGTATGACGCGGCCGGGAATCGAACCCCGACCTACCGGGTGATGAGCAGACGCTCTACCAACTGAGCTACATCCCCGGTGTAAACATTTCGTCAGTTATGTGAGAGTGACACTACGTCGTGCTAACTAATCAATCAGTTAAAAGAAATGTAAGTCATATGATAAAATGATATTGTCAATATTTGACTGAATTGTCACTATTGCCTTGTGACTATTCCAAAGGTGCACCAATCTAAATCTTTCACTGCAGAATCTGAATAAATTCTTTGAATGTTGACCCACCTAGAATCAATTCTTCATATTGCAGAAATATTACTACATAGTGAGCCCTGGAGCTCGAGACGTGAAGGAGGGAGACATATCCGACCGAGTCGCCCTGAGGAAGCAGCTCAACTGTCAATCGTTTCAGTGGTATCTCGAGAACGTCTACCCAGAACAGGTGCTTCTTTCATTTCTCCCATCTGCAGACTTAAGCAATAAATTAGGATTGACCATGGGTTTGCGATGCTGAAATACAGTGTTCCTGGCATATTGAACGCTGAGACCTTAAAAGGTTTTACTTCTGATGATTGGCCACTATTCGAATCTTCACATTTTACATGTGGGTCATATATTATTCTGCGATATCCAGTGGCCAATCAGGGATTAATGTTTGTGTTATCAGATTGAGGTTCCTGTAAATTGACTATTCAGAATGTTTTGTCATTAATTGAATCAGCAGCACTCATTTTCAAATTAGCGATGAATAAAGTAAATGATGCCCGTTTTTTATTACAATAACTTTAAAACTACACAAACTAGAAAAATCATCCTTTGTCAATCTTTTTTTTTTCAATACCTTATAGGATTCCAAATTTTAAAATTCTGTGAAATGAGATATGTAATCGGTCTATTCAACCATCATATAAAATCAAATGTAAGCATGCAGGATGGAAATGTAAGTTCTAAACAGCTGCAAGTTGCTATTATTGGATGCACTAAGTCACTGCAACTAGGACAGAGGACGGTTTTGTTTGACAGCTCTTGGTGTCAGTCTGGGTTCTAGAGATATGTTCTCTTCTCTTGCAGTTGAAGAACCTGCCGACGGTTGGTGTAGGTAAACCGGCGGTGAACAAGCGCATTAATAAGTTCATCCAGAACAAAGTCCAACCCAAGGTGGTGAGGACGGGAGTGGTAAGTTATAACACTCATCAAGTGTTTAAGGGTTCACTTGATTTGTCCTAAACTGACTGATAGCCAGTGTTGAGCTGCATGCACTAACACATGACAGACCAGATGGCTAGAGGAATCAAATACACATGAGTCAACCACAGCTGCTGAACTGATATCGGCTCCTTCGGCTGACAGCTGGTGCATTCAGCTTTCTTTGGTCGCTCCAAAACAAGTGGTAAACATCTTGACAAAAAGATGATGGTTTGCCAGCTGATCAGCCAGTGTGCAAATCAAGTGTACCCTAAGTTAATGTGGTCGTTAGTGATTGTGAACTGGCTTGTTATTGCCTCATTGTTTGAGTATGATCTGACAGTAATGGGCTATGTTCCTGGAACCCTAGTGGGCTCTGATTTGCTAACACAGAAATATAAAGGAAATGCTGCAAGGCTTAAGCTGGCCAGTGATGGAGACTAGTTAACGCGAGTGACGTCTTGCACAGGGAAGTTGTATTCAGACCAGCTGTTGTGTAGTCCATAATGTGAAGTGCAACCCAAATAGTGAACCAGTCTAGTTGTCTGCCATGTGTCCGCCGCTAGTTTAACTGTAGTAGAACCATGGTCAGACAATCTAGTGTTCAATGGAATCGTGACCAATCGTTAGCAATTGCTGGTGATTTGAAGAAGCATTCTCAGTTCAGCTTATTTTAAAGGTAAGGGAAGCAACTCATGCAACTCACATTGAACTGATTACTACTAAGATGTATACATACAAATATATATATATATATATATAGAAAAACAGTTTAAAATATCTTCCAACTCCCAGGTCTCATATAGAAAAAATAAAATGTTCGAAGAAATTACGATGATTTAATCAGATTCACAAGTATGCTTTGAACCATTACGGGTCTCATCAGGTGATTGAGTAATGTATATATATGCCTGCAGATTTCAATTCAAGAGACTTAATGTGCATAGTTTAATGTGTGCGAAACATTTCAAATGAAATTGATAAAGAATTTATTTAATTACCGACAGCTGAAGCACGTATCGTCCGGTCTGTGTGTAGAATCGGAGGAGGACATCTATACGAAGAAAGCCCTGCTTCGACTCGCCGTCTGTAAACCTCTCACCTCCAGCAAAGATCAGGTGGGATTTGTTAAGTTTTTAATTTTCTAAATATCTTGTCCGTTGAGGAAGATTTCTTGTTATCTCACTTCCTTCTACATCTAAAGAAACTGTCCTTAATATCCAGGAAGATATACTGAGACTTTGCCTTGTTCAACACATCATTTGTAAACTGGGCTGAGAAAGAACCTTGATCGTACGAATGAAGCTATTTTTTAACTGATCTTTGATTGTTCATTTAGATTCTTTATTCTTCTAAACCATCTTGGCGGAACAAGAGGATATTTAAATTTTAAACATGTATAAAATTCAAATTTAAGACAAATAGACTTGACAAATGGCTAAAATCTCCTTGCACTCGTATAGTCAGATAACATAGATCACATTTTCATATAGATTAACAAGAATAGAATATACTGATAAACAGTGTATCCCATTACAGCTGTGATATTATTAACACTGAACCCTATTACAGCTGTGATATTATTAACACTGAACCCAATTACAGTTGTGGTATTATTAACAGTGTACCGTATTACAGCTGTGGTATTATTAACAGTGTATCCAATAACAGCTGTTGTATTATTAACACTGAACCCTATTACAGCTGTGATATTATTAACACTGAACCAAATTACAGTTGTGGTATTTTTAACAGTGTATCCTATTACAGCTGTGGTATTATTAACACTGTAGTATATCCTATTACAGCTGTGGTATTATTAACACTGTAGTGTACCTAAAACAGCTGTGATATTATTAACACTGTAGTGTACCTTATTACAGCTGTGGTATTATTAACACTGCACCCTATTACAGCTTTGGTATGAGACGGTGGAGAAGGATTTCCGCCTGTCCAACTTGCTGTGTCTCGATGTCACGGACTCTGGTGGCGCCATCTATGGTCGAATCATGAAGTGTGGCGGGTTTCCTAGTCAACAATGGACCTGGACTAAAAAGGTACAACGTCCTTTTTCGTCTTTAAGAAGCAAAGTAATGTTAAAAGGGTCCTGTATGGTTGGTTGAGGTAGCAGAAAGACATATGAAGCTAAGATTATTTCATTGTTCTTCGACTCTGTTTGATATGCCTTAAAAGAGCAGTAGATCGTTTTTTGCAAAAGTTATTTTTTCAAATTTCCTATTTATAATGATAGTTTGTGCCATTTAAATTTACTTTAGAGGGTAAAACATCTTATTACACAAACCAATTATCCGTAGTAGTAATAACGGTGTTGCTTGTAAAGCAAAAATTGCATGGCAGCACTTTTATTGTGAACACATTTTATTATTTCGAATGACAAAAACGATTCCCATGGCTTTACTGAGCCATGTAAAACTCATTTTTAACTTGATTTTCCTAAGAGAGAAAGGTGTTTTACGATTGGTGAAATTATTTTTCAAATACATTTCATAGACTTATTTGAGCGAAAAAATGTGCTACTGCCCCTTTAAAATGACTGACTTTATCTTTTTTCAGGGAGGAATATCCCAGCTATACAACCCGGGGAGCGGCAAATGTCTAACAGCGACCGGTGTTGTGCCAGATTCCTTCCTCAAACTAGCAATATGCTCTGATCACTCCATCATGAACTTTGACCTCTCGCCTTCATAACTTTTGACCTCCTGGACCAACTTATACAGACCTCCAGGGTATTGACTGCATTATATATTTAGGGTATCATTCAGGGAGCTTCTGGCTCACATTGACTTTGGGACTTTTGCTCACAGTCTCATCAGGGCTCACAGTCACTATCAGAGCCATGGTTGAACTCGGGGCTTGTGGTTGACCTCAGGACTCCTGGTTGAACTTGGGGCTCCTGGTTGAACATGGGGCTCTTGGTTGAACTCAGGGCTCCTGTTTAAACTTGGGGCTCGTGGTTAAACTTGGGGCTTGTTGTTGAACTCGGCGCTTGTGGTTGAACTCGGGGCTCCTGGTTGAACCTGGGGCTCATGGTTGACATCAGGGCTTGTGGTTGAACTCGCAGCTCATGGTTGAACTCAAGTCTCATAGTTGCTTGACTGAAGTCACTGGTGCAGAGATGCCTTGAAATAACTTGATCCTAAATCCATGTGATTCTATAAGAATATAGGACATACTCCACATGCCAAATATCTAAGAGGTGCTCAATAGATCAGCAATGTATACATCTTTTAGTCACTCAACAAGCTTGATTTATAAGTAAGAGTTGGGTTTATTTATGCTCTCTGACATGAGAATTGTTATAATTCATGTTTTACTTCTGTCAGTGATAGCACTTGAATTCACCTGAAGTTTTTGAATGAGATTGGGTAGTAGCTAGAAATTTGAAATACTTCAATGATCAGTATTTTTCATATTTTTATGGTTTTCATTTGAATATTTGCTTATTGTTTTATGAATAAGAAAACCAATATTATGTTTGCTGTGATCTCAAAATGTGACGAAACTCAGCAAGAAGATGAAAAATACTGATTTCTTGCTGAGGTGACTTTTTAGAATGGGTAATAAGGAGAGTTCATTGTGCCTTGTGCATCGTAAACCAATTGGTGAACCCCCCACCCCCCTCCCTTATAATATATGTAACCATGTGATTGAATTATGGACCAAGCCTCATGTTATAATATAAGACATGCAAGACAACCAGTGATTTTATTCATGGGCATCAAGTTTTAATTCATACTTTTGTCTCTGTTTACCATGCATTTAGTTGTTTGTTATTTTTTTATGCTGAATTCTCTTTGGGGATTTTAATGTTTAAGAATTTGACTTTTGTTCAAATCTCTTTTTTTTGTACATTGGTAAATGGACACTTTGTCATTTGAAATGAAAGCTTTCTGAAGTAAAATGGTTGACTGTTGTTAAGGATATCTTTGGTAGCTGTCATGTGAAGTATTTCAAATGAGTATTGCAATATTATTGATGTTTAAGTGTGTGTGTGCAATATTATACTTATGTGTGGGTTAAATACTTTATCAAACTTCATTGCACCATTAGCTTTACTCCATTGGTTGATGAGATAATGTTAATGTTAACCGGTATTATATGTATTTAACACACATCCCTTTACTCTCAAAGACGCTCAAAGCTTAGGTCGAGAGGCTCTAGCTGCAACCCCTTTGGCGATTAAGGTCGTTTCTGATTGGCTGACGCTTTTCAAGATGGCAGCACCTTACACTGTTTCGACGAATGCCGATGATTGAAATGTTTACCTAGATTTGTGAGACACAGAAGCGTTGAAAGAAATATTTAAAATCTTTATTATATTTTAAAATATTATCAAGTAACCATTCCCAGCATTTTACATCATGTTACATCAAAATAAAAAGTAAGATTTCAACCCAGTTTGAACCATAGCCATCTTCTGTCGTTAGTATGCGGCTCATAATCTTGGTTCTACATAGGTGCATTTGCCAAGCGGCAAAAAAAGATATCCCTGCTTTTTATCCAGAGAAACCACATTTTACATTGACTACATTGTTTACAGGCATGGATATATTTAATTGTATTTTATGTGTCAACATAAGACGATAATCTCTGATACAAATGTACAAAATGGTATTTATATTTTTCATTTGAATATTATAACGATGTCCTTGTTTCTCTTTTCTATATTCATATTTCTTGCATCTCCAGTGTCAATTGTTTGAAAAACTAGTCAATTAACCCTTAACATGCGGGCGACGGAATTATCCGTGCGGGCTATAAGCGATTCCTAGGTGTCTGAATACGGATCCCGGATACAAGACTTAGAATAATTCACGGCTGTCTAAGTATATACTATACCCCATACCGGGTCACGAGTCGATTGTGTCCGCGACCCGACCCATGAGAATGGCTGTATTTACGCATCGCGACCCGACATGAGAATAAAGCTTTGTTCAGTGTGTGGTCGGAATATCAAGCAAAATTCACACCAATTTGCGTGTGCATTGTTGACCCGTAACGCATCGATAATTAGCTTTACAAAAGGCCAATTATGTCGGGCTTAGTCCCCGAAGCATTAATTCGCTTGAGGCTATTTTCACCCACGTGTTTGTATTGCCTCGGGTGTGCCTCGCCCGAGACTGCTATCTGCCTCGCATCTCGCGAGACGGGGAAAAAAATCGCTAACTCGCCTTACTCCCGCACTTCATATCATGTGAGCGAATTGTTTGTTTTAAAAAAAAAATACGGCAAAATAAAGGGGAAACAATGGACTACATTCCCATATAAAATTAGAAAATCTCAAAAAAATAATAAAGACACAGCAAGCGCCGTGAAAAAGGTCATGTTTACACTTCATAAATTTTGAAACAATCGGCGATTTTCACAACTTCTAAAACATTTATCAAGGCTAAAATACTGAATGCATTTTCATAATTTTTATATCACAATAAACCGAAAAGAATAATCTTTTATTCTATATAAAATGCGCAGATTTATTCACAGAAATAAAGATACAATTTTACCTTTCTGAGAGGCATGTGAAACCAAACGGCACACAAACTAATCAACATATTTTCATCAGTTATGGTTCGAGGTTAGCGTTTATTTGAAAAGTCAAACAACATAACCATATTTGGGTTGACATGTGCTTATTTGTCAACTGGTTCGAGATTATGATTTCTTGGAAAAGTGCGATGAACGACCGTTTGCAATGCCGCATACATGTTGTAAGTATTGACGATTTTATAGGTGTAAATAAAGACAAACTTTACATAGCTATAGAATTATAACCAAAGGTCGCATTCTAATAATTTTTATATCATTGTGAAGCTAGACATCTTGTCTTCAATTCCGTATATAAATGGAATTTTTTTCGTTTCGTATTTATGATGTTACGAGGCCCGAATAAAAGACAATCTTTCGAAAGTAATAGAATAAAAACGATAAAACATAGAAAATTCATTCAAAGTTTCGAGTGTGAATTAGCCATTTGTGTACGGGTGTCGCTACTTGAATTTGTATTGAACGCCCGTATATAGTCCTTATTCGCCATGTAGATGCGGTATATTTTGAAAAAACGATACCGGAATCGCCGCCTGGAAATTCCGCCAGCAGAGCTAGTTAGTGCCAAAGCCCAAACTACTGCTGCGAGCTGCGAGCCTGTAAATTCCGCCACAGGGGCTAAAAATGGTAAAATATATATACGCAACGTAAGGGTTAAAAGTAAAAACAGTGCTGCATATTTATCTCATACATTGGTTAATACTCTCCAGTTTGTGATGTGGAGTTCAGCTCGGTTTAGTTATCCTCATCTGTGAGAACAGATTCCACTGATAAGGTTTCCCATGGTGATATAGTAGAGAGTAACAGCATATATAAAACCATAGGTAACCGAGGATGGATCCAATCACAGTTCCAAATTACCCAGCTATGAAACAGGTCATCCATCCAGCAATATATGGTGCTGATAGTGGTAGAATATCAAGGGACATAATCTGATACACCAGAATCTAGTCTGCAATACTTTGAGTGCTTCTAGTTGTAAAATATCTATTTATTACTTTTTAGCTCATCAGGCCTGAAAGGTCAGATGGACTTATGGCACAGGTCGTTGTCTGGCATCGGTTCATCATCCGTTGGGTGTCGTCTGTAAACTTTTCACATTTTCCATTTCTCCAGGGCCGCTGCAACTCCAAAAAACAGTAGTTTGGTGGGAGGTACTTTGTGCTAGGGGATCAACGTTTGTACAATTGGTTCTGACCCCTCATATATTGACATGGCAGGCATTTCCACTTTCACCTTTAGACCTTGTCTCAGAAACAGTTGGTTTAGGAAGCTAACTGTTCAAAATAACATCTTTGGTACAGAGAGACTAAAGTTTGCCAAATTTCATGTCTGTAGCACTATTAATAAGGAAACTAGGGGCATTGTATTTAAAATGAAGACCATGCACTGGATATTTGCGCCATGAGCATGCCTTTGAGTGTGGATGTGTGCGCACAAGAAATATGCACTATTATTATTATTATATGTGGAATGGGATGTGTGTATTTAGAGGAGCTGGAGCCCAGTTATTTGCTACCTAAAGCGTTACATTGCATAGCTGCGAAGCTAGTTTCAACTAATGAGATGCTAAAGTTGAGCGGTTGGAGACAAGCATTAAGCATTGAGAGGCAGTGCTATGAGTGGTGTGGGGGATTATTGCATCTGTGGGGTAGGGTCCAAAAATTATATTTTTCTTATAGAAGGTAAATTCTTTGCTATTTCTAAACTATTTTTGGACAGGGTGGAGTAAAAAGTTTAAAACAAAACATAATATACTTGTGAATTTTTAGCTCATCAGGCCTGAAAGGCCCGATGGGCTTATGGCATGGCATGGCGTCCGGCGTCCGTCCGTCCATCCGTCCATCCGTCCGTAAACTTTGCACATTTTCGACTTCTTCTCCAGAACCAATGACTCCACAGAGCTTAAATTTTATGTGCAGACTCCTTGGCCAATGGGGATTCTAAATTGTAGATTTCGTGACCCCATGACCCCAAATGGGGTCACAGGGGTCACATCCTTAAAAACCTATTTTCATCTTCTTCTCCAGTTCCAAAAGGTCAAGAGAGCTGAAAAGTTGTATACAGACTCCTTGTCCAATGGGGATTCAAAATTGTAGATTTTGTGACCCTGTGACCCCAATCTAGGTCACGGGTCATGGCTCAAATATTTTCATCTTTATCTTAAGTACGTAAAGCTGTAGAAAGGTGAAATTGTAATTGTAGGATTGGTGACCCTGTGACTCCAAAGTTGTTTCACAGGAGTCATGGTCTAAAAAACCTATTTTTTTCTTGATAACAATGTATTACTTGATATAACTTAGATAGTCAACCTTAGATAATAATCAATGAAATCTTGATGAGCTACAGAGCCCATGGCTCTATTTTTAAATATTTCTTTAGATATTCAAATCATGCAAATCCTGATGAGCTACAGAGCCAATTTATGCTTCCTGCCTGATGTAAAAGAGAAGATTGTAGCTAGGCTTGTATTACTGATGATAGATTGGTAAATCTGATTATATATTAATGCTCTGTGGAGTTTTGTTTGTGAACATGTGTTAACTGTGAAACAGTTTTACTTAACTTGAAATAATGTAATGTGTTAAACAATTGAAATAAATGTGTATTTAATGTTCAGTGGAAATTAATTCAGACTTATTTATACTAATCTCAAATACCAACCTAACACAAATTATTATAAATGTTTGTTGTGAATGAAACCATTGCACTTTGTAAAGATATACTTGAATACCATCTGTATTCTAGCGCACACAAGGAAGTTTTTTCGTTTGTCATTACATGCAGGCTAAAATGGTTTTCAACTTTCTTTACAAATGTTCAAACATAGATTGAGTGGGATATAGTCATTTTGTGTACTTTTGAGTTATGCGTATGTGATTAGTAACTCTATTTTTTAGTTACCTCTCAATTCAGTTCAAGTCTGAGACAAGTACAATTAATAGAAACATGAGGAATTCCAAACAGCCACAAAAAGACTTTATCTTGAAGAAATTCCAAATTGAAACATGGCTTTGTTGAAAGCATGGTTTAATATTGTTTAGTATTGACTCGCAAAATGCAAATTGTATTTTATATGTGTAAACATTTGTTTTGACTGTAGTGTAGATATATGAATGTGTTTCATGTATTATTTAGGATATGGATGAATGTGGTGTTTCAGTGTAAGATGATACATGTTGCAATGTATGTGACCCTGAACTTAATATTTTAATAAAATTATGAAATAAGGTGCTTGGTAACGGATTTACAGATTTTTAATAAAAGAGGAAAACTGTTGTTTTGTTGATGTTTTGTCCTTTTCACGAGTGATAGCTGAGACAGCACCGTGCTTAATGCCTCTGACTTTGGATCTTTCTCTGCTTTAAGCTTGGGAATTATTTGGTATCAAACAAGCACAAATCTAGTTGAAACTAACAGTAATGTTATATGTCCCCTAAGTCTGTCATTTGGGACGTAAAACATTACAGCTACTTTAACTAGATTGAACAAGCGAAAGCATATAATGATGATGATGAAGGCTGAAATAAATTGTTCCCAATATTTTGCACAATCTCTAGCACTGAATAAGCTCAGTCTTGAAATTTTGAGTGCATATCAATAACATTCACTTGACACAAAATTTTGATGAAATGACATGACCCTGAACTTAATATTTTAATAAAATTATGAAATAAGGTGCTTGGTAACGGATTTACAGATTTTTAATAAAAGAGGAAAACTGTTGTTTTGTTGATGTTTTGTCCTTTTCACGAGTGATAGCTGAGACAGCACCGTGCTTAATGCCTCTGACTTTGGATCTTTCTCTGCTTTAAGCTTGGGAATTATTTGGTATCAAACAAGCACAAATCTAGTTGAAACTAACAGTAATGTTATATGTCCCCTAAGTCTGTCATTTGGGACGTAAAACATTACAGCTACTTTAACTAGATTGAACAAGCGAAAGCATATAATGATGATGATGAAGGCTGAAATAAATTGTTCCCAATATTTTGCACAATCTCTAGCACTGAATAAGCTCAGTCTTGAAATTTTGAGTGCATATCAATAACATTCACTTGACACAAAATTTTGATGAAATGACATGACATTGAAGAAATAGTGATCCTCACAATTAGATGAAATGATTGAGAGAGAGGGGGGAGGCATCATGCAGACTCAACAAGCAGAACTCTACTGTGGCTAAACCCCGACCCTCTCCATGCAATGTAACAGTCCCTGCTGTGTCTCCAATGATAAGGCTTGAGCCAAACATGCCTGTTGTGACCTGTCAGCCAGGAAATAAACCTGAATTTTATAATAGCTCTCCAATCTATATTTCTCTCAAAGAATGAAACTTACAAGTCTCAATCATACAAAGATTCTATTCTATTAGATAGAGCTTACTAGCATTACCAGTTCCTGGAGTAAAATTTAAGGTTTGATTTAAAGGTGCATCCATTGTGTTTCATAAAATTTGATTTGGCTTTAATACGTTCGAACACACCATCTGTGCAGTTTACAATACAAACAAATTCACTAAGCTTGCATATTCATCCCCAATCGCTAAATATATCATAATTACTAGTTTCCAATTAAAATCGAGTAACATCATTATGCATGTGCAGAAACCGAAAGTGCATCTCCTATTTACACGCACAGTAGTTATATGACTTATTAAACATTATCAACCCAAATGTTTTATTTTATCTGGTTTAAATAAGATTCCAAAACTACGTTTGACTCATTTTCGATCAGAAATCGACACTTTTACCTTCATATCGTCAATATACTAAGTCGAGAATCATCAAAATGGTAGTTTTCGGTAACAGTTGGTACTTCTCGATAAAGTAAGACCATTTATAACGTTTGGCATATTTGACCCTCAACAACACAATGGATGTACCTTTAACACCCTGCCATGCCCAAAGTCATGTTATAAAAACGTTATTCTGAAAAGTTTAGCTTTCCGTATCATATGGGTTTGGAGAAGATATCGTTTAAAGATTTTAGGGTGGACCACCTTGCACGCCCATAATTGATGGGGGTTAGGACCAAATGAACAAATTAAATTTTCTATGTAATAAAACTTAATCTGAAAATTTCAGATTCCTTGCAACTGGTTTTGTCAGAGAAGTCGTTTAAAGGTTTCATTATATGCCTGCCACGGCCCTAACTGACGGGAGGTGAGGTCCAAATGAACAAACTTAATCCCCTAGGTGCAAGGTACCTCCCCACAAAATTTCAGCTTTGGGGGTGCAGTGGTTCTGGAGAAGTCGAAATTGGGAAAAGTTAACAGACGACACCCGCCAGACAGATGCCGGACAACGGCCCATGCCATGAGCTAAAATGGTATTTGATGCAATTCTGAGAGTTATCCTGTATGTAGTTGTTTCAAATAATTTTCTACTTGTACATTTGTGCAAACTAAAATATTTCCTCAAAGGGCCCTCAAATTTCTCAATGTTGATTTGTACTGATAATTCAAAGGAACATTTGATATTGATTGAACAAGATATTGACCATTTTAAAAGTGGCATATAATGAAACAAGGACTCTCCATCACTAGTCAAAACATCAATATTTAGTGTGGCACATCTAACTTTCGCTCCATTCAAACCATTTCATGTCTGCAAGATCAGTGAAGACATTTATGGCCGTTTTGTTAAGAGATACAAAGGGAAACTGAAGCTGCAACAGGGAACATCACTAGCACATGTTATAGTTTCTCAGTTTTTACAAATAGTTCATAGATTAAATATAAAAAAGTTGTTGACATATTTCGTTTCTTTCTGCTTCGGTTGCTGGCTTCATTAATTATACATTGCACATTGGCCTCTGAATCAATCATTAGGTCGAGCGAAATGTTTCAATTGACGAGGTCAGTATACGTTTTGATCGTGTTTGGGTTGGTAGTATTTATTAGGTATTACTAGTATGAGTGTAAATGTAATGTCGGTTTTTACACGTTGTCAAATTTTCATCGAAGGAATAGTATGTTGGATTTTTTTTATCGGATAAGAATATACGAATTCTCAACGTTTGTTAAATCATTTATACAACACAATCAAACTGAACACATGAACGTATAGGCCTTTCTGTATCTGGCCAATATCTGTTCACGCGGGATGTGTTCTTGGTGATACTGATTTTGGAAATTTGTACAAACAGATTAAAGGAACATCAACACAAGATCGGGGCTTCAGGACTTGGAACACCAGCATTTGTGAGAAAATTCTGTGTCAGAACTGATGATGGGGCACTGTCTTACGGAAACGTTACGGCTGAGATTACAGTTGAAGGCTGATGCGACAGTGACCACAGTCTAACCACACTGGAGCACAGGAACTCGATATCGTAATTAAAACGTAGGTAAAACGTAGGTAAAAAAAATCTACCCCCCTATATAACATAGAGTAAAGGAGCAAGGGCAGCCATGTTGCCGATCTAAGGGTCCATTCAACATTAGGTCCAAAGTTATGCTAAACAATGGTGACATTCTCAAATGAGCGTACGTACCTATCACCTATACATTTCTCCGCAAAACCCCACTGATTTCCACCATATGTCACCGCTAAGATAACTTAAATAGCTCTTAAAACTCGAAAATCGAACACAAATTTCTCACATTAAAGGAGTCAAAACCACTACTTTCACTACAAATAGTGTTCAAAATATTTCAATGAACAGACAAACGATTTCATAATTTTACCTGTGTCAAGATTTCAAATTTGCTAAGTATATAAATGACCATTTAGAATATATCCTTATTCGTTCAGCCATTTCAGACATATAAAACTACCAACAAACTGGATAGAAAAACTATTAAAACATACTTCAATTAGTCCCATATCCACCAACCCAATCTCCTGATTAAAAAAAACAACAAAAAATGATGCAGCTCAGTTGCTAGAGCATCCATGGCGTCCAGGTTCGATTCCTGCCTTGTCACACAAAAACACATTAAATGGTATGTGTACGTTGTGCTTCCTGTATGGTGCTCGACATAAACAGGAAAGAACAGCCCTGCAATCCATAATCCATATGCAATGCATAAACTGAATTTCGTGACCTCATATTTCGCCACGTCCCAATGACGTGAGGTCCATGGTCAGTTGCGATGTTATTTTACACAGACTGCACGGCGTTTTTAAAGTTTATACCTCCAACATAATAAATTTGGAAGTCAATCCTTAAATAACTCAATACAACATCCCGAGCTTAGTAACCTGTGACATATGTAACACCATTGCTAGAAGAGGTTTCAGAACACACCACATGGTAGCCGTACATGCTTTTATTACATAATTAAGAGTGAGATTCTCAATTCTATCAGTGTAGTAAACCCTCTGTCAAGCTACAGTGGCGATAACCTTTATCGCCACTCTACTGAGTGACGATAAACTTTATCGCCACTCGTGAGACGTCAACGGGAAAAATTTATGACGCCATATTGTCGGCTTGCAAAGGCTGTAGTGTACCTTTGAAATCACTCCACGTGAACATAAAACACAGAAATAATGATATAAGAAATAGAACATCTGTTTTCCTTGACAAATACCATGTTTATCTCATCTCGTGGCTGCGCCATTCGTGAAATATCTACTTTTCTAGCTAACTCGATGAGACAAACATGGCATTTGTCAAGAAAAGACAGATATCCTCTCTCTCTCACAGGTCTTCTACAGTGATATCAGAGTGCGCTGGATATACCGTTTTCCATTCTGGAGTGAACTGTCCCGAGTCAAATCTCAGTTTTTGCCGTTGAAAACTGTTTTACGTGTAGTCAAATTTAAGTGCAAAGATACACTCAATTTCAGCAGAGGTCCGCTTTTCACTAAAACACATAGACATTAATGGTGTTGAAAGCTTTCTCCCTACAATAATACCAGCGGCCTAGGATGCAAATAAAATATTCTTGAAATGACATGAAACCCAATAACATCTCACCTAAGAAGTTGTAAGGGTCAGAAATAAATCTTAATCTGTTTTGGTCATTGCTTGGCCTGTTTCCAAAACAAGCTTGCTCACAGAGTTAAACCTGCTAAGGAGAGATAGAAATTGAACTCGCTTATGCTAACATTTTGATACAAAATTAGGTGTGAATAGGTCTCTAAATAATGCATTACATTTTAATTATACATTTGAATTAATGACTTCTCCAAACACTAAAAGAAAACCTTAACTTTACCGTAACACATTTTAAAGGTACATCCATTGTGTTGTTGAGGGTCAAATATGCCAAACGTTATAAATGGTCTTACTATATCGAGAAGTACCAACTGTTACCGAAAACTACCATTTTGATGATACTCGACTTAGTATATTGACGATATGAAGGTAAAAGTGTCGATTTCTGATCGAAAACCGGACAATGAACCGCGTGTGGCGCGCGCCAATGAGTCAAACGTAGTTTTGGAATCTTATTTAAACCAGATAAAATAAAACATTTGGGTTGATAATGTTTAATAGGTCACATAACTACTGTGCGTGTAAATAGGAGATGCACTTTCGGTTTCTGCACATGCATAATGATGTTACTCGATTTTAATTGGAAACTAGTAATTATGATATATTTAGCGATTGGGGATGAATATGCAAGCTTAGTGAATTTGTTTGTATTGTAAACTGCACAGATGGTGTGTTCGAACGTATTAAAGCCAAATCAAATTTTATGAAACACAATGGATGCACCTTTAAATGGTCATTATACGACATGCCGCATAACGTTACCGTCACCTATATTGCGGTAAATATGTTCTCCAGTGTGTTACACATACTTATTACTCAACCGTGGTGAGATCACTCATTAGATAACAATGAGTTAGTTACACACATGTGCGATACCACCGCGTGCTGACGTAACGTCATAATCGGCGCGTGACGTCATAGTCGTTTTATGTTGACGTCACAATGTTAGCCGCGCGACTGCAATAGCGGGTGACCTATTTGCAAGTAAACGTCACTAAAAACGATTTTCTTGCAATTCAGCGCTATTTACATCATTGAGTTATAAATAAAATAATAAACTCAGTCCCGTTTGATAACATGTTTATGAAACTCGTGAATGGCATCGGTATTTAACTCGCTTTCGCTCGTTAAAATACCAAACCATCCACTCGTTTAATAAACATGTTATCAAACGGGACATCGTTTAGTATTCTATATATATATCAAGTCAGTGACAAATTAAAACCGCCTGATATAGTTGCCTTCCACCTCTTAGATTGTGTGTATGTTCAATAACAATTACAGATAGGCCGTAAAGGTTACATTTGAAGTAATCAAAACCGCTGTGACGTCAGATTTTTACATTGATGTAGATAAATTAAAAAATGACGTCAAATTAATGAACAACGTCTGGTGATCTCCTAATTTTAATTCTGAATTTGTTAGTTTATTCAACTGAGCGCATTATATTACATTTTAGCAATATCTAAACGATGTATCAGTGAAACATTCTGTTGAACATGCAAAAAACGTAGATAAAAATGAAATTTAAAAAAATTAAAAAGTGCTATTTTTTCTATCGTTTTCTTTTGATTGGTTTTGTTAACAGTTTCATTACTTTTCAAATTATAGACGTGCTGTACATCCCCTTCTGCGATTAAAATGTATCTCTGAGTTAATTCATTGAAAGCGCACTCTTCATTTTAAAAGATCAAATTGATCAAAAATAGTATAATGTGCTGACGGGAGTATTATTATTATTATTGATAACTCTTTACCTCATTTGGTGATCCCCAGAATTACTACTTACATATTTTGTAAAAAGACATTGCTAACCAATATCTTAGAAAAAATAAAGGAATTCTAAAATATTATATTTCATCGTCCCATCTCTCCATGATTCAATCTACGCTTTGTAACTCAATCCAATTTTGAAGAGTAAAATATGCTTGTTCTAGGAAACAGCTCCCTAGTCACATGTTCAACACGTCTTTTGAAACATACATCTTTAGCGGAGACATGTAACATATATCTAAGAATTATGTTGTGGATTCTTGAAAAGCTAATATTGTTTGTAAGAACACATGTGTTAAAGTATTAAGTTTAAATCTACGAATACATATAATTTGTTTCAGGAATTGCCAATACCATCGTTTGATTCGTTTCTCTATATGACGTGAGATCCTCTGTTGTAAAAACTTCCACACCAACACGGCAATTCTTGTTTATCTGTCTTGCTTCCACTGTATTTGAACCCTGAAATGTATAGAAGATCAGGTCACCAACAAGGTACGTGGACTCGAGATTTTTAAATTCGGAACCGATTGCTTCACAAACAATGTTTCTTTTCGCATCATACATTGTCACTCTGATAATGTATGTTTGGAATCCTATCTTCTCAGTCCAAGCAAATAGTGAAGCCCCAGTGGTCTCTATCAGTGACATTCCATACATGAGTACAAGACTTTTGTGGTTTATTATTTTGTGTTTCGCCGTGATATCAACACATTGTAAGGTACATTGTTTAGATCTATAATAACGACGGATCCAGCATATCATATTCCCTCGTACGTTTAGATCAGAACATATTCCGTATCCTAATTTATGCCACTTATTCTCGTATCTACCTAACTCTACGATGTATCTGTCTATGTAAGAATATCCTCCTCTAAACACAACAAGAAACAGTGTACCCTTGTACATAGTCAGTTTGTCAGTATTGCTCTTTGTTATAAGTATCTTCGATGACTTGACCTTCATGACTTGCCTGAAAACACCTCTGGTTTCAGACCAGTAAAGAGTATTTGTTGCTTGTTCATAAACCATTGAAGATATGTTTTCTTTGATGGTAACACCAGTCTTTTCTCTTACATCAGATGTCATTGAAATGTTAAGAACTTCCCTGCTATGTTGATTTCGCTCTCTGCCAACCATGAGAAACCACGTTTTGCCCTTGGGTTGGGTAAATGTCTCATAGCTCTTCTTCATAAGAGTCACTACATAGTTCTTTATCAGGCTTGTATTGAGGTTCCTTTCCTCCTGTCTGTACACCTTCCCGGAATTAAGATTTGGTAGGACACATCCTGGGGTTCTCATGCATCCAATATGAATAGCTGTTTTACAGGTGATGTTAGTCATATACGCGTGGTTTGTAAAAGCCACTAAAACCAAAACGAAAATGCCCATCATACGAACGTGATAGACAGAACTTGGGCGAGCCATGGCTTGCATCATGTATGTCTCTTCCTAGCCGTCTCCTTACGTATGCCCATGCAGACGCTAAAATATTGATCTTTCAGCTATCCCTTAATAAATTATACAAGCTGCAGCACCGTGACAGTGGCTGACACACAATGAGCTTCAAAGTTTTAATTTTTTTCTGTGATGACAGCCATACCAAGGATGTTAATTTTTGTGTCCATGTTGAAACAGCTCATAGAGTATAACTATGCATAGCTGTATCGTAATTTATTTACATGCAAACGACAGGGGCCTTTTCAAAATGATGAATTATAGTTATAACAATCAACTAATATTTCGAGAAAACAATTTGTATCGTATTACAATCTTAATTGCCTCATTTAGAGACTATTTACATTCTCATTTTGAATCGTTCTGCTTTTATCAACATTTGAATTGTTAGAAATATTTCTTGACGTTATTTCAAGACAATAGTCTTTTTTGTTTTGGAGTATCGTAACGGGGGGGGGGGGGGGGGGGGGGGGGGGGTGTTTGGACGTGATGAATATAACGAGTCAATGAAGCATCATGTAAATTTCGTTTACTTTTAATTTTTGTGTGTCCTCATTTCTTTGTCAATTGGAAGAGTAAAAAGGCTGACGGATACTTATATCCGTTGGCTTGAATGACAACTATTTTGAATACGCAATACAAAATGTTGAAAATAAAAGGTAGAAATTTAAAGTAACCCTTATTTGTCTCCATCTTATACACGTGGAAATCAGTACAGTACATATCTGTATTTATTCCTGATGATTATCGTTTATCTTATCATTATTGTGGTTCCGGTTACACACGATTAGTTAAGAATTGTGTGATAATTTGATCAACGAAAATCGACAATAAAGTTGGAGTCCTTCTTAATAATGTAATACATGGCTTCCATGAAGAACACAATACGTAAACAAAAAATATGGTGCTGGTGACAACAGTGTTAGCAAGAATGGTCACATAACAGGTTCCTCAGTGTATTCTCACACTTACAAATCAATATCGGGTCTATCTGATCCGTCCCTGGAGGAAAGCCTTCATCAAGTTTGATTGAAAATGAACCTCGTTGCGGGGATTAGAATTCCGTAATAATGCATCTACCGGGATGTGAACAGGTTATGTAAATTCTCTCTACAAGATCTGAGAACACCCGTATTGGCACGTGTTCTGCACCTGTTTAGTGTTGTCAAAACCCAATCACATAACTGACCAGTCACATTATTGTTTTCAATGGTCACTGTTTTAATATCATTCAGAATCATTCGTTAACACGTTCCTCATGTTACGGAAACCGACGAAAATATGCCCCTAGCTTCTTGTGCCGTAAGCTATGTTGGACTTTTTCTGATGGGCTACCTGAATAGCGTCAGAACATGCGAGCCTTCGGGCTGTTATCAGACAGTCTGACGAGGAACCTCCGAATGGTATGAGTTCACACCTAGGAAGAGGCACTGTTTTGCTACTTTTATTTCTCGAAAAACGGTCGATTTTAAGCAGATTGGCCTGCAACCGTCTCCTCATAGCCCTTGTCAGCCTCTGGATTCTTTGATCCACAGCTGCCTCTCCTCGTGTACAGCTTTATACCGAATGTTTGTGTACCTACATGTGTCTCTTAGTGCAAATTTCATATAAATGTGATGTTTATTGTAACGTCAAAAAATGGTGTCATATATAATGACAACGAACCATCCTATACCAATGTGTAAATAATGTGTGTAAATATCCTGTCAGTAGTACATGGTTTTGTATGCCCCGTGATGAATATAACGAGTCAATGAAGCATAATGTAAATTTCGTTTACTTTTAATTTGTGTGTGTCCTCATTTCTTTGTCAATTGGAAGAGTAAAAAGGCTGACGGATACTTATATCCGTTGGCTTGAATGACAACTATTTTGAATACGCAATACAAAATGTTGAAAATAAAAGGTAGAAATTTAAAGTAACCCTTATTTGTCTCCATCTTATACACGTGGAAATCAGTACAGTACATATCTGTATTTATTCCTGATGATTATCGTTTATCTTATCATTATTGTGGTTCCGGTTACACACGATTAGTTAAGAATTGTGTGATAATTTGATCAACGAAAATCGACAATAAAGTTGGAGTCCTTCTTAATAATGTAATACATGGCTTCCATGAAGAACACAATACGTAAACAAAAAATATGGTGCTGGTGACAACAGTGTTAGCAAGAATGGTCACATAACAGGTTCCTCAGTGTATTCTCACACTTACAAATCAATATCGGGTCTATCTGATCCGTCCCTGGAGGAAAGCCTTCATCAAGTTTGATTGAAAATGAACCTCGTTGCGGGGAATAGAATTCCGTAATAATGCATCTACCGGGATGTGAACAGGTTATGTAAATTCTCTCTACAAGATCTGAGAACACCCGTATTGGCACGTGTTCTGCACCTGTTTAGTGTTGTCAAAACCCAATCACATAACTGACCAGTCACATAATTGTTTTCAATGGTCACTGTTTTAATATCATTCAGAATCATTCGTTAACACGTTCCTCATGTTACGGAAACCGACGAAAATATGCCCCTAGCTTCTTGTGCCGTAAGCTATGTTGGACTTTTTCTGATGGGCTACCTGAATAGCGTCAGAACATGCGAGCCTTCGGGCTGTTATCAGACAGTCTGACGAGGAACCTCCGAATGGTATGAGTTCACACCTAGGAAGAGGCACTGTTTTGCTACTTTTATTTCTCGAAAAACGGTCGATTTTAAGCAGATTGGCCTGCAACCGTCTCCTCATAGCCCTTGTCAGCCTCTGGATTCTTTGATCCACAGCTGCCTCTCCTCGTGTACAGCTTTATACCGAATGTTTGTGTACCTACATGTGTCTCTTAGTGCAAATTTCATATAAATGTGATGTTTATTGTAACGTCAAAAAATGGTGTCATATATAATGACAACGAACCATCCTATACCAATGTGTAAATAATGTGTGTAAATATCCTGTCAGTAGTACATGGTTTTGTATGCCCCCGAATCGGAGATTCCGGGGGTATATTGTTTTTCACCTGTCCGTCTGTCCGTCTGTCTGTGTGTTTGTCCACAAAAACTTTAACCTTGGCCATAACTTTGGATTGCTCAGAGCTAGGGCTTTCATACTTGGCATGTGCATACCTTGTGATGAGACCTTTTAGATGAGGTCATCACATTTGACCTTGTGACCTTGACCTTGCCGCAATTGACATTTTCAGAAAACTTTAACCTTGGCCATAACTTTAGATTGCTCAGCGCTAGGGCTTTCATACTTGGCATGTGCATACCTTGTGATGAGACCTTTCAGATGAGGTCATCATATTTGACCTTGTGACCTTGACCTTGCCGCACTGAACATTTTAAGAAAACTTTCACCTTGGCCATCACTTTTGATTCTTAAGAGTTACGGCTTTCATACTTGGCATGTGCATGCCTTGTGATGAGACCTTCATATGACGTCATCATATTTGACCTTGCTACCTTGACCTTGCCTCAGTGGACAATATTTAGAAAACGTTAACCTTGGCCATAACTTTGGATTGCTCAGAGCTAGGGCTTTCATACTTGGCATGTGCATACCTTGTGATGAGACCTTTCAGATGAGGTCATCACATTTGACCTTGTGATCTTGACCTTGCCGGAGTGGACAATATTCAGAAACCTTTAACCTTGGCCATAACTGTAGTATATCCGGGGGCATCCGTGTTTAACAAACACATCTTGTTTAATTTGGAATAATTATATACAAAGAAGTGGTCGAAATTTGAAATTTGAAATTTCATTAACTCGTCAATACATTTGTTCATCGACTAAATGAGAATAAATTAATACAAAAATACATTGAATGTGTATACGAGGTAATATATGATGTATATGTTTGATCAAGTTGATACTTACTAAATATTTCACAGAAGAAAATAAAAACTGTAGTTTTGAAAAGATTGACACCTGATCATTCCCAAGAGCTGCCAAAACTGTAACTGTTTACGATAAGGCATTATCAGATTACCATATTTCCTCTATTACAAACCGGGCCTCCAATAAAACCCGGGGGGTAAGGGGTGCTGAGGTAAATACAACCCGGGTCTCCAATAGAACCCGGGTCTCTATATTAGAACCCCGTTTTTACGTAACAACTGAATACCCCGTGTTGCAATATAAAATAGTTATACACTCGATTTGAGGAGAAATATTGGGATGACCATGTGAGATTCAGCAAAACAGGTCCATGATAACAAATATTCGTCTTGTTCAATAAATTCTCCTTTTACAATAGGTCACCCCAAGAAGAATATAAACGTCAATTCATGTATGAAAAAATATAACCCGGCCTCCAATACAACCCGGGTCTCTAATAGAACCCGGGGGGTAAGGGGGTGCTGAATGAAATAGAACCCCGGGGTTGTATTAGAGGAAATACGGTAGTTATACCCTCGTTTTGAGGGGAAATATTGGTGTGACCGTGAGAGATTCAACTTAAACAGATCCATGATAACAAGTATCCGTCTTGTTCAGTTAATTCTCCTTTTACGATAAGTCACCCTAAGAAGATTATAAACGTGAAAACATATAACCCGGCCTCCAATACAACCCGGGTCTCTAATAAAACCCGGAGGTAAGGGGTGTTGAATGAAATAGAACCCCGGGGTTGTATTAGAGGAAATACGGAACATGGAATACACAACTTATTGCCTATAATGCAAAAATGCGAATTCAAGTGATCGGTTTAGTTTTCGCGTTGGTACGATGCTTCAAAGACATTCTAATTTGCATTATATTTGCACTGAAATAAACAAGCAGGTGAACAAACTCTCGATATGCAACTCTAATGCAGCCTCCAATCACTAAAAGAGTTCATCAGAGAAACCATCAGAGCTATCTGTATAAATTGTGACATTTTAATATTCCATAATTCCAAACTGATGACTAAATTGACATTCATTAATTATCTAAGACAGCCAAAGGTTTGACAATTATCCAAATTATCTTTACAAATTCGACAGAACGTTATAAAGCTAACATTTGAGTAACATATTCCACGAGTTTCCAATATCAAATGAAAAGGCCACAGGCCGTGTACAAAATTAATGCATATTTACAAATTTGTACATTCCATCCTTAATTTGAGTACAATACATTGATACAATGTTACAATACATGGTGAATATTATAACTCTTGGGTCCAATGGCACGCAATTTGATTCCCTTTTTCAATACACATGGTTTAAATATTTAAAACGATTTCTCATAAGTGTATCATTATAAGTAGTTGAGAGCAAAACATTCCTCCCCATTTTTGTCGGTACATTTCCATTCACTTATAACAACGTTGACATAAAATGCATGCGCATATAGATACACATACATGTGTCATTCAGATGTCACATTTAAGTTTAAAAGGGTTTTTAAAAAGCATATGGAGAGATGACCAGAAGTTGTGAAAGCTTGCACATTTACAGTTGGAGAATGCAATGAATTTGGTTGTTTGATAATATGTTGTATAGGTTTGAAATTTGGTTTCATTTTATTAATACTGCATCTATAAAGCATCAATTTTGTTACAAAAATCATTGCGTTTAAAGGGTTATTATTAATTCCCTTAAATCCAAACAGTATATTTTCTTCATTAAAATCAATATTTTGCAAGCCATTCTCTTAATTGTCTCCATATGATTTTTGTATATTGACAGGCATAAAGAACATGCGAGATGGTTTTAGGTGAATATTACATAATGAGCACGTAGAGGATTCTACGTATCCCATCTTACATACTTATTGATTAGTACTAAGAATATTGTGTATGATCTTAAACTGAAACCATCTTAGTTCACTACTCTGTGTACATCTTTTCGCCATAAGATTGATATTTGTCCACTCTGTGTCAGTGTACTCATGTTGTAAGTGAATTTCCAATTTCGAAAGAGTTTTGATTTTTATGAATTTTGGATTCAATAAAGTAATGTAAATTTGAGAGCTTTGTTTGTTGGTTATTATTGATATGTTAAAAGGAAGGATGGGTCTTAAAATGGTGTTAAAGTTGCGAAGAAAAGAAGACACTGACTTTTTGACTCCTTCATAGGAATAAAACATGGTACTCGTCTTTTATTCCTAAATTACAACATGGACAGATATGTTCCGTTAATTTTATATTTTGCCATCTCCCTTCATTATACTTTAAAGAATAGAAATAAAGACAAATGGTCACATTCGGATTCATTGACAATTGCTCGATATTAAATTTCTGAAATCGGCCCGTAAATTACTTATATACAGCTTTTTAAAAAAACCGCCTAATTAAGCCCCGGCAATCAGAACAAACATCTACGGGGCTGTGGTCCCTGGAGCGATGACTTCTGTGACGTCACTGAAGTATTCTCATTATCTTATTATTGACTTTTGAATTCCCACAATGTACACAATATCGGTAGCTGTTATTTAACATATGAGTTTATGAATTTTTTTTTTATTGCAACCGATTTAAAATCGTTTAAAAAGTAACCGTATAACAGATCGCCCAGACATTACCAGAGCCATTAGAAAAACTATAGTTCTTTTATATCAAGCACATGTATTATAACTACAGTTATCATAGTGCATATGCATTTTATAGACTTTAAAGAGAATTCTGCTTTTATTCATACGAATGATCTCTAACCAATATTGAGTTTTACACATTGCATTTATGAACAGGGGGTATCTTGCACACTGACCACAGACAATACCGGCAGGAGTATATGCATTCTCTTCCCACAGAGGTTACTCCCTTCAGATTTCCGATCCTATCCTCTGTTGTTTTTCGCTTGAAATTGAGAGCAGAACAAAAGTGCCCTAGTGATGGAAAGCGAAATCTCATACCGTATCCCTGCTCCTTCACCAATGAAAACTCATTTTTCATTGACCGGTCGACCGAGTGACTTCAAAGATCCAACCATTTAATCTGAAGGGTCTTGCTCATTAGCATATGTCATTCGAATATGTCTGATATGTAACGCAAATGAACTGTTTTTGGTATTTGTCTCTGATTTGGTCTTCTTTTATTTATGTTTATGATCAATAGTTTTCACAAAATCAAATAGCATATTTCGATGAAAACACACGAAACGAGAAACGAGAGCCTTACGTTTATTTTATCATTATGACGTGTCGTTGGCAAATGCCACTTTTTCAACGACGTCGCTGATTGCACAACTAGATTCAATTGCAACCAATCAGGACACTCGCTTTCTGCCCCTCACAATTTTATGTAATTCTTTTTATATATAAATGTTATTTAATCTTGGGTGCAAAATGTCTTAACATACTGAAACTTGCTTCTATTTTCTCTAAACTTTGGTCATACTGACATTAGCCATGCCGTTTAGGGCGTTAGCTGTACATTTCAGCGAGATGCACGTGCGTTTGCATTGACAATACCGTCATTTTTGCCATATAAATTAGATGTCAAGCCCCGAACATCGGTAACCATAGAACGCAGCCCGTACCAGGGATTTGCTACAGAGGAGGCCGTATTTGGGTTGTGCGTTTCCACACACAAACTTGTACAGCTGACAGTATTTGTTTAGAAATTTTATGAAATTGTATCCATTTACACTCGACCGTAAGTGGGGTAAGTTCGCCTCGTTAGGGCCCCAGGGGAAAACTGAAGGGTATCATTCGATACACTTAGTAAAGTATGGGTATATCTCTCACATAAACAGGTTTACAGCCTCTAATGTGCTGCGAAGTTCAAAGCTCCGCACAGTACAGCATTGCCCAGAGCCGAGAAGCCTCGCTGCAAGTCGGCTCGCTCTCTTCCCAAATGGTTCTCAATGACATGTCGACGCAGTGTCTCTTTAAAGCCGCTGTATCACATCGATCGTTCTTACTTTAAATAAATTGCTCTCAAACTAGAGTTACCAATGGCTAAATAATACTCCTGAATCAATATAAAGAGTTTTAAAGCGGTTGAACATGGTTCGGCTAAGCCACGCTAGTCTATTTCCCTTCGAACGGCCATTTTGAATTGTTCACATTAAAATGGCCATACGAAGGTAGCTCCTCGGAAGAAAAGTCCCGGAGGAAAAGTCCTATATTTGCCTAGGAAAAAAAGTCCTCCGGAAAGAAAGTCCTATTAGTAATTTTAGGTGACATATCTAAGAAAAACATATATCCTATGCAGACTAAACGTTTCTAAAGTATAGTACTATAGTATTACTATATACTGTTACAAAATTGTTTGTGTATATACTCTATATTTGTCAAAAACCCACCCTTCAAAGTATTGGCGCCTTCTTTGATTCGGCACTCAGAAAAACGTAACTTTTTTCTTACATTCCTGTGATTCACTGAGCTAAATTTACATTTTAATTTTAAACTACTTTGACTCGCTCAGTTAAGTTCACATTCTATTTATCTGCTAAACTCACAACTTCTCAAACTTAATCTTAAAGGCGCTGTAGCACGTTTTTTGCAAAATTTATTTTTTCAAATTTCCTATTTATAATGATAGTTTATGTCATTTAAATTAACTTTAGAGGGTAAAACATCTTATTACACAAACCAATTATCTGTAGTGGTAAAAACGTTGTTGCGTATAAAGCAACAATTGCATGGCGGCCATTTTATTGTGAACACAATTTATTATTTTGAATGACAAAAACGATTTCCATGGCTTTACTGAGCCATGTACACTCATTTTAAACTTTATTTTCGGAAGAGAGAAGGATGTTTTACTATTGGTGAAATTATTTTTCAAATACATTTCATCAACTTTTTTGAGCGAAAAAACGTGCTACTGCTCCTTTAAACTAAATCCTGTAGTAAATTAATAGATTAGAAAATATATCAAATAATCCTTCTTGGATAACTCAAGTATTTTAATCCATGTGACACCATGTCTTTAAGTCATAATACACAAACAATTATTTGATGTTAATACCAATTAAATCTGTTTTCAAAAGAATATCATATATATCATAATCATAATCATAAATCATAATTCAAAATATGGCACCAAGATGAAATGTTCAACCATCTTGCTGTCTGAGCTCTAAAAATATCATGAGACCTACAAATCTAACTCTCACACTGAAGAGTTTCACAAAATTGTCGCTTTATACACCGCATCATATTCTTCCAATATGCATAATCGTTTTCTATGAATACGGCTCATCGGTTCGTGTAATGAGATGTTTTACCCAACATTGTTGTATAAACTGCAAAATGAAATTGCATATGCCAAATACGTGCTACAGCGCCTTTAAGATGTGCAATGTCAATGATATAAATGAATAAATGATGATTATTCTCGTTGGCTAGCAAAACATATAATAATGATTCTGTCAATATTAAGTCTCCCTCCATCACTGTCGTCATTATTGTAAGTATGTACTGAAGGTGGGGTACACCAATCAAAAAAAACTGCACGTTCAATTTACATGCACAGTAGTTATGTGACCTATTAAACATATCAACTCAAATTTGTCTTCTTGTCTGTTATAGATAAGATTCCAAAATTTCGTTTGCCTTATTGACGCGCGCCACACGCTGTGACTTGTCCGGTTTCGATCAGAAATCACTACTTTTACCTTCATATCGTCAAAATACTAAGTCTACTATCATCAAAATGGTAGTTTTCGGTAACAGACGGTACTTCTCGATAAAGTAACACCATTTATAACGTTTGCAATATGTGACCCCCAACAACAGAATGGATGTACCTTAATGTTCATCATTTGTGAGACGCGGCATTGCCAAAAGGTCATCAAAATTAAATTTCAATTTGATTTTCAAAATGAGCTTCAATGTGCTTACTCAGTTCATGCTAACATGCATCGATTGACCTAATGATTTTGTGTTTGCACGTGCATTCACAGTTTTCCGATTTTTGTGGCTACAAAGTCAATGGCACGTGACTTCACAAATTCCTCACATTAAAGGAGTCAAAACCATTGCTTTCACTACAAATAGTGTTAAAAAAAATTCAATGAACAGACAGAAACGATTTCATAATTTTTCCTGTGTAAATTTTTCTAAGTATATACATGACCATTTAGAATATATCCTTATTCGTTCAGTCATTAGGAAATTACAGGGGACATATAAAACTACCAACAAACTGGATAGGAAAACTATGATTGTACTACCTTAACGAAAGATTGAAACATACTTCAAATATTCCCATATCCACCAACCCACTCTCCTGATAAAATAAAAAATAATGATGTAGCTCAGTTGCTAGAGCGTCCATGGCGTCCAGGTTCGATTCATGCCTTGTCACACACAAACACATTAAATGGTATGTGTTGTTCTTCCTGTATGGTGCTTTATTTAGTCCATACCTGCATAAACTGAATTTCGTGACCTCACATCATATTTCGCCACGCCCCAATGACGTGAGGTCCATGGTCGGTTGCGATGTTATTTTTCACAGACTGCACGGCGTTTTTACCTCCATGCAAGAACATAATACATTTGGAAGTCAATCCTTAAATAATTCAATACAACATCCTGAGCTTAGTAACTTGTGACATATGTAACACCATTGCTAGAAGAGGTTCCAAGGTTCCAGAACACAACACATGGTAGTCATACCCTCCTCGGTTACCCATGGTTTTATATATGCTCCGTTACTCTCCACTATATCACCCACGGGAAACCTTATCAGAGAAATCTGTACTCAAATTACCCGCCCTTGGCCGGCGTGAGCCAATCAAACTGGTAAGCAGCTTGGACCTGCGAGCTAATGACAATTCATATCACTTCGTTTCAAAGCAAGCGAGGTCATTGTGTTAGCCCTCCGTCGACGGTTATCTCCCTTGGCCATTTCCGTCTTATCCAATTGAGCATTTTCTTTGGTTACTGACTTCGTCACGCTGGCCAAGGGCGGGTAATTTGAGAACAGTTTCCCCTGATAAGGTTTCCCATTGATGATATAATGGAAAGTAACGGAGCAAATATAAAACCGCGGGTAACCGAGAATGTAGCCATACATGCTTTTATCACAAAATTGAGAGTGAGAATCTCAATTCCATCAGTGAAATAAACCCTCTATCAAGATACAGTGGCGATAACATTTATCGCCACTCTACTGAGTGACGATAAACTTTATCGCCACTCGTGTGACGTCATCGGGAAAATTTTATGACGTCATATTGTCGGCTTGCGAAGGCTGTACATGTACCGTTGAAATCACTCCACGTCAACATAAAACACAGAAATAATGATATAAGAAATAGAACATCTGTTTTCCTTGACAAATACCATGTTTATCTCATCTCGTGGCTGCGCCATTCGTGAAATATCTACTTTTCTAGCTAACAACTTTGAGACAAACATGGTATTTGTCAAGAAAAGACAGATATCCTCTATATATCACAGGTCTTCTACAGTGATATCAGAGTACGCTGGATATATACCGTTTTCCATTCTGGAGTGAACTATCCAGAGTCAAATCTCAGTTTTTGCCGTTGAAAACTGTTTTACGTGTAGTCAAATTTTAGTGCAAAGATACACTCGATTTCAGCAGAGGTCCGCTTTTCACTAAAACACATAGCCATAATGGTGTTGAAGGCTTTCTCCCTACAATAAAACCAGCGGCCTAGGATGCAAATAAAATCTTCTTGAAATGCCATGAAACCCAATAACGTCACCTACGAAGTTATAAGAGGTCAGAAATAGGATAAATCTTTAAATCTGTTTTGGTCATTGCTTGGCCTGTTTCCAAAACAAGCTTGCTCACAGAGTTAGACCTGCTAAGGAGAGATAGAAATTGAACTCGCTTATGGTAACATTTTGATACAAAATTAGGTGTGAATAGGTCTCGAAATAATGCATTACATTTGAATTATACATTTGAAGTAATGACTTCTCCAAACAGAAGAAAACCGTAACTTTACCGTAACACATTTAAATGGTCATTATACGACATGCCGCATAACGTCAACGTCACCTATATTGCGGTAAATATGTTCTCCAGTGTGTTACACATACTTATTACTTAACCGTGGTGAGATCACGCATTAGATTACAACGAGTTGTTTACACACATGTGTGATACCACCGCGTGCTGCCGTAACGTCATAATCGGCGCGTGACGTCATAGTCGTTTTATGTTGACGTCACAATATAGCCGCGCGACTGCAATAGCGGGTGACCTCTTTGCAAGTAAGCGTCACTAAAAACGATTTCCTTGCAATTCAGCGCTATTTACATCATTGAGTAATAAATAAAATACTAACTCAGTCCCGTTTGATTACATGTTTATGAAACTCGTGAATGGCATCGGTATTTAACTCGCTTTCGCTCGTTAAAATATCAAACCATCCATTCGTTTCATAAAAATGTTATCAAACGGGACATCGTTTAGTATTCTATATATATATCAAGTCAGTGACAAATTAAAACCGCCTGATACAATCAATTGATAGCTGCCTTCCACCACTTAGATTATGTGTATGTTCAATAACAATTACAGATAGGCCGTTAAAGTTACATTTGAAATCATCAAAACCGCCGTGACGTCAGATTTTTACATTGAGGTAGATAAATTAAAAAATGACGTCAAATTAATGAACAAAGTCTGGTGATCTCCTTATTTTAATTCTGAATTTGTTTGTTTATTCAACTGATGCATTATATTACATTTCAGCAATATCTAAACTATGTGTCAGTGAAAAATTCTGTTGAATATGCAAAAAATGTTGATAAAAATGAAATTTAAAAAATTTAAAAAGTCCTATTCTTTCCTATCTATTTCTTTTGGTTGGTCAATAATTTTCAAATTATAGACGTACCGTATATCCCCTTCAGTGATTAAAATGTATCTCTGAGTTAATTCATTGAAAGCGCACTCTTCATTTTAAAAGATCAAATCGATCAAAAATAGCATTATGTGCTGACGGGAGTATTATTATTAGTATTGATAACTCTTTACCTCATTTGGTGATCCCCAGAATTACTACTTACATATTTTGTAAAAAGACATAGCTAACCAATATCTTAAAAAACTAAAGGAATTCTAAAATATTTTATTTCATCGTCCCATCTCTCCATGATTCAATCTACGTTTTGTAACTCAATCCAATTTTGAAGAGTAAAATATGCTTGTTTTAGGAAACAGCTCCCTAGTCACATGTTCAACACCTCTTTTGAAACATACATCTTTAGCGGAGACATGTAACATATATCTAAGAATTATGTTGTGGATTCTTGAAAAGCTAATATTGTTTGTAAGAACACATGTGTTAAAGTATTAAGTTTAAATCTACGAATACATATAATTTGTTTCAGGAATTACCAATACCATCGTCTGATTCGTTTCTCTATATGACGTGAGATCCTCTGTTGTAAAAACTTTCACACCAACAAGGCAATTCTTGTTTATCTGTCTTGCTTCCACTCTATTTGAATCCTGAAATGTATAGAAGATCAGGTCACCAACAAGGTACGTGGACTCGAGATTTTTAAATTCGGAACCGATTGCTTCACAAACAATGTTTCTTTTCGCATCATACATTGTCACTCTGATAATGTATGTTTGGAATCCTATCTTCTCAGTCCAAGAAAATAGTGAAGCCCCAGTGGTCGCTATCAGTGAAATTCCATACATGAGTACAAGACTTTTGTGGTTTATTATTTTGTGTTTCGCCGTGATATCAACACATTGTAAGGTACATTGTTTAGATCTATAATAACGACGGATCCAGCATATCATATTTCCTCGTACGTTTAGATCAGAACATATTCCGTATCCTAATTTATGCCACTTATTCTCGTATCTACCTAACTCTACCATGTATCTGTCTATGTAAGAATATCCTGCTCTAAACACAACAAGAAACAGTGTATCCTTGTACATAGTCAGTTTGTCAGTATTGCTCTTTGTTATAAGTATCTTCGATGACTTGGCCTTCATGATTTGCCTGAAAACACCTCTGGTTTCAGACCAGTAAAGAGTATTCGTTGCTTGTTCATAAACCATTGAAGATATGTTTTCTTTGATGATAACACCAGTCTTTTCTCTTACATCAGATGTCATTGAAATGTTAAGAACTTCCCTGCTATTTTGATTTCGTTCTCTGTCAACCATGAGAAACCACGTTTTGGGGTTGGTAACTGTCTCATAGCTCTTCTTCATAAGAGTCACTACATAGTTCTTTATCAGGCTTGTATTGAGGTTCCTTTCCTCCTGCCTGTACACCTTCCCGGAATTAAGATTTGGTAGGACACATCCTGGGGTTCTCATGCATCCAATATGAATAGCTGTTTTACAGGTGATGTTAGTCACATACGCGTGGTTTGTAAAAGCCACTAAAACCAAAACGAAAATGCCCATCATACGAACGTGATAGACAGAACTTGGGCGAGCCATGGCTTGCATCATGTATGTCTCTTCCTAGCCGTCTCCTTGCGTATGCCCATGCAGACGCTAAAATATTGATCTTTCAGCTATCCCTTAATAAATTATACAAGCTGCAGCACCGTGACAGTGGCTGACACACAATGAGCTACAAAGTTTAATTTTTTTTCTGTGATGTTAATTTTTTCAAGGATGTTAATTTTTGTGTCCATGTTGAAACAGCTCATAGAGTATAACTATGCATAGCTGTATCGTTATTTATTTACATGCAAACGACAGGGGCTTTTTCAAAATGATGAATTATAGTTATAACAATCAACTAATATTTCGAGAAAACAATTTGTATCGTATTACAATCTTAATTGCCTCATTTAGAGACTATTTACATTCTCATTTTGAATCGTTCTGCTTTTATCAACATTTGAATTGTTAGAAATATTTCTTGACGTTATTTCAAGACAAAAGTCTTTTTTGTCTTGGAGTATCTAACATTATCAACTATTGAAGTATTTTTATGACATTTTAGAACCATTAGACTTCGAGATATTTCTAGACGTTTAAATCAATAATGTATTCAAGTCGAAACTTTCAGTTGACCCAAACAAACTTCTCTGTCTTGTATTACTTCAGGTGCTCAAATACTTCTTTTGTCTAAATCCAGCTTTTATAAAAGTATATCTTAACATCATTGGTGTAGTTTTAGTTTACATAACTAGAAAGCCAAAATATCATTTTCATAACGTTTTTCACCATTTTAGATATAGTGTAAGGATGCATGTCATAGCCATACAAAATAACAAAAATACAAGGTGAGATTATACTAAAGTTTGACTGTGCTTTATTTGCTATTGGCATTTTATACTTTTTGTTCAAAACTAACCAAATCCCCATCCCAAATCTTAGAAAACGAAAGAGTAAAAAGGCTGACGGATACTTATATCCGTTGGCTTGAATGACAACTATTTTGAATACGCAATACAAAATGTTGAAAACAAAAGGTAGAAATTTAAAGTAACCCTTATTTGTCTCCATCTTATACACGTGGGAATCAGTAAAGTACATCTCTGTATTTATTCTTGATGATTATCGTTAATCTTATCATTATTGTGGTTCCGGTTACACACGATTAGTTAAGAATTGTGTGATAATTTGATCAACGAAAATCGACAATAAAGTTGGAGTCCTTCTTAATAATGTAATACATGGCTTCCATGAAGAACACAATACGTAAACAAAAAATATGGTGCTGGTGACAACAGTGTTAGCAAGAATGGTCACATAACAGCATTAACAGGTTCCTCAGTGTATTCTCACACTTACAAATCAATATCGGGTCTATCTGATCCGTCCCTGGAGGAAAGCCTTCATCAAGTTTGATTAAAAATGAACCTCGTTGCGGGGAATAGAATTCCGTAATAATGCATCTACCGGGATGTGAACAGGTTATGTAAATTCTCTCTACAAGATCTGAGAACACCCGTATTGGCACGTGTTCTGCACCTGTTTAGTGTTGTCAAAACCCAATCACATAACTGACCAGTCACATTATTGTTTTCAATGGTCACTGTTTTAATATCATTCAGAATCATTCGTTAACACGTTCCTCATGTTACGGAAAACGACGAAAATATGCCCCTAGCTTCTTGTGCCGTAAGCTATGTTGGACTTTTTCTGATGGGCTACCTGAATAGCGTCAGAACATGCGAGCCTTCGGGCTGTTATCAGACAGTCTGACGAGGAACCTCCGAATGATATGAGTTCACACCTAGGAAGAGGCACTGTTTTGCTACTTTTATTTCTCGAAAAACGGTCGATTTTAAGCAGATTGGCCTGCAACCGTCTCCTCATAGCCCTTGTCAGCCTCTGGATTCTTTGATCCACAGCTGCCTCTCCTCGTGTACAGCTTTATACCGAATGTTTGTGTACCTACATGTGTTTCTTAGTGCAAATTTCATATAAATGTGATGTTTATTGTAACGTCAAAAAATGGTGTCATATATAATGACAACGAACCATCCTATACCAATGTGTAAATAATGTGTGTAAATATCCTGTCAGTAGTACATGGTTTTGTATGCCCCCGAATCGGAGATTCCGGGGGTATATTGTTTTTCACCTGTCCGTCTGTCCGTCTGTCTGTGTGTTTGTCCACAAAAACTTTAACCTTGGCCATAACTTTGGATTGCTCAGAGCTAGGGCTTTCATACTTGGCATGTGCATACCTTGTGATGAGACCTTTTAGATGAGGTCATCACATTTGACCTTGTGACCTTGACCTTGCCGCACTGAACATTTTAAGAAAACTTTCACCTTGGCCATCACTTTTGATTCTTAAGAGTTACGGCTTTCATACTTGGCATGTGCATGCCTTGTGATGAGACCTTCAGATGACGTCATCATATTTGACCATGTTACCTTGACCTTGCCTCAGTGGACAATATTTAGAAAACGTTAACCTTGGCCATAACTTTGGATTGCTCAGAGCTAGGGCTTTCATACTTGGCATGTGCATACCTTGTGATGAGACCTTTCAGATGAGGTCATCATATTTGATCTTGTGATCTTGACCTTGCCGGAGTGGACAATATTCAGAAATCTTTAACCTTGGCCATAACTTTAGTATATCCGGGGGCATCCGTGTTTAACAAACACATCTTGTTTAATTTGGAATAATTATATACAAAGAAGTGGTCGAAATTTGAAATTTGAAATTTCATTAACTCGTCAATACATTTGTTCATCGACTAAATGAGAATAAATTAATACAAAAATACATTGAATGTGTATACGAGGTAATATATGATGTATATGTTTGATCAAGTTGATACTTACTAAATATTTCACAGAAGAAAATAAAAACTGTAGTTTTGAAAAGATTGACACCTGATCATTCCCAAGAGCTGCCAAAACTGTAACTGTTTACGATAAGGCATTATCAGATTACCATATTTCCTCTATTACAAACCGGGCCTCCAATAAAACCCGGGGGGTAAGGGGTGCTGAGGTAAATACAACCCGGGTCTCCAATAGAACCCGGGTCTCTATATTAGAACCCCGTTTTTACGTAACAACTGAATACCCCGTGTTGCAATATAAAATAGTTATACACTCGATTTGAGGAGAAATATTGGGATGACCATGTGAGATTCAGCAAGACAGGTCCATGATAACAAATATTCGTCTTGTTCAATAAATTCTCCTTTTACAATAGGTCACCCCAAGAAGAATATAAACGTCAATTCATGTATGAAAAAATATAACCCGGCCTCCAATACAACCCGGGTCTCTAATAGAACCCGGGGGGTAAGGGGGTGCTGAATGAAATAGAACCCCGGGGTTGTATTAGAGGAAATACGGTAGTTATACCCTCGTTTTGAGGGGAAATATTGGTGTGACCGTGAGAGATTCAACTTAAACAGATCCATGATAACAAGTATCCGTCTTGTTCAGTTAATTCTCCTTTTACGATAAGTCACCCTAAGAAGATTATAAACGTGAAAACATATAACCCGGCCTCCAATACAACCCGGGTCTCTAATAAAACCCGGAGGTAAGGGGTGTTGAATGAAATAGAACCCCGGGGTTGTATTAGAGGAAATACGGAACATGGAATACACAACTTATTGCCTATAATGCAAAAATGCGAATTCAAGTGATCGGTTTAGTTTTCGCGTTGGTACGATGCTTCAAAGACATTCTAATTTGCATTATATTTGCACTGAAATAAACAAGCAGGTGAACAAACTCTCGATATGCAACTCTAATGCAGCCTCCAATCACTAAAAGAGTTCATCAGAGAAACCATCAGAGCTATCTGTATAAATTGTGACATTTTAATATTCCATAATTCCAAACTGATGACTAAATTGACATTCATTAATTATCTAAGACAGCCAAAGGTTTGACAATTATCCAAATTATCTTTACAAATTCGACAGAACGTTATAAAGCTAACATTTGAGTAACATATTCCACGAGTTTCCAATATCAAATGAAAAGGCCACAGGCCGTGTACAAAATTAATGCATATTTACAAATTTGTACATTCCATCCTTAATTTGAGTACAATACATTGATACAATGTTACAATACATGGTGAATACTATAACTCTCGGGTCCAATGGCACGCAATTTGATTCCCTTTTTCAATAGACATGGTTTAAATATTTAAAACGATTTCTCATAAGTGTATCATTATAAGTAGTTGAGAGCAAAACATTCCCCCCCATTTTTGTCGGTACATTTCCATTCACTTATAACAACGTTGACATAAAATGCATGCGCATATAGATACACATACATGTGTCATTCAGATGTCACATTTAAGTTTAAAAGGGTTTTTAAAAAGCATATGGAGAGATGACCAGAAGTTGTGAAAGCTTGCACATTTACAGTTGGAGAATGCAATGAATTTGGTTGTTTGATAATATGTTGTATAGGTTTGAAATTTGGTTTCATTTTATTAATACTGCATCTATAAAGCATCAATTTTGTTACAAAAATTATTGCGTTTAAAGGGTTATTTTTAATTCCCTTAAATCCAAACAGTATATTTTCTTCATTAAAATCAATATTTTGCAAGCCATTCTCTTAATTGTCTCCATATGATTTTTGTATATTGACAGGCATAAAGAACATGCGAGATGGTTTTAGGTGAATATTACATAATGAGCACGTAGAGGATTCTACGTATCCCATCTTACATACTTATTGATTAGTACTAAGAATATTGTGTATGATCTTAAACTGAAACCATCTTAGTTCACTACTCTGTGTACATCTTTTCGCCATAAGATTGATATTTGTCCACTCTGTGTCAGTGTACTCATGTTGTAAGTGAATTTCCAATTTCGAAAGAGTTTTGATTTTTATGAATTTTGGATCCAATAAAGTAATGTAAATTTGAGAGCTTTGTTTGTTGGTTATTATTGATATGTTAAAAGGAAGGATGGGTCTAAAAATGGTGTTAAAGTTGCGAAGAAAAGAAGACACTGACTTTTTGACTCCTTCATAGGAATAAAACATGGTACTCGTCTTCTATTCCTAAATTACAACATGGACAGATATGTTCCGTTAATTTTATATTTTGCCATCTCCCTTCATTATACTTTAAAGAATAGAAATAAAGACAAATGGTCACATTCGGATTCATTGACAATTGCTCGATTTTAAATTTCTGAAATCGGCCCGTAAATTACTTATATACAGCTTTTTAAAAAAACCGCCTAATTAAGCCCCGGCAATCAGAACAAACATCTACGGGGCTGTGGTCCCTGGAGCGATGACTTCTGTGACGTCACTGAAGTATTCTCATTATCTTATTATTGACTTTTGAATTCCCACAATGTACACAATATCGGTAGCTGTTATTTAACATATGAGTTTATGAATTTTTTTTTTATTGCAACCGATTTAAAATCGTTTAAAAAGTAACCGTATAACAGATCGCCCAGACATTACCAGAGCCATTAGAAAAACTATAGTTCTTTTATATCAAGCACATGTATTATAACTACAGTTATCATAGTGCATATGCATTTTATAGACTTTAAAGAGAATTCTGCTTTTATTCATACGAATGATCTCTAACCAATATTGAGTTTTACACATTGCATTTATGAACAGCGGGTATCTTGCACACTGACCACAGACAATACCGGCAGGAGTATATGCATTCTCTTCCCACAGAGGTTACTCCCTTCAGATTTCCGATCCTATCCTCTGTTGTTTTTCGCTTGAAATTGAGAGCAGAACAAAAGTGCCCTAGTGATGGAAAGCGAAATCTCATACCGTATCCCTGCTCCTTCACCAATGAAAACTCATTTTTCATTGACCGGTCGACCGAGTGACTTCAAAGATCCAACCATTTAATCTGAAGGGTCTTGCTCATTAGCATATGTCATTCGAATATGTCTGATATGTAACGCAAATGAACTGTTTTTGGTATTTGTCTCTGATTTGGTCTTCTTTTATTTATGTTTATGATCAATAGTTTTCACAAAATCAAATAGCATATTTCGATGAAAACACACGAAACGAGAAACGAGAGCCTTACGTTTATTTTATCATTATGACGTGTCGTTGGCAAATGCCACTTTTACAACGACGTCGCTGATTGCACAACTAGATTCAATTGCAACCAATCAGGACACTCGCTTTCTGCCCCTCACAATTTTATGTAATTCTTTTTATATATAAATGTTATTTAATCTTGGGTGCAAAATGTCTTAACATACTGAAACTTGCTTCTATTTTCTCTAAACTTTGGTCATACTGACATTAGCCATGCCGTTTAGGGCGTTAGCTGTACATTTCAGCGAGATGCACGTGCGTTTCCATTGACAATACCGTCATTTTTGCCATATAAATTAGATGTCAAGCCCCGAACATCGGTAACCATAGAACGCAGCCCGTACCAGGGATTTGCTACAGAGGAGGCCGTATTTGGGTTGTGCGTTTCCACACACAAACTTGTACAGCTGACAGTATTTGTTTAGAAATTTTATGAAATCGTATCCATTTACACTCGACCGTAAGTGGGGTAAGTTCGCCTCGTTAGGGCCCCAGGGGAAAACTGAAGGGTATCATTCGATACACTTAGTAAAGTATGGGTATATCTCTCACATAAACAGGTTTACAGCCTCTAATGTGCTGCGAAGTTCAAAGCTCCGCACAGTACAGCATTGCCCAGAGCCGAGAAGCCTCGCTGCAAGTCGGCTCGCTCTCTTCCCAAATGGTTCTCAATGACATGTCGACGCAGTGTCTCTTTAAAACCGCTGTATCACATCGATCGTTCTTACTTTAAATAAATTGCTCTCAAACTAGAGTTACCAATGGCTAAATAATACTCCTGAATCAATATAAAGAGTTTTAAAGCGGTTGAACATGGTTCGGCTAAGCCACGCTAGTCTATTTCCCTTCGAACGGCCATTTTGAATTGTTCACATTAAAATGGCCATACGAAGGTAGCTCCTCGGAAGAAAAGTCCCGGAGGAAAAGTCCTATATTTGCCTAGGAAAAAAAGTCCTCCGGAAAGAAAGTCCTATTAGTAATTTTAGGTGACATATCTAAGAAAAACATATATCCTATACAGACTAAACGTTTCAAAAGTATAGTACTATAGTATTACTATATACTGTTACAAAATTGTTTGTGTATATACTCTATATTTGTCAAAAACCCACCCTTCAAAGTATTGGCGATTCGGTACTCAGAAAAAAAGTAACTTTTTTCTTACATTCCTGTGATTCACCGAGCTAAATTTACATTTTAATTTTCAACTACTTTGACTCGCTCAGTTAAGTTCACATTCTATTTATCTGCTAAACTCACAACTTCTCAAACTTAATCTTAAAGGCGCTGTAGCACGTTTTTTGCAAAAATTATTTTTTCAAATTTCCTATTTATAATGATAGTTTATGTCATTTAAATTAACTTTAGAGGGTAAAACATCTTATTACACAAACCAATTATCTGTAGTGGTAAAAACGTTGTTGCGTATAAAGCAACAATTGCATGGCGGCCATTTTATTGTGAACACAATTTATTATTTTGAATGACAAAAACGATTTCCATGGCTTTACTGAGCCATGTACACTCATTTTAAACTTTATTTTCGGAAGAGAGAAGGATGTTTTACTATTGGTGAAATTATTTTTCAAATACATTTCATCAACTTTTTTGAGCGAAAAAACGTGCTACTGCTCGTTTAAACTAAATCCTGTAGTAAATTAATAGATTAGAAAATATATCAAATAATCCTTCTTGGATAACTCAAGTATTTTAATCCATGTGACACCATGTCTTTAAGTCATAATACACAAACAATTATTTGATGTTAATACCAATTAAATCTGTTTTCAAAAGAATATCATATATATCATAATCATAATCATAAATCATAATTCTAAATATGGCACCAAGATGAAATGTTCAACCATCTTGCTGTCTGAGCTCTAAAAATATCCTGAGACCTACAAATCTAACTCTCACACTGAAGAGTTTCACAAAATTGTCGCTTTATACACCGCATCATATTCTTCCAATATGCATAATCGTTTTCTATGAATACGGCTCATTGGTTCGTGTAATGAGATGTTTTACCCAACATTGTTGTATAAACTGCAAAATGAAATTGCATATGCCAAATACGTGCTACAGCGCCTTTAAGATGTGCAATGTCAATGATATAAATGAATAAATGATGATTATTCTCGTTGGCTAGCAAAACATATAATAATGATTCTGTCAATATTAAGTCTCCCTCCATCACTGTCGTCATTATTGTAAGTATGTACTGAAGGTGGGGTACATCAATAAAAAAAAGTTTCTCTTGATATCCGAAAATAAATAAGGTATATTTTAATACAACTGTTTCAATTGTTCTCTCTAACTTTCTGAGACTCGTGTCTCTCTCAGTGTTTAAAGGGGCAGTAGCACGTTTTTTCGCTGAAATAAGTTGATGAAATGTATTTGCAAAATAATGTCATAAAATAGTAAACCACCCTTCTCTCTTCGGATAATCAAGTTAAAAATGAGTGTATATGGTTTCGTAAAGCCATGGGGATCGTTTTTGTCATTCGAAATAATAAATTGTGTTCACAATAAAATTGCTGCCATGCAATTTTTGCTTTATACGCAACACCGTTATTACAACTACGGATAATTGGTTTGTGTTATAAGATGTTTTAACCTCTAAAGTAAATAAAGATAACGTATACTATCATTTCAATGGGAAATTTGAAAAAATAAAATTTGCAAAAAACGTGCTACTGCCCCTTTAATCTCAATCCCAAATAGGAACATGTGTAGATGTTTAATGATAAGTGCCCTTCAGCACCTTATTAATCCTGCATGGGTTGGTCTTAGCATTGTCGATGAAATGTATCTCTGGACCTTAACAAAATACAAACCCTTTCTGTTGAAATTTGAAATCGCTGCAAGTAAAATCAAGTATATTTAACAAATAAATTGTCAGAAATAGTTAAACTAGTCCTAGAACAATAACTGTCGTCTCTGTCACTTTCACTGACAGGTATGCAACGCTTGTACGGTCCCCTCTACGGTTCCGTACATAAGTGATAACGCGAATCTTGAAAAAAACAATGTTACTGGAGCAAAACACTGAGGACTAAAGGTGACCACGTTTTGATGAAACAGTTGTCATATTTTGAAGAACATGTGAATGGCTGTTTACCCATCAGAGACTTCGTTATAACGAGGGGCAAATGGCAGGGAAGGGACATAGGACCTGTTTACATGCCACCAAACATTGATATGAGATATGTTTATATAAGTAAATTTATTAATATTAGTAAATTGGCCATGTGAACGCATTTACCTTTACAGCCAAATATAAGTTTATCAAAAGTAAATTTACTTATGAGAAAAATGTGCCTATGTAGGTATTTGTGGCATGTGAACGCGAAACGCCTTTGATCATGTGAGCAAATTGGCTTTCTTCACACTGGGGAACTACACCTAGTCGCACAGGGAAGGTTTAGGGGGACTCGTACTAAACTCACGGGCAAGGGAAACCCTACCAGGTATTTTAATCTAGATTGAAGAATAAATAAAGAAGTCAGATTAAAAAACAAAATGTTTATTCAAAAAGAACATGTGCCGATATCATATTCATAAAAAATGCAACCAATCAGCTTCCGGTATCAATCACATCACAGTCTCCGATATTCGTCCGTGGGTCAAACAGTCCAAGTTCACAGTTATGACTGATCCCGGTGCAGGGAAATCCAGGCTCAATGTAACGAGAACAGTTCACACTAATAACGTGTTTGGCCTCCCCTTGCCATGATACACGCAGTGAGCCTCCGACGCATGGAGAAAATCAAACGCCTGACGTCATTACGTGGAATGCGCTGCCATTTTTCTTGGAGAACTTGGACAAGTTGCAGGCGGTTATGTGGAGGTGGTCGTCGTTGGCGAATACGACGATCCATAGCGTCCCAAAGATGTTCGATCGGTGACATGTCAGGCGAGCATGCTGGCCTAGGCAAAACGTTGATGTTGTTGTTAGGAAGAAAGTGTTGAGTAACTCGAGCTGTGGGCGGTCTGGCATTGTCTTGTTGAAAGATCACACCTTGTGCCTGTTGTCGAATAAAGGGACAGACGACGGGACGGATAATGTCATCGACGTAACGCTGAGCCGTTAGATTTCCATTCACGATAATCAGCGGCGTCTTCTCCTCACCAAGTATGCCTCCCCAAACCATGACACTTCCTCCCCCTTAGGGCACCACTTCCTGAACGCAACATGCAGCTGTTCTCTCTCCCCGACGGCGATAAACCCGCACTCTTCCATCTGCTTTGAAGAGACAGAACCGACTTTCGTCAGAGAAAAGCACCCTCTGCCACTGACGACGCTGCTAACGTAACACGTACCGTCCTTGCCCATCTCAGTCTTCGTTGGCGATGTTCGTCTGTCAATCGCTGTCCCCGCAACGGTCTGTATGCCCTGATGCCATGGGACCTTAGACGTCTGGAGACTTTGCGTCTGCTTACCCGGTGGCCCAGGGCATTTGACGCCTTTGACGCCTTTGACGTCACAGTCAAGAAGCGGTTCCTGAGGTGTAACGTGCGCAGGTATCGGTCCTCCTGGTGGGTTGTGACTCTTGGTCGGCTTGATCTTGGCTTGTCTGAGGTCTGTCCGGAATGACGATAGCGCTGCATTAGTCTTGTGACAGTTGTGCGGTGACAGCCAAACGTTCTTGCAACATGGGCGTCGGTTGCTCCCATTTCAATCATCCCAATTGCTCGCTCACGTTCGTGTAAAGTTATTCTTGCCATTCTTTAAATGTTTATTTTTTAACAAAGTGGGTGTCTAACAACCAATTCGCATTGGTTTTATACCCGTCGGGCATGGGTCTTGTTTGCTTTGCATGAAAAAGGCGAAAACCACAATTTGGGAAAATTTGGGAAAATCATGCGTTTGATACCACATGAAACAATCATTGTTGTGTTTGGGCGATGTGTTTTCATTTGGTTGGGTTTGAATCTGAGTTTGATTTTTTTCGTAATTTCAAATCTAAAGTGGTGGCGTTTCTTTAGCCCGTGAGTTTATAATCTATACGCTTACATTTATCTGAACCAAATTGCTGAAATACCTCTGACCAATGTTCTTGGGAATTGTATTCATAATATGTCTTTGTTCCCTGAAAATTTTCAGGATTTCATTGATAATCTGTATTAATTTTGAATGCTTGTCTTTTGTGACTATTTACGCCCCCTCTTTCGTTGATGAAAGAGAATGCATTTCTCATTTAGTTTCAAGTTAAAATATATTATATATTAATATTTGTGTGGTGTTAATATTTGTGTGGTGTTAATATTTCTAACTAATATTAGTTATTTTTTACTTATGGATCATTTTAATGTTTGAAAAGTAACGTGTCTACGTTTTGTAATAAGTAAAATGGAGAATAGAATAGTAGAATAGATTTTTCACATATATGTACAATAATGTATGAAAGAACGTTTACTGCAAAACAAAATGTTCAACTTTTAATCATAATAACATTCTCTCCCCGCAGAGGTTACTCCCTTCAGATTTCCGATCCTAATCTCTTTTCTTTTTCGGTTGAATTCGAGGGCAGTGTCCTGATTGGTTGCATTTGAATCTAGTTGTGCAATCAGCACACGTCATTATGATAAAATAAACGTAGGATAAAGTTTTCTCGTTTAATTTGTTTTCCTCGACATATGCTATTTGCTTATGTGAAAACTATTGATCATAAACATGCTTATAAATAAAGAAGACCAAATTAGAGAAATATGCCAAAAAATGTTCATTCGTGTTACTTACATCAGACATATGCTAATGAGCAAGACCCTTAAGAGTAAAATGCCTAGATCTTTGACGTCACTCGGTCGAGTCGAGTAATTTCTGTGGGAAGATAATGTCATAATAAATGGAAACTTTCTGGAACGTCCTCTACCTCCAAGTCGCCGAAATGCACTCTTTATGGTCATACGCCTTGGTGAGAGTGAGGTTAACTCTGCGTGTCCCACTCCATGATCTGCGTCTGAGACAATTTGACGGGGAAAAATCTTCGATTTCAGCTCGCTTATCTAAGGAAATCGCCATTTTGCGGAAAAATCTTCGATTTCAGCTCGCATATCCATTTTGAAAACCAATCTGTGATTGACTAAATTTTATCGCCAACAGGGCGAGAAAATTATTTGATTGGCTTGAACATAGTCGCCTCGCGAAGGTATAAGCTGCCTTTGCACCCAGGGTATGAAAATTGCATTAGCATACGTTATACCCTTAGACAGGATGAGGTTTTAGGGGGGAGACTGCGTGAGCTAGCAAAGCAATGGGCATGTGAACTCTCTATTATGAGTCGTCAATTTCTCTGAACCAAAAGCTCCCTTTCTCTTTAGTTTGTCAACATTTGACTTTTCAGCACATTTTTAAAAAACACATGTAATGCAAACTACGTTTTATATTGTTTAAAGGTGAACTAAAAGTATTCTTCACAAGGCAGAACAAAACCATCCAGTATTAAGACTATAAATATCAAAGCTAATACTGACGGAGATATAAAGACCAGACACATAAAATGCACAACTAGTCCATCAAATTGATACGATCTATGAATATCAAATGTCTTATAAAATTTGATTGCAGACTGCAGACTGCAGACGGTTTGAAATATCTGCATAAGGTATGCACATTAGATAATAACTGAACAATTTAATCAGGGCACATCATAGAACTAAATGGTCATAACAGATCTCTTGTAAGTATTTACAAAAATATGCAATGTAGATACAATTGAGAAATTTTTTAATGACACAAACAAATTAGGTCAGCTGATGAATTATTCACAAAAGAACACATTGGAATGAATACCAGCCATGAATATCTAATGTCTACCAAAAACCTGTTTCAGCTCTCCAATGCAAACACATCATTTATACATGTTTTTAAGAAAGAATGCTTAATTAGTCGAGGACATTAAACTTCTTCAAAAAGCACAACTCAATAACCCATATATATCAAACATCAAATATCAAAAGTTTCGAACAAAAGGTGTCGGAAATATACAATTTTCAAGCATGGATAGGCTAATCGCTTTAATATCCCCACTACTTCGTAGATGGCATATAATGATAAGATTTAATTATTTCTAAATTAGTGTCCAAAAGAAACGACACCACGTCTTTGAGCGGCCATTACAGGAAAACGTAACGACACAGAAATTTAAAATTGCTATTATTCTTTTGAGATTTCGTTCATTTAACATGTGTACAGAATTCATTTCAATCAATACTTTGCATTCATTGGTACAGCTAGGTCTGTACTGACGTGAGGGGTCTGAAAATGAAAATTTCATTCACACAACTGACTGAGACAAATGTTGAAAATGTTCAAAAGAGGCGTCACTAAGTCACATTTGTATTCGGTATGTCTATCTCGAGCGTCAGTAGGGGCAAGTACACGTCTACGGGTTGATGAAGTCAGATGTCGGATGACGTCAGAAGATAATAATAATAATAATGATAAAGTCCATTTCTTCAGCGCCATATCCGTCTACATGTAGTCGCTCATAGCGCCTCCTCACACAGAGCCATAGTCACATCTAAAGAGGTAAGTCTTCAGTTGTGACTTGTAATTGTCCAGAGAAGGAGATTGCCGGATTTCCATTGGTAGAGCATTCCACTGCACAGATGCAGAGTGAGCAAAAGATCTGTTGCCGAATGTTTTACGAGAACTCATAGGGACAGTAAGCTGAAGTCTATATGCTGATCTAAGATCTCGTGTTGGGTGATGTTTGACAAGAAGTTCACTCAGGTAAGAGGGTGCTGTACCATAATAACATTGGTATGCAATGCATAAAACTTTGTATATAACCCTTGATCTTATTGGAAGCCAGTGTAATGACTTTAACAAGGGCGTGACATGTGCACGCTTGTTACGTCTGCATATCATTCTGATGGCAGCATTCTGCACACGTTGCAGTTTGGCACAAAGGTCCTGCCTGATGTTGATCAACAAACTGTTGGCGTAGTCTAACCTGGATAAGATGAGTGATCTGACGAGTTGATGTGCAGCATCACGTGTCAACATGGGTCTTATTTGACTGATATTTCTGATGTGAAAATAGCAAATTTTGCAGATATTGTTCACTTGACACTCCATGCTCAGGTTTTGGTCAATGAGGACTCCGAGATCTTTGACAGTTGTTGACAATGGGATATCAACACCACCGGCAACCAATGATGATTCTGATACCGTCGCAACAGATCGGCTGCTTCCAGTGAGTAAAACCTCAGTCTTATCTGGATTGAGCTTCAAGCGGTTCCCTGTCATCCATGTCTGGACCGTAGATGTGCATAATTGCAGTTCAGTTATCTCCCGTGCTGATTCAGCAGGAGTGAAGGTCTTAACGAGTTGATTGTCGTCAGCGTAGCCATAGCGACAAGTGTCAAAAGTGTCTATCATTTTGCCTAACTGTGAAATATAGATCACAAACAACAGAGGTCCCAAGACAGAACCCTGAGGGACTCCGTAATGAAGGATTGTATAATTGGATTACTCGCCATCAATGGAGACTGCCTGTTTTCTGTTAGACAAATATGAGGTGAACCAGGCAAGTGCAACACCTGTTACACCTTGTTCAGACTCAAGACGGAGTAGCAGCCTGTTATGGTCTATAGTATCGAATGCTGCCGACAGATCAAGGAGAACAAGAAGTCCTACCTTGCCCTTGTCAGCAGCAGTCAACAGATCGTTCATGACTCTAAGAAGACACGTCTCTGTGGAGTGTCGAGGCCTGTACGCTGATTGGTACTTATCAAATAACCCATGCTGTTCCATGTGAGCTATTAGCCTAACTTTCACGGCCTTTTCAAGGATTTTGGACATAAACGCCAAGTTAGACAGAGGTCTATAATTCTTAAGAAGGTTCGAATCCAAAGTCTTCTTCTTCAACAGTGGTCGAACAAGAGCCCTTCTATACTGTTCTGGTACCTTTCCAGACTCAAGACTAAGGTTCACAATCATGGTCAGATAAGCTTTGTAATTCATCAAGGGGGCAATGGGCTGACTTGGTGGACTCAATTTAGAGCAAAAAAGGTCACTAATTCTTCGGTACACACCCTGTCTACCATTGTTTTTGAAGATGCAAAATCGGCTCCCATATGAGAGCATGACCAGTGCTCAGTCTCGCTGTTGCCAACGTTGAATTCGTCTGTTTGTTTACTCGTTGAACGTTTTGTGGTATGGACGACGTGTTCAGATATCATCAGTCTTCAATCTCTTTTACCAAGTTTGTCTGCTAATCATGTGTCTCAGTGACGTCTTTGACGTTAACGTCGTATTTATGAATGGATTTTGGAGATGAAATACCCGGATGTGGCGGTCTTCAATAAGTGTAATCACGTCCTTCTCGACCTGCATGTTGTCCGATCTCTTCCACGTAACCGTTGCGTTAACCTGGTGACTGCTATGCGCGTGCACCGAACCTTCTGGCGTCGTCGGCGTATGAGACTCGCTAAGTGACAATTCCAACGGCTCTCTCACTCTCAATATGTTCTTGTATGCTTTTTGTTGCTGTGATACCAATGTGTATGGTCAGCCTTTTTATACACTTTATCTGCAGTTGCAAACTATGCTACCTAAAATAATGTCATTTTCACAAAGTGCACCATTTCCCCGGATGTGATAAATTAATGTTCTCGGTATTTTTGATTGAATACACTGCATTTGGGATGTGGGATACGCAAAACCATGTGTTCATACGAAGAAAATCACTTTGTAAAAAGATATTTAAAAAAATAGATGGTATCGTTTCTTTTAGACACTAGTTTATATTGCACTTCAATCAAGCTTCAACAAGGAGGATGAGGTAGTTCTTTAAAGGGGCATAATCCTGTTGGTGACGTAACATATATGTCCAATGTTATAATGTGTTTTATTTTATTGAGAATTATCATCTTTAACCGAAGATGACCAGTTGAAAGTAAATCAGTTCAGTATATATATATATATATACGCCTTCAAAGTCGTGGTCATGATCGGAAACCGGACAATGGACCTTTGCTTGCTGCAGCCACTAAGTCAAATGTAATTTTGATAACTTTTATAACATTAAACAAATAAGCGTTATTGGTGTACCATACATTTTCTATCTCATGAGATACACGGATAATAAAATGAAAATGATCATCAAGTTTGCGTATTGCATTGCGGGCTGTTTAAGAGAAATAACAAAATGACACTTTTTTTATAGCAAAAAAAAACAATGGTGAGGAATCTCAATTAGGGAGATCAAAATGCATGAGAATGGTATATAATGAGGATTTGTAATACAATCAATACTTGTTTGCTAAATAAACAATAGCGTGCAGGCTTTATTGAAGATGTAAGTAATACAAATTGATAAAACGAGGGAGGTAATTTGGCTTTATTTCAATTGTAAACAAACAATAATTATCGTCTACAGAATTACTTTCCTTGGTTGGCGACATGTTAAACGTGTTGACATCGAGCTTTCCAGAAATGTCAAATAAGTTGAGAATGAAGACGACTTTCTGAAAGTGCTAACTACTGATGTAAGTTGATACCACATGCTCATACCTACAACATAATATGATATAAACATTGACTTTATTAACGCCGCCTGGAATGTTTTTTCACTGCACGATACTTCAGTTGCTGAGGTCAAGGGTCGTCAACCCGTGCAAGTGTCTTTCAACCGCTACTGCCACTGTTTCTACTTAACCACGTTTTAAGTTACTCTTAAACCTTTAAACATGGGCCCAAAAAAGGATAACAGAACAGAATTGGCTGAAATTCAAAAAATGAGGTCTGAATTAGGTTATTACATTAAAAATGCCTTTCAGACAATAATGGACTCTTCGCTAGACTCTCAAAGAAGAAATAAAAACAGAGATTTGCCATGAAATCGATGTGGACAAAATGTCAAACGACCTCTTCTCCTTAAAATAAGACAGTTCGTTATTCATAAAAGTTATTCAGCGAGTTGGAAACTAAGACGAAACAAGTAGACGAATTGAAAGCCAAACTGGACAACTCATCCAAAATAGCCATATCATCATTCAGTCTGGCTAACCAAAACGAACAATTCTCCCGTAAAAACAACATCAAGCTGTTTAACCTACCAGAAAGTAAGGATGAGAATTTGTCAGAAACTTTCATCACAACTATGAAAGATAAAGGAGGAGTTATTCTATGTGAAACTGACATCCTTGCTATCCACAGGATCGACAAAACTATCATTAAACCTGTGCTAGTGAAAGTATCCTCAATAGCTGTGAAAATGAGGGTTATGAGGGCCAGGAAGCAATGGAAGCAGAACCATTCATTTCGTCTTTCTGATGACGTCACCAAAGCAAATGTTTTGCTCATTAACAGGCTATATGTGCATCCACTTATCGATAGCGCATGGTATTATCGCCTATATAAAATAATGCATTTTTACTTGAAATTATAACAAATGCATATCAATATAAAATGTTCATGAATTGTGAACAGTGCAATAATAATGTAAACGATGGATGAAATATGATGGCATTATGTGAAATATTTATTAATATATAATGTGTGTGATTCAATGTTTTATAATAGTATAAGTAAGAAAAACTTTCTCCATCTCTACAATCTCTACATTCCTGTACAATGACTCACAAGTTACCTTCGTGTAACGGTAGGGGAGGGATAACCATATAAGTATCAGTCAGAGGACGAGAAGCCAGAGTACAGGTAAACCAATGACAATTCTATATAGCACGAATTCCAGGTATGCAAATTTATGCAAATTTAGACTTTATAAACGGGAGATCACAGATTTGCTAGGAGTGCGGCCCATGGGTTTGGTGTGTGATCCAGAACCCTCACCCCTATGTACGGAGATGATTCATAGTAAAAACTTGGATGTGAGAGAACCTCAGTGTTTTATTTTCTTTGAATAAACTCAATCGCCAGAGCTACATCCCGAAAGCTTAAGGCAATAAAAGCTAAAGGCGATATGGTGGAGATGCCGGGGATTCCACAAAACTCCTCAAATTGGATATGGATTCTCATTCAGGAACAGGAAATTGTGAGTACCGTTATTAGAAATATGGGGTACACGATTCTAGATGGCGCTTACATCAACACCCTTAAATCTGCAATCAAACATTTTAACACCTGAGGCCTCTAGCAACGAATTTCAGGAAATAGAAGATGAAGATGTTTTAAGACAGTTTGAGTTAGAAGAAAATGATTTAAGAACGAGAAGTGCAATCATTGATTCGAATTTAGAAGATGACCCTAGAAAGGATGAGCATTTAATACATAGATAGAGAACTTTCAGAATGCCTGATTTTGGTATGAATTTGAACGTTTTTAATGATAAGGACAATTCAGATGCTAGAGTTTGGGTACTACGTTTTAATGGGAGTGCAAATCTAAAACTATGGACCGAGCAGGAGAACATCTCTACGTTTCCTCTCTTTCTTAGAGGAGGAGCAGATGAGTGGTTCTACCACAATGATTTGAGTAGAGCCGCTCGCTTTAGCCAAATAGAAGAAGCATTCTTATCGAGATATAGCCATGACAAGAATAGATTTACCTTGCTAGAAAAATTAAATCAGAGAAAATTAGCTGATGGCGAGGATGTTGAAAGGTACATTTCTGACATTCTCAGCTACGCAGCTAGCCTCAAATTCTAAGATGGAGACACCAGAGACGCGCTCATCAGAGGTCTCTGTGAATCCGTTAAGATATCGGTGCTTCTTAAAGAGCCAGATACCTTACGGGACACTCTGAAATACATACGCCTCGCCAGCGAACTGAGACCAAGCAGGTCAGAAGATATGGCCAGTGCTATAACTCGTCTCACAGAGAGAGTTGCTGACATGCAAGCCTCACTAGCCAGGTCAGTGAGTGCTATGCAGGTGCCGCAATGCCCTGCGTTCAGCCAAAATAGCGGAGCACCTCCGTCCACTGCCCAAAGAACCACTCGTTCACGGGAGCAGTTTAGACAGTGCTACAAGTGCGGGTTTCAATATGATCCCATGCACAAATGTCCTGCAAAGAACGCAAGTGCAATAATTGCGGGCGGACAGGTCTCTTTCAACGTGTTTGTCGAAACCAGGGACAGTCAAGTTACAATACCAATTACCGTAAATGACATGTTTGCCCCACCCAGAAATCAAAATTGTCAAAGAGATCTATCAAATTTTCCAAAACAGTTAACAGTGTTAAGCATAGTAAAAATTATAAAATTTCGCAGATGGAACACAAGGCTAAGGAGTTTGATCAAAACCTTATTCTAATAACCGTTGGAAACAATGACTATGACGCGGTTCTTGACACAGGAGCTTCGGTTTCTGTCATATCTCAAAACTTATTTGAAAAATGGAAGGATAGTAAGCATGTATTCCTTTAACAGTCTGGCATTACAGCAATAACAAGTGTGGATGGGAATAGACTTACCGTGCTTGGAAAAATAACCTTACCCTTTAAGGTAAACAATCTCCAAATGGCTCACACATTCTTTGTTTTTCAAAATTGTCAAATGACATTTACTTGGGACTGGGTTGGCTTAAAGAGCAGGAAGCACATATTGATTTTGAAACTAACACGTTGTCAGTCCAGAATGGTTTGATTGAAATTCCTATAAAAGGTACTGATAAGGAAGTTTATATCAGAGTTGTTAATAAATCAAAGATAACAATACCTGCCAGATCGGAAGCATATGTTTCAATAAAAATTTCACAGAAATATAATGATACTCAAGGCATTTGCGAACCAACTACACTTCTGTCAAAGAAATACAAAATTTGTGGTGCAAAATGTATTATACAGGTAAATCCGGGAGAGTCAGTCTACAGAGTTTTAAATCCAACAAATTCACAGGTAAACATCAAAAGAAATGTTCCAATTGCTTCTTATAGCGTGGTAAATCAAAATCAGGTTATAGGGCAATTAACAGAAACAAATGAAGCTAAAACAACTGACAAAAGCAAACCACACAGCCAGGATTATGTAAGAATTGCTAAGGAAATGGGTTTTGATTTAAAGGATTCTGATTTAACAAATGAGCAAAAACAAACCTTATTACAATTTCTCGGAATTCACAGAACAAATTTCGCTATGGATATGTCAGAATTAGGATTTTGCAAATCGAAAACACATACCATTGAGGTAGGAGACACTAAACCTATAACTCAAAGATTCTATAGAACTAACCCAACTAAAGATTTCGAGATGAAAAAGCAGCTAGATGGAATGTTGAAACATGGTATCATTTCGGAATCTCAAACTCCGTGGTTATCACCAGTTGTCTTAGTACAACAACCAAATAAGTCGCGTCTGGTCTGCGATATGAGACAGATAAATAAAGTGCAAAAAAGTTACAGTTATCCACTACCTCGCATGACAGATGTGATAGATTCCTTGGCTTCATCGAAATCTACCATTTTTTCTACCATTGATTTATATGCAGGATATCACCAGATAGCCATGGACCCACAAAGTAAAAAATACACGGGCATAACAACAAAATTTGGTAATTTTGAATTCAACCGCATGTGCTTTGGTTTGAAAAACGCCCCTCATACTTTCCAAGCTGCTTTGACAGATATACTCAGAGATTTGAATTGGCGTTCTGTACTCATCTACATAGATGACATACTAATTTACAGTCCAGATTTTGAAACGCACATGACGCATCTTTCTCAAGTATTTGACTGTCTAAGCAAAGCAAATTTAAAAGCAAAACCTTCGAAATGCCATTTTGCTAAAAACAAGATTAAATACTTAGGTTTTATCTTCTCAAAAGACGGAGTGGAAGTAGATCAGACAAAAACGGAAGTAGTGACAAATTTTCCAACCCATAAAAACCAGAAGTAATTAAAATGTTTCACAGGACTAGGTACATACTACCGCCGGTACATCAAGGACTACGCAAAACTAGCTTCACCCCTACATGAACTTCTGAAAAAGGATGTTAAGTTTGTCTGGACGGAGAAACAGGATAAGGCCTTCAAGGAAATAAAACGCCGCCTTGTTTCGCCTCCAGTGTTAGCATATCCAGATTTCTCTAGACCGTTCATTCTCTACTGCGATGCTAGTGAAAAAAGCATTTCTGACATATTACACCAAACTAATTTCGGGAAAGAACCATTCGGGAAAGAACACGTCATAGCGTACGGGGGACGCGCTTTGCGCAAGTATGAGCTAAATTTTTCAACAACTGAAAAGGAATGTTTAGCCATGGTTTTCCGAATAAAACACTATAGTGTATATCTCTCAAACAACAAATTCACAGTGGTCACAGATCACAATGCTTTAAAATACTTACATGATAATACTAGTCGGAACTCGCGCCTAGCGAGGTTGTCCTTGTCAATCTCGATTTATGATTTTGATATCAAGTACAAAAAGGGTATTACACACGTAAATGCAGACTCGTTATCGCGAAGACCGTATCCATCCGATTTGACTGCCCAGGCCGAAGACTTATTTGAAAACGTTCTGTCTGTGCCGACCTCTCAGACTAATGAGAATACCATAGAACCAGCAAGTTCTCAGGTTACCACTGACCCGGAAAATGATAAACAACCTCTCGACCAGAAAGAAAGCCCGATACTTAAGTTAGCAAGCATGGTATCCATTAAACCAGTCAATATCTCTAAACTTCAGAGTTCAGATGCTACTTTGGCTCCTCTCATCAAATATCTCAGTGAGGGAGAGATCCCATCTGATGATAAATCAGCACGTAAATTGATCTTAAAATGTCAAGATTACATAATCGAAGATGATGCAACACTGTGGCACTTTTACTATCCGCGTGGGAATTTTCATCGCCGTGACCGCATGATAAAACAATTAGTAATTCCATTTCAACTACAAGACAAGGTTTTGAGATCATTACATGATGAGCTAGCACATCAGGGTCAGGAACGTGTCTATTTCGTGGCGCGGGAACGATTTTACTGGGATACAATGTACAATGACATCGCTTTTTACGTGAAGTCATGCATAAAGTGTCAGACAGGCAAGCGCGACTTCCATGCAAAGAAAGCACATTTAATTCCTTTACCTATCCGATCATTGTTTTACCGAATTCATTGCGATATCTTAGGTCCATTACCAGAGTCGAAAGAAGGTTTCAAATACCTACTTGTGGCAGTATGTGCTTACAGTAAATGGGTAGAGGCTATCCCATTGAAAGACCAAACAGCTGTTGAAGTTGCGAAATCTCTATACCGTACAGTCATAACACGATACGGCACACCTGTACAGATTTGAACAAACAAACTGGCGAGATATCATGCCTGATATCCTCATGGCATTTCGGGCTTATCCGTCAACAATGAGCACGCATTACTCCCTGTATTTTTTACTCTTTGGTAGGGAGATGCGTTTACCATGTGAAACTACACTGATACCAAATGAAACTTTGAATCAAAACGTCAGAGACAGGTTGCATGATTTAACACATGGTTTCGAAATAACTAGAACTCAAGTGAAGAAAAACATTGAACATGCTCAACAGCAGTATAAGAAATACTATGATAGAACAGCTAAGGAACCAGATTTTTGCCATAGGACAGAAAGTGTGGCTACTTTGCTGTATGACCCCAATAGGCAAGAACAGAAAGCTTATCTCGAAATACGTGGGACCGTATTACATTGTAGAAGAGTTGTCAAATTATAATTACAAGCTTAGAAATACCACTGACAACAAATTGTTAAAGGCCCCAGTACATGCAAACAGACTGAAAATGTTTTGGAGTCCAGAGAACCGCCCAACAAATGTACCAGATGACTGATAATCTAAATCCAGAATTAGTGCATGAAGATGATGATATCTCTGATGACACGGACATGACACGAGTGACAGACACTCACAGGTTGACACACAGTCTGACCATGCTGAGAATAAGACTGACACCACAACGGGTGATAATGCAGCTGACACACAAATTGATGACGACGAAACGACTTGTCAATCAAATAATGCGGAAGAAATTTACTATGTGGAAAAGATCTTAGCACACAAAAAGATAAATGGACAGTCATACTATAGAATAAAATGGCTAAATTTTCCACTTAGAGAATCCACATGGGAAATAGAAACAAATATTCCAGATCATATAATACAGGAATATTTCGCTGCTAAAGACTTAAAAGCAAAAGGTTGCAGAAAGAAAACTAGAAAAAGACAAAATAAAAGTGTTCACATAAAGGGATGACACAGATATTATGACCAAATAAGCGAAGAAAAAGCCATATAATAAAACATATATAAGTCATGAAATGTACGGTAATAATTCTCCATGGAATCGCTAAAGCATACATGAAATGCATTATTATCCGAATATCATTTGTCATTAACATAATTTCAAAATTAAATGCGCGCAAACATTAGGAACGTAATATGTATTGACAATGTTTTTCCATAATAGACAGCGATAAATTTTACCGTGCATTACATATAGAAAAGTGACACCTGTCATTTTTTTTGTCAGGTATGAAGATGGCGATCGTGATGATGACGATGATGATGATGATGACAGCTACACAAGCTTCTACTATAATCAGCCAGTTATCGCGTACAGTAAACATGACATGCATATTTACGTTAGCATCGCGATACCAATAGTTAATAATGAACACCGAATGGACGTATATAAGGTTCCAACTTTCCCACTTCCTGTAAACCACACTTCAAAGGACACAACTAAAGTTACCAACGTTCCGTCATATTTAGCAATTTCACCGTTACATGACAAATTTATTGAAATGACAGACTCAGATTTCACCTTATGAACAGGGGAGGGTACTAAACACTGCAATATCTGACTAGCGTCCAGTTATCTAAACAACCCACATGCAGTTTCTCTATGTTTATAAACGATTCTCCAGGTGTTAAACATAGCTGTGTGTTTGCTTACTCAGTAAACGGTATAACTTCTTTCGTCACAGAAACGGAATCGGGAACACTCTTTATTAGTAATGCATCGACAATAATTACAACTTGTAACCAACACATTGAAAAACATGAAGGTTGTATTGCCTGTTATGTAAACGTACCATGTCAATGCGGAGTTTTGATTGACAATTTCGAAGTTTCACCGCGAATAAGAGATTGTCATCAAAACAGGACAATTTCCAAAGCTTATCCGGCAAATTTGCAACTGCTATCACATTTTTTCTCTGATGAACAATTAAGAAATATTTCAGGAAACAGTCAGCTTCAAGAAATATTAAAATTTCAAATTCCAGATATCACAATTAAGACACATGAATTTTCAAAAATCATGAAAAAGGACAAAGACATAAAGGTCAACTTAGGAATTATAGCTAAGAAAGCTAAGTTAGCGGAAAACGTTTATCCTTCTCTGGCCGATCAAATGAATTTTGACAACACAATAGACGAAGATGGTATTTTTTTCCTACAAAGATATTAGCTATAACTTCATTTGTCTTATCGGTCATGTCTATATCGATAGCGGCACTAATTTTCTTCAAAGTTAGGTCAATTGCTTTAACAATTGCCCTCTTAGCACATGCTCCGACGTCTAAAACACAACTAATATACGAGATACAAACACCACAAACAACGGCTTAAACCAGTGAGACTTGGCTCTCTATTGATTTTCAACCTGTCATTAATTTGGAAATAATACTGCTTCCGCTCCTTATACTTGTGATACTGATCATGATGTTAAGAATTCCCATCTACAACTTTAGATCTTGCCCCCATTACCTATCATTTACGGCTGATTCCGAAATTAAACATATTGAATTATTAAGAAATAGCATGTCAGCGTGTATGTATCTTGACTGGACAAATCCAAAAGTAAAACAAGGGAAAATTGTTCACAATGTGAATAATAACATTCACATTTCTCTTTACAAATATCTCTGTCTCAAGAAGTTACTTCTCACGCCGTATATATACGTATCATCTTTATTATCTATATAGCGATATTGTATACCCAATAGACGTGGAAACAGACAAGCAAGCACAACCTCTACCATTAATAAGCCATAAATCAACACCACTGTATCCTGATCTAAATCAAGATAGTTATAAATAAATATATGTATCGATGCTCAAAATAATAGGGGAAAGGATTTGAGAAAGTGTAAATTAAAGCATTCATAATTTTGAATTATATCACTCAAGCTCTCTACTATCTCATATTACTTATGATTATGGCCAAAGGTAGCTACGAACATTACTGGTGAAGGGATTGTAGAACGTGTACACCCTAAGGACTATGGTACTCACAAGAGAATTGTCCAAATGAAGAGACTATGATAAAAAGAAGAAACATTACAAGCTATGTTAGCGACGGATTCGCATGTGTGCAGCTGATGACATCGTGTGGAATACAAAAGTAGGACAATGCAACGAAAAGTGTTGAGTGTGTCAGACAAATGTCAAAGTCAACAAATGGATTAACTTGCAGATATGCAAGTGCTGTTTCTGTGGTGGAAGGCAAAACATATATGCAGTGAAACATTACTAGTTGTACAATACACAACTAGTCTTTTGTATGGAAACCGTGTATGTTGTGTGTAACAATATAATGGCTTATTATCGTTGTGATTCACAATGTTTAAGGGAAAATCTTTGTCCCTACAGAATAAAACTGTTTCATGATGACAAGTTACCCCTTCATCATGCGAACGTTCATGGTGACTGACTTCTGTTGCAGTGGATTGTTTTCATATCCGTGTTGTGAATATAGACATAGAGCAGCAGATCTTGCGTGCAGTGAGATGACAATTCATTATAATGTGTGGATGCATATATACAAACTATAATGTGTTCTGTGACATTCATAATCTCGATTCACAGAAACGGACTTGCATGTGCATGTTGTATTTACTGATAAATCGGAAGATTTATCTCTTTTCACCGGGGGCATATCGCCTATATAAAATAATGCATTTTTACTTGAAATTATAACAAATGCATATCAATATAAAATGTTCATGAATTATGAACAGTGCAATAATAATGTAAACGATGGATGAAATATGATGGAATTATGTTAAATATTTACCTCAGTGTTTTGTCTTCTTTGAATAAACTCAATCGCCAGAGCTACATCCCCAGCTTAAGGCAATAAAAGCTTAAGGCGATAGTATTACAACGGCAGGGTGTACGGCCAAAACAATCAGGGGAAAAAGTTTATGTGTTATCCCTACGACGACATAGACGCCGTTCTTAAGCGATAACGAAGAAGTGATGATCTCATTCTCACACACTCCTATTTCTTTTTAAGGACAGTTAATACGAATGCATGTGAACCCAGCTGTACATTCCCTCCTCCAAATGAGACATGAGAATGTGCAAGATGGATGTACTCATATATACACCAAGATACGAGTGGTTACCATCTCTGTGTTAATTCTAACTCTAATATCTACTCTATAATGAGTTGCTACATTACATCTCCTTATCAATTCTATGTTAACTGTACTCTGTATGAAATGTCACAGTTAACAAGAATACATGACCACTGATTTAAAAAAAAACCCTGCCTAATCATTTTTTGAAGATCCAGTGAATTTGTTTATCATTTAAGGATGTTCGCTCCTCAAATTTCTAGAATTAAACTTTTTTCTAACTAGTATTTTTTAAAAGTGTATCATTGAAAAAAAATAGGGGGTTAGTGTTGGTTTTTCTGAGATACGACGCTTTAAAGATCGTGGGGGTAAACTAAAGTTTAACATGGACGTCTATGAGAAATTTTGCTTGTTTTTTTCTTAAATAATTTTTTTCATTATTTCTAGTATCAAACTTTTAAATTTTTTAAAATATGTTGGTAAAGATACATTTTGCTACTCAAATCAATAAAGAAAACCATATGGATTACCATATGGAACCACTGGATTACACACATTTTACACAAAAGTCAAGCTTTTTGTAGCTGGTAAAGTGTTTGATGCATTGGCATTAAGATTTTTTCACAAAAACTTGATATTTAATCATTTTCCCACATCTCAACTGGTTTCACATAGTAACTGTAGCTAGTGTAATTGCCTTTTAAAATTGAAAATTGATGAGTCAGCAAGTTGTGAAAAAAGAATTAAATATCCCCAAACTAGAGTTTTTATTCCTTTCTAAGTTATTTAATACCTTTAAAATAATTTAAGAAATGATAACAATGATCCCAAAGATAAATCTGATCATGCTTTGTGAGAAAAATAGCCATTGGCTCTGTAGTTCATCAGGTTTTATAAAATACCTCATCATCATCAAAAACTGTGTTTGACCATGTTATATACAAGCGAAGTAGATTGGTGACTTCATAATCTGTCTTAATTTGGAGATGATGGACACATCAGCTAATTTCTTGCAATTATTTTCTCAATATGAGCGACAGCAATGGCCATGTACGTCCCAAATCCTAGATACATTGACTGACTGTCTGTCAACCTTACCTCTAGACTGCCTTCTATTTTGTTTGTGTACGATTTTTTTGTCTGCATTTTTAAAGATTTTTTAAAAACCTGCTTTTACAGATTTATTTTTGACGATGCAGTCTTAAGTAACTTGTCAACTTTTCTTAAAGCATTTTACGAATGCTTCAGATTATCATAAATCCTGTTGGCAGGAGTCACTACAAGTACACGCCCTTTATGTTTACTCTTTGATTTATAATAGTAAGATGTTAGCAAAGTCTGCTACCTCTCTCTTTTATGAGTTATATTGACAAGCCGATGACATAATTTCCCTTTTCAATATCATTCTCGAAAAATTGCTTTCAGTTTCTCTCTTTTATCTCCCCACAGAAATCGTAAAACCTATTTTAATATACTCGGACTAATCATGTACTGTCCCCACAAGAAGACTAATCAATCTCCCTTTTCTCGCACCCTATATTATCCATACTCAGTTAATACTCACCCATACTACACTCTTACTCATTTACGTGTAGGATACAACACGATACAGAGGTTATGCTCGGGATTGTAAAACCCGAGCTAAGAAAGCTGAGCGGGAAGTAAGACCGAAAGCGAAGCTTGAGGTTTTCAATCCCAAGCATAACCGAGGTAGAGTGTTTTATCTAACTTAGATACCGTAAAATATAAATGTGATGTTATCGTATATTGAGGTTTTCTTACAGCAGAAGAATGAGCGGTAGTGTTTTTTAAAAATGTGTATAACTGTCAAATGTCAAGATTTACATTTTCTTATGTTTGATTCACAAATTCTGCGTTATAAAGAGTATGTCTCCCGGACTAGAGTTATATAGAGGCAGAGACTGTAAATAGAGGAAAGCCACACAGTTCTTCCGGCTTCCTCGGTAGCGTGGAGGTAGACCGTCCGGTTTAAAGAGCAACGGGTATCGAGTTCGATTCCCGTCATCTACACTCTGAAAAAGTTATCTTTGTATACTTTTCGATAATAATTGTTATGAATTGAGTTGTGAAAAAAATCTCAGTCTCATTTAAGGTATTACTATCAAAAGTAAAAACTTACTTTCACAATAAAAACCTCATTCGTGGTTATTATCAGAAAAAATACCGACTGAAATAATAGTGAGGGGTTATTACGAGAAAACAAGATATACCTACGAAACAATAGACAACATCCCTGATAGGTTTCTAAAGTACACTACCACTGCATGCACATTTCCCAGTGTTTCTATACTATATACTTCTGATAAATATGGCTGATTTTGCAATTTTTTCAATGAATGCTCGGGGTCTCCAGTCGGATGCTTTGAAGAGAAGAGACTTATTTAAGTTCCTTAAAAATAAGACATCCTCCATCATATTTCTACAAGAAACTCACAGCACAAGTTGTGGATTTCGCGCGTACTTTTCACATGGTACAAGTAATAGTGGCAGCATTATGATATTAATAAAAAAACAAAACAATTTCGAGTATCACGTGCATGAAATAATAAAGGATGAAAACAGCCGATTTATTATTTTAGACATCGACATTGAAGGTACGCGCGTATCTATCGTAAATCTTTTTGGTCCGAATCCCGACACACCAGAATTCTTTATACACCTCTCAGAATTGGTCAAACTTCCAGGAAGCCCAATCCTCGCTGGGGAGTGGAACGTTGTCCAAAATTATGAACTTGATACATTCAATTACAAACATAGAAATGATTTACAAGCCCGCACACTGCCATTAAACAAATGTCAAATACATTATAACTAGTTGATCCATGGAGATTCCATAACCCGGATAAAGTTCAGTTCACATGGAGACAAAAAAACCTATTAAACAAAGTACTCTTGACTATTTCCTTCTATCAGAAGACCTGTTACCAATAGTTTTAAAAAGTAGTATAGGAATAAGTTATAAATCTGACCACTCGTATATATCGCTTGAAATATCTTTCAAACCTATGGAACGAGGGCTGGGTTTCTGGAAATTTAATTCTTCACTATTACATGATACCCAATATGTACAATTAGTTAAAGATACAATCGTTGAAACTGTTGATGAATGTTATGACTCCATCAGATTTAGAGAGTACTCAATTTACAGTAAACAACCAATCATTTTTTTAATTATTGAAAATGAAAATTCGGGGAGAATCCATAACATATTCTATTAAAAGGAATAAGGGGAATATAGAAAAAGCTCTAAAAAAGTGTATCCACGAATTTTAATCTAAACTTGATGAATCTAAATAATGATGAATAAAATAAATTAGAATCAAGTAAAAACATCCAAGAAAACCTCAAAACCGAAAAAATAAAAGGAATAATATTCAGAAGTAAGGCGAAATGGTCAGAAGATGGAGAAAAAAATACAGAATATTTTCTAAATCTTGAGAAAAGAAATTACATGAATAAAAATATGTCAGAGCTTATAGTTGAAAGCAATGCAATTTTAACCTCTAAATAAGACATTTTAAGGAATTGGCGAGATTCTATCAACGACTCTATTCCACAAATCATAACCCAAATTTGGCTGACGGTCTCCACAATTTTGCAAATATCGACACGAAGCTTTTCTGATGACCAAAGAAAATTATGTGAAGGAAATGTAACTTCAGATGAATGGTATTGAGAAGAAAATGGAAAATAAAAAGAGCCCTGGATTAGATGGATTCACTGCTGAGTTCTATAACATTATTTGGAAAGATATAAAATCGCCTTTGCTGCGTTCAAAATACGAATATAAACATGCATCCTTTTCGGAATTTCAAAGGCAAGGTATAATAACTTTTGTACCTAAAGACGGCCGTGATCGTAGATGTTTAAAAAAATTGGTCCTATAACGCTTCTTAATTTCGACTATAAGATATTACGTCTCCAGAGACGTCACACCACTATACCATTATACTCAATAATTCCTATGTGGATGTATTATCCCGTGGATTATCACTTAATCCCCGGGATTCTAACGTCATTTCCCTCTACCCAGGGCAATTATCTTAATAATGCCACTCTTCAAATATACTAGTATATATGAATTTAATACTGAAATGTTAAGTTTAAGATGAAAGTTAGTGTATGTTATTTCTGTCTGTCTGTATGTTATTTCTAACTCTATTGGAAAACAACTGTCAATTCAAAGATCAATATCCAAATGTTTTTTTGCAATAACCCGTCTCGAACCACAACCCGAAACCTCAATGCTCCTGCACACCAAGCGCAGCAATGAAACCACTGTGCTACAGGGACTAGGCTGATGAGGTTGTTACCTGAATTCCCTTTATACCCTACTGCCTTTCACCAAGGGGATATTTTACGGACGACTCCTTAATTTTTCGCACTATCACTTAGAATAGATTTAACATAAAATTTAACCACGGGGTCGGTTTGTAAGCTTGATAAAACCATACCCTCGGGATAAACACTCGGGGCTGACGCCCCTCGTGTGGATCCCTCGGGTTGTGCGTTTTAAATCTCATAATTATATATAAACACCCTATACGTTTCAGGAGTTATAGCTAACAGAATGAAACATGTTCTACCGGATATCATTAGTGAAACCCAAACAGGATTTCTAAAAATAGATCTATTTCAGAAAATACTGACTATTGTATGATTTAATCAATCACTGTGAAGGAAATAAAATACCAGGTTTATTGGTTACTGTAGATTTTGAAAAAGCGTTTGATACCATTGAATGGAACTTTATTGACATAGCATTAGAAACATTTAATTTTGGCAATAGTACAAGTGCAGTATTAAATGCAGGCATTGTTTCTGACTACTTTAGGTTGGGAAGAGGCTGTAGACAAGGGGATCCAGTGTCCCCATATATTTTTTATCATCTTTGCCGAGGAATAGACATCAAGGTAGTAGATTTTTGCATTTTCCAATATGCAGACGACACGAATTTCACGCTTGATGGCTCGGAAACAAGTTTATCGGAACTGATTGATATTCTCAGAAAATTTGATACATGCTCAAGTCTAAATATACGTTATGATAAAAGCGTGATGATATGGATAGGATCTAAAAAGAAAAGTTTTGAAAAAAACTTTGTCCACACATTCCAAAAGAGCCATTTAAAATGATGACTTCCGTCAAACTTAAGTTGATTAAACGACTACCAACAGAAGGCCTCTTGCAAACGCTTTCAAAATGATCTTTTTATCCGTGTAGCGATCTTTCTGTATTTAACTTTCAAAAAAGAGCTTCAGCTTAAACCAGCAAAAACATTAACAACTTATTTCGGAGAGATGTAATTTCAAGCTATGTAGACTTACACTGTGATGATATAACTAATCCCAGTGAATTCCTTCAAACATGTCAAATGCCTGTAATGAAGTTTATTCCTGAAAAAGACATACGGTAGTTTTTTAGATGGCATGAAAAAGGTTTAACACACGTATACAAAATCTTTGCAATAAGAGGTAAAATAAAATATTATAAAGAATTAAAATGTGAATTCAAAATCCGTGATACATACATTCTTTATTTCAAGTTGCTCAAACATCTTTCACAAGAATGGATTTAGATTATCAAAAATCTTAACCAACATGTTCCCCTTACTACAAACTGCGTATACTTAATTCATATGATTGTAAATTTACTTACAACTTACTGTGTGAACAAAATAAGATTTCGCTCGAAAGGTTGTGCAATAAATTGGAAAATTGAAATTTTTTTATTACGCAAGATCATTTATCTAAATGCTTTGCAATCAATCAGAAATCAACTATTGATAATCCAACTCGAAATTTTCAATACAGATTACTTCACCGGATAACACCAACACAATCCTTCCTTTATAAGATAGGACTAAGTGATGATCAATATTTTTCTTTTTGTGAAACAGAAATTTAAACTCTCGAACAATTATTTTTCGAATGTTCCAAAGTAAAAAATCTAATCAATAATTTCCTTCAATGCTTTGAAAATAAGACACAAAATTCACAAAACTTCTCATTCTTTCTACTTGGAGACCCCAATGGAAGCATTTTAATAAACCACCTGTTTACTATCCTAAAGATGTAAATATACAAATGTAAACATGAATTGGCAGAGTTAATTTTTTATCACGCTTTTCAGATAATAAAAGTTATCTACAATATAGAAAAATATATATTTGGCAGAGATGATGAAACGTTTATTAGAAAATGTTTCGGCTGTTTCTCAACATAATCTATTATCTCACTCTCTCGTCTCTCTCTTTACCTCTATATCTATCTTTATCTCTATCTTCTCTCTCATTTACTTTATACACCTCCCTTTTTCCCCATAATCATTCCTTAACATTGCAAAATTAAGTCTTATACCCAATATTTTCCTAGAAGATGGAAATACAATGCCCCCACCACGTGGTATCGCAATAATATTGTAAAATCGTGGTTTGATTTTTTTTTTATCGTGTATAATCGTGTATTTTCAAATTAAAGAAGTTGTTATCCAGAAAAGCTTCCTTTTCGTATGCATGTCGCTTCTAAATGCCCTTACAAATGTTATTTTATTGAATGAAAGGAAATGAATGTGTACTTTTCTGTATGAATTAAACAAGAAAATGGGAATATTAGTCGTAGAAGGAAGCTAAATGTGCTCATCATATTGCATGTTTAAACATCAGATCTCGTCTTTAAATGTCTAAATACTAATTTAGCTTTTTTTCATTTGAATTATTAAGTTTGTGCTTTTACTTAAAACTATAACGCTTGGTAATGATGGATGTGTTATAGGCCATTCTAGTTTCATCCATGGAAGGAAATATTGATCATTCTTTAACATTCACATTCAAGTTTCTAATTTATTAATTGAATAATAAAGAAGTATCTCTGACAAAACGTTTCAAGATTTAAACAGCCCCGTGCTGTATTCAGAAACATATGAACAGTAAGCTCGGAAGACACGGCTCTACATAGACATGGCTAGTCGCATCTCTCCATGGCTTTGGAATCAAGTTTATATGATGGGTATTGTCGTTTTGTACTTAGTTGATTTCACAGCCTCAAACCAGATGAACACATTAACATTTCAATACCACAAAGACGCTTCCCTGAACACATCGAGCAATCTGTTTCTGACTAATATAACTTGTAAAACAGCTATCCAGTGCGCTGTAGGATGTATGAGTACCCCGGGATGTGTCCTTGCAGATCTTGATTCTGGGAAACTGTACAAAGAGGGTGGAAGGAACCTCAATACCAGCCTGGTAAGGAACTATGTTGTGGCTCTTAGCAGGAATAGTGATACAACAGTTGCAAAACCCAAAGGTTTGTCATGGATTCTTACATTTAACAGAGGAGGAAGAGAAGGGACCAGGGAATTTCTGAACATCTCAATGACATCCAATGAGACCGTGACGACTGGACTTTCCATCACAGGAAACATCGTTTCAATGATTTATGATCAAGCAACAAATACTCTTTATTGGTGTGAAGCAAGAGGATTTTTTACTCAAATCATGAACATCAAGTCATCAAGGAAACGAATAAGTTCGAGCTTTAGCATACAACTGGCCGTGAGCAGGGATGGACTGTTTATTCTTGTGATGGGGGAAAATGAGAGAAATGAGAGAATTTATAACATAGACAGATACAAGACGGGGGTGAAGAAGTATGAGAAGAAGTGGCATAAGATAGAAAAGAGTATAGGTCGATATCTAACTGTAGAAGGGAATATGATCTGCTGGATTTGCCGTAATTACAGAGCTCAGCAAAGTATGGTAGAATGTCTTGACATCCCATCAAAACACAGATTAATAAAACATACCCGTCCTAGAGCAATATACGGAATATCACTGATAGCAACCACCAAGACGTCAATATTTGTGTGGACTGAGAAGATAAGACCAAACATATACATAATCAGAGTGACCAAGTTTGATGATGAAAGAAAGGTTGTTTGTGAAACAAGCAGTTCCGAATTTAAAGATCTCCAATCAAGTACCTTGATGGGGACCTTATCTTCTATACATTCCGGAGATCAAATAGAGTGGAAGCAAGACAAATAAACAAGAATGGCACTGTTGGCATGAAAGTGTTCTCAACAGAGTATCTCACTTCTTTCAGAGAAACACGTTCGTCAGCGATATTAGTCTTAACAAAATAAAAAGACATTAATTTGTAGATTAAAATTTCCGTTAAGATAGTATCACGTGTATTCTCACATATCGTATTAGCATTTTCAGAAGGTTATAACAGTTATGAATATGTATTTTATACCTATTTAAAGATACATGTTTCCATGTTCTTGAAATGGGTTAAAGTTGTTACCAGGGAGATGTTTCCTGAAAACAAGCATATTTCACTGTTCAAAATTGGATGTAGTTACTAATAGTAGATTTAATTACCAGGTCTTATTCCTTTGGCAAACCATCTCAAATACTATCCACCCTTTTAAGAAACAGGCGTATCAATGACCCTCACAAAAGGAAACACACATTGCTTTGATTCAAAACAATATTTGAACTTCAAACAGAACTGACATAGTAATCCTGTGTACTGACCATTTAAACTTGTAAGATGACATGATTTGGGATTTAAAGACACTTTCAGGAATTGGTCATGGACATCAAGACGGGTGGTATTGCAGGTTAATATATCCCCAGGAATCCCCAGAAATAATTAATCATACATTGATTTGATTAAAAAAAACCACAGTATTTGAGCATCAAGCAGAACTGACATAGGTCTCCAGTGTAACTGACCATTTAAACTTGTAAGATGACATGATTTGGGATTAAAAGACACTTTCAGGAATAGGTAATGGACATCAAGACGGGTGGTATTGCAGGAAGAAAGCCTACAACACCAATGTGCCTATATGTTTTACAGTGAACCTAAGAACATCAGCTCGGACCATCAGTTGAACTGCGATGAAATTCAGTGTGACTTTGCACTCAAACTCTGCTACATGTAAAAACTTTTCACAGTTGAGAAAATTGAGAGCCCATCGTTGTAAACGAACTTCGGATCTCTATCTCCAAAAGCACTACCCACAAGCTACCCACCGCACTATGCCGTTCCAGGTAGCTGAAGGAGATGGATGTAGTTGAGTACCATGTGGTGAACAATTGCAGATCCCGAATGTTGGATCGAGTCCCTTCATGCCAGGGCGTGGTAAATGGGAACAATACAGTTACTTGGACTTCAGGGACATTTTGCATGACTTGTTACTGTCGGGAGGGGACCTGCTTAGAAGATCCGAACGTCTCAGTGATATCTCTGAAAACTGTGATAAGTATGTAAATATAGAATACCAAACGATGTCCCGTTTGATAACATGTTTATTAAACGAGTGGATGGTTTGGTATTTTAACAGGCGAAAGCCATTGCCATTGACGATGCCATTCACGAGTTTCAAAAACATGTTATGAAACAGGACCGAGTTTAGTATTTTATATTATTACTCAACCGTGGTGAGATCACTCATTAGATAACAATCAGTTGGTTACACACAATGTGTGATACCACTTCGTGCTGCTGTAACGTCATAATGAGAGGGTGACGTCATAATTGTTTTTGTTTGACGTCACAATGTTAGCCGCACGACTGCAATAGCAGGTGACCTACTTGCAAGTGAGCGTCGCTAAAAACGATTTTCTTGCAATTCAGCATTATTTACATCATTGAGTAATAAATAAAATACTAAACTCGGTTCCGTTTGATAACATTCTTATTAAACTCGTGAATGGCATCGTTAAATACCGATGCCATTCACGCGTTTCATAAACATGTTATCATGATATCTCTGAAAACTGTGATAAGTATGTAAACAGCTGTCACATTGCTCATAACTCTTTTGTCCTCAGTACGTGCCCAGTTTTGAATCGTATTTTTTCCTGCCGGCAACACTGCAAGAAAGTTCTATCCTTTTAATGCCAAGCATCAACTCAAAGCACTTAATGGTTTTGGTGTGACAAGCAAGACATTCTGGACCCTCTACCAACTGGGCTACATCATTTGATTTGTAGTAAGGAGAGTTGGTTGACCAATATGTGGTTAGATTATAGTTGTAGTTTTACTCTCTGGGATCGTATTTCCTTAAATTAGTTTAATCATGTTCATTTTCCCATCAATTTTGTGTGTAGGTTGATATATCCCCAGAAATCCCCAGAAATAATTAATCATACATTGCATTTTATCTGTATTAACTACGATATCGGAAATATTAAAATAACACAACGGCAACATGAGTACTTTGGCTTGCCATGAAGGATCCAAACCATATCAGATGTTATGTTAATTGTATGACGAGTGAAAAGTTGGGGGATGAAGGGAGTGTTGACCGTACTATGGGGTTTTGACTACACTTATGAACCGTTAAGATATTATATTAAGATAATTGGAATATTTGGTTTATAAGGAATCGAAGCTGTTTACTGCTGATGTTTCAACTGCTATGTGAGGGGAGCACATTACTTTGCACAAGGGCACAAGGACACAAGGTCAATAATGACAAAGAATCATGACTGGTCATATTGAAGCAGAGTTGGTAAGAAAGTGAAGGGTTCAGAGATCGGAACTAGTCATGATCATTTTATAATGAGAGTAATGATATTTCATTATTGTATTCACAAACTTAAATTATAACTATTAAAAACAAGAATAACATCCGTTTGAACATCAGCCGATCGAGGAGAATGTTGATGAAGTCAGAAATGATGATTCTTCTTGCTGAGGTTTAGAGGTTTTGACTGGGTATGGCAATATTCTTAGTTACTGGACGTGGTTGATTGTCGGTGACATTCGTTTTTAGAGTCGAGTAAGGTATTCGCATTTGGTGCAGATCAGTGAATATTCTGACTGCAGGATATCTATGACTGTACAGATTTATCTGATGCAGGGTGGCAGGTTTCTTTGATGAGAAGCTCTGGCAGTGCCATGGATGAAAGCTGCCAAATTGGTGAAGTTATCCTAATATTAGGAAGATGATCATGTAGGCATGTGACTGAAGACACTTGTTATATAGATGCTGTTTTAGATGTTAGAAGTGATTTTTATTTTAAAATTCTTTCGTCAACCTACACTGGTGTTGTAACCGTATTATCATTATATCTAAAGAACAGGGTCTCACTTTAGATTCATAAACAATCATAACTGACCAGAGAGGAGGTCAGTTGAGTCTTCATTTTCATTCGTTTATATCTAGCATTTGTGTTGGAAATTGTGATGGTCTTGTTGTTTGAATTTGATGTGAATTTGATGTGATCTCGGTAGCTGTGATCTGGAGAGGATGTCTGGTGCCATAAGTAGTTCACAACGAGCAAGTTGTCACTCGTGCCAATGGAATTATCTATGTAACTCAGAGTTATCGGGATGACCTACAACACATTGGGGAGAACATCCATCAAGTCCAGGTTGGTGATTCTGCTTGTCAAGGTTTGTTTATAGGAGTGGTTGGTAAAGTGATTGGTAAAGTTATGATCTTGGTAACTAAGTTATTGGTATGAATTACAACACATTAGAGAGAATGTCTATCAAATCCAAAGTGATGATTCTGCCTATTAAGGTTTAAAATATTACCCAGCTTGTTAATGGGAAAGTTGTGCCTTGGTCAAGGCTCGTCCTAAAGATGTAACTGTAGCTCGTTGATGTAAGTGGCAATAGAGGCATGTGTCTTGGTATGTGAAATGATATGACGTTCACTGACAGCTGAAGAACTGGGATGATATAATGATGTTGAAACGGTATTATCTAGATCTCTCATAGATCCACACATCATAAAATTAGCAAAAGAAGAGGACAATATTAGTCGAAGTTGGCTAGTTTCTTTGCTGTGTGTTTCAAACAAAATAGTAGTTTAAATACTTTCAGGCTTTTTTTGTCGTTGATATGAATGTCGCTTTTGTTGTCTGTAATAAATATTTAACTTACCAGCTTCATGTAATTTATTTGTATTAAGCCATGACATGTTACTGATGACTTCAAAATCACATTGAAGATGTTTTCAAATGAGGATTGGCAACGTCACCAATCATTTAAGTTGTTGAGGAGTTACAAGTCAGCGTTGTAGCATGACATTATTATAAGATAACGGTGCATACATTGTGTCTTCTGATTCAGCACAACCTTTGAGGAAGTAGCGCTTTAATATGCTGCTATTGTTTAACTCACTGTCCATTACGCCATGAAGCATATATATGTATCTCCTTACATACTCAACAAATTACAGCCAATCGATTAGTTTAATTATTATTTCTTAGAGACCTAAACGTTCCCCATCGTTTTGGAGTGTGTACTGACTCCTTCATCAGATGGAATGTAAGGAATAACAGCTGCTGCTGCTAATAGGTGTTTAATGTTGGGCATGTCGGGAGACAGTGTCTAATAATAATAATCACTTCATGGTGAAGGTGTTGCCAGGATGTCAGGACCAGACTTTGATCAGGCAAGTTCTATTTGACCGTTTCAATGATATTTTGTGATGCTTTTGGAGCGTCCCTCTACTAAGTAGATTTAATAGGCTGTTTGCATTATCCTGAGGAAGGAAGACGGTAGCATTGCGGTGGAACCTACGACCTTCGGCTGGAACTAGCTGGTCAAGGGTGGTACTACAACGATACAGTGTAGCATAACACCCAACCTTCCTGGCTGTTTATAAGGTTACCGAGCCCCTGATGGGGTTCGAACTGAGCACACTAACCGCTGCACTACCCCAACCCACCCGTGGCATATAAAAATACTATCATATATACTGACTTTGTTCACTTTCGAGGAGGAGATTTGATTAGGGCTCGTATATTGTCTGATGCTCTTAGAGAGACAGCAGTGGCATTGCTGCTAATGTACTCTCACCAACATTCTCCCGGAGAGTTTTTCAAAAGGAATAACAAAATATGACACATTTAAAAAGCAAACAAAACGATGGCAGAATGCCTGAATGGTTTACACTGAGGATTTGTAATGCAAACATGAGGGGGACAAATACTTGTTTGCTTAATAAACAATAGTTTGTAGGCGTTATTGAAGATGTAAGTGATTCGATTGATAAATCGAGGGAGGCAATTTGGCTTTTTTGAAATTGTAAAACAAACAATAATTATCGTGTATAATCGCGTGTTTTCATTTACAGAAGTTGTTTTCCAGAAAAAGCTTCCTGTTCTTATGCATGCCACGTCTAAATGCCCTTACAAATCTTAGTTTGCAACAGAACTGTCATTTTTGGATATCCTTGCCTTTTCAAAAAGTTCACAAAAGTTCTCTTATTAATGAATTATCTTTATCTAATATCATGCTTTTTCTTATTTATGTCACTTGCATTGCTGGTTTAAAAGTTAATTGCTATGAATTTGTGTGTTTTTGTATCTTTAGCTTGTAACTATCCTCACTAAATCCCTCCACCCGTTTTTCTGTATGAATTAGTCATAGAAGGAAATTAATTGTTCTCGTCATTATTGCATGGTTAAACACCAGAGCTCGTCTTTAATTTTCTAAATACTGATTTAGCTTTTTTTCATTTGCATTATTAAGTTTCTTCTTTTCCTCAAAAACTATAACGCTTAGCAATGAATCAATGTTGGATGTGTCATAGGCTATTGTAGTTTCATCCATGAAACAAAATATGACTCATTGTTTAACATTCACATTCAAGTTACTTGTTTCATTTATTAATTGAACAATGAAGGAGTATCTCTAACAAAACGTTTCAAGATTTAAACAGCCCATTGCTGTATTCAGAAACATATGAAAAGTAAGCTCGGAAGAAACGGCTATACATAAACATGGCTAGCCGCACTTATTTACAAGTAGATCTAAATGTCCGTTAACACAGTTGTCACATATCGTATTAGCATTTTCATGAATTTATAACAGAAATGCTTATTTATAACCAATTTTAGGTCTCGTTGCTATGGTTTCTTTTGTTACAAGTGTAGGTGTATTAGCCGATACACCTTCTCTTTTTTAATATACCTATACCTACACAACTGGGAAATCAATGGAGTCAACTTTCTAAATTTCCAAATCTAAATAATGATACTTTATAAATGAACCTGTGTCCTGTTGCTTTCTGGCCGAAAGAACGACCACGAGGCCAGTTGAAACATTTGTTTTCATAGTTCTTATAATGCGTGATATAATATCAAACATTTATTTTTATATATAAATGTTATTTGATCTTAGGTGCAAAATGTCTTAACATACTGAAACTTACTTCTGTTTTCTCTACACTTTGGCCATATTGACATTAACCATGCAGTTTATGGCGTTAGCTGTACATTTCAGCGAGTTGCACGTGCGTCTTCGTTGACAATACCGTCATTGGGCCATATCAATTAGATTTCAAACCCCGAACATGGGTAACCATACAACGCAGCACGGGGTGAGCGTTGTTTACAGCTGTATTTGTTTAGACATATTTTGAAAAAGTATCCATTTACACTCTACCGTAGGTGGGGTATAAGACCATATACCTATTCTACCGTAAGTTTACACGTTTTCACTGTTCAAAATTGGAGGTAGTTACTAACAGTAGATTTAATTACCAGGATTAATTCTCTTGGTAAGCCGTCTCAAATAATATCCACCCTTTTAAGAAACAGGCCTATCAATGACCCTCACAAAAGAACTTCGACGTTGATTTGATTAAAAAAACACAGTATTTGAACATCAAGCAGAACTGACATAGGTCTCCAGTGTTACTCAACATTTTAAACTTGTAAGATTAAATGATTTGGGATTTAAAGACACTTTCAGGAATAGTTCATGGACATCAAGACGGGTGGTATTGCAGGAAGAAAGCCTACAACACCAATGTGCCTATGTTTTACAGTGAACCTAAGAACATCAGCTCGGACCATCAGTTGAACTGCGATGAAATTCAGTGTGGCTTTGCACTCAAGCTCTGCTACATGTTAAAAGTTTTCACAGATGAGAAAATTGAGAGCCCATCGTTGGAAACGGATCTCTATCTCCAAAAGCACCACCCACAAGCTACCGACCGTACTATGCCGTTCCTGGTAGCTGAAGGAGATGGATGTAGTTGAGTACCATGTGGTGAACCCTTGCAGATCCTAAATGTATCTTCATGCCATGGCGTGGTAAATGGGAACATATACAGTTACTTGGACTTCATGGACATTTTTGCATGACTTGTAACTGTCGAGAGGGGACCTGCTTAGAAGATCTGAACGTCTCAGTGATATCTCTGAAAACTGTGATAAGTATGTAAACAGCTGTCACATTTCTTATAACTCTTTTGTCCTCAGTAAGTGCCCAGTTTTGAATCGTATTTTATCCGGCCGGCAACACTGCAAGAAGTATCAACTCAAAGCGCTTAATGGTTTTGGTGTGACAAGCATGAGATTCTTGACCCACTACCAACTGAGCTACATCATTTGATTTGTAGTAAGGAGACTTGCATGACTTAAAACTGCCGGGAGGAGACCTGCTTAGAAGATGAATGGGCGTCTGAGCATCTCAAATAAAACTCTGAAGACTGGGATGTAAACAACTGTCATGATTTTTTAAACTCTTTTTGTCCTAAATATGCCCTTTTTTGGAAGCGTGGAAACGTTTGATGCATTTTGGTGCGACAAGGCAAGGCTCGAACACGGACATCCTGGACCCTCTACCAACTGAGGTTTCTATTCAGGAGTGGGTTGATGGTATGTGATAGATTACAATTCACTTTGGGATTGTATTTCCTTCTGTTCATCAGTTCAATCATGCTAATGTTTCTATCCATTTTGTTGGCAAGTTTATATGTCCCCACTGGTGAACGAGTAAGCCTGTATTGCAGTTAGTCATGTAAAGAAGAGTTGATGTTCATTCTTAGATTATTCATTGTCTGCAATTGTGTCAAATTATATATTACTCAACTGCACACTTGAACATGCACTCGGGTAATTGACTGTATAGTCACTAGGAAGATAATTATAGGATATATAAGGAGCTTCTTTCATATCAAGTTTATGTCCCGAGTGAAATTATTTTGCTTTGTCTCGAACATTGGCGAGAGACAAACCAAAATTATTTCACGAGGGATATAAACTTGATATGAAAGAGGAACGAGTTATGTATCCTATTTATTACCAACATGTATTTCATACGATTTATTATATTTTAAAATATATTTCTGTTGTCCCTATAAAGGAACGGAACAGCGGAGTAATATCAACTATGTCACAGCCTCTATAAGTTCATAATATTGCGAGGTTAAATATTTACGCTTTTAAAATCAAATCATTCTATAATCCTTGATGTTCGGTATTGTGAAACCAGTAACACTAGTCATGCTGATCGAAGCGTACGTAATATAACATCTCCCTGCTCGAGACCATGAGATGAGTGATATCCGTCCTTTGAATGACGTCATGTCATGGGGGGCCGCCATTCCCATGTTTCTCGTCGTCGGAATGTTTAAACAAGCTAAAACTCATTAAATGTAAGTTTTAGATGAACATCGCCGTTAAGATGGCTTTCCATTCGGTTATGTTTGCCATGTGAGTATAAATTCACTGTGCATCGTTACGAACACGTTATTTTCACCGAGTTACTGAGCGTTTGATGCAATGTCATTCCCAACGGTAAGATTGAGAGCAAAAACTCTTGCTGCATTCTAAACTTTGTGCTTAGTCCATTCGTATCTTTCAGTTTGACTGTGTTTTAATCATGTATTAATAACATATATGTGAAAACAGGGATATCCTCTCAAATTTCGTTTCCACATAAAATAACCCGATAGAACCACCAGTGCACTTTTAAAAGTAGCAGCTGATGTACGCATTGCATCTTTTTAACTCATCATAACCTAGCCGGGGGTGTCGGAGGGGGAGGGGGATTCCATGCTGTTTATATACATGCACATATGATTCATTGTTTTAAATTTGTTCTTTCTCATTTTTTTACGATTCAACTGTTCTGGACGACAAGTTGTGAACAGATAAAGCATGGTGGCCGACGGCATATGTTAAAAACCAACCTGTCCTGTTGGTCCCCCGGCGCTTATATTGGGAAAATGTTGTAAAGTTGTTTTCAAAATATTGACTTAAGCACCACATATACCGCGCTAACTATGAATGACATGGTAAAACTGTTTTTAAGAAATGTTAATAAACCATCAGATGTTTCTCAAAAACGTATCCATACCTTCCGTCTAAAACGGTGAATGTTTTTTTTTATTGAGATGGTATGTATATTTACCGTTTTAGTTTGGTAAACTTATAATTCACAAATTATGTTAATATATTCTAGATATTAACTAAACTCTATTTTAATTCCTTGACTTAGTAGAAACCTCAAAATCTGAGAATGTAAAGATACCAAAAGCCAAAGAAGACGTGTATATTTTACATGTACGTCTTTTTTATGGTTTAGTTATGGAAATACCTCAACATTTGATAATGTAAAGATATTCCCAGACAAAAAAGCTGTTTTTTCAATGATGGCATTAGGTGTACTTCACTCTCATGTTACAGCTTGAATATATATTATTGATTTAAACGTCACAGAAATATTCTAACAATTCTGATCATACCATTTGTTTTAAAAAGTCAACATGAAATTCTAAATAATGCCTAAATGAGGCAATTAAGCTTGGAATTCGATACACATGGTTTCTCGGAAAACAAACTGAAGTTGTAATTACTTGTCAACTAAAATTCAATTCAACTAATTATTGTTTTCAGGGACAAGAATTTTCCTAACATGAAAATATAAAAATGAGAATTTTAATATTTCTGCTGTGGCCATCACTGGTACATCATTACGAAGACTTGGATAATAACTAAGATAAATATTGCCATACTTCATCTTTTTAAATGTTGTTTACATTCATATAAAGGAAGAGACAGGTAGAGAAATTCTACTCCAAGGAATTGTTTATATATGTAATCTGACAGGCAAAAAAAAAATATATCACTCAGTTGTTTTCATCATATGCATAATTTTCAAAGTCTGTTTTTGCTAGTTTTCGATGTCGTATTCAAAAGCTGAATAGGTTGGGAAATTAGTCCAAAAAATTAAACATGTAAAATTGAAATTTAAAAAATTCCCCAAAACTGTTCATCGACATATAATACAATAATGAAAAATAAATAAATGGTTCAGCACACATTTACAACATTTTAAACATGGTAGGGGTCATGTTTGTGTAAATTTCATACATTCGTATTTTCGTATACATACACTGAGGGATAAAAGAAAACGATACCAACAAAAATAAACATACTGACAACATGTGCCATAAAGAAAAATAAACTTGATTTGAAATTGTTGAAACATTAACCTCTTAGCCAGGCCAGATCGAAGAGTAAAATATGGTATTCTGGTGACATCCTACACAAAGGATTCGCATCAATTCAAAGTCGAAGATGTCACGTTATGATGACATCACCTTGTACTTACATACTTTCTATAAATTTATATTCTATTCTATAAAATTCACCATTATTTAAAAAAAACAAAACAAACTTACACGCTAAGATCCATTGTATTGTTAGGGGTCAAAATTACCAAACGGTATAAATATAGTTAATTATTGAGTACTGGCTGCTGCCAAAATCATCTTTTTTATGATCACAGTTTAGAGACGTTATAAAGGTACAACTAGTGATTTTTTATCGAAAACCGGACAATGCATCGCAAATGACGCGCGTCAATTAGTCAAAAGTAATTTGGGAAACTACAACAGGCAAAAAGAAAATTTGGGTGAATACATTTTAATAGGTCATATAACTACTATGTATGTAAATGGGACGTTGAGTTTCTGTTTCTGCACATGTATAATGATAGTTCTAGATTTTCATTGAAAACTAGTAATTATGATATATTTGTCAATTGTCGATGAATATACAAGTTGAGTGAACTTATTTGAATTGAAATCTGCACATATGGTATTTTGGCCCGTATTGAAGCCAAATAAAAGTTTTTGAAACACAATGGATGCCTCTTTAATGTCATGAAGAATGTTCATGAAACAACGTTATTATTGAACATTTGTAATGACAATGTTGTGCAAAATTGGTAACCCATAATCGTATAAAATACTTGTTTGATAAGCTTTTAAACACTTTCATGGATGAATTAAACAATAAGTTATTTAATGGATTATTAACTTCATCAGTGAAATGATAATCGTGTTAGTGATAATATTCATTTATCAACACAATTCAAGTTCACTTTGTTTTCTTTTACTGAAGAAAACACGAGGGACTTACCACAAAGAACGTGTTAAAAGTATCATCTCTGTCATGTCTTTGTGGTAATTTTCACTCAGCTTTCTTTCTATATAAACAAAAAATAACTTCTATTGGTAAACGTGAATGAATGATAATCACTTTTACAGGTAGTGTTTAAAGGGACAATAACACGGGTTTTTTTGCTCAAAGAAGTCGATGAAATGTATTTGCAAAATAATGTCACCAATAGTAAAACACCCTTCTCTCTTAGGAAAAATAGTATAGCCATGGGAATCGTTTTTGTCATTCGAAATAATAAAATGTGTTCACAATAAAATGGCCCCCCCATGCAATTATTGCGTTATATGCAACACCGTTATTACCACTACGGATAATTAGTTTGTGTAATAAGCTGTTTTATCCTTTAAAATAAATATAAATGACATAAACTATCATTATATATGGGAAATTTAAAAAAATAAAATTTGAAAAAAACGTGGTACTTAGCCTCCTGCACTCATCAGAACAAAGGATCTGTCGCCATGATGTCAAGTTCAAACGTTCCAAAATTTGGAAAAACGTGGTACTACCCCTTTAAATTATTAAAAATAAAAACACATTATTAGCATGAACAACATCAAAATATAAACTCAGTCAACATGTGACGTTACTTGACCTAAAATTATATTAAGATGGTACTGGAGTTCTTTGATATCGCGGAGGCTCAGGTGTGATGCGGTCATTGACTGGACATGATCATATATTTAGCAATATTGGAGTGTAATGATAGTGTAAGAAAATGCTATGATATGAAGGTAATAGAATATAATAAAATATGATAATATTTCCAGCACAAAATATCATATTTTGACTTTCTAAAAACGTTGTCACAATCAGTTCACTGTTAAAGACACAAGTCTAAATCAAAATTATTTCCTAAACAGATGAACAGACTTCATGACGTAGGAGGAAAATAATAATAATAATAATAAGTACCTTTGTTTTGTGCTATATTCCATCCTAAAGGTTGCTCAAAGCGCATTTCACGTTCCTAAAGGTAATATTAGATATATATAAGAGATGAGTCTACATTCTGGATTTGAAGACAGCTAATGATGGAGATTGTTTTATGTCAAATGGGAGAGAGTTCAAACGAAAAAGATTTCTGGCCGATTGATTTGAGATTGATCTTTGGGACAGTTATTAGAAGTTGATCAGGAAAATTATGATGGAAAATGAAAAGCGATTAAAAGAGTTTTTACTCAGATTGTTTAAATGAAACTTACATCATCGCCTATGAAAGACTGAAATGGGCAAGGACGGTGTTACGTTGGCAGCGACGTCAGTGGCAGAAGGTACTCTTCTCTGACGATAGTCGGTTCTGTCTCTTGGATGTAAGAGTACGTGTTAACTCGCCGTCGGGGAGAGAGAACAGCTGCATGTTGCGTTCAGGCAGTGGTGCCCTTCGGGGGAGGAAATGTCATGGTTTGGGGAGTAATACTTGGTGAGGAGAAGACGCCGCTGGTTATCGTGAATGGAAATCTTACGGCTCAGCGTTACGTCGATGACATTCTCTGTGCTGTCGTCTGTCCCTTTATTCGACAATAGGCACAAGGTGTGATCTTTCAACAAGACAATGCCATACCGCACACAGCTCGAGTTACTCAACAACATCGGCGATTGCTGTGGCCACCATGCTCGCCTGACATGTCAGCGATCAAACATCATTGGGACGCTATTGATCGTTGTATTCGCCAACGACGACCATCTTCACATAACCGCCTGCAACTTGTCCAAGCTATCCAAGAAGAATGGCAGCGCATTCCACGTAATGACGTCAGGCGTTTGATTTTCTCCATGCATCGGAGGGTCACTGCGTGTATCATGGCAAGGGGAGGCCATACACGTAATTAATGTGAACCGTTTTGTGACATTGAGCCTCGATTTCCCTGCACCAGAATCAGTCATAACCGTGAAGTTGGACTTTTTGACCCCCGGACGAATATCGGAGACTGTGATGTTGATACCAGAAGCTGATTGTTTGCATTTTTTATGAATATGATATCAGCACATGTTCTTTTTGAATAAACATTTTGTTTGTTTAATCTTACTTCTTTTTTTATTCTTAAATCTAGATTAAAATACCTGTTAGCGTTTCTTTTGACCGTGAGCTTCAATGATTATATATATTCAATTATTGAAAAAAACATTTCTGCATTTTTAAAGATTTTCTAAAAACCTGCTTTTACAGATTTATTTTTGACGATGTAGTGATAAGTAACTTATCAACTTTTCTTAAAGCATTTTACAAATGCTGCAGGTTATCATAAACCCTGTTGGCAGGAGTCACTATAAGCACGCGCCCTTTATGTTTACTCTTTGATTTATAATAGTAAGATGTTAGCAAAGTCTGCTACCTCTCTCTTTTATGAGTTATATTGACAAGCCAATGACATTATTTCCCTTTTCAATATTATTCTCGCGAAATTACTTTCAGTTTCCTTCTTTTATCTCCCCACAGAAATCATAAATCTTATATTGATATACTCGGACTAATCATGTACTGTCCCCACAGGAAGACTTATCAATCTCCCTTTTCTCACACCCTATATTAACTATACTCTGTTAACACTCACCCATACTACACTCTTACGCATTTACATTACACTACCACTGCATACACATTTCCCAGTGTTACTAGACTATATACTTCTGATAAATATGGCTGATCTTGCAATTATTTCAATGAATGCTCGGGGTCTCCAGTCGGATGCTCTGAAGAGAAGAGACTTATTTAAGTTCCTTAAAAATAAGAGAACCTCCATCATATTTCTACAACAAACTCACAGCACAAGTTGTGGATTTCGCGCGTACTTTTCACATGGTACAAGTAATAGTGGCAGCGTTATGATATTAATAAAAAAACAAACCATTTTGAGTATCACGTGCATGAAATAATAAAGGATGAAAACAGCCGATTTATTATTTTAGACATCGACATTGAAGGTATGCGCGTATCTATCTTAAATCTTTATGGTCCGAATCCCGACACACTTGAATTCTTTATACACCTCGTCTCAGAATTGTTCCAACTTTCAGGAAGCCAAATCCTCACAGGGGATTGGAACGTTGTCCAAAATTATGAACTTGATACATTCAATTGCAAACATAGAAATTATTTATAAGCGCCAAATGCAATTAAACAAATGAAAGATACATTAGAACTAATTGATCCATGGACATTCCATAACCCAGATAAAGTTCAATTCACATTGAGACAAAAAAAAACTATTAAACAAAGTACTCTTGACTATTTCCTTTCATCAAAAGACCAGTTACCAATAGTTTTAAAAAGGAGTATAGGAATAAGTTATAAATCTGACCACTCGTATATATCGCTTGAACTATCTTTCAAACCTATGGAAGGAGGGCTGGATTTCTGGAAATTTAAATCTTCACTATTACATGATACCCAATATGTACAATTATTTAAAGATACAATCGTTGAAACTGTTGATGAATGTTATGACTCTTGAGATCCATCAGATTTAGAAAATACTCAATTTACAATAAACGACCAATCATTTTTTTAATTATTGAAGATGAAAATTCGGGGAGAATCCATAACATATTCTATTAAAAGGAATAAGGGGAATATAGAAAAAGAAAACGCTCTGGAAAAATGTTTCCACAAATTAGAATCTAAACCTCATATGTTAAATAATGATGAATAAGCTAAATTAGAATCAAGTAAAATCATCCAAGAAAACCTCAGAACCGAAAAAATAAAAGGAATAATATTCAGAAGTAAGGCGAAATGGCCCGAAGATTGAGAAAAAAATACAGAATATTTTCTAAATCTTGAGAATGAATACATGAATAAAAATATGTCCGAGCTTATAGTTGAAAGCAATGCAATTCTAACCTCTAAACGACATTTTAAAGGAATTGGCGAGATTCTATCAACGACTCTATTCCACAAATCATAACACAAATTGGGCTGACGATCTCTACAATTTTTACATTTTTGACCAGAGAGAATTATGTGAAGGAAATGTAACTTCAGTTGAATGTCTCGCGGTATTGAGAAGAACATGGAAAAGAAAAAGAGCCCTGGATTAGATGGATTCACTGCTGAGTTCTATAACTTTTTGGAAAGATATAAAATCGCCTTTGCTGCGTTCAATTCAATACGCATATAGACATGCATCCTTGTCGGAATTTCAAAGGCAAGGTATACTAACTTTTGTACCTAAAGACAGCCGTGATCGTAGATATTCAAAAAAATGGTCCTCTACGGCTTCTTAATGTTGACTATAATATAGTATCAGGAGTTATAGCTTATAGAACGAAACATGTTCCACCAGATATCATTAGTGAAACACAAATCTATTTCCGAAAATACTAAACTGTTGTATGATTTAATGAATCACTGTGAAGTAAATACAATACCAGGTTTATTGGTTACTGTAAATTTTGAAAAAAAGCGTTCGATACCATTGAAGGGAACTTTATTGACAAAGCATTAGAAACATGTAATTTGGTAACAGTACAAGTGCAGTAATAAATGCAGGCAGTGTTTCTGACTACTTTAAGTTTGGAAGAAGCTCTAGACAAGGGGATCCAGTGTCCCCATATATTTTTATCATCTTTGCCGAGGAATAGACATCAAAGGAATAGAATATTACATTTTCCAATATGCAGACAGCATGAATTTCACGCTTGATGACTAGGAAACAAGTTAATCGGAACTGATCGATATTCTCAGGAAATGTTATGCCTGCTCAGGTCTAAATATAAATTATGATAAAAGCATGATGATATAGATACGATCTTAAAAGAAAAGTATTGAAAAACTTTGTCCACACATTCCATTACGCTGGTCAAAAGAGCCCTTACTTGGCATCATTTTCAACCTCCATCTGCGTAAAATGATGGACGCAAATTTTGAAAAACAATTTGAAAAAGCTCGAAAATGTTCATGGTCTACAAGAATCCTCACTTTTAGAGGATAGTTGACGATTATCAAATCTCAAATACTCCAGCTTTTTACACATTTATTCACCTCCCTTCCAGACCCCGATGACGAGTTTTTCAAACGATTAGATACTTTGATTTACAACGAGACAAAATAAAGCGACTAAATATAGCTTAAAATGACCGACTTCTGTAATTTTAACAAATATGTCAAAATTAAGTGGATTAAACGACTATAAACAGAAGGCCTCTGGCAAATGCTGCAAAACTATCTTTAAACATGTATTCGTGTTACTCTCTCTGTATTTAACTTTTAAAAAGAGCTTTAGCTAAAACCAGCAAAAACATTAACAACTTATTTTGAAGAGATGTGATTTCAAGCTATGTAGACTTACACAATGATGATATAACTAATCCCAGTGAATTCCTTCAAACATGTCAAATGCCATTAATGAAGTTTATTCCTGAAAAAGACATACAGTTATTTTTTAGATGGCACGAAAAAGGATTAACACACGTATACCAACTCTTTACAAAAAGAGGTAAAAAAAAAGATTAAAAAGAATTAAAATGTGAATTCAAAATCTGTGATACATACCTTCTTTATTTCAAGTTGCTCAAACATCTTCCACAAGAATGGTTTCGATTATCAAAAATCTTAACCAAAATTTCCCCCTTACTACAAACTCGAAACACTGCTATCTATTACTGGGTACACTAAATTCAAATGATTGTAAATTTATTTACAACTTACTGTGTGAACAAAATCAGATTTCGCTCGAAAGCTTGTGCAACAAATGGGAAAATTGTAAATTGTAATATTATGCAAGATCATTTATCTAAATGCTTTGCAATCAATCAGAAATCAAACAATTTATAATCCAACTCATAATTTTTAATACAGATTACTTCACCGAATAACATCCACAAAATCCTTCCTTTATAAGATGATCAATGTTTGTTTTTTTGTGTGAAACACAAATTTAAACTCTCGAACACTTATTTTTCGAATGCTCCAAAGTAAAAAATCTAATCAATAATTTCCTTTAATGCTTTGAAAATGAGACTACTCACAAAATTGATGCTAATTTCTCATACTTTCTACTTTGAGACCCCAATTGAAGCATTTTAATTAACCACCTGTTTACTATCCTTAAGAAGTACATACACAAATGTAAACATGCACTTGTAGACTTAAATTGGGATCAGATAATAAAAGTTAGCTACAATATAGAAAAATATTTATCATCCACAACTGTGTTCCACAGGAGATATCGCTTGTGTGAGATCAAGCGATATCTCCTAGAAGATATCTTTTTGGCAGTAGATTTTGCACAATGCCCTGTCGCCGTCAGCTACATGACATCACAATGCTTTTACATCATCGAGTAATGACGTCATAAACACGATGACGTCACAATGCTATGACGTCACAATGCTATGACCTCACTGCACTGGAAGTAAAATGGCAGAGATGTGCTCAGAGATGTACACTATTTTCACTTAAACGTAATAAGAATGATTTTGGATGATAAATAGAATCTCACCCTCGTGTCTTCTGATATCAAATATATCAACACTCGTTGATAAAAGTAAAAATATCCGCGGCAAGCCTCGGATATTTGTAACTTTTATCAACTCGTGTTGATATATTTGATATCAGAAGACACTTGGGTGAGATTCTCTATATATTTGACAGAGATGATGAAACGTTTATTAGAAAATGGTTCGGCTGTTTCTCAACATAATCTATTATCTCACTCTCTCGTCTCTCTCTTTACCTCTATCTCTATCTTTATCTCTATCTTCTCTCTCATTTACTTTATACACCTCCATTTTTTCCCATAATCATTCCTTACAATTGCAAAATTAAGTCTTGTACCCAATATTTTCCTAGAAGATGGAAATACAATGCCCCCACCACGTGGTATCGCAATAATATTGTAAAATCGTGGTACTTCTTAGTAATAAGTGAGTAGAAATTTTGTTTTATCGTGTATAATCGTGTATTTTCAAATTTAAAAAGTTGTTATCCAGAAAAGCTTCCTTTTCGTATGCATGTCGCTTCTAAATGCTCTTACAAATGTTACTTTATTGAATAAAAGTGAATGAATTTAAACTTTTATGTATGAATTAAACAAGAAAATAGGAATATAAGTCGTAGAAGGAAGCTAAATGTGCTCATCATCATTACATGTTTAAACATCATATCTCGTCTTTAATTGTCTAAATACTGATTTCCCTATTTTCATTTGCATTATTACGTTTGTGCTTTTACTTTAAACTATAAGGTTTCGTAATGAATCAATGATGGATGTGTTATAGGCCATTCTAGTTTCATCCATGGAAGGAAATATTGATCATTCTTTAACATTCACATTCAAGTTTCTAATTTATTAATTGAATAATAAAGAAGTATCTCTGACAAAACGTTTCAAGATTTAAACAGCCCCGTGCTGTATTCAGAAACATATGAACAGTAAGCTCGGAAGACACGGCTGTACATAGACATGGCTAGTCTCATCTCTCCATGGCTTTGGAATCAAGTTTATGTGATGGGTATTGTCGTTTTGTACTTAGTTGCTTTCACAGCCTCAAACCAGATGAACACATTAACATTTCAATACCACAAAGACGCTTCCCTGAACACATCGAGCAATCTGTTTCTGACTAATATAACTTGTAAAACAGCTATCCAGTGCGCTGTAGGATGTATGAGTACCCCGGGATGTGTCCTTGCAGATCTTGATTCCGGTAAATTGTACAAAGAGGGTGAAAGGAACCTCAATACCAGCCTGGTAAGGAACTATGTTGTGGCTCTTAGCAGGAATAGTGATAAAACAGTTGCAAAACCCAAAGGTTTGTCATGGATTCTTACATTTAACAGAGGAGGAAAAGATGGGACCGGGGAATTTCTGAACATCTCAATGACATCCAATGAGACTGTGACGACTGGACTTTCCATCACAGGAAACATCGTTTCAATGATTTATGATCAAGCAACAAATACTCTTTATTGGTGTGAATCAAGAGGATTTTTTACTCAAATCATGAACATCAAGTCATCAAGGAAACGAATAAGTTCGAGCATTAGCAAACAACTGGCCGTGAGCAGGAATGAACTGTTTATTCTTGTGATGGAGAGAAATGAGAGAAAGGAGAAAATTTATAACATAGACAGATACAAGACAGGGGTGAAGAAGTATGAGAAGAAGTGGCATAACCTAGAAAAGAGGATGGGTCGATATCTAACTGTAGAAGGGAATATGATCTGCTGGATTTGTCGTAATTTCAGAGCTAAGCAAAGTATGGTAGAATGTCTTGACATCCCATCAAAACACAGATTAATAAGACATACCCGTCCTAGAGTAATATACGGAATATCACTGATAGCAACCACCAAGACGTCACTATTTGTGTGGACTGAGGAGATAAGACGAAACATATACATAATCAGAGTGACCAAGTTTGATGCTGAAAGAAAGGTTGTTTGTGAAACAAGCAGTTCCGAATTTAAAGATCTCCAATCAACGTACCTTGATGGGGACCTTATCTTCTATACATTCCGGAGATCAAATAGAGTGGAAGCAAGACAGATAAACAAGAATGGCACTGTTGGCATGAAAGTGTTCTCAACCGAGTATCTCACTTCTTACAGAGAAACACGTTCGTCAGCGATATTAGTCTTAACAAAATAAAAAGACATTAATTTGTAGATTAAAATTTCCGTTAAGATAGTAACACGTGTATTCTCACATATCGTATTAGCATTTTCAGAAGGTTATAACAGTTATGATTATGTATTTTATACCTATTTAAAGATAGGTGTTTATAAAGACGTGTTCTTGAAATGGGTTAAAGTTGTTACCAGGGAGATGTTTCCTGAAAAAAAGCATATTTCACTGTTCAAAATTGGAGGTAGTTACTAACAGTAGATTTAATTACCAGGTCTTATTCCTTTGCCAAGCCGTCTCAAATACTATCCACCCTTTTAAGAAACAGGCGTATCAATGACCCTCACAAAAGGAAACACACGTTGCTTTGATTCAAAACAATATTTGAACTTCAAACAGAACTGACATAGTAATCCTGTGTACTGACCATTTAAACTTGTAAGATGACATGATTTGGGATTTAAAGACACTTTCAGGAATAGTTCATGGACATCAAGACGTTTGGTATTGCAGGAAGAAAGCCTACAACACCAATGTGCCTATGTTTTACAGTGAACCTAAGAACATCAGCTCGGACCAGCAGTTGAACTGCGATGAAATTCAGATGAGAAAATTTAGAGCCCATCGTTGTAAACGAACTTCGGATCTCTATCTCCAACAGCACTACCAACAAGCTACCCACCGCACTATGCCGTTCCAGGTAGCTGAAGGAGATGGATGTAGTTGAGTACCATGTGGTGAACCCTTGCAGATCCTGAATGTTGGAGTCCCTTCATGCCATGGCGTGGTAAATGGGAACAATACAGTTACTTGGACTTCAGGGACATTTTGCATGACTTGTAACTGTCGGGAGGGGACCTGCTTAGAAGATCCGAACGTCTCAGTGATATCTCTGAAAACTGTGATAAGTATGTAAATATAGAATACCAAACGATGTCCCGTTTGATAACATGTTTATTAAACGAGTGGATGGTTTGGTATTTTAACAGGCGAAAGCCATTGCCATTGACGATGCCATTCACGAGTTTCAAAAACATGTTATCAAACAGGACCGAGTTTAGTATTTTATAGTATTACTCAACCGTGGTGAGATCACTCATTAGATAACAATGAGTTGGTTACACACAATGTGTGATACCACTTCGTGCTGCTGTAACGTCATAATGAGAGGGTGACGTCATAATTGTTTTTGTTTGACGTCACAATGTTAGCCGCACGACTGCAATAGCGGGTGACCTTCTTGCAAGTGAGCGTCGCTAAAAACGATTTTCTTGCAATTCAGCATTATTTACTTCATTGTGTAATAAATATAATACTAAACTCGGTTCCATTTGATAACATTCTTATTAAACTCGTGAATGGCATCGTTAAATACCGATGCCATTCACGCGTTTCATAAACATGTTATCATGATATCTCTGAAAACTGTGATAAGTATGTAAGCAGCTGTCACACCACTTTGAACTCTTTTGTCCTCAGTACGTGCCCAGTTTTGAATCGTATTTTTTCCTGCCGGCAACACTGCAAGAAAGTTCTATCCTTTTAATGCCAAGGATCAACTCAAAGCACTTAATGGTTTTGGTGTGACAAGCAAGACATTCTGGACTCTCTACCAACTGGGCTACATCATTTGATTTGTAGTAAGGAGAGTTGGTTGACCAATATGTGGTTAGATTATAGTTCATGTAGTTTTACTCTCTGGGATCGTATTTCCTTAAATTAGTTTAATCATGTTAATTTTCCCATCAATTTTGTGTGTAGGTTGATATATCTCCAGAAATCCCCAGAAATAATTAATCATACATTGCATTTTATCTGTATTAACTACGATATCGGAAATATTAAAATAACACAACGGCAACAAGAGTACTTTGGCTTGCCATGAAGGATCCAAACCATATCAGATGTTATGTTAATTGTATGACGAGTGAAAAGTTGGGGGATGAAGGGAGTGTTGACCTTACTATGGGGTTTTGACTACACTTATGAACCGATAAGATATTATATTAAGATATTGGAATATTTGGTTTATAAGGAATCAAAGGTGTTTACTGCTGATGTTTCAACTGCTATGTGAGGGGAGCACATTACTCTGCACGTTGTCTACGTCACTTTGTCATGCACATGAATAGCATGTACTACCCGTCTTGTGAAGAGCACAAGGTCAATAATGACAAAGAATCATGACTGGTCATATTGAAGCAGAGTTGGTAAGAAAGTGAAGGGTTCAGAGATCGTAACTAGTCATGATCATTTTATAATGAGAGTAATGATATTTCATTATTGTATTCACAAACTTAAATTATAACTATTAAAAACAAGAATAACATCCGTTTGAACATCAGCCGATCGAGGAGAATGTTGATGAAGTCAGAAATGATGATTCTTCTTGCTGAGGTTTATAGGTTTTGACAGGATATGGCAATATTCTTAGTTACTGGACGTGGTTGATTGTCGTTGATATGAATGTCGCTTTTTTGTCTGTAATAAATATTTAACTTACCAGCTTCATGTAATTTATTTGTATTAAGCCATGACATGTTACTGATGACTTCAAAATCACATTGAAGATGTTTTCAAATGAGGATTGGCAACGTCACCAATCATTTAAGTTGTTGAGGAGTTACAAGTCAGTGTTGTAGCATGACATTATTATAAGATAACGGTGCATACATTGTGTCTTCTGATTCAGCACAACCTTTGAGGAAGTAGCGCTGTAATATGCTGGTATTGTTTTGCTCACTGTCCATTACGCCATGAAGCATATACATGTATCTCCTTACATACTCAACAAATTACAGCCAATCGATTAGTTCAATTATTATTTCTTAGAGACCTAAACGTTCCCCATCGTTTTGGAGTGTGTACTGACTCCTTCATCAGATGGAATGTAAGGAATAACAGCTGCTGCTGCTAATAGGTGTTTAATGTTGGGCATGTCGGGAGACAGTGTCTAATAATAATAATCACTTCATGGTGAAGGTGTTGCCGGGGTGTCAGGACCAGACTTTGATCAGGCAAGTTCTATTTGACCGTTTCAATGATATTTTGTGATGCTTTTGGAGCGTCCTTCTACTAAGCAGATTTGCATTATCCTGAGGAAGGAAGACGGTAAAGCAATGCAGTGGAACCTACGACCTTCGGCTGGAACTAGCTGGTCAAGGGGTGGTACTACAACGATACAGTGTAGCATAACACCCAACCTTCCTGGCTGTTTATAAGGTTACCGAGCCCCTGGTGGGGTTCGAACTGAGCACACTAACCGCTGCGCTACCCCAACCCACCCGTGGCATATAAAAATACTATCATATATACTGACTTTGTTCACTTTCGAGGAGGAGATTTGATAAGGGCTCGTATATTGTCTGATGCTCTTAGCGAGACAGCAGTGGCCTTGCTGCTAATGTACTCTCACCAACATTCTCCCGGAGAGTTTTTCAAAAGGAATAACAAAATATGAAACATTTAAAAAGCAAACAAAACGATGGCAGAATGCCTGAATGGTTTACAATGAGGATTTGTTATGCAAACATGAGGGGGACAAATACTTGTTTGCTTAATAAACAATAGTTTGTAGGCGTTATTGAAGATGTAAGTGATTCGATTGATAAATCGAGGGAGGCAATTTGGCTTTTTTGAAATTGTAAAACAAACAATAATTATCGTGTATAATCGCGTGTTTTCATTTACAGAAGTTGTTTTCCAGAAACAGCTTCCTGTTCTTATGCATGCCACGTCTAAATGCCCTTACAAATCATTGTTTGCAACAGAACTGTCATTTTTGGATATCCTTGCCTTTTCACAAAGTTCACAAAAGTTCTCTTATTAATGAATTATCTTTATCTAATATCATGCACTTTCTTATTTATGCCACTTTCATTGCTGGTTTAAAAGTTAATTGCTATGAATTTGTGTGTTTTTGTATCTTTAGCTTGTAACTATCCTCACTAAATCCCTCCACCCGTTTTTCTGTATGAATTAGTCATAGAAGGAAATTAAATGTTCTCGTCATTATTGCATGGTTAAACACCAGAGCTCGTCTTTAATTTTCTAAATACTGATTTAGCTTTTTTTCATTTGCATTATTAAGTTTCTTCTTTTCCTCAAAAACTATAACGCTTAACAATGAATCAATGTTGGATGTGTCATAGGCTATTGTAGTTTCATCCATGAAACAAAATATGACTCATTGTTTAACATTCACATTCAAGTTACATGTTTCATTTATTAATTGAACAATGAAGGAGTATCTCTAACAAAACGTTTCAAGATTTAAACAGCCCATTGCTGTATTCAGAAACATAGGAAAAGTAAGCTCGGAAGAAACGGCTATACATAAACATGGCTAGCCGCACTTATTTACAAGTAGATCTAAATGTCCGTTAACACAGTTCTCACATATCGTATTAGCATTTTCAGGAATTTATAACAGAAATGCTTATTTATAACCAATTTTAGATCTTGTTGCTATGGTTTATTTTGTTACAAGTGTAGGTGTATTAGCCGATACACCTTCTCTTTTCTAATATACCTATACCTACACAACTGGGAAATCAATGGAGTCAACTTTCTAAATTTCCAAATCTAAATAATGATACTTTATAAATGAACCTGTGTCCTGTTGCTTTCTGGCCGAAAGAACGACCACGAGGCCAGTTGAAACATTTGTTTTCATAGTTCTTATAATGCGTGATATAATATCAAACATTTATTTTTATATATAAATGTTATAAACGGATCTCTATCTCCATAGCACCACCCACAAGCTACCCACCGCACTATGCCGCTCCTAATAGATGAAGGAGATGGATGTAGTTGAGTACCATGTGGTGAACCCTTGCAGATCCTGAATGTTGGAGTCCCTTCATGCCATGGCGTGGTAAATGGGAACAAGACAGTTACTTGGACTTCAGGGACATTTTGCATTACTTGGAACTGTCGGGAGGGGACCTGCTTAGAAGATCTGAACGTCTCAGTGATATCTCTGAAAACTGTGATAAGTATGTAAACAGCTGTCACATTTCTTTTAACTCTTTTGTCCTCAGTAAGTGCCCAGTTTTGAATCGTATTTTTTCCGGCCGGCAACACTGCAAGAAGTATCAACTCAAAGCGCTTAATGGTTTTGGTGTGACAAGCAAGACATGCTGGACCCTCTACCAACTGGGCTACATCATTTGATTTGTAGTAAGGAGAGTTGCATGACTTGTAACTGTCGGGAGGGGACCTACTTAGAAGATGGATTGGCGTCTGAGCGTCTCAAATAAAACTCTGAAGACTTGGATGTAAACAACTGTCAAGATTTTTATAACTCTTTTTGTCCTAAATATGCCCTTTTTTGGAAGCGTGGAAACGTTTGATGCATTTTGGTGCGACAAGGCAAGGCTCGAACTCGGACATCCTGGACCCTCTACCAACTGAGGTTTGTATTCAGTAGTGGGTTGATGGTATGTGATAGATTACAATTCACTTTGTGATTGTATTTTCTTTCTGTTCATCAGTTCAAATCATGCTAATGTTTCTATCCATTTTGTGGGCAAGTTTATATGTCCCCACTGGTGAACGAGTAAGCCTGTATGGTAGTTAGTCATGTAAAGAAGAGTTGTTTTTCAGAAATCACTACACCAAGCACGAGTCAGATTGAGTATTTGACTTCTAGGTGTGAAAGATAAGTAAGTGATGTTCATTCTAAGATTGTTCATTGTCTGCAATTTTGTCAAATTATATATTACTCAATGGCACACTTGAACACGCACTCGGGTAATTGACTGTATAGTCACTAGGAAGATAATTATAGGATATCTAAGGAGCTTCTTTCATATCAAGTTTATTTCCCTCGTGAAATAATTTTGCTTTGTCTCGAACATTGGCGAGAGACAAACCAAAATTATTTCACGAGGGACATAAACTTGATATGAAAGGGGAACGAGTTATGTATCCTATTTATTACAAACATGTATTTCATACGATTTATTATGTTTTAAAATATATTTCTGTTGTCCTTATAAAGGAACGGAACAGCGGAGTAATATCAACCCTGTCACAGCCTCTATACGTTCATAATATTGCGAGGTTAAATATTTACGCTTTTAAAATCAAACCTATAATATAATCCATGATATTCGGTATGGCGAAACCAGTTGCACTAGTCATGTTGATGGAAGCGTACGTAATATAACATCACACTGCTCGAGGACATGAGATGAGTGATATCCGTCCTTTGAATGACGTCATGTCATGGCGGCCGCCATTCGCATGTTTCTCGTCGTCGGAATGTGTAAACAAGCTAAAATCAACCTCATTAAATGAAAGTTTTAGATGAACACCGCCGTTGAGATGGCTTTCCATTCGGTTATGTTTGCCTTGTGAGTATAAATTCACTGTGCACCGTTACGAACACGTTATTTTCACCAAGATACTGAGCGTTTGGTGCAATGTCATTCCCAACGATAAGATTGAGAGCAAAAACTCTTGCTGCATTCTAAACTTTGTGCTTAGTCCATTAGTATATTTCAGTTTGATTGTGTTTTAATCATGTATTAATAACATATATGTGAAAACAGGGATATCCTCTAAAATTTCGTTTCCACATAAAATAACCCGATAGAACCAACAGTGCACTTTTAAAAGTAGCAGCTAATGTACACATTGCATCTTTTTAACTCATCATAACCTAGCCGGGGGTGTCGGAGGGGGATTCAATGCTGTTTATATACATGCACATATGATTCATTGTTTTTAAAAAAAATAGTTTGTTCTTTCTCATTTTTTTCAACGATTCAACTGTTCTGGACGACAAGTTGTGAACAGATAAAGCATGGTGGCCGACGGCATATGTTAAAAACCAACCTGTCCTGTTGGTCCCCCGGTGCTTAATGGTGTAAAGTGGTTTTCAAAATATTGACTTAAGCACCACATATACCGCGCTGACTATGAATAACATGGTAAAACTGTTTGTACGAAATTTTGTGTTTGTCAGATGTTTCTCAAAAACGTATCCATACATTCTGTCTAAAACGGTGAAAAAAGTTACTAAGATGGTATGTACATTAAACGTTTTAGTTTGGTTAACTTAAAATTCACAAATTATGTTAATATATTCTAGATATTAAGCAAACTCTATTTTCATTCCTGGACTTAGGAGAAACTTCAAAATCTGAGAATGTAAAGATACCCAAAGCCAAAGAGGACGTGTATTATTTACATGTACGTCTTTGGTATGGTTTAGTCAAAGAAATACTGCAATATTTGATAATGTAAAGATACTCCCAGACAAAAAAGCTGTGTTTTCAATGATGGCATTATGCGTACTTCACTCTCTTATATATATTTTTGATTTAATCATCACAGAAATATTCTAACAATTCTGCTCATACAATTAGTTTTAAAAAGCCAATTTGAAATTCTAAATAATGTCTTAATGAGGCAATTAAGCTTGGAATTCGATACACATGGTTTCTCGGAATACTAGCTGAAGTTGTAATTACTTGTCAACTAACATTCAATGCAACTGATTATTTTTCTCAATGACAGTTGACCCATAACTCGAAAAATTATTATTCATGCAAATACACTCATGTATATCAGAGGAATTCTCCATGTGTACGGAAGACGTTGTACAAGAATTTTTCTAACAAGAAAATATAAAAATGAGAATTCGTTAAATATTTTAACCATTAATTATTCTGCTGTGGCCATCACTGGTACATCATCACGAAGGCTTGGATAATAGCTAGGATAAATATTGCCATACTTCATCTTTTTAAATGTTGTTTACATTCATATAAAGGAAGGGACAGGAAGACAAATTCTACTCTAAGGAATTGTTTATATATGTAATCTGACAGGTAAAACAAGTATATCACTCAGTTGTTTTCATCATCAATGTCTGTTTTTGCTAGTTTTTGATGTCGTATTCAAAAGCTGAATAGTTTGGGAAATTAGTCCAATAAATTAAATATGTAAAATTGAAAATTTTAAAATTCCCCAAAATTATTTTTGATAAAACACAACTGTTCATCGACATATAATACAATAATGAAAAATTAATAAATGGTTCAGCACAAATTTACAACATTTTAAACATGGTAGGGGTCATGTTTGTGTAAATTTCATGTCTTCCTCCCATCTACTTTAAAAAAAAATGAAATTTTAATTAAGACATGAACAATCACCAATTAAGTCATTCACACTACTGCCGAAAGTCGTTACTGTATCGTGCCATAATCAAATACATCTCATTTTTTAAAAATATTGAATTAATCGAAAAAAGATGAGGAGTATACTTTCTTTTGCCCGTTAGTTTACATCCTCATTACAAGTGTGTTTTGCAAAACTCTCAATTGTTTGTTTTCATCAAACGAACACACACAGTTCACGTTCAAGCAACAGATTGCATAATTAATTTATAGACAAGTGGATATCTCTAAAACTTCCACATTCCAGTGACGTATACATACACTGAGAGATATAAGAAACGATACCAACAAAAATAAACATACTGACAACATGTGCCATAAAGAAAAATAAACTTGATTTGAAATTGTTGAAACATTAACTCCTTAGCCAGGCCAAATCGAAGAGTAAAATATGGTTTTCTGGTGACATCCTAAAAAAAGGATTCGCATCAATTCAAAGTCGAAGAAGGAACGTTATGATGATATCACCTTGTACTTACATACTTTCTATATTCAATAAAATTTCACCATTATTTAAAAAAACCAAACAAACTTACATGCTAAGATCCATTGTGCTGTTAGGGGTCAAATATACCAAAAGATAAAGGTCTTTTTTATGATTGTCAACACAGTTTAGAGACGTTATAAAGGTACAACTAGTGATTTTTGATCGAAAACCGGACAATGCATCGCAAATGACGCACGTCAATTAGTCAAAGGTAATTTTGGAAACTACAACAGGCAAAAAGACAAATTTGGGTTGATATTGTTTAATAACTCAAATAACTACTATGTATGTAAATGGGACGTTAAGTTTCTGTTTCTGCATATGCATAATGATAGTTCTAGATTTTAATTGAAAACTCGTAATTATGATATATTTGTCAATTGTCGATGAATATACAAGTTGAGTGAACTTATTTGAATTGAAATCTGCACATATGGTATTTTGGCACGTATTGAAGCCAAATCAAAGTTTTTGAAACACAATTGATGCCTCTTTAATGTCATGAAGAATGTTCATGAAACAACGTTATTATTGAACATATGTAATGACAATGTTGTGCAAAATTGGTAACCCATAATCGTATAAATTATTTGTTTGATAAGCTTTTAAACACTTTCATGGATGAAATGAACAATAAGTTATTTAATGGATTATTAACTTCATCAATGCAATGATAATGGTGTTAATGATAAAATTCATTTATCAACACAATTCAAGTTCACTTTGTTTTATTTTACTGAAGAAAACACGAGGGACTTACCACAAAGAACGTGTTAACAGTCTCATCTCTGATCCTCTGTCTCTGTCTCATGTCCTTGTGGTAATGTTCACTCAGCTTTCTTTCTATATAACAGAAAATAACTTCTATTGGTAAACGTGAATGAATGATAATCACTGTTACAGGTAGTGTTTAAATTAAAAAAAATATGAGCATGAACAACATCAAAATATAAACTCAGTTCACATGTGACGTTACTTGACCTTAAATGATATATCTGATGATACTGGAGTTCTTTGATATCGCGGAGGCACAGGTGTGATGCGGTCATTAACTGGACGTGATCATATATTTAGCAATATTTGAGCAAAATGATAGTGTAAGAAAATGCTATGATATGAAGGTAATAGAATATAATAAACTATAAAAATGTTTCCAGCACAAAATATAATATATGGACTTTCTAAAAACGCTGTCGCAATCACTTCACTGTTCAAGACACATGTCCAAATCAGAATTATTTCCTAAACAGATGATCAGACTAAATGGCGTAGAAGGAAAATATGATGGAAAATGCAAAGCGATTAAAAGTGTTTTACTCATATTGTTTGAAACTTACGTCATCGCCTATCACCAAAATCGTTTCAATTGGATTATTGTATGGTTATTCACGATACAATATCGTAAGCTGGTACATCAGCAAACGTTATTATTCATAATGTTACCATATAATTAGTGTGAAGATAAACTATGTATTTTTTTGCCATGAACACTGTGAGGAGTTATATGTATCTGCACTAAAGTTTTTATTGAGATTTTAAAGGAGCTGTAGCACGTCCTCTTCAAAATTTAATTAATCTATTTTACCAGATTTTAACATTGTTTTCCGGAGCTAAAAACAACCGCTTCATTCCATTTAATTTTCACCTTTTTTATCTGAGAAAACTATATTAATTTTTATTATTTATTTATTTATTTATTTTTAATTTAAATATTATAAATATTTGCAGAACGAGGCACGTTTGAGGCACATCGATTTTCACATAGAGTATGTGTTATATGTCGATGAACAGTTGTGTTTTATCAGCATTAATTTTGGGGAATTTTAAATTTTAAATTGTCAATTTAAAAAAAACCAACACATAAAAGTATTATTTGACTGATTCAATTAGTTGCACTGATTTCCAACACTTTTCACTTTTTGAATATGACATTGACATTGAAAATAATGATCTTTCGCTACGTTTAGAAAATTGGAGACTTGTGGCGTCAATTTCTGCAGAGCGTAATTATATTTTCGAGGAATTTGACATTTAAAATTAAACATACAATGTATGATAAATACAACTGATTGCTATTTCTTTTGCACGTCAGTTTACATGCTTATATGTTTGTGATATATACAGTCAAGTTACTCAAAGGATTGATAATCAAATATTGATAGTAAAGGACGCCATTTGTTTGTGAATTGAGCAAACTTATAATTCCTTGTAAATGTAAATATATTTCAAGATGTTTAAAAATTGGAGAAGTTTGGAGAGTTTATTTCTGCAGAGCGCAATTATAAATATATCTTGTACATGTAGCTGCCAAAATTACACGAATTAGCAATGGATTATTATCTGTAGTCCCAAACCAAATCAAGGATTGTCAGATCTCAAATGTTTGTGTAATATTTTATCCAATTTGAGTTACCTCATATTCCAAATATACATGGCATAACATTTCACTTTCATCATTACAAAAGCTACAAAAAGTTTCATTTTCAAAAGCTTTTTTGTGTAAATAATTATGTGCCAAAAAAATTAAAATAAAATCACACCGTTTAGGAGCTCAAAAACAACCGCTTCATTCCCTTTAACCTTCACTTTTTTTATTTGAGAAAACCTGTTCCCAAGTACAAATCCATATGTCCGTAATTCGGAATTGAGTTTCGAACTCGATAACGAGAATGGTCAGTTGTACTTATACAGTCATAATGTCATTCATCTAAGTTTAATGGTTTCAGAGAAACTCTCTAGTGTAGAACACAATAAAACTAAGTCCAAAAAGTGACTAAAATGGGTCATGTGCGATGGGAATAACATGGTTAACAATTGTACACAGTTTGGTTGATGACTGTACATAAATTGACTGGACGGAAGGACGGAGAGAATAACCTCTATCCCAAAATCTCCAAATCATTTTAAAACTAATCAACCCGTATATCCATCATTTCAATATAGACCACTGCCAAGTTTTGTAATATTAATCAAATCTACACTCTCTCTCATTTTTGTATTGTAAATCTTCGTTGATATCCCGCGATTGCTTCTAGATACTAAATCCAATGAATTTATATGGTGTACCGTTTATGAATTTAATATAGCATAAACAGGTTACTTCGTGTAACAAAAGAAAATCTATCATTAGAGGGATATGACCTTACATATCAACATATCATGTTTGCAGTCAAGTATGTATGTATTAATAAGTAATAATATCCGTTCAACGACGACATTCATCAGTAAGGTATAACTACATTTGACATTTGTCTAAATAAGTATTAATGATAGCCGTCAATATGGCGGATGTGTTCTTGGTAATGTGTCTACTTTTACACATGGTTGAAACCAGGGAATCCTTTTTCAGATATAAGAAAGTTGTACCAATGAATACAACCTGTCAGTATCTCACCACCATCCTCTGCATGAACCGTATTCAGTGCGCTGTTAGATGTCTGAGTATCACCGGATGTGTCCTTGTCGAAATTGATTCTGGGAAGGTGTACAGAGAAGCTGGACCAGAATCCCATGTCAAACATCCGGTGAGAAACATTCTTGTCCTTGAGAGCAAGGAACAGAAAGATCGGATAAACAGTCAAGAAATATCCTTTCTAATGGTAACATCTGCTTCAGTTCGATCCAAAGACAAACCAAGGGAAATTTTCAAATTTACAATGCCATCAAATGTTACAGAAAACACAGACGTCAAGGTGACCGGCAAGGTCTATGCAATATTGTTTGACCGTGAAACAAGTACTGTATTTTGGTCACAGAAAAGTGGCTTATTCAGACAAGGCATCAAGCAGAGCGCGCCAATGATGCAACTTAGTTCTGAGAAAGGTGGAACTCATTTTGATATATATAAAAGAAAGATATACATGTCTGCTTTCAAGCGTAGTACGTTTTCAAGTATCATAAAGAAATGTTCGTTGACTGACCCCTTTACATGTGACAATTGGCAGAGTATGAAAGGGTATATTAAGCATCTGACTGTTCATGAAGACACCGTTTGTTGGATGGGACTTTCATCATCTGGTCAACATTCCATAAGATGTCTTAATATGATATCAGAAGCTGAAATTCTGCAACATGTACGTCCTAATGAAATACGAGGAGTGACTCATGTTAAGACATCAAGTAATTTTGCCTTAGCATGGGTGGAAGATGTTCGATCACAAGGAACTGTAATCAATATGGCCCTCTTTGAAGGTGTACACGGACATAAACTTACACCAAAATCAACACCTTTTTCGTCAAAAGTAGAAGGTTTGTACCTGGTGGGGAACCTTCTGTTCTGTACATTTATTTCCTCCAACAGAGTGGAAGTAAGACAAGTGGCACCGGACCTCACTGTCGGCCATGTTGTGTTATCAGCTGAGTATCCGACTTTATACAATATGAACACAGCTGTGTATTTGATACTGGACTTTTAGAATCTTATGCCAAATAGGAAAACAGTAAATGCAAATAACATCAGCTACATCCCAATCCAGTGGAAAAGGTGTAAAAGGTATTTAACAATGATTATGAAACATTATTTTGAAGTCATTCTTTATTCATTAAACATGATTATAAGCTATTCAAACAGATGATTGGAGTCTTATGATTATCTGTCTGTCAAACAAAATAACAAGATGTGTTTCCATGGAACGGACAAAAATAACAGTTCGAGATTCAAAAGAACACATCTACACAATGATGTTGTTTTCACATGCAAAGTTTGTTTGAGGTATGCAGTTTTAAATTCTCACCTTGAAGCTTTATTCTAACTTCCAAGCCATTGACATGGCAGAACAAATCTACAGACGACATCTTTGGCGCCGAAAACAAAATTCTTACTTGCGTTTCCATGTACAATCAACCCCAAAAGAAACCTCACCATACAAAAAAGCCATTTTAATCCACAATTAATACATACGACTGGAGTTACACCATGAATCCGAAGCCAAGTAAACTAATTGTGAGTTTAATGGTGATGAAATGTTGTTTTTAGTATACGTCTGTAACCCTAATTGCTTGCAATAAACAAGAAAAGTATATTGTATTAATTGTATTAATTCCTCAAATCAATACATTTCTGACACATCAATGTCAGATTCACAAGAACAACAATTCTAAACTGTGCCTTTATGTGTACCATTATGACATGTTGAAACGTTTGCTATTGTCGTAGTGGAACATAATACATGAATTGAATTCATTATTATTAATCTGTTCATCATCCACTTGATGAGACTGACCTGCCCCCCGGCGCCTTTGCGTTGCTTGGAATCCAGAGAACAGTTCGTGAGACATTGAGCTGTCAAAGTTTTTACATTAAATTGAAGGTTAATGCTAAACATTCATATTGGATAGTTTTCATTGTTGTGAACATAATATACAAACTGTGAACCTCATCGAGTCAATATTTCTATTCGTAGTTATTCTAATCTTTTTGACGAATACTGTGTCAAAATATGGGGAATACAAATATGGAAGAAACTACCATTACCGGAAGTGAGTGTGACGTCAATTGGACCAGTTTGATCTGACTGACTACTTGTGGTGTTTACCAAGATCGGAGATCACAACTCTCTTAAATATAAAGTTACCTAACCCTTTTAGCAGCACCTAACTATTTATTAGATAAATAGTTGCCTTTGTAAAATTTCCGGGATTCATTGCTATTCAACACCCGCAAATTTAGTTGAAAACCGACGCCGTTAGCCGGAGGTTTTAAACGCTCAAATTTGCGGGTGTTGAATAGCAATGAATCCAGGAAATTTTACAAACGCAACTATTTATCGATATTGTAACATGGCCGTTAGTTATCAGGGGTTTTGAAGCGAACTCTCTTTTTGTGTATCTATCTCTGAGTGGAGAGACCTTTGCGACTGTTCCATTTTTGTAAGATGTGTGGTCAGGTCAAAACAAATGTAAATACTCGGCGTAATTTGTACATTAGCAACAATTTACACATAAGCTCAAACAGTGTCACTCAACTATGTTCACTTCACAATATTCAATTACCCTTTTAGATGGCGATAAACATTTATCTACGACATCAACACAGCAAAAGACCTAGGAACAAAAAGCTTAAACTTGCCCTAACACATTGTGACAATGACGCTAGCATTGTTACGTCAAAACGGTTGATCACTATGATGTCATGCCATGGCAACGGCATTCGGTAATCAGAGCCGCATGGAAGAAGGCGTCACACTTGGACAAATCTTACTAGTTAAAAACATTTTAGTTACTTGAAACTAATTAATTTTGAGATTTATTTGTGACCTATACTGCTATACACAAGTTAGAAAATGACAATGCCAGCTATTTGAGTAAGGAGCACATAGTAAGAGAAATAGAAAAAATAAATTTTAAGTCGGGCCGAATCTTGTGAACACGATGTATATGTTCGCAGTGATTCGCCCCAAGTAATTTGGGGGTATTCATTGTCATTCAACATAGGCAAATCAACCAATTAGAATCAAGGATACACCGGAATCATGTTACAATTTCTAATGACGAATTTTTAACTGTAGTTATAAGAATAGTTAAGCAAGACTATATCAATCCATGAAAATAATATGGCTCATTGTGTATCATTCACGTTCAGCTTGTATAATTTATTGACCAAAGGAGTATCTCAAACATATCAAATTAAGATGTTAACATGCCAGTGGCCTCTTCATGTCCAATGTGAATATTGAAATGGGAATAGTCAGCCGTAAAGGAGGAGAATCGTAATGACTAGTCCCATCCCTCCATGGCTTGTGAACCAATTGTGTATGACTGGTCTTGTCCTTCTGTGCTTTCATATCCACAGATCAAACGAGAACATTAAAATTCAAACACCATCAAAATGTTTCTCAGAACACATCCAACTATCTAAATTTGATCAACATCACTTGCAAAACAGCTATTCAGTGCGCTGTAGGATGTATGTGTACCTCATGATGTGTTCTTGTAGATCTTGATTCTGGAATATTGTATAAAAAGGATGAAAAGAGCCTCGGTACAAGCATATTAAAGAAATATGTTGTAGCCATTATGGCGAAGATAGAAAAGAGAGTTACAATATCAAAGGACAATGCCCAGAGATGTTTTGAACATCTCCATGACATCGAATGTAACAGAGGAGACATGGGTTACCCTGGGAAGAAAATGTTCTCAATGGTTTATGACCAAGCAACAAACACTCTTTATTTTTCGGAGCAAATGGGAGTTTTTAGTCAAAGCATGAAGTTGCAGTCATCTAAGACACAAGTAACCATGAGGAATACTAAATAACTAACCTTAAAGGGACACTGCGTCGAGGATAAAAATGAGTCTCATCGTTATCGCACTAAGGTGATTTGAGTGTCTGCTAACGAGTTACGATTTACTTCACTGTCTACATGCAGAAGTTTTTATTACCGAGTACGTCAATTGTCTGAAATTCGGTGTCTGTGACTTGTTAGCAGACATTTAAAAAAATAATCAGCATAGGTAGATACACATGATTTTTTATTCTCGACGCGGTGTCCCTTTAAGATTGTGCCAGGATACACTCTTCTTGTGGTTAAAGGACGAGATTGTTACCTATACAGCTACAAGAATAGATACATCCAAAACTATCTGGCACTAGATAGAACATGGTATATGTCGGCATCTAACTGTACATCGGTCTATGATCTGCTGGATCAGTCGTATGAGTCCACATAACAACTTAGAGTGCCTTGACATTACATCAAAACGAAGATTATTAAGACACTCCTGTTCTAGATTTGTGAAAGGAACGTCAATGATAATGAGTATTCGGGCTACACTGTTTGCCCGGATTGAGGAGACGAAATATCCACAGCACACAATGAGGTTGACTGAGTTTGATGCTGAAAGAAAGATTGCTTGTGAAAACGAAAGTGCTGAGTTCAAAGGTTAATTGACCACATACCTTGTTGATCACCTTATATTCTATACACTAATAGAGCGACAGCACGACAGATAAGCAAGAACTGTACTATTGGTATGAGGGTGTTTTCAACAGAGTATCACACTTCGAAAAGAAAAACTTTCCTTAATCAAATGATTTCCTTAATCAAATTATGTTAATACATGAAGACTTTTTTAAACTATTGTCTTTATTCAATAAACAAATAACATAATAAACTAGGATTGCCAATGCAATACTTAGGTCTTCAAGACCTTTGGTTGACATTGAACCCCATGTTGCACTCTCTGTTATCCACCAGTTTCTCTGCTTTAAAATGAGCTATGAAAGTAGTCTTTTTTACAAAAATTCTTCAAAGACAATGACCCTCTAAAAATGGAAGAATCGCTTATTAATGGACCCCTATATAATCTCACGATTAAGACAAAATGGCTAATATTTTCATACTACGTTGCAACATACAAAATAGTGTGCTTTAATTTCCACTTAAGTAGATGTAATCATCATTTAGATTGCATACATAATTAATATACTATCTTTTCTGAATATTCAAGAAAACGCTCGAAAATGCTTAAATTTGGACCCCTAGACAACGTTTGCAATGTTCGGAGCTTAACCATCAACTTTTCAATAGCTTAATTAGTTAAATACTTATGATTGTTTGAACATTGCTGAAAATGGCGATTTTCGAAAAATGACAATCTTCTATGACTTGTCATATGTAAACTATGACAAATAAGTGCTTGGCATTTATGTTCCTTCATAAATGACGTTTCTAATTCAACATGAGCTATTAAACGTCTTCCTTACTTCAGTAGTTTACGATCAATAATTCTCCAAAGGATTGACCCTTCGAAAATGGTCAAAATCACACAATTTTACTTTTTTGGAAATATGTCGAAATTGTGAAGAAACTATCCACTTTCATATGATAATGATATGTTATGGAATTGTTAAGCTGGTTATTATAAACAGATTACTATACATATAACTTTGTCATAACTTTATTCCAGACAGAGTAAGGCCCCTTTGAACATGGAGCCGATAAATGAACCTTTTAAAAAGGATCATATTCAAAGGCAGATAATTTTAGTTTTAGGACGAAATTCAAAATTCGGGCTAGAGCATTTTGTTATTCAGCTTTAAAATGAGCTATAACACATAGCCTCACATTTTGCTGTGATTTAGAAGATTTTCGAAGACGTGTACCCTCATAACCGCGAAAGTTCACAAAATTTTAAGTTTTTGCGAAATAGCAAAAAATCCATTATTACGGCCGAAAACAGGCCCTTGATGGGAAATGTTGTTGTACACATTTTGGTGAATGTTTTGTGAAAATATCTAAAATAGTTTTCGAGATGTTGAGGTTTAAAGTTTAAACTTCAAGGGGACTTCATAGCGCAATAGTTCAGGTCATGGACTATCATCACTGTAAATTTCATGAAAATCGGTCAAGCGGTTGAGCGGGAATCCTTCGAACAAAAAAGGTCAAATAATAATAAAAAAAACCCAAAAACACGATAAAAACAATAGGTCTTCCAGACGTAGTCTTGAAGACCCAACAAAAACAGAAAATACACGTTAATAACAATAGGTCTTCCAGACGTAGACTTGAAGACCTAAAAAATTCGGATAATAACAATAGGTCTTTCAGACATACGTCTTGAAGACCTAATTATCTAGTATTACTGATTACTGGGGAGAAGGGAAACGGTTTGAAGGTAATGTCTTGCCCATATTTGATGCTTGTAATATGTATCAAGGAAATAGTGAAATAAGTTGTGATTAGTGACTGAGTGTGTCAGAATAATTCATCGACAGTTTTAAAAGTACATCAATTTAAGGGGTTTCTTTCTGGAGGACGAACTCAAACAGCATTTTAGCTTTCAGATTGGGATTATATACATATTTTATTACACGTTGATGAGGTTATTAACAAACATGTTTTAATACCCATTTATGGTTAGTTTATTAAAATTACAAACTGTTAAAACACCAATTATTTACTATACCATCGTTGATATTCACTATATGCCCTATTTATATGGCTATCTTCGACAAATTATTACACAGTAAGGGAAGAGTTACTCACCTTCCTTGTCCCTATCTCCCGATAGGTGGCCAAGACCCGGATTATCATTCTTTCTTATGTCGGCAAGCTATTCAGACATGTGATGATAGCTCTCCCGTCTTCGACTTGCTAATTGCTAATTTAACTTAGTCTTTGTTTCTTTAATTAAGTGTTTCTGCAGTTCTGTGTAAGGTTTATCTTACTGTAGTCTATTCCTCACGGTTAAGACTACTTAGGGTAATTCACATTTCTGCTTGACTGAGCCAACAGCTAGCTGACTTTGGTGTCAGTGGTCGTTCATTTCAGCACGGACTTCCCGTGCACGGGCTGCATGTGCGTCTCCTAGGGACCTGAGTCGATTGCCAGCCAGACGTTTGACTTTCTCTCTTGTTCTCCTATTGTACCTAAGGCCACGGGATGGGACTGACTCTTGACAGTGCCGTCAGTAATGCGATTACTGGAGCACTCAGACTTGATGATATCCCTAGACCTGCAGGACGCGTACCTGCATATTCCCATTTACCATGGGGATCGCAAGTACCTCTGATTCGTCCTGGCGAGTCGTCACTTTCAGTGGAACGTGCTTCCGTTCGGGATATCATCGGCTCCGTGGCTGTTCACACGCGTAACCCAACCTGCAGTCCAGTACCTGCATCAGCAGGACATCCAGTTCGCGATGTATCTGGACGGTCACAACAGATCCCCATCTGTTCTGGAGGCTCAACGAGACTTTGTAATAGCGTTGTTCAGGCGGTTGGGATGGCTGGTCAAGTCGGACCTTCAGCCTACAATGGAACAGGTGTTTCTGGGCGCCCGTCTGGACACCGTGCAATACAAGGCTTTCCTTACCACCGAGCGGATGGGACGGTACAAAGTCCTCCTGGGGCTAGCTCTTCAAGGACCACTGCCCCTCAGGAAGTGGCAGAAGCTATTGGGGTTCCTGACATCGACACAACATTTCACCCTAAGGGGAAGGTTGCAGCTCAGGCCCCTTCAGATATTTGTCAACACGCACTTGAGAGAGAAGACGTGCCGCCACGTCTTCTCCATTCCCGCCAATATCAGACACCATCTCTCCTGGTGGCAGCAGGAAACCAATGTACTGGCGGGAGTGCCGCTCAGGTGGACGTCAGCGACAGTCCAGCTATATAGTTAAATACTTATGATTGTTTGAACATTGCTGAAAATGGCGATTTTCGAAAAATGACAATCTCCTATGACTTGTCATATGTAAACTATGACAAATAAGTGCTTGGCATTTATTTTCCTTCATAAATGACGTTTCTAATTCAACATGAGCTATTAAACGTCTTCCTTACTTCAGTAGTTTACGATCAATAATTCTCCAAAGGATGGACCCTTCGAAAATGGTCAAAATCACACAATTTTACTTTTTTGGAAATATGTCGAAATTGTGAAGAAACTATCCACTTTTATATGATAATGATATGTTATGGAATTGTTAAGCTGGTTATTATAAACAGATTACTATACATATAACTTTGTCATAACTTTATTCCAGACAGAGTAAGGCCCCTTTGAACATGGAGCCGATAAATGAACCTTTTAAAAAGGATCATATTCAAAGGCAGATAATTTTAGTTTTAGGACGAAATTCAAAATTCGGGCTAGAGCATTTTGTTATTCAGCTTTAAATTGAGCTATAACACATAGCCTCACATTTTGCTGTGATTTAGAAGATTTTCGAAGACGTGTACCCTCCATCCTCGATAATCCAGCGCTATTGTTCCGATAAATCTACACACAAGCGCTGGAAAACAGTAAGGGTATTTATCCCTAACCTAGTTACCTCCCTTGGGTCCATGTTATCCAATCAGAAACGAAACGCAGACACTATCTGCGTAAACAACTCGACCAATCAAAACGCATCACTACCGTTGTTTATAGAAACTCACTCGATTACGATAAAATTTGTAACAAATTCAGCGTAGAAAACCTGACAGAAACTCAAAAGAAAGTTTTAAGAAGTCTGTACGTGAGAAGGGTGTATTCATGTCCATCAAAACGGGTGGACTTTAAATGATTAAAATCCCTGTGCTGTGCTGCGCTACTGCGAAAGCCAAGATCCTGACACGAGAGTGCTTGTTATTTCACCCTTGATTTCAAGTGATCTCATTGGTTGTTAGAAAGCAAGCGTTTCGCTGAGTCATTGCGAAGGGAGGTAACTAGGTTAAGGATAATTACCCTTACTGTTTTCCAGCGCTTGTGTGTAGATTTATCGGAACAATAGCGCTGGATTATCGAGGATGTGTACCCTCATAACCGCGAAAGTTCACAAAATTTTAAGTTTTTGCGAAATAGCAAAAAATCCATTATTACGGCCGAAAACAGGCCCTTGATGGGAAATGTTGTTGTACACATATTGGTGAATGTTTTGTGAAAATATCTAAAATAGTTTTCGAGATGTTGAGGTTTAAAGTTTAAACTTCAAGGGGACTTCATAGCGCAATAGTTCAGGTCATGGACTATCATCACTGTAAATTTCATGAAAATCGGTCAAGCGGTTGAGCGGGAATCCTTCGAACAAAAAAGGTCAAATAATAATAAAAAAAACCAAAAACACGATAAAAACAATAGGTCTTCCAGACGTAGTCTTGAAGACCCAACAAAAACAGAAAATACACGTTAATAACAATAGGTCTTCCAGACGTAGACTTGAAGACCTAAACAATTCGGATAATAACAATAGGTCTTTCAGACATACGTCTTGAAGACCTAATTATCTAGTATTACTGATTACTGGGGAGAAGGGAAACGGTTTGAAGGTAATGTCTTGCCCATATTTGATGCTTGTAATATGTATCAAGGAAATAGTGAAATAAGTCGTGATTAGTGACTGAGTGTGTCAGAATAATTTATCGACAGTTTTAAAAGTACATCAATTTAAGGGGTTTCTTTCTGGAGGACGAACTCAAACAGCATTTTAGCTTTCAGATTGGGATTATATACATATTTTATTACACGTTGATGAGGTTATTAACAAACATGTTTTAATACCCATTTATGGTTAGTTTATTAAAATTACAAACTGTTAAAACACCAATTATTTACTATACCATCGTTGATATTCACTATATGCCCTATTTATATGGCTATCTTCGACAAATTATTACACAGTAAGGGAAGAGTTACTCACCTTCCTTGTCCCTATCTCCCGATAGGTGGCCAAGACCCGGATTATCATTCTTTCTTATGTCGGCAAGCTATTCAGACATGTGATGATAGCTCTCCCGTCTTCGACTTGCTAATTGCTAATTTAACTTAGTCTTTGTTTCTTTAATTAAGTGTTTCTGCAGTTCTGTGTAAGGTTTATCTTACTGTAGTCTATTCCGTTAAGGATAACATACAAGTAACCGTACATTCGTGAAAAAGAATGTACGAGCCGCGGAGCGGCGAGTTCATTATTTTCACGAATGTACGGTTACGCGTATGTTATCTGACTTAAAATACAGCCTCCGTATAAGAATGGTTTAGAATAGTCTGATTTTGGTTTTAGGAGAATAATACTCACATTGCATGGCACTTTAATTACATACAAGACGTATTTCAATATATAATTCCTAAAAAACCTTTGAGATGCCCCCAACCTTGCAACCCGTACATTATTAATGCACGTGAAAGTTGTTTTTTAGGCCCGTTGTAACCATCTTACTAGAACATTCCTACTGCACGTGCAACGTAATCATCTAGCCAGTACATTCTTAATGCACGTGTAAGCTGTTTAAATCATGCGCGTCGTAAAGCTCTTGCTAGAACATTCTGAAAGCACGTGCAATGTAACAACTAGCCAGTACATTCTTAATGCACGTGTTATCCTTGCCAAATGGTCTAAATGCACGTGCGACATAACCATCTAGCCAACACATTCTTTCTGCATGTGCAAAACGGATATTGATTTGGTATAAAAGGGACGTTGTCTCAGTTGAACTTAGACATTATGTATGGCAATTTTGATGTCGAGTGGGACGAGATGGCCGAATATCCTCACTTCGAAGACATTTCGTCCGACGATGATGACGTTTTATCACAAGCAACCAAACAAATTGAAGAATCGTATTTAAGCAAACGTTCGACTGTGACAAAGGATTTTTCATCGGGTGATGACGAAATGTTATCACAGGGTGCAAGCCAAATTGAAGAAAGATACGGACGGTTTGCTGTGCCAAAAAGTGAAAATGAAATGACTTTATTGAGCAAACGACAGTAAGTTTAGTTACCGTTTATAGTTCTTATCGCAATCATAAGTATTTTTTTAAAAGTTAATTTGTATTGAAGCCAGTGATTGTAAGTTTATTTACAATTTCCAACATAACTACTCTTTATCATTAGTGTTTGCAACATTTTTACGATTTTGAAATTCGAAATTACGAAATTGAAATACAGCAGTGACGTCATTCGACCTTTTGTTATAAGTTTCAACGAAAATATGTGAATTTAGTACAAATTTGACAGTAGTTATTTTAACAAAAGGTGATAATGATATTGTCTATTTTCCAGATTATCTGAAAGTACAAAGAACAAGTACAAATGGGCTGTCAAGACATACAAAGATTGGGTCGAAAATAGGAATGCTGTAGCGCAGTCTGATTAAAATCAACGGTTTTCCGTGGAATACAAAATGCAAAATAGTGCATCTACCGGGATAGAACTCATTCGTGGGTTTCCACGCCAAACCGTCTGAAAGCACCCCGTACACTAGCGTGTTCGGGCGCAATTCAGCTAGCCAATCAAAAGATGCCCAACAAATGCTTTCGGTGCGAGAAACTAGGGGCAGATAACTCCAAACAGCTATCCTTTTGTCTGTTCCGAATGCTTTCAAAACCGCAACCGTTTAAATACTATGATGTGATTGGTCAGCTATTTGACTGGGTTCTGGCTGCGCTAAACTGGTTCTGAACACACGCCTATACGGGGTGTTCTCAGACCTTGTGGCGAGGAATCTACAGAACCTGTTCGTATCCCGGCAGATGCAAAATTTTGCAAATTTTATTTCTCGGAACAAGGTCGATTTTAATCAGACTGGCTGTAGCGAAGCGTCAAGGAACGGGACCGATTTTCAAAGTTAATTTGGAAGGTATGACTGTGTGTGAGATGAACATCGCTCTCAGTAGATTTATAACTGAAGTCCGAAAAGTGAACGGAACTGATTACCCTGGATCCACGCTGTACGAAATGTTGACGTCGATCCAGCTGTACTTGGAACAATGTGATGTTGAAGTAAATTTTTTCTCTGAACCAATGTTTAATCAGTTAAAAAATACACTGGATTCTGTAATGCGACAACGATCTGTTGATGGAATCGGTACTTCCAGACGTCAAGCTCAAGTCATCAGCGCGGAAGAGGAAAACTTGATGTGGAACAAGAATGTTCTTGGAAGTGAGAACCCACAGCAGTTGCAGAACACAGTTCTGTATCTCCTTGGAATCAACTTTGCCCTAAGAGCAGCAAAAGAACACAGAGCTTTGCGACTGCAACATTCACAACTGAGTCTGACAACTGACTCTAGAGGGAAAACTGTACTGCGCTATACAGAAGATGTTTCTAAAGCACGACATGGAGGACTGAAACACAGAAAAAAATTACAGAAAGTTGTCGATGCCTACCCAAATGAATCTGATCGCAGTCGATGTGTTGTGACACTGTATAACAAATATGTCAAACTGTGGTAAGCATTGCATTTTAAATCCATCCAAATGCACTCAATTTAATTTGTTTAAATCTTAAGTGTTCAAAACGAACATTAGCCAATCTAATCTGTAAAAAATGCTATTTTGTTCTGCGTAGCCAAAACTGAATAAAATAAATTGATAATGTATGGTTCCTTCAGTTCATGTTCATAAAATTAAAAAACCATGATAATATATCAAGACTGATTTTCTGTTCTTCTTTTCAGTCCCCCTGGCGCTAAGGACTTTTATTTGAGATCATTGACCAAACCACGCCCAGGACAGTGGTATGGTGCTGCACCGTTAGGAGTACACACTATAGCTTCAACAGTGTCGAAAATGGCAGCCGCTGCTGGATTATCAGGACTCAGAACAAATCATTCTTTGAGAGCAACTGCAGCGACCCGATTGTATCGTCAAAATGTAGCTGAGCAACTCATAAAGGAAACAACTGGCCATTCTTCAGATGCAGTGCAAGCATACAAAAGAACATCTGAAGAACAGAAGGAAGCTGTCAGTCGCGTTCTTCAGTGCCAAGGTCAGGGTCCCATGGATACCGGAACAGTCACCGTGGAGAAGGATGATAATCGTAAAAGCTGCACTTTCAGCATCACTTGCAAAGTCGACGTTTTGTAAAACCTTGCTTGAATTAAAAGTTCCAATCTCATTTTGTCTGTTGTCTTTTTTCTATGAAAATATCGTTATTCATTCAAATATAGAGATTGTTGTAGGGACCATCACAAACATTAATATTGCTTATTTTCACTGTAAAACAGTAGATTCCTGAAGGATAATGTACAATTGAAATAATAGAGTGACGTCACTGCTGTATTTTAATCACGGTTAAGACTACTTAGGGTAATTCACATTTCTGCTTGACTGAGCCAACAGCTAGCTGACTTTGGTGTCAGTGGTCGTTCATTTCAGCACGGACTTCCCGTGCACGGGCTGCATGTGCGTCTCCTAGGGACCTGAGTCGATTGCCAGCCAGACGTTTGACTTTCTCTCTTGTTCTCCTATTGTACCTAATGCCACGGGATGGGACTGACTCTTGACAGTGCCGTCAGTAATGCGATTACTGGAGCACTCAGACTTGATGATATCCCTAGACCTGCAGGACGCGTACCTGCATATTCCCATATACCATGGGGATCGCAAGTGCCTCTGATTCGTCCTGGCGAGTCGTCACTTTCAGTGGAACGTGCTTCCGTTCGGGATATCATCGGCTCCGTGGCTGTTCACACGCGTAACCCAACCTGTAGTCCAGTACCTGCATCAGCAGGACATCCAGTTCGCGATGTATCTGAACGATGGGTTCGGTCACAACAGATCCCCATCTGTTCTGGAGGCTCAACGAGACTTTGTAATAGCGTTGTTCAGGTGGTTGGGATGGCTGGTCAAGTCGGACCTTCAGCCTACAATGGAACAGGTGTTTCTGGGCGCCCGTCTGGACACCGTGCAATACAAGGCTTTCCTTACCACCGAGCGGATGGGACGGTACAAAGACCTCCTGGGGCTAGCTCTTCAAGGACCACTGCCCCTCAGGAAGTGGCAGAAGCTATTGGGGTTCCTGACATCGACACAACATTTCACCCTAAGGGGAAGGTTGCAGCTCAGGCCCCTTCAGATATTTGTCAACACACACTTGAGAGAGAAGACGTGCCGCCACGTCTTCTCCATTCCCGCCAATATCAGACACCATCTCTCCTGGTGGCAGCAGGAAACCAATGTACTGGCGGGAGTGCCGCTCAGGTGGACGTCAGCGACAGTCCAGCTATATGTGGACGTCTCCACCCAAGGGTTGGGAGCACACCTTAATACGGAACAGGCGGTGGGGTGTGGTCCTCAGTGCGAACGAGATGCCACATCAAAGTCTTAGAACAAGATGCAATAAGACTTGCGATCAACCATTGGTCGGGCTGCCTACAGGGGCAAGTCCTGTGCGTGCACACGGACAGCTCGGAGGCGGCTTGGGCCATAAACAAGAAAGGCTCGACTAAAGCAGACTCTCTTCTGCAACAGGTGATGGAGCTGTTTCAGTCTCGAACTCTCTATTCGCGCAGTGCACATCCCGGGAGCCAAGAGCGTTCTTGCGGTTGCTCTGTCTCGCCCGGACAAGCCTCCATCCACGGAGTGGATGCTACACCCGAGAGTGTTCAAGAGTCTATGTTTGAGGTTCGGGAAACCTAACATAGACCTCTTTGCAACGCGGCTCAATCACCAGTTGCTGACATATGTGTCCCCTGTACCGGACCCCACAGCGTGAGCGATAGATGAGATCGCATTAAGTTGGGAGGGGATGGTCGCTTACGCTTATCCCCCTCCCGCCATCTTAACTCACGAGGTTGCAAAGATACAGGAAACACGCATTCTCCAACTCCTGTTGGTAGCACCATTATGGCCAGCCAGGGCCTGGTATGTTCCCCTCCAGAGGGCGTGCCGTCTAGACCAAATTTATCTCTCTCTGAGGTGGAACCTTCTGTCGAGCGAACAAAGCGGGCGGGTTCACGAGAACACCCAGACTCCTCAGCTTCACGCTTGTCTCCAAAGGGATCTGACAGGAGCAGGATTCTCAGAATCTGTTGCTGAGGCGGTAGTGGCCTACAAGGAAGTTGTACGACTTCCAGTGGGGGTCTTTTGCGACCTTCTGTAGGGAGAAGGAGTATGCCGTGCAGACAGTCATGGTCCCCGGTAGCCGACTACCTAGTACACTTGAAGGAGAAGAGGGGGCTAAAGGCCTCCTCTATTAACACCAACCTAGCGCCGATCATATCCGTCTTGCAGAAGCGCGACCCTCAGATCGATGTGTCGATTCTGAAAGAGTTGATCAGGACTTACCGGAATGCGGATGGGCGGCAAAAACTTAGGCCCCCGGATTGGGACTTGGCGGTGGTTCTTACCTACCTCAGTCAGACCACTACGAACCGTTGGTGGAGACTACTGTCCTCCGTCTCACCATTAATACGGCTTTTCGTGTGGCCATGGGGTCCGCAGCCAGGGTTTCAGAGCTTCATGCTCTCCAGGCGGACGTCTTACATTTTGATGTGAGAAACAGGGGATCGGCCACTCTGGGACTAGCACCTGACTTTAATTGCAAGAACCAGACCGCAGACGAGAGGGGTAGAACCTTTTCATTACCATCCATTTTTGGTACGATCGACCCCACAGACGAGGAGAACCGTCTCCTCTGTCCGGTGAGGGCACTTCGTATCTACACAGAGAGAACCAGGACACTACGACAGGGGAGACGGAGGTTGTTCCTTCCTCATTCCCAGACCAGTGTTAAGGAACTTGATAAGAGACAACTGGGAGTGTTTCGACACTCCGCGGTGTTGAACGCATACAAGGCAGCAGGGTTAAACCCGCCGGCGCGTTCCAACCCACACGAGATAAGGGCCATATCAGCAACTATGGCTCTTCATAGTAACTTGGCGGTGACAGACATCATGGCTGGCTGCTTCTGGAAGTCAGGATTGGTGTTCGCCAACCACTACCTGCGTGATGTATCCACGGAGGACCTAGAGGGGATCAATCGGTTGGCTGCTCAAGTCTACGCACAGCAACGGGTCCCGACAGCTCCTCACCGTAGGGGTCAGCCCTCGCTAATGGGTTAAAAAATCTTAACTTGTTCAATTTTAACTTCAGTCACGTGTTGTTGTCTTTTATTAGCGGTGACCATTTAGGTTCAACCCTAACCGCATAGCGGGGTCAGGGTTTGTTTTCCTTGCGTCCATATGGATCATGTACTCGGGGAGACTCATGATCTCTCGGACTTTACTAGTCACCAATATCCCCTTATGATGGAGGGAGAGTATCTCACCTTCCCCAACCCTCCTCCCGCTGTGGCAATCGGGCATATAGTTAATATCAACGATGGTATAGTAAATAATAGTACGTTTTTGGTTAAACGTCATTATTTTATACCTACCGTTGATATCAACGGTAGGTATAAAATAATGATGTTTAACCAAAAACGTACTATTATAAACCGTCAATATAAACACAGAATAAATCACACAACTGTCTCGTTCATTTCTAATTAAAGTATCCTACTGGGTGAACTTGACAACTTTAACAAGGTAAAGATGGCACCTCGACCTTGTTCCATGACCGTATTGCAAAAAAACACTTTTAAAAAGGCAAGATCCTCATTCAGCAAACCCGACTGTAATATAAACAAAGGCAAACCTGAAGAAATATAAGCACATGAACTAAGGAGAATAATTTATTAAAATACCCTCCACATATGTTCATAATCTCCTATTTGGTTTGACGGTGTATTTGCCTCAGTCTGATTAAAAATCGACCTTGATCCGAGGAATATAATTTGCAAAATAATGCATCTACTGGGATACGAACAGCTGGTTCTGTAGATTCCTCTCCACGTGAACCTCAGAACGATATGAGTTTGTATCCCGGTAGATACACTTTTTACACAAATAAAAATACACAAATTTTATTCCTCGGAAAACCACCGATTTCAATCAGACTGTATAAGCCTCAATGACTCATCCAAAACAGCGTTCTGATCCAAACTGTTGAGGAGTATTCTAGAAGCTGGTTCTTAAGATATATTTAGTATTAAAGGAAGTGTAGCACCCATCAGGCCTGACAGATGGGTCACAGATGTCATGGCCTAAAACGCTATTTCATCTTCTTCTCGAGTACGAAAAGCTCGAGGAAACTGAAATTTGTGTACAGACTCCTTGCACATTTGAGATTCTAAATAATAGATTTTCTGACCCTGTGACCCTAAATATTCCTCACAACGGTCACGACGTACAACCCTATTTTCATCTTCTCCTTCATTACCTCTGATAAATGCTTCTGGATATTTCCATTTTGAAACTTAAATAGTTTATTGATTTGAGCCTGATGACATATAGGGCCTTTTGATTAAGTTATTTTGAAATTACCTCGAATGTTGAAGGTTTAGAAAACATCAGTCTCTTACCACAGAGGTTACTCCACTCATTTCTTCCATCATAACCTCTGTTGCATGTACGTGGCTATGTTTAACGATTCTCACAGAATCCCTACGCGGTGAAAGGTTGCAGCACAGGTGAATGTCCTTATTGTTGTCCAATCACACATTGTTTTACATCTGCGTTCGAATTCTGTCTTGTAAACAATATGTGCGTACCGCACATATGACGCAACACTAGACATTTCGACAATTACGGAATGCTTAGTTTGAAAGCTGATTGCATAACTACATGAATATATTCGACAAACCAATCAATCTTTTCAAGCTCAGAAAGTACAATATATGCAACAGAGGTTAGGATGGAAGAACTGAGTGGAGTAGCCTCTGTGGGGAGCGAATGAGAAACAGTGTTCAAATTCATGAGATGAAGAGGTCAATAAGTGTGTTTCAATTTGATAGAAAACATGCAATCTCAGAATATGGCAATATGAAAATTAATTCGTTCTTAAAGGAAGTTTCAAAGAGGATGACAATGATCATATTGGAATGAAATCTAAATTTAATTATTAAAAAATGATGGCTTTTTATAAAATCGGGGATGTTGTTGGTCTGTCTGTCCATCTTTACCTACGCGAGTACGTACGTTATCAGAGACAAATCGAGAAAAAAACGGGATTTTGGTTTGATTATCGTGACGTGATGATTCATGTGAAGATATACGTGTTACAGTGTCGTAAACCTCTGACACCAGTCAAATAAGGTTACCTTAATTTTAGTCCCTAGGTCACAAAATAGTTCCATAGTTTATATCTCATGTCCATCTCCCTTTGAGGCAAATCCATTAAAATTTAGTAGCACAGTGTATTATTGGAATCCCCGACACAAGCCGAGTCTGGTGATACTGGTGTGTCCAATTGAGTGTTCAATGGGAAAAAACCTGCACCACATACAGCTTGTATAAAGTACTTAGTTAGAAATCACAAAACAATTTCACAGTAAATAGGATTTAATGAGACGTATATTAAAATTATAAAAAAAACAAGTGATATAACCAAAAAATGTACAATATATACCTGCAAGTAATATGGCAGGCTAACACAATATTCAGGGCATTTCAGTCTGATTAAAATCGACCTTGTTCCGAGGAAAACATTTTGCAAAATAATGCATCTACCAGGATACGAACAGGTTCTGTAGATTCACCGCCACAAGGTCGGTTTGGCGTGGACACCCCTGAACGATACGAGTTCGTATCCCGGTAGATGAGCTATTTTGAAATTTTTAGTCCTCGGAAAACCGTCGATTTTAATCAGACTGGCGGGGACCCCCCTGAACGATATAAGTTCGTATCCCGTATATAGATAAAGGCTACCCCCTCCCCCCCCCCGCCTTCAAATACATATATATGAAATACGTATACATGTAATTTGAAAATACAAAATCACAAAATGATGCAACTTGATTATAATGTAAATGCTACTGGAATGTATTAACAAAATATATGCATAATTACAAGAATATTATATTAAAATATAATTATTAAACACCTCGTCATTAGTGTCACACCACCCATTTAAAATTGAAACCAGTACAATAGTATTGCAAGTGTTACAAGTACATATATCGAATATCCCACATCGGAGCTGCGTTCGTTTAGTACAAAGTGTGTCGCACGTGCGATTAAAATCCTAGTCGAGCGACCCTTGTGTCACTCTCGTGTGCACTCTTGAGTCACTCTAAGCCCCTCCTGCTCAATCGAGGAGGGGGGTCGTGAGAGTAACGGAAGTACGTTATTTGACGCGGTGTTTTCAACCTGGCCAACCAAAATCGTCTTGGCCTTTATTCTTCGTAACCCTATGACTTACTTACATATATGAACACATTCGTAATAAGTCGATCTGAGGTTTTGATTTAGGCAAATGCAAATTGTAGGTTTTATACATGGTAGGTGTATTCGAAGAACATACAATTTTATAGTTTCACTAATGTATGATTTTGGTGCATTCATGGACGGATAGAGCAGTAAAATCGTAGACGATTGTAGATTGCATCGTTTTTGGATTCGGTCATCCTTTTCAACACAGAATAATTGGGCATATTATTGAATAAAATAATTAATAGGGTAAGTCTAATAATTGTTTTTCAAATGCTGAGCCTATAATAATTCTGTCGGCCATATTGTTTGACGCCGGGAAACCAAGTGCGATATTCGGTTGTCGTTCGCAATAAGTTGCAACTGAGCATGCGCAAGTTGACCCTCGAGTGAGTACAAACGAACGCAGCCCCTATGTGAGCATGACATCACAAACACATCATGTCCCAAGCTGCACGTGTATGCATGCTTTGGGCATGCTTGTCCCAGGGGTCGGTTTGCCAAAAATGCAGTATGCGCATAGCCCCTTTTGTTGTACATTGTATGTTATGATTGCATTGTCGATGCATCCTCGGTTATCCATGGTTTTATAAATGCTCCGTTACTCTCCACTATATCACCCATGGGAAACTCTATCAGAGAAATATGTACTAAAATTACCCGCCCTTGGCTGGCGTGAGCCAACAAAACTGCTACGCAGCTTTTACCTGCGAACAAATGGCATTTCATATCACTTCGTTGCAAAGCACGCGAGGTCATTTTGTTTGCAATCCGTCACCGATTACCTCCCTTGACCATTTCCGTCTTATCATATTGAGCATTTCCTTTGGTTACTGACTTCGTCACGCCGGCTAAGATAGAGTTTCCCATGGGTGATATAGTGGAGAGTAACGGAGCATATATAAAACCCTGGGTAACCAAGGATGTTGTCTCTCAAAAGAACACATCTCTCCAATTTGTCAATCGCCATTAATTGCCTCAACTTCTCCACAGACGAACGCAATCTGTTAAAAGTATCGCTCTTGCTTCTATTTGACTCAACATGCATGAAGCTGCTTGTCCAACTTCAAAAGTTAACGGAGAAACTTTCCAGGACTATCCCATAAACCTTCTAAATTACATTTCTGACAATTGTGACCACTCTCATTTAGGAGATAGACATACGGTGTTCGAAAACTAGCGGCATATAACGGATATATAGCTCTAAATTTAAAAGTCGAACGCGTAGTTTGACTACATCGATTTCGCGAGTATTCACAGAAATACATTGAATACCACTGCCATTACGCATTGAATATAATGTCCTCTTGTACGCTTATGCTTTCACAACATGTCACCTCTCAAAGAGTGCGACATCTGAGGTCACAACAGCAGAATTATTCAATATCCCACGAACTTCAATTTCTGCCACGAGATCATTCAAGCTTAATCACTCCTATCTTTCAAGGTACATGTTCAACATTTCTCTTTACTCAGCCTCAAAGGGACTGTAGCACTTTTTGACAAAAAAATTTTCTTCAAATTTTCAATTTCTAATTATAGTTTGTGTCGTTTGAATTTACTTTAGAGGGTAAAACATCTTATTACACTAACCAATTATCCGTAGTAGTAATAACGGTGTTGCGTATAAAGCAAACGTTGCATGGCGGCCCTTTTATTGTGAACACATTTTATTACTTCGAATGACAAAAACGATTTCCATGGCTTTACTGAGCCACGTACACTATTTTTTAACTTGATTTTCCGAAGAGAGAAGGGTGTTTTACTATTGATGAAAATATTTTCAATTATATTTCATCGACTTATTTGAGCGAAGAAACGTGCTACTGCCTCTTTAATGTCTCCTGCTAAGCACACACATCATAGCACTATGAATGCATGAAGTATCATTTGCTCTAGGACTCGGTCAAGAACAACACTTTCCACCTCTCTAGCTCTCTGCGGTGTGATTCTTTATAAACATACCAACATCGCTTTGATCCTTGCCGTGGACTGCACCTTTTGTCAACTGATACGCGTACAGAATAAAACTCGCCCAACTCAGGTCCTTCTTCCTGTGACACTACTGATCTAAAAGCCTCACACATTTAAACAAAACTGTCCCCCTTCACACATCACTCCCTCCCACCAAACAGTCATGTAAAATTTCTAAATTGAAACGTTACGAGCTGTAATAATGAAAAAAAAAATGAAATACACATCTATATGAACATACAAAGTGAATTATTGAAAATGTAGTGACTAGTCGACAGAAAGTTTTAAATGCATAACATGCATGTTACAATTTACACTATTTGTTCAATCTGATTAAAATCGACGGTTTTCCGAGGAATAAAAATTGCAAAATAGTGCATCTACCGGTATACGACTCCTTCAAAGGTTTACTGGCAAAACCGTCTGATAACAGCCCGTAGCACACCTTGTTGAGAGGAATCTACAGAAGCTATTCGTATACCGGTAGTTTATTTCTCAGCACAAGGTCAATCTTAATCAGACTACCGATTCGTTCAGACAATCGTCCCAAATTGTTAAAGAGTGTTTAATGACAAAACCTTTTTTTTAACTGAACAAGTGATTAGTTATCACACAACCGTGTATGAAGTTAGAAAATAGTGTCATTGAGCAATTATATAAACAAAGCGGTAACAGTATATATAAAAATGCACAAAATTATCTGGAGGGTAACACAATACCAACATCAAATCAAACCACCACTCTCCCCTCCCCCCTCCCCCCCCCCCCCCCCCCCCCCCCCCCCTCCCCCATATGGCATAGTCGCCATCTTTGCATAAGTAGTATATATAAGATTAGTGCTTCTCATTTTTCAATTGAGTCATCTATAACTGACTTCAGTTTCAAGCCGCAGAACCTACATGACACAATTCCTTCCAAATACCCCAGCCCCTATCAAATTCAACTATAAAGTGTTTAAAGTATGGTGCCTGCAACTATATTGTGTTTAAAATAAGCCTCATTTAATTGTAGAGTGTTGAACATATGGTCAATGTAACTATAAAGTACTTAAAGTATGACTCCATATAGGTATAGAGTGTTTTAAGTATGGCCCCTTGTAACTTTAGATTGTTTATAAAATATCGCCCCATTCAACTAAATTTATAAAGTGTTTAAAATATGACCCCATTTAAGTATAGTGTATATTACTCAACCGTGGTGAGATCACTCATTAGATAACATTGAGTTGGTTTCACACACGTGTGATACCACCGCGTGCTGCCGTAACGTCATTATCGGCGCGTGACGTCATAGTCGTTTTTGGTGACGTCACAATGTTAGCCGCGCGACTGCAATAGCGGGTGCCCTTTTTGCAAACGAGCGCCACTAAAAACGATTTTCTTGCAATTCAGTGCTATTTACATCAATGAGTATTAAACAAAATACTAAACTCGACCCCGTTTGATACCATGCTTATGAAACTCGTAAATGGCATCGTTATCTAACTTGCTTTCGTTTGTTAGAATACCGAACCATTAACTCGTTGCATAAACATGTTATCAAATATGACATCGTTTAGTATTCTATATTAATACATGGCTCGTTGTAACTTTGAGTCTATCTATGTTTTGAGGCATGCCCTATTCAACTGTTGAGCTTGTTCAGTCTGACCCCGTGAACAAGGAAGTAGATTAATCTATCCTATAGGTTCAAAATCCTGTTAATGCATTTTTAGAATATATATGTTGCTTTCTCACTTCGTCTAATAAGTTTGTATTTTCAGTTTCGATGTCAATGTGTTACATTATTCTGATTTTATTAAACTGAGTAGCTAACGTCGTATTCCTTCATTACAATAAGGCCAAATGTATTCAATTTGGAAACTTTTTAAAAGAAAGAACTGGTAGTCCCATACCATATAAGTAGGTCCATACGTTTCATCTTTAAACAGCTTTAATAACCATCCAGTCCATTAGATAGGATGCTACACAGAGGAACCACACCGAAATTTAAGGTTACTTACACTCAAACGCAAAAGAAACGCCACCACATCTTTAACAGTGTAAAAACTAAATATTGCTGCTGAAAAAGATAGATTCAGAATGCTTTTTGTAGAGACATGATTTATTAAGAGCTACCCGCAATTTAATACATCGGAATATAATACCTTTATTTTTCATTTCTGTTCAAGTACAGTTGGCATACTTAAAACGCTTTTTTAAAATGTTTTTGGCCAGGATGTTCTGCTAAGACTTATGAATTCATAAAATGTAGAATTTCTATTATTATTTTCTCTCTCATATCTCGTATAGCTAAGGAGATTCGAAAACGAAGATTATTAAAATGCGTGTTTTTCCGAAATATGAACAGATATTGTTTTGAAATTTCAACTTTAGTTTAGTTGACTTCTGAAGACATTATGCACCTCTGTTTCAGTCGTGTTATCACTCGTAGATTGAATTACCGTGTATTATGTATGGTGACGTTTCTTTTGCGGCTGCTTGTACTCACTTGATGACCTCTGTTTTATTTTCCTCAACTAAACAGGTTTAAGTTTCATCTCAACCCATTTCAAAGCGTACTTGTCATCCCCCTCCCTCCAGAGTAACTTTTCCCCATACACAGTGTTGAGGTTGGCAGTTACACAATGCGCGAACCACCAGCCGCACTTGTGCCTCGCCGCGCAGTTACCGGTAGTCCAAATATCGTTGTCTCGTAGAGGTGTGGAGAACATCTTACCATGGTGCCAGTACAGTCTATTCTCTGCAAGAATATTGGTACCATCTTCGTAAGGTGTTCACATTTATAAAACAAATTAAATGAAATCTTTACTTTCACTGGTAGTGAGATGAGATTTGTCCTCCTGCTTATAAACCCAAGTGTAGAATTAAGGGGTTACTTCCCTGGAAGTCGAGTTTCCGATGGCTGTAAAGACAAACTGGCGGTGTCGGTTCGTTACCCATAGAAAATAGAGCTTCAGACAATCTAAATAAATTAAGATCGACTGTTCAATATTATGTGTAGACAGTCGACAATATAACATTATAAAAATATGTCGATCTAAACTGATTTAGATTGGGCTTCTGAGTAAATACAATATTAATGATTTGGTAATTGTGAAAAACCGAATTGAAAATATATGTGAACTAAATTGTATTTCAAATGTTATTTTGTTTCTAAGTCTACCAAAACCAACTGAGTTCTGAATTGCAAATAAGCTCAGTTTTAATGTCTTAAACCATCATCATGAAATATCAAAAGCGCCAATGACCGATGGCTTCAAGAAAAGGTTTAGGTTTTGGATTCAGCGGAAACAGACATATACACATATATTAAACAAAATTTATTCCACACATCAAGTTTTGCCTTACTTTGCTTTAGTTCTGCTCCGGAAACGCAAGTCCAAGTTGCAAGTTGGAAACGTTGGAAATAACAATGTGGACAAAAGGTGAAACTACCAAACGGCACATCTACGTATGATGTTTGTTACACACATCAAGTTTTGTTGAGCTATGTCTTCCTTATTTAAGTTCTGCACCGGAACCGAAAGTTCAAGTTGCGTTTTCATGCAAAGGAGGGGAATGAAGTTGTACCACAGGTGAAGTGTAGCGCAAATATGTTGCGCAACAGAGATGAACGACCAGTTTTCCCTATGCGCGAACAAAGTGAGTTCGTTCACACATAGGGAAAACTGGTCGTTCATCTCTGTTGCGCAACATGTTTGCGCTAAACTTCACCTGTGGTACAATTTCCTGTTTCACTACATTTCAAAAATAATTTCAGAGTTCAGTTGTACTTACCAAAGGAATTTAACTGCATCAAAATACATAGAAAACATGGTACCATGCATATATAAGCTACTTCTCGACTCATTGCAAGCAATGATTTTATTAATAACATCTTTGATTTCATCACCTTAAATTATTTGAAATTGTTTGAGGAAGTTATCGAAATCTTATCGTTATCGTTCCTTCCGCTATTACGCTCCTCGCAAGGAACATGATATCGATGTACACCTCGCTATTTCCGGTGAACGGTTATACACACTCAGACTGACAGTGGTAATTCACCTCTGTTTCCTTCGTATCCTGTAACGTTGAGGCGGTAGTTGTCAGATTCCTTTCCAACATAGAATGTTGAGTACGTGGCGTATCCTGATTGGTCCCCCTGGTCCTCCTGGTCTCTCATGTCCACTCGTAGTTTGTAAGACCGTTGTGATGTCAGTCTATTTATATTGTCATTCCCTGAAACAATGAAATGAAAATCCTTTATCAAAGCCAAATACATTTTTCAAGGGAACAAACTTTATTGCCAAATAGGATGCTGCAGACAGTCTAAAAAGGGGAGGTTACTCTAATTCACCCTAACAAAGGTAGGTAACGCTAAGTCTGACTCAGAGTTGTGACATCCACAATTTGTTTTGAAGCTAAGAAACGCGTTGTCCTAATAATTTTTACAATATTTACGTTTTCATTTTAGTTCCCAATTTCAAAATGTCGGAGTGAGTTCATTTTAAGGTAATGATACCATCTGCTTTTGTCCTACAACTCCAAATTTTAGAGCTTGAGGCCATTAATGTATATGAGTTGTTTTAAAATAGATTGGAGATAAGTTGTTTATACAATAAATAGGATTGATGAACGAGGTTCTATACGAGGTTGAGCAAACTGTTTTAGATGCCAGTTATGTAATGTGCATAGATGAATGTAGATTAAGAGAGTGAAGTGTTGGAGCATAAACGTTTTAATTAACTGAGTCTACTACATGTATATCCCCCGCCAAGTAACATTAAAAAATAAAGTTGTAATATTTTCTAAAGGCCATGTTAATCATTTGTCATTTCTAAGTTTTATTCAATGCTAAGTGGCTAAATTTCAAAAGCAATGAAGAGACTTTCGGACCAAGCATCAAGGGCCATGTTTTCAATTTTCAGAACCATTCGGAATCTGCAAATACCGATAGACTTCAAACTAAAACTCTTTGACCAGGGCGTCTTACCTCTTTTTCTATACGACTCGAAAGTGTGGGGCAATTAAAATAAAATCATTTTGAAATGAACGTACTTGAAATTTTGTGAATCTGTTCTTAAAGCAAAACAATCCACCCTAAATGGTATGGTTTACGGTGAATTGGGCAGATACCCTATTGATATCACATAAAATCCAAACTTATCAACTATCGGTGTGTAGTCATAACTGAAACTGGTAAGTTTCCCCACATTCTTTGTAACATAATGATGCTACGGTCATTTCACCAGGATGTTGAATTCGACCAACTTGAAATTGTAAAAAGTATTCTGCAAAACTTTGGGCCTTCTCATATCAAATCCTCCCAAGCATCCTCGCGTTAAACAGATGTCTCCCCCTTCCCCCGATTCAATTTCAGTTATGTCCCAATTGTAACCAAAGAAACAAACTTCAACTTTCAACTTTCTTTATTTCTCCATCAACCACCCAGCGGTGGTACAAGAGTACAAAGTCATCAAATTACATATATACAATCACAAGATGGGGCATAATTAACATTTAAAGTGTGTAAGTATACACTTAATAAACACTGATAATTTTTTCAATACTGATGTTTTCTTTGAGCACATTAAAGTTTTAAAGGTAATAAGATTACTCCATTTTAGATATTCTGCAGGAATATATTTTTGTCTAGCATCATCAAAATAGTTACATCTCAATAAGTAATGTAGTTCATCCGCTATTGCTGGGGAGTCGCACAACTTACAAGTTCGATTTTCCCTTGTAATGCCCTCCCAGCGGCCAGTCTCAATAGGTAGAAAATGATTGGTAGTTCTAAATTTCATTATTGGAATATAAACATTTGTTGGAAGAAAGAAATAACGTTCAAATGTTATGGAATCTTTTATGATCTTATAATATAGTGCCTTTGGGCTATTATTTATAGATGAAAACCAACTCTGAATAAAGTGATCTTTTAAGACAAATTCTACCTTTGAGGCCAGCCATTCGGTGTTAAAAGATTCCGGATTGTTGAAAACATTGCTTAAACCTAGGTGGTTTAGCGTGTCTTCGACAAAGTTTAGCCACTTGTCATGATAGTCATATAGTTGCTTTTTGACAGAAACAAAGTTGTACAAGGTGTGGGAAAGTTTAACATTTGTTATTTTAGGTACAGCTAGAGTGTGCCAATATTTAACTAATCGCTTTATGATTTTGATCCTGAGAGGGTACCTTCCCAACTCTCCATATACCATGTAGTTTGGCGTAGATACTTTAAGATTACAAATCAGTTTTAAAAACTTCAAATGAACTTTTTCAACGATTTCCAATGATTCATGACCCCATGTCTCACAACCATAACATAAAATAGGGACAATCATAGTATCAAATGCCCGGACTAAACAGTCAATGGGAAGGTTAATGTTTCTAGCTCGTTTCAAAAGAGAAAACATAGCCTTAGTTCCTGATTCAATTAAAGTTTTGATGGCGTGTACAAATCTTCCAGATCTATGTAGTTTTAAACCAAGATACATATAATAATCGACAATTTCAAGAGGTTGATTTCCAAAGTAGAATATATGTTTACTTTTAGAAGGTTTCCCCCCGCCAAATATAATAATTTTGGTTTTAGATATATTAACAGCAAGGTTCCATTGCAAACAATACAAACGAAAAGAATTCAATGATTTCTGTAGCCCGTTTGGACTTTCGCTAATAAGTACTGCGTCGTCTGCATACAAAAGAATAACAAAGTGTAAAACAACGTTTACATCAAAACAATCGACATGAACACCCTCACAGTTATCATGTGTGACTCAAGATCATTTAAAAATAATGAAAACAATAGTGGAGAAAGGTTTTCACCTTGTCTAACACCGCACTCACTCGGAAAGTAATCTGAGTGATTATTATTTACATACACGCATGATTTTATATTCTTGTACATGTTTTGTATTAAGTTGAAGAAGCGACCATGTACACCTTGCTTCAAGAGCTTATGCCACAAGCCAATTCTCCAGACATTGTCAAAGGCTTAAGAGAAGTCGATGAAAGCACAGTACAGTTTTTTGTTACCTTTCTTGAGTAAATTCGTCAACATATTTAGAACAAAAATATTATCGATTGTAGAAAACCCTTTGCGGAATCCAGCCTGTACATTACTTAGTATACTGTTATTGTCTATAAATGTCGTTAATCTTGTATTAAGTATAGCAGTGAACAGCTTTCCTAAACAGCTCAATATGGTAATAGGTCTATAGGATGAAGGATCATCAATATTTCCTTTATTCTTGTATATAGGTTTGATTATTCCCGTTAACCAAGCTTCTGGCAAATGTCCAGTTTTTAACACGAGATTGAACAAAGTCGTACATAACAGACCAATCCTTTCAATGGAATCAATGAGGTAGTCATTTTCTATTAAGTCTATACCGGAGGCCTTATTCCTTTTTAGATTTTTAACGGCATGTGTTATCTCTGGTAGGGTAATATCATCATTAAGTACAGATGTATCATATGTGTCAAAGTCAATATCATCATCAATAATAACATTATCTTGTGTACATGTGTTAATGTCTCTAAAGTGTTTCAAGAAATCATCTAAGTTTGGACCTGCCGAATCATGACTATTAGTCGCAGGTTTCAAAAGTTTCCAATAATGTTTAACTGAGAGTTTTTCTTTACAACGCAGAATGTTACTGGCCTTGAACTTACTTTTGTTGATATGATTATTCAAACATCTTTTATAATCTTTAGATTGTTTTTTATAATTTAACTCATTTTGATTTGATTTGAATTTCTGATATTGTTTACGTGCCTTTCTGTATTTCTTCCTAGCTATATGACAATTTTTGCCAAACCATGGTTTCTTACTGCGCGTACTACGAGTATTAGTTGTAGTACGCGAAGGACGTATTTCATTCACGCCAAAAGTTGCACGTGCAGCATCACATAACAGATGAGCGATTTCATTGGCTACTGTATCCACTACGTCAGAGTCACCTTGACCTTTCAAGGCCCTCTGCGTTAAGTCTGTCAACAAATCGATACGTGTCTTGTCAAGTTTGTTTACATACTCGGAAGCTTTACCTTGGTCATAACGTTTTGGTCGGTCCGGTTTGGGATTCTGGGTTTCTGTATTCACCGTAACTGGAATATCATTATCACTTTTGACGGCACTAGCCTCGTTAGGTTGAAGACTAAATGAGACTGGGCAGTGGACATCAGAGAATAATGGGGAGAATGGTATAACTTTCAAATTAATAAAAAGAGGTAGACAAGAAGGGGATGATATGATGTAATCAATGAGACTTTTATCTTTACATGTTGGATTACCAACTCCTTCGTCCTCGCCAATTCGACCATTGCATATAAGTAAGTTTTGACTTTTGCATAATTCTGTAAGTTTTTTACCGAAGTTATTAACTTTTCCTGTATCTTGTGTTGTTCTGTCAACGGGTTTATTTAGATCACTCAGAATGTATTTGGGGTTAGGGGCTATATTTTCGTCTAAGTCTAACTCATCAACAATGGTTTTATCGATAGAGCAATAATCTGATAAAGTACCTGATCTCGCGTTAAAGTCACCCATGAGGATAACATATTCACTAATAGTTAGAAATTCAAGCAGATCTGATTCAATATCATCAAACACCTGGAGACTGCAATATTTAGATCCTTCAGGGGGAATATAGACAATTCCTAATATCGTATCATTCTCAGTGTGGAGTAGATTATGATTAATCTTCACCCATAGAATGTATTCACTTTCTCTTTCTAGTACAGAAACATATTGAGAATATTCATTTCGAACAGCTAAGGCAATACCACCTGATTTTCTCTTAAATATAGCTCTATGTTTAAGGTGAAGGGTATATCCCTCAATTTCTAAATCATCAAACTTATCAGTTTTTGTTTCTTGGAATGCTATAATGTCATGGTTCTCTATGAGTTCCACTAGTTCTGGGTAGAACAGTTTCTGTCTAAGACCACAAACATTTAACGACATGAAGTTTATTGTGGGAGTTGATCCCACTGTGTCCTCACTAGGTATCTGTGAAGAGATATTATCATCTGCATCTGCACAGTGCCTACTGTACACGGCATGGGTATCTGATACATTATTATCACAACACACATGAGATTCACAGGGAGTCACACTTGTAGGCTCAGTCGTGGCATGTTGTATGCCCTCCTTGTCGGGCAACTCGATACTCATGGAAAAGGAAGATGTTTTCAAGGATGCTGTAGGTCCACGTAGAGGTTTTGTTGTACTCTGAACTGTGTGTGACGGTAGATATTTCTGTGCAATTGTGCAAGGGTTACTTACATGTTTTTCAAAAATAAAATTTTAAAAATGCCGAAACCCCCAGAAGGCACATTTACATGGTATGGGGAGGATGTATACTAATTTTCGTGAAGATCGGAAACAAGCCCTACCCTTCATATAGACAAAGTCCAAATTGTTAAAATTGTAACAAAAAAATGTTTGAATAAAGCTGAAATACCCCAAAAAGCACATCTACATGATATGGTGAGGTTGTATACCAAATTTGGTTAAGATTGGTTTTAGAGGTATGCTCCGAAAACAATGGGAACGCCGACGCCGACGCCAAATTAAGGAAACTCTGTTTGGGAATGTCTGTATGGGTGAGGTTTTATATATAAATGATAATACTTTTCCTCTAAAGAAAAGTATTATCATTTAAAAATAAAACTTCACTCACCCAAAACCCTATGTTTTAGATCTCCCATCACAATTATGTACTTGGTTAACACAATTAGAGTATCTAACTTATTAACTTATTTGACACTCTTTCCCAACCTGACATAATACATACTGCAGCGATTTGAGGGCTCCAAGTCTACTTTTCTAGGCGGGCCGGTTCTTTTAGTTGTAGGTAAGGGGCAAGGTAAGGCAATGGAAACGATTAATTAAAATGAGTAAACCAAAACTTAATAAGAATAAGAATGTTCCTGTGGTCTGAAGAGTATATATGTCGAATAAAAACAAGAACTGGAATTACAAAATACATAACTGTTTGTAGATACAGGATGTTATGAACTATTCAGGACACAGTTTATTTTACTCAAAACGTTAATTCCACATTGTAGAAACGTTCCCTGCATTTTGAAGCAAATTGGAAACAACTTATCAAAACAACACGGGAAACCTTCGAACAAACCACAGGGGTTCGAACATTTATCAAAAGCGGGGATATTTATCTCAAATCTTTATTTCTTAACCGACTTCGTTCAAATTTGGAATATAAGCTCACCATATCGTATATAAACAGTATATAATTGCAAAAATTTAGATTTTGAATTTTGAAAATATTGTCAAAACAGCGATTCAATCTCCTGTGGAACAAACCGTCTGGAGAAAAGTGACTAGATAGTGGAATAATGGCTTCAATTAGCGTTACAGTCCTATCATTGTAGAACACTTGCAAACATCGGAATTTAAAGTTGAAAATACGAATGCCTCGCCCTAGAAGATAGGATATGAAATATTTGTAATAATCAGGTCATTGAGTATAAATGACATGTCGTTTAAAACCGTTCCGTTTATGATGATCTTCGTTTTAATTTCATGAAGGAAGCCTCATATTATGTGTAAATATTATCATAATGGGTGATCGGGAAAATGTACCGTATTCCTTTGTGCCAAAACGTGGGGGTCGTTGCACAAAACAACCTTAAAGATCCACAAACCCCGACCATTTCACTTTTCGGTTTTTATTCAAACATATTCCAAGATGACGAGGATTTCACCTGATATTTGTCAATTCAACCAATAAACACCTTTTATAACGCCTTTTTAGAACGCCGCTCAATTACGCCTCATAAAACTTTAGCCGAGAGCGAATTCCGCTTGCTTGTCCTTGGATGTAAAATTGATGTATAATAAAGGTCAGTTATATATACCTTCATTTCATTGTGTACCGGAGGGTGATTGTGGTGATTGTTAGCCATCGTCACGATGTCATTTGACGTTGAAGCTGTGGATCCACAGTTCTTGTCAAGGCAACGCCAGGAAATCCAGTCTCGTTTTCTTTTGTTGAGCCTGTACATGAATCCTCCTACACACAGATATCTTCCTCCTCTAGCAGTTGGAATAAACTTGTGACCTAGTTGTACCTCTGCCATTGTGAGAATGATGTACATGCCACATTGTCACTCCCTTATGTACTGTCATTTTGAACATTGTTCACTCTTGTAGAAAAATATAAAGTGAACACTTATCACGGATGGCAAGTGAACACCTTGTGAATACAATTAGTTGATTGACCACTATTCACTGAACTGATCAACTAATCATGAGGTCTCATCGTTAAGCCCCTAAGAAAACACCAATTAGTTGTAGGACTACATCGGTGGACATCAAAGGGAAAATAAGGTCTGCTTTATGTTAGTATATTTCAACCTAAAGATCGGCGTCATGTGCAGACACCACACAGGAGTCATTTGGCGTCTAATGACAGAATCCACTAGATTTAGCCTTACATAACTGCCTAAATAACATATTTACCTTTGTCCTTATACAACAAAATTACATATATACACGCCCCGTAAAACGTACTACAAATGGCAGCAGATGTCAACACCGTTTAGTACTGGATGTGACCATTGCGGGACCCGTAATTCTGCAATGTGTTTTGGAACAATTCTTATCCTTGCCCAATATGGCGGCGGCCCGCATGTCAGATGATGAAGATGTTCAAACGTCACAGAGATCTATTACACATTTCATACGGATTATAACGGTGTTAACACGCCTCATTCATGTTGAATAAATAAAAAAGTTCACATTCGTTCTTATGCAAAATCACAAAATATATTTCAGTATTTTTGTTTATCAATGTAGCGATATGTAACAAGTGATGTAGTTGCGTTATTGACACTCTAACTGAGATAAATATTAAATAAGAGGGGAAATCTACACGACTGAACTATTGCCGGGGTAATATTTTTTTTAATTGAGAACCAAACAACACATGTACACACGGTCATGGTAGGTTGATCAAAGTTCTATAGTTCCAATACTTTCATTTGAAATTGGGAAAGATACATTTTCCATATTTTTATCCGAAGTGATTTAAACATTATTTTATTTCCACAAACATATGAATTGACCATCAACAACTACATGTAATATAAAATGCAAGGCCTTTTATATAACATGCTAGGAAATGGTAGTGGCATTACACTGAATCTAAGTAATTGTAAATGTACACGACTATAGATTTAAAGATAGCCCGAATATGTTCTTCTAAAAAGTGTAAACCAGTAACATTGATGAAAATTATAGGATTTTCTTAGTTGTAATGAAACTATTCTATTAGCAAAATAAAGTGACCATGAGAAATATTGACGCAGTAGATTTCAAGCTATAGACACTCTTCAAACACAAAATCATGCACATCAAAAAAATTAACTAAAATGGCGTTTATGATATTAAAAAAATTGCATGATCTTTTTTATTTTTTAATTGTCAGTTATTCATTTCAAAACATATTGTAGCTTATAAGATAACATAACACTCCACTCGATTGGGAAAAGAACAAATCTAAAATCAGCGGTTGAATATCGAAAAATGCTCCTAAAACTTCCGAAATTACTCCCTACGGACGCACACATACCCATTCTATCGGAAACTTGTAATGTCAAAACGTTCTTATTATGTTTTAAACGAATTATCAACGAAAATCGACAAATCGCCTAAGGATTTCATTAAGCAACTCCTGTGTATGACGTCACATCGCTAACGAAGGTTATGCTACACTGAGAGGCCGCGGAAAACTGTTTCAAGAATGAGATAATGAGGAGGCAAAATTTACTCACTTTGAAGGGCTATATCTTGATAAGTAGGTGACGCTTCGAAATAATCGTTTGTGTTTTTGCTTACTTGAAAGTATTGTCTATATGAATAAACGAATTAACATCGAAAAAACAAAGAGATGATATTATCTTTAACACTAAGGTTAACTTTAGTACCATTCTTAATATTGTATTACTACTAACTTAGTGATTATAGTTACCTGTATTGTTGCAAGTATTTAATATCACTGGTTCTCATGAGCATGATCATGCTTTAGATTGCCTTTGTCATATTTCCTACAGGAGTGGATTATGTTTAGTACGTGTTATTGTGTCTGAATATATATCTGTTATTGTATACAGAGAGTGAGATTTTCATAAACTAATTGTCTGTCTGTCTGTCTGTAGTATACCAATGGTATGTCTGTATATCATTCCATATCATATCAAATCAGCAACTTACCAAGCCAGAATTCAGCACCAACTTGTCCGAACCCAACCTTGTAATCATCCCAGTACCTGTTGAAGTCCACACTGCCGTCCTGACGCCTCTGAAACACCTGTTGATATCCCGGTTTTACTGTTTTACTGTTTTACTGTCATGAATTAATATCATTCAGCAATTGGGTCATTATACACCGAGGATAAAACAAAACGATTAAAGTTGTTCAACAGAGACGGTAACACCAAAGATGTTTCTGTCTTATAATGTCAATTTTGAATGTCTGTGATGAGAATATATCTCGTCAAGAGATTAGCACAATTTCATTCATGAGAGTATGACACTTAAAGGGGCAGTAGCACGTTTTTTGCAAATTTAATTTTTTATCAATTTCCCATTTATAATGATAGATTTATATTTACTGAAGAGGATAAAAGATCTTATTAATCAAACCAATTATCCGTAGTGGTAATAACTGTGTTGCGTATAAAGCAAAAATTGCATGGTGGCATTGCATTTTATTGTGAACACAATTTATTATTTCGAAGTACAAAAACGATTTCCATGGCTTTAGCGAACTATGTACACTCGTTTATTTACTTGATTTCAAAGAGAGACATTATTTTTCAAAAACATTTCATCGCCTTATTTGAGCGAAAATACGTGCTACTGCCCCTTTAAGGACCAACACATATCCCATTGCCTCATTAGAGTTCTATGTACATATTTGCTTGGTTCCATGTGTATAGATTACTTCAAAGGTTTCAACAACGAATACGTATCATTTTCAACAATGACTACTTATCAGTTTCACCAATGATTACGTATCAGCTTCACCAATGACTACGTATCAGTTTCAACAACGAATACGTATCAATTTCAACAATGAATACCATCAGCTTCAACAATTAATACTCATTAGCTTCAGCAATGAATACCCATCAGTTTCTATAACGAATACGTATCAGTTTCAATAATGAATACGTATCAGCTTCAACAATGAATACCCATAAGTTTTTATAATGAATACGTATCAGTTTCAACAATGAATACGTATTAGTGACACAAATGAATACCCATCAGCTTCAACAATGAATACCCATTATCTTCAACAACAAATACGTATCAGTTTCAACAATGACTACATATCAGTTTCAACAATGAATACGAATAAGTTCTATAACGAATACGTATCAGCTTCAACAATGAATACGTATCAGTTTCAACAATGAATACCATCAGTTTCTATAACGAATACGTATCAGTTTCAACAATGAATACCATCAGTTTAATCAATGAATACCATCAGCTTCAACAATGAATACCAATCAGCTTCAACAATGAATACCATTCAGTTTCTATATCGAATACATATCAGTTTCATCAATGAATACGTATCAGCTTCAACAATGAATATCCATCAGCTTCAACAATGAATACCAATCATCTTCAACAACAAATACGTATCAGGTTTATCAATAAATACGTATTAGTTTCAACAATGAATATTCATCAGTTTCTATAACGAATACGTATCAGTTTCATCAATGAATACGTATCAGCTTCAACAATGAATACCCATCAGCTTCAACAATGAATACCCACCTGTTTCTATAACGAATACGTGTAAGCTTCCACAATGAATACGTATCAGTTTCATCAATGAATACGTATCAGCTTCAACAATGAATACGTATCAGCTTCAACAATGAATACGTATCAGCTTCAACAATGAATACCATTCAGTTTCTATATCGAATACATATCAGCTTCAACAATGAATACCCATCAGCGATACGGGCTGTTTTGAATATGTGATAGCGGTCCGCGAAACCATATTAATATCAGCCCAGGTGACGTTATAAGATCAGAGTGACCTCCCTGTGCTTACAGGCACGCTAACACGGTATAACAGTTCAAGCGAAGCAGCGTCAGAATAGTCTCCAAACAAGCGCGCGGATGTTGTTGCCGCTTTTAACTTATATTCTTATGACATAATGAAATATACTAGAAATTGGACAATTGAATAAGAGACACAGCTTAAATTATTTTAAACACATTAAACAATGGAAGATTTGACAATTGTCTTGTAGGCCCCTAATAGAAAATTGTCGCATGGAAATGTTTAATATTTTCTACAATAATTTGTTCTTGTTTAAGAAAAAAGTATGATATATGATAAAAGGATTAAAACATGTAATTATTCATACCTTACCCGATACCAGCCTCGGACAATATCTGGCCTGCGGCCCTCGGACTTTCATTGGGGTTTCAGGCTGATATGGGGTATTGTGTAAAAAATAACATGTTATAGCCTCTAATCATTGTACCTCATTGAAATATATGAATTGAAGCACTAGATGTCAATGTTAGAAATAAGTATTTTAATTTGTATGCAGTCCACAGTTTTCGAATTGTGTTCAAAGTCTGGATGCCCAGCTTACCGTCCAGCCGCCCCCATCGGTGGTCATGTCACAGTAGACTCTGAAGTGTCCGACACCGTCTGCAGGGTTGATGAAGTAGACGCCACTTGGAGACTCAGGATAGTTGCTCAGAATCACAGCACAGTCTTGTACCACCGTCCATCCCACCCCAACTTGACTCATGACACAGTAGACTCTGGCAGGACCTTTACCGTCATCCGGGTTGATGATGTACACTCCGTCTGGCGAATCAGGATCGTTCTGCAGTATCTCAGCACAGTCCCGCTTACCTGAGAGGAAAGAGTCAAATCACTCAATAATCGTATATATTGAGAGCCGTAATTACCTAGACACATATTCATGAACACTTAACGTGGATGGTAACTTAAAGGTTATTTTTCACAGACTTGCAATTTATTAAATCTAGGATACATACTTTTCATAGATTGGATTGTTGTCCGATCCTATTCACATTTTAGTGAGGACTGTTCTTGCCTACAACCTCATAATTTATGTTTATGTTTTATTGCTTATCTGGGGAATGACCGTGATCAACATATTTACATGGTTGTGAAATCATTTAACATAGCGAACTGTTGAAAATTATGTAACATAGACCTTAATTGATAGTCCCAAAAGGACGACCATTTCGTTGTTTTTCCATTAATATGTGAACTAACCAATTGATGAATATACTGGTATGAATGTCATGGATTCAAGTTGTCACACTCCTAACACGTGACCTTATTGTTATGCATAAACAACTTTTGGCGGACATGAATATTAATACCAATCCCCATAACCATTGTTCTCTCCTGCAAGCTATGGAGGTGGGGTGAGTAGGGGTTTAACGCCGCTTTCAAGAGTATTTCACTTATATCGCGGCTGCTAGTATTATGTATTACTAGTATTATGGCAGGGAGAAAGCCCGCAACGCCATGTGGCTATGCATTGCGGTGAAACCTACGCTGAAATTCAGTGTAGCATTGCACCCAAACCTTACTGCTAGTAGAACAATTCTCTACTGCAAAGTTGTCGTGCCCCTGGAGGGATTCGAACCCCGGACCTCTTGATCCGAAGCCGAACCACTGCGCTATCCCGTCCCCGTCCCCATCGTTGTAAACTACTCTCATTTTTTCTGTTTTACTAAAAGTATTTCTGAATTCTTGTTTTATTTATGTTACAGGAAACACAGCACATATATACTCATACGAGAGACCGGAATAGAGACTAAGGTTTGACGTTTCCAAGATTTGGAGAATTCTTTTGAGAACGAGTGTAGTGAATTGAGAGCAACAATGCTCATAATGGATGAAGATGAAATCTTGACTTGTATCACGTATTTATGATGGCAAAGAATTCGAACTATACTATGGACAAAACGTGGCATCATGTTAACACTGAAACACTGAGTGTAGTTTCCTAGAGTGAAGTCTGGTAATTATAAATCAGGGTTTCGTGTCCATTTAGGACGGAATGTATATGCTACTTTGAATGAGCAGGGAGTGGATCTTCGTCAGTGGAACAAGAATATTGGATTGGAACAGAAATACCATCAGCTATTTCAGGATGTCCAACACTTTTGAGATTGTATCCAGATTATGTCTGATTTTTTACACGAACTTATAGATGATGATAATAAAAAGATGATCATGATCTTTGTATAGATGATGAACATTTTCACCAAGGTCGAAAAGAGCATTTACAATGTTCGAAATGTAATCCTGGTTGATTGGTTGAATTGGTGAACATTCAACGGTTAGACACTAAGCTGTACATATGTGTTGTTTTTGCTCTGATACCATGGATTGTTTTTAGATATATTGATGAGACTGTTGTGATTGATTGCTGTGCATTTCAACCTAAGAGTGACTGGAGTTTATTTGAGGAAAGACAAGATTCGTTTTATGAACTGGCAGATTCCGATAAACCAGAGTGCTGAAGATATCGTTTACCAGAACAGAGGAGACTAGTGCCTATGTTATGAATGTGATGTATGTGATTCTCAGGGAATGGACAAATTGATGATGACCCCTGGGTAGAACCAGATACATTGTCGTCTAACTGTGAATATCTACGTATGGTAGAAAGACCTATCGCAAGGCGTGATTTACCAAATCATCTGATTAGTCAGCATTGATGCAAACCAACATCAAACATAAAAACCATCTGAGTACTGTTTTGCAATGAAACTGTGATAATCCGTCAACATATATGACTGTTTTGGAATACAATTGCATTGAATTTATAACATTTGTTTGTTACGGATATATGTTAAAATATGAGTAAAATAATTGTTTGGCCAGCACGACTAATTTGGGAAGAGTACTGGAGCAAGGTTTAATATGATCCATCACATCTTGGAACTATGGTGGACCAAGATACTGAGTCCTTATTAGGAGATAATAAGTTCTAATTAGGAGATAATATTTAAAAAAATATTTTTTCATGTGACCCTCATACGCTTCCATACTTATATATTTATATATGAAGAAAAACAATAACATATTATACTGTTCAACACATTAGTGTATTGACACTTAAATAAATCATTAAACAGTCATTGTCTATCAATCACGCACGTCAATTGCCTCAAGCTCTTCATTTGGATGTCAATCCAGGACATTGAGATCTCTGAGGTGGTCATGTCCCATTAGTCATCCGCCCATTAGTCATACGTCCCACTAGCAATACAGTAAATGCAGAGTTAACGTAAGGATGTTCGCTCCTTCCTGTTGAACTTCAAAAATGAAATATGAATAAGTAAATATTGTTTGTCAATTGTATCTACCTCATGATATTCTACATCATCTACATACGTTGAAAAACAAATGAAATAAAGAAAATGTGACTTAAGAACCTCTAAAAAGTGTTTAAACAGCATAAATGGTCTAAATTTGACTAAAACGGTGGGTTTTCAGGTACTTTTTGTGTCGAAGCTTTAAAAAAACACACTACCATATATATTTTTTCATCAATTTCGGTTAGGGGAACATGAACTTTGTAACATATCAAAAACGTTTTTAGCAGTTTTTTCTCATTTTCCCATAGACTCCTATGTTAAAATTCATCCCACTATCTTACAGGCGTCATATCTCGAAAGAAACCCACATTACCCCCTACTTTTTAATGCTGAGTTTTCAATCATATACTTTGATCTTTTAAAAAATATAAGTTCGAAAAAAAGTTTAATACTATAAATTTGAGGAACGAACATCCTTAAACAACACCACCAACATACCCAACGGTCTCAATGGGTTAGCCCTCCAATCAGAGAGTTTAACTGACTGTAGTGAGAATGCACATAATTTGATAATGAAAATATATAGACGAATGTTATGAAATTAAAGAACGAATTAAACCAACTCATAACTCAACTACTATGGTTTAACCATTTGTTTTAATCATAATACATTCATAAAAACTGGTTTAATCTTTAAAACCCTTTGATAACTTCCTTATGTCTCGTTGATTACGAAATAAAACAAACGAATTGTAATCAATCAATTTCTCGTGTGAATAAACTATTCAGTGATTGGCAGTATTTATTAATGAATAATGCTTCGTTAGTCAATTAAATTCTTTATTACTGAAGTGTAGGCCATCGGCCCATAACTACATATGTTATATATGATAAGACATGATGTGTACAGCAACAATCATTCAATTAACATCTTTGGTACATGGTATGAAAAATAAAGTTTGCTAAATTATTGTGGAGTTTATAATTCGATGTTGACATGAGGATTTTAAATTTAGTTTTATTTGAATTTGTACACACATTTTCCGGCAAATGATTGAGGCGGAGCTCTCTAAATTTGGAACAAACAAGAGGAAAATGGCATTCATCCTCAATATAGCCTTCTTCGCATTCAAACATACTCTATCATTTCTATCTATAGTATAAAACCGACCCGTTTCAATTCTTAAATCATGCGAAAACACCTTAGTTGGGCTAACCGCATTCAAATACAATTCCTTATACAGCGAAGCTTTAAAATAAGAGTAAGATATGGATTTGTTGCCGTTTTGAAGTGAACTATACCAATTCTGTTCATGAATACATTTTAGTCGACACAGAAATTCTGAGAAAAACGAAGTAGGAAAATAAACAATTTTTTTTCCCCAAACAAAACTTATCTTTAGATGACTGACATTTGAATCATTGATTTGATGTTTAAAATATGCACACATAACATAACGGAATATTACATTACACAAAGGAGTTTTAGTGTTCAGGGATAGATAGATAGATATATGCAATGGAATGGAATAATGTACATGTTACTCTTTTTCAGCATTACATTAAAAAAATGTGGGGAACTTAAATTATGACAAAACTGACTATATGGCTAATGCCAAATATATCAAGCGTGGATAAATACTTACAAATGATGCATGAATATGAATACAACATGGCAGAGCTTATAACTTAAGATATAGCGGAGAACAACACAACCTTATACAGTATGCACAATCCAATTTATCATCCAAAACTGTGTTCAACGGGAGATATCGCTTGTGTGAGATCAAGCGATATATCCTGGGAGATATCGTTTTGGCAGTAGATTTTGCACAATACCTTCCACCGTCAACTACATTACAATGATTTGACATCATCGAGTAATGACATCACAATGATATGACGTCATAAACATGATGACATCATCGCATCGGAAGTCAACTGGCAGAGCGGTGTTTCAACTTTTTAGTTGAAACGTAATGAAGAATGATTTTTGGATGCTAAATATAATCTCACCCTCGTGTCTAACACTCGTTGAAGTAAGTTACTTTTATCAATTCGTGTTGATATATTTGATATCAGAAGACCCATGAGTGAGATTCTCTATATATCGTGATTAAATTGTGTCCCTTGAACTAGCTACAGAAGGATACGTGGGTTTAAAGAGACACACAAGACGTTTTATGACTTTAGTATAAATACTTATATTCATTACAAGATAGTTTTATGCATTCGACCCACAATATAAGCAATTAACACTAGGACAAATAATGCGCGTTGTAAGACAATACAGCTCTTCAGTCTGAAATTAACCAATTACTGAACAACATATAGATGTAAGCTTAAATTATATACAACCTTATCATTTTGTTTTGCAAAATATTTACAAAATGATAATGTGTGTTTGGTACTTAAACATTGTTGATAAATAATACATGATTACCTAACCTGTAATTTACAGAAAGGGTATAGTGTGTCCTTATATTCGAAACTGTATTATATCTGCCCCAGTCATATTATTAAAAGTTACTAAATCTAGCAATTCTAAAATGGATAGACAACACAAATAAATTTCAACATCTACCAAAGATTCAAACTTCACATAGGCTATACATAAATAAGATCCATTCATTGATGAATACTGAACCTTTTCTGTGCCTATCCTAACCTAAATAAATATACAAAATAATAAACACCCCTCCCCCTTTTCAGCTAAGCCAACTATACCAAGATCGATCCGTATTGAAACAGTATTTGTCTAACGTTTTTTACACAGATAGTATAGCATAAACTATCAAATGGTGTTAACATTTTTTATCATCCAAAACTGTGTTCCGCAGGAGATATCGCTTGTGTGAGATCAAGCGATATCTCCTAGAAGATATCTTTTTGACAGTAGATTTTGTACAATGCACTGTCACCGTCAACTACATGACATCACAATGCATTTACATCATCAAGTAATGACATCACAATCCTATTACGTCATAAACATGATGACGTCACAATGCTATGACCTCACCGCATTGGAAGTCAAATGGCAGAGATGTGCTCAGAGATGTACACTATTTTCACTGAAACGTAATAAGAATGATTTTGGATGATAAATAGAATCTCACCCTCGTGTCTTCTGATATCAAATATATCAACACTCGTTGATAAAAGTAAAAATATATCGGCAAGCCTCGGATATTTTAAACTTTTATCAACTCGTGTTGATATATTTGATATCAAAAGACACTTGGGTGAGATTCTCTATATATGAAGTGTGGGTATATTTGTGACATGTGAATAATTCTACACCAAACCATTATCCCCCTAGACGTATACACATCTTGAACTTCCACTATCAACCAGTCAACTCAGGTTTCTTAAATTTTACATCTTAGAAAACAATCAGTACAATTTATCTTACCATGTAAAGCCACACTAACTTCTCTGCAGCCGTATATATAAGACATGTCTGGGCTCGGCGTTCTACGTTTGGGCGGATCGGCATATCATTTGCGCGGAAAAAAGATGACGTTTGCGCGGAATGTTTTACTTCGTTTGCGCGGATTAGTTTCTGGGCTTTACCCCGGATTAGCTTGGACGTGAACTGTACAAATAACGTTGTGCCTGTTGTTGTTGATTTGAGAGAAGCATAAGCTACTTGCGAGCAACAATAATCGATATCCACAGAGGGGAATGTATATACGTGTAACAACATCACTTTAAATTTAAATATTAATTCGATACCGATTGTTATCATTCGAAGCCTCACGCTGTCGCGTTCGGCTCCGAATGATAAAAATCGGTATCAAATCTACGTTAGACTCACAAAAAGTTAAAAACACGGTAGGTTTATCTCCTAATTTGATTAAGAGAAGGTGTAGCAAAATACATCAACAAAATAAATAGGGTAGAATGTACAAATACTCTATTTGAGGTTACAGCTGCTGTTGATAGAAGCCACACAAACAACCTCATTCTTTTTCAAAGACTATAATACTACACAACCACTGCATCAATATGTGCGTTAACCATGCATGATGCAGGATAGCATGAAACGGGTTAGCATGATGCGGGATAGTATGTCGCGGGATAGCGTGATGCGGGATAGCATGATAGAGATAGCATGATGCGGGATAGCATGATGCGGGATAGTATGTCGCGGGATAGCGTGATGCGGGATAGTATGATAGAGGATAGCATGATGCGGGATAGCATGATGCAGGATAGCATGATGCGGGATAGCATGATGTGAGATAGCATGATGCGGGATAGCATGATGCGGGATAGCGTGATGCGGGATAGTATGATAGTGGATAGCATGATGCGGGATATCATGATATAGCATGATGCGGGATAGTATGTCGCGGGATAGCATGATGCGGGATAGTATGATACGGGATAGCATGATGCAGGATAGCATGATGCGGGATAGCATGATGCGGGATAGTATGATAGAGGATAGCATGATGCGGGATAGCATGATGCGGGATAGCGTGATGCGGGATAGTATGATAGAGGATAGCATGATGCGGGATATCATGATATAGCATGATGCGGGATAGTATGTCGCGGGATAGCATGATGCGGGATAGTATGATACGGGATAGCATGATGCGGGATAGTATGATGCGGGATAGCATGATGCGGGATAGCATGATGCAGGATAGCATGATGCGGGATAGCGTGATGCGGGATAGTATGTCGCGGGATAGCATGATGCGGGATAGCATGATGCGGGATATCGTGATGCGGGATAGTATGTCGCGGCATTGCATGATGCAGAATAGCATGATACAGGATAGCATGATGCAGGATAGCATGATGTGGGATAGCATGATGTGGGATAGCATGATGCGGGATAGCATGATAGACGATAGCATGATGCGGGATAGCATGATGCAGGATAGCATGATGTGGGATAGCATGATGCGGGATAGCATGATGCAGGATAGCATGATAGAGGATAGCATGATGCGGGATAGCATGATGCGGGATAGCGTGATGCGGGATAGTATGATAGAGGATACCATGATGCGGGATAGCATGATGCAGGATAGAATGATGCGGGATAGCGTGATGCGGGATAGTATGTCGCGGGATAGCATGATGCAGGATAGCATGATATGGGATAGCATGATGCGGGATAGTATGATGCGGGATAGCATGATGCAGGATAGTATGATGCGGGACAGCATGATGCGAGATAGTATGATACGGGATAGCATGATGCAGGATAGTATGGTACGGGATAGTATGATGCAGGATAGTATGATGCGGGATAGCATGATGCGGGATAGCATGATGCGGGACAGTTTGTCGCGGGAAAGCATAATGCGGGATAGCATGATGCAGGATAGCATGATGTGGGATAGCGTGATGCGGGATAGCATGATGCGGGATAGCGTGATGCAGGATAGCATGATGTGGGATAGCATGATGCGGGATAGTATGTCGCGGGATAGCATGATACAGAATAGCATGTTACAGGATAGCATGATGCAGGATAGCATGAATTGGGATAGCATGATGCGGGATAGCATGATGCGGGAAAGCATGATAGAGGATAGCAAGGTGCGGGATAGCATGATGCGGGATAGCATGATGCGTGATGCGGGATAGTATGATAGAGGATAGCATGATGTGGGATAGCATGATGCGGGATAGTATGTCGCGGGATAGCATGATGCGGGTTAGAATGATGTGGGATAGCATGATGCGAGATAGCATGATGTGGGATAGCATGATGTGGGATAGCATGATGTGGGATAGCATGATGCGGGATAGCATGACGCTGGATAGTTTGATGCGGGATAGTATGATACGGGATAGCATGATGCAGGTTAGTATGATACGGGATAGCATGATGCGGGATAGTATGATGAGGGATAGCATAATGCAGGATAGCATGATGCGGGATAGCGTGATGCGGGATAGTATGTTGCGGGATAGCATGATGCGGGATAGCATGATGCAGGATAGCATGATGCGGGATAGCGTGATGCGGGATAGTATGTCGCGGGATAGCATGATGCAGAATAGCATGATACGGGATACCATGATGCAGGATAGCATGATGTGGGATAGCATGATGCGGGATAGCATGATGCGGGATAGCATGATAGAGGATAGCATGATGCGTGATGCGGGATAGTATGAAAGAGGATAGCATGATGCGGGATAGTATGATACTGGATAGCATGATGCGGGATAGTATGATGCGGGATAGCATGATGCGGGATAGCATGATGCAGGATAGCATGATGCGGGATAGCGTGATGCGGGATAGTATGTCGCGGGATAGCATGATGCGGGATAGCATGATGCAGGATAGCATGATGCGGGATATCGTGATGCGGGATAGTATGTCGCGGCATAGCATGATACAGAATAGCATGATACGGGATAGCATGATGTGGGATAGCATGATGTGGGATAGCATGATGCGGGATAGCATGACGCTGGATAGTTTGATGCGGGTTAGAATGATGTGGGATAGCATGACGCGAGATAGCATGACACAGGAAAGCATGATGCTGGATAGCATGATGTGGGATAGCATGAAGCCGGATAGCATGATGTAGGATAGCATGATGCAGGATAGCATGTCGCGGGATAGCATGATGTGTGACAGCATGACTTGTAATAGCATGATGGCGGATAGTATAGCATGTCGCGGATAATATGATGCATGATAGCATGATGTGAGATAGCATGACTTGTGATAGTATGTCGCGGGAAAGCATGATGCGGGTTAGAATGATGTGGGATAGCATGATGCGAGATAGCATGATGTGGGATAGCATGATGTGGGATAGCATGATGTGGGATAGCATGATGCGGGATAGCATGACGCTGGATAGTTTGATGCGGGTTAGAATGATGTGGGATAGCATGACGCGAGATAGCATGACACAGGAAAGCATGATGCTGGATAGCATGATAACATGACTTGTTACAGCATGACTTGTGACATGACACGGGACAGTATGTCGCGGGATAGCATGTCGCGGGGTAGCATGATGCGGGGTAGCATGATGCTGGATAGCATGATGCGGGATAGCATGACGCGGGATAGCATGATGCGGGATAGCATGATGCTTGATAGCATTATGGGTGATAGTATTTCGCGGGATAGCATGACTTGTGATAGCATGATGCGGGATAGCATGACTTGAGATAGCATGATGCGGGATAGCATGACTTGTGATAGCATTATACGGGATAGTATGTCGCGGGATAGCATGATGTGGGATAGCATGACTCGGGATGATTTACAAGTTAAGTAGAGACGAAAAACAAACTTGAGACCGGTTGAATCCAATCAAGGACCACAGGGGTCACAACCTCAATACTCTTTTTGTTTTCGTAGGCATGCTTGTGTTGTGATTCAGGTGCCACTGCCCACATTGCTAATTGAAACTTCGTCTCCAAACACAGTTTGAAATATGGTTAGAAATATAAAGGCGTAATGGAACTCACCAACTGGAAGTGTGTAGTAGATATATCCTTCATCTGCAGTGCCTGGCTCTGTGGAGTAGAACTGGACGTTGTGGGCAGTACACACACCACTCCGTGTGTTGTAGAAGAAGGAGACACAGTCCTTATCTCTACCACAGTGAATGCCACATGCAAGTGGGGACTCGACTCCAGATTCCGACCAAAGTGAAAGTTCAGTAACGTTTGTATTCGATAAATCCTTTTCCTTAAACGTTTTGTGTTTTATGCACATGCAAAAATCTAAATAATATATGAAAAATACTATTAACAGATGGAAAAATCCATTAAAAATGTTCACTTCCATTCTTCAAAGTTGTATAGCGACGACTACATTACCAGAGCTGTGACCATGCACTCAGACCGGGCGACCATATCTACAAACTCTCTGCTTCTTCACTTAGTACCGCTTCGCAGCTGAGATTGCGCAGAAAAAGTGAAACTTGGGTGTTGATTGGCTACTTTGAGAATGCGTAGCTAATCAGATGTTGATGACTCAAGAGTGAAAAGTTGAAATTTCTCGAGACGAATACCCGAGAGATTATCAATCGTGGTTCAACTTTATCGAACCAAAGAGACTCAAGCAACTCAATTGGTGAATCAAATATTAACAGTAATAGTCGACTAAAATAACACATGAAATGCAAACGGCCTGTTACACAGTATACATACGTTCTCAACCGTATCTTCATCAGTTCCAGTGATGATCAAAGGAACATGAACTGTCGAAAACAAAGGACGGGACAACAAATGCAATCTATTATTAGGCCGATATATAAATGTGCCCCGAGTGCACAGCAACCCGCGCTGTCGTCTCAACGTCGAGGTCAAGCGGGTTGAACTTATATGGTTCCTTCTAGAACTTTCCATCATTGACGAACTGGATGTTGTAGAATACTTATATATATTTGAAATATTTAAAAGGAGGGTTTTATCGGGGTATTTTTTGTGAAAACGAAATTCGAGAGGATATTCCCGTTTACACATATATGCTATTAATCCATGAATAAAACACAATCAAATTGAAAGATTTTAATGAAGTTACTATTTTTATGACTTTCGATTTCACAACTTGATAAAGGCAAGCGTACATTTGTTGAAAAATAAAAATAATGAGAACTAAAGCCACTCATTAGCGCTGCAATCGGGGAAAACTTCGCTACAGTCTTACAGCATATTGTTTATCAGTTTTATGATATGTTATGTGTTACTATGTGAATATTCTATCATCGTATATGTTTTATTATTATAATATTTTAAAATAAGGTTAAATCTAGGGTGTTTTCATTTCAAGTAATGCCAAGAAACCAAGATTGTGGATGCCCCTGGTAAATCTGTGAAAATTAAGATTATTAAGCAAAGTTCAATTTCACGTTTTTTTAGTTTAAATGCTTATGCATCTTTTGCAATAAGTGTCAACACTTCAAAATTGTTTTTATCTACACAGAATGGAAAGGATAAGCGAAATCGCTACTGTTCGCCCCTTTCAAAACTGATGTGGTGTTTCAATAGCCGGACATGAGTAAGGCGAGTTGGTTTCAACTGAACATCTGTCGTTCACCAACGGTATAATTGGGTAGATGGACATTTAACCGACACTTTTCTTAAAAAAATACTTTTTCATTTTCTAATTTATTCAAACCATGATACCAAATATTAACAGGTCCACACGTTTCATGACTACATTACGAGCAATGAGTCAATCCTACATGATTCCAGTCAAAATTATTTTTCGTTCGTGTGCGTACTGTATTTCTCCATCTCCTTAAAGGTCCATCCATTGTGTTGTTGGGGCCACATATTCCAAACGTTATAAATGGTGTTACTTTATCGAGAGTTACTGTTACCGAACACTACCACTTTGATGATAGTTGACTTAGTATATTGACGATATGAAGGTAAATGTAGTGATTTCTAAACGAAACGGGACAATGCATCGCGATTGACGCGCGCCAATGAGTCAAAAGTTATTTTGGAATCCTATTTATAACAGACAAACTGATAAATTTAGGTTGATATTGTTTGAAAGGTCATATAACTGCTGTTCATGTAAATGGGGCGTGCAGTTTCGGTTACTGTACATGCATAATGATGTAATGATGGAAACTAGTAATTATGACATATTTGGGGATGAATATGCAAGCTGAGTTAATTTATTTCCACTGTAAACGGCACATATGCTGAGTCGGAACGTATTTAAGCCTAATAAAATGTTATGAAACACAATGGATGCACCTTGAAAATATCCAAACAAACTGGGGTTAGAAATATGCCTTTGTCGTGTCCATGGCGTTAGAGCTATTACTTGATATGTGCATTATGCTTTGTATGCATCGAATTGATCAATAGAGGTAACACGTCTTTATGAATAAACGATATTAAAGGTGTCATAACAAACCTGAATAGTGGTGACAAAGTGAGTGGCTTTACCTCAGCCATTCTCTTCCCACAGAGATTACTCCCTTCAGATTTCCTATCCTATCTGAAGGGAGTAACCTCTGTGGGAAGAGAATGTAGCTCGGCAAGACTTGACGATATGTACAGCTTCTGCATAGACGCCAGAATTTTAGTCTATCATTTCTACTTATGATGAATTTTAAATTGTGTTTATTTGAATCTTAAGTGAAACAGTTCCACAGTTTAGTGTATGTGCTGTTGACAGACATGTTGTGTTCTATATGAGTAAATTGTGTGGAGATTTCAAGGAGAGAAATTCAAAATATCATAGATTCTTACTTTTAATTTTTTGGTAAAAAAACAAAAAAATACACCTTCACGTATACAAATGTAAAATATGCACGTTTAGTCATGATGAATTAATTTTCAATCAAAACTAATCATCTAACTCTTACTTAACAATGCCAGAGGAAAAAAAACAACTTTACTTTAACCGAAAAAGGTTACTCTATTAGCATAAATCAACTGCACATTAAAAAAAAGAAAATAGATGGTAATTAATCTAATCTTATCTATATCTGTCATAAAGAGATCACGGCCCTGATCTACAAGAAGGGCTCAAGTCATTTAATTTAAAATATCTCATGAATTAGCTTTGATAACGACTTGTTGATTTTTTTTAAAGATGGAACTTATTAAGCAATGAGCACATCAACATTTCTTAATAAATGCAAAATAAGAAACATGGTGACCTGAGACCTTCTGGTTTTAAACTAGCAAAACTATGTTTGAAATATGAAGAACGAGAAATAAAAAATTCAGAATAGCCGAAGTAGCAAAAGGCACCACTCTATCACTAGGTCTAAGCAAATACCAAGTTGAGTGAACAAATATTGAACGGTTTTGGAGATAGAGGCCGGAAAAGGTCCCTACCCCCAATATGCACTAAGTTCAAATTGTTTCCATGGAAACCAGAAAAAATACAAAATTCAGAATAACTAACATAGCAAAAGGCACTACTCCACCACTAGGTCTAACCACATACCAAGTTTCGTAAAGAAATACTAGATAGATTTTGATTACTAAATAGAGGCCGGAAAAGGTCCCTACCCCCAATTTGCACTAAGTTCAAATTGTTTCCATGGAAACCAGAATTTTTTTCAGAATAACACAAAATAGCACAAGGCACCACTCCACCCCTAGGTCTAACCACGGTTTTTGAGATATGGCCCGGAAAAGAAAGCATTTCGGAATAACGGAATGGCGGAATAACGGAATAACGGAATAACGGATGGAGGTGAAAACATTATGTCTCCCGAAAAAATTTCGGGGGACATAATTAACGATTACACTGATAATTGGTTGTGATCATGTCCAATCTAAATAACTTTAGATCTACTGTTCTATATTATGTCACTATTAAATCGACAATATAACATTATAAAAACATTATAACATAATATAAAATGTCGATCTAAATTTATTTAGATTGGATCATTTAAATTCTGTTACCAATTTTCGAAAACGTTCCTTTTTAATAAGTATATCATAAAATAAATATAAAAAAATAAAAATATCATTTTATTCACTAGTCAATTGTGTGTTCTCCTTATACATTTTCCCCGATATCAGCTTGCCACGGCTTTGTAAAAACTAAATGAAATTAAATATTTTTGATTAAATAATCATAGTGTTTTTTTCTTCTTTCAAAACAGTGGTCACCTATGCCGGTAACAGTTTAGACAAGGGCAGTAACAGAATGGTAAATCTACACTGTATTTGCATGAACATTACATACATAAGTTCTCAGATAATATTTGATGACGTTAACATATTAATCCTCGAACATCACATCACTTTGATTAAAGATAGATATGATGGCCGAGATGCACCAACGCGATAAAGCGAAAGAGCGATATTGCCACACGACAAAGCGATATGGCCACAAGACAAAGCGATTATGCCGCACGACAAAGCGATAAGGCTACACGACAAAGCGATAAGGCCGTATGACAAAGCAATAAGGCAACACGACACAGCGATATAACAACGCGACAAAGCGATAATAAAACGCGACAAAGCGATAATAAAACGCGATAAAGTGAAAGAGCGATAAAGTGAAAGAGCGATAAAGTGAAAGATCGATAAAGCAAAAGAGCGATAGAGCAATATAGTAGCCCGACAAAGCGATAAAGTGATAAAGAGAAAGAGTGATAAAGCGAAAGAGCGATAAAGCGAAAGAGCAAAAGAGTGAAAGAGCGAAAGAGTGATAAAGCGAAAGAGCGATAAAGCGATAAAGTGAAAGAGCGATAAAGCGAAAGAGCGATATTGACATGTCGACCTAAATCTTTTACATGACAATAGAGTACTGGTTTCATTCAAGTTCTTTTCATTTGACTTGGTATTTGGATTCACATAACATAAGAATGATTTTGATAAATGATTCCACTTTAAATCCCCAAAGGTCGCTATTATATAATTATAATTAATACAAGTTTATTTTTAATCAAGAATTTGAATAAACATATTATGAGATTTCTGTATAAAACAACTTACGGTGAATAATTGAGAAATCCATGCTAATTAAAACAGACATCTAATAGATTAATTCAAAACGCTGACATCGTGTGCCTAAACCTGTACATAAATACTTTCTTAGACATACTTTATGTGACTGGTTATTATAGATTTAATTGAGCAAAACAAAGTTTATATAAATTTAAATCGGCGCACTCTGATTTCTTCTACTTACTCTATAGTTTTACATATAAAAACTGTCAAATATAGCTTAAAATCATTAAATATGTCTGACACTCGGCATCTCAAATTTTTTATTATATGATGTTAAAAGGTATAGAAAATAATAAAGTTAATTGGGCTTCGAAGTTTCGAGATTTATAGTACAGTTTGGGCTTTGGTTGTGTTTGGGACCAACAATTTGTTTATCTGCCTACTTCGTTTTTCTCAGAATTTCTGTGTCGACTAAAATGTATTCATGAACAGAATTGGTATAGTTCACTTCAAAACGGCAACAAATCCATATCTTACTCTTATTTTAAAGTTTCACTGTCTAAGGAATTATATTTGAATGCGGTTGTTGTTAAAATGTTTAGAGTAGCATTTGCCCAATTTACGTGTTTTTCGCATCATTTAAGAATTGAAACGGGTCGGTTTTATAATATAGATAGAAATGATAAATTATGTTTACAATGCGACGACGGCTATAATTGAGGATGAATACCATTTCCTTCTTGTGTGTTCCAAATTTAAAGAGCTCCGCCTGAATCATTTGCCGGAAACTGTTTGTACAAATCCAAATAAAACAAAATTTAAAATCCTCATGTCAACATCGAATTGTAAACTCCTCAAAAATTTAGCAAGCTTTATGTTTCATGCCATGTACCAAAGATGTTAATTGAATGACTGTTGCTGTACACATCATGTCTTATCATATATAACATATGTAGTTAAGGGCCGATGGCCTACACTTCAGAAATAAAGAATTGAAATTGATAACTTCTGATATATATTCATCAACCTAATGTAAGATACAAGTTTGGAAATCTATTGTAACAACACTGGTATATTATATAGACATTTACTAACAAATCAAAGGAAAGAATAAAATAATCTATCATTATCAAAATTTTGTTTACTGGGTTACATTGTGCACATCATAACGTATAAAGACACTATTAGGCTATATCACAGTAGAATATTTGTGTGACATTGTGTATTAATATGTGCGACAGGAATAATTCTAAAGGGTCTGATTCATGAAAAAGCACGTTTTGGGTAAATTTATTGAAAATGCGCATCGCCATGAATCATTAGTATGATGGTAATAGGTTGTACGCCTTCAGTGCATGGAGCTCACCGACATTCGAATACGTATTTGAGGTTACAAAATCGACTCTTTCACTCTTGATGGCTTCATTCTGCTCACATAAAGAGATAGTTTTAATCAGAAAGGAGGCCCATGGCATTATACAGTGCATAGTAGTAAAATAAATTTTCCTGACTGTTGAGGACATCCTAGTTGTTTACATCTATTTCGCTAAAGAGTTAAACAATTAAATACATTTTTCATAACCAGGAATTTCAATGTAATATCTGGGTCAAGTCGTTCTTAAAACATTGAGAAATGGATAAATAATACAAAAGGGTATTCTGACTCAGTCGATGGGATAATACAAAATTGCTTACTGGTTACTCTGAGGGTGTGGGTTCGAATCCCGCATGGGACTCGGTCCGAAAAGTACAAGAATTTGAATACTATTGAAGGTAGTGTTACTCCAAATGTAACCTTTTATATTTGTTCACTATCTAAATAGCATGTAGTTCTAATTATATATATTCGGATGCCTACAATGAACAAGTAATGTTCATAGCCAAGAACAACTTTTGAAGTTCAGAATGTGTTGAAACAGTTTCTGACCACTTTTGAGTATCAATAGATATACACCTCTCCTTAAAGGCTGCTATAAAAGAACTAATACAGACAAAATCTTCATTTTGCCACATACACCAAAGGCCATATTCATAGAGAATATTTCTGACAATTAGAACCCAACATTGAATACCTTCTTCTGCTAATCTCAATTGTAAACTATAAGCATAAGCAAAATGCTGTTTTTCTGCTATAGTATAATAATATTAACCACTATTGAATTATAATTACATATTGCTAATTTCTAAATGTTCAACCCTTGCTACAATATTGGGGATTATGTTACAAGGACATAAAAATTGCGAACTCTGTGCAAGTAAAATGTAAGTTGATGTATTACAGAACTGTGACTAGTGAGTCCATGGCTAAACCGAACTCTGTTTATTGATATAGAAGGGCGAATAGGTAGACTGTATATATAACAGTGGTGAAATAATGTAAATGTAACATTGGTGACACCCTGCAGATGGAGTGATGGACGGCTGTGGAAATACTGGACTTCAAAATAGCCAGGCTTACCACATCCCACTGCTTCTGCCGCTGACACTTATCTGAAACTTGGGCCCCTGAAATTTCTAAAGCAATACTTGATTTGTGGGGAAGAAGTAATTTTTAAGAATAAAATGTTGAAGCAAAGACAATCGTTCTTATAGTAAAAAGGCATCTCACCAAACATTCTACAAACGCATCACCCTACATATAACAAAACCATTTTATCTTGTTTTGATGTATTGCAGAACTGTGACTAGTGAGTCTACAGAATCATGTTATTGAAGCTCGATAGATACATCTATTATTAATGAGACAGAAAGTATTATGAAGATGAGATCGAACACCAAGACTTACAAGGTTCGTTTGCTACTACATATTTGAATTTAACTCTAAGCCTGCAAATGGGTAGGTTGAACCATTAGCTTCTGACTTCTGACTTAAGTCATCTCATAAATATGGCTGCTTTACACATCAAACGAAAGATTTGATTTGTAAAAGTATTTTATAGGAACCTGTAATTTGAAATATTCATCTGACTATTATATTCATCTATGTTTATACTATTTATTATATATTTTCACACTTAACATCTTTCAAACCTATAATCAACGGAACCAATTACGCAATCCAAAAAACTCTGATTTAATCTCAAAGATGTTGCATTTTCAAACAAATGAAATCCATTTTATCAAAATAGACAAACCATTATTATATTAAATATCTACAAACAAAAAAGACAAAGAAATTGAACAGTTCTGTATCAGGCATCTTCTTGCTAATCAGTGGAAGGGATGCAAAGTGAAATCACATGTTCTTAAACTGCGCAATCAAAACGAGATTCTTCAAAGTTTGAAAACTCATTTGAAAACATGAACTACGAAATCAGTACACAATCCATGATTGGGTTACCCCCCCCCCCCCCCCCCCCCCCCCACGTATTGATTATCGCTTATAATGATATTAATCATCAATAATCTGTAAAACAAGAACTTGTATCACATGTCTCTCGCCTCTTGGACACCGTGTCAAATATTTGTATTTTCTATTTAATGTTAAGGTAAAATGTCAATATTAATTTTATTCTTTATTAATTGTGGCGTAGTTACAAGTGATCCTGTGCACTCTCTGTTGATAGCAATCATTGAACATAATTAACAAAGGCTTACCTTCCTAATTGCTGGGTTTGCCTTCTCTATCCCACTAATCCGTGAAAAGAACTTTAATACTGGTTTTTAAATGAACGTACGTATGAAAGTTACCTAGCTCCAGACAGCAAGTAACCGCTCTGTGACGTCACTAATATACTCGCTGCCATCAGAAGGTGTTCAGATAAGAAAGCTCTAATACAGCTCGTGCAGCAAGTGATTGCTGTCACGTTCCAAAACGAAACTTCTAACTCTTAGGATTCGCTTTACATCTGCGTACAGCGACACAAGAAAAGAGGCCGTGAAACGAATATTTGTGTGACTGTATTAGGTTTACCATCGCGTTATTGAAACAATAAAAAAATTGTTTATTAAGCGAGGTCATGAAACATGACATCTTTAACTAAAAACAGCAACATTACTTATATTCCTACGCCTAACGCATAGAAACACTCTCGAACCGATTGCTTGGTATTTTGACGAAGCCTTTGGTTCTTAGCTTTACGTGACGTCCAATTCAATTTTTGTCAACTGGGTTAACAACAGTGCCCCCGTGAAAGATGGCAGGGCCACTACCGTAGAGTACTCGGGGGTAGAGCGCCCTGACTTGGAGGTTGGAAAGTTACCAAATTAGGTTCACCTTAAAGTGTGTTGTTTTCATCAGTAGTCAATTGTACTTCAATACTTTTCTATACAATCACATAATTTTAATACGAAACCTTTTGAAAAAATTCTCTAAGAGACCAGCAACTTATTTTAGACTATTAGCCACAAAGTAGGACTTTGTTGGTCGCTTAAGTCACTAATGTAACTTTCTATGATTGATGCGAGTTTAACAAGTGCAAATTTTACCAATGTATGTAAACAGTTTTCTATTATATATCTATAGAATATGACTTCAAATCATTACCCATAATGTAAATCCTAAATGATGTTAGATTTTTAAAATGTGCCTATGTGCCCACATCTCTTTTTGCCTAGCGACCATTGTTTCTGCATGATTTCCCCATTTTTGTCGTATGTTATGTCAGAAAACAAATGACGTTTGCATTGCTAAAGTGAACCATCATACTAAGTGTAGATACAATGACGTATTGATTTTGTGACAGTACATATTATTGAACTGCAAATATTGAGGCCATCTTTTAGAAGGACTTGACACATTTTAGATTGAGATTTACAACAATAATGTATTGTGCAACAAGTGAATTCATTGCCCTTCTCGTGTTATTTTCCTATGGAAAACAGTTAATTACAATTCACAGTATGTTTATTTCCCAGGGGTTACATTCGTCTGTTCTGTTTCCAATTACAAGTCTGTACCAAGTGTGTAATTCGAAAGAAGGTGATAATACAATTACAGTCACTCTAACTACAGACTCATTATCAGCGGGAGACGTGACTGGAATACAGTAATACTCACACAGACAAATCTCGGGGGTCCAGGTGCGTCTGTGAATTATCAGGGCATTATATACTTCCTTTATTGATTCTAGTTATTTTCATCCACCCATCTCTGTAACAAGGAGGATATAAAACAAGCAGCTGAAAGACTGGTGTTATTTGAACCAGCCATATTGAGATGCAGAATGACACACTTTCTGATTTAATGGTGCTGTAGCACGCTGTTCTTACTGAAATAAAGTGATTTTCATGAAAAGGTAAATAATGTTATCAATGGCTGATAATACTCCTGAATCAATACAAATAGTTGTAAAATGAATGCACATAGTTCCTTAAGCCATGCAAGTCCATTTCCCATAGAATGGCCATTTAAAGGTTAAACAGTTAGTGTCTCAACTAAAAAAGAATTAAACTTATAACGTCAATCGCCAGAGAAATATTTTATCTACAACATGACATGTGATAAATAATTTTCATATCACGACAATGTAATGAAATTTGGTTTCAAAGAGAAGTACTCCTTCAAGTAGCGCGCGCTAAGGGTATCTGACGTCATGTAAACAGAATCCCCTTTATTGCGTATAACGTACTACACAACAGCAAACGCTTCCGAAGCGTGAAGACTCGTCTCTAGCGCAAGTCGCCATAACAACCCATGTGCTGCACGTGCACGTGCTTCTCTTGCAAGTTACCCTTGTCACACATTACTGAATGTGACGATTGCTTTATAAACAATTAACAAATTATTCCCTGTTTAATGTATTTCTTATTGAGATAAGACCAGCAATTCTGACAAACGTTTACTCTCATTTATCATAAAATTCAGGCAAAATACCTAGTTTTGGTAAAACAATTATTCCAATTTCTGTAACAAATACATAATTAAATGAAATGGTAAATAAATAACCGCCAAATGTTATATATTTCAATTTCTTTCATTGCTCATAAACTTTGTTATTCTTTCGTGTCTTTGTTTACAGTATGTGAGCTAGACCACGATGCTTTGCGCTTGAAAATAATAGACTGGATCTATATTTAGACTTGAAAACACCTTCACTAATTAGTGCAATTTCTCGGCTTATTTTGGGTCGAACAAATTTGGGAAAAATTAAGTGTATATATTTCACGTAGATAGATATTGGCAATTTTCCTTTATGTTCATCAAATCCTTGACGGCTCCTTAAAATGGGGGCTCGAAGGTAGTCCAAGTGATCGGACTGATGTAGTGATACGGCAAGTAGAGCTTTAAATATGGTTCACTAGCGGTATGGTTAATCATCTTGCTGTCTGAACTCTCAAAATCGCATGAGACCTACGCATCTACCTCTCACACTGAAGAGTTCCACACTATAGTTTACGTGTTGTACCATTTTCTTCGAATAGTTTATAGATATAGCTTATCAGGTCGTGTAATGAGATGTTTTATCCTCTCGCGTAACACTATATTGTATAACCTTTAATAATAGATAGAACATTTGAGAAAACATAATATGCAAAATATGCTAGAGCGACTTTTAAACACACCATTTGTGACCATTTGATTTCTATAAGTAAAGTAAAACAATAATCAATAAGTTTTTCACATATAAGAGAGTTCAAAAGAATAAGTGATAATCAAAGTTTATTGTGAATCATTATCTAATTTACAAGGTATACTTTCACCTAGAACATTGTAACTAATGAATAAATTATCAAACAAAATTGTACAAACATGCATTTACGAGGTCTAATCATCACTAACGTTATGCCACAGGACATTATCTTGGGGATGTGATCGTTTGTTTACTTCAGTACATAAGAAATGCAGTATATCAAAATGGATAAGAATACGATACTCTACCAACAAACGTCACTAAACTTATTTTCTTCACAATTGGCGTGTATGCTTACTCCTTCATCAATCCACCTGACGAAGGAGTAAACTTACATTACGAAACGTGTAAGGTCACAATAAAGACATTGCTTACCATTGTGTTTTCTTATTTATTATATCACTAGCAATGAAATATGTGATTATACAATGAAAATATAATCCATATTTTCACATAAGCAATAGAAAGTCATATGTTCACGGTAGTGAAAATATAACTCATATTTTCACTGCATTTTCATGATTGTCTCCCTTTGAAATGAAATTATCTCCCTTTGTAAAGTGATTACCTCCCTTGCTTTCCACGTCTTACGGTGAACGCCAATGTTGTGATGTTTCAGTCAATGACTGTTGAGCTTTGGTGGTGTTAATATCATATTCAATATTCCTTAACACTCTGAACGTCATTTATTGTTGATATGTTGCATAGTAGTTCTTTTACTCGTAAAAACTTGGTGAGGCGAGAGGTATGTGACAGACAATAACGAACGTCACTCGCTGTATGATGTGTATCACTTCGCGTTTGAAATAACGACAAAACTTGCGTTTTTTAATGTCTTAGACATTTTCACTTGACTAATTGGTACCGTAAATAAACATTCACAACAGATTTATTTTTGTTAAACATTGTCCTGTTTTAAATATCGACTTATTTCAGTCGAATTATTTTCTCACTGTATTTACCGTGAAAGTATAACGGGGAGTTGTTAGGATTATGACAATCAAGACCTCTCTCAGCTTTCAATGTCACGTTTTAATTGTTTTATGCAGATTAAAGTTATATAATAAATAGACTATCTCATTGTTTTTGCCGAATATCATTTCTATCTCATCTCGTGGAGTGAGAAAAGTGACATTTTCACTCCTGGCTGCGCCACTCGTGAAAATATCACTTTCTCACTCCATTTCGATGAGATAGAAATGATATTCGGCAAAAACAATGAGATAGTCTCTATGTATTCTACTTCTAAGTGCCCTTCAAAGATTTGAAGTAAACAAATAGTTGATAAGATAACCATGGATGCTATTAGTGTTGCCAACTTTCAACGTCTACGTTGGCAGGAATCATTAACTTTAAGCTCCTGAACATTTTTTAAATTCGTTTAATAAACATATATTCCGTGCTGAGGTTTATGTAAAACTATAGATATTTCGAAGATCTGTTTTGCTCATGCTAAGTTTCTTAATCAATCGAATATTGAAGTAGGCAGATACAACAACAACAACGAAAGATGTTTCAAAACTCTGTTTTGCTCATGCTAAGTTTCTTAATCAATTGAATATTGAAGTAGGCAGATACAACAACAACAACGAAAGATGTTTCAAAACTCTGTTTTGCTCATGCTAAGTTTCTTAATCAATCGAATATTGAAGTAGGCAGATACAACAACAACAATGAAAGATATTTCAAAACTCTGTTTTGCTCATGCTAAGTTTCTTAATCAATCGAATATTGAAGTAGGCAGATACACCAACAACAATGAAAGATATTTCAAAACTCTGTATTGCTCATGCTAAGTTTCCTAATCAATTAAATATTATAGTAGACAGACACAATACTCAAGCTCATATCTCATATTATGCCTCATGTGTATGGATGTTGAAATTGAAAATGCTAATAAGCAATGAACTAGGTTGCTGACTCTTTTTTTTATTATAAACCTACGGCCTACATACACGTGAATAAAGAAATTAATAATGCCCATCTACATTGCAACATTTAAGGAAAAATTATTTTTATGAACGTAAGACAAAATTCTTAAAGAACATATAACAATGTCGACGTTATGTTAATTGAGAACCAATGCACTTCACAATGGTGTGCTTGAAATTGTGACACCACTGAATCATTTAGAGCCCCAATTAGTAGTGCTTCCGAGACTATCTCTGATATCAGCAGATATAGAACATAAAGACAGTATGAGTGAAGTGGTTTAGTGTGACACTCACATTCTTCACGTTGCAATGGTATGATGTTTCTAAGCTGAACAAAGCACTATGTATGCTTTTAACATGTCCACAGAGACAAACATACACATACAGAAAGAGCTTGTTCCCAACGATCCACCGAACACATTCTAAACCTGCAGAAAGGAGAACGCACATTAAAGCCCGGCTATGGCGAGGAGGATTTGTTCCTAACAGTTTGGGTGTCAAGGGATTTACTTGATATAGAAGGTTCTGCAGGGAGAAAATAACTTCTTGTTTTTTAGAACTAATTTAAAATTGCCCGAAGTCATACTTTGATTCAATATTTAAATTTTATGTGTGTTCCTGTGTTATTGTATAGAAGAGACATGAGCGAAAGTCAACATAATTGTTCATTTGCCCTAATTTGCAAGGATATATTTAATTCAACATATTTATCTAGTGAAACATTTTATCTACATATCAAATAATGCATAAAATGTGTAACTTATTCCCAATATCTTTGATAACATATGCAATTTTGATAAAAGTTCCATGATTACACAATCCGTATCACACGATTCAGACATTTGAGTAATAGACAATACGGTATTCAAGCTTACCACATAAAGAGATAGAATGAAAATAGAGACAATCTCGTGAAGTAAATCCTTAATTGCACGTCAACCTACTGTATCTCGAATATAGATTGTATCTTAACATGGATCCTGTGACATAATATTCTACTCAGGTATTTCACTGTAGGTTATACATTATACACCTCGATTATCATACCTCATATGAATAATTGAAACTCACTTAATGAGGCAAGATATAAACTTTTGAAGGTACAAAGTACAATTTTAATTCGAACTTTAAAGTTCTTTTGAATGAGGTTTCAATGTAAATAGTAATTTTATCGTGTTTCAATTAATCTGTATTTAACTGAATCGTGTGATGTCATATTCAATCTACTTCACCAGATAGAACCTGTTCGTCTTTATCACGTCTCTGCTCCAGGCTATATCGATCATTACCCTTCATCTCTCGCTCCCAACAATTCAGTGGCGAAAGTAGGTACTTGATAGTTACAATCAGTAGCCCAAACACCTGATATGAAGATGTGTAAACAGATGAGCGCAGATATAACCATATATAGTAATATGTGTGGATAGATAATTGTAAATAATGAAATATAAAACTTAGTAAACTCTAAATTTCATATATTAAAGGACACCATTTACAGATGTATACTGATTGACGAGGGCGTGAATTCGAATCCCGCATGATACTAGGCCCGAAAATGTACAAGAATTTGTACTATTGAAGGTAGTGTTATACCAAATATAACCATGTTATATTTGTTCACAAATTGAATGGCAAGCATTTCTAATGCATTCAGCCTAAGGAGCTGCGCCAATTTACGTCCATCAGAGGGGTATTGGATGTAAAATTAGTTGCCATACTCTGAGCGTGTGGGTTGGAATCACATTAAAATGGAGGCTCGATGGGAAATGGACTCGCATGTTTATACCGAACCATGTACAACGCTATTTGTAGATTCAGTAATATTATTTAGCCATAACACTTATTTATATTTTTGTGAGAGCACCTTATATCAGATAGAAAATCGTGCTACAGCGCCTTTAAGCTAGGCTTCACATGTCAAATAGTTCTCGTTACAGGTTTATTTAGTATAATTTTGCTTCATTAAATTTGTTCAAAGAGGATGTCGGTTATATCCTCCCCAGAAACTGTTTGTACCACTGTTTGTGCACTCGTAAAACAATGAGAGTATCAAACGAGCTTAGCACCTAGACGATATCACATGGACGTTAATGTTGTGCATATGTGGATAATTTGATTTCCTTTGGAAACATTACAGCCGTAATATAATGTTAATATTAACGCAATATCATGCTGAAGTTATCCATAACACATTGCCAGCAAGGTATCGTTTACCCAAGACGCATCATGAAACTTTCATGGCAATACACGGCATATTGGAAGGGAAATAAACTTATTATAAAATTATAGAATTTTCATTCACAAAAAGTTATCGTAATAATGGTATTACATTGGCATATTCCTAAGTCCCAAATACCTCTACCATATACAATATAATATAATAATATACCTACACTCCACTACCTGAAGTAAATGTTTGCATAAGGGGCGAATAATTAGACTGTATATATAACAGTGGTGATATAATGTAAATGTAAACATTGCTGACACGCTGTAGATGGAGTGATGAACGGCTGTGGAAATACTGGACTTCAAAATAGCCAGGCTAACCACATTTCTACTGCTTACACTTATCATAAGCAGAAGTAGAGCTCTTAATTCCATTCATCAAATCTTTTGGAACTACAACCTCGATAGTCTTCCCTTGACTCCCATGACAAATGTACCGACCCAAACGATGCTTTCGACTTCCATCTCAACTCAGCTCTCTTCCTAATTTCCGCCATGTCAACTTACCAGCGCCTGATCACTGTTGATTCACTGACTCACTCTTAACTTACCCTTGTGAATAAATCTGTGCTAGCCAACCACGCCATGCAATATGAACTATGTGTACCTAATTTTATTTCAAATGTCATGTGCGCTCTCAACTGCTACTCCTTTCATACTTGCCCTAACATTGTGTTTCTCTGTCAGTAAATTAACTCTCTTTTCAATGTAAATTACATCTCTTTTCAATGTCCATACTCACACTGTCTTATTGATGTAATATGCATCTAATTTCCTATTCAGGAGGAAATAAAGAGAGGATGATGATGATGATGATGATGATGATGATGATGATAGCCATTGTTTCAGCGTAATGTTGTCTGTGATGTCAGAAAATAAATGACGTTTGCATTATTGATGTGAACCATCATACTAATTGTAGATAAAATGACTTATTGATTTTGTGAAAGTACATATTATTGAACTGCAAATATCGAGACCATACATTAAATAAGCATATCTTAAAACGCCTTAAAATAACAGTATATCTGATCGAGTGCACCTCAAGCTGATACCTGTGTCTTATATGACCAGACCAGGAGAATCTAGAAAAAAAAGTCGTAACATTTCTACAGGTGTATTTCACAACTGAACCGTAAAGCAACCTTTCTATTGTAGTCACGTTACAGTGCAGTGTAGCGTGAAGGAATAACAGTACCTGTCTGTCCATACAGCTGTATGTAACCATCTCCATACACTGTGCAGATCTTACCAAGGTCAATTATAATAATAATAATAAGTGAATATTTGTAAAGCGCCAAAAATCTACACAGAAACACATACTCAGGGCACTAAAGGAGACAATACAAGTACAAAATATACAAGTTGTAAGCTTCTATGAAAAAAAAAACTTTTAAAAAGAGTCAAATGGTTTGGATACATACAAGGACACACATTGTATTGAGCTAGAGTACATAGGTTGAGAAAATAATGTGTTTACACGTATTGGAACTAGCCTTTTACTTTGTGGTGAAAGGCAAATATTTCCACAGGGATTTGCATATATGTTGGTGCACTGAAAGCTGTTCAAACAAGGCCATTTGTATGTTTCTGCAAATGTTTCGTCTTTTAATTTCTTTCAGAAACATTGCAAGCATAAATCTTGCAAACACAACATGCGCCCATACATTAATTTGATTGTTTCCTTATACAACATACATAAAACAACGACATCAGTCCATTCAAGAAAAAACGACACGTTTCAAGGATATTCAAGCTGGTTTGAAGAGAAAATAAGCAATATAGCAATAAGCAAAATAATTCTTGAATAATCGATTATTTAGTTCAAACACGGATTTGAACCAGCGATTATAAAACATACGGTTTATGCTAAATGAAAAACTGAAGAAACATTATTTATGTTACATAAATGATTGATAAACCAAACCTTTTTACAAACACGATGGCTTCTTTAGGCAAAGTGGAATATTGTAATAGACGTTAATATTCACGACAGCCATTTATTTAGTTTTACTTGGGCTTTTAAGATAGGGAATTAATTTTATTCCATGATTAAAGGCGCTGTAGTACGTTTTTTTTGCATATTTTGTTTTCTCAAATTTACGGTAATTTTAATGTGAACACGTTAAAATGGGCGCTCGGAGGGAAATTAACTCTCATGGCTTAACCAAACCATGTACATTCGTTTTAGAACTCTCTTTTTCATTCAGAAGTATTATTTAGCCATTAGTAACACTTATTTACCTTTTCGTGAGATCACTTTATTTCAGTAAGAAAACGTGCTACAGCGTCCGAAATACAGAATACATGACATGATTAGCTTGCTAAAAGATAAAACAACACTTGATGGGAAAATAGGATTCAGGCTTCTTAATCGAAGATTCCATGACCCTAACCCTCATGAGATAATTATCGTAACTACTACATGTACCTTCTAGGTCAGCTGCTTTCGGTTTAATAGGTGCGCATGAATATTTTGAATCGGACGATATATCAAAATTTTTACCATCAACTTTATACATAGCAAACTTCCAAAGATGAATATGAATCCTTTACAGGTCAAGTCAAGATTTTTTAAATTTACAGCTCGGTGTCTGTGTTAAGTCAAACTAATATCTACAACTAAAACGCGACAAAATACCATGTTTCATAACCTATGACAATACTACATGCATGAACTGCATGAATATTTTGACTCGGGTGAAATTTTACAACTTTAAACACAGCAGACTCTCCGAGAGTATTAGGAGACATAGTTTTATTTGGATTTACAGCAGAAATAGGCAAAACAAGCGCATAATAAAATATCGACACATGTTTTCATGGTTGTAGCACAATGCCAGTGCTAAGTAAACTATGCTTGTCATTGACTACAACTGAACCGCTACAAATTACCGAGTTTTATAGCCTATGACTTATACTACATGCAACTGTAGTGAGTTTACATTATTCATCGGTATTGATTGGTATAGAAGTATACCATTATTCAAAGAATAAACAATAATTTTAAAAGGGCGGGAACTTCTTTCATGTGATGCACACAAGTTCAAAATGACTTACCAGGTAAACATCTGTCTCATTAAGCATGTTTCCTAGATAGAAACGACACTTTTAATCCGTGATTTGAAGGCACGTAGATTGATGGACGATCAGGTTAAACAGGTTCAGGTTAAGGCAACAGGTAAAACTTATACATAATAAACATTCTCAATGATGTCGTGCCAATTCATCTTAGAAACCAGTTCATCGGTAATCACTGGCAGCAGTACAAGTAATTGATTGACGAAAGGACATTGTGAATACTGTTCTTTCTGCCAGAGATGGGATATTACGTCCATCTATAAAACCCATGTGAAATGATATTCAATTTAAATTCATAATATTAAGCACACCAATAGAATATATACTTCGATGAAAGGGCTCTTACATGCACCATCATACTCAACTGGTTGGTTTGATGTCTCACATCTGAGTAAAGTATTTTTCTTTGATGGGAATTTTTAGATAATGTATTATGCAACAAGTGTATTTAGTCCATTGACTATAAATGTACTCCATTTCCCATGAACGAGTGGGTTATTTTGGCGCTATTGAGCTGCCTTTAATGACACACAATTTAATTTGATATCATCAAAGAACTTTAATCATAGGATATAATCCGAACAATATTTATAAGTGTGACGCAAGAGTCGTCGAATGTCGTTAAACCGAGGCCCAATCTGCGTACACAGCTAATCTGGGATCTGGGGACCATATCCATCAATCCGTCTGTCCATCCGTCCATACGTAAACTTTTTTTGGACTTCTTCTCCTGACTCTAGAGAATTGAGACCATGAAATATCGGTCACAGAGGCCATGACATAAAAACCTATTTTCATCTTCTTCTCCACTACAAAAACCTCTAGAAAGTTTGAATGATATGTACACACTCCTTGCCTTGACTTGATGATGTATAAAACAGTGGTAATTTTAAGGAAAAAACAGACAATGGTCAAATGCCAAACGTCAGCTGCTATACGCCAATCGCCAAAGACAAATACCGTATTTCCTCTAATAGGGGCCCGGGCCCTTATAAACATGTAAGGGCTCTTATCATCCAACACTGGGTTCCACAGGAGATATCCCTTGTAAGAGATCAAGCGATATCTCCTAGGAGATATCGTTTTGACAGTAGATTTTGAACAATGCCCTGTTGGCGTCAGCTAAATGACATCACAATGACTTTGCATCATCAATTAATGGCATCACAATGCAATGACGTCAAAACCACGATGACGTCACACTGCTGTGACATCACGGAACTGGAAGCTAAATGGCAGCTTTGTGTTCAGATATTTTCATTGTTCATGAAAAACTAACGAAGAATGATTTTGGATGATAAATAGAACCTCACCCTCGTGTCTTCTGATATCAAATATATCAACGAGTGTTGATATATTTGATATCAGAAGACACTTGGGTGAGATTCTCTATTTACCCCCCGGCGCTATTTGGAGGCCCGGCTCTTATTTGAGGCCCGGTCCTTATTTCAATTTTAGCGTTGACCAATACATCTGATAATCTTCGATAACTCACTAAAATTTCTTAGAATAACACAAACTCCTCGCCATTTGACGTAAACTTAATTTAGCATGGGAACATATATGAGAAGTATATCTAGTAGGGGATGACCATTGATGCGATAAAAGCACAGGCCCTTATTCACCTTCAGGTACCTTTACCCCCCGGCAGCTATAAGAGGCCCGGCTCCTAGTTGAGGCCCGGTCCCTATTAGAGGAAATACGGTATAATAAAAAGGAGCGTCTTTTACCCATTGCTCACAGTCTCCTTAATAATATTTAATTCTGATATTTTCAGAATAAATACTTTTTTCAGAGTCTGAATGTAAGACTACCAAACGCCATGCAGACACCAGCGCCCCGTTCAATAGTAGCGAGCGCTTAAATTGCTCAATGTAGCGCTCAATGTAGCGCTCAATGAGCGCTTCTTCTCTCTTGAACGACACAGTGCAAATACCTCAAAGTTTGCTCGCCTTGCTACGTAGCGCTACATTGAGCAATCGCGTTCAAGATAGGTTTCAAAGTAATCGCTCTGTGAGCGATTACTTTGAAACCTATCTTGAACACGGCACTGCTTCTGCAACATGCTGAATTGGTATGATAATAATTCAAGAACAAATTAATTGACATATCCTGACTTCAAGTCTTCTGAATGAGGGTGTCGAACTAAACCTAATTTATTTCAAATCTCGTACATATTGAAAAGAGGGATTCATTAAATGTACTGTGCGTCGACCCTGCACCCCTCCTCTCGATCCTCCATGGACGTTTGACCCGTGTATGACCGGTCGTCGCTATTTGACAACCGCTAAGGGAGCTTCCAGAGGGGCTCGGTTTATCGACTGGCATATCCTTGCTTAGCAGTTATAAGCGCGCTTGCGATGTACGCTGTGTAACTATTCTGTAGGCTATTGAAGCGGATTTAGAATCTGGACAGGATTGGGTGGGTCTATTCACTAGCGCGTACCTATTATAAGGAAGGTACATTGAATATTAAACCTATATATTCGTAAAGAACACATAATCGCCTTCAATTTGATACCACATATGCTTTTATTTAACAGTTATCCGTTTCCTGACGGCGATGTGAAAAACGTCCTCTAAACGTATGTTGACCATAGAGAACTATCTATACATGTACATTAGGAAAGAGACAATTGGGTGGGTCTATTCACTAGCGCGTATCTACAATAAGGAAGGTGCTTTGAATATTAAACTTATATATTCTTAAAGAACATATAATCGCCTTCAATCTGATACCAAATATGCTTTTATTTAACAATTATCCGTTTCCTGACGGCGATGTGAATCACTGGGAGTCATTAGATTACTTGAAGATTTTATACTGATCTGTAATTTTAATTAAGTACTTTTGTAATCCTACACGCCATGGTTTGGGAAGATTGTTTAAATACGCCATACCAATTCAGCCCCAGTTTCATATTATATGGAGAACTAGGAAGTTTAACTATTAAAATTATGATATATAAACGTTGATTAAGTTCTGGCACAAGTTAAGTTACCATGAATGCTCTTTAAGCTAACCAATCTAATATATAATTATTTAACACACAAAAGAGCTCGAGACACTCCAAGGTGTTTGCTCTTTAAAAACATAAATGTATATATCTTCCTGGTATAATATTCCAAGGTATGAAAGAACGTTACATTCACCTAAGTTTACCATTCCCTATAAGAAGAAACCTTTTATCGATATTGTAGTAACTTGAAGTAAATTTATTCAAACGGCATTATATCATTATGCTCAGAGTCATTCTAGTACAGCTCTTCTCAGCACAAGCGACTGTTAATAAAAACAAATGTCAGTAAAATAATTATACGGAAAGTCGATATTTGCGATTGTTAATAGGTACAATATTGTTTTAAATCATGGCAAAGTGATTACATTACTCCTTTCATAACATGCGGTTTTCACTGAAGATGGATATTTTATATTTGTCTAGTAATTCTTATGTGGTTACTTATCTAACTAAATAAGGGAATATTTTGAAATATATTTGCGTACTCTGTTGTTCTGAAAAATATAAAGCTGTATATACATCGCAATTTTTAAGTAGATGCATCACATATAATTTTCACCAATCACCTTCGTGTAAAAATTGTGATCTATTCTTCATTGAAATAAATTAAGATTCACATCATGTTATATACCTCTGTTTATATAACACTACTATCTTAACTAAACTATATACATGTACATGTACCTACATCAAAGAGATATTGGTATGCACTGATTTCTACAAATTCATATACTAAGCTTACATGGAAGTAATGATTTGTTTGTGACAATAACAAGAGATATTTTTAGAGGACGTTTTTCACATCGCCGTCAGGAAACGGATAATTGTTAAATAAAAGCATATTTGGTATCATATTAGAGGCGATTATGTGTTCTTTCAGAATATATAAGTTTGATATTCATAGCACTTTCCTTATAATAGGTACGCGTTCGTGAATAGACCCACCCAATCCTGTTTTTCCTTTATATGTATAGATAGTTCTCTATGGTGAACATACGTTGAGAAGACGTTTTTCACATCGCCGTCAGGACACGGATAAATGCTAAGTAAAAGCATATTTGGTATCTGTATATATTGGAATATTTGGAATTCTGTATGATGGGAGTGAATCGATTCAAGTTATTTCTGTATTCAATTTTGAAAATGTATATCATTCTTGACAATGAAGTGAATCATGTTACTGTGGTTTTCGACCTGAACCAAAAATATATTTCTTGATCAAAATGAATAAATTACAATTGTCGACTTGCCAAACATCCATACATATTCTAACCTGTCATTAATTTAACTGTAATACCCCCAGAAACCTTTATATATCTACAGATAAAAATATTAAGTAGTTTTATAGAAACAATAAGTTATTTGATTACTAATCCTGACCTTGTTCAAAATGTAAAAAGTGAACTTAATTGGTTTATATATTGAGTTAAATTCGAGACTGACATTGTAGCTGCGTGGACACCCTGTCACTTAATTTAGAAGAGCCTTTCTATGTATGATTAATTATTCGAATATTTTAAATTTGTCTCCAACTTCGACTTTGAAATGACCCTCTTATTGAGAGCAGTGAATTGTCGTTTGTGTCGAGTAAAATTTGGATGTTTTTATATTTTTAGTTTCGGAATTTATCTAAATAGGATAAACGATATATTTAGACATGTTACATGCCTATTTTGTAGTTTTATATTCCTCTTCCAGATCTTATTTGCACATATTTATTAAAGACGGTTTCTGTTTTCTATTGTTTGACTGAAAATATTACTGGCATTAATTTTAGTGTTTTTCTCGCAATTTGTCCTCCTGTAAAACCTTCTTTAGACAGATCTGACACTCATAGCTAGACGTTTCCAAATACTTACATGTATATAATTTTTGAATAGACATTTCCAGAAGATAATGCTCAGTTTGTAACCAATCTAATATATTCCCCCAAAAGTATTTTTCTAGCTTTCAGACTTTACTTAAGACCAATATATCCACAGCGCATCGCACTCACAAGCGCGCTAACTATACTGTGCGAGCGCTATACACGCAAGAACGTACTGGTCGATAACATTTGTCCCGCTAGAAGTTCCCTAAGCGGTTTTAGCGTATAGGCTATGTAAGTGAGGTGAGCTATATTCATGACGAGGTTGTGGCTATTATATGTATGCAGGTCGCATGTGTGAACTGTGACCTTTAAGGCCGAATGATAACAATGGCCTGTCGACAAATATCCTTCATACTCTATTTAGCAGGACAAGATGGCTGAGTACGGCGGGATGATGATGGGCTACCTGACTGGAGGGGTAGTGATGAACACGCTGGCCACGGCACGGGAACTAGGCATAGTCCAGTACCTCTTGGACGCCTCCAACCCCGTCACCTCACAGGAACTCGCAGACAAGCTGAAGCTTAAGGAAAGGTAGGATGTATGGGATATTGGGTGTGCCCATAGCATATCAAGTTTACCCAAGTGCTGAAATGTTAGTTGTTTCCGAGCTCTGTCAGGTTTTTTAGGTGCCGTTGTGGTTTGGTACGTGGGAAGAATTAACACAAATCTGATTGGTGACTTCAAAGAAGCCCCGGGGAACTGCATAATAATCGTAATCGTTTACTTTCGGGAAATATGTCTAGCATATTTAAGAGGGTTTGTGCTTTATTTATACAAATAATTGTCTAAATTTTGTGTTTTTATCTCTTCATTCCACCCCAAAAAATGTCGAAAAAAAAAAAATTGCGTCATCGCATCATTTTTGTCAGCCTAAAAAGATCAGAAACTTTTTTTTAGGCCTAATAGACAGACTTAATTCAGAACAACTAAAGGAACGGAATTGCGGATGAATGTCATTCCAATGATATAAACTTTACCTTTTTATCATTCAGTAAAATCAATGATTGTTGTGAGTGCGATTGAACATAGAATCTAAGTGATAAAAATGCATAAAAGAATCCACTTTCATTGTATGAATGAATAAAGCTCATGTGATGTAGAAGTTCATCGTTAACCAGTCAAACTCTCAAAGGTGTTATAACACCATTTCCGAAATACCTTGTGTATAAACAGCCTGATTAAAACCGACGGTATTCCGCGGTAAAAAATTGCAAAATAGTGCATTCACCGGGATACGAACTCATATCGTTCGGAGGTTTCCATGCCAAACTTGTGGCGAGGAATCTACAGAACCTGTTCGTATCCCGGTAGATATATTATTTTGCAAATTGTATTCCTCGGAACAAGGTCGATTTTAATCAGACTGGTGTATAAACAGACACATATTTACATGAGACGGATAAAAGTAATATTGCGACTATATTGCCATCGGTAGAGCTGAATTTAATCAAGTTTGTTTTAAGAACAGGAATATTTTCTGGATAACAACTTCTTTAATGTGAAAAACCACGACGTTCTGGAGTATATGCTTATTCCATCATCAAGTGGAATGTAAGTAAATAACAAAATGTGATATATTTACATAGCACACAAAACAATGGTGAGAACATTTGTTTGGTTTTTATCGTCATAAGTTTGTATACCAGTTATAGATGTTAAATCTTCAACTGAAGTGCAGGAATGTTTAACAATAATTAAAGTGTGTTGTATTTTGTGTATACTGACGATGTGAACACTGACCATGCGGCCTATTTCATTGGCTTGTACATTTCAGCATGTTGCACGTGCATCACTACTCGGCCTGTGAAAGCTGACTGATATAAACTCTCTATCATACAATGAATGGTGTTCTCGGCAGGATAAAGGCAACGGGTATTTTCTATATCCGTTGGGGTCATATACGAATAAAGATGCAAATTACAGAGGTCAGGTGACGGAACCTCTCCTGAAAATGACGTCACACGCGTTAACGTTTCGAACGCCGGTAATAATGTAAATTTCCGTAACAGTTGTAACTAACAACGTAACATCTTCATGTAAATTTACATGACTTCATTTCATATACATTAATTTGAGAAATGACAAAATAAACGTTGTGCAATGCATATTGGTGCAAAATGTATTAACAATAATTATGAGGATACTTATATCGCGCTAAACTCCACAACACAAAGGACCATGCTCAAAGCGCCACACACATTATAACCCTGGTGTAAGGACCAACATCGTTCCTTTTTCATTCTCAACTCCCTTGGGAGTATGCAACCTGGGCTACCAATTAAGGCGCTCGAAGGTTATCTGTCACATTGCCTGCACTTTCAAACCAGGTACTCAATTGTACTGCTGAGTGAACAGAGGCACATTTCGAATAAAGTCCCTTGCCCAAGGTGACACCATGAGCGTCATCAACTCAGTGTGGGGCAGGGAATCACCCTTCAAACTCTCAGTTTTCATTCAGCAATGAGGCGGGTAACCCACCCATCCAGCGAGCCACGCCCGTTGTTGCTGAACTTAACTGATAGCGGTCGAATGAGCTATGCACAGGACCTCGTGCCACCACAAGATTATTATGATCAAGCAGTGGCATGATATGTTCATCAGTTGAAATCTACCGAGCAAACACTTTATAAAATACTCATACATTGTAGGTAACAAAGGCATTTTGAGTCACTTATTCATTTACCGAACGTCCATTCTCACTGTTCCATAATGGGGATTTTAGAATTAGCAGCTAAGTATCCAGTTCAGCTCTCCGTGCGATGTGTGAGTCGCCATATGTAACCGAGCGGAAGGGAAGTAACTCCCTCTCTTATGGAGATTGACATTTGCCAACAGTCATGATTCCATGAAAGCGACAGGAGACGAGTTCGAATTCGCCGTCCTTACGTTAAATCTTTTTCATTTGACGTATTTTGAAACGTATTAAAACATTGAAAATTAAGATCATGCCAAATAAGTCATTATTTTAACTGAAAGCATAATTTAGGAGGCATTATTTTGTGTCATTTACCGTGAGAATAGCTAGCTGTTCATGTGCATATATCAATACGCATAGTTAATTAATTAATGAATGTTGTCAAGCTGTTTTGCGCAAAATGACGAAGAAAGACATTGTATGATAAAGAAGTTATCATGCTCTTGTGTTTTGGGATGGTCAATATCCTGCATTAGGAATAAACACTATGTAGTTGACTCGCCAAGGATCGCAAAATACAATTCCTAATGCAGGATATTGATCATCTCAAAATACACTCTTATGATAACCTGTAATATATAATATGGATTTCTGACAAGGCCAACCATATTTTTACTCCCACAAGTTTAACATACGAAACTTGATATTAACACTAAAAGTGTATATGTTCTGTTCTGATGTAGTTTTGAGACCTCGCGTTCAACGTATGCATGCCTGACGGCCTCGGCGTTCATCTAACTTGAACCCGAGATCGAGGTCTGTAACTATTACATGCAATACTTCAGCGATTAATTAGCAGTCTGTTAAAATATATTTATTTTGAAGTATACTTCTACTAAACAAATGTTGTACATACATCTACATATGTTTATACACAGGTAAGTAAATGGACAGCTATATCTCGTTTTATCCTTAGAAACGTGTACAATTGAATTCTCTCTAAGGTAAGGTAAATAAAGTTCTACCACTCCCCCCCCCCCCCCTCTCAACCCCTACCCCCCCCCCCCCCCCCCCCCCCTTCCTCCCCCCCCCCCCCCATTACCCATGCATGTACATTTGATGGACCCCAAAGGCGACCCCCTCCCCCTTATGTGTATATATTATTTGTACTGTGTATCATATTTTCCCTTTCGTAGATACGTTAGAGAGCTATTGGCCTGCCTCGCTACAAGCCAGATTATCAACGTTGACGAAACGTCCAAACTGTACCACGTGCCAGAGGAGAAGAAGAAGACTCTCCAGGGTATATCGGTCTTCTCTCGGCTGGTTCCTCTCATGGGGGAGGGCCACCGCAATCTCAAGAACTGCTTCAAGCTATCCGGGCCAGCAGGTCAGTTGACTAGTTTGTTGCACAGTAACCCGATACCGGAAGAAAAAGGTATATGTAGGTAAAACGTTGGTTTAAAAAACCTTCGCCCTAAATCAAATAGTCAATCTTATATAGGTTTCACCAACGTTTTACCTACATTTTAATTAAGATATCGGGTTCCTTTGGTTTGTTGGTAATGCAAAACTCGTAGAATAGTACTAGTCAAGTCGATGAGTTAAATAATGAGATGAAAATGTAAGCTGCGTTTGTTTTAACAAGGCTCGCATGCGCTTTGACGCTTCAAATATAACGCATCGAAGACGACTAACAGTATCAAATTTCGCATAAGCTATCAACACAAGCAATTTAATGTATCGTTGAAAAAATAAACTTATCTAAATAAAAACACATATCTGTATAATAAATTTGATATTTCATTCATATTAATGTGTATATGTGTGACTCGTTTGGAGTGGAATCTGCACTACCCAAAATGCATGTGACGTCACAACTCGAGTTGTTCTAGCAAAACCGGGGCGTACGTTCTAGCACAGGCTCAGTTTAGAGCAAATATGTCCCGCAACAGAGATGAACGATCAATTTTCCCAATGTGCAACGAAGTTAAGTTCGCGCATAGAAAAAAACTGATCGTTCATCTCTGTTGCTGAACATATTTGCGCTAAACTTGGCCTGTGGTTCTAGCTCGACTTTAGGATCGAGTTGGCCGAGAACAAGTGTTTGATTGGCAAACTCGATACTCGAGTCCACACCTCAAACGCAGCCATAGATATGTCTGCTTTTGACCAATCATAAAGCACATAACATTCTTTATCAAAGTTGTGAAAATCGAGGTACTTAACTATTCAGTTGAGCGAGATGTGGGCACTGTCGTCTTCTAGGGGGCGGGATAGCGCAGTGGTTAGCGCGTACAATAGGTTAGGTTCGTGCTTCTAATCCAGCCAGGGGCACGGCAGCTTCGTCTGCAATGATACACTGAATTTGAGTGTAGAACCTCCCATTGTTCGCTAGTTCGAGTCAATATGCTCGCAGGTTTCACCGTAATGCATATTCGCCACATGGTGATGCGGGCTTTCTCCCTGCAATAATACTAGCATCCGTGATTAAAATGAAATACTCTTGAAAGCGGCTTGAAATCCCAAATCACATCACCTTGTCTTCTAAACACTTTTTAAGCTCATAAAGTGGAAATACGCAATAACTGATGGCACAGAGATAGTAACACAAGGAGCTATGATTGATATACACCTGCATATTATTGCCAATTTTCAACTGTATCATGAATCTTTATATAAAGCCCTTATAAACTGCCGTCCAACAGAACAGTCTAAAACATAATCCGATACCGCCTTGAATGTATTTAATACGTATGTGTATCGTAATGAAGTATTGAATAACTCACTCAACATGGTAAAATACTCATACGCCTGCTCAACCACCTCACCCAACATGGTAAAATACTTATACGCCTGCTCAACCACCGACGGGATAATGACATCAATGTTTCAAGAGCTTTTTCAGGACAACATGGTTCACTTTTAAGTGTAAACTGTAAACTGTGTTAAATATGAAATTAAATTAAGAAAATATGTTTTAGGCATACTGTATACCTTCTTAGATATTATTCGATGACGCATCGTTACTGTAGAATGTCATAACAAACACGCTCCGCCTTTTTAAAGATTGTCTGGGTTGGGAATAAAACACCGGAAAGCTGAAATTCAGTAAGGTAATAAGCGGGTATCCTCTCATTACACACGCCAGTTGTCACACCCCAATACACATAGGGTCGCCGGTCACTGCACACAGGATCATAATTATTAAAAGTACAATACGTTATTCGAGTTCTCTATATTTGGGTTATATTTTCTGCGTCTATACATTGCGCACAGTGCAGGGGCGAGTGGTGGGGAAAGTTGGGGTACCTGCATAATACATATGAATTGATCTGTTGAAGACAGATTGATAAATTGATTATTAGTAACTTGTGCTCTAAGCCATAGAAGGGATCTGATATCGGAATAAAATTGGCAAGAAGTTAGAAAATGTATCTCATCTTCAACTGCAGAAGAATTACAGTATTTACATATACGTTGATTAAGTGGGGTTTGGGGGCGTGGAAAACGACCTAGTTCTACCTCTAAGGGGAGAGAACCACTTCTAAACTTATCGAGAATACTTCGCTGAAAACGGCCAAATACTGAGCGAACATAGGGTGAAACTGTCAAAGTGCTTTTAAATAATCTAAAAGTTCGAAGTTTATTACCGTTAGCCTGTCTGTTATGTCGTTCCATAGACCATGTAACCAATTATCCTGATCTAAACTTACTATTTTCTCTCTAATGGCGAGAAACTCCCTGTGAGTGACAGAAAATACATAATTAATTGGAACATTAACTTGTCTGATGATATTTAAAACCAAATTATCCCAGGATTTTCTGAACTTCAAAGACAAGGTTTTAACGCAACTGGTCAATCTTGCTGGTGCAGCCATATTTAATTTCCTCCCAAAACGGATAATTTGTATTTGTTGTTTTGAAATGCAGGATATCCACCCCATTCCACCCCGAACTGCAAGATTTGCAGCTTTATTACCAACACCAAGAAAGAAACGACTAGCCCTGTTTTGAACGATGTTAATACATCTGAATTCTTTAGTTCCCCAAGTAGCTCAACCATAAGATAAAATAGGTTGCACATGGTTATTATACAATGAGTTAAAAACGCCATAGGACATTCCTCCCACTGCCTTAAACTTACTAATGATTACACGTAATGCTCTGCTTGTGGACTTAGCAATTTCCTTGGCTGCAAATTTAAATTCAAATGTTCATTTAGCCCAATGTCCAAATACTTATATGCATGTATAATTTCAATGAATTTTGGGCCGCAGGTAAAACCAAAACATGATTTAGTGATATAATTGGGTCTGTAGTGTACACTTTTAGGTTTCTTACTATTAATTTGAAGACGCCATTTCTGCACCAGGAAGAAACACAATTTAGCATACGCTGAAGAGTCACCAGCAAGCAGAGCAATATCATCAGCATATAATAGTAAACTGACCATCCTCCTGTCCACATCAATACCACACCCTAAACTATTAATTTCCTCAACCAAATCATTAATGTAGATCGAAGATAGAGTTGGCGACAAGATGCAGCCTTGCTTTACACCACTGTTGACTGAAAAAATATCTGTGAAGTAACCATTCAGATAAACACACGATTTAGTATTATAATACAAGGATCGAACCGCACGATAAAACTTCCCATTCACACCAAGCTTTAAAAGTTTATACCACATACAATTCCTGTTGACTCTATCAAACGCCTTCATAGCATTAATATAACAGACGAAAGTGGAACGTTTCAAAGACTTTCTGTTATTATAATATTATATAGACTATAGATATGTTCAACTGTGCTACGCTTACTACGAAAGCCGTTCTGCTCCTCGGCCAGAAGATCATTACATTCTAACCACTTTGAAAACCTGGAGTTTAAGATATCAGACTAAACCTTACAGGGAATAGATAATAGTGATATACCACGATAACCCAGAGGATCAGTTGGATCTGTATCAGACTTCTTGATAGGGAAGATAATACTATTACGCCAAATATCCGGACATACATTATTTTCAAAACAAAAAGTAAAAAACCGTAAGAAGAGCTGCCATTGTAGCATTATTCTTCAGCGATTCAGCAGGTATTTAGAGAATAACCAACTCGGTACGAGTGATTACGGGAAATATGCACAAGTTGAAATGATGTTCACAGTCGCGAGCCTTGGCGAGTGCATATTTTCCGTAATCACTCGCGCCGAGTTGGTTATTCTATATATTACCCATTACATTCATATATATACACATTTACGAACGACAAACGATTATTTTTGAAGTGACATTGATCAGTTGATTTGTATTCATGCGCGTGTTACACCGAACATCTCCAGTGGTCAAACACTATACAAACTAGTTCTTCAAAAAAAAACGACGAGAAACTAATATACTATTAGTCTGTTTGTATAGCCCATAACATAATTGTCATATATGGCGCATATTTACATTATAAATACATGTATGATACAACCTCAAATTATTTTAGTAAGTACACCATTACGCCTGACTTCAGTATCCACGGTAGGAATGATTGATGTGTTCGAGCGACTGAACAGCATAGCGTTGAACCGAAAATTGGAAAAACCTGACGGTTAAAATTAGTAATGCCCACAAGAAGAATTTACAACGAATGCAAATAATTAAATGTGTATGCCAAGAGGGTCAAACAATCTGAAGTTTGATCAATATTTCGTCTCAGGAATGTGTATCCAGTTCACGTCGGCCGTAGATACACAACAAAGAACGATAACTCTAATCGGACGTTTACTGACCTAGGGAATTATTTATTGAAATGGATGCCGATTGTAGAAATACTGCGTGCAAAGAGACGCCCTGGTGAACGATTCTTTCGATCATGGCGTGATTGAACTGCAGTCCTCATGTCAAACGACGAGTTTGATCTCATTCTGCACGCTTGTTCTGATTCAAATACAAAGATAGTAGTGGATAGATTGTCCAATATTTTTTATGTTGTCTCTCTGTGGCGGTTAGGTAGCCCTAATTGTTTATGGATTGAACATTCTCGTGTCCAGAACTGATCATGTTTTACACTGTTGGCAGCCATTTTTGTTTGCGAACAACGACGACAATGTGAAGCCATTGAAACTATTAAAAATAATCGTCAATAAGTGTCAATTAAAGTAATAATGACAATGTAGATGAATAAATATATTATAATTTCGAATATAGAACATGTTAAAAAACTAAATATTTTAAATTATTTTCACATTCTGTTCATCAATGAGATAAGAAAGTAGTACCGTCACCCAATCATCCTGTCATTCTCTGGCTACTGACCAATCAGCGTTGAGAATCACTAAAGAGCACGTGTGCGAATATCACAAAAATAATCACCTGTGTATCCTAACCCGTATGGGTAATATTAGATCGAAACCAACGGCTTTACCACACTTAGCACGACTGACAGCCTTAATTACTTCTTCACGTGAAATGGGAGCATCAAGAATAGAAGTATCAAACTGACCAAAAGGAACTTGACCCCATGCAACAACCTCTGATGAATGATAAATGATCATTATCAAAGTCCGAAAAACTATCAAGATTATACAGTGACTCATAATCATTCTTCCTTTCATTCAAAACAGTTCTCCTATCTGTGAATGATGTACCATTACGAGGTACCTCCCATGATGTCATCCCTGGTGGGATAAGTTCATAAAAGCAAGTAGGAAATCGCAATTAGCGTTAGCTCGGCTCAGCGATGCTTACTTTGCGCACCGGCTTACTCGCCACTACTTGTCGTACACGCGAATAGGAATGTCTTTCAATAGAAACAAGTACCTTAACAGTTTTACATTGTAAGGGATTGTTATCATGAAAAAAAAAGTGAATCGGCAAACCAGGCATAGACTTAAAACGTTTTAAAGACTTGTTTTTCAGAAACATAATGTCAATGTCTCAAAACTTGATTGGCTTCTGGGCACAACATGTAACTATGTTTAAGTCGTGTTTATCATTTATGGAGTTGACACATACCGTTTCAGGGTTAGTCGCGATCGGTGTCCCTTCATCAGCTAAGTGTGAAAGGTGGATGAAATATAATATATATTATATATATACCAAAGAAGCAGATGGACATTACACGTACTGACATAAACGATATCATTTGTCTGTTTGTTATTCTTACTTTGTTGTTATATTGTTGGAAGAGTTCATTTGGAAGGGCTCAGAGTACTAGTGCGATGCTCTCCGTCCATATTTTTTTAATAGCGTAGGCGATATGGGAACAGGTCCCGACGTTGACGTTAATGTTAATCACTCTTACAAGGTAGTTATTAAAATAAAAAATGCGAGGGCTTTAAAGATACCAAGACCGAGACCATGCCGAGAAAGTACGGTATCTGTCTGAATGTTTAAACAAATTACTACATTAGAAGAGTACAATAGCCAAGAAAACCTACCAAAACACATACAGATAAACGAGGTTGGAGTCGGTTATTCAGAAATAAAACTCGTCAGAACGATGGACATAACTTTCCCTAGTGGTGTAAATAAGCGATACAATAGGTAAGTAGTCTCTTTATATAACTAATAGTATTCTCTTGAGTAAGTGGAGGTCGACTTGGTAAATTTTCGGTCTTTACAGCACGAAACGGCGAACTGTTTGGGTAAGAAAAAACAAAGATAATAATAATAATAATAATAATAATAATAATAATAATAATACTACTTTATTGCCTTTTCAGGAATTTGTTTTACATCAACACAGAGCTTGAACAATCATATGCAATATTTATGTACACGCATTTAATTCTTTTCACATTTATTTAATAGACATATTGTGTTTGGAACAAAAGATGTACGTGCTCTCTTAGTTTTCAAAACTGGAACTTTGTAGCGGCGGCCTGAAGGGAGAAGGTGATATTCTGAATGAAGGTAATGTGTCGGGTCAGATATGATTTTGACAGCTTGATTTACGATTTGCCGCTCATATATATCAGTTAAACACTCGAACTTGACACCGGCAATCTTACTTGCAACGTTCACAATTTTGTTAACTTTACATTTAAGATGGACTGAGAGAGACCCGTACCAACAATGGAATGAAAATGTTAATATGCTTTGAATAAAAGCTGTATAAAAGGTTGACATGACGGAGGGGTTAACATCGAAAGATCTGAGTTTTCGCATTAGATGAAGACGTTGCTGACATTTGTTATACAGGGCTTCAATGTTGGAATTCCAGTTCAATTTAGAATCAATGTAGGTTCCCAAATATTTATATTCCGACACAGTCTCAACACATTCACCATTTATCATGACTGGAAGCATTTGTGATGGTTTACTTCGAAAGTCAATAACCAGTTCCTTCGTTTTTTTGACATTTAAAATTAGATGATTGTCTGCACACCAAGTTGTAAATTTTGTAATTTCATCTTTATACAGTTGTTCAGATATATCATTATTTATTTTTCCAACAATTGCGGCGTCATCCGCAAACTTGATCGTTGAGCAGGTTGAGCTATAACTAACGCAATCGTTAGTGTAGAGGGTGAACAGGACAGGCGAGATGACACAACCTTGCGGCGCTCCAGTATTTATGGATCTTGTGCTCGATACTGCCCCGTTAACTTTGACAAATTGCCTTCTGCCCACAAGAAAATTTCCAATCCATTTGATGAGATTATAATTCACGCCCATGTTCAACAGTTTGTCAATCATGATGTGAGGCTGTATAGTGTTCAACGCAGATGAAACAAGATCCTGATATAAGACTTTGGTGTCTCAAGATGGTTGTAGACATTATTGAGGAGTGACAATGTAGCATCAACAACTCCTCTCCTAGATCTGTAGGCGAACTGAAGTGGGTCCATTATATCGGAAACTGCCTGTCGGAGATGTCTCAGCACGATGCGTTCCATGGACTTCATTGCAATAGATGTTAGCGCAACTGGTCGGTAGTCATTTAATTCTTTAGGCTGCGTCTTCTTTGGAATAGTACACCGATTCCCATAATATTATTTTTTTCAGCTTTTCAATTCACAAATGACCCAACTGTATATGTCCTGTTTCAGGCATCCAGTACACGGATATCCCGAGCGTATTCGATATCCTGGAGGAGATTCTTGTGCACGCAAAGACTGATATCATCGATGTGGATATCCTACCAGCTGTGCCGGGTCTCACAGAGAAGCTTGGTAAAACAATTGAAAACTGAAAACTGAAACAATAACTATGGATATATGCTATTAATGGTCTCCATATCATCTCTGGAAATCCGGTCGAACTATCGCGACAAAGTAAATGTTTTACATGCCTAACAAATGATTTTTAGAGGGAATTTTAGATTGACAATCTTGTTTTCAATTTTTCCAAAAAAATTCAAATGGAATTATTCAATGGAATTTTCCCATGAAATTTGTATTTCCAGTAGATTTATCCCATGGAATTTTTATTTCCAACTTCTTTATTCTGCTTAGACACATGATAAACAACGACATTAGAACGCATGTGTAAATATCGCCTTGGTAACCTAAAAAAAGTATATATAAACCATAAAAGTTCTTTCTTCATCCCAACTTTTCGAATGCCTCTCAAGACATCAAGAATGTAAAGTCAAGTTTTCTCAAGCTCTTTGCGGCGTAGTGTCCTTTCGTCCTTTTCTCTGTCTGTTTGCAACTTGTGCATATCCATCTTCCCTTAGGCGATATCTGCATGCGAATGATGCATACATAGCCTTACCATATTTCTGGGGGAAACTAAGACTATGCTTGATTAAGCGGTGTATATACCGACCACGTGACCGGCGTACGCCGTTCTCGGACTAAGCTGAGTTGAAACAAGTGTCGGCGTACATACAGGAAGACGTTATGATCCCTCACACTAGCTTCAATAAACATGTCATTTGTATATATTTCCCAAGCTGATCTCATTTTAAAGCAAATCTAATAATGTCATTTCATATCGAATCTTTATACACGGCTATATCTAAAGTATGACATCCTAATTTACAGAAAACGGCATTGAAGTCGGAGAGTTTGGCTCCGCAACTGGCGTAATCCTCAATAAATTAGCAGCAAGATTTCCAAACAGTGCGTTCCTTGGAAGTGACGTTGGACTGGAACCATTGGATGTAGCGAGGACAAACGCTGCGAAAGATAAAATTACGAACGTGACGTATGAACTAAATGACGTCGACTCACTTCCGGAATCAATGAAGGAGAAATTTGATTGGGTACTTACGCGTGACGTCATCCATGACCTTCCTGATCCACAGAAAGCAGTGTCCGACATATACAGATCCCTAAAACCAGGCGGGGTTTACAGCATGATCGACATCGGTTTGTCTGGAGATGTCCATAAAGATGTTGGGGACAATTGGTCCGCGTTTTACTACAGTCTAAGCACGCATTTCTGTGTCCCTGAGAGTTACCAAAGATCAGAATCGGCGGCAGTTGGAGCGGGCTGGGGTCGAGCCCTAACCAGAGAGGTTGTTCAGAAGGCTGGGTTCACCGTTGTGGCAGAAAAAGTCAGCGATTACGACCCTAAAGAAGTACACTATGTTTGTCAGAAGTAGTTTCTGAGTAGCAGAGAGAAACATGTGCAGTGATCTTGTTTAGCTTGTATCTGTTTAACTATTCTACCTAATTCGTCCATTCTAGCACTAGCTGATTCTGTGTGTAGCTTTTTACAGTCTTTCGCCATATATTTTATATTACCGTATACATTCTTCAAATAAATAACAACTTGTCAGTGAAGAACAGATGCATTGATTTTTCCCTACATTTGTAGCTGGTATCTGATTAACAATTCTACTTCATTCGTCCATACTGGCACTAGCTAATTTCTGTCTTTCATCTCATATTGTATATTACCATATACATTCTTCTAATAGATAAACTACTTGTCAAAAGAAACGATACCAAATTTTCAACATGCTTTAATCCAAATTACTTTTGCCGGATAGAGTTTTGTGTGAATATCATGTGTTTTGTGAGAAAGTATACACAATTTAAGTAGGTTAATTTTAATTTAAAAATAGATATGGACAAAACGTTTGACATTTAAGTGAATACTTATATGTTTCGACAAACTGTCTCTTCTTGGACTTTATAATTTAGTCAGTTTGACGTCATAAACAGATTATGTTTCTAACATTATAGTTGACGTCTAAGAGCTGATGTTTCTAAGCTATATTTCAGTAGTTTTATTACACTTGCATTCTTTTTCAGTTCTTTTTATAAAACGTCCAACAGATTTGGTAAATATAAGTATTTTGTTTGTTTTTCTCTTTTTCTATAATGTATATTTACTTTTAATTATGCATACATCTACACTTGAATGTACTTTTAATCAAATTTACCATGTTAATGCCATACAGTATTCTTCAAATAAACGGTAATAAAGATAAGATGAAGTAAAATGTGTGTCCTGCTTTGATAAACATTCATATTAATTAATATATGTGTGTATATATACGTTCAGCAAATTCATCCTAATGGAGTTATGTCCATGGCAAGAAAATAAGGGAGTGAAATCTTATATCTTAATCCATGGTGATGACGTCAATCTATTGTGTTACCAGTTGATTATTCTTAAGAATCTACTGGTCATTGACTGTCCCAGTCAGGAGGGGAGTTAGGTTTTGACATTTTCAGTAATGGCTAACCAAATACATTTTTCGAAATTGATGTATTTTGTCTTTGTGTATCTTAATAGGATCTTAAAGGTACATCCATTGTGTTTCATAAAATTTAATTTGGCTTTAATACGTCCATACACACCATATGTTTCGTTTACAATACAAACAAATTCACTCAGCTTGCATATTCATCCCCAATCGCCAAATATATCATACTTACAAGTTTTCAACTCAAATCAAGTAACATCATTATGCATGTGCAGAAACCGAAAGTACATGTTCTATTTACATGCACAGTAATTATATGACCTATTAAACATTATCAACCTAAATGTTTTATTTTATCTGGTTTAGATAAGATTCCAAAATTACGCTTGACTTATTGGCGCGCGCCACACGCGGTGCATTGTCCGGTTTTCGATCAAAAATCGACACTTTTACCTTCATATCGTCAATATACTAAGTCGAGTATCATCAAAATGGTAGTTTTCGGCAACAGTTGGTACTTCTCGATAAAGTAAGACCATTTATAATGTTTGGCATATTTGACCCCCAACAACACAATGGATGTACCTTTAATAGAATATCTCAAATATGACAAATAATTTTTTTGTAATGCATAAACCTGGATCCCATGAACCCTTCGTTTTGTAGTCAGCGCTCTTAGCCAGTAGGCTGCGAAACGCAGTTGGAAACCTTAAGATTGTTTGTCAGTAAGAATCACGCGATCTCTTCTAGACTGGTAATGCACGGAGACAGCATGGAAAGGCAGAGTTTTTGCTGTCACATATCGCTTCGCGTGGAAGTTTTGAACTGCACGTGCATTGACGAATCCATTTCATGAGGGCCGTAGCTCCTTGTACAATATCCGATGAATGAGCACCGAAATTTGCAAAATATTTAATTTTGGTATCGCATAAATGATTTTTTTTGTTTCAAATGTAAAAAAATCACATATGCATGTTTCGTGACGTCATCCATGGTTTAAGATGGTGAATGCATGAGGAGCAGTGGATTCGTATAATAATCAACGAGCCCTGATGTACGAGTTCGAACATGTGCTTTGAGAAATGGACGTTGAGTATGAGAATTATGAAATGAAAACTTTATGGTATGTAGTATTTTTTTAAACCATCTTTTTGTAACTTATATCCTATTTCATTTAAGTAATTAATATTATGCAAGTACATTATTCATGATGTAATGTAATGGTGTAATTCTTTATTTACACAAGGGTAAAAGCAATTCAAAATGTTTTATCAAATTTGATTCAGGATCCTTATTTAATTTATGAGTAAATAGTGGAGTTTGTGGAGTGGATATCATATGTTGTAATTACAATATGTAATTTGGAGTTTTTCTTGAAATGACATTCTAAATAGGAATTTCTAGTAAGAGGCAATTTGGGATTTATTTCATATACGTTTATGCTGTATATCTGACTTAGTTTTCTATCAACTTTGCAGTTTGTCATCAGTGAAAACTATCAACATGAATTTATAACCTTTCATATCTACATCACAGGGGCGTGTATCGCTTAGTAATAGCGTTTGAAAGACATCTACCTTACCCTATTACTACATAAAAAGAAAGGGATGTAACGACGAAATCGCCCCATGCTCATTCAAAGTCATATTGCGCATCAATATATATGTTTTTGATACGGTCGATTCCTATGGTACGCAAGCTAAATGATTTTCCAACAAAATGAGGTATAAATGGCCACAATCGGTTTATTATTTCAAAAGGTATGTGACAAACTTTCAAGCCCGCTCACAGAAAACAGCGAAACTCACCTTTTAAAATCGTTTATTAATTCCATCAATGTTGGCAGCACATATGAATAGGCAGATGATTCGAACCGCAGAGTGAAACCGATGAAAATAATATTACAACACCTACATATCATTTCATCGACTGTACTGCGGCATTGTGTCTCAAATCATCGGCAGTCAACATGTCAACCTGTCAGCCATACATGACCTTGACATTCATTTGACCTGGACTAGTCCACATCCTACGGGAACCAGTGATTTCCTAGGAGGAACCGGTCCGGAACCCCATCCTGCTATCCTTACAGTGCCTTAGAGATATACACAAAATTAATTTATATAATGGAAATATTATTTGAAACGATGTAAATATAGCACACAGAGGGTGGAGCACAGTGGTGTAGTGGTTAGCGTGCTGGCCTCTCACGCCAAAGGCCCGGGTTCGAATTCCGGTGGAGACACCAACAAAATTGTGGCCTCATACTGTGTTGTGTCCCTGGGCAAGGCACTTCATCCACATAGCACTCAGTCCACCCAACTGTATAAATGGGTACCTGAATAATGGATGTACATGGCTTCGTGTAGGCTTCGGCAGCTCCGAAAGTACAATTCCGTCAGGGTAATAATATGTAGCGCCTAGAGCAACCACATTTTGATTGGATTGGCGCAATATAAGAACACTCAGTATTATATAATTACACAATAATTATGTTACAAAATTAGACTGAAATTGAACTTGTTCAAGGTCGTACATTTAATTCTCAACATTATCCTGACTATTAGTATAACTTCTCTGTACGGTTCTTTGATTGATCACGTTCCCTCCTTCCATACCAAAGTTTAGGATTGAAATGTGATGGTGATCTTTGTTGTTGAAATAGCAGGTTGATATTATTTTTCAATATACACGTATTTGCAGTACATATCAGATTCCTTGTGTTTTAAGGCGATTAATAACTGTTATTGTATTTTATAATGTGCAGAAACTGGGAGAGTAGATAACAATCCTGCTGATGATGATGCAGGCCATATAGATACTGTACAGTCACTTTATATTCACAACTGGCAGCTGTCATAGAATGTAATTGCTGGTTGAGTGAAATGGTTCGAGCTGAACACATTTATATTGTTTCTGTTGGGTATGATGTGTCTAAATCCACAGAGACCAACATGCACATATATACGTGCACATATCCAAAGATCCACCGAATACAATCTAAAGGTGCACGAAACCAGAACGATCATTAAAGCCCGGTTATGGCGGGCAAGAGATGTTACTGACAGTTCGGGTGTCGGGTGATTTACTTCATACAGATGGTTGTACAGCTAATTGACAGATGCACGAAGTCCGTCTTTTCTTGCTGGAACATTCCAAATTTCGTTCTGTTTTTAGGTTGTTGTTAAAACATGTTAAGGAATAAAGTCAACACAAATGTCCTTTGTTTCTCAACAACAAAAAATACATTAAGTCAAAAATGTGAAATATGTCATAACATGTATTTTGTTCTTAACATCAAGTAATGCATGAATGTGTAATACATTCCAAACATCTTCAATAAAATAAGCAATCATAATATTACACTGATTACACATTTAGATTACACAATCGATCTCCCAATTCAGACATAATATCAGTACAATGTACAGAACAAAATCCAGTATTCAATCTTACCACATGTAGTATTACAAGAATAATAATCTCGTGTGGAGTTTATCCCTGTAGCATGTCAACGTATTGTATCTCTAACAGAGATTTACCAATCTTATTCTAATGTACCCTGTGACATAATATTCTACTGAGGTCTTTCACGCCATGCTATAACTACATGACTCAATTAGCATACCCAATAACAATCATACATTTGTGAAACTCGCTAAGTTAAGATAATGATTTTATAAAAGATAAAAGTTTCAATGTAGCAAAAGAGATTTAACCAGTGTCAAACTTCAATCGTGATATTCCAGATAGAAATCTGTTCATAATTGTCACATCTCTGCCCGAGGCTAAATCGCCCATTTTCTTTCATCTCTCGCTCCCAACAGCTCAGATAACGATGACTCAATAGATATAATCAATGGCCCGAAACACATACTGGTATATATGGGTGTATAGATGAATACAGGTGTAAACATATACTGTGTGTATATGTGTGTATACGGGTATATGATGGAAATATCCAATGATCAGACGTACACCAAGGGGTAAAATAAACTTGACAATACCAAATAAAAGATATTTCAATCCACGAGTGATACATAGGACTAAAGCCAACTAAACTAAATTTCAAAACATTGTTCATATTTCCTTTAAAAACATTTTGTAATCTCCTTAACTAGTTGATATAGTAGAGTTAAAATAGCTTTTTGGCTTGTTTCTTTTAGATTCTTTTATTACCGTTATCTTTACAGATAATTGGCATGAACATACTATATGGTATACATATACGTGTTGATACAGGTTTGGTACAAACATGGTGAGAGTGAAATGATGGAGGATGTACAGTTACTCTTTACTGATTAAGTCATTCCTTAATAAACTAGCCTTGTATAAATATTTACCTAAGTTACAAAGTACCTTAACACTGTTAACGCTAAGCAATTGAATAAGTTTAAATACTGATGGATATTTATAATAATATGGCTTAATATACTTTATTCTTTAAATATGATATAATGGACATTTAAGTATAAAATGGAATTCATCTTCGGTATCGTCTTTATACATTTGGCATTTACGATTTGCATTATCTAAATTTTGGTATCTGCCGGTTTCTACCGCTTAGTTATGGGAGCTAAGTCTAAATTTAGTTAAAAACTTCCTATATAAATGTGGAATAGATTTACATAAATAATACTGAAGAGAAGAGTTATCAATAATATTTTTATAAAGTACACATTTTGGCGAGCTGGACAACTGGCTAAAAATAACCTGAATAGCCTGATCATTAATTCTTTGTCTGATAACTGAGAGATAATAAGGAGGTAGTTCCTGCCGCAACCACGTTTCACTCAACCCAATGTTTGACAGAATACATTTGACCTGATATGCCCAATTCTTAACACCACGCGTCTCCACCTCCTCATACAAATTCTCGTAACAACCCCGTAAGATACTGTTGTCAGACACAATGAGCTTACACCAATATTTAATCATATTATACTGCCTTTTAAATAAAAGTGGATAACGACCTAACTCTGCATATACCATAGAATTGCATGTTGATTTCTTGACACCTAACAACCTTTTACAAAAATCCAAATGTAATCTTTCAATATTTAATCCTTTATCATATCCCCATATTTCAGACGCATAAGATAGTATACTGCCGACGTAACAATCAAAAACCGATAAGAGGGATTCCGGGTTTATGACGTCCCACAGTAAAGATCAGAATTTAAGTGAAAGAAGGTACATTATGACGACGGATCTTACATGTATACAAACAATATTCCATATTTACATTTTACTTTTAATATCAAACATTCTATCAAGAAAACCACTCTGAAATAGCGATTTCAGCATCCCATGTGTATATGAACAGACAGATTATAAGCATTATACTATTGTGAATGATATTGTGCATATACCTGACATATCCTCATCACAGTCTTTCAAAAGCGACTGGCAGGCAGATTCTTTTTAGCTTATCATTTCATTTACTCCTCGGTGTATACTGGTTTACAATCGGAGATTTCGTAAACTAAAACTACCTGCCTACAGCTCTATAGATGAGAACTGAGAATACAGATTGGTGCTCTTACACTGTCGGCCAGAAGGAACGCTTACAAGATATATCAGATATCGTAACAACTATAATGCGCAGTTTTCATGAATGTTATTGACTCGAATTAGAGTATTTTTTCACGGTTTCAATGAATTTTTATATTAATTATTGTTTCAGCATAACGTGGAGACCATCATTTATTATATTTCAGAAATTATTTCATCTTTTATTTTAAGGAACATCAAGTAGGCGTTTCTTTTGGCATACATATATTGGTGTATATATAATATAGTACTGCTGTCCGGCACTATCCCCGAGAACGTGACACAGTTGATCATAAATAGTGAATTTTACAGAATTGTTAAAATGATTCTTATCTCTGACGCAGTCTTTGGTTGACAATGAAGTATGAAATAATAATGTGTCAGTACAATCATTTATCATGAAGCAGAAACACAGACGAAAACAATATTTTCAGGAAACCAACTCCTTTATTGTGAACGTACATAGAGTTTCGGAGTATACAATGTATATCATATATCATATATCATATATCATATATCATATATCATATATCATATATCATATATCATGTTTCCTCCTTCATCAGGTAGAATATTTGGTATAACATGAGGGATAACTACCTGTAATGTAACCTGATGAAGGAGTAAGTATAAACTTGCATACATGGCGTGTATGTTCACAATAAAGAAGTAGGCATTCAGAACATAGTGTTTTCTTATGTATTCCACTAATGCCCTTCAAATACTGAGAAGCACAGACTTTGAAACGACATATAAATACTACCCTACTATTTTCACTTAGTATGGACAATGTTTATAATGCGGCTGGATTTCACCAACATAAATTTACTAAAATTACAAGTAGGCTTAATTTGCATGTGTGTTACGGAGAATTAAACTATTTGGGACAATAATGATGACGGAGATTCAACAATAAACAGTCTTATAAAACCATAATGATGATGGAGATTCAACAATAAATTAAACAGTCTTATAAAACAATAATGATGATGGAGATTCAACAATAAACAGTCTTATAAAACCATAATGATGATGGAGATTCAACAATAAACAGTCTTATAAAACCATAATGATGATGGAGATTCAACAATAAACAGTCTTATAAAACCATAATGATGATACTAAATTCCTTTATGAGAAAACCTAAACTCACATAGCCGAGTCAGAGCCAAATGTAGATATACATGCTATGATCTCTGCCTGTCAATGATCAAATTTAGGAAGGTTCAATGCATAATTTACTTAAACAAAGGATACATTTCTTCTTATACGGTATAATATTTACTCGCTCGCGGCAATAACGCAACACTTCTCGCTTACTCTATTATTAGTTGATCATAGTCTAGATAAGGACACATCGTGTGGTTTATTCTTGCGCCATCAGGAGTTAAATGATCTGAGTTGTTTTTATCAAGAGTATTTCTCATATATCAAGGCTGCCACTATCATTACAAAGAAAAACACTGACACAACTATGTTGCTTAGCATTGAGGCGAAAACTGCCAACAACAGCTTGAATTAAGTAGCAAAATATATGGGTGGTATTGTGCTGAAACTAAATGTAACAATACACCCAGTCCGCACTGCATGTAGAAGAGTTCTCTACAGCTGTCGATCCCTTGATGAAATTCAAACCCTCAATCTCTTGATCCTAAGCCGAATGCATTAACCACTGTGCTATCCCGCCCCCGTAAGATGTAACAATACACCCAAACCGCACTGCATGAAGAAGAGATATCTACAGCTGTTGATCCCTTGATATGGGATTTAAACCCTGAATCTCTTGATCCGAAGCCGAACGCACAAACCACTGCGCTATCCCACCCGGTAAGTTAAGGAGGGGGGTCACGTGTAACCACGTACAGTCTGTAGAGAGGGGGACAGCTAGGTAACTAGTAGCCAACATACATAGATAGAGAATACTAAACGATGATCCGTTTGATAACCTATTTATGAAACGAGTGAGTGGTTTGGTGTTTAAAGAACGAAAGTGAGTTAGATACTGACACCATTCACGAGTATCATAAATATGTTATTAAATGGGACCGAGTTTAGTATTTTATTTATAACGCGCTGATTAAGTTGCACGAACTCGTCAATAAATGGGACAAACTTCATTGCGACGGCGGCGCTGATATTGTGACGTTATGTTCTAACCATTATGACGTCACGTCAATCGAAAGCACGCGATGTTATTACACAATGTGTAAAAACATTTCATTCATTAAACCGTGATATTTTCAACGGGTGAGTAATAAAACAATTTCTTATTTCTTCTAGTCATGAATGTGTCTACGTTTATTCGAGACACTTAAAAAAAACACTTTGTCATTTTGTAGAAACTGGATTGGCATGTCTTTGCATATCTGAGTCTTGCAAACTGTTAAAAAATGTTTGTTTATTCTATTCTTCAAGACTTTTCCCACTGCTAAATATTATCAAAGTGTCATTTCTTTTTCATTGACAACTATCATTTCTTTGTCATCAAAGTCATGCAAGTATAATTCCTTACTTTGAAGTTTACACGAGGATTCCCGAAGGTTCATTAGTTGGGAGCACGGTCATGACATAAAAATTTCAAGGTTTATTATCCACGAACTCTTGGAAAATCGTTCATACTCGTATGAACGCGTTCCGCTCGTATGAACGTTCGCCGGTAGAGCCGAAAGACATTCCCGGTCGCTTGCTGCATTATGCAATCTAGAAGCAAATACTAACATCTAACCATTATGAACTAACGGAATTCGGATTTGAGCAGTCTTGGTTATGATTTATTTCTTTCCAACTGTTGTTTACATAATATTGACGAGGAGACAAAAGCAAATGGTTAGGTTATTCAAAGGACGGATAACTCTGATATCATGTCCTTGAAAGGTTATATTTTATTACGCTTCATTCTCCATGATGAGTGCCACAGGTTTCATCAAACAGGAATTTACGAAGGATATGAATGAAATTATAAGAATTAAATGTCAGTTTGTGTGTTTGCACTGGGAAAAGGAACGATGTCAAAGCGGGATTCAAACTCTCACGTGACTTTGCTCAGTTCACGGGAGTTTGAATCTCGCTTCGACATAGTTCATTTTCCAGTGCAAACGCACAAAGTGAAAAATTCAATTCTTAATAGATGAGAAAAATCAATGGTAGATATTTTATTCAACGTAGAATAGATTTTCTTCACTCGTTTGAAACAAATTCGTTAATTTATATCGTAATAATTGTATGACACATAACGTACATATTAGAGACACCAAATTCAAATTAAAAAAACCCACAAATATAAGTCCGGTGTACACGTAACATTGTATGTCTTATATAACTTTAATACTCAGTATTATTCAGTTTCCTCGCAATTGTGAATCTATCCCACATTGTTAACCCCCTAATTCCGTAAAAAACATTCTCATGAATATCGTGTTTTTTTTTATGAATTTCACTTCTGAATGCCCTTGAAAGATTAATACAAGATACCCACGGCAATAAAACATAGGCGGTCAATGGGACCGACAGCGTGCTGTATGATACAATAAATCATGCTCGTGATGTTAAACGTAAATTAAAGCGTCGCTCAGCAAATGACGTCATATTTTACGTAACTTTGATTGTTCAATACTAGAGAATGTGTTATACGACGGAAGATATTAATATTTTCAAAATACAATTTATACAAATTACACAATATCTCTCGGCGAGTATAGTGTTTAAGTACATCTCATATAAGAAATAGAAGAGTCGTTGCTGTGCTTTATCATAGAATAAACATAGCAGAGGTCGTAAAACACTCATGGCTGCGCCCTTCATGTTTTATGCTCCCTGCTATGTTTCATTCAACGATAAAGCACGCCAACTCGTCTTCTATTTCTAAAGAAATTATTAATATCAAATTAAACATGTATATAAGATTGGAAAAAGAATATGGAAATCTATGAGTAATGAAGTTTATACGGAGAACCAATACTGTAAAAGATTAATAAGAAGCCATGAGTACCGCAGCAGGGTGTACCCATTTAGCGGGATCATAATTTGGGCAGAACATGACGGTATGTATCAGCTCAAGTACACACAGTACACAGAGTTTATATGCTGATCTTTAATCAGTTAAAATTTTATCATCAAGGAATTGAAAGTAACTATTAGCATACCAAAATGATTACAAACCTCAATATTAATATCGTTGATTTGGTATTGATTCACAATTTTGATTTATGTATTGACGAAACCCAAAATAGAACCAATAATGGTATTATAACAATATTTGGCATTAATCTCACAGCGTAATTGCTGCTATAGACTTCATAACTGTTTCCAATAACGGAGCAACACACAGTTGACATTTGCCGCGGATATCAGAATTCTGTTAAAGGTTCAAGTTTACGATGCTGATATTACCATTTACAGCTCTCTAAGAGGAAAGTTATCATCAATAAAATTGATTAATCAAGTCCGACTGGGGTTATAATCCAGCTTGAGAATTAATCATGTACTGAGTTCTTCATATAATAACTTGTTCCAAGAACATGGTATCTGGTATGAAAGTGAACATCCACGTTGGACAATAGAAAGTTTTCGTATACACGCCTATCTGTCGCTTAGTTCATCCGTTATTGGATTTAGTTCATATGAATCGATCCTATCTGGAATCCAATTACTCAGATACATATCAACATCCCTACTATCAAACATTAAAAAAATTTGGCATCAGGCAATTTCTCTTCTGACAAGTCTATACCATTCGATGAAAAGCCAAGGTAAGTTTCTGATACAACGTGACTTACAAGCTAGTTTTTAGTGATTTTCGGGGTTGTTTGTTGGGGAGGGGTTATAACTATATCAAGACATTTCTAAAATCAATGTTTATACCAAATCGGTAATAAGGAATTCCGCGGCTGGACAATAATATTACTTGTTATTTTAGTAGAGCATACCATAAGGACATCGGGCTTGTTAGACAAGCAGTGTAATCAAACGCTTGGGTGATAGACAAAATAAATGAAAAGTTTTCATTTTCAAGCAAAAATGTTCACATAAATAATCGTCTGTGTTCCTAAATACTATTAAGTCATTTGACAACACAGGAAACTTTTTTTCATTAAGGTAAATAACGAGAAAAGATCTTTAATGACTAGAAAAATATATTTCATAAGTTTCACACTTAAACTTACTCAATAACAGTATTTTCATAGTTTAGGGGTTATGATGTAAAGCATACGACCTTTTTGTCTAGTCACAAACGTAAAAGTTAATTTTCAACTTCTTCTGGACATCTAAATCACATTTATTGGTTACTACCAGCCTGGTCGAAAACTGGACAATTTAAAACTTCTTTGTCACAATATGATATGATAACAATATTTAAACGTGTTATTAGCATAAAGCTACGTTATTCAGCTTTCTTTTGAACCATTCATTTCTCAAATATATTTAATACTTAAAAAGTTATTAAAAAAAGAAGTGGGGAAACGTTTCTTTTGGCGTCAAGTGTAGATTGATAAAAAAAAAACTCATCGTGGAGCACAGTTATGTAGTGGTTAGCGTGCTGGCCTCTCACGCCAGAGACCCGGGTTCGAATCCCGGTGGAGACACCAAAACTTTATGACCTGTATTGTGTCCTTGGGCAAGGCACTTCATCCACATTGCACTCAGTCCACCCAGTTGTTTAAATGGGTACCTGGACACGGGAAAGTATGGACCTATCCGGTCGCGCGGAGCGCTTACTAGCAGCCTGAAAGTAAATTCCTCCAAGGTAATAATATGTGTAGCGCTTAGAGCATGCTAAGCATGGATTCAGCGCATTATAAATATGCATTTATTATTTATTATCGTCATCTGCCTTATACAATTTCTTTACATACTCATATACCCACTTGTGATAATAAACTTTGTGTTGTGTGTTGATTTAGGCTTTGATGGTGCACAATATACATACTTATTATTCATTCAAACATTCATTCATTTTGTCATAACTTTATTTATTACTTTTTTAAAAATAAATTTTGAAAGGCTAATACACATGGATTTACAAGTAGCATCCGGTTTAATTTTATTTTACCAATCTTTAAAGAAAACCGTTCTCATAATTATTTATGTTACTTGGAATAAATGATAACTCTTTGGTTTAAAAACAAACGTTTCATTCACATAGTTATCAGCGTTTATCTGGAGAGTTCCTTGTACTCATGGGACTTTAGCTCAACATGAACCAGCAATAAACTGGAAAATAAGAGTCATTATTGGTTGTTGTTAAATAAGTCGTTCTTCCAAATGAATATATGTCATACTTACTAACTGACTATAAGTTAAAAACACATGACGTCTTGATTAGCAAATTTCATGCTATTTTTTTTATAACTTTAAAAGATAAACAAAAAATGTCTTATGTATTAAGTTTTCATATGCCCATCAAAGAATGTTTGTGCCGTTTCACAACGAGGTTATTTATTGTGTTTTATTTCAAAACACTTCAAAACTATTCCATGAATAATTTAAGTGTGCGAGTGAGTGAACCTTTGATTCATTTTTATATTCCCAGAGCACTACATTTTACTTTTGAAAACAGAGTGTTGCATAACTTATTTCCAATTGTGTACTGTTATCAAGGAGAGGGTATTCTAAGTTTAACTTGTTCCTCATCCTTTTCTATGTGAATAAAATATGTTTAAATTAAAAAAACAATACTGTTATATTTATTTCAATCCATGAAAGCATGTTATCACAATATAGCTTTACAACGATAGAAAAAGAACATAATGTTAACGAGCGTATTGTAAGATATCAATTTGTTCTTATCAAACAATCATAAATATTTATTTCACAGTCATAAACATACAACTCAATTCATTAGGTTGCGGTCATGTAGTACACATAACTTTTAACATATTCTAAATCAGGATAATAAATGTACATGGTTTGCCGTCCATTAAAGGTACCATGACTGATTATTCTGCCCTTTACATCAACAATACCTTGACTGGCTAGTGTTGTAGATTTATAGTGTGACGTATTCAAACTCGAGACGTGTTTTGGTTTCAGATCCACAGTCTCTTTCTCTCCTTCAAACAGTTCTGGGGCGGGATAGCGCGGTGGTTAGCGCGTTCGGCTTCGGATCAAGAGGTCCGGGATTCGAATCCCGCCAGGGGCACGGCAACTTTGTCTGCAGTAAAGAACTGTTCTACACGCAGTAAGGTTTGGGTGCAATGATACACTGAATGTCAGCGTAGTACCACCCATGGTTCGCTAGTTCCAGCCGTTTCTCTCAGGTTTCACCGCAATGCATAGCCACATGGTGTTCTGGCTTTCTCCCTGCCATAATACTAGCGGCGGGCGATAAGTGAAATACTTTTGAAAGCGGCGTTAAACCCCAACTCACCTCACCTCAAACAGTTCTGAATCCAGTGACACTGTATGACAAACACTCATTTCCTTTCTGTCAACAAAGTATCAGTCAACGTGCTCAAGTGGGAGAAAACAATCATACTATCAAATAAGGACAGATGCGTGTCTATGGGTATCCGTCATCTCTTTTTGTTGAATACAATGTAAATAAATCTATTCTTTATAATTAATATATCAAAGGAAGCCCAAAATACAATGTCTAATCTTGGCATTATTATATTATGTTTACAGCGTGAGTTATCTTTATTTATCAAATTGTCATCAGAAACCTTGATAAAACAATGATATATCCTCAAGGTTGTTGCATGTTAAATCAAATAGAATCCATGTATTATCTATAGCAACAAAACAAATGAAATTACTAATGACTTTCCACATGCTTGAATCACATTTGTTCCAAAGAAAGAACGGAAATTGTAGTGATTGGGCGCCATAAGTGGAAGTTGTCCAAGTGAAGTTACATGTTATTAAAATGTCTATCACAAAGATTACCACGGAAATCAATTCTGTCAAAGTTTAGAAACTCATTACAAGTATTCAATCGTCTTTTATTTTAGTTTATGCTTGATCACTGCTGAAGAGCACATCGGTCATCTCGACCGGAGGTACAGACAAGGACAAACACAGCTCACATCTAGTACTTATTGGGTCGCAGTTCAGCAACAATGGGCGCGGTTAGCCTCAAGATTGGGTGACCCGTCTCTGTGCTTGATAAACTGAGAATTTTATGGGTGATTCCCTGTTCCACACTGAGTAAATGAGACATGCCGTGTCACCTTGGGTAATTGATTTATAGATATTATTACCCGAGGAAGTGTGTCATTTGACTTTTACGAAACGAGTGTGATTTTTTGTATTGCCCGAGCGAGAACGAGCGTTATACATAACTTTGGACGAGTTTCGTAAAAGTCATATGGCACAGTTTCGAGTGTAATAATTTCTTTATTACCCATTTTATTCCATTTGATTCACGTTAAAATAGTCAGGAAACGGCCCGCTGTCCTTGCGACGTCAAGCTTTAGTGACGTCACGAACAATGATTTTATGACGTCACATGCGACGTTATATCGGAAGCCGAGGTGTAACAATCGTTGCTAGGCAAACGTGATATGTGCACATGTGCTCATAAAAAAAATATTAACTCGGTTATTTTCAACCATATGGGTAATAAAATTCAATATGTACCTATGTTCACCCGGTACTACATGGGTCTACATCTTTGTCTAGTTATTTATTGAATTTTAATTAAATGAAGCTATTTTATGTTCACGTCCTCAACCTGTGCTCACATATTCTTTTTCCGCTTGCCGGATTCTTCCGGATTCTTCAGGATCCGCCAATATTTGGGAGTATACGGCAAATGGATTTCCACCACTTTTTGTCCTGTGCATAGGTTTAAATTCTTAATGCTTGTAAAAGTCTGATATGTTAGTTCCCATTAAAATTAATAGAATGAATTACTTTTTGGAAGAGCATAAACCTTCAGAGACGAAATCAATTATTGAAGATGTAAGTACAGAATTTCAAACTTTAGACTTGGTTCTAATACTTAAAGGATTAAAAGGTGCTGTAGCACGTTTTTATGCATTCTATATTTTTCGAAAATTTGTTATTTATTATTTAAGTTTGTGCACTATATTGTGACCTTAGAGGATAAAACATTTCATTACACGACCCGATAAGCCATAGTCATATAGGATACGGTATTGGTAGAAAATGATGCGACATATAAAGCGACATTTTTGTGGAACTCTCCGTATGAGAGGTAGATTACTTAGTCCTATGCGATTTTGAGAGTTCAAACAGCAAGATGGTCGACTATTCAATCAGTGTACCATACTTAAAACTTTGAGTTTTATGTATCGCTACATCAGTCAGATCACTTGAACTACCTTTGGGCGGCCATTTTAATGTGAAGACATCAACATGGCCGGTCGATGGGAAATATACCCTCGTGACTTAATTGAACAATGTACAGTCGTTTTAGAACTCTTTATATTGATTCGGGCGATGTGTTTAGTCACTGGTAACACTTATTTGCCCTTTGAGACTCGTACATCAATACATACATATAATAGAGCATTGTCGGCTGTCCACTTCATATACAAGTTAACAGTATCAAAATCATGTACCATCAAGGCAGTCCGAGTTTTCTGTCTGATATATTTTTATCGATCAAATATTTGTGACATTGGAGAGAACCATATTTCATTAGTTGTCTCCATTTTAATGTTTCTATGTTGTCTTTATTAGAGACACATCTACTACAACATGTACGTTCTTCAATATCTCAAATCATATAAATGTTCTGAGTTATGTGTCATGTCGTTCCTTCCTTTGGATGTTGATATACTCCGGAATTCGGACTTTTCATTTACATTGAGCAGGTACGAGTAGATGTACTTTTCTTCCACAAACAATAACAAGCCATTGATAAGAGATTTACTCTTATATAATATTGCAACACATAATAGTAGCATATAGCTATCAAGTCACACAACAAAAAGGACAATATTAATGATCTTACTTAATATCATCCAAAACTGTTTTCCACAGGAAACATCATTTTTGTGAGATCATTCGATAATTCCGTGGAGATATAGTTTTGACAGTATATGTTACACAATGCCTTGTCACCGACAACATCATGAATTCACAATCAAGTTATGCATCACAATGCTAGGACGTCATTTTATCAAGGATACACAACAAACAGATTTAATACAACTCAAAATAATCAATAGGACAGTTTATGTGTAGTAGATTGGTGTAAACAAATCTCGTTAATGATTATTCGTCTGTGTGACAACGTGACATTCAAAGAAATATACCTTTTAAACATTTATATAAGTAATTTGACATTATATAATAAGTAAAAATAACAATCCATAAGGTATTTATTAATCGTCATCAACGTTAAGCAAATATCACATGCTACAACGAAACTATTTGTTTTATATTATATATTTTCAACATCCCATAATCACTGATACAAAATCTACTCAAACTCTGACATGAAAGTGACTGTGAACATTAGCAACAATTTCCATTTCTGGATTCCGTGGTCTATCTGATGCGGGATGAGTGTTTTGAAGGTTATTGGAGTCTTCTTCTAAAGGTCGTGTTTAATCATGTGCAGACTGAAGAGACATGTTTCAGGTTTGTCTCGCTTATTGCTGCTTACGACGTGAAATGAAAAAAACTGCTTCATTTTAAATAATAAAAAGATACCACATTGATAATTTGTTAAGTTTTTTTCCATTATTGTATAGGTAGATATACATAAACGTTAACAGTGTGATCAATCGAAAATGAAATTTTATGGATTCCCACAAAATAAATAATAAAAATATGAGTTTCAATTGGACATTAGGAATAGATTAACAAACCCCTGGGATACTGATGTATGATGAGTAAGAAGCAATTCTGGAGAGCAGTCAGTTCTGGAGAGCAGTCAGTTCTAAGGGTCTTTCTTTAACAGCAGAGGTCTTACAAGATCGTGTATGTAAATGTTGCAAATATCCAGACATGAAAAAACCCTTATGAATGAGTGAGCGACTAGTACAGTTCTGCATATCTAGGGTAGTATTTCAGCCATTCGCAGCGTGAAATCTTTATGAAATTGACTAAAAAATGACACGGTGTGAAGGCAGTAAGAACATCATCAATTTACCACAAGATAGTTGAAAGTTGATTTTGAAAGAAAATTCTAAAAACCATTTCAAAACCCGCATGAATAAAAAAAATTGAAAAGTTGCGACAAAATAAAAAAAACAGCAGTTAATTATATTACAGCACATTAAATACCATAGTTAAATAATGTGAATAAGCACACATAAATCTCTCATAATGGTATTATAAACATAAACCTGAACTGTAAGAAAGCGGTTCCTATAGCGTGCACACGAACATAATTACAGAAACATGATGATGTCCATATACTCTAGCTAGGTACTGGTGGTGATCAAAGAAGAATTCCCATCAGCTGAATGGTCATGATCAGACACCCCAATTACGATCTTATGCTTCTAAAATATCCATATCCGGCCCAGACATAACAAACTCAATTACACAAGTTCACCTTGACCTTGAAGACGTCACAAGGAAGGAGTTGAACAGGAAGCCTGACCTGTATTAATTGTATTACGTTAGCGTACATTTATACACCACAATAATTATATCTGTACCTATCCGTCTACACATTAGCTGCCAGGACATGAATGCCGACTCTATGAATTTAATATATTTTAACGTTTCTATCAGTTTCTTATTTTATAAACATTTGTTTGTCCACTTTACGTGAATGTTTAGAATTCAGGTTCAAATAATACACTACAGAAGTTTGAAAATTTAAAGTTGTCCGAAATATTTGTAAAGAGGTTAACGAACCTACGATTTATAAGCCACATTGGCCAAGGCGTCTGTACGCAACATATCAGCATGCTAAGGCTTCTGATTCTAATTTAAAACGAAAGTAGGAAGAATATTGTCTTCAATGGGGAATCCCCATCCGCCAAAATAACCAGAAGTTTTAACCTTGCTTGTCTATTTAGCTTTTAAAAAGGCTACACATTTTTTATGTAGGGCGTGGAATCTGTGGCTCTTATATGGGATCACAGTGTCACCATTCCTACAATTTGATAATCCCCATTTTTAAAGAGGCTGCTCACATATATATTTATACATATATAATCATTGAATGTATATAATCATTGAAGCTGTGTATTTATTTTTATTTTTTATAACTCATTGTGTATTTCCCTTTAAATATGTGATTAATGTAAACCTCACATACATGTAAACATCAATATTAGTTTTTCACTTGTGTCATTTTTCCTACAACCATCCACCATCTTGGAGGAAATGAAGTATACTGATACAGACTGAATTAACGGCAGTCAGCTGATTGATAAAAATAACAATTTAGCCAATCAGCTGATAGCTGTTAGTTCAGTGCGTTGTAAATATACGTCACCATACGTCATTTCCTCCAAGATGGTGGAGGTGGCTCGCAGATTTGCTTGTAGTTACTATAAAGTTGCCATAAAGTTGTTACGATAAGATAGCACGGACGTTTTAAGTATGTCAAATGTATCAGGGATGTAAAGTGATAGGAGAAAACTCTTTTCGGATATCAGAATTCTGTTAAAGGTTCATGTTTAGGATGTTGATATTACCATTTACAGCTCTCCAAGAGGAAAGTTATCATCAATAAAATTGCTTAATCAAGTCCGACTGGCGTTTGAGAATAAATCATGTTCTGAGTTCTTCACATAATAACTTGTTTCAAGAACATGACATCTAGTATGAAAATGAACATCAGCGTTGGACAATAGAAAGTTGTCGTATACATGCCTATCTGTCGCCTAGTTTATCGTTATTGGATTTAGTTCATATCAATCGATCCTATCTGGAAACCAATTACTCAGATACTATCAACAATTGATTTTACATATAAACATTGATTTTTAAAATGTCTTGATATAGTATATAACCCCTCCCCAACAAAAACAACCCGAAAATCACTGAAAACTAGCTTGTAAGTCACGTTGTAACAGATACTTACCTTGGCTTTTCTTCGAATGTTATATTAATGTCAGTAGCGAAATTGCCTGATGCCAAATGTTGTTAATGATTGATAGTAGGGATGTTGATATGCATCTGAGTAATTGTTTCCAGATAGGATCGATTCATTTCCAGACTATATTATTCCTATTTTCGTTTTAAATTAGAATCAGAAGCCTTAGCATGCTGATATGTTGCGTACAGACGCCTTGGCCAATGTGGCTTATAAATCGTAGGTTCGTTAACCCCTTTACACATATTTCTGACAACTTTGAATTTTCCAACTTCTGTAGTGTATTATTTGAACCTGAATTCTAAACATTCACGTAAAGTGGACAAACAAATGTTTATAAAATAAGAAACTGATAGAAACGTTAAAATATATTAAATTCATAGAGTCGGCATTCATGTCCTGGCAGCTAGTGTGTAGACGGATAGGTACAGATATAATTATTGTGGTGTATTAATGTACGCTAACGTAATACAATTAATACAGGTCAGGCTTCCTGTTCAACTCCTTCCTTGTGACGTCTTCAAGGTCAAGGTCAAGGTGAACTTGTGTAATTGAGTTTGGTATGTCTGGGCCGGATCTGGACATTTTAGAAGCATAAGATCGTAATTGGGGTGTCTGATCATGACCATTCAGCTGATGGGAATTCTTCTTTGATCACCACCAGTACCTAGCTAGAGTATATGGACATCATCATGTTTCTGTAATTATGTTCGTGTGCACTCTATATCAGGAACCGCTTTCTTACAGTTCAGGTTTATGTTTATAATACCATTATGAGAGATTTATGTGTGCTTATTCACATCATTTATCTATGGTATTTAATGTGCTGTAATGTATTTAGCTGGGTTTTTTTTTATTTTGTCGCAACTTTTCAATTTTTTTTATTCATGCGGGTTTTGAAATGGTTTTTAGAATTTTCTTTCAAAATCAACTTTCAACTATCTTGTGGTAATTTGATGATGTTGTTACTGTCTTCACACCTTGTCATTTTTTAGTCAATTTCATAAAGATTTCACGCTGCGAATGGCTGAAATACTACCTAAGATATGCAGAACTGTACTAGTCGCTCACTCATTCATAAGGGTTTTGTCATGTCTGGATATTTGCAACATTGACATACACGATCTTGTAAGACCTCTGCTGTTGAAGAAAGACCCTTAGAACTGACTGCTCTCTAGAACTGGCTGCTCTCCAGAATTGCTTCTTACTCATCATACATCAGTATCCCAGGGGTTTGTTAATCTATTCCTAATATCCAATTGAAACTAAAATTGTTATTATTTATTTTGTGGGAATCCGTAACATTTCATTTTCGATTGATCACAATATTAACATTTATGTATATCTACCGATATAATAATTGAACACTCACTTAACAAATTATCAATCTGGTATCTTTTTATTATTTAAAATGAAGCAGTTTATTCATTTCACGTCATAAGCAGCAATAATTGAGACAAACCTGAAACATGTTTCTTCAGTCTGCACATGATTAAACACGATCTTTAGAAGAAGACTCAAATAACCTTCCAACCACTCATCCCGTATCAGCTAGACCACGGAATCCAGAAATGGAAATTGTTGCTGACTTTCAGTCACTTTCATGTAAGAGTTTGAGTAAAAGTCCGAATTCTGGAGTATATCAACATCCAAAGGAAGGAACAACATGACACATAAATCAGAACATTTATAAGATTTGAGATATTGAAGAACGTACATGTTGTAGTAGATGTGTCTATAATAAAGACAACAAAGAAACATTAAAATGGAGACAACTAATGAAATATGGTTCTCTCCAATGTCACAAATGTTTGCTCGATAAGAATATATCAGACAGAAAACTCGGACTGCCTTGATGGTACATGTTTATGATACTGTTAACTTGTATATGAAGTGGACACCAGCCAATGCTTTATTATATGTATGTATTGATGTACGAGTCTAAAAGGGCAAATAAGTGTTACCAATGACTAAATACATCGCCCGAATCAATATAAAGAGTTCTAAAACGACTGTGCATTGTTCAATTAAGCCACGAGTGTATATTTCCCATCGACCGGCCATGTTGATGTCTTCACATTAAAATGGCCGCCCGGAGGTAGTTCAAGTGATCTAACTGGTGTAGCGATACATACACACTCAAGTAGAGTTTTAAGTATGGTACACTGATGGAATAGTCAACCATCTTGCTGTTTGAACTCTCAAAATCGCATAGGACTAAGTAATCTACCTCTCATACGGAGAGTTCCAAAAAAATGTCACCTTATATGTCGCACAATTTTCTACCAATACCGTATTCTATATGCCTATGGCTTATCGGGTCGTGTTATGTAATGTTTTACCCTCAAAGGTAACAATATATTGTATAAACTTATATATAAAACGACAAAGTTTCGGAAAATATAAAATGCAAAAAACCTGCTACAGCGCCTTTAAATCCTTTAAGTATGAGAACCAAGTCAAAAGTTTGAAAGTGAAATTCTGTACTTACATCTTCAATAATTGATTTCGTCTCTGAAGGTTTATGCTGTGCCAAGGAATAATTCATTCTATTAATTTTAATGGGAACTAACATATCAGACTTAGTTTTACAAGCATTAAGAATTTAAATCAATGCACAAGACAAAAAGTGGTGGAAATCCATTTGCCATATACTCCCAAATATTGGAATAATCCGGAATAATCCGGCAAGCAAAAAAAGAATATGTGAGCACAGGTTGAGGACGTGAACATAAAATAGCTTCATTTAATTAAAATTCAATAAATAACTAGACATAGATGTAAACCCATGTAGTACCGGGTGAACCTAGGTACAATGAAATCAATTACCGAAGGTGACACCCCAAGTCTCATGCCTCAGTGTGGAACATGGAATCACCCATAACAATTTCAGTTTATCCAGCAAAGAGACGGGTCACCCAACCTTGAGGCTAGCTGCGCCCATTGTTGCTGAACTGCGACCCAATAAGTACTAGATGTGAGCTGTGTTTGTCCTTGTCTGTACCTCCGGTCGAGATGACCGATATGCTCTTCAGCAGTGATCAAGCATATACTAAAATAAAAGACGATTAAATACTTGTAATGAGTTTCTAAACTTTGACAGAATTGATTTCCGTGGTAATCTTTGTGATAGACATTTTAATAACATGTAACTTCACTTGGACAACTTCCACTTATGGCGCTCAATCACTACAATTTCCGTTCTTTCTGTGGAACAAATGTGATTCAAACATGTGGAAAGTCATTAGTAATTTCATTTGTTTTGTTGCTATAGATAATACATGGATTCTATTTGATTTAACATGCAACAACCTTGAGGATGTATCAGTGTTTTATCAAGGTTTCTGATGACAATTAAATACATAAAGATAACTCACACTGCGAACATAATATAATAATGCCATGATTAGACATTGTATTTTGGGCTTCCTTTGACTTCGTAATTATATAGATTTATTTACATTGTATTCAACAAAAAGAGATGATGTATACCAATAGACACGCATCTGTCCTTATTTGATAGTGTGATTGTTCTCTCCCACTCGAGCACGTTGGCTGATACTATGTTGACAGAAAGGAAATGAGTTTTTGTCATACGGTGTCACCAGATTCAGAACTGTTTGAGGTGAGGTTAGGTGAAGTGAGGTGAGGTGAGTTGGGGTTTAAAGCCGCTTTCAAGAGTATTTCACACATATATATATATATATATATATATATATATAGTATTAAGGCAGGGAGAAAGCCAGCAGCGCCATGTGGCTATGCATTGCGGTGAAACCTGCGAGCATCGGCTGGAACTAGCGAACCATGGATGGTACTACGCTGTGTGGATCTGAAACCAAAACACGTCTCGAGTTTTAATACGTCACACTATTAATCTTCAACACTAGCTGGTCAAGGTATTGTTGATGTAAAGGGCAGAATAATCAATCAGTCATTGTACCTTTAATGGACTGCAGAAAATATACATTTAATATCCTGATTTAGAATATGTTAAAAGTTATGTGTACCACATGATCGCACCCTAATGAATTGAGTTGTATATTTATGACTGTGAAATAAATGAGTGTTTGATAAGAACAAATTGATATCTTACAATACGTTCGTTAACATTATGTTCTGTATCTATCGTTGTAAAGCTATATTGTGATAACATGCTTTCTTGGATTGAAATAAATATAACAGTATTGTTTTTAATTTAAACATATTTTATTCACATAGAAAAGGATTAGGAACAAGTTAAAGTTAGAATACCCTCTCCTTGGTAACAGTACACAATTGGAAATAAGTTATGCAACACTCTGTTTTCAAAAGTAAAATGAAGTGCTCTTGGAATATACACACGCTTAAATTATTGATGGAATAGTTTTGAAGGGTTTTAAAATAAAATACAATAAATAACCTTGTAGCAAAACGGCACAAACATTCTTCGATGGGCATATGAAAACTTAATACATAAGACATTTTTTATTTATCTTTTAAAGTTATAAAAAATAGCATGAAATTTGCTCATCAAGACGTCATGTTTTTTTTATACTTATAGTCAGTTAGTAATTATGACATATATTCACTTGGAAGAACGACTTATTTAACAACGACCAATAATGACTTTTATTTTCCAGTCTATTGCTGGTTCATGTTGAGCTAAAATCCCATGAGTACAAGGAACTCTCCAGATAAACGCTTATGACTATGTGAATGAAACGTTTGTTTTTAAACCAAAGAGTTATCATTTATTCCAAGTACCATAAATAATTATGAGACAGGTTTTCTTTAAATATTGGTAAAATAAAATTAAACCAGATGCTACTTGTAAATCCACGTGTATTAGCCTGTCCAAAATTTATTTAAAAAAAATAATAAATAAAGTTATGACAAAACGACTGAATGTTTGAATGAATAATAAGTATCTCTAGTGTGCACCATCAAAGCCTAAATTAACACAAAACACAAAGTGTATTATCACCAGTGGGTATATGAGTATGTAAAGAAATTTTATAAGGCAGATGACGATAATAAATAATAAATGCATATTTATAATGCGCTGAATCCATGCTAAGCATGCTCTAAGCGCTACACATATAATTACCTTGAAGGAATTGTATTTTCAGGCTGCAAGTAAGCGCTCCGCGCGACCGGATAGGTCCATACTTTCCCGTGTTCAGGTACCCATTAAACAGCTGGGTGGACTGAGTTCATTGTGGATGAAGTGCCTTGCCCAACACAGGTCACAAATTTTTGGTGTCTCCACCGGGATTCGAACCCGGGTCTCTGGCGTGAGGCCAGCACGCTAACCACCACACAACTGTGATGAGTTTTTTCATCAATCTACTTCTCACTTCTCACTTTACAAAAATTCTTAATTTTGAAGTTTTAACATTTTTACATTTATATCAGTTTCGTCTAAGCTTTCATAACTAGGATAATCATGTTAATGTATTTTTAATGTTAATGCATAGTGCCATTCCCAAAATACAGATTCAACTTGGATTGATGATAAGTATTGTACAATCGACACACAACCATCTTGTAGAAGTATTCTCTCTTGTTCGTAAAGATGACGTAAATCTGAGAAAATGAATTCACATTGACATTATGATTACACTACTTGTCTAACAAGTCCGATGTCCTAATGGTATGTTCTACTAAAATAACAAATAACATTACTGTCAAGCCTCGGAATTCCTTATTACCGATTTGGTATAAACATTGATTTTAAAAATGTCTTGGTATAGTTATAATCCCTCCCCAACAAACAACCCCCAAAATCACTGAAAACTAGCTTGTAAGTCACGTTGTATCAGAAACTTACATGTACCTTGGCTTTTCATCGAATGTTATAGACGTGTCAGTAGAGATGCCTGATGCCAAATTTTGTTAATGATTGATAGTAGGAATGTTTATATGTATCTGAGTAATTGGATTCCAGATAGGATCGATTCATATGAATTAAATCCAATAACGGATGAACTAAGCGACAGATAGGCGTGTATACGAAAACTCTCTATTGTCCAACGCGGATGTTCATTTTCATACCAGATACCATGTTCTTGAAACAAGTTATTATTTGAAGAACTCAGTACATGATTAATTCTCAAGCTGGAGTATAACCCCAGTCGGACTTGATTAATCAATTTTATTGATGATAACTTTCCCCTTGGAGAGCTGTAAATGGTAATATCAGCATCGTAAACTTGAACCTTTAACAGAATTCTGATATCCGCGGCAAATGTCAACTGTATGTTGCTCCGTTATTGGCAACAGTTATGAAGTCTATAGCAGCAATTACTCTGTGAGACTAATACCAAATATTGTTATAATATCAATATTGGTGCTATTTTGAGTTTCGTAAATACAGAAATCAAAATTGTGAATCAATACCACATCAACTATATTGATATTCAGGTTTGTAATCATTACAATAATAGTTACTCTCAGTTCCTGATGATAAAAGTTTTAACTGAATAAAGATCAGCATACAAACTCTGTGTACTGTGTGTACTGGATCTGATACATACCGTCATGTTCTGCCCAAATTATGTATCCCGCTAAATGGGTACACCCTGCTGCGGTACTCAGGGCTTCTTATTAATCTTTTTACAGTATGGGTTCTCCGTATAAACTTCATTACTCATAGATTACCATATTCTTTTTCCAATCTCTTATACATGTTAAATTTGATGTCAATAATTTCGTAAGAAATAGAAGACGAGTTGGCGTGCTTTATAGTTGAAAAAAAAACATAGCAGGGAGCATAAAACATGAAGGGCGCAGCCTTATTCTATGATAAAGCACAACAACGACTCTTCTATTTCTTATTTGAGATGTACTTAAACACTATACTCTCTTGGAGATATTATGTAATTTGTATAAACTTTATTTTGAAATATTTATGTTTCCGTCGTATAACACATTCTCCAGTATTGAACAATCAAAGTGACGTAAAATATGACGTCATTTGCTAAGCGACGCTCTAATTGACATTTAAAATCACGAGCAGCACACTATCGGTCCAATTGACCGCCTATGTTTAATTGCCATGGATATATTGTATTAATCTTTTAAGGGCATTCAGAAGTGAAATACATAAAAAAACACGATTTTCATGAGAGATTTTTTTTACGGAATTAGGGGGTTAACAATGTGGGATAGATTCACAATTGCGAGGAAACTGAATAATACTGAGTATTAAAGTTATATAAGACATACAATGTTACGTGTACACCGGACTTATATTTGTGTTTTTAAAAAAATTTGAATTTGGTGTCTCTAATATGTACGTTATGTGTCATACCATTATTACGATATAAATTAACGAATTTGTTTCAAACGAGCGAAGCAAATCTATTCTTAAATACGTTGAATGAAATATCTACCATTGATTTTCCTCATTTATTAAGAATTGAATGTCAGTTTGTGCGTTTGAAATGGAAAATGAATATGTCAAAGCGAGATTCAAACTCCCGTGACCGGAGCAAATTCACGTGAGAGTTTGAATCCCGCTTTGATATCGTTCCTTTTCCCAGTGCAAACACACAAACTGACATTTAATTCTTATAATTTAATACATATCCTTCGTGGGTACCTGTTTGATGAAATCTGTGGCACTCATTATGGAGAATGAACCGTAATAAAATATGATCTTTTAGGGACATGAGATCAGAGTTATCCGTCCTTTGAATTATCTTACCATTTGCTTTTGTCTCCTCGTCAATATTACGTAAACAACAGTTGGAAAAGAAATATATGATTACCAAGACTGCTCAAATCCGAATTCCCTTAGGTCATAATGGTTAGATGTTAGTATTTGCTCCTAGATTGCATAATTCAGCCAGCGACCGGGAATGTCTTTCGGATCTACCGGCGAACGTTCACACGAGCTGATTTTCTCAGAGTTAATGGGTAATAAACCTTGAAATTTTGATCAAATGACCGTGCTCCCAACCATTGTATGTTCGGGAATCTTCGTGTAAACTTCAAAGTAAGGAATTATACTTGCATGACTTTGATAACAAAGAAATGATAGTTGTCAATGAAAAAGAAATGACACTTTGATAATATTTAGCAGTGGGAATAGTTTTGAATAATAGAATAAACACATATTGTTGTACAGTTTGCAAGACTCAGATAAGCAAAGACATGCCAATCCAGTTTCTACAAAATGACAAAGTGTTTTTTTTTACGTGTCTCGAATAAACGTAAACACATTCATGACTAGAAGAAATAAGAAATTGTTTTATTACTCACTCGTTGAAAATATCACGGTTTAATGAATCTACAATGTTATTATACATTGTGTAATAACATCGCGTGCTTTCGATTGACGTGATGTACGTTAAAACATAACGTCACAATATCAGCACCGAGGTCGCAATGAAGTTTATCCCATTTATTGACGAGTTCGTGCATCTTAATCAGCGCGTAATAAATAAAATACTAAACTCGGTCCCATTTAATAACATATTTATGAAACTCGTGAAAGACGTCAGTATCTAACTCACTTTCGCTCGTTTAATACCAAACCTCTCACTCGTTTCATAAAAACGGATCGTCGTTTAGTATTATCTATCTTTGTATGTTAGCTACTAGTTACCTCCCAGCAAACACACAACGTTGGCACAACGTTGTGTGGAAGTTGTGTGGTGGGTTTTTCACAACGTTACCTGCACACAACGTTGTGAAAACGTTGCTTTGCAACATTCATCTACGTTCACGTATTCAAAATAAACATATAAGAAAGGACATAATACCACATGTAATATATAAATATGTGTTTAGGATTTTCCAGTCCATCAACATGACAGATTTTCACTGATGTAATATTCTAAGTTCTAAGAAACTGGGTCAGGGAGTAGCTCCATCATTCTCTCCGACGCCATTTTGTAGTAGCGGGCTTCAGCATTTTCTCTGAGAAGTTTTGCTGAATCTGGAATGCTTCAAATAGATTATAACGGTAAGACCATTCATATATGTTCCTAGTTTGTGTCAGATTATGTGTTTTGTGCATCCAATTTAAATGATAACCTTTTATCATATTGTGTGTATGTCATATATTCTCACTGCATGCTTGTTTCTTTGTCCTGGGTTATGTTATAAACCCCTCCATGTAGTTAGCTCCCCTTTTACCTTCGATACTTGGCTTGACCATAGATAACACATTTCAATAATGGACCTTTATAGAAATGCATATATATGCATTGGTATATTTCTTTGTTTAAAAAAAATTAATCTGATATATTATAATAATATATGATATATAATATCAAATAAGTAAATGAAACTTTATTTATCGTATTAATAACATGGAATGTAATTACTATGATACCAATTTGCATTTAGTATTATGCAATTTGAAAATATAGAGAAATTTCACAGTATATGCACATCATGGTGTTAAACATTATCTTTAAGGTTAAACTCTCACCCAAGCTGACATACAAAATAGTAATTTTCTTTTGTTAAAGAAGGACAAAGATAAAAATAAAATTCTTCAAAATTGAGAATTGAAGAAAGTCACTTGCCCTGACTAATTTTTCGCTTGCCCTGAATTTTCATGATAATCATGATGTAACTTAGACATAATAAAACAATGAACATTGATATCAGTGTTGTTTATTTCTGAACAGCTGAATACTGGAATGCCATTATATATCATGGTTGTGACTTTTTAAATGTCCTTAATTTACACTGTCGAACACTGTTACAGTCTCTCTGTGTGACATGTAGAAAGCTAGTATATACAAAATGCCAATTTTACTCACTGTACTCACTGCAGTCTGGATATCTGAATTGCATCATATGATCATCAGCAAACCTTTTTCATTGATGTAGAACACACAGCAGATGTGCTCCTCTCAGGATGTTGCAGGCCATGTCCCTTTGACATGTCTTGTACCTTTACACTCTGTCACTCACTCTTTGATGGCTAACTTAGGATCAAAGTCCTTTAGAGATTTTGGCCCATGGGTCATTATTGTCATGATATTGTTCAGATTATCTTGCCTGAGAACTGATCTTTGGGATGATTTGACAAGAGTCATGGATGAGAACAGCCTCTCACAAATTGCAGTGCAGGGACTGATAGTGAACATAAGTTCCACAATTTTCAAGAACATCTTGAAGGACTCAGGTCTACTGAACAGTAGGTGTGAGTAACAATCAAACATTGTTCTTTTACTGTTCTTCAAGTGTCCTTTAAGGGTGGAGAACTCTTCTTTGATTTGGGCATTTTCTTCCACTGTGAAAAGTGGATTGTAATGTTCAAGTAAGGCATCAAGCGCTTCACATCCGTACACTGAAAGACTGCACCTGTCAGTTGGCCACTCTGTGAAGACTAGTATTTTGAAGTATTTCAATGGAGCTTCACTGAAACACTGAAACCGTTTGTCAACGTACTTCACAATTCCATCGATGAGTGAATTGAAAAACACACCCTCTTTGCAGTCAACAGGCTTGGATTGTCCTATCAGTGGAATGAGACCATCAAAGGTTCCATCTTGATGTGAGTACAGTTTCTCCTGTCTCTGGCTGGACTTTTAGCTGGGTAAGTTTCAACAGTACACCTTCAATCTCTTTGGAGACTGTAGTGAGTAGAAGCTCCTCCTTTTGGAACATCAAGGATACTTCAGTTAGTAGAGGGAGCACATCTAACAATATAAACATTGTCATAATGAAAGTCGCAGTTTTGAGTGTTGAAAGCCAGCCCTTTGCTTTAGAGCTCTATTCTGTTCGCCCAGTGGCAACATATTCTATATGTTGAACCACAGGATGGAAACTCGTCCTAAGGGCCCTCACAGCCCTCACTTTGCTTGCCAACCACCTCACATTTTTCACATCACTCAAGTGAACCAGATCTGTTTCAAAGATTTGAGAAATAGTTTTAAGTTCTCTCCTCATCTTGGGGCTATAATGGTAGAATTCAAATATCTGTTTTAATATTTCTTCAAATTTACTTACTGGCAGTAAGTGTTTAACCACATCCAGTACAGCCAGTTCTAACTTGTGGGCCACACAATGTACAGGTACAACATAGGGAGCATCATGTTTGATCTTCGCAGCTACTCCTGAACGGTTACCCATTATGACAGAGGCACCATCAAAGTTCAATGACACTAATTTGGGCCCCTTGTGATCCTGTGATACAAGCTTTTCATAATGAATTTCATTATTTTCAAGAGCAGATTTTATTCCGTCCAATACCCCATCAGCGGCAGCATGATCTACAATTGATACAATGATACAATTATACAATTGCAGCATGAAATGAAACTGACGCCCCCTGGCTTACGTAACGAGAAAAACGGCTGAATCTGTACTTCCATCACTAAGAATGTCTACATAGTTTGCCTCAGTAATATCCGAGAGAAAATCTTTTCTCAAACTCTGTGCTATTGCCTTGATAAATTTGCTTACACCGTCAATGTTTCGGAAATTGGTACCAATGTCAACTTCAACCCTGTCGAGCAAGTCAAGGTGCATTGAAAACTCACTCAGTGGTTTACCTTTACTTGCAATGAGAAATGCAGTTACAAACAGTTTTTCTAATTGTTCATAGTTCTCTTTGTCAACATTTTGAAAACATTTAAGAATTTTCCCCTCTGTTTGAACTTCTACAGTGTCGTGGCTTGGTAGAGTCGCTGCAACCTCCAAAGCACTCCTTTCACCCACGTGTCTATAGTAAGATAAACACTCTGCAGGAATTGCCGAAGAATCATGAATCTTCAAATACTCAATTCTAAATTTTGAGGACCCACTGACGAATGTGTTTTTAACACCATGTCTCGTAGATAAAGACGGAAATCGTGTACAATATTTACATGTCATTACGTTTTTATCTTTGTCATATAGCAACCACGTCCATTTTGAAAGCCATGATGTTTGAAATTGTCTGCATCGTATGTTCATGTCGTATTTTCGATCTTTGGATTCACACTGTTCGATTTATGTTTGGCTTCATTTTGAGCAGATATAAAATTAAATGCGAGTTTGTTTGCAATTTAAAACTTTGAACATAGCAGAAATTATGTGTAGGATTTGTCACAACGTTGCACCCAGGTTGTGTGTAAGTTTTTTCACAACGTTATTTTACAACGTTGTCTCAACGTCAACACAACCATACACTTTTACGTTGTCACAACGTTATTTTACAACGTTGCCACAACCAAATTACAACATTGTCGCAACGTTATTTTGTTTGACTTCTGTGCTATCCCGCCCCCGTAAGATGTAACAATACACCTAAACCGCACTGCATGTATAAGAGTTCTCTACAGCTGTCGATCCCTTAATGAAATTCAAACCCTGAATCTCTTGATCCGAAGCCAAACGCACTAACCACTGCACTAACCACCGCGCTATCCCGCCCGGTAAGTTAAGGGGGCTCACGTGTAACCACGTACAGTCTGTAGAGAGGGTGACAAGCCCAGCAAACAAAATAACTAGAAGTCAGAGATTAGAATCATTTTAATAATTCTGTAAAATTCACTATTTATGATCAACTGTGTCACGTTCTCGTGGATAGTGCCTAACGCAGTACTATATTATATATACACCAATATATATATGCAAAAAGAAACGCCTACTTGATTTTCCTTAAAATAAAAGATGAAATAATTTCTGAAATATAATAAATGATGGTCTCCACGTTATGCTGAAACAATAATTAATATAAAAATTCATTGAAACCGTGAAAAAATACTCTAATTCGAGTCAATAACATTCATGAAAAGTGCGCATTATAGTTTTTATGAAATCTGAAATGATATCTTGTAAGAGCACCAATCTGTATTCTCAGTTCTCATCTAAAGAGCTGTAGGCAGGTAGTTTTAGTTTACGAAATCTCCGATTGTAAACCAGTATACACCGAGGAGTAAATGAAATGATAAGCTAAAAAGAATCTGCCTGCCAGTCGCTTTTGAAAGTCTGTGATGAGGATATGTCAGGTATATGCACAATATCATTCACAATAGTATAATGCTTATAATCTGTCTGTTCAAATACACATGAGATGCTGAAATCGCTATTTCAGAGTGGTTTTCTTGATATAATGTTTGATATTATATTGTAAATATGGAATATTGTTAGTATACATGTAAGATCTGTCGTCATAATGTACCTTCTTTCACTTAAATTCTGATCTTTACTGTGGGACGTCATAAACAAGCCAAAAAGCTCTTTTAACTCTACTATATCAACTAGATAAGGAGATTACAACATGTTTTTAAAAGAAATATGAACAATGTTTTGAAATTTAGTTTAGTTGGCTTTAGTCCTATGTATCACTCGTGGATTGAAATATCTTTTATTTGGAATTGTAAAGTTTATTTTACCCCTTGGTGTACGTCTGTCCATTTGATATTAGCACTGATTTCCATCATATACACGTATACACATATACACACAGTATATGCTTACATCTGTATTCATCTATACACCCATATATACCAGTAAGTATGTGTTTCGGGCCATTGATTATGTCTATTGAGTCATCGTTATCTGAGCTGTTGGGAGCGAGAGATGAAAGAAAATTGGCGATTTAGCCTTGGGCAGAAACGTGACAATGATGAACAGATTTCTATCTGGAATATCACGATTGAAGTTTGACACTGGTTAAATCTCTTTTGCTACATTGAAACTTTTATCTTTTATAAAATCATTATCTTAACTTAGCGAGTTTCACAAATGTATGATTGTTATTGGGTATACTAATTGAGTCATGTAGTTATAGCATGGGGGCAAAGACCTCAGTAAAATATTATGTCACAGGGTACATTAGAATAAGATTGGTAAATCTCTGTTAGAGATACAATACGTTGACATGCTACAGGGATAAACTCCACACGAGATTATTATTCGTGTAATACTACATGTGGTAAGATTGAATACTGGATTTTGTTCTGTACATTGTACTGATATTATGTCTGAATTGGGAGATCGATTGTGTAATCTAAATGTGTAATCAGTGTAATATTATGATTGCTTATTTTATTGAAGATGTTTGGAATGTATTACACATTTATGCATTACTTGATGTTAAGAACAAAATACATGTTATGACATATTTCACATTTTTGACTTAATGTATTTTTTGTTGTTGAGAAACAAAACACATATGTGTTAACTTTATTCCTTAACATGTTTAAACAACAACCTAAAAACAAAACGAAATTTGAAATGTTCCATCAAGAAAAGACGGACTTCGTGCATCTGCCAATTAGCTGTAAAACCATCTGTATGAAGTAAATCTCCCGACACCCGAACTGTCAGTAACATCTCTTGCCCGCCATAACCAGGCTTCAATGATCGTTCTGGTTTCGTGCACCTTTAGATTGTATTCGGTGGATCTTTGGATATGTGCACTTATATATGTGCATGTTGGTCTCTGTGGATTTAGACACATCATACCCAACAGAAACAATATAAATGTGGTCATCTCGAACCATTTCACTCACACAGCAATTACATTCTATGACAGCTTGCCAGTTGTGAATATAAAGTGACTGAACAGTATCTATATGACCTGCATCATCAGCAGCAGGATTGTTATCTACTCTCCCAGTTTCTGCACATTATAAAATACAATAACAGTTATTAATCACCTTAAAACACAAGGAATCTGATATGTACTGCAAATACGTGTATATTGAAAAATAATATCAACCTGGTATTTCAACAACAAAGATCACTATCAAAACGGTGTTATGGAAGGAGGGAACGTGATCAATCAAAGAACCGTACAGAGAAGTTATACTTATAGTCAGGATAATGTTAGGAATTAAGTGTACGACTTTGATCAAGTTCAGTCTAATTTTGTAACATAATTATTATGTAAATATATAATAATGAGTGTTCTTATATTGCGCCAATCCAATCAACGTGTGGTTTATCTGGGCGCTACACATTATTAGCCTGATGGAATTGTACTTTCGGAGCTGCCGAAGTGTTACACGAAGCCATGTACACTCGTTATTCAGGTACCCATTTATACAGCTGGGTGGACTGAGTGCTATGTGGATGAAGTGCCTTGCCCAGGGACACAACACAGTATGAGGCCACAGTTTTGTTGGTGTCTCGACCGGGATTCGAACCCGGGCCTTTGGCGTGAGAGGCCAGCACTCTAACCACTACACCATTGTGCTCCACAATCTGTGTGCTTATATTTACATCGTTTCAATTAATATTTCCATCATATAAATTAATTTTGTGTATATCTCTAAGGCACTGTATGGATAGCAGGATGGGGCTCCGGACCGGATCCTCCTAGGAAATCACTGGTTCCCGTAGGATGTGGACTAGTCCAGGTCAAATGAATGTCAAGGTCATGTATGGCTTACAGGTTGACAGAACTGCCGATGATTTGAGACACAATGCCGCAGTACAGTCGATGAAATGATATGTAGGTGTTGTAATATTATTTTCATCTGTTTCACTCTGCGGTTCGAATCATCTGCCTATTCATATGTGCTGCCAACATTGCTGGAATTAATAAACGATTTTAAAAGGTGAGTTTCGCTGTTTTCTGTGAGCGGGCTTGAAAGTTTGTCACATACCTTTTGAAATAATAAACCGACTGTGGCCATTTATACCTCATTTTGTTAGAAAATCATTTAGCTTGCTTACCATAGGAATCGACCGTATCAAAAACATATATACTGATGCGAAATATGACTTTGAATGAGCATGGGGCGATTTCGTCGTTACATCCCTTTCTTTGTATGTAGTAATAGGGTAAGGTAGATGTCTTTCAAACGCTATTACTAAGAGATACACGCCCCTGTGATCTAGATATGAAAGGTTATAAATTCATGTTGATAGTTTTCACTGATTACAAACTGCAAAGTTGATAGAAAACTAAGTCAGAAATACAGCATAAACGTATATGAAATAAATCCCAAATTGCCTCTTACTAGAACTTCCTTTTCAGAATGTCATTTCAAGAAAAACTCCAAATTACATATTGTAATTACAAAATATGATATCCACTCCACAAACTCCACTATTTACTCATAAATTAAATAAGGATCCTGAATCAAATTTGATAAAACATTTTGAATTACTTTTACCCTTGTGTAAATAAAGAATTACACCATTACATTACATCATGAATAATGTACTTGCATAATATTATTTACTTAAATGAAATAGGATATAAGTTAAAAAAAGATGGTTTAAAAAAATACTACATACCATAAAGTTTTCATTTCATAATTCTCATACTGAACGTGCATTTCTCAAAGCACATGTTCGAACTCGTACATCGGGGCTCGTTGATTATTATACGAATCCACTGCTCCTCATGCATTCACCATCTTAAACCATGGATGACGTCACGAAACATACATATGTGATTATTTTACATTTGAAACAAAAAAATCAATTATGCGACACCATGTGCTTATTTTACATTTGAAACAAAAAAATCAATTCTGCGACACCAAAATTAAATATTTTGCAAATTTCGGTGCTCATTCATCGGTTATTGTAAAAGGAGCTACGGCCCTCATGAAATTGATTCGTCAATGCACGTGCAGTTCAAAACTGCCACGCGAAGCACTAGCGGATCAAAGGGGGGGGGGGGGGGAAAGTATACCCCCCCCCCCCCCCCCTTTTCATATCCATGTATATCAAGATATCACGTGATTCTTACTGACAAACAATCTTAAGGTTTCCAACTGCGTTTCGCAGCCTAATGACTGAGAGCGCTGACTACAAAACGAAGGGTTCATGGGATCGAGGTTCATGCATTACAAAAAAAATATTTGTCATATTGGAGATATTCTATTAAGATCCTATTAAGGTACACAAAGACAAAATACATCAATTTCGAAAAATGTATTTGTCAGCCATTACTGAAAATGTCAAAACCTAACACCCCTCCTGACTGGGACAGTCAATGACCAGTAGATTCTTAAGAATAATCAACTGGTAACACAATAGATTGACGTCATCACCATGGATTAAGATATAAGATTTCACTCCCTTATTTTCTTGCCATGGAAATAACTCCATTAGGATAAATTTGCTGAAGAGCACATTAAATCACTAAAGTGAATTTAAAAAATCACTGCATGTAGTTACACACATATATTAATTAATATAAATGTTTATCAAAGCAGGACACACATTTTACGTCATCTTATCTTTATTACCGTTTATTTGAAGAATACTGTATGGCATTTACATGGTAAATCTGATTAAAAGTACATTCAAGTGTAGATGTATGCATAATTAAAAGTAAATATACATTATAGAAAAAGAGACAAATAAACAAATTACTTATATTTACCAAATCTGTTGGACGTTTTATAAAAAGAACTGAAAAAGAATGCAAGAGTGATAAAACTACTGAAATATAGCTTAGAAACATCAGCTCTTAGACGTCAACTATAATGTTAGAAACATAATCTGTTTATGACGTCAAACTGACTAAAGTCCAAGAACAGACAGTTTGTCGAAACATATAAGTATTCACTTAAATGTCAAACGTTTTGTCCATATCTATTTTGAAATTAAAATTAACCTACTTTTGAAATTGGGTATACTTTCTCACAAAACACATGATATTCACACAAAACTCTATCCGGCAAAAGTAATTTGGATTAAAGCATGTTTAAAATTTGGTATCGTTTCTTTTGACAAGTAGTTTATCTATTAGAAGAATGTATACGGTAATATACAATATGAGATGAAAGACAGAAATTAGCAAGTGCCAGTATGGACGAATGAAGTAGAATTGTTAATCAGATACCAGCTACAAATGTAGGGAAGATCGATGCATCTGTTCTTCACTGACAAGTTGTTATTTATTTGAAGAATGTATACGGTAATATAAAATATATGGCGAAAGACTGTAAAAAGCTACACACAGAATCAGCTAATGCTAGAATGGACGAATTAGGTAGAATAGTTAAACAGATACAAGCTAAGCAAGATCACTGCACATGTTTCTCTCTGCTACTCAGAAACTACTTCTGACAAACATAGTGTACTTCTTTAGGGTCGTAATCGCTGACTTTTTCTGCCACAATGGTGAACCCAGCCTTCTGAACAACCTCTCTGGCTAGGGCTCGACCCCAGCCCGCTCCAACTGCCGCCGATTCTGATCTTTGGTAACTCTCAGGGACACAGAAATGCGTGCTTAGACTGTAGTAAAGCGCAGACCAATTGTCCCAACATCTTTATGGACATCTCCAGACAAACCGATGTCGATCATGCTGTAAACCCCGCCTGGTTTTAGGGATCTGTATATGTCGGACACTGCTTTCTGTGGATCAGGAAGGTCATGGATGACATCACGCGTAAGTACCCAATCAAATTTCTCCTTCATTGATTCCGGAAGTGAGTCGACGTCATTTAGTTCATACGTCACGTTCGTAATTTTATCTTTCGCAGCGTTTGTCCTCGCTGCATCCAATGGTTCCAGTCCAACGTCACTTCCAAGGAACGCACTTTTTAGAAATCTTGCTGCTAATTTATTGAGGATTACGCCAGTTGCGGAGCCAAACTCTCCCACTTCAATGCCGTTTTCTGTAAATTAGGATGTCATACGTTAGACATAGCCGTGTATAAAGATTCGATATGAAATGACATTATTAGATTTGCTTTAAAATGAAATCAGCTTGGGAAATATATACAAATGACATGTTTATTGAAGCTAGTGTGAGGGATCATAACGTCTTCCTGTCTGTACGCCGACACTTGTTTCAACTCAGCTTAGTCCGAGAACGGAGTACGCCGGTCACGTGGCCGGTATATACACCGCTTAATCAAGCATAGTCTTAGTTTTCCCCAGAAATATGGTGAGGCTATGTATATGCATCATTCGCATGCAGATTTCGCATGAGGGAAGATGGATATGCACAAGTCCAAACAGACAGAGAAAAGGACGAAAGGACACTACGCCGCAAAGAGCTTGAGAAAACTTGACTTTACATTCTCGATGTCTTGAGAGGCATTCTAAAAGTTGGGGTGAAGAAGAATGAGACAACTTTTATGGTCTATAAATACTTTTTTTTAGGTTACCAAGGCGATATTTACACATGCTTTCTAATGTCGTTGTTTATCATGTGTCTAAGCAGAATATAGAAGTTGGAAATAAACATTCCATGGGATAATTCTACTGGAAATACAAATTTCATGGGAAAATTCAATTGAATAATTCCATTTGAATTTTTTGGGAAAAATTGAAAACAAGTATGTCAATCTTAAATTATTCTAAAAATCATTTGTTAGGCATGTAAAACATTTACTTTGTCAAGATAGTTCGACCGGATTTCCAGAGATGACGTGGAGACCATTAATAGCATATATCCATAGTTATTGTTTCAGTTTTCAGTTTTCAATTGTTTTACCAAGCTTCTCTGTGAGACCCGGCACAGCTGGTAGGATATCCACATCGATGATATCAGTCTTTGCGTGCACTAGAATCTCCTCCAGGATATCGAATACGCTCGGGATATCCGTGTACTGTATGCCTGAAACAGGACATAGTTGGGTCATTTGTGAATTGAAAAGCTGAAATAAATAATATTATGAGAATCGGTGTACTATCTTTGTTTTTTTCTTACCCAAACAGTTCGCCGTTTCGTGCTGTAAAGACCGAAAAATTTACCTAGTCGACCTCCACTTACTCAAGAAAATACTATTAGTTATATAAACATACTACTGACCTATTGTATCGCTTATTTACACCACTAGGGAAAGTTATGTCCATCGTTCGGACGAGTTTTATTTCTGAATAACCGTTTCCACCTCGGGTACCTGTATGTGTTTTGGTAGGTTTTCTTGGTTATTGAACTCTTCCGATGTAGTTATTTTTTTTAAACATTCAGACAGATACCGTACGTTCTCGGCATCGTCTCTTGGTATCTTTAAAGCCCTCGCATTTTTTATTTTACTAACTACCTTGTAAGGGTGATTAACCTTAACATCAACATCGGGACCTGTTCCCATATCGCCTACACTACTATAAAAAAAATGGACGGAGAGCATCGCACTTGTACACTGAGTCTTTCCAAATGAACTCTTCAAACATGATAACGAAGTAAGAATAACAAATAAACACCTGATATCGTCTATGTCAGTACGTGTAATGTCCATCTGCTTCTTTGGTATATATATATATTATATGTCATCTACCTTTCACACTAAGCTGATGAAGGGACACCGACTAACCCTGAAAAGGTATGTGTCAACTCCATAAATGATAAACACGACTGAAACATAGTTACATGTTGTGTCCAGAAGCCAATCAAGTTTTGAGACATTGACACTATGTTTCTGAAAAACAAGTCTTAAAAACGTTTTGAGTCCATGATTGGTTTGTCGATCCACCTCTTTTTTTTTATCATGATAACAACCCCTTACAATGTAAAACTGTTAAGGTACGTGTTTCTATTAAAAGACATTCCTATTCGCGCTTGTACGACAAGTAGTGGCTGGTAAGCCGGTGCGCAAAGTAAGCATCGCTGAGTAGAGCTAACGCTAATTGCGATTTCCTACTCGCTTATTTGAACTTATCCCACCAGGGATGAGTTGATGGGAGGTAACTCGTAATGGTACATCATTCACAGATAGGAGAACTGTTTTGAATGCAAGGAAGAATGATTATGAGTCACTGTATAATGTTGATAGTTTTTCGGAGTTTGATAATGATCATTTATGTGAGGTTTCAGAGGATGTTGCAAGTGGTCAAGTTCCTTCTGTTCAGTTTGATACTTCTATTCTTGATGTTCCCATTTCACGTGATGAAGTAATTAAGGCTGTCAGTCGTGCTAAATGTGGTAAAGCCGTTGGTTTCGATCTTATGTTACCCATACGGGTTAGGATACACAGGTGATTATTTTTGTGATATTCGCACATATGCTCTTCAGTGATTCTCAACGCTGATTGGTCAGTAGCCATAGAATGGCACAACGATTGGTTGACGGTACTACTTTCTTGTTTCATTAATGAACAGAACGTGCCGAACTCGATCATACATAAAATTTAAAATATTTAGTTATGTTCTATATTCGAAATTATAATATATTTATTCGCCAAGGCTCGCGACTGTGATGATCATTTCATTTCATTGGTTATTCTCTAAATACCTGCTGAATCGCTGAAGAATAATGCTACTGTGGCAGTAGGTTTTCAATGGTTAGAATGTAATGATCTTCTGGCCAAGGAGCAGAACGGCTTTCGTAGTAAGCGTAGCACAGTTGAACATATCTATAGTCTATATAATATTATTAATAACAGGAAGTCTTTGAAACGTTCCACGTTCGTCTGTTATATTGATGCTATGAAGGCGTTTGATAGATTCAACGAGAATTGTATGTGGTATAAACTTTTAAAGCTTGGTGTGAATGGGAAGTTTTATCGTGCGGTTCGATCCTTGTATGATAATAAGAAATCGTGTGTTTATCTGAATGGTTACTTCACAGATAATTTTACAGTCAACAGTGGTGTAAAGCAGGGCAACATCTTGTCGCCATCTCTATTTTCGATCTACATTAATGATTTGGTTGAGGAAAGTTTAGGAGTTTAGGGTGTGGTATTGATGTGGACGGGAGGATGGTCAGTTTACTAGTGTATGCTGATGTTATTGCTCTGCTTGCTGGTGACTCTTCAGAGTATGCTAAATTATGTTTCTTCCTGCAGAAATGGCGTCTTCAAATTAACAGTAAGAAACATAAAAGTGTACACTACAGACCCAATTCCATCACTAAATCATGTTTTGGTTTTACCTGCGGCCCAAAATTCATTGAAATTATACATGCATATAAGTATTTGGGCATTTGGCTAAATGAACATTTGAATTTAAATTTGCAGCCAAGGAAATTGCTAAGTCAACAAGCAAAGCATTACGTGTGATCATTAGTAAGTTTAAGGCAGTGGGGGAATGTCCTCTGGCTTTTTTAACTACTTGTATGACAACCATGTGCAACCTATTTTATCTTATGGTTGAGCTATTTGGGGGACTAAATAATTCAGATGTTTTAACATCGTTCAAACAGGGCTAGTCGTTTCTTTCTTGGTGTTGGTAATAAAACTGCAAAATCTTGCAGTTCGGGTGGAATGGGGTGGATATCCTCCATTTCAAAACAACAAATAGAAATTATCCGTATTTGGAGGAAATTAAATATGGCTGAACCAACAAGATTGTCTAGTTGTGTTAAAACCTGGTTTTTGAAGTTCAGAAAATCCTGGGATAATTTGGTTTTAAATGTCATCAGACAGTTAATGTTCCAATTCATTATGTATTTTCTGTCACTCACAGGGAGTTTCTCACCATTAGAGAAAAAATAGTAAGTTTAGATCAGGATAATTGGTTACATGGTCTATGGAACGATATAACAGACAGGCTAACGGTAATAAACTTCGAACTTTTAGATTATTGAAAAGCACTTTGACAGTTTCACCCTATGTTCGATCAGTATTTGGCCGTTTTCAGCGAAGTATTCTCGCTAAGTTTAGATGTGGTTCTCTCCCCTAAGAGGTAGAACTATGTCGTTTTTCACGCCACCAACGTATATGTAAATACTGTAATTCTTCTGCAGTTGAAGATGAGATACATTTTCTAACTTCTTGCCAATTTTATTCCGATATCAGATCCCTTCTATGGCTTAGAACACAAGTTACTAATAATCAATTTATCAATCTGTTTTCAACAGATCAATTCATATTTATTATGCAGGTAACTTTCCCCACCACTCGCCGCTGCACTGTGCGCAATGTTTAGACGCAGAAAAAACACTATCATATAACCCCAATATAGAGAACTCGAATAACTTATTGTACTTTTAAACTTCTTTTATTTTTATATATACATAATATGTTTTAATCATTTTAGCGCCTATGCGCTTTTGGTCATTATTGTTTGCCGGACATCGTGCTCTACATAATGTTCTTAATACCTGTCTCATGTATGTACGTTGTGTGACACCTAAATACAATATTTCATCTTCTTCCTCTTATCGCTTCTTTGATAGGTAATAATTATGATCCTGTGTGTGCAGTGACCGGTGACCCTATGTGTATTGGGGTGTGACAACTGGCGTGTGTAATGAGAGGATACCCGCTTATTACCTTTCTGAATTTCAGCTTTCCAGTATTTTATTCCCAACTCAGACAATCTTTAAAAAGGCGGGGCGTGTTTGTTAAGACATTCTACAGTAACGATGCGTCATCGAATAATATCTAAGAAGGTACAGTATGCCTACAACATATTTTATTAATTTAATTTCATATTTTCACAGTTTACAGTTTACACTTAAAAGTGAACCATGTTGTCCTGAAAAAGCTCTTGAAACATTGATGTCATTATCCCGTCGGTGGTTGAGCAGGCGTATGAGTATTTTACCATGTTGAGTGAGGTGGTTGAGCAGACGTATGAGTATTTTACCATGTTGAGTGAGGTGGTTGACCAGGCATATGAGTATGTTACCATGTTGAGTGAGGTGGTTGACCAGGCGTATGAGTATTTTACCATGTTGAGTGAGGTGGTTGACCAGGCGTATGAGTATTTTACCATGTTGAGTGAGGTGGTTGACCAGGCATATGAGTATGTTACCATGTTGAGTGAGGTGGTTGACCAGGCGTTTGAGTATGTTACCATGTTGAGTGAGTTATTCAATACTTCTTTACGATACACATACGTATTAAATACATTCAAGGCGTTATCGGATTGTCTTTTAGACTGTTGAAACTTGGTCGCGGTTCTGTTGGACGGCAGTTTATAAAGGATTTATATAAAGATTCATGACACAGTTGAAAATTGGCAATAATATGCAGGTGTACAATGTATATCAATCATAGCTCTTTTTTTTTACTATCTCTGTGCCATTAGTTATTGCGTATTTCCACTTTATGAGCTTAAAAAGTGTTTAGAAGACAAGGTGATGTGATTTGGGATTTCAAGCCGCTTTCAAGAGTATTTCATTTTAATAATGGCTTCTAGTGTTATTGCTGAGAGAAAGCCCGCAATACAATGTGGCGAATATGCATAACGGTGACACCTGCGAGCATTGACTCGAACTAGCGAACGATGGGAGGTACTGCACTGAAATTCAGTGTAGCATTGCAGACGAAGCTGCAGTGCCCCTGGCTGGATTAGAAGCACGAACCTAACCTATTGTAAGCGCTAACCACTGGGCTATCCCGCCCCCTGGAAGACGACAGTGCTGAATAGTTAAGTCCCTCGATTTTCACAACTTTGATAATGAATGTTATGTGCTTTATGATTGGTCAAAAGCAGACATATCTATGGCTGCGTTTGAGGTGTGGACTCGAGTATCGAGTTTGCCAATCAAACGCTTGTTCTCGGCCAACTCCATCCTAAAGTCGAGCTAGAACCACAGGCCAAGTTTAGCGCAAATATGTTCACCAACAGAGATGAACGACCAGTTTTTTTTCTATGCGCGAACTTAACTTCGTTTGCACATTGGGAAAATTGATCGTTCATCTCTGTTGCGGGACATATTTGCTCTAAACTTAGCCTGTGCTAGAACGTACGCCCCGGTTTTTGCGTGAACAACTCGAGTTGTGATGTCACATGCATTATGGGTAGTGCAGATTCCTCTCCAAACGAGTCACACATATACACATAAATATGAATGAAATATTAAATTTATTATACAAATATGTGTTTATATTTAGATAAGTTTATTTTTTTCAACGATAAATTAAATTGCTTGTGTTGATAGCTGATGCGATATTTGAAACTGTAAGTCGTCTTCGATGTGTTATATTTGAAGCGTCAAAGCGCATGCGCGCGGCCACCAAAACCTAGCCTTGTTGAGTCAAACGCAGCTTACATTTTCATCTCATTATTTAACTCATCGACTTGACTAATACTATTCTACGAGTTTTGCATTACCAACAAACCAAAGGAACCCTATATCTTAATTAAAATGTAGGTAAAACGTTGGTGAAACCTATATAAGATTGACAATTTGATTTAGGGCAAAGGTTTTTTAAACCTACGTTTTACCGACATGTGCCTTTTACTTCCGATATCGGGTTACTGTGCAACAAACTAGTTGACTGACCTGCTGGCCCGGATAGCTTGAAGCAGTTCTTGAGATTGTGGTGGCCCTCCCCCATGAGAGGAATCATCCGAGAGAAGACCGATATACCCTGGAGAGTCTTCTTCTTCTCCTCTGGCACGTGGTACAGTTTGGAAGTTTCGTCAACGTTGATAATCTGGCTTGTAGCGAGGCAGGCCAATAGCTCTCTAACGTATCTACGAAAGGGAAAATATGATACACAGTACAAATAATATATACACAGAAGGGGGAGGGGGTCACCTTTGGGGACATCAAATGTACATGCATGGGTAAGGGGGGGGGGAGGTGGTAGAACTTTATTTACCTTACCTTAGAGAGAATTGAATTGTACACGTTTCTAAGGATAAAACGAGATATAGCTGTCCATTTACTCACCTGTGTATAAACATATGTAGATGTATGTACAACATTTGTTTAGTAGCAGTATACTTCAAAATAAATATATTTTAACAGACTGCTAATTAATCGCTGAAGTTGTGCATGTAATAGTTACAGACCTCGACCTCGGGTTCAAGTTAGATGAACGCCGAGGCCGTCAGGCATGCATACGTTGAACGCGAGGTCTCAAAACTACATCAGAACATATTCACTTTTATTGTTAATATCAAGGTTCGTATGTTAAACTTGTGGGAGTAAAACTATGGTTGGCCTTGTCAGAAATCTCCATATTATATGTTACAGGTTACCGTAAGAGTGTATTTTGAGATGGTCAATATCCTGCATTAGGAATTGTATTTTGCGATCCTTGGCGAGCCAACTACATAGTGTTTATTCCTAATGCAGGATATTGACCATTCCAAAACACAAGAGCATGATAACTTCTTTATCATACAATGTCTTTCTTCATCATTTTGCGCAAAACAACTTGACAACATTAATTAATTAATTAACTATGCGTATTGATATATGCACATGAACAGCTAGCTATTCTCACGGTAAATGACACAAAATAATGCCTCCTAAATTATGCTTTCAGTTAAAATAATTACTTATTTGGCATGATCTTAATTTTCAATGTTTTAATACGTTTCAAAATACGTTTTTCAAATGAAAAAGATTTAACGTAAGGACGGCGAATTCGAACTCGTCTCCTGTCGCTTTCATGTAATCATGACTGTGGGCAAATGTCAATCTCCATAAGAGAGGGAGTTGCTTCCCTTCCGCTCGGTTACATATGGCGACTCACACATCGCACGGAGAGCTGAACTGGATACTTAGCTGCTAATTCTAAAATCCCCATTATGGAACAGTGAGAATGGACGTTCGGTAAATGAATATGTGACTCAAAATGCCTTTGTTACCTATGAGTATTTTATAAAGTGTTTGCTCGGTAGATTTCAACTGATGAACATATCATGCCACTGCTTGATCATAATAATAATAATCATTTTGCCGTAATATGCATTGCACAACGTTTATTTTGTCATTTCTCAAATTAATGTATATGAAATGAAGCATGTAAATTTACACGAAGTTGTTACATTGTTAGTTACAACTGTTACGGAAATTTACATTATTACAGGCGTTCGAAACGTTAACGCGTGTGACGTCATTTTGAAGAGAGGTTCCGTCACCTGACTTCGGTAATTTGCATCTTTATTCGTATATGACCCCAACGGATATAGAACATATCCGTTGCCTTTATCCCGCCGAGAACACCATTCATTGTATGATAGAGAGTTTATTTCAGTCAGCTTTCACAGGCCGAGTAGTGATGCACGTGCAGCATGCTGAAATGTACAAGCCAATGAAATAGACCGCATGGTCAGTGTTCACATCGTCAGTATACACAAAATACAACACACTTTCATTATTGTTATTTAAACATTCCTGCACTTCAGTTGAAGATTTAACATCTATAGCTGGTATACACGATAAAATGATATGACGATAAAAACCAAACAAATTTTCTCACCATTGTTTTGTGTGCTATGTAAATATATCACATTTTGTTATTTACTTACATTCCACCTGATGAAGGAATGAGTATATACTCCAGAACGTCGTGGCTTTTCACATTTAAGAAGTTGTTATCCAGAAAACATTCCTGTTCTTAAAACAAACTTGATTAAATTCAGCTCTACCGATGGCAATAAAGCCGCAATATTACTTTTATCCGTCTCATGTAAATATGTCGAAACATAATTATAGTCTGTTTATACACCAGTCTGATTAAATTCGACCTTGTTCCGAGGAATAACATTTGCAAAATAATGCATCTACTGGGATACGAACAGGTTCTGTAGATTCCTCGCCACAAGGTCTGAGAACATCCCGTATAGGCGTGTGTTCCGAAACAGTTTAGCGCAGCCAAAGCCCAGTCAAATAGCTGACCAATCACATCATAGTTTTTAAACAGTCGCTGTTTTGAAAGCATTCGGAACAGACAAAAGGATAGCTGTTTGGAGTTATCTGCCCCTAGCTTCTCGCACCGAAAGCTTTTGTTGGACGTCTTGTGACGGTTTGGCATGGAAACCTCCGAACGATATGAGTTCGTATCCCGGTGGATGCATTATTTTGCACATTTTTTCTGGGGAATACTGTCGGTTTTAATCAGACTGTTTATACACATGGTATTTCGGAAATGGTGTTATAACACCTTTGAGAGTTAGACTGGTTAATGATGAACTTCGACATTACATGAGCTTTATTCATTCATACAACGAACGTGGATTCTTTCATGCATTTTCATCATTTATACCATTTTTCAGATTCTATGTTCAATCGCACTCACAACAATCATTGATTTTACTGAATGATAAAAAGGTAAAGTTAATATCATTGGAATGACATTCATCCGGTATTCCGTTCCTTTAGTTGTTCTGAATTAAGTCTGTCTATTTGGCCTAACAAAAAAGTTTCTGATCTTTTTAGGCTGACAAAAATGATGCGATGACATTTTCGACATTTTTACATTGCTAGACTTTAACATATTTCCCGAAAGTAAACGATTATGATAATTATGCAGTTCCCCGGGTCTTCTTTGAAGTCACCAATCAGATTTGCGTTAATTCTTCCCACGTACCAAACCATAATGGTATACCTAGAAAACCTGGCAGAGCTTGGAAACAACTAACATTTCAGCACGTGGGTAAACTTGATATGCTACGGGCACACCAACTATCCCATACATCTTACCTTTCCTTGAGTTTCAGCTTGTCTGCGAGTTCCTGTGAGGTGACGGGGTTGGAGGCGTCCAAGAGGTACTGGACTATGCCTAGTTCCCGTGCCGTGGCCAGCGTGTTCATCACTACCCCTCCAGTCAGGTAGCCCATCATCATCCCGCCGTACTCCGCCATCTTGTCCTGCTAAATACAGTATGAAGAATATTTGTCGACAGGCCATTGTTATCATTCGGCCTCAAAGGTCACAGTTCACACATACATAGCCTATACGCTTTATGGTAGGTCATACATGGGTCAAGCGTCCATGGAGGATCGAGAGGAGGGGTGCAGGGTCGATGCACAGTAAATTTAATGAATCCCTCTTTTCAATATGTACGAGATTTGAAGTAAATTATGTTTAGTTCGACACCCTCATTCAGAAGACTTGAAGACAGGATATGTCAATTAATATGTTCTTCAATTATTATCATACCAATTCAGTATGTTGCAGAAGCTGGCGTCTGGCGTTTGGTAGTCTTACATTCAGACTCTGAAAAAAGTATTTATTCTGAAAATATCAGAATTGGATTAAATATTAAAAAGGAGACGTCGAGCAATGGTTAAAAGACGCTCATTTTCACCATACCGTATTTCCTCTAATAGGGACCGGGCCTCAAATAGGAGCGGGGCCTCTAATAGTAGCCGGGGGTTAAGGTACCTGAAGGTGAATAAGAGCCGGGCCTCCAATAAGCGCCGGGGGGTAAGAGCCCTTACATGTTAATAAGGGCCCGGGCCCCTATTAGAGGAAATACGTTATTTGTCTTTGGCGATTGGCGTTTAGCAGCTGACGTTTGGCGTTTGATCATTGTCTGTTTTTTCCTTAAAATTACGACTGTGTTATACATCATCAAGTCGAGGCAAGGAATCTGTGCATTTCAGCTTTCTATAGCTTTTTGTAATGGAGAAGAAGATGAAAATAGGTTTTTATGTCATGGCCTCTGTGACCGATATTTCATGGTAAAAAAAAGTCAAAAAAAAAGTTTACGCATGGACGGACGGACGCTGGAGGCCATGCGATGCTTTATACTTTACTCAGATGTGAGACAACAATTAAACCAACCAGTTGAGTATGATGATGCATGTAAGAGCTCTTTCATCGAAATATATATTCTATTGGTGTGCTTAATATTTTGAATTTGAATTGGATATCATTTCACATGGGTTTTATAGATAGACGTAATATCCCATCTCTGGCAGAAAGAACAGTATTCACACTGTCCTTTCGTCAATCAATTACTTGTATTGCTGCCAGTGATTAGCCAGATCTGGTTTCTAAGATGAAGTGGCACGACATCATTGAGAATGTTTATTATGTATAAGTTTTACCTGTTTCCTTAACCTGAACCTGTTTTACCTGAACGTCCATCAATCTACGTGCCTTCAAATCACGGATTAAAAGTGTCGTTTCTATCTAGGAAACATGCTTTATGAGACAGATGTTTACCTGGTGAGTCATTTTGAACTTGTGTGCATCACATGAAAGAAGTTCACGCTCTTTTAAAATTATTGTTTATTCTTTGAAAAATGGTATAATTCTATACCAATCAATACCGATGAATAATGTAAAGTCATAGGCTATGAAACTCGGTAATTTGTAGCGGCTCAGTTGTAGTCAATGACAAGCATAGTTTACTTAGCACTGGCATTGTGCTACAACCATGAATATATGTGTCGATATTTTATTTCCTTTTGTTGCCTATTTCTGCTGTAAATCCAAATAAAACTATGACTCATATTACTCTCGGAGAGTCTGCTGTGTTTAAAGTTGTAAAATTTCACCCGAGTCAAAATATTCATGCAGTTCATGCATGTAGTAAAGTCATAGGCTATGAAACATGGTATTTTGTCGCGTTTTAGTTGTAAATATTAGTTTGACTTAACACCGCGCTGTAAATTAAAAAAATATTGACTAGACCTGTAAATGATTCATATTCATCTTAGGAAGTTTGCTATGTTTAAAGTTGATGTTAAACATGTTGATATATCGTCCGATTAAAAATATTCATGCGCACCTAAACCGAAAGCAACTAACCTAGAAGGTAGTAGCTACGATAATTATCTCATTAGGGTTAGGGTCATGGAATCTTCGATTAAGAAACCTGAATCCTATTTTCCCATCAAGTGATGTTTTATCTTTTAGCAAGCTAATCATGTCATGTATTCTGTATTTCGGACGCTGTCGCGCGTTTTCTTACTGAAATAAAGTGATCTCACGAAAAGGTAAATAAGTGTTACCAATAGCTTAATAATACTTCTGAATGAAAAAGAGAGTTCTTAAACGAATGAACATGGTTCGGTTAAGCCATGAGAGGTAATTTCCCTCCGAGCGGCCATTTTAACGTGTTCACATTAAAATTACCGCAAATTTGAGAAAACAAAATATGCAAAAAAAAACTTGCTACAGCGCCTTTAATCATGGAATAAAATAAATTCCCTGCCTTAAAAGCCCAAGTTAACCTAAATAAATGTCTGTCGTGAATATTAACATCTATTACAATATTCCACTTTGCCTAAGGAAGCCATCGTGTTTGTAAAAAGGTTTGGTTTATCAATCATTTATGTGACATAAATAATGTAATTTTTGTTTTTGTTTTCTTTTTTTTCTCTTTCTTTTCAGCCTGCGTTAAATCTCTCTCATCCTTTGCTTTTTGTGAGGATAGAACGTAATTACGTTAAAGTGTTACAATGTTACTTAAACAAGAACCCGCAAATTTCTTCAGTTTTTCATTTAGCATAAACCGTATGTTTTATAATCGCTGGTTCAAATCCGTGTTTGAACTAAATAATCGATTATTCAAATATTGATTTATGAACAATGCTTATTTTCTCTTCAATTCAGCTTGAATATCCTTGAAACCTGTCGTTTTTTCTTGAATGAACTGATGTCGTTTTTTTTATGTATGTTGTATAAGGAAACAATCAAATTAATGTATGGGCGCATGTTGTGTTTGCAAGATTTATGCTTGCAATGTTTCCGAAAGAAATTAAAAGACGAAACATTTGCAGAAACATACAAATGGCCTTGTTTGAACAGCTTTCAGTGCAACAACATATATGCAAATCCCTGTGGAAATATTTGCCTTTCACCACAAAGTAAAAGACTAGTTCCAATACGTGTAAACACATTATTTTCTCAACCTATGTACTCCGGCGCAATACAATGTGTTTCATTGTATGTATCCAAACCATTTGACACTTTAACAAGTCTTTTTTGTTCAAAGAAGCTTACAACTAGAAAATTTTGTACTCGAATTGTCTCCTTTAGTGCTCTGAGTATGTGTTTCTGTGTAGATAGTTGGCGCTTTACAAATATTCACAGTATTATTATCATTATAATTGACCTTGGTAAGATCTGCACAGTGTATGGAGATGGTTACATACAGCTGTATGGACAGACAGGTACTGTTATTCCTTCAAGCTATACTGCACTGTAACGTGACTACAATAGAAAGGTTGCTTTACGGTTCAGTTGTGAAATACACCTGTAAAAATGTTACGAGTTTTTTTCTAGATTCTCCTGGTCTGGTCATATAAGACATAGGTATCAGCTGGAGGTGCACTCAATCAGATATACTGTTATTTTAAGGCGTTTTAAGATATGCTTATTTAATGTATGGTCTCGATATTTGCAGTTCAATAATATGTACTTTCACAAAATCAATAAGTCATTGTATCTACAATTAGTATGATGGTTCACATCAATTATGCAAACGTCATTTATTTTCCGACATCACAGACAACATTACGCTGAAACAATGGCTATCATCATCATCATCATCATGGTCATCATCATCATCATTTAGAAATTAGGTGCATATTACATCACTAAGACAGTGTGAGTATGTACATTGAAAAGAGAGTTAATTTACATTGAAAAGAGAGTTAATTTACTGACAGAGAAACACAATGTTAGGGCAAGTATGAAAGGAGTAGCAGTACATACTATTTGAAATAAAATTAGGTACACATAGTTCATATTGCATGGCGTGGTAGGCTAGCACAGATTTATTCACAAGGGTAAGTTAAGAGTGAGTCAGTGAATCAACAGTGATCAGGCGCTGGTAAGTTGACATGGCGGTCATTAGGAAGAGAGCTGAGTTGAGATGGAAGTCGAAAGCATCGTTTGGGTTGGTACATTTGTCATGGGAGTCAAGGGAAGACTATCGAGGTTGTAGTTCCAAAAGATTTGATGAATGGAAGTAAGAGGTCTACTACTGCTTATGATATGTGAAAGAAACTAAAGAAACTTACAAAGTCTTACTTTGTAATTGTCTAAAATAAGTTGCTAGTCTCTCGGAAGAATTTGCAAGAAGTTTCGTATTAAATTATGTGATTGTTTAGAAAAGCATTGAAGTAAAAATGATTACCAATGAAAACGCACTTTAAGGTGAACCTAATTTTGTAATTTCCCACATAGGTTCAATTAAAATCCAGTTTTAAAGTTCTTTTCACGTAGTAGCGGGATAGAGAAGGCAAACCCAGTAATTAAGAAGGTAAGCCTTTGTTAATTATGTTCAATGATTGCAATCAGCAGAGAATGCACAGGATCACTTGTAACTACGCAACAATTAATACAGATTTAAATTAGTATTGACCTTTTACCTTAACTTCAACATCAACTTCATTTATTTTCAAAAACCACCTTTGGTGGTATACGAGTACATATTCATAATCAATTATATACTATAAAATGTCAAAATGGCGCTGGGTTATAACAAGATATTTTCAAGTACAGTTATATACAGTACAGTGTTACCATTATATAGAAAATACATGTATTTGACACGGTGTCCAAGAGACGTGTGACTCAAGTTCTTGTTTTACAAATTCTTGATGATAAATATCAATACATATACCTGCATATATATATATATATGAGTCTGGTGAATATTTCAATAATAAAGGTAAGTTTAAGAAGAGTTATTACCTATCAAATCTTTCGTTTGATGTGTAAAGCAGCCATATTTATGAGATGACTTAAGTCAGAAGTCAGAAGCTAATGGTTAAAGCTACTCATTTTACAGGCTTAGAGTTAATGCAAACAGTAGGAAACAAACATTGTAAGTCTTGGTATCTTCATGATACAGGTTTCTTTCTGTCTCATTAATCATAGATGTATCTATCGAGTTTCAATAACATGATTCTGTGGGCTTAATAGTTACAAGTCTACTATACATCAACTTGTACACAATACATTTGCTTTGTGACTTGTAGGTTGAAGCTTTTTGTAGTATGTCTCGTGAGATGTCATTTTACTAAAGGAACGATTGTCTTGGCTTCTACATTTCATTCTTAAAATTACCTTTTCCCTACAATACAAATTTAAGGGGCCAAGTTCAGATAAGTGTAAGCAGTAGAACTGTGGTTAGCCTGGCTATTTTGAAGTCTAGTATTTCCACAGCCGTTCATCACTCCATCTACAGCGTGTCAGCAATGTTTACATTTACATTATATCACCACTGTTATATATACAGTCTAATTATTCGCCCCTTGACGATGTTATGCAAACATTTACTTCAGCTGGTGGAGTGTAGGAATATTATTATATTATATTGTATATTTGGAAATTAGGAATATGCCAATGTAATACTATTATTACGATAACGTTTTGTGAATGAAAATACTATAACTTTATAATATGTTTATTTCCCTTCCAATAGGCCGAGTATTGCCATGAAAGTTTCATGACGTGTCTTGGGTAAATGATAGCTTGCTGGCAATGTGTTATGGATAACCTCAGCATCATATTGCGTTAACTTTAACATAGTATTACGGCTGTAATGTTTCCAAAGGAAATCAAATTATCCACCCTTAGGTCCTGTTATGCACAACATTAACGTCCATGTGATATCGTGTAGGCGCTAAGCTCGTTTGATACTCTCATTGTCTTCCGAGTGCAAACAGTGGTATAAACAGTTTCTGTAGGAAGATATAACCGATATCCTCTTTGAACAAATTTAATGAAGCAAAAGTATTCTAAATAAAACTGTAACGAGAACTATTTGACATGTCAGAGAAAGATTCTATAACACTACCTTCAATTTGACATGTGAAGCCTAGCTTAGAGGCGCAGTAGCACGATTTTCTATCTGAAATAAGGTGCTCTCACAAAAATATAAATAAGTGTTATGGCTAAATAATATTCCTGAATCTACAAACAGCGTTGTACATGTTTCGGTATAAACATGCGAGTCCATTTCCCATCGAGCCTCCATTTTAATGTGATTCCAGTATGGCAACTATCGCCAGCATTGACTGTACCAACAGCTTACCACACGATCATTTCGCCTCGACAAAAATCGAGGTCGAACAATCGATAGTTAAGCTATTTTTACATTCAATACCCCTCTGATGGACGTAAATTGGCGCAGCTCATTAGGCTGAATGCATTAGAAATGCTTGCCATTCAATTTGTGAACAAATATAACATGGTTATATTTGGTTTAACACTACCTTCAATAATACAAATTCTTGAACATTTCCGGGCCTAGTATCATGCGGGATGCGAACTCACGCCCTCGTCAATCAGTACACATCTGTAAATGATGTCCTTTAATATATGAAAGTTAGAGTTTGCTAAGCTTTATATTTCATTATTACCAATTATCTATCCACACATATTACTATATCTGCGCTCATCTATTTACACATCTAGCAGGTGTTTGGGCTACTGATTGTAACTATCAAGTACCTACTTTCGTCACTGAATTGTTGGGAGCGAGAGATGAAAGGTAATGATCGATTTAGCCTGGGGCAGAGACGTGATAAAGACGAACAGGTTCTATCTGGTGAAGTAGATTGAATATGACATCACACGATTCAGTTAAATACAGATTAATGGAAACACGATAAAATGACTATTTACATTGAAACCTCATTCAAAATAACTTTAAAGTTTTAATTAAAATTGTACTTTGTACTTTCAAAAGTTTATATCTTGCCTCATTAAGTGAGTTTCAATTATTCATATGAGGTATGATAATCGAGGTGTATAATGTATAACCTACAGTGAAATACCTGAGTAGAATATTATGTCACAGGATCCATGTTAAGATAAAATCTTTATTCGAGATACAGTAGGTTGACGTGCCATTAAGGATTTACTTCACACGAGATTGTCTCTATTTTCATTCTATCTCTTTATGTGGTAAGCTTGAATACCGTATTGTATATTACTCAAATGTCTGAATCGTGTGATACGGATTGTGTAATCATGGAACTATTGACAAAATTGCATATTTTATCAAAGATTTTAGGAATAAGTTACACATTTTATGCATTATTTGATATGTAGATGAAATGTTTCACTAGATAAATATGTTTAATTAAATATACCCTTGCAAATTAGGGCAAATGAACAATGATGTTGACTTTCTCTCATGTCTCTTCTATACAATAACACAGGAACACACATAAAATTTAAATATTGAAACAAAGTATGACTTCGGGCAATTTTAAGTTAGTTATAAAAAACAAGAAGTTATTTTCTCCCTGCAGAACCATCTAAAATCCCTTGACACCCAAACTGTTAGGAACAAATCCTCCTCGCCAAATCCGGGCTTTAATGTGCGTTCTCCTTTCGTGCAGGTTTAGATTGTGTTCAGTGGATCGTTGGGAACAAGCTCTTTCTTGTGTGCATGTTGTCTCTGTGGACATGTAAAAGCATACATAGTGCTTTGTTCAGCTTAGAAACATAATACCATTGCAACGTGAAGAATGTGAGTGTTGTCACACTAAATCAACTCACTCATACAGTATGTATGTTCTATATCTGCTGATATCAGAGATAGTCTCGGAAGCACTTCTAATTGGGGCTCTAAATGATTCGGTGGTGTCACAATTTCAAGCACACCATTGTGAAGTGCATTGGTTCTTAATTCACATACCGTCGACATTGTTATATGTTCTTTAAGAATTTTGTCTTACGTTCATAAAAATAATTTTTCCTTCAATGTTGCAATGTAGATGGGCATTATTCATTTCTTTATTCACGCGCATGTAGACCGTAGGTTTATCATAAAAAAGTCAGCAACCTAGTTCATTGCTTATTAGCATTTTCAATTTCAACATCCATACACATGAGGCATAATATGATATTCCTTGGCTTGAGTATTGTGCCTGCCTACTATAATATTTAATTGATTAGGAAACTTAGCATGAGCAAAACAGATCTTCAAAATATCTATAGTTTTACATAAACATCAGCACTGAATATATGCTTATAAAGCGAATTTAAAAAATGTTCAGGAGCTTAAAGTTAATGATTCCTGCCACCGTAGACGTTGAAAGTTGGCAACACTAATAGCATCCGTAGTTATATATTATCAACTATTATTTTACTTCAAATCTTTGAAGGGCACTTAGAAGTAGAATACATAAGAAAACACAATGGTAAGCAATGTCTTTTTGTGACCTTACACGTTTCGTAATGTAGGGTTACTCCTTCGTCAGGTGGATTGATGAAGGAGTGAGCATACACGCCGATTGTGAAGAAAATGAGTTTAGTAACGTTTGTTGGTAGAACATTGTATTCTTATCCATCTTCATATATTGCATTTCTTATGTACAGAAGTAAACAAACAATCATATCTCCAAGATAATGTCCTCTGGCATGACGTTAGTGATGATTAGATGATTTATTCAATAGTTATTCATCAAATTTGCTATATTTAGGAGATAAATCCATTCTGTTTTATATTTTGGGGTTGCATGTTGTGCATTTTTTACCCCTAAATTTAATTTCAAACCGAGCTTGCGAGGTTTGAAATGTTAATTTAGGGGTAAAAAATGCACAACATACAACCCCAAAATATAAAACAGAATGGATTTATCTCCATTCTAACATGACTAATTAGGAAAATATTGAGGAACTCTTTCGTCTTGCGCCAAAGCGCTGTGCTTGGGTCAAACCAGTACAGACCGGTTTCACTCGCCCGCGATCCTTCGGTGCAGTTCACTTTTCAAAGAACGTGCTTCAATCAAAATATCAAAACAAACACTAAAACTTGTTTCAATGAAACTTATCTTTATTCAATTGATGATAATATCAATAGAAAACCCATGTTGGAAGTCATCAGACTCACAGAAGCGATTTTCAAGTAAATACATAGTCCGACCTATCTCCCCCACACCACGTCAAGGACCAATCCTATTCAAGGGGCGCTACTCTGAAAGTAGTTATTCACTACAAGCGAAGAGTTTGAAACTTGAAGAAAGCCTGACAAGAACGCTTTTTGTGTCATGGTTGAGGACATCGTGGAAGGATATGGGGTCATTTGGGATTGTGAACTGGAGGCAGTGGAAGAATTTTGCAAAATAGAGGAATAACGCCGCTTCTGTTCATTGGATGAATCGCTGTTGTATGAAGCGAGCGACTGTTGATTTCTGTGCCCCGTGATTTTCATGATTTCACGCGATTCTACGCCAGCATGTGACAACAGAGTGACAGTTGTGGCACGGACACAATGATTGGTATATATTTTATTCAGGTTACAATCGTTCGAGATGGTTTTCATCATTGTGTCCAGCGTGTTGTGGCCAAGAGGTTTGGTGTTAAACCAAATAGCATCAGATTCGGAAACCTGTTTTTTTGGCATTTGATAGAAAGCTGAATTTTGAGGGTTCAATTTGGAAAGATATTTTCGAAATGCGAGAATTGGACAGGAAACCTCGCCAGTGGCATAAATTCTGGAATTTGGGGCATTTTCCCTATCCTGGACCCCACCCGGGTGGTTTTTAGTGCTTTCAGTGTGAGTCATAGTTATATATTCTTCACCAGTGTCGTCCGATTTGACTACAAAGGAATCAGCGCGAAGGTGTCGCTGATTCTCACACCCCCGACGACCGAACCCAAGTGTCAAATCAAACCAGACTTTTTTTAGTAGCCCAGATGGCGTGTCAGTGACCTGTGATGAGCTTATTTTTTCAAGATCGGACTCTGAAATAGGGGAGTTGTGGGTAGGGTTATCTAAACCAAGTTGTTTAATTTTTTTAGCATGGCATTAAAAACATCGTTGGCCTTGAGGAATTCGATATCCCTCAAGATATTGATTTCCCTTTCAAAGGGTGGTTGGCGAATGTGGCGGTGGATGGCAGCCCTTATTCCGACGAATGAGGATTTGGAATATAATTTTCCGTCGGCCGTTCTCATCTCCGCATAGAAACGGCGAAGAATGCCATTAAGCTCAACTTTAGGGAGGCCTTCGAAATCGGGTGATTCTCGGTGGAATTCAAGCCATTCTGTGAACATATAAAAATGGATGTGGTTTTCAAATATTCGATGGAGTTTCAAACGGATTTACCTATTTGGAAATTCTGTATTTTAAGGTAGGACATTTTCATTTATTTATTATAATTAGGTCGTTATTAATTATGTTTTATGGATCTTATTGACTATTGTATTTATTCTGTATAATAATTCGCAAGCTCGGTTTAAAATTAAATTTAGGGGTATAAAATGCACAACATACAACCCCAAAATATAAAACAGAATGGATTTATCTCCTAATTTAAATGGATTAATGGTTTTCTATGTGAACATGGACATTATTATAATATTGTCTTGGCAGTTTCATACGTTTAAGCACTTTCACACCCCAAGTCGTTGTGTTGTCTGTCCCTTTGCTACGGGAGTCCAAAACTATGTTTTCAAGATCTTTTTCATTCACGGCCTTGAAGCGTTTAGATTGTGGTTCCTCTAATTTTCCATCATCTGAAATTAATATTTATTTAATTTTATAATTTGATGTAATTTACGATTACTGCATAATACAAACGCAGGGAAATAGTTGACAGATCTGGATTCTACACACACAAATAAACACAATTTTAGGTTTAAAAACATTGTAAAATACCCGAAAGGTTTTAATGTAATGACACAGTTTACATATCATTTCAAATAAAATTACTTTTGTAATTAATTCTTTACCTGAATCGTTTTTCACCATTTGCGAAGAATTTACGCCGGGTAAATTCCGAAGCGTCTCTTTGTTTTCCTCTGAAATAATCAAATATTTTATTTGTAAATTTAGTTCATTTCTTGGATTTATATATCCTAATTATCTGATTTCCTAGGTACATTTACTTGATAAACTGATTAAACATATGATATAACTAACTCGCCGTTTATTTCTTTTGAAATGAATAGACAATCAGTACAAATGCGTAGCGGTGATCAGCTGGTGATAACATTAGCGAGATCTTTTAGTAGCAATACCGAGTTCACCACATTTTAATTAGATATCTACTAAAATTACCTTTCACATCTTCCAAAGCAAGAAGTTCTTCATCGAACCAGGAGGCATCAATGTCGTCAAAATTTGAATTTTCCAGAATATCAGAAAATCGCCGATGTAGATATCCATTTTGCCGTCGTCTGCTAATTGCCTTAATTGGATGTAAACAAAAAGTTCACCGAGTGCTTTTTTGTATACGTCCGCGGAGCAATGTGAATCGGTCGCAAATATTTAGAGGTGATTATCGGTAAAATAATTACTCCAAAATTGATACGAGAAACCAATCAGAAAGCAGTATTTTCATTCTAAATATAGTGTCATGTTAGAATTTATATTTATATTATATTTTAGTTTATACAATATATAGTAACGTGAGAGGATAAAACATCTCATTTCACGACCTGATAAGCTGCATCCATAGAAAACAGTTATCCGGTTATCCATATTCGAAGAAAATGGTACAGCGATTATTTTGTGGAAGTCTTCAGTGAACGATATTTAAAACTGTACTCGGGGTGTTTAGGTATCGCTACATCAGTCATATCACTAGGACTACCCTTTGAGCGCCCATTTTAACTTTAAATGTCCGCTCTATGGGAAATGGACTTGCATGGCTTAAGGAACCATGTGCATTCGTTTTACAACTTTGTTTAATGATTCAGGAGTAGTATTAGCTATTGGTAACATTTATTTACCTTTTCATGAGAGCACTTTATTTCAGTACAGCACCATTAAATCAGGATTTGTGTCATTCTTCAACTCAATGGCTGGTTCATATAACACAAGTCTTTGAGCTGCTTGTTTTATATCCTCCTTGTTAAAGAGATGGATGGAGGAAACTAACTAGAATCAATAAGGAAGTATATAATGCCCTGATAATTCACAGACGCACCTGGACTCTCGAGATTTGTCTTTGTGAGTATTACTGTATTCCAGTCACGGCTCCCGCTGATTATGAGTCTGTAGTTAGAGTGACTGATATTTTATTATCACCTTCTCTGGCATTACACACTTGGTACAGACTTGAAATTGGAAACAGAACAGACGAATGTAACCCCTGGGAAATAAACATACTGTGAATTGTAATTAACTGATTTCTGAGGAAAATAACACGAGAAGGGCAATACATTGCACAATACATTATTGTTTTAAATCTCAATCTAAAAATTCCTATAGATATGTCTGTCTAAGTATTGAGAGATGACCCATGTGTCAAATCCTACTAAAAGGTATGGCCTCAATATTTGCAGTTCAATAATATGTACTGTCACAAAATCAATACCTCATTGTAACTACACTTAGTATGATGGTTCACTTCAGTATTGCAAACGTCATTCGCGCTGAAACAATGGTCACTAGGTAAAAGAGATGTGGCCACATGGGCACATTTTAAAAAATATAACATTGTTTAGGATTCACCTTATGGCTAATAATTTGAAGTCATATTCTATAGATATATTTTACATACATGGGTAAAAATTGCCGATGTTAAACTCGCATCAATCATAGAAAGTTACATAAGCGACTTAAGGATATTTGCTCCTCAAATTTATAGTATTAAACTTTTTCTCTAACTTATATTTTTTAAAAGATCAAAGTATATGATTGTAAAATCAGCATTAAAAAATAGGGGGTAGTGTGGGTTTTTTCGAAAATTGACGCCTGTAAGATTGTGTACAATTTTAAAATGGGAGTCAAATTTAGGCCATTTATGCTGTTTAAGCACTTTTAAGAGGTTCTAAAGGTACATTTTCTTTATTTCATTTGTTTGTTAAAATGATGATGTACAATATGATGTAAATAAAAATGACAAAAAAAAACTTTACTTCATCATATTTCATTTTGAAGTTCAACAGGAAGGAGCGAACATCCTTAAGCAGCCTACGAAGTCCTACTTTGTGACTAATAGTCTAAAATAAGTTGCTGGTCTCTCGGAGATGTTTTCCAAAAGTTTTGTATTAACATTATGTGATTGTATAGAAAAGGATTGAAGTACAATTGAATACTTATGAAAACAATAGACTAATTTGAACCTAATTTGGTAACTTCCATACATAAGTTCATTTAAAAACCACTTTTAAAGTTGTTTTCACGGACCAGTGGGATAGAGAAGGTAAAGCCAGCAATTAGGAAAGTAACCCTTTCAACAGAGTGCGCAGGGCCACATATGCATGTAACTACGGAACAGGCAATACAGAATAAATGTTGATATTATTATATAGAAAATACATGTATTTGACACGGTGTCCAAGAGGCGAGAGACGTGCGACACAAGTTCTTTGAGTGCGTAAATGGTTCCGATGATTATAGGTTTGATAGATGTTAAGTGTGAACATATATAATACATAGTATAAAAATAGGAGTCAGATGAATATTTCAATATTACAGGTTAGTTTACAAATACTTTTTACCAATCAAATATTTCGTTTAATGTGTAAAGCAGCCATATTCATAAGTCAGAAGCTAATGGTTAAACCTGCCCATTTGCAGGCTTAGAGTTCAATTCAGATATATAGTAGGAAAAGAACATTGTAAGTCTTGATGTTCAATCTAATTTTCATGATACAGGTTTCTTTCTGTCTCATTAAAAATAGATGTATCTATCGAGCTTCAATTAACATGATTCTGTGGACTCACTAGTCACAGTTCTGTTATACATCAAAACACGATAAAATGGTTTTGTTATATGTAGGGTGATCACTCCATCTACAGGGTGTCACCAATGTTTACATTTACATTATATCACCACAAACACGAAGGTATTTTGCTCGACTTGTACAAGGTCTTGATAAAAGCTCATCTTCAGTATCTACCATTGGAAACCTGGGGTTATGGTCGCTTATAGGTTATATCGATAAATGTAAGCTTCTATTTCTTGGTCGACTATGTAACACTGTGTGTAACAACTTTGCAAAGCATATATTTTGTGCTGCTATCACAGCTACAGTTAAATCCAATAATATATGTGATGATCTTTTATCAACATCTAAAAAGTATAATCTAAATGCACCTGTTAACAAATATATTGCGCAAGGCACATTTCCTCCGAAATATGTATGGAGAAAAATTGTAAATACTACTTTACATAGTTGAAGAAAACTTCATATCGTTCAAATATGTCAGTTTATGCATCAATTCATACGAGACTCTCTTATCATATTCTATGGCAACTAGCATATCAATACTCAAATTATAAATCTCCCTTGCAACTTTGTGTCAAAATATTATCAAGAGGTAAAATATCAAGAGAGTGTACACTTTGTAATAAACAAACGTTTGACTACGATTTGCATGTACTTCTCCACTGTGAAACTCTATTACACCAACGAAATACTTTCTTTGCATATCTAATTGACAAACTGGATGTTGAAACCTATGTAATGTTCGAAATGCAAGATGAACAAGATATGTTATCATTTCTGTTTGGAGCAGAAACTAACTTTTATCACACAATTGATTCAATATTATGGGAAAATATTTTGTTACGCTTTTCACTGTACGTATATGAACTTAAACCTCACTTTGTAAACTGCTACAATGCATAATACACTTGATGTCCATTATTACTTTATATAAATCTGTAAATATGAAAAAAGTTTATATCCATGCCTATTGTGTAATATAATGTAATGTATGTTCATATGTAATCTTCGGTTAATACTTGAGGAAATAAAGACTCTCTCTCTCATTATATTACCACTGTTATAGATACGAAGATAGTCTAATTATTTGCCCCTTGCCGATGTTATGCAAACATGTACTTCAGGGAGTGGAGTGTAGGAATATTATTATATTATATTGTATATGGTAGAGGTATTTGGGAATTAGGAATATGCCAATGTAATACCATTATTACGATAACGTTGTAAATGAAAATACTATAATTTTATAATATGTTTATTTCCCTTCCAATAGGCCGAGTATTGCCATGAAAGTTTCATGATGCGTCTTGGGTAAATGATAACTTGCTGGCAATGTGTTATGGATTACCTCAGCATGATGTTGCATTAAGATTAACACCATATTACGGCTGTGATGTTTCCAAAGGATATCAAATTATCCACCCTTTGGTCCTGTTATGCAAAACATTAACGTCCATGTGATATCGTCTAGGTGCAAAGCTCGTTTGTTACTCTCGTTGTTTACCGAGTGCAAACAGTTTCTGTAGGAGGATATAACCGACATCTTCTTTGAACAAATTTAATGAAGCAAGATTATTCTAAATAAAACTGTAACGAGAACTATTTGACATGTCAGAGAAAGATTCTATAACACTACCTTCAATAGTACATATTCTTGTACTTTTCGGGCCGAGTCATATTCGGAATTCCAACCCACACGCTCAGAGTAAGGCAACTATCTAAGGAACGACCATTTCGCCTCGATAAAAATCGAGGTCCAACAATGGATATTTAAGCTAATTTTACATGATCAATACCCCTCTGATAGAAGTAAATTGGCGCAACTCCCGAGGCTGAATGCATTAGAAATGCTTGCCATTCAATTTGTGAACAAATATCACATGGTTATATTTGGGATAACACTACCTTCAATAGTACAAATTCTTACACTTATCGAGGTCCAACAATTAATAGTTAAGCTAATTTTACATTAGATAGACGTAAATTGGCACAGCTCCCTAAGCTATATATTTCATTATTTACACTTATCTATCCACACATATTACTTTATATGGTTATATCTGCGTTCATCTATTTACACTCCCCATAGCAGGTGTTTGGGCTACTGATTGTAACTATCAAGTACCTATTGTCGTCACTGAATTGTTTAGAGCGAGAGTTGAAAGGCAATGATCGATTTAGCCTGGAGCAGAGACGTGATAAAGACGAACATGTTTTATCTGGTGAAGTAGATTGAATATGACATCACAGGATTCAGTTAAATACAGTTTAATGGAAACACAATAAAATTACTATATACATTGAAACCTCATTCAAAAGAACTTTAAAGTTTGAATTAAATCTTTTAGTAATAGGATATCTTTGTTTCTGCGCACTATCAGTTTGAAGTTGTTGCGTCCATCAAAATTGTGTGACAAGCCTATTAACCATTCCAATCATTGTTTTGTGACTTAGGAATGCAATTGTATTATATATATGTGAATCATTCTTTGTTGTTTATGATAATATTTTGATTTTGTGCACACAATAGGTTGGCGACTTGATGTTTTATGGCTGAATTAGTTTTAGGAAACATTTGTCTGCGAAATAAAATACAACAGTAAATAATTTAACATTTTTAAAATATGTTGGTAGCTTTCCTCTGTAAGTGACTTTCAATTATCGATATGAGGTATGGTAATTGAGGTTTATAATGTATAACCTAGAGTGAAATACCCGGGTAGAATAGTATAGTATGAATATCAATGTTATGATAACATCTATATTCGAGATACAGTAGGTTGACGTGCCATTAAGGATTAAGTTCACACGAGATTGTCACTATTTTCATACTATCTCTATATGTTGTAAGACTCAATACCTTATTGTGTCTTGTCTATTACACAAATGTCTGAATAAAATTAGACGGATAATGTAATCAATGAACTAACGACACAAATGCTTATTTTATAGAAGATTGTGGGAATGAGGTACACATCTTTGCATTATTTGATATTTAGATAACATGTTTCACTAGATAAATGTGTTGAATTAAATATACCCTTTTCATGGTAGGACATAAAGAACATTTGTATTCACTTCATCTCATGTCTCTTCTATACAATAACACAGAAACACACATAACATTTAAATATTGAATCAAAGTATGACTTCGGGCAATTTTAAGTTAGTTATAAAAGCCTTTGTATCAACAACAAGAAGTTATTCTCTCCCTGCAGAACCTTCTATATCAAGTAAATCCCTTGACACCCAAACTGTTAGGAACAAATCCTCCTCGCCATAGCCGGGCTTTAATGAGCGATCTCCTTTCGTGCAATTTTAGATTGATCAGTGGATCGTCGGGAACAAGCTCTTTCTTATGTGCATGTTGGTCTCTGTGGACATGATACAAGCATACATAGTGCTTTGTTCAGTTTAGAAACATAATCCCAATGCAACATGAAGAATGCGAAATGTTGCCACACTAAACCACTTCACTCATAGGGCCTTTATTTTTATATCAGCTGGAGATAGTTTCAGAAGCACTTCTTAGTGGGGTTCTCAAATGATTCACCAGTGTCAAAATCTCAAGCACACAGCAAATAGTGCATTCTTGTCAATTCAAATACCACGGACATTGTTATTTGTTCTTAAGAATTCTGTCTTACGTTCAAAATAATAATTTTTCCTTAAATGTTGCAATGTAGATCAGCATTATTCAGTTCTTTATTCACGTGTATGTAGGCCGACGGTACATAATACAGTTGATAAAAAATAGTCAATAACCTAGTTCGTTGCTTATTAGCATTTTCAATGTCAACATCCGTACACATGAGACATTATCTAAGATTCCTTGCTTAATTGTTGTATCTACCTGTTTCAGTATATAATTGATGTGAGCTACAACGGAACTGAGCAAGAGTAATACAGGGTTTTAAAATATCTATAGTGTTTTAATAAATCTCTCCACGGAATATACGTGCATACCGTGAATATGAATAAGTTTTAGAGCTTAAAGGCGCTGTAGCAGGCCGTACTTACTGAAATAAAGTGCCCTTAAAATAGGTGAATAAGTGTAACCAATGGTAAAATAGTATTCCCGAATCAATAAAAGAGTTAAAACGAATACATGGTTCGCTTAACACATGCGGGTCCATTTCCCATTGAGCAGACTTTTTAAAATTACATAGTAGGACTCCTGATTGTAAAGGCAATAATGGATTTAGCCTGGAGCAGAGACATGATGAAAATCAACAGGTTATATCTGGTACATGGAATATCATTCACACTGTAAAATACAGTAAATACAGAAAAATTACTGTTTACATTTTAACCTTTTTTTATCGTTTTTAAAGAAAAACTAATTAACTAATTAATTGTTAGTTTTAATAGTGCCGATTAACTATAAAACATGTCCATGCTTTGAATATCTCGATTTTATAAATTGCTGTATATGTTGGTGAATTATATATATTATATATGAATATATATAATTGCTCTGTTGTAATTAATGTATAAAACAAAGAAATAAGAAAACACTGACTTATTACTATTAGGAAACATATACTTTTAGAGAGAACATCTTATTAACGTTATACTTTCAGCTTACAGGTTAGGTAAATGGTTAGGGAGTTAATGTTTTGTTGCTTAATTAGCTTCAAGATACATTTGTCTCCAAAGAAATATCCGGTTGAACATTTTTTATAAAATGTTGGCAGTTTGTTAACCGGGTTTCAATTATTTATATGAGGTATGGTTATTGAAATGTATAATGTATGACCTTGAGTAAAATGCTTGAGTATGTCACATGTTAAGATTGATAAAAATATATATTTGAGATACAGTCCATTGACATGCCGTTAAGAATTAACTTCACACGACGTTGTTACTATGTTAATACCATTTTTATTTGTGGTAATATGGAAAACCGTATTTTGTTCTGTGTACTGCACATATGTCTGCATTGTTTGAAATATTGACATTATGATCGCTTATTTTAGGGAAGATTTTGGTATTGAGTAACACATTTATACATTATTTGATGTTAAGATAACAGTTTGAAATAAATGTTGTTACATGTTTCACATGTTTGAACTTAATAAACACTTTGAAGGTTGGCAAGAAATTATATGTATGTTTACTTAAAAAAAGAGACAGAGGAACACACCTACAGTTAAGCAAGAAACAAAGTAACCCCTTTCTAAAAATTTCCAGAAAGTTTCTAGTGCGTATCTAGAAAGTTTCTGGTTGATATATTCTGAAACTGCTTGTTGACTTTAACACACATTTTTAAAATCAACTTTATAGCTTTATTAGTAAAGCGGATATTTGATGTTGAAATTTTCCTACTCTACCATGCTTCCTCATTATAACGCTCCGTGTCTGCCTCCTGTCATGCATGGCTGACACGTTAATTTAACTTATGAGCACTGAAGGAATAAGTTGATTAGGAACTATGCATTTACTTATACATGTATGTCGTTAATTCATTTACACCATTGTGCATTTATCATACTTTCTCTTCCCATGGCATATGCTCTATTATATTGTTTCCTTGATGTGAACATCAATTCACTTGTTCAACAATAAAGTCCGATAAATTACAAGGGCATTCAACTGCGTATAGAAGATATGATTTAAACTTCCATTGCATTAGAAGTCGATTACTTTACGATATGTTGTACATTTAAGTGAATGCAATAGTGGGGATGAAGACAAAGTGGTTACATAATATTGTGTCCATGAATAGAATAATTGATTGGCTTGGTATATAGAATATATGACCCTTTTGGTAATATTATCGAAAAATATCGAATACAGACTTTGTTATGTTTGCTGTTACGACATATACGATTCCAATATTAATTCAAATACTAAATTGTTTCTATTGTATTCTTTTCAATTGCTGGATATAAGATGTATGTCAAAATTGCAGTACGCCAGACAGCTGTCTTCACAAACAATATATATTTACATGGATATAGTTCTCTTTTGTTACATGTAATTATATACAGGACTTAAATTTTCCAAAAGATTGTATATGAATGTATAGTGAATTCCTATATTGAAGTGTACTGTCAATAACGTATGTCTATTTAAATATCGGTTAAAATACTAATATTTGTCCCAACTTATAAGTTCATAATAATCTGTGTCAACTGCAACATGCTTAAATTGCAATGTCCTTTTAGATAATTAGATTGTTAAATAAATAGAAACAATTAAAGTTGTCTTTATATTTTAATCTCGTATCAATTTGTATTTGTTGGTATTGAGTATATGTTAACAATTGGTTATACTAGATATTGGAGACAAGCTGTGTGCGCAGGTAAGAAACCATTACTATTACAAAATGTATTTCTGCCCCGTGGATATCATCTTTGTGAAGGTTTTGTAAGATAAAAATCAATGTCCGGTGGCTATAATTCATTATATCTTTAAAATATTAAACTTAAAACAAAATGTAGTAAAACATTGACTTTATCTTCAACTAAGTCCGTGCATTTGGAAAGACGTTCAAGTGGACTACATTAGATAAAAAAATGAATGTTACTGAGATGCTGTTATCAAAACATATTGTTTTCGTACTTTTATAAATTTTAAAAATCAATTTCAATATAAAAGAAGGAGAACGAGTTCTATGGATATACAACTTCTTTATTGCAGAAGTGCGACCTTTCGATGTAGATTCTAACACCGTTATCAAGCTACATCGAAACGTCGCACTCCTGCAATAAAAAAAGTTGTATGTCCATAGAACTCGTTCTCCTTCATCTAACCAACTTCTAAATGAAAGAAGTTCAATATATATGTTCAAGAATCACTGGATAGAAAATGAGAAGCCTTACGTTTTAAATGACTGTTATATCAATTCCGCTATAGCAATAACTACTACAACTACTGTGAAATGCATTTTCGATAATTTATATATTAAAGATAAGATTAAATTTTAACATCCAGTCACCAATTTTGAATTATCCAAACACGATTTATGTCATCAATTCGAACTCTTGAAATTAGTCTCCAATTCCAAGATCTTGAGATGACACTGTTAGATTATTGACAGAAGGGGTGCATGCAAAATCTACATTAAACATGTTCTTAATCTTTTGATTTGTTTACATTTTCGGCTACTCTCTCAATACGATACACTGTTTTATCCCCTTGGAAATATCTTGAGTTAAGTCAATTTTAAATAGGCGTTTTCACAATATACTCTCTGGTTTGCATTCAAATGAAATCAACAATAAATATACCACTTTCTCAGATTCTTTCGCGTTTATCATTGAAGTCAGTGAACCGTATCTCTTGAATATTCCAGTGACCACTTGAGTATATCTCTGAGTCAACTACACACGTGTAAATTTATTCAGATTGAATTAACAGTATTGGCGACAATACACATCCGTACCTATTTTAGAGAGAGAGAGAGAGAGAGAGAGAGAGAGAGAGAGAGAGAGAGAGAGAGAGAGAGAGAGAGAGAGAGAGAGAGAGAGAGAGAGAGAGAGAGAGAGAGAGAGAGAGAGAGAGAGAGAGGAGGGAGGGAGGGAGGGAGGGAGGGAGGGAGGGAGGGAGGGAGGGAGGGAGGGAGGGAGGGAGGGAGGGAGGGAGGGAGGGAGGGAGGGAGGGAGGGAGAGAGAGAGAGAGAGAGAGAGAGAGAGAGAGAGAGAGAGAGAGAGAGAGAGAGAGAGAGAGAGAGAGAGAGAGAGAGAGAGAGAGAGAGAGAGAGAGAGAGAGAGAGAGAGAGAGAGAGACACACACACACACAGACAGAGACAGAGAGACAGAGACAGACAGACAGACATATGAGATAAACGTGGTATTTGTCACGAAATGAAAGATATTCTTATATCATATTATATTATTTATTATATCAATATGTCTGTGTTTCATGTTGAAATTGACGGATTTAAACGGCAATGGTTTTAATGATATCAAATATTACAACTTAAATGTAGAGCTAATCAATAACTTGTTCTGTGTTTTCTATGTTGATTCACACAGAAACAAAATAATATTATTAGTTTATGATGTGTTTAAAATTCGATACGATTATCGACTGAGTGTTTACAATTCACAATCTGTTACTGTACATGACAATTGAAGTTTCATTACTGCCTTCCTAATGCCACATGTTATATAATAATTGTGAGTTAGATCTAAAAGAAGGTGAAGGTGTTAAAGTATTAACCCATCCCTAAAAATCTGATAGAAGAGGTATGTTGAAATACACAAACACTTACGTGAGGTTCGGTTAATTAGTTTATGGTTATGCCCGTCCCCTGTACAAATACGCGAATTCCCATGGCCACTGAAGGGTGACGCACGTTAAGTAAGACACAGCACATATCATCGAAGACCGTTATAAATCGTTGTATTGTCGCAATTTTGTAACTTCATTTGCCACAATCAATCCATGCTTGTTCTTGGAATATGTTTATATCGAATGAAATGTGATGTTTGTTCAATATTCCAGTATGCATATGATGCACATGACAAGTCTATCACTAGTTTATAACTTTCAAGACTATAGAATATATTTTGTTATTTTTTCGGTCTCATATGGAATGCACCACCATCAGCCTCGTTATTTCCGTGAGTTTGGACATATTTGAAACAATAACCCTTTGAAAGTTTGCAACCTTTTAGAAAAGCTTCACACGTTACACGTAGGAATTTAGTAAGATTTACCTTCATTCTATAAGGCTTTATTCTATTCTGTCCAATAACCACCGTACAAAATCCTTAGCCACAACGGTTCATAATATGTTATATATATTATAAGTAATAATATATAATAATGTATAACCAACTACAGTAATTTTACATGAATGAGCCTAGCTGTACATATATATTTCATACTGTCTCACTTGGTTATTGACATTATACTATGGTATTTCCTTTGAAAAGTGTGTTTATTCTTATGTATACTATGTTTTAAAATGCCTCATAAGTCAGTTTGTGTGTGACACTTATATAAAATAATCTTCATCTTTGTGGAAATGGGGTTTTAATGACATTGTCACAGACGTCTACACAGTCACCTATAAGTGTGGATACTTATCAATACGAAACATATTTAATGAAATAAATAGTATGCATAACTTTTTCAAATTTGCTTATATTTCATATTCGTGAGCTCACCATTGTTCCAAAGTGTTATCTATTTATACGCTGATTTTCATACTATACTGCAGTGAACACGAAACTTGTGACCTTTCATGTTTGTTATAATTAAAGAACTATAAGATTAGATTGACGATATCAAAACCAAAGAATTTAAACTTCAGTGTTTAATTACGCTGTATCATGAAGTTAAAGACGCTCCACGACTATGCTTTCAATACCCGGCCTGCTAATCACGCCTGTGCAGGTATCATCAATACCTGAGTATGACGAGTGGTTCCCAATGACCGGAAACAGTCTAGTCGTGTACAGCAGCCCCGGTGATTTAATTTCTTGTATACGTCTATGTATATATACAATTGATTGCGACACTGATGTACACACGCGTGTCTCTTATGTATCTCTTTTGCGGCGTCTGCGATTGTGTTTTATCAGCTCATGCAAAAGACCATCAACACCCAGTTCATATACATTCGAATAATTGACAACCGTGTGAACGAACGTGCATTTCTCAAGCTTATTGTTGATGTTCCGCTCTACTGATCTAGAGGTTTGAGGACACAGTTTCCGATGGCCTCCCCAAAGTTGAAAACAATTTAAAGGGTATAATAAATGAGAATGGAAATGGATTGCAAAATGTTCATTTTGTACTTTAGTATTTTAGGTTTTTTAAAAATCTTTTGGGTGTTTAGTATAGTTTTCAATACCCCTTCAAACATGTTACGGAATAGTACTAAATGTACATTTCTAACGTTTTATTTGTCGAATTATTCTTGAGAACCGCCACAAATACAATATTACTGCCTTGGTTAAGTGTATAGGTTCATGGTTGGATATTTATATCAAAATCATTTCTTAAATACCCATAAACAACTGAATTCTACTCATTAAACGGATCCAATACCTGCTGGGTTTTATTATAAAAGAACAATTTAATATGAGCAAATGAATGCAAATGACCCTAGGTCTACTCATTAAGATAACTTTAACCGGAGCCCCCTGTCATGTCAAATACAATTTGTGGATGTATTTTTTTGTTGGGGATTTACGTCCGTTCATCTAGAGTTAGTTATGGTTGGGATATAATGAGAGATGCCAAATACTTATAACATGTGATATACTTTATCAATGTATAGTATTTTAGTCGAACAAACGAATTCCCACTCAGTGATAAGAATTTTTACTTTTCTAACCTGACAGGATTAATAACGACTGCACCTTATGTAGACTCATTATTTATATATTCATATATATATATCCGTTATGTATGGCCTGAAGAGGCTGTGTAGCTGAAAGCGCTCGCCATTAAAATGGATGATTTCTACTTCTAAATCCATTATTTTTTCCATATATATATATATATATATATATATATATATATATATATATATATATATTCACTAAATTAAAAAAACACATGCAGTTGTAGAATATTTACAGAGTAACAGATAACGAATACATAACTTCACTTCCCATTGTTATTGTTTTTGAATAATGTTTACTTATCTTTATCAAGTTTTCAAATATAAAGTCATACAGATGATACCCTAAGTAATATTTTCATCTGGATTGAGCAAAAAGCGCATGCAGTATTAATAATACATAAGTGTAAACAGGAATGTTGGATGATTGATGGACATTTAGAAATTGTGATTTTAAGTTCAAATTCAAATGTTAAAAATTCTCTCCATCGGCGTTAAATGAGATAATCAAGATATCAGCTTATTGAAGAGATAAAAATATTTCCCCAAATACATAAATTAATGCCTGACAGAACACCCTCTTTCAAATATACATATATATTTCCTTCTTTCAATCGGCTTGTATGCTTCATGATGTAATCGTGCCATTGAATGAATGACACAACGGCGGGTCCCCAGCAAACCACGTTTGAGTTGCTGAACAGGTGTCCTCAATACCTGGGATGACAGGAAACTGTCTGGTCATATACACCAGCCATTTATGAGAGATATACACGTATACATGAAATACATTGCAACATTGCTGTTCATGCGCGTGTCTCGTAAAACTCCTTGGCAGCCTCTGTGTAACCTTATCGGTAATCACCCACCTTACAGACAGGCAGCTGACAGACGCCTTAAAATAACAACATTTACGGTTCAGCTGAGTTACTGTTTGTTACCTATTCATTGTAATAAACTAGTCCGAATAAAAGATAAAACAATGTATTTAAATATGAGTATTTATTTAAATAACATTGAAAAATCACCTTTCAATGTATGTTTAGCAGCACATTTCACATAAATATATTTTGATATATTTCACATTTCACCTATCCTGACAACTGAACACTGAATTCTTGAAAATTGAACTTGGAAATTGAACTTCGTATCTTAAAATTCAACTTGGTATGTTGAAATTTCCACTTAATATTTTGAAAAATCATCTCGATATCTTGAAAACTCAAGATATTATCTCGAATGTTTACAATGTCAATGATGCAAAATTGTAATTTTAAAGTTTAACAGTTGAATTAAAAACATTAAAAAGTATAATAACAATTTGTTATCGTTGTGTATTAAAGTTTCAAAGGTGTAGTTACAAGTGAAATATTGAACTGTCTTGATTTTTGACGATACAATATTGAATGTTTAAGATACTAAATGTTGAATATTCAGCGAAATTAAGTTGAATATTTGAATATTCAACAAAACAAAGTTGGATATTCAACAACATTAAGTGTAATTTTCAAAATAGTTCATTGCCGGTGCATTAGATAAAGGTAAAGAAATTAGCGCAGTATTTTGCGATGTTAGTAAAGCTTTTGATAAAGTTTGGCACAAAGGTATTATATACAAACTAAAGACATATGGTATAAACGGTAATCTCATAAAGTGGTTTGAAAGTTATCTTGAGGATAGAATACAACGGGTTGTTATTAATGGTTGTCTTTACTGTTCGTTAACGAAGCCTACTCTACTCTGCTCTACTCTGACTGTGGACTGTTCCATTGTATCTGTAGGGGATGACCTAATTAACCTTCCACTAAATGTCTGTCAGATGGCATGTCGGTCAGCTGCCTGTCTGTCAGACGGGAGATAACCAATGAACTGGTTGTCGGTGGTCAGCTCGTTAAAGAGATAAAACGGTTTTATCTCTTTAACGAGCTGACCACCGACAACCAGTTCATTAGTAACTGTCGTTTATGCAAGGTTAATTTAACGCTCTAATAATCTCTGGTTTACAGGACAAAAATCAAAATGTCCCCATTAAAGTTGAGAACAATTTCAAAGGTGAATAAAATAATTAAGTATGAAAATGTATGCGTGACTCAGTGTATCAGAACGTATATTTATATAACCTTGGATCTAAATACACACCTTACGTAGGCTCATTGCTGGTATCAATATTGTTAGGCTAGGAAAACGGGCAAACGGGTAATCGTAAAATGGTTCTTATTAAATGAGTGATGGACATTTAGAATTCGATGGGTTATACAACGTGTGATATGGATTGTAGTTTCATTATCACTTACAATACAAAGTTTCAAAGCTCATTCTTGCCCCTATGTCTGGACATTCATTATTCAACTCCTTCATTATTTAATCTCTAGAAATAAACACATACACATGTTAACTAATAAGCATATCTTATATCTTACTGAAAATCATTCAAGTAACACATTTATCAAAATGCGGCCAAGTAAATATATTTCTCGAATTCAGCTAAGCAGATAACATTAATCCCAGAGACTTCTTTAGTGCAATACGGATTATTAAAAAGATAGCCTTACCACAAACAACGCAGTGAGTGAGTGTTGTATACATTGTAAACGCCAAGAACATTGGTATGCAGGATTTAGTACTTACGTCCTTTTATACCTGATATTGATATAACATATCATTAGCTCATCTGGCCTGAAAGACCCGATGGGCTTATGGCATGGCATGGTTTCCGGCGTCCGTCCGTCCGTCCATCCGTCCGTCTGTAAACGTTTCACATTTTCATCTTCTTCTCCAGAACCAATTGGTCTAGGGAGCTGAAATTGGCTAATGGGGATTCTAAATTGTAGATTTCATGACCCCGTGACCTCAAATGGGGTCACAGGGGTCACAACCCCAAAAAACCTATTTTCATCTTTTTCTCCAGTTCCAAAAGGTCTAGAGAGCTGAAATTGTGTGTGCAGACTCCTTGGCTAATGGAGATACTAAATTGTAGACTTCTTGACCCCGTGACCTCAAATGGGTTCACAGGGGTCACAATCCCAAAAACCTTTTTTCATCTTCTTCTCCAGTTCCCGATGGGCTTATGGCATGGCATGGTGTCCGGCGTACGTCCGTCCGTCCATCCGACCGTCTGTAAACTTTTCGCATTTTCATCTTCTTCTACATAACCACTTGGTCTAGGGAGCTGAAATTGTGTGTGCAGACTTCTTGGCTAATGGGGATTCTAAATTGTAGATTTCATGACCCCGTGACCTCAAATGGAGTCACAGGGGTCACAATCCCAAAAACCTATTTTCATCTTCTTCTCCAGTTCCCAAAGGTTTAGAGAGCTGAAAAGTTGTGTGCAGACTCCTTGGCTAATAGGAATTCTAAATTGTAGATTTCATGACCCCCTGACCCCAATTAGGGTCACAAGGATCACAACCTTAAAAAAACAATTTTCATCTTCTTCTCTTAATTGTAGATTTTGTGATCCTGCGACCCCAAATATAGGTCACAGACGTAATGATTGAAAATCTATTCATCTTCTGATTTTATATGCTCTTTAAAGGGAGGTAGTTTAAAAGAAACAAAGGTAATGAATTAAATCTTCAAGTGTGTCTTTATTTGTAGGGGATTTTATCTCTGGCCTCAAAGATAAGTCAGACGGGTAAGGTCTCCATATAAAGTGCATTTAAAATGTGTTTAAAATGTGAATTAGTATATAAAGACTGATGTGCTACACATCCCATGGCTCTATTTTTTTAATATAGTGACGTGATGTGCATGAACCTACAACAAACACAGCCTATTATAATGTGTTTCTTATCAATAATGAGAGTATTTCACGTTTTGGTGACAAACTTTCTGAAGTTTAAAGTTTTATGTCATTCAGGTGTCACCATGATTTTACTCATGATTAAATGTACTAAAACAGTTGATGCAACACCGGGGTTTTACTGTTGCCCCTGGGGTTGATGAACAAAATATTTGATCATACGCAACTATTAGTCCCGCTGTGCACAGCCGTGTTCATACCAACTGTCAACTGGTGATACAGTTCAACGTCTATTTCTTGCATGTCTAATAACTTTTGTTCTGTTCGACGCATCTTCACACGTTAGGTATCATTATACAGACAACATGTACACGCCGTATAAGTTTGAGAATATAATTTTAAGTGTACATTTGGGACCATTGGTTTAAAGTTGCTTTTATAACAAATAGTGAATGTACAATTGACACTCATATATTCAATATCATAGATGTCAATGTTTTGCCTTTGGGGTCTAATATATTTCTTTATATATGAAGACCCTTATGTCCAGAATTAAAATGTGTAACTTCTTAAGTTTAGGTGGATTTCAACTTTAAAGAGAGAAAAACGAGTTTTAAAAGGGGATATTTGAGTTATATGCCCCTTTGACCTTGAAAAGCATTTCGGTTGTACACGGCACATGTATCGCTCGGTTGATTGCACAAGGACAGACATTGAGGGTGAGTGTAACTAGTAATTGTAAAGGAAATTGGAGTAGAGAGTTGTTTTGACGGTGTCATGTTCCAAGGATGATGGTCATGTCAAGTTGACATTGTCCCATTCATATTTTAGTGATTTAAACAAAATATGTCCAGATGTTACAGTGATTGATACACATTGCTATTTTCCCTATATGAATGATCATATACATATCGGTGTGAGTGTAACTAGTAATTGTAAAGGAAATTGGAGTAGAGATTTGTTTTGACGACGTCATGTTCCAAGGATGATGGTCATGTCAAGTTGACATTGTCCCGTTCATATTTTAGTGATTTAAACAAAATATGTCCAGATGTTACAGTTATTGATAAACATTGCTATTTTCCCTATATGAATGATCATATACATATCGGTGTGAGTGTAACTAGTAATTGTAAAGGAAATTGGAGTAGAGATTTGTTTTGACGGTGTCATGTTCCAAGGATGATGTTCATGTCAAGTTGACATTGTCCCGTTCATATATTAGTGATTTAAACAAAATATGTCCAAATGTTACAGTGTTACATCGCTAATTTCCCTGTATGAATGATCATATACATATCGCTCCCAGTGACGTGGACTGCATTTATACTTTATTACACATATACATTATAACAAAAAAATTCACATAACAGTTACAGAGTATGTTCGGTGAATGTTTTTTCTGAAGTATTGGGTCGTTTACTTTAGTCAATAAGAAACTAAATCAACAATATGTTAGTTAGTATTATGAAATAATTCACTGTTGCTATAAAGAATAGTTTTGAAATTGGTTTAAACATAAGCTGAGAGCTTATGTCAACGCTTCAATAAAAATTACAAATGTGATATAAAGGAAGCAAAGGTATGAATATGACGTTTTAATCCTTTTCTAATTTCCTAATAATTGCTGCATCGAGGCGATGTTTTGGAAAATACTGATGGCCGTTTCATCAAAAAACATGTACATGTTCTATTTCGATGTTCCTTTTATTAATATATCAAAATCAGACATGAGCTATGGTATTACATATTTTAAAATATTCTATAATAGATTGTTTGTTGACTAACATGTTTGGATGTCAAAGCAATGAAACTAGTAATTGTTTTGTAAAATGGCTCATGATATAGAATGAAGAATGTCAATGATCGTAAATTTGTCACAATGTATTCATTGAAATGTGTACGGGATCAGTTTGAGTAGCCAGTCGATATCGCTGAGGTCTCACTTAAACCCACTTACATTGTCTACAATTATAATTCTTCTACACAAACACATACTTACTTTTATCGTCGCTGAATATCCTTCACTGGTTAACTCGCCAGCTTCAAAAGATCTCTGCACGGGCAGTACAGTTTGGAGCTTAAAACAGGGACTGGTGTAATTATACTACCCCTGAGCAGTTCAGCGGGGCGCGTTATAACGAGGAGTCCACGAAACTAAACATCAATTTCCTGCTATTCTAGTTGAGTGACATTGTTGAAATTTACAAATTATGGCAAAGTCAACATGTACATTTGTAGTTTCGGAATATGAAAGAAATATTTGAATATCTCATAAAAAATAAAAACTAGAAATTTCTAGAAATTTCTAGATACGCACTAGAAAGTTTCTAGAAACGTTCTAGAAAGTTTCTAGATACGCACTAGAAAGTTTCAGTCTATACGCACTAGAAACTTTCTAGATACGCACTAGAAACTTTCTAGATACGGGGTATGTTTATTTATTGGACACCTGTAAATTTTATGAAACAGGGACATGATAAATTGTAAAGGAAAACCTGAGAGCATTTGACCAGATCTTATGCAAATATTGTCCATTTATCTGTTCATTTAACAGTTTCGAATTTATTCAATATATAGTAAACTAAAATCAATTTCAAGTAATCAGTTCGTACTAATAATAGATGTGAAATATCGATGAGTGTCAACATTCAATAACGTATCAGGAGATCAAATCAACCAACCAAAAAACGTATTAGTTCGGTGTCGAACTAAACGTATGTTGTGGTCACTAATGTATTTTCATGAAACAAACTGGAGTTTGAATTCGAATATACGATCCTCTCGATGGACGCCCTGATTAAAGTTCAAATTGGTAACCGTCGATTCTTTGTGCATTGTCAGTCAATATTATTAAAAGATACTATGATGTTAACAGTGTGACTACATAGTTCATTTCTGCACTAGACGATGTACCATGTTTGCGAGTTACGTAGTTCGTGGTGAAAGTATTATTTGTCACTTAGAAGAAAATGACCCCCCAAAAAATATAGGCATCACGTATTATTTAGAATGAAATCCAACTCTCTATGCTGTTCAAGAATCACAGTATCACTATTATAAATGTCAAACAAGTAAAAAGCTACATTTGTCTAAGACATACATGACATTTAGATCGTGATCAACTACATATAACATTGTTATATTTGGGATCAAAATATCTGCAACAGTACAAATTCGAAACTATACCCCAAGAGTCAGGTACCAACCGCCAGCATTAACCTACAGCTTACCTGTGCCTTACTCTTAGGGTGTTGGATCGAATCCTACAAGAGACTCGTCCCGAACAAGTATTATAATTTGTATTGTTGCAGGTTATGTGATCCCAAATACAACACTGTTAGACTTGTGTTATTCCTCAACTCAATGTCTGGTTCATATATCACCAGTCTGTTGGTGGATTTGTCATAAGTCCTCATGTTGTGACAGAGATGGAATGTTGAAAATAAGTAGAGTCAATAAAGTAAGCATATAATGCCCTGTTAATTCACAGACGCACTGGACCCCCGAGTTTTGTCTCTGTGAGTACGAATTTAACCCCTTTGAAATACACATATTTTGACTTTTAATTAACTGTATAAGAAAAACACACGCCCATTTGAAGAATGGCAATGAATTTACACTTCTTGCATAATAAACTATTGTTGTAAATCTCAATCTAAAAATTCATTACAAAGAAGATGACTGTACTCAGATGTGAAACATAAAAGCAATATTGAATCTGATGATGCGCATAGAGAGCCCATTCATCGAATTATATATTCTGTAGGCGTACTTTATGTTTTGAATTTAAATTAGACATCATTCCACAGGGATAAAGATGAACGTAATGCCTCGTCTCTGGCAGAGAGAACACTGTCCCATCCTCAGTCAATTACTTGTATTGCTGCCAGTGATTAGCCACATGGTTTCTCAGATGAATTGGCAATACAAAGGAATCGTTGCGAATGTGGGGTACGGTGAGTTGGTGTTTAACGTCGCTTTCAAGAGTATTTCACTTATATCACGGCAGCTAGTATTATGGCAGGGAGAAAGCCCGCAACGCCATGTGGCACGTGGCTATGTATTGCGGTGAAACCTGCGAGCATCGGCTGGAACTAGCGAACCATGGGTGGTACTGCGATGAATTTCAGTGTAGCGTTGCACCCAAACCTTACTGCGTGTAGAACAGTTCTCTACTGCAGACAAAGTTACCGTGCTCCTGGCGGGATTCGAACCGGACCTCTTGATCCGAAGCAGAACGTGCTAACCCACTGCGCTATCTCGCCCCCTTTTCTCAGATGAAGTGGCATAACAAATTTTAGTATACATGTCTTACCAGTTTCCTTAACTTGAACCTGTTTTACCTGAACGTCCATCAATCTACATGGCTTCAAATCACGGAATTAAAATCTTGCTTCTTTCTAGGAAACATGCTTAATGAGACAGATGTTTATCTGATAAGTGACGTTGAAGTTGTGTGCATAACATGAATGAAGTTCACACTCTTTGATATTATTGTTTATTCTTGGAATAATGGTTTAAGTATATACCAATGAATACCGATGAGTAATGTAAACACATTACAGTGATATGTGGTATAAAGGTGAGGTGAGTTTGGGTTTAACGTCGCTTTCAAGAGTATTTCACTTATATCACGGCTGCTAGTATTATGACAGGGAGAAAGCCCACAACGCCATGTGGCTATGCATTGCGGTGAAACTTGTGAGCAACGGTTGGAACTAGCGAATCATGGGGGGTACTGCACTGACATGCAGTGTAGCATTGCACCCAAACCTTACTGGGTGTAGAACAGTTCTCTACTGCAGACAAAGTTGCCGTGCCCCTGGCGGGATTCAAACCACGGACCTCTTGATCCAAAGCCGAATATGCTAACCACTGCGCTCTCCGCCCCCGTATGTCGTATAAAATTTAGGCTGTGAAACATGGTAAGTTGTAGCGGTTTAGCTTGAAGTATAGTGAACAAAACAAAACAAACTTAGAGCAAACATTTGAATGTTTCCTTATAAAACATACATACATAAATAAGACATAAATCTAAAGCCACGGGTTTCAAGGATATAGATTTGTTTACAAGCTGATTGAAAAGAAAATAAGCAATGTTCTGACATCAATTCCGGAATAATTGATTATAAATTTCACACACGGATTTGAACCAGCTATTAGAAAACATACGGATACGTTTATGCAAAATGAAAAATTGAAGAAACATGGTTTATGTTACATAAATGATTGATAAACCAAACATGTTTACAAATACGATGGCTTCTTTAGGCAATGTGGAATTTTGTGATAGTTAATATTCCTAACAGGCATTCTTTTATTTTAACCTGGGCTTTCAAGGCAGGGATATAATATTATGCCATGATTAAAGGCTTATTGTTGACATTTTCCCGAAATACAGAATACATGACATGATTAGCTTGCTATAAACAACACTTGATGGGAAAATAGTAATCAGGTTCCACAATCGAACATTCCATGACTTGTTTTGACCTTTTACTTAATCATTATACAGACAATACATGTATTTGACGCGGTGTTCATATAAAGACGAGGGACTGGGAAATTATATTAATAATGCACGTCTTCAAATGTCTATATTAAATACTGAGATGTTAATTTTAAAATAAAAGTTAGTGTGTGTATTGGAAAATAACTGTTAAGTCAAACATCAATCTGCAAATGTCTTTTCCAATAGCCCGTCTCGAACCAGAAACCTCCATACTCCTGCACACCAAGCGCAGTGTTGATACCCCATTGCTATAGAGATAAAGCTGGTTGAGAGTGGTTCGTCAGTGATTCTTATACGTGATTTAAACCAATCGGGATATTTTACAGACGACTCCTTTTGTTGTTCAACTATTAATGAGAATAGATAAAAAAGATAAAAATTTAACCATAGGGTATTGTAAGCTTGATACAAAATACCAAAGGGTGTTTATGAGATTTAAAACCCTTACACTCGGGTTGCAGGTTTTAAACACCCTTTGTCATGTTATTTCATCCATGTAGTTCATGTTTACAAATGAGTTTTCAACTTTGAAGAATCCCGTTTTGATTGCGCAGTTTAAGAACATGTGATTTCACTTTGCATCACTTCCACTGATGAGTTGATTAGCAAGAACATGCCTGATACAGAAATGTTCAATTTCTATGTTTAAAATGGATTTGATTTAAGCTTGTAGAGGACATCTTAATCAAAAATGGTTTGTGTTTGTCAGTGGCTATCTTGATTAAATGGATTTCATTTGTTTGAAAATGCAACATCTTTGAGGTTACATCAGAGTTTCTTGAGTGCGTAAATTGTTCCGATGATAATAGGTTTGACAGCTGTTAAATGTGGAAATATATAATACATATACCTGCATTTATATGAGTCTGGTGAATATTTCAATAATATAGGTTAGTTTAAGAAGAGTTATTACCTATCAAATCTTTCGTTTGATGTGTAAAGCAGCCATATTTATGAGATGACCTCAGTCAGAACTCAGAAGCTAATGGTTAAAGCTACTCATTTTCAGGCTAAGAGTCAATGCAAACAGTAGGAAACAAACATTGTAAGTCTTGGTGTTCCATCTAATCTTCATGATACATGTTTCTCTCTGTCTCATTAATCATAGATGTATCTATCGAGTTTCAATAACAAGTTTCTATGGGCTTGATAGTTACAATTCTACAATACATCAACTTGTAAAGGATACATTTTTTTTGTGACTTGTAGGTTGAAGCTTTTTGTAGAATGTCTTGTGAGATGCCATTTTACTATAAGAACGATTGTCATGGCTTCAACATTTTATTCTTAGAATTACTTTTTCCGTACGATACAAGTATTGCTTTAGAATTTCAGGGGCCAGGTTTCAGATAAGTGTAAGCAGTATAAACAGTGGGATGTGGTAAGCCTAGCTATTTTGAAGTCCAGTATTTCCTTAGCCGTTCATCACTGCATCTACAGGGTGTCAGCAATGTTTACATTTACATTATATAACCACAGTTATACATCCCAATTAGTCGCCCCTTGACGATGTTATGCAAACATTTACTTCAGCTAGTAGAGTGTAGAAGTATTATTGTATAATGTTGTATATGGTAGAGGTATTTGCGAATTAGGAATATGCTAATGTAATACAATTATTACGATAACTTGTGAATGAAAATACTATAATTTTATAATATGTTTATTTCCCTTCCAATAGGCCGAGTATTGCCATGAAAGTTTCATGATGCATCTTGGGTAAATGATAAGTTGCTGGCAATGTGTTATGGATAACCTCAGCATGATGCTGCGTTAACATTAACATTATATAACGGCTGTGATGTTTCCAAAGGAAATCAAATTATCCAACCTTTGGTCCTGTTATGCAAAACATTAAAGTCCATGTGATATCGTGTAGGTGCTAAGCTCGTTTGATACTCTCATTGTTTACCGAGTGCAAACAGTGGTACAAACAGTTTCTGTAGGAGGATATAACCGACATCCTCTTTGGACAAATTTAATGAAGCAAGATCATTCTAAATAAACCTGTAACGAGAATTATTTGACATGTGAAGCCAAACTTTAAGACAATATATAATGATTTTCGTCCTGAAATAAAGTGCTCTCACAAAAATATAAAACAGTGTTATGGCTAAATAATATTCCTGAATCAACAAACAGAGTTGTACATGGTTCGGTTAAACCATGCGAGTCCATTTCCCATCGAGCCTCCAAGGTCGTTCAAGTCATCTGAGTGATGTAACGATACCACTGAAAGTAGAGTTTTGATTATGGCATCATGATGGCACATGTATGGTCAAGCATCTTGCTGTCTGAACTCTCAAATTCTCATGAGACCTACTGAAATAAAATGCTCTAGATGTTACCAATGGCTGAACAATACTCCTGAATCAATATGAAGAGTTCCAAAACATTATTTGGTTAAGCCATGCGAGTCCATTTCCCATCAAGCGGCCATTTTAATGTGCTCACAAATTGTGTATCTCAGTGTCAAGTATACTGTCAATTGAGTTTCCGGTTTAAATCTGAATAAAGTCAAAGAAAGATTCTATAACACTACCTTCAATAATACAAATTCTTGTACTTTTTCGGGCCGAGTACATTCGTGATTCCAACCCACACGCTCAAGGTAAGGCAACTATCGCCAGCATGGACTGTGCCAACAGCTTACCACACGACTATTTCTCCTCGACAAATCGAGGCCCAACAATTGATAGTTGAGCTAATTTTACATTCATGATCAATGACCGACTGATAGACGTAAATTGGCACAGCTCCCTAGGCTGATTGCATTATAAATATTTGCCATTTAGATAATGAACAAATATAACTTGGTTATATTTAAGATAACACTACCTTCAATAGTACAAATTATTACACTTATCGAGGTCCAACAATCAAAAGCTAATTTTACATTAAATACCCCTCTGATAGACGTAAATTGGCACAGCTCCCTAAGCTATATATTTCATTATTTACAATTATCTATCCACACATGTTACTATATATGGTTATATCTGTGCTAATCTATACATCTCCATAGCAGGTGTTTTGGCTACTGATTGTAACTATCAAGTACCTACTTTCGTCACTGAATTGTTGAGAGCGAGAGATGAAAGGCAATGATCGATATAGCCTGGAGCAGAGACGTTATAAAGACAAACAGGTTCTATCTGGTGAAGTAGATTGAATATGACGTCACAAGATTCAGTTAAATACAGTTTAATGGAAACACGATAAAATTACTATTTACATTGAAACCTCATTCAAAAATTGTTTGACAAGCCTATTAGACATTCCGATCATTGTTTTGTGACTTAGGAATGCAATGTATTTATGTGAATCATTCTTTGTTTTTTTATGATAATATTTTGATTTCTTTCACACAATAGGTTGGCGACTTGATGTTTTATGGCTGAATTAGATTCAGGAATTGTTGGTAGCTTGTATCTTGCCTCTGTAGGTGACTTTCGATTATCGATATGAGGTAATAATAATAATAATAATAATAATAATAATAATAAAACTTTATTACCTCGAAAGGAATTCATTTTGTATCATGACAGAGCTCGTGTACATGAATGGCAATTAACAGTCACAGATTACATGTAATACAAAACACAATATATCACAATTGGTTAACTTAAGGATCATTTAACAAACGAATGCTGAAGGGAATAAATGTATTCAGACCTCTTTTGGTTTTGTATCGAGGTAATAAGTATCTCCTTCCAGAAGGAAGTTGAACATATTCACTGTGCAACACATGATCTGGATCCGACAAAATTTTCAGAGATAATTTCAAAACTCGTTTTCATAAAGATAGGACAGAATTGTAAAATGAACTCCAGCTATTTTACCAGCGATGTGGACAACGTTTTCTATTTGTTAACAAGAGACAAAGAACCATACCAACATTGGAAGGAAAAGGTTAAAATGCTTTCAACAAAACAGTGATAAAATAGTGATAATACACGTTCATTTACATTAAAAGATCGCAACTTGCGCAAAAAATGTAATCTTTGTTGACATTTTTTTGAAAACAGCATCAGTATTAGCATTCCAGTTCAATTTACTATCTATAATGTGCCAAGACACTTATAGTCATTTACAATCTCCACATTGTCACCATTTATACAAACAGGGCTTGTAGTACTTTGGTTGTTCCTGAAATTGATAATAACTTCTTTCGTTTTTCTGACATTCAACATTAAGAAATTGTTTTCACACAAGGTAACAAAATGTTTAATGTTATCTCTGTAAGAAAGTTCATATTCTTGAATAAGTTCTACCAACGCAGTATCGTCAGATTACAGGGATTATTACTTATGCAATCATTTGTGTACAGAGTAAACAATACAGGCGAAAGGACACGTCCTTGAGGGGCTCCAGTGTTTGTATACACAAACTGTGGTCTAAAAGTTAGAAATTTTTCAATCACCAATAGTAGATTACAATTTACGTTCATGTTTAAAAGTTTCTCTAACAAGATGGGCGGCTGTATCGTGTTAAATGCGGAAGAGAAGTCGACAAATAAAATTCTCACATAGGATTTTGGAAGTTCTAAATGCTTATATACGCTGTTTAAAATACAGACTTTTGAATCTTCAACAACCCTTGTATGATAATCGAGGTGTATAATATATAACCTAGAGTGAAATACCCGGGTAGAATATTATATCACAGGATCCAGGTTAAGATAAAATTGTATATTCGAGATACAGTAGGTTGACGTGCCATTAAGGATTAACTTCACACGAGATTGTCACTATTTTCATACTATCTCTACATGTGGTAAGACTCAATACCGCATTGTGTCTTTTATATAACACAAATGTCTGAGTAAAATGAGACGGATAATGTAATCAATGAACTAACGACACAAATGCTTATTTTATAGAAGATTGTCGGAATTAGGTACACATCTTTGCATTATTCGATATTTACATTTGATTACAAGATAAAATGTTTCACTAGATAAAAGTGTTGAATCAAATATACCCTTTTCAAGTTAGGACAGAAATAAAATTTGTATTCACTTCATCACATGTATCTTCTTTACAATAACACAGAACACATAACACACATACAATTTAAATATTGAATCAAAATATGACTTCGAGCAATTTTAAATTAGTTGTAAAAGCCTTTGAATTCACAACTAGAAGTTAATTTCTCCCTGCAGAACCTTCTATATCAAGTAAATCCCTTGACACCAAAACTGTTAGGAACAAATCCTCCTCGCCATAGCCGGGCTTTAATGAGCATTTTCCTTTCGTGCAGGTTTAGATTGTGTTCGGTGGATCGTTGGAAACAAGCCCTTTCTTGTGTGCATGTTGGTCTCTGTGGACAACGTAAAACCATATGCTGTTCAGCTTAGAAACATAATACTCCTGCAACGTGAAGAATGCGACTGTTGCCACACTAAACCACTTCACTCAAAGAGCCTTTATTTTTTATCAGCTGGTTTCAGAAGCACTTCTCACTGGGGGTCTCAAATAGTGTCAAAATCTCAAGCACACCATTAGCAAATAGTGCATTCTTGTCAATTAAAATATCGCCGACATTGTTATCTGTTCTTTAAGAATTCTCTCTTACGTTCATAATAATAATTTGTCCTTAAATGTTGCAATGTAGGTCAGAATTATTCAGTTCTTTAAGCACATGTATGTAGGCCGTCGGTTCATAATACAGTCGATAAGAAATAGTCAACAACCTAGTTCGTTGCTTATTAGCATTTTCAATGTCAACATCCGTACCATCCTTGCTTAATTGTTGTATCTACCTGTTTCAATATATAACTGATGTGAGCTACAACGAAACTGAGCAAAAGTAATACAGAGTTTTAAAATATGTATAGTGTTTTAATAAATATCTCCACGGAATATACGTCTATACCGTGAATATGAATAAGTGTTAGAGCTTAAAGGCGATGTAGCACGCCGTACTTACTGAAATTTTAATTTCAAAACTCGTTTTTCATAAAGATAGGACAGAATTGTAAAATGAACTCCAGCTATTTTACCAGCGATGTGGACAACGTTTTCTAAGCGAGATTTGTTAACAAGAGACAAAGAACCATACCAACATTGGAAGGAAAAGGTTAAAATGCTTTCAACAAAACAGTGATAAAATAGTGATAATACTCGTTCATTTACATTAAAAGATCGCAACTTGCGCAGAAAATGTAATCTTTGTTGACATTTTTTTGAAAACAGCATCAGTATTAGCATTCCAGTTCAATTTACTATCTATAATGTGCCAAGACACTTATAGTCATTTACAATCTCCACATTGTCACCATTTATACAAACAGGGCTTGTAGTACTTTGGTTGTTCCTGAAATTGATAATAACTTCTTTCGTTTTTCTGACATTCAACATTAAGAAATTGTTTTCACACAAGGTAACAAAATGTTTAATGTTATCTCTGTAAGAAAGTTCATATTCTTGAATAAGTTCTACCAACGCAGTATCGTCAGATTACAGGGATTAGTACTTATGCAATCATTTGTGTACAGAGTAAACAATACAGGCGAAAGGACACGTCCTTGAGGGGCTCCAGTGTTTGTATACACAAACTGTGGTCTAAAAGTTAGAAATGTTTTAATCCACAATAGTAGATTACAATTTACGTTCATGTTTAAAAGTTTCTCTAACAAGATGGGCGGCTGTATCGTGTTAAATGCGGAAGAGAAGTCGACAAATAAAATTCTCACATAGGATTTTGGAAGTTCTAAATGCTTATATACGCTGTTTAAAATACAGACTTTTGAATCTTCAACAACCCTTGTATGATAATCGAGGTGTATAATATATAACCTAGAGTGAAATACCCGGGTAGAATATTATATCACAGGATCCGGGTTAAGATAAAATTGTATATTCGAGATACAGTAGGTTGACGTGCCATTAAGGATTAACTTCACACGAGATTGTCACTATTTTCATACTATCTCTACATGTGGTAAGACTCAATACCGCATTGTGTCTTTTATATAACACAAATGTCTGAATAAAATGAGACGGATAATGTAATCAATGAACTAACGACACAAATGCTTATTTTATAGAAGATTGTCGGAATTAGGTACACATCTTTGCATTATTCGATATTTACATTTGATTACAAGATAAAATGTTTCACTAGATAAAAGTGTTGAATCAAATATACCCTTTTCAAGTTAGGACAGAAATAAAATTTGTATTCACTTCATCACATGTATCTTCTTTACAATAACACAGAACACATAACACACATACAATTTAAATATTGAATCAAAATATGACTTCGAGCAATTTTAAATTAGTTGTAAAAGCCTTTGTATTCACAACTAGAAGTTAATTTCTCCCTGCAGAACCTTCTATATCAAGTAAATCCCTTGACACCAAAACTGTTAGGAACAAATCCTCCTCGCCATAGCCGGGCTTTAATGAGCATTTTACTTTCTTGCAGGTTTAGATTGTGTTCGGTGGATCGTTGGGAACAAGCCCTTTCTTGTGTGCATGTTGGTCTCTGTGGACAACGTGAAACCATATGCTGTTCAGCTTAGAAACATAATACTCCTGCAACGTGAAGAATGCGACTGTTGCCACACTAAACCACTTCACTCAAAGAGCCTTTATTTTTTATCAGCTGGTTTCAGAAGCACTTCTCACTGGGGGTCTCAAATAGTGTCAAAATCTCAAGCACACCATTAGCAAATAGTGCATTCTTGTCAATTAAAATATCGCCGACATTGTTATCTGTTCTTTAAGAATTCTCTCTTACGTTCATAATAATAATTTGTCCTTAAATGTTGCAATGTAGGTCAGAATTATTCAGTTCTTTAAGCACATGTATGTAGGCCGTCGGTTCATAATACAGTCGATAAGAAATAGTCAACAACCTAGTTCGTTGCTTATTAGCATTTTCAATGTCAACATCCGTACCATCCTTGCTTAATTGTTGTATCTACCTGTTTCAATATATAACTGATGTGAGCTACAACGAAACTGAGCAAAAGTAATACAGAGTTTTAAAATATGTATAGTGTTTTAATAAATATCTCCACGGAATATACGTCTATACCGTGAATATGAATAAGTGTTAGAGCTTAAAGGCGATGTAGCACGCCGTACTTACTGAAATAAAGTGCCCTTATCAATCCCGAATCAATCCCGAATCAATAAAAGAGTTCTAAAACGAATACATTGTTCACTTAACACATGCGAGTCCATTTCCCAATGAGCACTCATTTTAAATTATTCATATTAAAATGGACGCCGGCAGGTATTTCAAGTGATGTGAAACGGGGTAAGACGAGATTAAAATCTGACATATGTTGCTGTTCATTTCACTACTACTATCAATAATCAACTACCTCACATATTCATGGTACGTGCTTAACCTGCCATATGTTCTATACAACAGCAGTCATTAGCTTTCTCATATATCTAAAACGTCGCTGGTTACTTCCGTTATCCGTAGTTTACATATTGACAATCAACAATCAGTATACATCTGTAGAAAGTGAGCTTTTATACATGGAATTAAGATTTATTTAGCATCATTTACACTTATCTATCTACACATATAACTACATATGGTTATATCTGCGCTCATCTATCTTCAGACTTACAATAATTACATAGTAGGGCTCTTGATTGTAAAGGCAATGATGGATTTAGCCTGGAGAAAAAGTAAAAGTAAAAGTTAGAATTTGTTCAATCCACAATAGAAGATAACAATTTACGTTCATGTTCAAAAGTTTCTCTAACAAGATGTGCGGCTGTATCCTGTTAAATGCGGAAGAGAAGTCGACAAATAAAATTCTCACATAGGAATTTGGAAGTTCTAAATGCTTATATACGCTGTTTAAAATACAGAGTTTTGCATCTTCAACACCCCTTGTATGATAATCGAGGTGTATAATATATAACCTTGAGTGAAATACCGGGTAGAATATTATGTCACAGAATCCATGTTAAGATAAAATCTGTATTCGAGATACAGTAGGTTGACGTGCCATTAAGGATTAACTTCACACCAGATTGTCACTATTTTCATACTATCTCTACATGTGGTAAGACTCAATACCGCAGTGTGTCTTTTATATAACACAAATGTATGAATAAAATGAGATGGATAATGTAATCAATGAACTAACGACACAAATGCTTATTTTATAGAAGATTGTGGAATGAGTTACACAACTTTGCATTATTTGATATTTAGATAAAATGTTTCACTAGATAATTGTGTTGAATGAAATATATCTTTTCAAGTTAGGACAGAAAGAACATTTGTATTCACTTCATCTCATGTCTCTTCTATACAATAACACAGGAACACACATAAAATTTAATATTGTATCAAAGTATGACTCCGGGCAATTTTAAATTAGTTATAAAAGCCTTTGTATTCACAACAAGAAGTTATTTTCTCCCTGCAGAATCTTCTATACCATGTAAATCCCTTGACACCCAAATTGTTAGGAACAAATCCTCCTCGCCAAAGCTGGGCTTTAATGAGCATTTTCCTTTCGTGCAGGTTTAGATTGTGTTCGGTGGATCGTTGGGAACAAGCTCTTTCTTGTGTGCATGTTGGTCTCTGTGGACATGATAAAAGCATACATAGTGCTTTGTTCAGCTTAAAAACATAATACTCCTGCAACGTGAAGAATGCAACTGTTGCCACACTAAACCACTTCACTCAAAGAGCCTTTATTTTTTATCAGCTGGTTTCAGAAGCACTTCTCACTGGGGGTCTCAAATGGTGTCAAAATCTCAAGCACACCATTAGCAAATAGTGCATTCTTGTCAATTCAAAAACCGCCGACATTGTTATCTGTTCTTTAAGAATTCTGTCTTACGTTCATAATAATAATTTGTCCTTAAATGTAGATCAGACTTATTCAGTTCTTTAACACATGTATGTAGGCCGTCGGTTCATAATACAGTCGATAAGAAATAGTCAACAACCTAGTTCGTTGCTTATTAGCATTTTCAATGTCAACATCCGTACATTCCTTGCTTAATTGTTGTATCTACCTGTTTCAATATATAACTGATGTGAGCTACAACGAAACTGAGCAAAAGTTATACAGAGTTTTAAAATATGTATAGTGTTTTAATAAATATCTCCACGGAATATACGTCTATACCGTGAATATGAATAAGTGTTAGAGCTTAAAGGCGCTGTAGCACGCCGTACTTACTGAAATAAAGTGCCCTTAAAAATAGGTAAATAAGTGTAACCAATGGTTATTCCCGAATCAATAAAAGAGTTCTAAACGAATACATTGTTCACATGCCAGTCCATTTCCCATTGAGCACTCATTTTAAATTATTCATATTAAAATGGACACCGGCAGGTATTTCAAGTGATGTGAAACGGGGTAAGACGAGATTAAAATCTGACATATGTTGCTGTTCATTTCACTACTACTATCAATAATCAACTACCTCACATATTCATGGTACGTGCTTGACCTGTCATATGTTCTATACAACAGCAGTCATTAGCTTTCTCATATATCTAAAACGTCGCTGGTTACTTCCGTTATCCGTAGTTTACATATTGACAATCAACAATCAGTATACATCTGTAGAAAGTGAGCTTTTATACATGGAATTAAGATTTATTTAGCATCATTTACACTTATCTATCCACACATATAACTACATAGTGTTATATCTGCGCTCATCTATTTTCAGACTTACAATAATTACATAGTAGGGCTCTTGATTGTAAAGGCAATGATGGATTAAGCCTGGAGCAGAGACATGATGGAAATCAACAGGTTATATCTGGTACGGTACATGGAATATCATTCACACTGTAAAATACAGTAAATACAGTAAAATGACTGTTCACATTTAAACCTCTTTTATCTGTTTTAAAGAAAAAACTATTAAACATGTCCATGCTTTGAATATCTTGACTTTATAAATTGCTCTATATGATTGATGAATTATATATATCATATATGAATATATACAATAGCTCTGTTGTAATTAGTGTATAAAATAAAGAAATAAGAAAACACTGACTCATTGATAATAGGAAGCATTTAGAGAACATCTTATTGACGTAATATTCTCAGTTTACAGGGCAATAATTTAGGTTGTTGGTTGGGAGAACGTAATGTTTTATTGCTTAATTAGCTTCAAGACACATTTGTCTCCAAAATAATATCCAGTTGAACATTTTTATAAAATGTTGGCAGTTTGTAAACCGGGTTTCAATTATGTATATGAGGTATGGTTATTGAGATGTATAATGTATGACCTTGAGTGAAATACTTAAGTATGTCACTTGTTAAGATTGATAAAATTTATATATGAGATGCAGTACATTGACGTGCCATTAAGGATTAACTCCACACGACATTGTTACTATTTTCATACTGTTTCTATATGTGGTAAGATCGAATGGCGTTTTTGTTCTGTGTATTGCACAGATGTCTGCATTGTTTGAAATATTGACATTATGATCGCTTATTTTAGGGAAGATTTTGGTATTGAGTAACACATTTATACATTATTTGATGTATTTGAATGTTGAATACATGTTAAAACTTGTTTCACATGTTTGAACTTAATAAACATTTTGAAGGTTGGCAAGAAATGATATGTATGTTGACTTGATCCCAAGATTAAAAAAAATAAATAACAGAGAAACACACCTAAATTTTAAGATTGACGTCGCACATCTATCAATTAGCTGTACAAGCCTTTGTGTCCACAACAACCAATACTACAAGCATTCGGAGGCATCATTATGAACCAGGATCATGATAATTTGTAAAGGAAAACCTGAGAGCATTTGACCAGATCTTGACCAGATGCACATATTGTCCATTAATCTGTTCATTAAACAGTCTCGAATTTGTTCAATATATAGTAAACTATAATCAATTTCAAGTAATCAGTTCGTACTAATAATAGATGTGAAATATCGATGAGTGTCAACATTCAATAACGTATCATGAGATCAAATCAACCAACAAAATCACGTAGTAGTTCGTTGTCGAACTAAACTTATGCTGTGGTCACTAATGTATTTTCATGAAACAAACTGGAGGGTAAGTTTGAATTCAAATATGCGATCCTCCCGATGGACGCCCTGATTGAAGTTCAAATTGGTTACCATCGATTATTTGTGCAATGTCAATCAATATTATTAAAAGATACTGTGATGTTAACAGTATGACTACATATTTCGTTTCTGCACTAGATGATGTACCATGTTTGCGTTCAAGACTTCCTGAATGCATATTAGAAAAATGTTGGTAATCGTTTAGTTATGAGTTAAGGTGTTCGTGGTGAAGTATTATTTGTCACTTAGAAAAAAATGACCCTCAATAAAATATAGGTATCACTTATTATTTAGAATGAAATCTAACTCTCTTTGATGTTCAAGAATCACAGTATCATAATGATAAATTCAAATAAATACAAAACTACATTTGTCTAAGACATACATGACATTTAGATCGTGATCAACTACATTTAACATTGTTATATGTGGGATCAAAATATCTGCAACAGTACAATTTCGAAACCATACCCCCCGAGTCAGGCACCAACCGTCAGCATTGACCGACACTTACCTGTGCCTTACTCTGAGGATGGTGGTTCGAATCCTACAAGGGACTTGTCCCGAAAAAGTAGTTTAAATTGTATTGGTGCAGGTGATGCGATCCCAAATATAACAATGTTACACTTGTAATATTCGTCAACTCAATGTCTGGTTCATATATCACCAGTCTGTTGGTGAATTTGTTATAGATCCTCATGTTGTGTCAGAGATGGATTGATGAAAATAACTAGAGTCAATAAAGTAAGCATATAATGCCCTGTTAATTCACAGTCGCACTGGACCCCCGAGATTTGTCTGTGTGAGTATTCCTGTATTCCAGTCACGTTATATCAATTACGTAATTAATACGGTAATTAGCCTGTGGTTAGAGTGACTGTAATCGATCTGGCATTACACACTTTGTCGAGTCTTGTAATTTGAAACAGAACAGACGAATTTAACCCCTTTGAAATACACATATTTTGATTACAATATTCATTACAAAGAAGATGACTGTACTCAGATGTGAAACATAAAAGCAATATTGAATCTGATGATGCGCATATAGAGCCCATTCATCGAATTATATATTCTGTAGGCGTACTTTATGTTTTGAATTTAAATTAGACATCATTCCACAGGGATTGGTTACATGAACGTAATGCCTCGTCTCTGGCAGAGAGAACACTGTCCCATCCTCAGTCAATTACTTGTATTGCTGCCAGTGATTAGCCACATGGTTTCTCAGATAAATTTGCAATACAAAGGAATCGTTGCAAATGTGAGGTGAGGTGAGTTGGTGTTTAACGCCGCTTTCAAGAGTATTTCACTTATGTCACGGCTGCTAGTATTATGGCAGGGAGAAAAGCCCGCAATGCAATGTGGCTATGCATTGCGGTGAAACCTGCGAACCTTTGACCTTTTACTTAATCATTATACAGACAATACATGTATTTGACGCGGTGTTCATATAAAGACGAGTGACTGGAAAATTATCTTAATAATGCACGTCTTCAAATGTCTATATTAAATACTGAGATGTTAAATTTAAAATGAAAATTAGTGCGTGTTATGTATAAGTATATTGGAAAATAACTGTTAAGTCAAGCATAAATCTGCAAATGTCTTTTCCAATAGCCCGTCTCGAACCAGAAACCTCCATACTCCTGCACACCAAGCGCAGTTGCTATAGAGATAAAGCTGGTTGAGAGTGGTTCGTCAGTGATTCTTATACGTACGGACTTAAACCAATCGGGATATTTTACAGACGACTCCTTTTGTTTTTCGCGCTTTAATGAGAATAGATAAAACTTAAAATTTAACCATAGGGTATTGTAAGCTTGATACAAAATACCAAAGGGTGTTTATGAGATTTAAAACCCTTACCCTCGGGTTGCAGCTTTTAAACACCCTTTGGCATGTTAAATCATCCATGTAGTTCATGTTTTCAAATGAGTTTTCAACTTTGAAGAATCTCATTTTGATTTCGCAGTTTAAGAACATGTGATTTCACTTTGCATCACTTCCACTGATGAGTTGATTAGCAAGAACATGCCTGATACAGAAATGTTCAATGTCTATGTTTAAAATGGATTTGATTTAAGCTTGTAGAGGACATCGTAATCAATAATGGTTTGTGTTTGTCAGTGGCTATCTTGATAAAATGGATTTCATTTGTTTGAAAATCTTTGAGGTTACATCAGAGTTTTTTGAGTGCGTAAATTGTTCCGATGATAATAGGTTTGACAGCTGTTAAATATGGAAATATATAATACATATACCTGCATTTATATGAGTCTGGTGAATATTTCAATAATATAGGTTAGTTTAAGAAGAGTTATTACCTATCAAATTGTTCTTTTGATGTGTAAAGCAGCCATATTTATGAGATGAGATATTTATGAAGTCAGAACTCAGAAGCTAATGGTTAAAGCTACTCATTTTCAGGCTTAGAGTTAATGCAAACAGTAGGAAACAAACATTGTAATTCTTGGTGTTCCATCTAATCTTCATGATACAGGTTTCATTCTGTCTCGTTAATTATAGATGTATCTATCGAGTTTCAATAACAAGTTTCTATGGGCTTGATAGTTACAATTCTACAATACATCAACTTGTAAACGATACATTTGTTTTGTGACTTGTAGGTTGAAGCTTTTTGTAGAATGTCTTGTGAGATGCCATTTTACTATAAGAACGATTGTCATGGCTTCAACATTTTATTCTTAGAATTACTTTTTCCGTACGATACAAGTATTGCTTTAGAATTTCAGGGGCCAGGTTTCAGATAAGTGTAAGCAGTATAAACAGTGGGATGTGGTAAGCCTAGCTATTTTGAAGTCCAGTATTTCCTTAGCCGTTCATCACTCCATCTACAGGGTGTCAGCAATGTTAACATTTACATTATATAACCACTGTTATACATCCCAATTAGTCGCCCCTTGACGATGTTATGCAAACATTTACTTCAGCTAGTAGAGTGTAGGAATATTATTGTATAATGTTGTATATGGTAAAGGTATTTGCGAATTAGGAATATGCTTATGTAATACAATTATTACGATAACGTTGTGAATGAAAATACTATAATTTTATAATATGTTTATTTCCCCTCCAATAGGCCGAGTATTGCCATGAAAGTTTCATGATGCATCTTGGGTAAATGATAAGTTGCTGGCAATGTGTTATGGATAACCTCAGCATGATGCTGCGTTAACATTAACATTATATTACGGCTGTGATGTTTCCAAAGGAAATCAAATTATCCACCCTTTGGTCCTGTTATGCAAAACATTAACGTCCATGTGATATCGTGTAGGAGCTAAGCTCGTTTGATACTCTCATTGTTTACCGAGTGCACAAACAGTGGTACAAACAGTTTCTGTAGGAGGATATAACCGACATCCTCTTTGAACAAATTTAATGAAGCAAGATTATTCTAAATAAACCTGTAACGAGAATTATTTGACATGTGAAGCCAAACTTTAAGACAATATATAATGATTTTCGTCCTGAAATAAAGTGCTCTCACAAAAATATAAATAAGTGTTATGGCTAAATAATATTCCTGAATCAACAAACAGAGTTGTACATGGTTCGGTTAAACCATGCGCGTCCATTTCCCATCGAGCCTCGAAGGTCGTTCAAGTGATCTGAGTGATGTAACGATACCACTGAAAGTAGAGTTTTGATTATGGCATCATGATGGTACATGTATGGTCAAGCATCTTGCTGTCTGAACTCTCAAATTCTCATGAGTCCTACTGAAATAAAATGCTCTAGATGTTACCAATGGCTGAACAATACTCCTGAATCAATATGAAGAGTTCCAAAAAATGTTTCGGTTTAGCCATGCGAGTCCATTTCCAATCGAGCGGCCATTTTAATGTGCTCACAAATTTTGTGTCTCAGTGTCAAGTATACTGTCAATTAAGTTTCAGGTTTTAAACTGAATAAGTCAGAGAAAGATTCTATAACACTACCTTCAATTTTACAAATACTTGTACTTTTTCGGGCCGAGTCCCATTCGGGATTCCAATCCACACGCTCAGAGTAAGGCAACTATCGCTAGCATTGACTGTACCAACAGCTTGCCACACGACCTTTTCGCCTCGACAAAAATCGAGGTCCAACAATCGATAGTTAAGCTAATTTTACATTCAATACCCCACTGATAGACTTAAATTGGCGCAACTCCCTAGGCCGAATGCATCAGAAATATGTGCCATTTAGATAGTGAACAAATATAATATGGTTATATTTGGGATAACACTACCTTCAAAAGTACAAATTATTACACTTATCGAGGTCCAACAATCAATAGTTAAGCTAATTTTACATTCAATACCCCTTTGATAGACGTAAATTGGCACAGCTCCCTAAGCTATATATTTCATCATTTACAATCATCTATCCACACGATTACTATATATGGTTATATTTGCGCTCATCTATTTAAACATCTCAATAGCAGGTGTTTGGGCTACTGATTGTAACTATCAAGTACCTACTTTCGTCACTGAATTGTTGGGAGTGAGAGATGAAAGGCAATGATCGATATAGCCTGGAGCAGAGACTTGATAAAGACGAACAGGTTCTATCTGGTGAAGTAGATTGAATATGACGTCACAAGATTCAATTAAATACAGTTTAATGGAAACACGATTAAAATAACTATTTACATTGAAATCTCATTCAAAAGAACTTTTAAGTTTGAATTAAATATTTAAGTAATGGGATATCTTTGTTTCTGCGCACTATCAGATTGAAGTTGTTGCGTCCATCAAAATTATTTGACAAGCCTATTAGACATTCCAATCATTGTTTTGTGACTTAGGAATGCAATTGTATTATATTTATGTGAATCATTCTTTGTTTTTTATGATAATTTTTTTGATTTCGTGCACACAATAGGTTGGCGACTTGATGTTTTATGGCTGAATTAGATTCAGGAAACATTTGTCTGCGAAATAATATACAACAGCAAACAATTTAACATTTTAAAATTACCTTGGTAGCTTTATCTTGCCTCTGTAAGTGACTTTCAATTATCGATATGAGGTATGATAATCGAGGTGTATAATGTATAACCTAGAGTGAAATTCCCTGGTAAAATAGTATGTCACAGGATCCATGTTCAGATAAAATTGTATATTCGAGATACAGTAGGTTGACGTGCCATTAAGGATTAACTTCACACGAGATTGTCACTATTTTCATACTATCTCTATATGTGGTCAGACTCAACACCTCATTGCGTCTTGTCTATTACACAGATCCTGAATAAAATGAGACGGATAGTGTAATCAATGAACTAACGACACAAATACTTATTTTATAGAAGATTGTGGAATGAGTTACACATCGTTTCATTATTTGATTGCAAGATGCAAGATTGCAAGATGTCACTAAATAAATATGTTTAATTAAAAATATACCCTTTTTTAAGATAGGACAGAAAGAACAATTACGTTGACTTTCTCTCATGTCTCTTCTATACAATAACACAGGAATACACATAAAATTTAAATATTAAAAAAGTATGACTTCGGGCAATTTTAAATTAGTTCTAAAAGCCTTTGTATTCACAACTAGAAGTTATTTTCTCCCTGCAGAACCTTCTATATCAAGTAAATCCCTTGACACCAAAACTGTTAGGAACAAATCCTCCTCGCCATAGCCGGGCTTTAATGAGCATTTTCCTTTCGTGCAGGTTTAGATTGTGTTCGGTGGATCGTTGGGAACAAGCTTTCTTGTGTGCATGTTGGTCTCTGTGGACATGTAAAAGCATACATAGTGCTTTGTTCAGCTTAGAAACATAATACTCCTGCAACGTGAAGAATGCGAATGTTGCCGCACTAAACCACTACACTCAAAGAGCCTTTATTTTTTATCAGCTGGTTTCAGAAGCACTTCTCAGTCAAAATCTCAAGCACACCATTAGCAAATAGTGCATTCTTGTCAATTCAAATACCGCCGACATTGTTTTCTGCTTTTTAAGAATTCGGTATTACGTTCATAATAATAATTTGTCCTTAAATGTTGCAATGTAGATCAGAATTATTCAGTTTTTTAAGCACATGTATGTAGGCCGTCGGTTCATAATACAGTCGATAAGAAATAGTCAACAACCTAGTTCGTTGCTTATAAGCATTTTCAATGTCAACATCCGTACATTCCTTAATTCCGAACATTGCTTAATTGTTGTATCTACCTGTTTCAATATATAATTGATGTGAGCTACAACGAAACTGAGCAAAAGTTATACAGAGTTTTAAAATATGTATAGTGTTTTAATAAATATCTCCACGGAATATACGTCTATACCGTGAATATGAATAAGTGTTAGAGCTTAAAGGCGCTGTAGCACGCCGTACTTACTGAAATAAAGTGCCCTTAAAAATAGGTAAATAAGTGTAACCAATGGTTATTCCCGAATCAATAAAAGAGTTCTAAACGAATACATTGTTCACATGCCAGTCCATTTCCCATTGAGCACTCATTTTAAATTATTCATATTAAAATGGACGCCGGCAGGTATTTCAAGTGATGTGAAACGGGGTAAGACGAGATTAACATCTGACATATGTTGCTGTTCATTTCACTACTACTATCAATAATCAACTACCTCACATATTCATGGTACGTGCTTGACCTGTCATATGTTCTATACAACAGCAGTCATTAGCTTTCTAAAACGTCGCTGGTTACTTCCGTTATCCGTAGTTTATATATTGACAATCAACAAGCAGTATACATCTGTAGAAAGTGACCTTTTTTTTTACATGGAATTAAGATTTTATTTAGCATCATTTACACTTATCTATCTACACATATAACTACATATGGTTATATCTGCGCTCATCTATTTTCAGACTTACAATAATTACATAGTAGGGCTCTTGATTGTAAAGGCAATGATGGATTTAGCCTGGAGCAGAGACATGATGGAAATCAACAGGTTATATCTGGTACGGTACATGGAATATCATTCACACTGTAAAATACAGTAAATACAGTAAAATGACTGTTTACATTTAAACCTCTTTTATCTGTTTTAAAGAAAAAATAATTAACTAATTAATAGTTATTTTTAATAGTGCCGATTAACTATTAAACATGTCCATACTTTGAATATCTTGACTTTATAGATTGCTCTATATGATTGATGAATTATATATATCATATATGAATATATACAATTGCTCTGTTGTAATTAGTGTATATAACAAAGAAATAAGAAAACACTGACTTACTAATAATAGGAAACATTTAGAGAGAACATCTTATTGACGTAATATTCTCAGCTTACAGGGCCATAAGTTAGGTTGTTGGTTGGGAGAACGTAATGTTTTATTGCTTAATTAGCTTCAAGACACATTTGTCTCCAAAATAATATCCAGTTGAACATTGTTATAAAATGTTGGCAGTTTGTAAACCGGGTTTCAATTATTTATATGAGGTATGGTTATTGAGATGTATAATGTATGAACTTGAGTGAAATACTTAAGTATGTCACTTGTTAAGATTGATAAAAATTTATATATGAGATGCAATACATTGACGTGCCATTAAGGATTAACTCCACACGACATTGTTACTATTTTCATACTGTTTCTATATGTGGTAAGATCGAATGCCGGTTTTTGTTCTGTGTATTGCACAGATGTCTGCATTGTTTGAAATATTGACATTATGATCGCTTATTTTAGGGAAGATTTTTGTATTGAGTAACACATTTATACATTATTTGATGTATTTGAAAGTTAAATATATGTTAAAACTTGTTTCACATGTTTGAACTTAATAAACACTTTGAAGGTTGGCAAGAAAGGATATGTATGTTGACTTTATCCCAAGATTATCCCAAAAATAAATAACGGAGAAACACACTTAAATTTTAAGATTGACGTCGCACATCTATCAATTAGCTGTAATAGCCTTTGTGTCCACAACAACCAATACTACAAGCATTCGGAGGCACCATTATGAACCAGGGTCATGATCATTTGTAAAGGAAAACCTGAGAGCATTTGACCAGATCTTGACCAGATGCAAATAGTGTCCATTAATCTGTTCATTAAACAATTTCGAATTTATTCAATATATAGAAAACTATTATAAATTTCAAGTAATCAGTTCGTACTAATAATAGATGTGAAATATCGACGAGTGTCAACATTCAATAACGTATCATGAGATCAAATCAACCAACAAAATCACGTAGTAGTTCGTTGTCTAACTAAACTTATGTTGTGGTCACTAATGTATTTTCATGAAACAAACTGGAGGGTAAGTTTGAATTCGAATATACTATCCTCTCGATGGACGCCCTGATTAAAGTTTAAATTGGTAACCGTCGATTCTTTGTGCAATGTTAATCAATAGTATTAAAAGGTCCTATGATGTTAACATTATGAATACATATTTCATTTCTGCACTAGACGATGTAACATGTTTGCACTCAAGACTTCCTGAATGCATATTAGAAAAATGTTGGTACTCTTTTAGTTATGAGTTAAGGTGTTCGTGGTGAAGTATAATTTGTCACTTAGAAAAAAATTACCCTCAATAAAATATAGGCATCACTTATTATTTAGAATGAAATCTTACTCTCTCTGCTGTGTAAGAATCACAGTATCACTATGATAAATGTCAAACAAGTAAAAAGCTACATTTGTCTAAGACATACATGACATTTAGATCGTGATCAACAACATGTAACATTGTTTTATTTGGAATCAAACTATCTGCAACAGTACAAATTCGAAACCATACCCCCGGAGTCAGGCACCAACCGCCAGCATTGACCCACAGCTTACCTGTGTCTTACTCTAAAGGTTGATGGTTCGAATCCTACAAGAGACTCGTCCCGAAAAAGTACTATAATTTGTGTTTGTCCATATGATGTGACCCCAAAATATAACAATGTAACACATGTTATTCCTCAACTCAATGTCTGGTTCATATATCACCAGTCTGTTGGTGAATTTGTTATAGATCCTCATGTTGTGACAGAGATGGATTGATGAAAATAACTAGAGTCAATAAAGAAGGTATGTAATGCCCTGTTAATTCACAGACGCACTGGACCCCCGAGTGTTGTCTGTGTGAGTATTCCTGTATTCCAGTCACGTTACTGCTGGTAATGAGCCCGTGGTTAGAGTGACTGTAATTGTATTATCGCTTTCTCTGGCATTATACACTTGGAACAAACCAGTAATTGGAAACAGAACAGACGAATGTAACCCCTGGGAAATATACATACTGCGAATTGTAATTAACTGTTTTCAATAGGAAAACACACGTCCATTTGCAGAGGGACAGATTTTTACGCTCACAATTTGACTAAAATATGGTATTGTTGTAGGACTAGAACAGTTCTCAAAGAAAAATCGACCCATTACACGTAATTGAAGTATAAAACCAGTCATTTGGATGTGGTAATGCACAGTGGAAACCGGAGATCCAATTGCACATTTTGTACCTTTATTTTATGTTTTCGATTAAAATTGGACATCATGCTACAGGAGTCTGATAATGTATCTGTCTTGTTGTTAACGAAATATTTGAAAAAGTTTTCTTAATTAAGGATGTTCTATATCTCGACTTCATCGTTTATCCTCTCCTTGAACTTCTTAAAAGATATAGGTGATTTGGTTTAGAAGTCACTTTTGACTGATAAATATCAGAAATAGCAGAATATCAGAATGAACATTTTTCACAATGGTCGTCAATCAATCAATGAGGATTTTCTTTTTCTATCGCTGTACCCCAAGCTGGTTTCAGGTTATTCATCCAAAACTTTGTTACATTGGGTACATATCTTGTGTGAGAAAACACACGTTGCACCATGCTCGCACAACTTGTGTTGGTGTGTTTGATATCTGGACGTACTTGTGAGATTCTATATACACCAATGAATGAAAGTTTTAGATAGTACATAGCATAGATCATAAAACACAGGAATCCGCATTTCCCTAACCTTTCTCGCCTGGTTAAGGATTTTCTAATGACTACTGACCCATTGTGTACTGAAACTTTGATCAGTCTTGGCTTGATGTGTAGTTGACTGGTTGTCCTCTCAGAGATTGATTAAATGGACAGTAAACTGCTGAGAACTTATAAGAGTCATAAAATTTCAAAGTATAATTGAAACATTGTAAAATGTTTCCTTAAATTAAATATGGACTCTAAAAGCTTTTTGTAGAATAAAATCTTCTAATCCTATTTGCGTTTCCAAAGTATAATGCAATTAAAATAAACAGGTGATTGTGGTAACGGTTATACTTAAAATCAGTTCATTATATGTCATTGGGTTCATGTATGGTTCTGTAGTATATAAAGATGATTACAGACACTGGTTCCAGTGTCTGGACACCGAGCTTACAATATCTCCATGTTGTTGAGCACACCCCAAGCTCAGAACAACGCCTGTCCATGAGTTTAATACGTCTCTCCTGCCTCGATGCAGTGTGAGGATAATTACAGTGTATGAACACACACCTCCCTGTCAGCGGACTCGATGAGGTTTCTTTCAAGACTCAATACACGTAATTACATTTCACAACTCATTGTTATTCTCCGCGTGTTGTAACACATCATTGTGAGAAGAAGATGTTTCTTCAAGACTCAATAATTACTATTCTTTAGTGGACATACATTGTTTGGATATCGGTATATACGTTTCATCTCAATACAATTCTTTCAGCTCATATGTTCTGGACATTCTCCAATATAAAGAGTTCTTCAATGCCTCGACGTTTACAACCTTGTAATCGGGACTATTTCATGTTACAGTGTATCTAGTGTATGTATGTGGGATGCGACTACAGATCTGAAACTAAACACAGCTGTCGGCCAAAAGAAATGCCTACCAGATATCTTATATTATATCTATATTTCGTAAAAACTATAATGAACAGTAAAGCAATATTATGGCATTATGAAGATGCACCATTTCTGCATAATATATTTAAATTTCAGAAGCTGTCATGTCACAAAAGCATGGCGAATGCTGAAATGAGACAACCGAGTTGTCCATTTTTCGATCAGTGCTTTTTATACAACCACGAGCGAGCAACAATACAGGCACATATTCGCATTAAAATGATAACGGTGCGCAAGTGAATCAACCGGATATACCGGTCTTCATTGGGCGTGGTTTTCATGAATGTTATTGACTCACAATTTTTCTACGATTTCAATGGACTGTCATATTAATTTTGGTTTCAGCATAACGTGGAGACCACCATTAATTATATTTCAGAAATTATTTCATCTTTCATTTGAGAAGGCTGTTCTTTTGGCCGACAGTGTAATTCGTGTAACAACCACAAAGGGAGGAAGGGTGAGGTGATTTGGGTCTAAAGCCACTTTCAAGAGTATTTCACTTATATCACGACTGTTGTATTATTGCAAGGAGAAAATCATTGTGGCTATGCATTGCAGTGAAGCCTGCGAGCATTGGCTTGAACGAGTGAACCATGGGTGTTGTGCGCTGAAATCCAGTGTAGCATTGTTCCCAAACCTTACTGCAAGTGGAACAGTTCTTTTACAGCAGACAAAGCTGCCGAGATCCTGACGGGATTCGAACCCCGACCCTCATTATATCAACAAAGTAAGTTTCCACGACATGCTATGTTTTCGACACGAGTACCTTAATATTTTTATTTATTACCCATAACGTTGAAAATAACTGAGTTAATATTATTGATATGAGCACATGTGCACACATCACGTCTGCCTAGCAACCACCGTATTTCACCGTCTGTGAAGTCATAAAACGATTGTTCCTGACGTCAATGTAGCTTGCCGTCTCAAAAGTGGGCCGTTTTCACGTGAATCAATAGGATTAGTGTGGATAATAAATAAACGTTTACACTCGAAAGTGTGCCATATGACTTTTACGAAACTAGTGCAAACTTATGTATAACCATCGCTCTCGCTCGGGCAATAACATATTCACAATCGTCTCGTAAAAGTGATTTAAACAGTATTGTATTTCCAAATAACATATAATGTACATGAAATATAAGAAATTCAATTGGATAAAAAGGATAATCAAACAGGCTACACAATCGTCTCGTAAAAGTCATATGACACAATTCCTCGGGTAATAATCTCTATTTCCTGTGTAGTGTTCTGTTCTGTATATGTCCTCCAGGAAAGAGACTTTATTTAACGATAGCTTCATGCAGCATATTGTAACTTGTTTCATCACACATTATGTCAGAAATAATAGTTGGATTTTATTGTAACAGTTTGAATATGTAACAACACAATGTCAGTAACTAAGATACTACGACAGAGTTGATATTACTCCGTTGTTCCCGTCCTTTATATGGATGTAATATAAAACACACTAACTCGTATGACGTAAAAGCTGGTAATAAATAGGAAACATAAATCCCTACTCTACCATATCAAGTTTATGCCCCTCGTGCAATTAGTGTATCTGTGATCAGGACAGAGAAAACTTATTTCATCCGCGACTTAATGAGAAGGATAAGATATTCTCTATCTATAGGCGCTTTTATGAAGAAAGTTACGAATACATGTTTTAGAATCAGTGAGCACTAACAGTAGGCCAACCAACAGCATTACATCTCCTCTGTTAACTGATACTGCAAACAAACATATAAAATGTTGTACACATGCTATTCTTGCTTCCTTATATCTGCATTTGAAGCTAATATAGCTAATACGATCAGTTACTATTGGATCAATATAATTATGATATTTGTTATCATGATTCAAGATACAGTTGTAGTAATGAGTTGTAAACATGAGTAATGTATATTTCACTCAAATTCTAAAAATCGTTTGGTACTCACTGACATAAATCTTGACACGTTTAGCTTTAATGAATGAAATCTTTTATCAATATGAAATATTCGAAATGTGCAGCAGCTGCAATATTTTGTAATAGATTATTGATTGGAATATGAACACTTTAAATCCATTAATAACAATGTGTTGGAAATGGGTTCAGCCGCGAATGAATGTTGCCAAGTTACGCCCATTTTCTCCTTTAAATACCGAACCTCTGAACTATTGACTTCGGAGAATTCGATTGCCCCAAGTTATTTACATTTGTAACTTCAAATATCACGCAACTGCCCCATGATATGTTCGCTTTGCTTTCGTTTTCACTTACAAGCTAATCGATGTAATCTATATTCATGGTCGGAAGAAACCGTCTGCTAAAAGTACCCTTTCGCCTCTAAATTGACTGTTTAGTATGCATGGCGAAGCAATCGCTTAAAAGATGAAGTCTAGGAAAGCTAGATGTTCAGTTGGTTGTCGCTTTATGATCCGGCAACTCTCCTAAACTCTCAATATCGTTACTGATATGAATGCATGATTACCCGCGAATGTCCCGACTATGTTTCTGCTAATACGGCCCTCTTTCTCCTAGCCACAGTCTTACTGACGATATCTCCAATCAGTTGATCAATCGCCGCGGGCTGAATCCTCGTACTGTAGGCGACCATAACACTGGAAGGATCCTCGGTAATTATTCTCCCGGCAGTCCACGGAGCTATCAGGTGAGTCGTGTGTTGACTGTTGATCCGCGACAGTTGTCGTCTGCTCTAGCAGGTAGACAGACGACACTTGGGTCCGCTGTTTGGGCGACGTATCAGCTGTTGGCTGTTTCTTGAGTTTGCAAGTGAAAGGAGTTATCACTTCCGTCTTTCAAAGGGAACTTATTACAACAATGTAACATCTGTTATATGAAACATCATCTCCCGATTGGATATCCTGTGTTTGCCAGTTTATGGAGGACAACTTCACTAGGATCATTTCACTGTCATCTGATTATCATGGGAATCGAATGAAATTCACTAAATTTCCTTATATATGATATTGGATAATTATTACCCTGCCTCATAACACTTTACTGTCATCGGTATAGACAGGAATCGTTTGGCACTTATTGACGAATACCTGTGTTCTCTATCCTGCCACAGTGACCCAGGAAACTGTGCTCAGTGGAATCAACGCATTCATTTCCGCTTGTAAATGATCCCGGATTATTTAAACAGTTAGGCACGAAATGAATCGTTTCTTAGCGTGTGAGCAAGCGGCATAAGGTAGACACATCCCATCGCCTTTCAGGAGACATGTCACACTAGCTTCTATCAGCGCCCTCCAGTGACGAGAAACAATTAACGTCCTGTATAGGATGGACTCTTTTAAATAATTGATTAGGACTAATCCCGAAGGTGGCACTTAGAACCACAGGACCAATTCTGTTGGTGGCGGCACATGGCATCACGATTTTAATGTGAGATTGACTTGTTGAAAACTGACGAAGATACTTGGATCTTTTATCGGACATTCAACTTGATAGCAACTTCAACTTGGAAGGTTAAAAAGGGATATTACTGTTATATTGTTCTTGACACCTGGAATGTGTTATCAGATGGTACTCTCGTTTCATACATGATATAGCTACAGTAAACAGTGTCTGTGGATTACTGGGATAGCTGGCTGTAACCAGGAATTACGCAACAGTGCTTAAAGGGCTTCATAACACCGGGATGAACTATGACAGTCCCATCAGGATATTGGATACCTCTCAGTGTTCTAGTGCTGACGCTTCTTGCTGGTGAGTGTCTCTCAGTCTCAATCACTTCCTGGGTCAGGCTTTGTCTCAATCCTTCTTCTCGTCATTACGTGGTTCGTCTCATGTCAATTCATAACGTTAAATGAAATAAAACATGTAAAAACATGTTTGGTAGAACAACAAGGTAAGATGCACATATCATTGTAAAGACAGTACATCATTAGAAAAAATCCCTTTCAGTTCGTTAAATTTAAGAAAGGTTGAAACATATTTAATTTTCTTCTGTGATTTGATTTAACCGAGTGTGTATATACGTAATGACATGATGGTTATACTTAGAGATAATCAAACGGACACTTGTTATTCTTTTACATGATGGCATAACGACCATATTATTCGGTGAGCAGATGTCGGTTTGACATATAACATAACGGATAAGAGTATGCCATAAAACGCATACCCGCATAAATAAGATACACATATTTTGCTTGCCTCTTTACATTTGATACTCAGTAGTTCATAGCATTAAATATAATTGTTGATACACGTATACATAATGACATATGATAGTGTCGTGGCATCTACAGCGATCCATTCTGAAATTACATATCTCATGATGGGACCTATCAATATTCATGTATTTTCTGTGGATGATCTATTTACATCTAGATTTCATGAAAACTAAAATGTATGTAATTAAACGATTGCTCTGCTAGTGCAAAAGTAAACAAGTGTCCAAAGAAACTATATCTGGCCTTTTTAAGGACATGAAATAATGAAAAACGAAGTGATACAGAAATATCAAATTGATGTACATTGTAATCAAGAAACACATACACGCAAAGAGCTGGTGTACTATGATTTACAATTTTAAGGACAAAACGCTCGAACAAATATCATATAATAAAATATATTTTTGAAAATATTTGTTAACATTTTTGGACACAAGAGCATGTGTACAAAATTACACCCTCCACTTTCGAATTGGTTTATACAATTCTAATTGCAGACGATTTAAATTATGAATTTATATTGATATGTATTATGTATATATGATTCCCACTCTGATGTATATCCACACGTTCCTGAACAGTAGACTGGCAATATGTTCCCCTCCGACATACCACATGTCCCTGATACAATGTACATTTCAATCAATCAGTAGTCCATTGGGAATCATGGAAGAAGGGAATGAATTCAGAAGTCTTAATGAATAATGCATGAAGCTGTAGTGTCAGTGTACCAGTGAATGTACAGCTCTCCCAATGCTCGAGGCGTCAGTTAATAAAGACACGGCACAGAAGGCATCATTTCTCTGATTAGGGAAGAAATTGACTCTGACCTATCCGTTACTGATGGTCAGGAGAGTCGGGGGTAATCAGCTACACAGGGTCGTTTCTATTACTAATGAACAAAGCGTGGCCCGTTAAGTTGTCTCCACTTCCATCGTTCTTGTAAAACACGTTTTAGTCGATAGGTTTGGTGAACCGATGTCATTGATTTAATTGGATATATTGATCCAGTGTACATCATGGTATAGAGTTGAGTTGAAATATGAGAGTGCAACTATTGATGATTTTTTTTTATATCACCAATTCCACTCCATTCCGTTCAACTTCGCTGTAGATTCAACTCCACTTGTATAGCTCAACTCAACACTGTTGAACAAGTATTCAATCCAAGTCTGACAAAGAATGTGTTCTTCAAGGTACGTCATCAAATGAAAATTAGCGACCTCGATGTTGATATCTGTCAAGTGAAAAAATCTTGCAAAGTGAAATGTTGGAACTATTCGAACACCGGTACCTGTACTGTACACGGATATATGTACTTGGATTGAATATTACATTGATCATTGGCATTGTTCCTGTTAATGATGCTATTATTACCTATAAGTGCGTAAAACCGCTGAACTAAGTGGCAAATGCAAACGTGGAATATATAGCGATAACGGCTCCTCTATAGTCGTCCTTGTTTCTAAAGTAAAGATCAGCTGTTCGGTGATTGAAAATCTCACATAATAATGTAAGTTTATTGATGCGATAATATCTTAGTCACTAAAGTTTCAGATGAAAAGCACTTCGCTAATGGAACCATGTAACAACGTTCATGATTTCCAATAACATATTTCGTTCACAGTAAACATTGTTTTAAACTAGTTATTGATCAAGTCCAACGTGTTGTATTCTCAATTTATAAGTGTGAAATTCATAACCCTTCATAAAGATACAACGTGACAGTTACCTAAACAAATAACGTCAGAGATGGCGCATTGTAATTGCACTGAATGCTGTTTTAAAAAGTCAATTGATAAAGTGGCAATTATTGATTTCAAAACTACAATAAAGTGTGCTAACAATAGACTAAGTAAAGTTATCAAATAGGGGAATGTCAAAATCTTCTCGCTAATGGAAAATGCAAAGCACATTCGTGCAGTTAATCGTTTATGTTTTTAGACGTATCTGCTTTAACAATCACTTTTTGCATGCAGTGTATCTATTGTGATCAATGAGATGCTAATGTAACCACGCAAATTGATTTACAATAACATATGTCTCGATCTCAGTATTTTCGGTGGCTTATTCAGTAGAGTTCAGTTTTATCACTACCATCTGTTGTGTATTAGCACAAGGCACCAACAAACACAATTAATGATACTGTTCAACTGGAAACGTACAAAATTGATATTGATTCACAATTTATTTTTCTGTCGTTAGGAAATTTTGCCCTTTAGGAATTGAAAGCGATTTCTTTCTTAACGAAATATGATAATTGTTATTGTATTATCATGTGTCATAGCCAACTTCCTCATTCGGGTATTTGTTCAAGTAGAAATCTCTTTTGCTTTTATTGATGTAATGTGTTCATAAACTCATAATCCCTTGTGATCATATCATCAATTAAGCTAGATGGCACATATTCTTTTGTTGTTTTCAATGATACAAGAAACAAGAAATACTTCTGGGAATTACCATATATTATAGAGTATTTTTCGTTCAAAAAAAGGGGGCGGGATAGCGCAGTGGTTAGCGCGTTCGGCTTCGGATCAAGAGGTCCGGGGTTCGAATCCCGCCAGGGGCACGGCAACTTTGTCTGCAGTAGAGAACTGTTCTACACGCAGTAAGGTTTGGGTGCAATGCTACACTGAATTTCAGCATAGTACCACCCATGGTTCGCTAGTTCCAGCCGATGCTCGTAGGTTTCACCGCAACGCATAGCCACATGGCGTTGCGGGCATTCTCGCTGCCTTAATACTAGCAGCCGCGATATAAGTGAAATACTCTTGAAAGCGGCGTTAAACCCCAACTCACTCACTCACTCGTTCAAAAAGAGATAACAAGGATCTGGAAATGTCAAAATCAAACCTTTTGAAAGTCATTTTGGGAAAAAGCATTGGCTTTTGAGATGGAAGGAGTCACTCATTCTTTTAAAAAATCCATCCTTAAATAGCTACAGGAAGGAAGGCAAACAGCGAAGCCACACGGAGCCCTAAGCTCATTACGTGTAATGGTTTGCTGTTTATGGAACCCACACAACCTGCTCATACCATAATAGCTTCTATAATGACTTTGTTCCTGCTTGTTAGAGAAAAGTGGCTAAATACAGTATTCCTTCCGTATTCGTTCACTTGAACTTTCATATCAGTTTGTCGATACACATGTACCATGAATACAGTCACCACGTGCACACCGTACTGAATGAAGGAGAAAATAGGAATTAGAAAATATCCGGCACAAATTATATATCTTATAAGATCCATAGCATTAATACCCATTTGAAGCGATATGATAAAATCGAACTTCGATCAACGAAAATTGCCAAATCATTTTGAATATAAAATTACGTTTTTTGTACTACACATTATTTCTTGATAGATATCAAAGTATATTGTCAGAAACGCATACAATACCGATTTGATATCAAAGGATGCTTTAACAGGCCCATTCTATTATCGAATGTGATCAAAGAACCTACTAAAAGTATCGTTTTTCTATCAGATGCTTATCTAAGAACCTTTCATAACTACATCAAAGATTTCACGCAAGGACTGAGCGTGCTCCAATGCGTTAGTTTTACTTAGCAACTTCTTAGAGGAAAACTGTGAGTTACGCAGTGAGTTAATAACCCAGAGCAATTCGACGACAAAGAGGACTTTTACTCAGCCCGAGGCTCTATCCATGACCTGTTTCTTCTCGTCTAAAGCCTCTCGCTTTATTGGATTCTGATCCCATCACAGCCTCGTTACCAGTAACAGTCTTATACAGCTTGATGAAGACTGCAGCTCTCAGTCAATACACACATGTGTCAGTCGAGACATCTTGTTCCGTGAATAGTCGGACACTGCAAAGTAATGAAGCCTCATTGACTTGCCAATATACACGGCCTTAGCATCGACATCTCACACTTCCTTTATTCCGCGTAGACCCAGAGTTGTGTGTAACATATATTCAACCAGACAATTAACTACGGTGAATTATTTATACATGTATTCTAAGTCAAATCACAAATACTACCTAATTTAATCAGCTTAATTCATTTCGATTGGCATCGACCTTTAAATCCTCACGTACTGGTTAAGGATACAGAGGCGTCAGTTGATTATGTTCTTTTTAATGTGTACTGAAGAGAACAATAGCTTGATGTTTTTGGTCTAAATCGTATTCGTCCACTAATTAGTACAATAAATATAGTTGTAAATGTATCCACATACAATAGTCATTTAAACTGCTGTTAATGTAAGGAGATACGAGCCCAATAGCGTGATGATAACCATCACTATCAGAGGCAATTTCTCGAGAAAGTATTGACTGAAGCATGGAAACCATTTATCCTTTGTGCAGAGGATTTGATGGAGTGACAGATGTTAACTACATCAGTGCTAGTAAACTAAAGTAAAATATCAATATCCCTTTTAACAGTTACCTACGAGTTTAACATTCACTAGTTTGTTGATATAAACACCGATGTAGTAATGGTGTAACCTGCTGGTAAACTAAAGTTAAATGTCAACATTACTTTTAACAGTTACCTACGAGTTTAACATTCACTACTTTGTTGATATTAAAACCGATGTAGTAGTGATGTAACCTGCTGGTAAACTAAAGTTAACTATCAATATCTGAAACCACCCATTTTAACATTTTTCTTCGAGTTTAACTTTCCAGTTGTATATGCTGTATACTACTGTACGTGACACAATACATTTTAAATGTTAAACAAATACACGTTGTTTTGACTTCAGTCAGAACATGTGTAATGACTCCGAAAGAGCAATCTTTTGAGACTTATCTGGCTACGTCAACGACGTTCAAACGTCACATTGAGGCAGGCATTAGAAGCGGTTCCATAAAAGTCAGGTCATTGTCCAGAGACTGCTAAAGCCTGTAATGTGTTGTGTCAGGGACTACTTACATTTTTTACATTACTAAAGATTTTGAACTGATTTGATGATGAACAATCAAACTCTTTGTAAACAATCACTGACTATGCCACACAGCTTCATCATGGAGCAAGTAAGTCAATGTACTTCGTATCAATTGAAATCAGTTATTGATTTTGGTATAAATCAGGTAAACTTGCAAAGGGAAGCACTCACTCACAAATAAAACAGCTTTCTGGGGTTTTCGTATACACCATATAAAACAACGTCTCTATAATGTTAATATCAACGTGAATCTTAACCCATTTGTAAAGAAAACCGGAATCTTGCCTTAAGTCATGGAGCACGAGTAGACCCTAAGCTCAAGAGGGACGAGGGCGGTGACATGCAGAAGTAAGGGTGACAGATTCGATATAGAGAGCAAGGGTTATAGCAGGGCGTACTGGGCCAGGATCGATAGATTCCTCTCCATGGACATAAAAGCTGCTCCTAGCTAATTGACAAATGTCGTGACACCAGGCCATTATGGAGGAAGACTTATGAAGCCAGTTCTCTGGATCAGAAGAAAAGGGCTTAATGTAATCTTGATGCCGTGAAAACTCGGAACTGTAGATTACATTCACCAATCCACAAGTGTCGAGTGGCGATGTGATTTATGCCATGGGATTGCCATCGGATAAACTTACAAAGGAAGAATGGTTTTTTTAGCGTGATTTCAGCTATTTAAAGTCAATTGCATTAGTCATTTAGATTTCTGAGCAATTATTACTATGTTTTCCAACAAAACGCAATTTAAATTTGAAAAGTATATGTTATCCACGCTTAAGTGTTGAAATTATCTCGTTTGAAGCCAAATACAATATTCATTTATTCCTTAACTCCTTAACTTCAAAGAATTTGGTTTAATTCTGTAAGCTATTTTTTTCTTTGAAGTGTGGTTTAATTTTGCCACTTAACAAATTATGCGAAAATTTATTCTACAAGGATAAACGTTGTAAAAAGTTACAGACTATACATATATGTAGTCTGAGGTATCTTTTCGCCAACAATACCAATCGCCAACTACTTCCATCCATTAAGATAAACATTCCCTTACTTTTACTACAAGTAATAAGTAATGTGACCTTTGTCGTGAAAACATCTGAGATTAGATGGTATCTTAACAGTCAATTTCAGCTACAAGACACCACAACTTTCGACTTAGATTCATTAAGATAAACACTGCCTGTCAGTTCAACTCCAAGTAATAAGTAATGTGACCCAAGCTGTGTTGTATATCACGTTAATGTGGAAGATCCTCCCTCTCTCTCTTATCTCTGCGCCTCCAGGGAAATAGATTGGTCGATCTATCTAGTCCATCTACAACACAGGGGAAGAAAGGCAATATTTGAGCTGATATAATCACTTTGTTAGCCCTGTGAAGATTTGAAGGTTCGTATCAATTGTTTGATCACATCACATAATCGAGATAAATAGGTCTGGAACTACAACGTGTTTACTCTTGTCGGGAATTACTTATATACATACACACCATTTAAACATGTGAATCAGTGTTTTGTTAAAGGGACACTAAGTGTTTTTCACGAACATTTATATAGCTTTGATACATTCCAACATATCAAATGTGCTGGTTTACATCCAAGTCATATCAATCGATTTGCATATTTAACCTCATATGCAGAATTTTTGGACAATAACTTGCTTTCTAAAAAAATCGAACAACGTTCTACTACATGAGGAGAAGCCGCATTAATGCGCCACGTTTACAAGTACCAATATGATCAAATTAAGTCAAATCATGTATTAAAATTTCGTTTTACAAATTAACGCGGGCCAGTTGCGGTACATTGTCCAGTTGTCGATCATAATAACGGCTAAACACCTTAAGGGGGCAGTAGCACGTTTTTTTGCAAAGTTTATATTTTCAAATTTCCCATTGATAATTTTAGTTAATGTCATTCATATTTTCTTTACAGTTTAAAACATATTATTACACAATCCAATTATCTGTAGTGGTGATAACGGTGTTGCGTACAAACCAAAACGTGCATGGCGGCCATTTTATTGTGAACACATTTTATTATATCGAATAACAAACACGATTCCCATGACTTTACAGCACCATGTACACTAATTTTTTAACTTGATTTTTCATTAAGAGAGAAGGGTGTTTTACTGTTGGTGACATTATTTTTCATATACATTTCATCGACTTATTTCAGCGAAAAAACGTGCTATTGCCCCTTTAATATTGTAATTATACTGAATATATATATAGACACTAAAAGGGCAACAGTCAGTACCTCTTGGTAAAATAACACTATTGGTAACACTATTTTGACATTTGTGACTACAATAACACACCGGGTGTCCCTTAATGTCACAGTGATGAATGTTGTGTCTTCATGTTAAATAATACATGAACATATGTACTGTTGTAAAAAAGGTTTAGTTGTTTCTACTCACGTTATTATATTCATCGTTAAACGATCAAATCCGTCAATATCGTGGTTAACCTTAGATTAATAAAATTCAGTTACTAGTAACTAATTGAAACAAGTCTTAGCCCATTTGTTTGTAGTTTGAAATTTCTGAAATGATATTCTTCTGCATATCTAAATATAATGCGTCATAGCAAGTGATTGTCTTGAAATATCTACATTATTCAGTATAAAGTCCACATGCCCTTGTACAATATACACAATTCATTTTGTTGAAACAAACAGATTCGATGCCATAACTGAAACATTACAACATTTGTTTACAGGCTTTGCGTGATATATACAGTGAACAACGTAAAATATAATCTTCTTTGATATAGTATGAAAACACATGTAAACGATTGACATTTTCATTTTACAATAGAGTACCTGGAGATGTGTATTTACTATGAGTGTGATCTCGATAATTGCAGGAAATATTGATAAGGGTGTCAATATCAAACACGTCTCCGTATGGATACGTTTCTTACTAACAAACATCTATATGCCTTTGTCAATTTACAGAAGTTTTCCTAGTCTCCGCTTCCTCGAATAAACTATTGGTATTTCATTATTTATTTTAAAAAACCTGTCAGAGTACATACAATGGTTTCAACGTGTACATACTTTCCATGTCAAATTAAGCTTTGGTTGTTTATTATCAAGTTGCTTCAAGTTAATCACAAAAAGTGAAGGTTTTGGATAAGACTGTAAGGTTTGATTGATTGCAATGTTCCAACAAATTGATGTTCTTGTCTTCTATTACAGATGCAGTGCAAGGTCTTCAGTGTTGGCACTGTATAGCGGACAACTGTCACATAAACCCGTCCGACAACTACAAGGCGAGCAAGAAGGAGTGTCAACCCAACCAGTGTTGTCAGGTACGTGCAGGAAAGCATTGCAGTTACACTGTCACCACAGACTCGACTTAGTCTACAGAAGGAAACATTATACGCTTAAAACGCCATTCCCAACATACGTTGAAACGACGTCGTTCTATCTGCATTGAAAATAATGACGTTAAAACGACGTCGTTTATCGATGTCGAAAATAGTGACATTGACACGACGTCGTTCTATCTGCATGGCAAATAGTGACGTTAAAACGACGTCGTTTATCGATGTCGAAAATAGGGACGTTGAACCGACGTCGTTCTATCTGCGTCGAAAATACATTCATTTGTAGTGTCGTTGAAACGACGTCGTTCTATCTGCTTCGAAAATAGTGACGTTGAAACGACGTCGTTATATAGTTGATTGACGTCGCCCTTCTTATTTCAACAAAAAAACGACGTCATACAAAATGCAAAATACAACATCGTGTGCCTTTTGGGTCACCTTTATTCTATGTCAAAGCTCCGAGGTTGGACGTTAGTATGCTTTTTAATATATCTCTGAAAAGACCATAATCAAAACGTCACCACACTTTTTTTTATCAAATGATCTGTATGTAGTTACTCAGCCATGTATAACTAAATATAAAACGCATTTAGCATACGCTATTTAGGACACACATCTAAATCATTTGATATGCCATATATTTTTTCGTTATCTTTGGACTGTGTAAGTTTTGCCTTAGAGAGGTGCCAGATCATAACGTGTAAAATACCATTCATTCTTTCGTGAAAGGAGAAATCAGGATGAGGTATGTACAATTTGAGAGTGTTTCCCAAGTCACTGGCCAATATTGACATGAAATTTGTAATACAATTATACCAAGAGAGACCTACAACATCTCCCGACATACCCTTTCTGGTACATCATTGTTTGGACCTCTTCAATGAAGCTGTATAGGTCATCACGAAGCAAGAGCGACGATCGATTTCTATTTTTGTCTGTGTTTTCATCAAACTAATAACGTTTGTATTGATCTTATTGTATTTGATGTACTCCTTATTCTGTATTTATGTATCCCTTAAACAATAGTTGGCAAGATTCAGCACAATCTTGTGTAACGTAACATTGTTATTCTGAAGAAAAGATGGATAAAATTCTATATTCTTGCATCAAGGTTTCCTCTCTGTCAAAATAATTAGAATACAAAAGTATAGAGGCAGAGCTCAAAATATAAATGAACTACATATTACAATGCTATTCACAACATAATTTTTTTTGTATTTGAACCCTTTCATCATAGAGAAAACAGAAGTATTCAAGGAGTATTATTATCCTGATCTTACCCCAGCTGACAAATTGTTCGCTAGAAGGTCACTTCCACAATCATTACCAGGTACCCATTTGCTGCTGGGTGAACAGAGGCATATTTAATAAAGTCACTTACCCAGGGTGACACCACATGTCTCTCAACTCATGTCTCAGTGTGGAGCAAGGAATCAACCCTCGAAACATTTTGTTTACCCAGCAAAGATACTGGTGACCACCCTTCAGCGAGATGTCGCCGTTGTTGCTGAACTACACTGATAGCGGTCGACTGAGCTATGCACAGGACCACGTGCCACCACTTATTATTATTACATATAACTCTTGAATACTTTGAAATGGTTGTGATAATAATTATTTTTTTCAAATGTAGTTTAAATTGAAAGGTTGAATAAAGTGCAACCAGAGAAATCAATATGTACCACACTGTACGACCCTAAAGTAACAGAGTGTTGTTGAATTAACTATAACGCTCTAATCACTTCACATACTTCATAAAAATCTTGGAATCTTGGCAATACTTTTTTTGAAAGATAATTCAAATCAGTACGCTTACGCTAGCTGATAAGAACATGTACAGTTCGAGGTAGCCTTCGGGATGAATTTGAGTAAATTTATTCAATGTGGACGATTTTATTTAATTTTCTTTTACTCCAGCTTTATGGCTTTAGGTTCCTTCGTATGATTTGAACTATATTTGAATCATAAAATATTGTAATACAATCATCTTGTACGTTCTTAAAAAGTGTCCTAATTTATTCGCCATGTCTTATGTGTATTTGCGTCAGTGTCGTTTGCAATGAATAGTTCATACTGCCCTTATTGACAATGTTATATAGTGATGTGTTACGCATTTATTTGGAAATTTATGACATGTTGACATTTTGATTTCTTGAACGGTTTATTGCCACAGACCATCATGTATGTAGAACATCATTTCTGCGCATGTGGGTCGTTTGTATTAAACGAGAAGATTCGAGAAGGAGAACTTTCCCAAACAAACACTTCATATGCATACATGTGACATTCTATATTTACGAGACTGCCTCTTTTTAAGCAAATGAAGTTGCTCGAATTTACTAGGACGACGTAGCACGCAGTGACACACACTGATGTTGATTGACCAGCTCGATTGAAGATTTGATTTTGTAATGCTTGTTTTTCTCATCTATCAGTCAAGTGAAGCTGTAACTGAAATTCCACAAGCTAGCTAACATAATGAACCAAAGAAATAACAATCAGAATCCGTCCATCGTGCTTCTTTCGAACTACGTGGTCACCTTTCAGTCGTAAACGGTCGACGACGATGCAGCATCGCTAGGAAAGCCTTTGGAAATTGTTCAAAAGTAATATCCTCACGTACAGTTATAATGTAAGCAATGTCAAGGCGCTCCGGATTGCATCTTACTATAAATGTCAATGTATTGTTAGCCCCATGGACATTCATACAAATATAATCGTCTGTCTGTCTGTCTGTCTGTCTGCCTTTTGGAATGGTTTCGGATTCCCTTATATATGACGCTATTCTCTCATTAATAATTAATTTAATGACGCTTTTACTTATTGTTTTAATAATATTATGTCTAAATCCCAGCTAATACATCAGTTGAAATATTTCTACCAGCGTTTTCTAAACTTAACAATATAAACGCCGATGATTGATTTTCATAGGGCGAGGGCCCATCACAATCACCTGTTCTTTCTAGCATACATGCATGGTACATCTACCATGATTGCCTGATTTCTTTGCAAGGTCATATGAAAAATATTGTATACTCAGTTTCATAGGGGGCCAAACCTTGTCTGGGGCCTATCTCCTCGTTTGTTGAAATTAGCAGAAATCTTCTGTATGACAGGTTTTATCAATATTCATACAATTCCTAACACTTGAAATTATCTTTACCCAGCAAAACAAAACTCAACACAACTCGCATTATCCACCACATGTTTGTTTATTCAGTAGTTTTATGAATCTAGAAAGAGACAAATGTGATAGATATTCAAGGTCATACAGTTCTCAGAATCAACAGTTGAAAGAAATAATATAAGTTGCAAAGGACGCATTTCACGTATTGGTATTACATGTAAATTAACTGAATGTATATGTAGCAATAAATAGCATTTTTTTTCTAAATATATGCAGCGCACACTATTTCGATAGAGCTATAAATGTTCGAATAATTTATATAAATTGAAAAAGATGATATCTTAAAGATGGAATTATTCAGTACACAAGTATGTGAATACCAGGGTTGTTTAAGAACAGAGCACACCATTTCGAAAGTGCAAATTTGGCAAATAAAGTCATAGAGTAAACTATTCTCAAAAACACAATATCTTCATCAGAAAGCATTTCACTTAGATACCCATTTCCTGACTCGTCCAATAAGTTACCATGACTTGTTTTATTGTTCATGTGGAGGACATTTATTTTTAATGTGATTTTACGCTCGAATTACAAAAATATGTTTATTATTTGCACTTATGGTAGGAAATTTGGCGTTTACGTCCAACACCACGAGTCCCATATATGCCAGTTTTGCAATGTCACTTAGCGATGACGACGAGATAGCATTGATCGTAGACTTTACGTCATACCATTGTACATATGACGTCATCACCTCGGTTATATTTCATTTAGTGAAATGTAATATCAAGCTGCAGTGGTGAGAACTCCATATCTCACTGTTTAGCATATAATAAAGAGTGATGCCTAATATAACAATGTTACATGTTATCCTATAATAGAGCGCGTTATTGATGGAATAAAGCAATCTGATAAACTTAGTATCTAAATCTGATAAATATGCAAAACAGGTCAAAGGTCAATTAAACGGAATACTTTCGCAAAATTCCATAACCTCATGTCAATCCTAAACTTTTTTCCCAATCAGCGTCACAGCGACTTCACGGGATTAATTCTGCTTTGGTGGATATTCGAAATAATAACAGATTAGTACGTTTATATCATGATAAGGCCATGAAAGTTATAGATTTGTTCCAAATTTTACAAAACCTTAATGTAAAATTGGCCAGCATGGATCGAGCAGCTTATGGGTACTCAGTGACAATGTATCTTGATGTGTGCACTATCTATTCAAAATATGCGATGTTAATGATGCTAAAACAGACCTGATTGATAATCTCTACATATGTTCACTGCTGTATTGTTGCAGAAGGTGATCTTCACGATGTTCAGCCCGACAGACAAGATACGCTATACGTCCACTATCAGGAGTTGTGCTGGGGAGTGCGAGTCGCATGACGACCAGGGGAACTGTACAGACGAGCTCTACTACACCAGGGGGTGCGTCACAAAAACGTGCTGTACCGACAAGGACTTGTGTAACACAGCTTTCACCCCCTCCATCAGTGTCTCCTATATCAATCTGCTTCTTCTTTCCACTGTGACCTTATCCATCAGCGTATTTCTGGCAAATCGGTGACAGGGAAAAGGAGAGCGGAGGGTCCTTGTTATCTGAATTTCAGACTTGTTTTTCGTACATGAGGAAAGAATTATATTTATGAATTTATATTTATATATGCACGTTACCTAATTGTCCTCTCATCTATATATTTGTGGCATTTTTTGTTGTTTGTTACCTAAGTGTTCAAGACATGTTCACCTTCTCTAGTTAACCATGATCACAACTTACATAAGCTTTTTTCTTTTCCGTTGAAATATTGACTAATTTGCATCCTCCCATCACCTGTTCTCCCTCTTTGGCGTCAACATTTTCATGATGACATACATATTACCCAACCACCAGGTTAGAGTTTCAGAATATGAATACGTCATGTCACTATACAACATATCAAACACATGTACTGTAGTGATCATCTCATAGAAAAGGGCCAAGATTTAATCACCATCTAGTCTGTATTCTCATGAATATTACTACGCAAATTTCAGAATAAGCCCAATTAGTGTAGATTGTAGATACATCGAGTTGTCATGATGATCGTGTTGATATTATATCATGCCTCCTATCACAACATGGTTTAATTAATTAATATACTTAAATTGCTGAATTGATTTAGAAGATCATGAGTTTGGAAGCTGTTTGTCAACTCTCCTCCATTTACAATTTAAATAAACAGTTCATACAAATTGTTAGGAAGATATGGTACAAACGACAATGACACTATAAGGAAACCACTGAATAAATGTGAAATGTAAATGTAAAATTTTGTTTAAAACTACTTTTTAAGTGTGAAAATACATGACGTTTCGAAGTATCTATACTAAGTCCTTCATCAGGTTGAATGTAACATAATGGTCAAATTCTCCCAGCTTTTATCCATGTTTAATCTTATGATCACTTCATCCCAGACATTTGGGTTGATTGAACAGTAAGGGTTAATCACCAAGACGCATATGATCTTACAACAGGCCATTATCTAAGTGAAGTGAAGTGTTAATTTCAAGAAGATCAGTCAAATCTATATTAAACATATCAAATATGTTGATGATATTTACATACATAGTTTGGTGTCACTGTAATTTTGATTAAGCTAATAGATGAAACACAGATAATACAGTATTGACACTTACTACCATAATGTTGCATTTGTTTTAATCGTCTAAATCTGTCATCTGTTTCCAGATACTATCTTACATACAGTAATACATACAATATGTTCAAACTTTTCTGTTAGAACCTGTGTGATATCCTGCAAAATGATATCTTACCACATTGTACATTGTAGATCACCATCTACCAAACCTTTCAGAAATAAAATGCGATATTAAAACATAATTTTGTTGATGCAGTGACGTATTTCTTAAAAGATTTAACTTCAAGAATATCCACAATTGTTCTCATAAGAGGCGGATATTTCAGTAAACGTTTATTTATAGACTGAATCGCTATTGTTATAAGGTGATTCAAAATAGCCATTGAACATTGCGCAGATACATTGAGTGTAAAGAACAATGGAATATCAATAGAATATCCACTTGACCAGATGGCATCTGTTACAACCAATAAATGCTTTATTCAAAACGTAAACGTAGTATGAGTTAATGGTTGTTTGTGATGAAACAAATACGTTGTTCATGTTGTTTTGATAATGATGTTTTATTCCTTTTAGCAAGGATCAGGAAGTGATCGATTACAGGATCTAAACCGGCACGAATGAGGAAAACTCACTGGGGTCTGACAATGTGAGGAAGTAATGTATCTGACAGTGTTTCTACCAGCGAATTCACTTGAGACAGAACATTCTTCAGGGAACAAATAAACTTCCAGCTTTGAGTTTAGAAGCTCCGTAATGACTCTCAGTAATTGGCAACTGTTGGCAAGGAGATAGCGTTTGATGGGGAAATTCTTAGTTACCACTGTCCATGGTATCAAATAGGCGAGGCATGGGTTTAGACTAACGGGCAAAGGAACCGCCTACTAATTTTCAACATAATTAAACCTCAAAATACTGTTGATGGATAAAGTATATAAGTAAATAAAGTAAATAAGGAGACACACATGTATATACATGTATTATTTTACATGTCAGTGTACTCAAAACTTAGCCGAACATGTATCCAGACTTAACTCATAAATACCTTCCATCAACAGCTCTCTCTCTCTCTCTCTCTCTCTCTCTCTCTCTCTCTCTCTCTCTCTCTCTCTCTCTCTCTCTCTCTCTCTCTCTCTCTCAATCACTTTGTCACTTTTCAGCTAAAATACATCGTTTGAACCATGACGTTATACATTCTATCTTCTCTACCAGATAAACATATTTCCCTGTTTGTCACGTCTGTGCTCCAGGCTAAGCCGATGAACCAGATTCATCTCACCCGGCCGAGGAAGCTCACAGAGTAAAGCAGGCACTCGATAGATACAATCAATAGCCCATGGCTCACACGTAAGTTGGTTTACAGATATAAAAATGAATACATAGATGATTGCAGATAAAAACATTTGGACGTGACCTACAAATGTGTACGAAACTGAACAAGTCATTGTGAGTCATGTCATGGGTTGTATTGGGTACATTCTACAGGTTGATGATTGCAGTAACAAGAACTGAACACTTATAAATTGGTAGCCCACATCAAACAGTAATTGGTGGTCTTTGCATACACGTATGTGTTTTTGTCAACGAGGCGAAATTTGTAATCTTAAGGTTAAACTGATGGAGGCACTTTCGATGAATTTATAGTACATGTTATTTATTCTATGTTGATGACAAAGAGTGATATCAGAGAATTATCCACGTTAACAACAAAACAAATGTCCTATTGAATCTGTCTCCAGTGCAATATATCCAAAGAGGATTTTTTACATATTTATAATATTATTTCGTCAACATTTCATTGAATCGTTTGAATACGTTTCCAGCACCAGTGTCTATTCCAACAATTGCTATCAATGATGATCGGAGTTCTTTGTAAAACAGCTGATTCCTTTCCTATATTTCTCTAATTCATATGTTAGATCAATAATTGTCATGGGAAGAAATCCATCTCAAAATAATGTTTTCCTTATTATTACTTTTTCAATACTATTTGTATTGACAACCCGGTAACTGCTGCAAATATCATTCTCTAAAGCAACAATACATTCCATGTCAGTGAAATTCGAGTGGAAATGGTTAAACTTGTTAAACTTTGTTAATAACGTTGCACAACAAATTCTGAGTGGAACTGTGTATTGGCCTCTGTAAGTTACGTCATCTATGAATGGTAGCTCAGTGTAACCATCATTCCTTTACATAAAGATGTGTTTGGTCGCTAGTAAGAACATTCACGCCAGAAATGTCCTGAATATTTGTGTTGCCATTAAGTGTGAAAAACAATTTCAATCATAATGGAAATTTAATTTGATCTCCAGAGAGAAGCTGTCATTAGCTGATGTTTGTGTATTTTCAATTATCAGGATGTTGCCAATAATTAAAGTGGTGGATTTATGCAACACTAGCAATTTAACACAATATAATCCAATGTTTTTAATGAATATTATTGGCAACTTAGATTCATTCGTTAAATTTATTAATTGAGTTTCAAAACGATTGTCAGAAAGATTGTCAATGGTTCACAAAAAAATTGAATACTGTGTTAAAAATACTCACCATAAATAAACGAAAATATCGCGAAATTGAATCAAGTGATTGTCGTCAATAATTAAATTGAAAGGGAGACTTGAAATTATTACATGAGTAAGTAAGTGATCAACTTCACACTTTCTAAAATACATATAAACATATATATATATATATATATATATATATATATATATATATATATATATATATATATATATATATATATATATATATATATATATATATATATATATATATATATATATATATATATATATATGTGGACAATGAATTTGAACATGTACATACGCTCTTAGTTTGAGGGCACATGGAAGAGGGCTTGCTTAAAATACGTCGTACCTTATCGCTGCTTTGTCAGGAGTGTCAAATACATCAACAAGAATAATCTTCTTTAACGTCTATTGAGATTTATGTTGCTAAAGTTCTCTCTATCAAACAGAAGGCGTATTTCGTATTTGGAATCATGAACTATCAGCTTATAAAGCTTTTTGTTCAGCTGAGGCACACTCGTTGAAATCATCCAAAGAGCTGACATATTTCCAATACTTTCAAAATTACAAACGTGAACGTTAAAGGCGCTGTAGCACGTTTTCTACATGTGTGTTTTTCTCAAATTTGCAATTTTATCATTAAAGTTTATACAATATGTTTGTACGTTAATGGGTAAAACATGTCATTAGACTTCCGGACAAGCCGTATAATACGGTTATACGGTTATCCATATTCGAAGAAAATGGTGCAACGTAAATAAAGTGACAGTGGTCTGAAACTCTTCAACTGAGATTTAGATTTGTAGGTCTCATGTGAACTTGAGAGTTCAGGCACCACTATGGTTGACCATCATTCCATCATTGTGGCATATTTAAAACTCTGCTCTGAGTGTTTAGGTATCGCTTCATAAATCAGATCATGCAATACAGAATTATTCATAACATCCTCCCAGTAAGACAATTTCTCTATAAAACTGAATATACCACTATGTCCATTCTGTGAAACGGAAATAGAAACAATCATCCACATGCTATGGGAATGTGAACCTATCAAATTATGGAAAGATAAAGAATCATGGTTAAACTCAGTAGAGTTAACATTGGAATTTACAAACAAAATCATTTTATTGGGAATGAAAGGAAAGAACAACAATCCTGTAAATGGACGCATTTTACTGGTTAAACAATATATCTATTGATGCAGCATATACAAAAGTTGGAATATTTAAAAAAAGAAACTGTACGCTATTATGACATGTCGAGATGGGTTTTTTTTTGTTTTGTCAACAGGAACAGAAGAAATGTTTTTCCAATAATGGTCATCATTGCATTTACTTTGAAAATAATCATGACTATATATAATGGAAGTGAACCGAGCATCAACTTACCAATAATTTTCATCTACATATATGTACCTCATTTTGTCATGAAATATAACCATTTTTGTTATTTGCCTGTACCACAAAATTAAAAAAATTAAAAAATCACTTGAACTATCAAGCAGCCATTTTAATGTGAACACCTCAAACTGGCCGCCCTGTTGGAAACGGACTCATATAGCTTAACCTAACCGAACCATGTACATTCTTGTTAGAAGTTTTTTGTTATTGATTCAAGAGTATTATGTAACCATTTGTAACTTTTTTTTTATATTTTTGTGAGATCACTTCATTTAAGGAGGGAAATCGTGCTATAGCGCCTTTAAGAGTGATTAAAATATTTAAAGATATTTTACTCACGCTGTTCAAGAAACGAAATCAACGTGAATCTATCTGTCTTCTTATCTTGTTTACAAATACGAACACTTTTGTAAGTAACATGATAACTGTTGTCAAACATCGGTTTGCACCTCACACATCGTCATCGACTTCCAATTCAAATTGATTGGCTAAAAATATGCTTCCCAAGTACAATCTCAATATGACACGCTGTCAGTCTAATAGTAAAAGGTTCTGTTCCAGATTTAAATGATATTATAGGCAATATTTTTCAAAGATTTCTTTCCAAAAGAGACGTTTATTTTCGACTTGGTTTAGATATAACATCTATACAGTCCTTGCTACTAATGGTTTATTCAGAGCAGGGAAGAGGAGGGAAATGTTTATTTGTTTAAACATATCACTTGTAATTGTAATGTGTAGATGTTTGGTCGTTGATATTCACATCTATTACCACGCCTACACACACAACTAACCCCAACATGCTCTGACACATGTGAATAGAGTCAGAATCCAAATCCTTTTACCGTGCCAACTCCAATATATATAACAACTTAATATATTTGATGTAAAGTATTGTGTGCCATCAAGTTACGTTTAACGTGGTGTAGTGGTTAGCGTGCTGGCTTCTCACACCAGAGACCCGGATTCAAATGTCGGCAACAAACATTTGTGACCTGGTTCCCATGCTGTGATGTGTCCCTGGACAAGACACTTCATCCCCATTGCACTCAGTCCACCCAGTGTTTTACATGGGTACCTTAACACAGGAAGTAAGGACCTATACGGTCGCGAAGAACGCTTAGTAACAGCACCTAAGTATAATGTGTAGCGACTCGAGCAATGCAATGAAGAGTGCGTGATATGAATATCCACTTATATTAAATATTAATATTTAATTTTTTGTATATCATTGGGACACTCAAAAATGTAAATCAAATGATCAAATGAGTTACTGAAAAAGAATATACATTATTGGAACACTATTTTGAAATTGTTGAGTGATAAATGGCCCATTTTACAACATTCTTATTAAATTTTGGACCGATTTATTTCATGACCAAAACAGATCCACTCAATTATTTTTATTTACAGATTACAAGAGATTCAACCAATAAAACAACACGTTTTGACAATCTTTTAACCAAGAAAAATGCATCGCTAGTACTTACGATACAACAAAAGCACATACAATCCACCACATTTTAAAAACTTTCCCATTCCGATGAGGTCTGCATGAATACATGACAACTCAATTCAAACATACTGTCGTGATAATCTCATAGTAAAGGACCAAGAATCGATCAACAGGCGGTCTGTCATCCCATGTATTGTCATGAATATTACAACGCAAATTTCAGAATAAGCCAAATAAGAGTACATTGTAGATACATCGAGTTGTCATGATGATTATGTTGATTAAGTTATATCATGCCTTCTATCACAACATGGTTTAATTAATTGATACACTTAAGTTGGTTAATTGATTTAGAAGATCATGAGTTTGGATACTGTATATCAACTGTGCGTTACTTGGGTTGATTAGGGGGATACAGTGTATGGTACAAACTGTACACAAATACATTAACCATTGAATTAATGTAATGAACTCTTCAATCATTTTATCTGGTTACTTGACAGAATGACAAGAAGATTTTCTGGATAACAACTTTAATGTGGAAATACATTACATTACAGAATATTTACTTAATCCTTCATCAGGTGGAATGTGGCAGAATGATCAAATCCGCCCAGCTAATGTGAATATCCATGTCTTAACTTATGATCACTTCTCTCCAGACTGTTACCAGAGTTGGGTTGTGTGAACAGTAAGCGTCACAGAGAAGTGTATCATCTTACAACAGGACATAAACTGAGTGAAGTTAATATCCGTGCTAATTTCACTAGAATCCTATATGTCAAATTAATTATTGAAAATGTCACATATATATATATTGATGGTATTAACTGAAATGGTATGATAATACGTATTCTATTTAAACTAATAGCTGAATAAAGTATAATACAGTATTAACCATTGTATTGTTTTAATCGACGTTCATCTGTTCCAGATACTATCTACATACAGTAATCAATTGAAATATGTTCAAACTTTTCTATTAGAACTTGTGAAATATCCTGCAAAGTGATGTCTCACCACAATATGCATTGACCGTTCATCACCTACCAAAGTTTTCAGAAATAAAATGCGATATTAAAACATACTATTGTTGTTGCAATAACGCCTTTGTTAAAAGATATTTTAAGAATATCCATAATTGTTCTCATAAGAGGGGGATATTTCAGTAAACGATTATTTACAGACTGAATTGTATTGTTATAAGGTGATTCAAAATACCCATTGAACATTGCGCAAATACATTGAGTGTAAAGAAAATGGAGAATATACGAACTATCTACTTGACCAGATGGCATCCTACTACAACCATATATATGTTACAAGCTTTATTCAAAACGTAAACGCAGTATGAGTTTATGATTGTTTTTGATGAAACAAATGCACTGTTCATGTTGTTTGAATCATTGTGTATTTTTACTCCAAAACAACCCTTTTAGCATGAGAACCAGGTCCCCAAATATCAGGAAGTGATCGATTTGTTCCCACAATGCACCAACAAGATCTAAACCTGCACGAATGGAGAAAACTCACTGGAGTCTGACAATGTGAGAAAGAAATGTATCTGACAGTTTTGCTACCAGCGAATTCACTTGGGACAGAGGATTCTTCATGGACCAAATAAAATTTCAGTTATGAGTTTAGAAGCTCCGTAATGACTCTCAGTAATTGGCAACTTGTAAAAAGACATTGTTTGATGGGTAAATTGGATGAATCATGGGATTACACTACCAGACAAAAGAAACGCCTTGTCAATTTCAAAACCTCAATAGTCTATGGGGATAAAGTCAATTTTGAGAGTATGTAATTAGCACGTATCTTTTAAATGAGAAAAATCAAGGCTCTTTTATCTTGTAGCCAAAGATTGATAACATATAACATGTTGAATTAATGTACCTTCTTGAACTTCGTTAACACATCTTTGGTGTACTCTGTTTTAGAATAAGCCAAAATGACCAAATTCACTCTCCTATCTCCTCTAGTTTAACAACATTAAACAGGAAAAAAACATTAAAAGAAACAACAGAAAATGTAGCAAAACTTATGAATTCAGTTTAGTTGGTTACTGTCTGTTAGTCATATTAAAAATATCATAAATATCTTTCATTTTTAGGGGTAAGCGTTTCTTTTGCCCAGTAGTGTAGGTTAATGGCAATATCCATTCCCTCTCATCATCTTGTCTCTAAAAAAGTTCTCAAACTATCTAAACACTTTTATCTGTTCAATCAAGTGTACAATCTTTACATAATTATATTTATAAGTAAACATATAGGTGCAATTTTAAATCAATACATATTTTTAAACATCACTGAGTAAGAAGACAATCACATTGTCACTTTAAGGTATGTCGTTTGTTTATGACCATATGATGTGATATATTTCACCTTCTGTACCAGATAACATCTTCTGCTATTTGCCACGTCTCTGCTCCAGGCTAAATCGATCAGTGAGATTCATCTCTCCTGGTTGAGGAAGCCAAGAGAAGTGTAGATACAATCAGTAGCCCAAAGCAAACACTTACAGGTTTACAGACATAAAAATGAATAAAATAGACGATTGCAGAAACATTTATACGTGAATGTATTAAAGGGGCAGTAGCATGTTTTTGGCAAATTTTATTGTCCATTTATAATGACAGTTTATGTCATTAATATTAACTTAAGAGAGTAAAACATCTTATTATACAAACCAATTATCCTTAGTAGTAATAACGGTGTTGCGCATAAAGCAAAAATTGCATGGCGTCCATTTTATTGTGAACACATTTTCGAATTTCGAATTAAAAAAACGATTCCAATGGCTTTACCGAACCATGCACACTCATTTTCAACTTGATTTTCCGAAGAGAGAAGGGTGTTTTACTGTTGGTGATATTATTTTTCAAATACTTATTTGAGCGAAAACAACGTGCTACTGTCCCTTTAAAGAGTAACAAAGACAAGGTGAGTCATGTCACTGAGAACATTCTACAGGTTGACGATTGCAGTGACAGATACTAAACACATATAAAACAGCGGCCCACAGCAAACATAAGTTGGTGGTATTTAAATATACCTATGACTGTTGTCAACGACACGGAAAACGTTATTATCTGCTATAAGCCCGGCAAATACACATCTTGAAAACATGACTTTTAGACAATCAAAAAAGGTTAAATGTAGGTTTTTGACACGTAACTTAAAATAATATTATTGATATAAGTAATGTATGACCATTGAACATTTGGCAAAATTGAGAGTGGGCTATAACATAACCCCAACAAGGACAACCCTCTGGAAAGTGGGGTTGAAATTAGGCTAGAGGCGCTTTTACGTACATGAACTTTATTCTTTGTTAATGTCAAAGAGTAATATAAGAGTAGTATCCACAAATGTCGTATTGAATCTGTCTCCAGTGTATTACACTATATGCAAAAAGAGGAATATGGATTTTTCACATATTTAAACTTATTTCGTTAACATTTCAACTGAATCGTTTGAACACGTTTCCAGCATCACAGTCTCCCAGAACTGTTATTTGCCAAATGTCTGTAATGTTTATTAAATTTCTAGGGAAGAAATTCATCTCCAAATAATGTTTTCCTTATTATTTTCCCAACTACATGTATTTGTATTCAAAACAAGGAAACTGCTGCAAATATCATTCTCAAAGTAAAAATATATTCAACGTCAGTGAAAGTCGAGTGAAAATGGGTAAAACTTGCAATAGAGTAAACTAGAGTTCGTTACAGACTGAAAGTGTTTTATACGGACTCTTTGACGTAGCATTTGATCTATCGGAACCAGGCGGAAACCAGTTCGTCTTGGTCTTGTATCTATCCGGACTCAATTGATCATTGGCTTTGATCTGAAAGATAAAGAAGTAGTGATGCCGACATATACCATCAATAACCTGCAGACCTTCCAGACCTACACGTGTACACTTGTCGATTGTAGCTAAAACATACTGGCCATAGAATACACAAGGTATTAATTGGTTAGACGAAGCACGGTGGTGTAGTGGTTAGCAAGCTGGCCTCTCACGCCGACGACCAGGGTTCGAATCCGATTTGTGACTTGGGTCGAATACTGTGTTGTGTCCTTGGGCAAGGCACTTAATCCACATTGCACTCAGTCTACCCAGCTGTACAAATGGGTACCTGCATACGGGAGGTAATGATGAAGCGCTTAGTAGCAGCTCTGAAAGTACAATTCCTTCAGGGTAATAATTGTAGCACTTTGAGCATACATACTGTGGAAAAGGCGCAATATAAGTACGCAATTATTAAGTCTTCAAGACATAGTCTGGAAGACCTATTGTTATAATGCGAATTCTTCTATTATTATGATTTCCACAAATTTTGTTAGCCGATTCCTGAATTAACGGCTAAAGCGATTTTGATAAAACTTTCAGAGATGGTAGAATTCAATGAGACTTAGAAATGTGTCGAACGGATTTTTGATAAGTTTAGCCATTAAAGGTCCAGTTCGATTCTAAGTTTCGATTTTTAACATGGGAAATTTAAAATGCAGCTAGAGACTTGGAACTTTTACCAAAAGATGCGCAACGTCAATGCGAGCAAAAAAGTAAATCATGGCGAATTCGTAAATCACGTGGTTAAGCCGCCATTTTGAGTTTTGTCACTTTTTAAAAGTGTCCGACCCCATGTACCTTCTCTGAAGATACTTGCACCACGAATCTGATATTTTGTTATGCATGTAGCTGAAGCATTGGTGAATACATGGTGTTGTCTTTCAGGATCGAACTCTTAATACTTTTCGCACAGTGACCTTTCAAAGTTGGACGACTTGATAAACTGGACCTACATTTGTACTTCAAGGGGAAATTACTCAAACTTCCCGACCTTACAACTGAATGAAATTTTCAGGGCTACTAGATCAATATATTGTCTTTAGGAATCAATGATAAAATCGCTCGCGAACAGTCATTTCCGGTCACAATTAAGGCTGAAAAATGACAGAAATTCACGATTTTGAATTTTAACCTGGGGACAATTTTCAAAATTGACATAGAGACTTGAAACTATTTACTAGATGGGGATTAACAATGCAAGATAAAAAGTAAATCATGACGAATTCGTAGGTCACGTGGTTTTCCCGCCATTTCTATTTAAAATGAAATTTATGATTTTTTGAGGTTTTCTCAGTATATTATAAGATGTTACGAATGGAAGTTTTGACAGAACAATGTTTGCGACATTCCTCGATCAAACATGAAGCTGGGGGTCAAGCAGAAGTCTTGAAGACCTAAGTTTTGACGCATCAATCCTAGTTATTATTTATTATTATTATTAATTACTTAATGAGACAGAACACACTTTCCTACATGACTTTGGACACACACGTTAAAGTTGATAACTAGTTAATAACGTCGATGAACACTGTGATTATGTATTATCTGTTATAGTCGTCTTGTCCATCTGGCTCCAAGCGTGTATTATGTACTGAAATAGCATACAATTAACATGGCCATCAACTTCATTCTTTTTTAAAAGTACAAAATCCCTAAGCACATCAACCTATTCAATTGTTTTTCTACATTTATGTGTATGTATTCATCTTGTTAATCATGTCCAGTATCATTTGCTTGATAAGGGCGTTAGTATCCACACTGGAACGTCGTACTGCTGCAATAAAGAAGTTGTAAATCCACAGAACTCGTTTCCTCTTTATCTAACCAACTTCTTATTGTTTCATAGAAATGAAACATGTTCATGTTCATACACACCTCTGTGGACATTTAAACACTTTAATACTGTGTTGATGATACCATGCTCATTCCTTAATATTTTGTAGATAACATAATCTGATACTGGTAACAGGCCAACCACTATCCATAAGAAAATGAGCATACAATTTACATAAATAAAGAATATTGTGTAGATAGTTTTATCTGAGTGTAAGTCATTTGACGTTAAGAAACGACAGTGTTTCACGCAAATTTGCACAGGTTTTATAAACGTTACATAACTATCTATGTGTAAATCTTCTCAATTTATTTTATTCAAATTACCTAAGTGAATCTAAATGAGAAATATTTCAGAAGTTGAACTGACGAGAAGGAAAAAATCAACTTCTTTATTAAATTTTGATAATATGCGACATTGATCAACCTATCATTTTGTCATTATGAACAGATATTGTTGTGACAAGTCACATATAATGAATACCGTATTTGCCGTAATAGAAGCCCTGTGCGTTTAAAAAATTGGAAAAAGGGGGCGTTTATTAAAATGACTTTAAAAAAAATGTCTGTTGATGTCCAAAAGAAAAAGAAACATCGATTTTATTTCAGAGTTTTTATCAAAATAAGTGTATCAAATAAATGTAAAGAAGGGTTAAATGTCGCAGTTTATCATTTGTATCAAATTTCAACCAGTACTGATACACAATTTGCAATGGCAATTGAAACTAATTTAAACTCACGAAGATACATTGAGTAACTGAATCCGCCATCTTGTTGCGTCATTACTCTTATACTATGACACTTTAGTTTGCTAAGAATCTAAATATAACCTCCAATGAACGGCAGCATAAACACAATCAGCTGATAAGCACATGGTGCAGAACGATTATGTAAACACTATTTACGGGTCATGATATTGTTTATTTATATCCCATTGACAACTACACATGAACAAAATAACGTTCATGACAAATTCGTGGTCAGTGTGCTAGTGTCATCTGTACTTGTGGGAAATCTTCCAAGAGAGTTGAGCAAGACATTTTCCAGTTTCTTAGAGGGGCGTTTATTAGTCATCTTCCGCGAGTCAAAAATGGCTTAGGGGGGCGTTTATTAGGAGACGGCGTTTATTAAGATGAATACGGTAACGTAATCCATTTATTTCTCTTTATTCTAAAAAGGTAATAAATTGGTCCTCTTTTCTTGCCTTTCTAGCGTGCTCAAATACCCCGTCCATTGTTCAATGAAGTCATAGACAACGAAATAAGGTTGTGTCAAGGCAGCGGTTGCTAAGCAACTGTGCTATATTGCACATATCTTAAAAACATAAAGACACACTGTTACTCCGATTCCTCTTCTGAGAAACAAACAAAGGTAGCAATATTCGTTATTTATGCATCCCCTGAAAATAATATTGGGGCCATTTATGAGTACAACTTTCACAATTATATTCATTTTGTGAAAACACTTTTGTATATATAATAATATAATACTGATCACCTATGACATAACATGTCAAAATGAGTTTCCAAGTCCGACACGAATCTGCTTTGTGAAGTAAACTGTAGAAACGAATCTGCCGTGAAACTTAAAACTCAAGACAGGTCTAGATAAGTATCTGCTATGCAGAATAGGTTCTAGCCAGAGAAAACCATAACGTGTGTGCTACAAAAAAGAAAGAACATTATGTAGAGAGTGTATAAGTCATTTGACGTTTAGAAACGAGAGTGAAAGTTTGAATATGGGAGCCGGAGCGAGTGTAACATACACAATTTGCATAGGTTTTATACACGTTGCATAACGATCTGAGTGGAACTGTATATTGACCTTTGTAAGTTATATCATCAACGGATGAACGTTCAGTGACACTATCCTGTGTTACAGTGTTGCAAACTTGGGCTGCAAAATGTTTGAATGATTAACTTGTTTTCATAAATAACATAAATAAATAATGTTGACACCAATTCCTTTATATAAAGATGAGTTGAGACACTTCTCAGAAAATCAACGCCATGAATGTCATTAACGTTTGTGTCGCCAGTTGGTGTTAAAAACAATTTCAATCGTAATGGAAATTTATTATGATCTCCGGAGATAGCCTGTCATTAGCTGATGGTTCTTTATTTCAAATTATCAGGATGTTGTCAACATCCATTAATGTGTAAATTGAGTTGCAAAACGGTTGTCATATTGTTCACAAACCTTGAGTTATGTTAACGTTTTAAAAACACTCGCCTTACCAAAACGAAAATGCCACGAAATTAATTCTTTCAGCCATGAGATAAGTCACAATGGTCTACAATTTAATTGAAAGCAAAACTGAAATTATTACATGAGTTCTAACCACTTATGCTGTTAAAACAATAATGTCCTTAAAAAGGAAATTGACTATCCAAAGAACTTCCTTCATCTTTACAACTCCTGCAATACATCCTAAGGAAGACTGTTGTTCAAACATATATGACTGATCGTTCTTTTTGGTACCTTTTTGTGTCCTTTGGTATTGATTCAATTAGTTAATTTCATTGATGACTTGATATTCACTTACCCAAGCCCCGTTATTTTACACTTTACGGTAAAACATTCTATTGACCGATTTCCAAGAGTCAAAAACATTGTTTCAAACATATGAATTCAATTGAAAGGAATGGGTACACGTTACAAGTACAGTGCTGACATATAGTATTTAAACGTAATAAATGTAGAATGATATAAACAGAAAAGAGACAGAAATATTGTACACTTACAAGAAAGAAATAAAATACTTATACAAGTAATTATAAAGAAAATTAGGAATGAACAAAGAGTAGTACTTACAATGATAGATTATCAAATCTCAAAAACATAACACTGCCACCGGACAATATCTTTGGTAAGCTGTGTTGTTAAAAAGTATTGAAAATTCAACATGGTATTTACGCATAGTAAAACACTGAAATTGGTGCTGAAATTTCAAAAGTTTCTTGTCGACAAAGTGTTTAGAATTTGATTTTTCAAACTGCATGAAGTTTGGAAATTAAATTGGTGACATAATGTACCTTCTTAGAGTTTAATTTGTTGACGTGTCATTACTGTAGGACGTCATAAAAAAACGCAAAAAGCCTGATTTCACTCTTCTATTTACAGATTCCAAACCAACCTTTTTTGAAAGGTGTATTTCTCAGAAAAAGTAACTAGGTAATGTTTTAATGGACGATTTGGGTGAGTTGGCATCTGTCATGTTTACATGTGTTTACATGTGTTTACATGTGTTTATCGTTCGTGAATTAAACTATCTTGCATTTTTGTTTTTATTGGACATAAGTTTAGAATAACAAAGAATATTGGAAAGGATATTGAATTATCATTAACATGAATACACTTAGCTATAGGCTGTGATAAATGGTCTACATTGTGCTCTATGTGCTCTTTGAATAATAAAATCGAATAGGAAATAAGTGGTCAACTTCACACTTCCCAAAATACAATAAACGTGAGTTTGCTTAAAACTACATGATACCTTTTTATCGCTGCTTTGTCAGGAGTGTCAAATACATCAACAGGAATCATCTTCTTCAATGTCAGGATCAACTGAGACTTCTGCTGCTAAAGTTCTCTACATCAAACAGGCGTATTTCGTGTTGGTAATTCATGAGCTATCAGCAGACATAAAGCTGTTTGTTCAGTTGATGCATGTTGTAGAAACCCCCAAAACAGGTGACAGATTGCCGATACTTTCAAAATTACAAACGTTAATGTCAAGGCTTATGTCAAATGATTCACAATGTTCAAGGAACGAAATCAATGGAAATGTATCTGTTTTCTTATCTTTGTTCACAATGATATTTTTGGTTGTTACATGGTAACTGTTTTTTTAAGCATAATGTTGGTTTGTTCCTCACACATTACATCAACTTTCAATTCATTTCAATTTATTGATTAAACTATGTCTCCAAAGTAAATTCTAAATACGACACGATGGCAGTCTAAAAGTAAATGGTTACTAGAATTATCAAGAAGTACTATTCCACAAAGTGATATTATAGAAACTATTTTCCGTTTTTTCAACTAAGTATTTTCAAAATAGAATGTAAATATTAAGGCCATTTAAAGAATAAAACATTGTTTTTAGGTATGCTTTTATGATTTTTCTGACGATGTAGCTGCTGATATTGACAATAACATCACAAATATATTGCAATTTTTGGTGGCTATCTAAGAATTGTTCATCAAAGATCAGGATCTTGGATGTTTACTGTCAACACAAGGAAGTTGTGAAACGTGACTTCTTACAGGGCATTTCCACAATTAAAGTAGATATAATTTTGAACACCTTTTTATGTTGCAAAGGTCATACGTTGGCAATCGTTTGCGCAATCGACAAATCTATACACTAGGGATAAAACTGTGGGAGGAAAATGTGAACGAAATTACAATTCATCGTCACTCTGCGCTGTAGGGATAAACCTGTCAACGACGTGATCAATGTATGTTTGGTGCTGTATACACAAGGGATGAATTGTCGGGAAAGACTTCATAAGTCATACTCTAGTAGTTCTGAAAAATCTGAAGGGAGAACTAATTCTTGGATGATAATGAATGTTACATTGTCATCCAAATTTTGCGTATTCCACAACAAAAATGCAACAACCTGACAACACTCCTGGCATGATTTAATTTTCAAAATAAATTTATAAAATAGGATTAGTTGATGTTATGATTCTTTTCTTAGTTACTCTTGGCTAAATAACCTGTTTGTGTTTTCGTATACAAAAATTGATTGGAATATAATGGGGACACATTTGTGTGTTCTGTTTTAAAAGTTCACACATGTGTGATCTGGTTATACTATATTATACTAGAAAATAAGAACATAACGTCTTCTTTGATAAGTGATAAGCAGCGTACATGTAATGAAGGCAACAGCACGTGTCTTCAACATTTACGTCACTTATTCGAACCCATTTGGAATGTTAGCTGTCGATCTTTGGAACGGAACAGCCAATATGTTATGACTAGCATATTGCATAGTCGTGTTTATCAACCTACCAGCCATATAACGTGATATTTGAAACGACCTTTCTAAACCGTATCATCCGGTACGAGGGACTTACAACCTTGAAATTCCCTCCAGGAGGGTTTACACAGACGGTTGTAAATCCTGTTAGAAGGAACTATAATGACTGTAAACCCTGATATATTTGTTAAGATGACGGCTTGAAAGTAAAGATCTGAAGAAACTAACTTAGACTAATTTTGAAAAATTTCATAAGTTTACGACAGAATATGTACAGCAAATGTTTTGCAGAAAGTGCGTCTCGAACCCGTATCCACTATCACCTGTAGTTACTGAGTCAACGCCTTAGACTACTGCGCCAAGGGGGCAGACAAAATAAACTCATATAGCGCGGCTGTTAACAGGCTGACATCACCGAGGGATCCTAAATATAACGCCAGGGATCCTCAATATAACGCGATAACAAGAAAAAAGCCTGTTTTACACTTAAAAACGGTTGATAATATGGATAAGCCATTCTACTTCGGATATGGTAAGGTTGTAGACCCTGATAGTCAGGAAAAACCTTCGGATACTTCGCATCCTCGGGTTTTTCCTTCCTATCAGGGTCCACAACCTTACCATATCCTCGGTATCATGCCTTATCCTTATATTAAACCATAAAAACTGCTATCCATGTCATATTATTTGCTATTAAATGAGTTAATTATTTGCTATGCAACGATCGAAAGTTTTATACGAAATCATTGTAGAGTTTTATACAAATGGTATTAAATTGGATTTTAGTATTTTGTTTATTACTCGAGCATATTATTCAAGCAATATAGCCGCCATTATTATGAAACCCCGATTTCCTTGATTCAGACACCATTGTGAGGTTGACACATACAATGTGACGTCACAACTGCAAACTAGTGTAACGTCATACGTGCTGTGGTATTACACTGGTTTGATATTGTTGGTACCAAACTCTGCAGTATCTTCCACGAATGAGTAGTAAGTGACATACATCCAACAACATACCTGGATCACACTCTTCACTGCCAATATACACAATGCCTGTGACGTCACAGGCTTGAGTCGTTCTCGCGAGATCGAGGAGTGTGCTCTCGATTTGATTATTGACTAAAATTGGCTGTTCTCGGCGTTTGATTGAAAACTCGACACTCCGACTCACTGATAGTCGTCTCTTCTCTCTCTCTCCTTTAAATTTCTTTGCGCTAACAGTCTGAATTCCTTTCATTTCCTGTTGCAGATACTTGAAATGTCGACCCTATATCACTAAGTGGGCGTAAAGGGATGGAGCAATTAGGGTAAATGTCACACAGAGAGAAAACTTCTCAATAATCAGCAATGGACTTTCGAAGGTTTTATCATTTCTGATAATTTAGAATTGGGAACATATTAGGCTTTTTATTAAAGCCTTTACGTAAAACGAAATTTAAGCAACGTCGCTTTATCATGACATCAACAAATGATGTTTAGCCCGTTCGTCCTCGGATAAACAGGTCCGGGTTCTGATTCCGCCAGGGGTTCGTCACATGTGTCTGCTGTAGAGAACTGTTCTATATATGCGGTAAGGTTTGAGCGCAATGTAGCACTGAACTTATTGACTATTACAAATCGGTTCGCTAGTTACATCTGATGTTCAAAGGTTTCACCGCAAAGCGTAGCAACAGTGGTGATCTCCCTGCAATGATACTACACTGTCGGCCAAAAGAAACGCCTACTTGGTTTTCCTTAAAATGAAAAATGAAATAATTTCTGAATTTTTATAAATGGTGATCTCCACGTTATGCTGAAACAATAATTCATATAAAAGTCCAATCAAATCGTCATAATCCTATTACATCATCAGTTAATGACATCACAAGGCTTTGACATCACTGAGAACACTGCTGACAATGCTATAACGTCACAAATTTGATGACGTAACAGTGCTATGATGCCATAATGCTGATGACGTCACAATGCTATGACCTCACTGAGATAACTGCTGAAGAAGCTAAATGGCAGTTTTGTGTTTCAGATATGATCATTGTTATTTATTGAAGAATGATTTTGAATGATCAAGAGAATCTCACCCTCGTGTCTTCTGATATCAAATATATCAACACTCGTTGATTAAAGTAAAAATATCCTTGGCAAGCCTTGGATATTTGTAACTTTAATCAACTTGTGTTGATATATTTGATATCAGAAGACATTTGGGTGAGATTCTCCAATTCACAACCCCAAAACATGCTTTACAACACGATGCTATCTATAAGGTATTTTCAAATTGGTACATTTTAATTCAAATACACAACTGTCACACACATTCATGGGGTAGGTATATAAGTTTAAATATACAATTTCAAAGCGAATTAATTTAATTGAATACATGAATAGTGTCAGCGTATGGAGTAAAAATATTAAGAGTTGAACATATAAGTTATTTTTAGCCATATGGATGAAAATAACCAAGGTGATGTTATTTATATGAGCACTTGTCCACATATCGGGTTTGCCAAGCAGTCATTGTTTCAGCCATTGTTTCGTCGTCTTTAACACAACGAAACGATTGCTCGTGGCGTCACTTTTGCTTGCCGTTGCAACAGGAGTTGGCCGTTTCCTGACTAAATTTACGGTAATTAAATGGAATAGAGTGGTTGATAAAGATAGTATTACACTCGAAAGTGTGCCCAATGAATTTTACGAAACTCGTGAAAATTAATGTATACCCCTCGCTCTCGCTTGAACAATACAAAAATTCCCATAAGATATATGAATTAGAAGGTTAAACCAAATTGCTATACTCTTTCCGATTTGCATAGTGTTAATCGTGTAATTTGGTATAATGTTTATTCTTGTAAGGGTAATATTCTATCGAACAAATGTCTGCTAATTTCTGTATGTTTAAAACTGTTAATTGTGTAATTCTCTAATTTCTGTTTTAGTGTAAGTATGAATAAACTTTGAGGATTGACATTTATTTTATTTTGAAAATAAAAAATTAGAACTCTACACTCTCCAAGTTATGGTATCAATATTTCTTGAAGACTTCTGTCAGAAGCTGAAAATAAGCATTGTTAACGTGATATGGGTTTCTTTTGTTCAAAAGCATTCAACACTTTACCAAACACTGTGGCACAGGGATACCCACAACGTTATTAAATGAAGCACTAAGGGGGTTAACACAACGAAACGATTGCTCGTGGCGTCACTTTTGCTTGCCGTTGCAACAGGAGTTGGCCGTTTCCTGACTAAATTTACGGTAATTAAATGAAATAGCAGTGGTTGATTAATATAGTATTACACTCGAAAGTGTGCCAAATGAATTTTACGAAACTCGTGAAAATTAATGTATACCCCTCGCTCTCGCTTGGACAATACAAACATTCACATAAGATATATGAATTAGAAGGTTAAACCAAATTGCGACACTCTTTCCGATATGCATAGTGGTAATCGTGTAATTTGGTATAATATTTATTCTTGTTAGGGTAATATTCTATCGAACAAATGTCTGCTATTTTCTGTATGTTTAAAACTTTTAATTGTGTAATGTAGACTAAAAAAGTATCTCTAATTTCTGTTTTAGTGTAAGTATGAATAAACTTGAGGATTGACATTTATTTTATTTTGAAAATAAAAAAATTAGAACTCTACACTCTCCAAATTATGGTATCAATATTTCTTGAAGACTTCTGTCAGGAGCTGAAAATAAGCATCGTTAACGTGGTATGGGTTTCTTTTGTTCAAAAGCATTCAACACTTTACCAAAAACTTGCCGTGCATCTCGTCGTAGCACAATGACAAGAGCTTATTTCCCAGAATGTAAGGCTAAGGATGTTCCACGGAGAAAAACCACTCATTTGAATGTGATACTGGCAAGAAAGTCTCTGACGGATTCAGTAACAGGCCAGGGCACTCCGACAGCAGCATATTGACCAACAATCAACCCTCTCTTAGTCACCAGTTCTTCGTGGTCTAGTGGTAGAGCCTTGGACTAGAAAGGGAAGGGTTGGTGGTTCGATTCCCGCATTGTCTGCTATGATAATTTTGAACTTGGCAATTTTGATAATTGATTATCTTACTAAGAAGTTATTTGGTTCAAAGAATTGTACTTGGAGAGCCTTATACTGGACAATACCCTCTTGGAAGGTTATTATTCTGTGCAAAGCCCCTCAGCGGGACATTACAGTATAATGCCTTCTCAATAGGAATTGTAAGGCCCTAGAGAAGGGGCAAGAACTAGCCCAGAAACGTCGTGTGAAACAAATAAAAAAGTTGTTATCCATAACATTTGTCTCTCATGTAAGGCCCTAGCTCCTTTCGTAAGGAAGTTCTCCCGGGAAAACAACTTAATTCAAAGAGGGTTAAATGGGCCTTGAGGTATATAAACATATTTAATTCAATAAGAAAGGTTAAGGAACAAGCTTTTCCTACTTAGAAGAACTTGTTCCTAAATACATTGGAGACACAAACTCACAATCTATTATCAAAACATTGCATAGAAGAGTGTAGTTATTCCCTCCCTTTACGGAACCTCAGAAATGATTTAATCATCTGATACAAAACTCTAAGGCTTAACAAGCATCACCTTTGGCAACCATTTAAAATCTCTCCAAAAACACTTGATTTCATCCAAGTTTGTATCCTTGGGTATTAAAATAGCGTTTACACCACCTTATAATTTCCTTTCAATTGTAATTTAAACCGCATGATGTTGTTGATAGAAATACGTAGAAATAATATTAAAAGTAAAATGAAATGGGACTATTATTGCCCCGAAGATAAATGATATCCATGACCCGTTCAGTAGATGCTACTATTAAGTTACAATGCATATACCTAATAAATATATGAATAAACCTATTAACTTGTTCAATTAGAACAACATGGGTTTCCAAAACTAATCATTATAATATGGCATAATCTATCTGATTGTGTAGAAAGTGAACACATAGAATAGAGAATTCTCAAAACATGCCAATCAATATTTATTAGATTAAAACTTAATTTATGACATTAATTTATATATGTCAACATTGGTAGTCATAGTAAGATGTATTTCGAAGGTCATCGCATGCAAGAAGGATACATTAATATTTATATATAATATTAACAGTTTCTAAAGTTCTCTAATATATTTTCTCAATCTGTGTGAAGTCACTATGTCTGAATACGACGCACTTATTAGAATAGTGAAAATAACATATTTACTCACGGTAGTAAACAATTGCACCTGCCCTTCACAAGGTGCAACTTTGCTTAGAGTAGTGTTAAATCTGCTTACGGTAGTAAAATTTGTATACGTGCAAATGCGTTTATACGGCGAGGACTTTTAATAATGATATTTAAGTTAAAACATAAAACAGTCATCAATTAAGTTATTCAGACTACTGCCGAAAGGTGTTATTGTATCGTGCCATAATCAAATGCATCTCATTTCTATAATATATCGAATTAATCGAAACCAAGTGTGTGATATACTTTCTTTTGCCCGTCAGTTTATCTCTAATGTTTTACTCAAACATTTGTTATGTGGATCATTAATGACAACTATGTTGTTCCTCTAATAACAGTTTGTGACATGTCTGTGAGATTTACAATCAAAAACATGTTTTGCTAATTATATTGCAGTTATATGTAAGAAACCGTTTTAAGAAAACATTTTTGCAAGAGGGCACTCTGCATAAAGCTTAATCAAAACGCGTTTTCCTTACAATTTCCTACATCCATCACCTTGTAATATTTATATGATAAATCAAGCTTTTTGCAATGAATGATGGAGAACAGGGAAACATTCATCGATCAAATACCTTTTTAGATAAGGATATCGAATAGTTTCCTTTTAAGCCAATTAAATTGTGGATGCAAAATCGCCTTAAATGTGCTTTGGTGTGTTAAAATCTGTATTTGAAGTGCAATGGCTGCGTCAAATATCTTAATGGAACTTTGTTTTTACATGAAAATATGTCTCATGTTTGAACATTATTTTGTTTTTGGGTGAACTATGATCAGATAACAGCCGGTTCTCTAGACACATATAGGGATTGCTAAGCTAAACCTCAAATAAGGGGTTTGTAAATATCATTGATTACTATAAATTCACTCCATACACAACAAGATCACCAATATCTTCTCCAGTTGTCTCCCTGGGGGAAAAGTCACCTTTATCTCTAACAAGCACAGTGTTATAAGGACGGATAGAATCAACGTTATTTGTGACACAGACAACTGTATTCAACTGTTAGGTTCATGAGGTATTGATAAATGATGCGTAAATGTATTCCATAGAGTCCTATACATATGATCACTGATCACGTTTTATAATTTAGTCTGATCTATTTTAAGACATCCTACAGCAACGATGCGTTATCAATTTAATGACCAAGAATGTACATTATGCCGACAACATCTTGTGCTAACATTATATCCATATTTGATAAGATTTTATCATAGCAAACGTTATGTCCAGGTCCCTTTGAAATAACTGTTTCAGTATCCCAATTGTGTTTGAACAGATAGACTATTAAGTATCACACTCTCATGAATTATATACCGGTAGTGAAAATCTCTTTTCGAGACGATATTCTATCCTCATCACAGACGTCAAAAATCGACTTTACCGGCAGAAATAAAAATTTATATTGTGTCTGACTGTTGAAAAGGTGGTATCGTTTCTTTTGCCCCTCGGTGTATACTTACGAATATAGTAAAATCCATGAAAGAGTTACGATTTTGTTCGTTAGTGTTTCACAAAACATTTGTACACATACTATAAATATATATGGGGCATAATAGAATATAATTCGTTCAGTGAATTCCTCTGCGGCTGCAAAAATAATCGTATTGTTCCTTGTCAAATGAGTTAAAGTTTTGTCAAATATTTTCAATTAAAAGTTATACTCTCAAATAACTGTTTAACTTCATTAATACTTTAAAGACTTAGATTGTTCTTCCTTATACATGTACATGTAGTTATCCTGTACACGGGTACCCTTCTATGATGGTAATTACAGTTGAGCTAGGAAATGTTATTAACTTCTCGTGTAGCCCGTGCGCGTGCGTGCATGCATCTAACAATTCGTTACATTGTAAATGCTCCACTAAACACTGCGTAAATTACGTAAAGTCCCCACAGGTTTTTGACTACATTGGCTGACAGTCTCCATGCGAAAAGGTCTATATATTTTCAGTGCTAGTATGGGGAATTTGGGCCTGACCAAAGTGTTATTTGTACATTTATAACTACAGAAGACGACCGTCGGTAATTCATTGAAAAGACCACACATTACACACACTATGTTAAAGGCGCCGTAGGACGCCTTTCTTACTGAAGTAAAGTGGTCTCACAAAAAGGTAAATAAGTGTTACCTATGGCTAGATAATACGCCTGAATCAGTTCTAAAACGAATGTAAATTGTTCGGTGAAACCATGCGAGTCCATTTTCTATCGAGAGACCAGTTTTAGGTGTTCATATTATAATGGCCGCTCAAAGGTGGTTAGGTTGATCCGACTTATGTAGCGATATCCTGAGTAGAGTATTAAATGTGGTACAGTGATAGAATGGTCACCCATCTTACTGTCTGAACTCAGGAGAACTACAAATCGACCTCTCATACTGACAAGTTCCACAAAATTGTCGCTTTATACGCCGCACCATTTTCTTCCAATACGGATAACCGTTTACTATAGAAACTGCTTATCTGGTCGTGTAATGAGATGTTTTACCCTCTAACAGAACACTATGTTGTATAAACTTTAATACTAAATGACAAATATTAGAAAAAATATGCCACAAAGTGCTACAGGACCTTTAATGTACATCGATGCTTAAGCTGGATTTTTTAAATACTAAACTGATCATCGCAAATTGGTCTCCTAGTTCATCACTTACTAGGTTTGGTTCACGTCAATTGATTCCCTCGGGAATCCATTTACTCAGACACATATCAAAAGATTTACTATCAGCCTAGCAAAGCTCTCATTACCTGCCGGACGTATGCATGTAATACCAAATCGATCCTAACTGATTAAAGACACGGTGTTGTGCTCCAAATTGTAATAATTGCTCCAAATTGTAATACCTGTAATATATACATACATATATACAGACATAGAGAGATTTGATGTAGATTTAAGAGTTGATGTAGATGTAGATGTAGATGTAGATGTAGATGTAGATGTAAGGGTTGATTTAGATGAAGATGTAGGTGTTGATGTGAGGTAGATATAAGAGCTGTCACAGATATAGAAAGAGTTAATGTAAATATAGGAGTTGACGTAGAAATAGATATAAAATATAATGTAGATGGATATACATGTATGAGTTGACATGAGTTGTCATAAAAATAGATGTTGAAGCAGATGCAGTTGCACATGAATGTATTGATGCAGCTGTAGGACAAGATTATGTGAAGATGTAGATGGTTATGCAGATGCAAATGCAGTTGTATGTGTATGTGTAAATCTAGGTGAAGACGTACCGGTAGATATATCTTAATATGTAGATGTAGATGTAGATCTGTGTGGTGATTTAAACTTAGATTTAGGTATAGACGTTTACTAAGATGTAGATGTAGATATAAGAGTTTACGTAGATATAAGAGATGATGCAGAAGTATATGGAGACACATATACTAACGCAGGCGCAGATGCAGATGTACGTAAAGCTGTAGATTTAGACGTAAATGAATATGTAGATCGAGACGATGATGTAGATGAAGATGTAGATGTAGAGGTAGATAAATATGTAGCAGTGTCGGTCGACAAAGTTTTAGATGCATACATCTATCTAAATCTAAATACAGATTTAGATCTTCATTTAAATGTATATATAGGTGTAAGTGTAGATGTAGATGAAGATGTAGATGTCAAGGTAAACGTAGAGCTACGCGTAGATCAAAGTGTTGATGGAGATGTAGATGTATCTGTAAACGTAAATGTATGCGTAGATACAGATGCAGATAGATGTGTACATGCCATTTGGAGATTTCACTGGATGTAATTTAATCTTGATGGATGAGGTGATTCTAGTTGTACATAAACTTTATTTTAAAAAAAATGTCGATACACATTTGATGAAAGAAGAAAGTCTCATTGCAAGAGAAAGTTATGTCAATAGTTTTTTTTATATAAGTTATATAAGTTTTATCATTATAATTATTGTACCATGGCAGATTGATAGTGTAATAGTCCTGATTGTCGTACATGTACACTGTCATCAAAAACACACTACACTAAATATTCAGTTAGTTACATTGTTTATTACAATTTCGAGCAAGTATTACAATTTCGGGCAAGCCTTTGCCTCAAATTGTAATAAATGCTCCAAATTGTCATAACATTCCCAAATAGCAATTAAAAGTGTTAATACCTGAAAACTAGTTGTAATGTTTTGATGGTGACAGTCACAATGGTACATCGAATATCAATAGAGATTTTTCTAAGCCTACAGCCTTTGGGTTTTGCACAAAGAAATAAATACCTACTGCGACTGAAATGAGTTCTTGTTTTACACTTCAATGACATAAGAATTCATTCGGTCATCAACTTGGCAATATGATTATTTTTTAAATAATGACATGAAAGTCCAATATATCTCATTCCATGTTGTGCCCTTTGAATATATTTGGTCATATGATATTGGATTCATGAGCATTATTACAATTTGGACCAAAAGCTTGCTCCAATTTGTAATAATTGCTCCAAATTGTAATAACAGCTCCAAATTGTAGAAGTGTCGATACCCGAAACTTGTTTGTAGTGTTTTGATGATGACATTCACAAAGGTACATCTGATATCAATAGAGTTTTTTTTTATGCCTACATCTTTTAGTTATGCACAAATAAATAAAGACCTACTGCTACTGAAATGAGTTCTTGCTTCACACTTGAATAACATAAAAAATCATTTGTCATCAACTTGGCAATATCATTAACTTTTAAAAAATAACATGAAAGTCAAATATATCTTATTCCGCATTGTGTCCGTTTGAAAATGTTTGGTCACATGATATTTGATTTATGAGCATTATTACAATTTGGAGCAGTTATTACAATTTGGAGCAAGCCTTTGCTCCAAATTGTAATAACTGCTCCAAATTGTAATAACAGCTCCAAATTGCACTAAGCAGTGTAAATACCCAAAATTTGGTTGTAGTATTATGATGATGATAGTCACAATGGTACATCTGATATCAATAAAGGTTGTTTTTTTTATGCCTACAGCATTTCTATTTTTGGTAACATGATATTGAATTTATGAGCATTATTACAATTTGGAGCAGTTATTACAATTTGGAGCAAGCCTTTGCTCCAAATTGTAATAACTGCTCCAAATTGTAATAACAGCTTAAAATTGCACTAAACAGTGTAAATGTTCATTGCAATCTAGGAATCATCACAATCTGCAGATTGTGAGCTCACAATCTGCTGATTGTTCGAACAATCTAGGAATGTTTTCTTATCTACAGACTATAGGGGTCGGTTCCTAGAGTGTGAGGAGCTTTCAACTCGTTTCTCTATCTTATCTACCGACTGTATTGGTCGATCCCTTGATTGTTAAGGGTTATGATAATTAATCTATCGGCTGTATGCATCGATTCCCAGATGGTGAAGGGTTCTCAAAATAGTTGTTCTAGGTTATCTACATACTATAGGGGTCGATTCCTAGATTGTGAAGGGTTCACAAATAGTTTTTATATCTTATCTACAGACTATAGGGTCGATTTCTAGATTGTGAAGGCTTCTCAAATAGTTTTTTCTACCCTATCTACCGACTATAGTGTCGATTCCTAGATTGTGAAGGGTTCTCAAATAGTTTGTCCATCTTATCTACATGCTATAAGGGTCAATTCCTAGATTGTGAAGGCTTCTCAAATAGTTTGTCTATCTTATCTACATGCTATAAGGGTCGATTCCTAGATTGTGAGGGTTCTCAAATAGTTTTCTATCTTATCCAGAGGCTATTTGGGTCGATTCCTAGATTGTGTTGAGCTTTCAACTCGTCTCTCTATCTTATCTATCGACTACAGGGGTCGATTCCTAGATTTTAAAGGCTTAAACTAGTTTTTCTATCTTATCTACCGACTATAGGGTCGATTCCTTGTTTGTGAAGGCTTCTCAAATAGTTGTTCTATCTTTTCTACATACTATAGGGGTCAATTCCTAGATTGTGAAGGGTTCAGAAATAGTTTTTCTATCTTATCTACAGTCTATAGGGTCGATTTCTAGATTGTGAAGGCTTCTCAAAAAGTTTTTCTATCTAATCACAGACTGTAGGGGTCGATTCCTAGATTGTGGTGAGCTTTCAACTCGATTCTCTATCTTATCTACCGACTACAGGGGTCGATTCCTAGATTGTGTTGGCTTCTCAAATAATTTTTCTATCTAATCACAGACTGTAGGGGTCGATTCCTAGATTGTGGTGAGCTTTCAACTCGCTTCTTTATCTTATATACCGACTACAGGGGTCGATTCCTAGATTGTGAAGGCTTCTAATCTCAAATCTAAAGACTGTATTCTTCGATTCCTAGATTGTGTGAAGGGTTCTGATATTTCATCTAAAGACTGTATTCTTCGATTCCTAGATTGTGTGAAGGGTTCTGATATTTCATCTAAAGACTGTATTCTTCGATTCCTAGATTGTGTGAAGGGTTCTGATATTTCATCTAAAGACTGTATTCTTCGATTCCTAGATTGTGTGAAGGGTTATGATATTTCATCTAAAGACTGTATTCTTCGATTCCTAGATTGTGTGAAGGGTTATGATATTTCATCTAAAGACTGTATTCTTCGATTCCTAGATTGTGTGAAGGGTTCTGATATTTCATCTAAAGACTGTATTCTTCGATTCCTAGATTGTGTGAAGGGTTCTGATATTTCATCTAAAGACTGATTATTTTTAACGAATCCACGGCTCCTCATGCTTTCTCAATTACGTAAGGGTCGAACAATCTGCAAATTGTTTAAAAAATCCAAGAATGGTGAAATATTCCTAGATTGTGAGCTCACAATCCGCAGATTGTTCGAACAATTGCAGATTGTTCGGTTTTTTAATACCTACAACATTTCGTTTCGCACAAAGAAATTTAAAGACCTACAGCGACTAAAATGAGTTCTTGTTTTACAATTGAATGATCATCATTCGATAATCAACTTGGCAATGTCAATGTCAACATGAAAGTCAAAAAGATCTTATTCCGCGTTGTGTCCGTTTGATCCACACTTACACCAACGCATGCTTCTATGCGTCTAAAGCACTCTTTATTTATAATTCATATCCAAATCACATCAGCAGTTACATCTGCATCAAAACTAAAGTACCCATTATACATTAACAATTGCATCTTCATCCCCGCCATGTCCACGTCTACATGAACATGTACATCATGATATACAGACATCTACATCTCCATATTCAGCTTGATAATCAGGACATTTTACATCTTCATGCATGTCCTTCAACGTTAACATGACTATGTCTACGTCTACATTAACATATACATCTCCATCTACAACTTCATATATACGTATATGTCAACTTAACTATGTTAATCGTAATCAACATCAACATCTAAATGCATATAGATCAGCTTTCGTGTATATCTATCTTACTGTTTACACAAATGTTTTTGGAAATCAATCTTAAAATCAATACAAGCAGACATAGTCTAAATTTACTATAACCCCGGCAAATGGAAACCTGTTACAGAACAATGATTATGAAACTTTATGCTATTATAAATCCTAAATCACTAATTAGTTATTAATTCATGCTACAGAAGGAAATGTACTTCCAACAATAGAATACTGTCTATCTAAAAATAACCAAGTTCTGTTCCGGAAGCGATATTGTAGAACGCATTTCATATTTTGGAATCAAAATGTAGATGTTTTTCCATGGCTAAAAATAAAATTTAAAAGAAGTTAACAACCCTAAAAGGTACATCTTGATATGATGATTGCTCCACACATCAAGTTCACTGAGCTAGACCTTACAACTTTTTTTAGTTCTGGTTTGGAAACAAAATGTTAAGTCATGTTTCCTTGGTAACGACTGAAAAAATAAAATCCCAAAGAAGTTGAAAACCCTTTAAGTTTTTTAGTTTTGTTCCGGAAACGAAATTTCCATCGAAACAGCTAAAAATATAATTCTAAAGTCAAACACTCAAAAAGGCACATCTATACATGATGAATATTCCACATACCTAGTTTCATTGAGCTGGGCCTTACGGTTTTTTAATTCTGGTCCGAAACGAACCACGGACGGACGGTTCGGCGGACGGTTGGACGGACGGGCGGACCGACGGAGGTCATTTCCTTATCCCTTGACAACTTCGTTGAGGCGAGGGATTATAACAATCTTCATAAACATTGTAATTACCATTATCAAAACGAACACCGAATCAATGATCACCATAAACCAAAATCGTCAAATAATCAGAACTAAAGATATTTAAGCTTACATCGCCTTGATCTGTGTTATTACAATTTGGAGCAGTTATTACAATTTGGAGCACTTTTAATTACAATTTGGAGCAGCTTGACAGTACGTTTTTCGAAAATTGGGTTATTACAATTTGGAGCAGTTTTTATTACAATTTGGAGCAGGTATTACAATTTGGAGCAGTTTTTATTACAATTTGGAGCAGGTATTACAATTTGGAGCAATTATTACAATTTGGAGCACTACACACGGGGTGGATGCGTAGATTTCAGGCTAACTACATCCCTCTTATGTTATTATCCCTTGTGTGGTTTCTATTTTGATTAACAATGTACATACCAAAACGATACTATTGATTTTCACCCAGTCAATTAGTCGGCATTAATCAGAACAGAGGAGTAAATGAATGAGAAATCTATATTGATGTTCAATCTCAATATAAACTGACGGGCAAAAGAAAGTATAACACTCACTTGTTTTAAATTAATTTAATTTTTTAAAGATATGAGATGCATTTGATTATGGCACGATACAATAACACCCCTCGGCAGTAGTTTGAATGACTTAATTGGTGTTTTATTTTTTAACTAAAATATCATTATTTAAATTAGACAGGGGTAAGAAATCAAATTTAAACCAACATTACTCCTACCATGTTTAAAAATGTTGTAAATGTGTGCAGGACGAAGCACATTTATTGATTTTCACACAGAGTATGTGTTATATGTCGATGAACAGTTGTGTTTTATCAAAATTAATTTGGGGGAATTTTAAAATTAAAATTTTAAATTTTAATTAAAAAAAATTAAACCGAGTAGAGGTATTCTTTGACTGATTTAATGTTTTGAACTAATTTCAGAAACAAGTCCGTTTTTGAAAACGACGTCGATAACTCGAGATATTTGACTTTGAAAATTATTCATATGATAAATACAACTGAGCCATATACTTTCTTTTGCCCGTACGTTTAGGCTACTTTCAACATTACTTCAATTAGGATCCATGTTGTTCTCGTTTTAGTAAATTACTACAAACCTCCTTTGATTTATCTTCGCAACATCAAGGACGTAACGAAAAGATTTCCAAATCTTCTCTCTCCGATGGAGAGATCTCGATACGTTTTCACCTTTCCGTGGGAAGATGCATTTGATTATGTTATTGAATATTCAAAACTATACATTGCAAACTTACATCGACAGGTTACTGATTTAAAGACTTTACTTAAAGATTGAGCTCTACCACCGACTTTCAATCTCGTGAGATGAAAACAAATATTTTCACTCGTGTAAATTTAAAAGTAATAATAAAACATGTATATTGATCGACTATTCACACAGTAATAAATATTTATCATTAAACTGATCAACAATGTCTTTTGCAAAGCTTTTAACGACAGCAGCCCCGATGAATGCCTCATTTTATTTTGTTTTATTTTGTTTAATGAATTTGCGCTAGATTCAAAGTAATAATAATATTACCCTTTGTATTTGGCACATGAACATATTCACTTTAAATGAGATGTGAATTAGATGTAGAACTATGATTAATAGTAATAACTTAACATCGATAGTAAAACATTTTGTAATTGAATCAGAAGCCAATATATATATAAGATATTCTTTGCTTGGTTTCTCAGTGCTCATTAACACTACAATGTAAAGGAAATAATGTAATTAAGAGATAAACATAGTAGTGTGTTTTGAAATCATTGGAATATAACAGAATTAGTATAGCTCTAAATTTAATTTGAAGTTGAACGCATAACGTGAGGTTCTAACTGGACAATTAAGAGCTATAATAATTTCGGTACATGTCGCTGGTTTCCAACGATTTAATATTGAACTATATTCTGATGCGTTGACTTGGTAAAGATTTGTCATTCGACGCCGTGCAGAAATTACACGGCTTAACCTTCATAAAGACATGACGTATTTGGTAATGTCGAATTACGTAACTGTTTATACGACAGCGACAATTTACGAATGTATTAAAGTTAGTGTGTAATCCTGCATTGCCACTTTCCGGTTTCATTAAAAGGGATTTGACAATATCTCCACTTTAAATTTTAAAATTGCCCCATGAAGTACTAATACACTGCTAAAAGCCGGGTTATACACTTTGTATCAATAATCAATTGCAAGTAATTATCGTCTCGATGTTATGCTCATTTGATTCCGATAAATAATGTACACACAGATAATAATATGTCATTCTTTTAAAAAATGCATTGCAGGTGAACTTTCAAGGGACCTCACTCTATTCTGTAGACGATAGCGTTTCAATACCGGCGTAAGCATACTCTCTGCGGTATTTTCAAAATTGACATCAGTATCATTTTGTACATTACATTTTAGATGAGTTTATTCTGTATGTTGTCAACTTTCGGATCATACATTTATCAGTTTTAATTTGTTGTCGCCCGAATAAAAATTTTTCAAGAACCATGAGAAACACAACGTCTTTATCAAATCTCTTTAACTAGTCGCTTGTTTTATGATGTCCTACAATTATGATGCGTCAACAAATGTAATCCCAACATGATACATTATGCCGACAACATCTCACCAACTTATACTAACATAATCTCCATATTGCATAAGATTTCACCTGAATTATTCCAGACTTAGAAAAATACTTAGCAAAAGTTAAGCACCCCATGTATGTGTGAACATTCTCATATTCTCATGAATGAATTTTTGTATATCTCTCTACAAGACATATCCTAAAAAAGTTGGATTACAAATGATAAGATCAATGTCAATCTTGACAAAAATATCATTATTATCGTAAAACCAAATCAAGAGGAAATAATACTGTTCTTCAGTTGTAATGTTTAAATTAGCCCTGTTCAGCTCTGAATGTAAATGAGGTTTGAACAAATTCAAATATTAATCGCAGATTTCCTTTGTAAATCTTTCTTGGAATTGTCTTTGTATGACGATATTGTAAGCCATCTGACCATGAACCACGAACAAGCTGAATAAACTTAATGTATTTTTTATTTTAATCAGCAAAACATGAATAATTGTAACAATCATTAGTTCATGTATGCCTTGAATATAGTGGCTTAAAAGTGACAAATGTACATTACTGTGTAGCCGTGTAATGCATAAAATTCCAGAAATAATAATTATCCCATTATTTCTTAAACAATTAATAATTAATAATTATGTTTTCCCAAATAGAACGAAAGTACTTAACAACTTAACAATCGGTCGAAAGGGAATTTTATGAATTTGGAATAGCTCCCTTTGAAGCTCCACGACTCACAGCCAAAATTAAAAGCAGAGTGACAAGCGACGCTTCTTCTTCTTCTTTTGGAGATTTTACGAGCGGTTTCCAGCGGAGCTGATTTCCCACTCGAGCCGCTAGGGCCTTTCATAAAGTTCCGATTTTTTTGCGAAATTGGATAATTTGGATGCCACGGCTGAAAGGTTTGGAGGCTAATTTTGAAATTTTTGTCACTGCTTATATAGGGTTCCGTAGGGATCACGTGATGCAATTCAGCCAATCACGCAACTTGTTAAAAGTCAAGCAAACAATGAGACGTCAAGAAAACAGTAAATATCTATAAGATTCTTGTATGGGTTAATTATGCTCCGCAAAGTTTCTAATACATCGTAAACTTCTCTATCTAAATCTTATGTACCTCATGTACTTATCTCCATTGTTAATGTTTCTATATAAATATGTATGTATACCTATTTTGGAGTTCCTTGTCTAATCGTCTTTGCTAGGCTGTAGGTCTTATGTACCACCTTTTTACCAGTGTCTCCCGAGCCTTCAGATTGAAATCCTCGAAAACAGTCAATTACCAAATGAGTGTTTCAGGTTGGTATATCTGGTTCCTGTATGTAAGTTGGAAGAAAACCCATTTCGACATAACTGTCTGATTATAAACCAAAAGATAGCTCAGTTGGTTAGAGCGTCTGATCATCACCCGAAAGTACAGGTTTCTTTTCCTGCCTCATCATACATCAATACGTTAACGGATGTTGCTTTCTTGCCTAGAGATCAGCTAGTCCGCAATGTAATAGTGTTGTAGGCTTTCACCCTACAGTAATACTTTCAAAAGTAATACACGTGCAAGTTACTTAAGACCCAAATTACCTTAACTTAATAATAAATTGTTGCCAGACAGCAGGATAACTCGGTTCTGTCTGTTATTTAAATATGTGTTGATCGAAGCAAATTCTTTTAATTCCTTTGTTGACCATTGATCATTGGCCAAAAGTGATTGGACATCGAAAGCACATTTGTTAATGTCTTTACAGAAGTATAACATCTACGAATTAATGTCATTGTGTATTGGAAAGGCCAACATCATCGTCGTAATTTTTTCTCTATACGAAGTGTGATACTCACTTGAGAACACTTTAATGCCAATACTACAATTATTCCTGATCTGTCTTGCTTCCACTTTATTTGTTTGAAGTGTTGTATAGAAGATCAGGTCATCAACAAGGTACGTGGACTCAAGATTTTGAAACTCGGAACTGCTTGTTTCACAAACAACTTTTCCATCACCATCAAACTGAGTCAATCTGATTATGTATAATTGGTATCGTATCGTCTCAATCCAAGCAAATAGTGACGCTCCAGTGGTCCCTGTCATTGACATGCCTTTCATTGACTGAGGACGGCTGTGGTTTAATATTCTCTGTTTTGATGTGATGTCAAGACATTGTAAGATATGTTGATCATAATTATGGATCCAACAAATCATATTCCCATGTACCGTTAGATCCAAATTTGCCCCGTATTCTAATTTATGCCAGTTCTTTTCGTATAGATCTAACCCTATCTTGTATACGCCTATGTAAAACGATCTTTCTTCCGTCACCATTAGAAACAGTTTATCTTTGTTCTTAGTCAGTCTGTAAGCATGTATATTTGTTTGTAATGTCTTAAATGATTTCGCGTTCATGATTTGACTAAGAAGTCCTTTTTCTCCAGACCAGTAAAGAGTATTTGTTGCTAGTTCATAAACCATTGAATAAATGTTTCCTTGGATGATCACTCCCGTCTTCTCTGTTAAATTTGATGTCATTGAGATGTTCAGAACTTCCCTGTCCTTGTGTTTTCGGCCTTTGGCAACTGCAAGAAACCATGTGAAGCTCTTGGGTGTTGTAACTGATGTATCACTCTGCTTGATTAGAGCCACAACGTAGTTCCTTACCAGGCGTGAAGTTGGGTTTGTTTCATACTTTTTGAACAAATTCCCAGAATCAAGATCTGCAAGAACACATCCCGGTGTACCCATACATCCTACAGCGCACTTGATAACTGTTTTACAGGAGACCTTAGTCAGAAGAATATGGTTTGATGTGTTGAGAGATATATCCTGATGATGTTTGAATGTTAAGATTCTCATCTGGTCTGTGGCTGTGAAACCCAGAAAGCACAATACAACAATACCTACACAACAAACGTGAGTCACAAGCAATGGATCCATCAGACAGGCCATGGCTAGTAACCTCTTTATACAGGTACCTCAGTCCTGGATCAAGCCACCAAGGTATACCTCTAAACAACCTCGAAAGCGCGATTTTATACTCATACATTTCTACAAGCAGAAAATATATTGCAGAAGACTAAATATAAGCCTGAAAGTAGTAATCTCCAAACGAGATCCAAGCTGCAAGGCAGACACTTAAGAACCATATCTTGGTATCGTTGACGGACATATATCTTGAACAAAAATTGCAAGAATGTACCAGAAATATGAAATGGAAGTTCATAAGAAACCATATACGTCTCTTTTTCCTTATGCATTTTATATATTCTAAGATTGCAAGTGACAATCAACTTCAAGGTAAAATCACGTCATATCGAGAAATAAAACTACATAATCGTTTACTCTAAATGATGATTTTACCTACAATATGTTCCAACAATTTATTAAATTGACATTTGTAAAACATTTGAGGCAGTCATATATCGAACAATAGGCCACACTGTCTCTACAAGTTTGGAAAGCCACATTCCTTTTGCATTGTATTCGTTTACGTTGATAGGGATAATCCGCCTGTTGTGAACATTGGATGATGGTACCATTAAATTTTAATGAACAATATGTATGTAGCGCTCATTTACTCCCTGAAATCTGACAACGTTGCAAGTAAAATGAACACAATCTTGAAACGTGAAATGTCAAGGATTTTCAAACAAGACCTATTGTTCTCGTTATTTAAAATAACCTTCTGGGAATCATGTTTCTCTTAACTTTTAATTTCCTTCCCGTTTCTAGCAGTCCTTGTAAACTGAAGATGTATATGTACAGATTCATAATCGACACTACTTTATTCACTTTATATAGTTTATATATTTTATTTTTGCACAGCAAAGTATAGCATGCAAGAGGGTTAATTTAATTCCTGTGACGAAAAGAATTGATACTACGTTATCCCTATACAGTTCATATATACTGAGCAGGACTGAAAACGCACCACTTCCAAAACTAGGTATACCTGAAATCAGATGACAGTAATAGAAAGCATTGTTGTGAAAAATATCATTTGGAAGACTATTTAGCAGAGGAAAGTACACTCCACCTGGTTACCCATCACATGGAAGACTATTTAGCAGAGGAACGTACACTCAACTTGGTTACCCATCACATGGAAGACTATTTAGCAGAGGAACGTACACTCAACTTGGTTACCCATCACATGGAAGACTATTTAGCAGAGGAAAGTACACTCCACTTGGTTACCCATCACATGGAAGACTATTTAGCAGAGGAAAGTACGCTCCACTTGGTTACCCATCACATGGAATACTATTTAGCAGAGGAAAGTACGCTCCACTTGGTTACCCATCACATGGAAGACTATTTAGCAGAGGAACGTACACTCCACTTGGTTACCCATCACATGGAATACTATTTAGCAGAGGAAAGTACGCTCCACTTGGTTACCCATCACATGGAATACTATTTAGCAGAGGAAAGTACTCTCCACTTGGTTACCCATCACATGGAAGACTATTTAGCAGAGGAAAGTACACTCCACTTGGTTACCCATCACATGGAAGACTATTTAGCAGAGGAAAGTACGCTCCACTTGGTTACCCATCACATGGAAGACTATTTAGCAGAGGAAAGTACACTCCACTTGGTTACCCATCACATGGAAGACTATTTAGCAGAGGAAAATACTCTCCACTTGGTTACCCATGTTTCCAACTAAGAAGAAGACACATGGGTAAATTAGGAATTTTTGCTGTCGTCATTGGCATGTCATGACTTGTCACAAAGGAATTTAAACAACCTGAACGGTCCATATTTATTGCAACTAATAAGGTTTACAGAATACAATATTACATGAAAATACCAATGACTAAATTGACTACAAGATGAATGTCACCCAATGTAAATAATTATAGTGTAAATATGAATACACATCTGGTACTAGTGACCGCCATCCTCAGACTCTGAAAAAGTATTAATTAATAATTGAAAGGAGCCTATGAGAAATGAGATTTTCAGAAAACAAAGAATCCTTTTCAGTATTTATCGAAATGGTGATATTTAAGAATACTTCCAGTGTCTAAGTGACTGGTACAAATTTCTTATTAAGAGCTCAGTGATCTGTTTTCTGTTAATCGGTATAATCATACAGTAACTTCTTTGATAACACACTTGTTCCTACGGTAAGTTATGGAGAGGTGTAGGGAGGTGAGGTATGGTGTACGGAGTTGAGGTGTAGGGAGGTGATGTGAGGAGTTTGGAGGTGAGGTGTAGGGTGGAAAGGTATGGGAAGGTGTAGGGAGGTGAGGTGTAGTGTAGGGAGGTGAGTATAGGGGAGGTATAGGGAGGTAAGGTGTGGCGTAGTGAGGTGTGCCATAGGGAGGTGAGGTGTGGCGTAGGTAGGTGAGCTGAAGTGAGGTGTAGGGAGGTGAGGTGTGGCGTAGTGAGGTGCCATAGGGTGGTGAGGTGAGGTGACGTGAGGTGTAGGGAGGTGATGTGTAGGGAGGTGAGGTGTGGCGTAGTGAGGTGTACCATAGGGAGGTGAGGTGTGGCGTAGGGAGGTGAGGTGAAGTGAGGTGTAGGGAGGTGATGTGTAGGGAGGTGAGGTGTGGCGTAGTGAGGTGTGCCATAGGGAGGTGAGGTGTGGCGTAGGGAGGTGTGGCGTAGGGAGGTGAGGTGTAGGGAGGTGATGTGTAGGGAGGTGAGGTGTGGCGTAGTGAGGTGTGGCGTAGGGAGGTGAGGTGTAATGAGGTGATGTGTAGGGAGGTGAGGTGTGGCGTAGTGAGGTGTACACGTGAAGTTGAAGCAATGTTTGGAGTAGAATTCACTCAAGCATTACAACATTACAACTATTTAAAAATGATCAAATAAAGTAACTTTTTCAAGAGTATTTAAATTAATGAAAATAAAAACGACTTGCCATTTTACCAATCATAACCATGTGGTGTATGTGAAATAATGAATCACATATATTCCCGAGGTCGAGGAAATTATTTCAACCTTATATATTATCATAAATCGTTTCAAAATCAGTATCATTCACGCTAGCAATTACAAATACTTCTGATATAAGCTCACAGCAATTTTCAAACAAATGACATCCTTTTAATCTCGATCGCCACTAACAAAATTGCAAACAATTATGACTAAAAGATTCTCTACTTGCTTCAACCAAATCCGTTATACAGAAAGATGAGTTAATATGACCTGTATTTAGGTGATAAACATACTGTGTTTGGAAATCGGCGGCATATAATGGAATTATTATAGCTCTAAATTTAAATTTAATTCAAAGTCGAACGCGTAGCGTGAGGCTGTAAATGGATAATTTAGCGCTATAATAATTCCGTTATATGCCGCTGATTTTCAAACACAGTATGTTTATTTCCATTCTACCATATCAACGATTTAGTATTGAACTCTTTTCAGACGCATTGGATCGGTAGTGATTTGTCATTCGACACCGTGCAGAAATTCTACGGCCCGACATTTATAAAGATATGAAATATTTGGTAATCTCGAATGACGTGGCTTGTTATAAGGCTTCAGAAATCAGCGAAAGTTTCCGAATGCATTAAAGTGAGGTCACTCTGTAGACGATAGCTGTTTGCAACCGGTGTTAGCGTTCGGGATAATTTCTGCAGTATTTTCTAAATTGACATATTTGTTATAACGTCAATTTTGTAAATAAAGTTTTAGGTAAGTTTATTCTACATTCCGACAGTTTCCGGTAATCTACTGTCCGGTTTTAACCCTTATGTCATCCGAATTGAGTTTATTCAGAAACGTTACTGAAATGTCAAGTTGTTGAATGACAGATTTTTCGAATTGCATTTGTTCACTTTCGCCCTTTTCGGGTCGCATTTTGATCGGTTTCAGATTTATTATTAAAATGATGTATTTATGTCATTTTGTTCACAGCAACAACTCGAAATAAGATTCGAGCATACAAGTATTCAGAGAATTAATGCATTCGCTATTGTTGCCTGGCAACAAGCGTAGTCTTGCGCAAAAGACAAAGTAAACAGAGCACTGTATAACCAAATTATAATGTTTCACACTAGCCAACCAAAAAAGACTAGTTCACAAAGTTATGGCAGAATAAGGCATTATTAACTCATCAGTGGGGCTGATACAAAGTGAAATTACATGTTTTTAAACAACCCAATCAAAAAGGATGCGGATTCCATCAACTTTTGAAAAATCATTTTAAGACATGAACTACAAGATCTCTAAACCATCCTTGATTGGGTTCTTCTCTCACATACGCTCAACCGCCAAGTCGAGGTACCAAAGATCTTGGTATGGCGGCCTCCAAGTGAGGTCCGAGAGCAACGAAGAGCACCGATGACTTTTGAATGAATGAAGCTGTATGCAATGGCCAAACTTGCCCCTTCTTGCAGGATTCATACAAATACAATCACAATGCAGATTGAGCTGGACCAAGAAACACCACCAAACTCTGATAATAAGAAATATTTGCTTGATGAACTGAATACAGATACTGTTTAGTTTAAGATCTACTAAATCACATCGAAACCGTTAGATATATGTCAAAAGGGTCATTGAATTATCTCTTTTGAATAGTAACTAATAAACTTCTTTAATAAATGCATTATTTTTCTGTTTCATAATTATTCCTTCAAGAGCGTATTTTACCGACTGGCTGAATGACTCTCGGTCTAATCATCAATAACGACAAGCGGTTATATATACCACAAGACTTTAAAGGGGCAGTAGCACGTTTTGTCACTCAAATAAATCGATTAATTGTGTTTGAAAAATAATGTCACCAAAAGTAAAACACCCTTTTCTCTTCGGAAAATCAAGTTTAAAATGAGTGTTCATGGTTTGGTAATGCCATTGAGATCGTTTTTATTATGTTCACATTACAATGGCCGCCGTGAATGTTTTGCTTTATACGTAACGCCGTTATTACCAATATGAATAATTGGTTTGTGTAATAAGATGTTTTAAGCTTTAAAGTAAATAAAAATGATAATTCTATCATTATAAATGGAAAACTTCAAACAAGAAAACAAAATTAAAATCGTGCTACAGCCCATTTAACGCTGATATATTAACGCTTTTTCTACCTCCATACAGGTAAGATCATATCAATATAATTCTCTCCTAACATAGGTCACTCTACTAATGTTCTTCATCCGTAACCTCTGTCATAAGTTGAGCACTTTCTAGGCTAGAAACAGATAGTTATCATAGATGATTGCAGTGAAAGGCCGTTGTACCATCAGCGACGTTATTTCAAACTGAATATTCGGTCTAGGTAGAAACAAGGATGTTATCAGTGTTTCATTCAGCGTTAGGGGATTTGACAATAATCATGAAATATGGCCCACATGAGCTCGAGGTTACATGGGAAGGAAAGACAAGCTTATCCTCAGTGGGGTGAGAAATTCAAATCCATTGTGTTGTACGAGCATCGTCTCCATTACATTTTATTAATCATCATTTCAAATGTTGCTTTGATCGCCTTTATTTGTTCCCCTACTTTATTTTGTTAGCTCTTAATACTAAATGTTTAGCAACTTTGGAATATCTATAAATATTTATGTTCTTAGTGTTCACTCTCTTTATGTCAATCTGTCATGTAATATTTAAGGAATGACATGCTATGAACAAAAAGATAAGGTAAAATAATAGAAGAACGTATAATTTTAGTAAAGGTATTTTAGTCCGGCAGCCAGCCCTTGTGACCGGGAAAGTGCGTCCATAGGAAATATTTTTGTTTCTGGTGAACCCTATGGGTATATACTTGAGGAAACTGAATGATGACACTTTGTCATCATTGAGCATTTTGAATAATTAATGTTTTAATTAGATAGGGTACACTCGTGATTTCAGTTATCCAGACACATCAAGTAATTATATTTTAGTGTTCACAAAATTTAAATAAAATTAAGGCAGTTATATATCAATTGTTGTCTATTAGTATTATGAAAATAAGTAAACTATTCTCACTGTTTTTGTTGAAAAAAAACGAAAGGCCCAAATGTTGATAATTTGTCTGGATAAACGAGGTTTCTGAGCAAATTTGGTTTTCTTGCAGTAAAATTGGATTTATTGGTGTAATAATTTACTTTTGATTATAATTACGATTATTGAATCATAATCAAAAGAAATAGTGATAAAGTTTCAGTTAGTATATGTTTACTTTTGACAAATTCTGAAAAAAGAACCCCATGAAACCCAACATAGTTATGATTACTTGACAATAGAACAAGGATATTTTCTGGATAACAACTTCTTTAATATGAATATACAAGACGTTTCGGAGTATATACTTACTCTATCATAAGTTGAAATGTAAGAACTAACAAAATGGTATACATTTATATAGTAAAGAAACCAATGGCGAGAAAACTCAATCAGATAGATTAAATTAAGTTTTTAAGATGAATTCGCATGAGAGCGGTATACATTGATGATTTGTGATACAAACATGAGGAGCATTAATAGTTCCTTGTTAAATCAGCAATTGCCTCTTGACTTTATTGAAGTAGTAATTGGACAACAGTAATACAAATTGGTAAAGGAGGAAAGCCAATTGCCTTTATTGTAGATACAAGAACAGTTGATTGAATGTGAAATGCAGAAGACAAGGTGATTGAGAGTATTAGGAGAGGCCAGTGATGTGATTGGGTGTGAAGTGGTTGGGTGAATGGTTCTGATAGGTGTAGACTCCTCGGATAGGCTCTGACCACAGGTGAAGTTTAGCGCAAATATGTTGCGCAACAGAGATGAACGACCAGTTTTCCCTATGTGCGAACGAAGTGAGCAAAGGTTGGCAACGTATTTCTCTCGACTCGAATCGAAATAATTTTCAACTGTCAAAATTCATTGTCCCAAAAATTCAAACTCGACACCCATTTGAACACAGGGTCGTGCTCTCTTAACCCCAACCCCATATGTTACATTTACTCACGTAAAACATATACAATTAATTATTTTAAGCGCCCAGAGAGGCTTCTAAATTCGCTCTTCGGCACCATTCTCACTCGCAAACTTCCGCTATACGGAGCGAATGAATTACCAGGGGAGTTAACTCCTAATACTGTTAGTACGACACGACCTTTTTCACTTTAAATAGGTTATAGAGCAAACTAAAAAAATATATCTCTATATCATAAAACAAATACTATATTGCACAATTATAATAAAATGGTTTTATTATCATATTTCTAGATAGTTATTAAAATTTATAATGTGCATGACGAACACTGTTGCTTGAAATGTACCTTAAAGCTACAAGGCTATGTGGCTACAAAACCTATCTGAAGCTGACAACTAAGTGCTAAGAACCAACGATATAAATAAAAGATACAAGAATAAAAAATCAATCGAGTCGGAAAAGAACAAATCTAACATCAGCGATTGAATATCGAAAATTGTTCAAAAACTCCGAAATTTCTCGATCTCTACAGACGCTCAAATACCCAATCTATCGAATAGTTGCACTGCTAATTACAGAGTTATTTTCCTTGGTTTTCAATATTTCGATAAACGTCTTTTAAACTTCTAAAAAAATAAAGGAATACGACAAAACATCCCATAAATAAAGATTTAAAAGTTTAATGCAAAATGGGGTTATATTATAATTCTTCTTAATGTAAAATATTCCTTTTCATTCGCTCCGTATAGCGGAAGTTTGCGAGTGAGAATGGTGCCGAAGAGAGAATTTAGAAGCCTCTCTGGGCGCTTAAAATAATTAATTGTATATGTTTTACGTGAGTAAATGTAACATATGGGGTTGGGGTTAAGAGAGCACGACCCTGTGTTCAAATGGGTGTCGAGTTTGAATTTTTGGGACAATGAATTTTGACAGTTGAAAATTATTTCGATTCGAGTCGAGAGAAATACGTTGCCAACCTTTGCTCACTTCGTTCGCACAAAGGGAAAACTGGTCGTTCATCTCTGTTGCGCAACATATTTGCGCTAAACTTCACCTGTGCTCTGACAAGAGTGGATTGATGGTAGGGTGGGTGCTCCTCGGATTTGCCTCCGACAGAATATAGATGTTCGAGATGAGTGCACAACAGAGTGAATCCCCTTTTTTAGTTAGGAAGATGCTTTGGTCGCGGTTTATTGCAGATTGTTCCCATGTAATGCCAATCGCTTATTGAAGTTTTCTTTGGCGCAAGTTGTTATTTGTTGACAATAGTGTGGTAGCCTCCCAGTTGATAGTGTGATCCTTGTTCAGAGTATGCTCAGATAGGGAGGATTTTTTGTCAAAAGTGTTGACATACGCTTTATGTTCCTTGATCCTTGTGTTGATAGGCTGCAGCATTTCTCTGATGTACTCTTGTCCACAGTGGCATGGCATTTTGAAGATGCATCCTCTTGTAGTGCTGGTTCGTCTGCTGTTTGCTTTTATTTGAGTAGCTGCTTGAGGATCTTGCACAGGGAAATGTAACATCAATGCTGACTTTGTTCTTGATGAGGCGGGCGATCTTGTAGCTGAGATAGCCGAAGTATTTAAGGAAGTGTTACTCGTATTTCTCGGTTTAGGCTTGTGGGATAGCTCTTATGGTGAGTGTTTTCAGGGAAGTCTTGATGACTAGGCTGGTTGGATATTCCTTGAGTGGGGGTAAATGTGTCCTTTCGATGTTTTGGTTCTTTATTGAGGGTATCAGGTTGACAGATGGATTTTATCACATCTTGTGAGTGTGACTATGCTTGATTAGTGGATGATAACATAAGCTGTATTGTGTGTACTGGTCAGTGTGTGTGTCACGGCGTGCGATAGACCAGATATTCTAGGTCCATGCCTAGTAGTTTGCAAGGAGACATATGAGAAGGGAAGATGGTGGTTAGATTATGTTTCCATGATCAACCTGATTCTTGGATGCTTGACGTTGAGATGTTGTCTAAGGTGGTGCAGGTGTCATCAACCTTGTGGAACCAATAAAGCGACTGAAAAGGAGCATTAGAGGGTGCTGGTTCTTGGAAGGAAAATCACTGTTATTAGGGAAGATAGTTGTAAGCCCATTGGAAGTCCGTGGATCGTGTCTGTGAAGATAAAATAGAAGTAGCCGATGGTTAACTTGGTGTCGAGCTGTTCAATGCGGATGTGGAGCTTGGTGGCTTCTAGGGTTTTCTGTTGAGGGATATGTTGGTGAAGAAATTGACGACATCGTAGCTGACCAAACTGTCTGTGAGACAAGTCCTACATCATCGACTCACCATCTTCTGCCAAAATGATACCCTTTTGACATTAATTAATACTTGAAATCAACGTCATATCTTGCATCTGCAGGAATGTAAATCACTCAATGCTCAATGATTCGACAGAAAGACAGTACAGTGTTCTTTAAAATGAAACACATTATTGTCCGTACAATGTGCAATTTCTTTGGAAAAGCCGAGCAACTGTTGTTTCGTTGTCTCTGTTATCCTTGTCTTTGCGGTTTTTATGTATAAATAGATACACATGACCTATGAAATAACAAGGTGTTTGATATTCCTGATTCAAAAATGTGTTGCAACGTCTGGCCTACACCATTAGTGTTATCTGAATAAGGGTATGAATATGTGCACGCCAACACTTTTTAATGTCACTTTTCATGTCATTGCAGTTATACGTTTAACGTTTCAGAAACATTCTAGCTTTTTCTTCTGCGAGACTACTCTTGTCAAAAAATAACTTAACCTTCAAATTTCCCGATTTCAGTGCCCGCTTCGTGTTGGAGAATAAAAAAATTCATTTCATTACAAAATAAAAATGGTAAATTGTGTTTTTTTAAAAACACCATAAAATCGTCAAAAATCACCATTTTCTCACCACAAGAAGTGACATTGTTACACGAAGGCCTAGCTATTTCAGAATTTGGCAAAAGGAAACAAATATAAACACTAACTGAAACTTCATCACCATTTCTTTTGATTATCATTCAATAATCGTAATCACAATCAAAAGTAAATTATTACAACTTTAAATCCACTTTTACTGTAAGAAAACCAAATTTGCTCAGAAACCTCGTTTATCCAGACACATTATATACATTTTGGACTTTCGGTTTTTTTCAACATTTTTTAAAACTTTTTTTCATAATACTAATAGACAACGATTGATATATAACTGCCTTTATTTTATTTCATTTTTGTGAACACTAAAACATAATAACTTGATGTGTCTGGATAACTGAAATCACGAGTGTACCCTATCTAATTAAAACATTAATTATTCAAAATGCTCAATGATGACAAAGTGTCATCATTCAGTTTCCTATAGTATATACCCATGAGGTTAAATTTCTGTAAAAACATTTTCTATGGACGCACTTCCCACCTAGGGTGGAAATCTGGGTTTGGCTGCCGGACTATTTTAACTGACGAACAATACACGAATTGTGGATGGTGTAAATGCGATTTCACCAAACATGGATACTTTTAAACCATTTTAAATTCACAATTAAGAAAGGCTTGTAAAACAGTTTTCCAACTGCATGTATATAAACACTGTAAAAGTGAAGTGGTTTAAGCTGAACATACATGTATTTGCTTTCTCAGTGCTCCATGGGCATTATGTTTCTAAACTGAACGTAACACGTTGTATGCTTTTACGATGTCCACAAGGACCAATATATTTCCAACGATCCACTAAACACAATGTAAACATGGACGAATGGAGAACGCTCATTAAAGCCCGGCTATGACAAGGAAGATTTTTTTCTGACAGTTTGGGTGTCAGGGGATTTACTTCACATAGATGGTCCAGCAGGGATAAAATAAACTTTCAGTTGTGGATACAAGGTTTTACTAATTGGAAGTTGCGCGAAGACAGCCTTGGGAGCTGTGGAATTTTACATCAATCAGAGGGATGTAAAGATAGCTTAGATAATAGTTGTTGAAACCTTGTTATCCCCTTCCATATAACGCGGGGATATAGTCGTTGGCTTCGTCTGAGTGTCCGTCCGTCCGTATGTCTGTCCGTGATCACAACGTTTCCGGAGCAGTGCTTTGAAAATGTTCCATGGTAACAATTTGTACTATGTCTACGTGAAGGGTAGGGTTTGTTCTGGGGCAAATCTCTAAAACTACTTTTGCCAATCCTCATCAAATTTGGGATACTGCCTCCCAATATCATACAGATGTGCCTTTTGGTGGTTTAAGGTTTTTAATTTTTTAATTTTCTTTGTTTCCATGGTAACAATTTGGACATTTTCTTTAAGAAAGGTTATAACTTGAATTGAAATGAGGGAAGGAGGCGATTTACGAGCAAAACACCTTATAGTTGTAATTATACACAGCTAAAACTGAGTATTCATCTTACGTGGGACCGGGGGAATAAGCCATCTCTCCTGATCGCTCTTGTGTCTAATTTTCAGTGTCTAAGTTTATATGCTGTTTGACCAGTCGGTATCTGGTGATTATTACCCGACTCTTGGGGTAAGGGTTCAAAACCATTGTGCCAATTGTACAATAATTTTTATTTATTCAGATAGTGTGATCCATATATATCAATGTTACATAATTACATAAGATGTTCCAAAAGGCTATGGGAAAATTACGAATCACAAATTCCAGTAGGTAAATGTCTAATTTGAAATTACACTATCTATCACACACAATACAACTATTTATGTGAAAGACGAAAATTAAGCATTTAACCTGACACCATATCGTTGCAGTACAACATTTATAACAACTTCCAAGTTATGATCATCCTGAATCACAAAACGTATTGCAACATGTATTCTTCATGAAGGTTATTGATATTATCTATTTTACATTGACATACCAATTAAACTCAACTCAATCTCTTCAGGTTATATCTTGCCGAAATCCATCTCCCCACAACATTGTTTCTGTAACTCGATCCTGGACGCTACGTAAACTATAAAACTGACCACCTTATCATAACGGGTTTTTTTTTATTGCCATATTATGTCTCTCCAATGCATCTTATGTTGGCTTACTAGCCACATGGGGATAATACGCAATAACAACGCCAATTCAGTAGTAGATTTATAGAACTTTTGGAACTGAAGAATATTAAAATACCTTTATTTTAGGATGTAACCCCTGTGACCCTATCTGTCATGGGGTCACGAAATATACAATTTAGAATCCCCATCGGCCAATGATTTCTGCACACAGCTTTTCAGCTCTCTGGATCTTTTGGAACTTGAGAAGAAGATGAAAATAGGTTTTGAAGGATGTGACCCTTGTGACCCTATTTGGGGTCACGGGGTCACGAAATAGTCTGAACACAAGATTTCAGCTTTCTAGACCTGTTGGTGATGGAGAAGAAGATGAAAAAATGTTTTTAAAGTCGTGAAATAGGGTCACAGGGTCATCAAATTTACAATTTAGAATCCCCATTGACCAATGAGTCTATACACACAATTTCAACTCCCTAGACAAGTGGTTCTGGAGAAGAAGAACATGTGAAACGTTTACAGACGGGCGGAGGGACGGACGTATTGACGAATGGACAGACAGACGCCATATAAGCCTTTCACGTCAGATGAGCAAAAAAAAGGAAACTATGAATATCATGCTGGGAAAATTGCATGTAAGCTTCTGCTATAAACTGAATCAGTTGTTCTACTAATGGGACAACATACATGCGACATTTCCAGCGGACATTTGACAGATGAAAGAGAGCTTCGAAATCTATGATTAATAAGGTAGAAATCTAGAAGTTTAAATAGAGAACCAATACAGTAAGAAGCAGGAACACAATAAGTTCTGCCACATTGAGTGAGAACAATTCTATGTGCCTATACATGGTCTTTAGTGTTCTTATTTATCTCTATACACTAGCATAACATTACGATATTTATTAGACTGAGGGCACACTATATGCTGATATGTCTGATCTTTAATCTGTTAAAATGTATCATCATGGAAATAAAAATAACTAATAATAATTATAACAAATGTCAATCGCCAAACACCAATACTGTTGTTTTTGGTATTCATTCACCGTTTTATGTATCTATTTATACCATCAACACGAATGTAATGACAATAGTTGGTTATTGAGAGCTTAACTGGTACTATAAACTTCATATATTGTGCAATACCACCATAACAACACACATTTGCCGCGGATCTCAGATGTCTATCAAATGTTCATATTAAGGATGCTGATATTATCGTGTAAGTTCTCCGAGAGGAAAGTTCTATAATATATAATGTTGATAAATCAAGTACGACTGGAGTTACAGTGCAGTGAGAGCTTTGTAGGGGCAGTAGCACGTTTTTTGCAAATTTTATTTTTTCAAATTTCCCATTTATAATGATAGTTTATGTCATTCATATTTACTGTAGAGGGTAAAACATATTATTACACAAACCAATTATCCGTAGTGATAAATAACGATGTTGTGTATAAAGCAAAAATTGCATAGCAGCCATTTTATTGTGAACACAATTTATTATTTTGAATGACAAAAATGATTCTCATGGCTTTACGGAACCATGTACACTCATTTTTTAACTTGATTTCCTAAGAGAGAATGGTGTTTTACCATTAGTGACATTATTTTTCAAATACATTTCATGAACATATTTCAGCGAAAAAACGTGCTACTGCCCCTTTAATGACGTTTTTATTATAACTTGTTTCAAGAACATGGCATCTGGTAAAAACATAACCATCCGCGTGGGACAATAGAGAGGATTGCATTGGGATACACTTCTAGATGTCTCCTGGTTCAACGATTTTTGGATCTAGTTCATATAAATCGATCCACTTTGGAATTCAATTACTCAGAGACATACCAACATATCTGCTATCCATCATTAACAACACTCGACATCAGGTAACTTCTCTACTGACATTACTACCACAAATTATACAAACCAGGTAATGTTTCAGTTACACCCGACTACTAACTCTACTCTACGTTTGGTACTTCTGGTGTTGCTATTTTGGTTTTAATACCTATCATTTTAAGAACCAAATGTATATACCAAATCAAATTAAATACCAAAAGGAGGGAGTGGGAGGGGGCAAGGATCCGGGTTGTATCACCCGCCAATGTGATTTCTCCGTACTATGCCAGGATCAAGCTTACATTCTTGGGAATGCATCAACAGACCCCGATAACGACCAAACAGAACTGAACCTTGAGGTGTCTTGGCACATAATATTCAGTATTCGTGGTCCTCCAAACATGTCATATAGAAGGAAGCGGCTCTCGTCAGACTAACGCGCCTTCCTCCATGACGTAAAATTCCACTGACCTCTGATCTCGGGACCTCATTTCAAACACGCTCGTTTATTGTCCTCCGCAGCAACGCGGAACGGGGGACTATGTCTGCCTATATTGTGGGAAGACGCAGACGCCAGTCAATTTTGGTGACCTTGGCCATATATTCAAGGTCACCACGACACTTTCACCACTTTTTGAACTCTTGTTTACGCGATATCTCATAAAGCGTTGCATCCAAAGTCTCTAAATTATTTGTCTGTCTACATTGTGGGAAGACGCAGACAAAACCAGTCAATTTTGGTGACCTCGGCTTTATTCTCAAGGTCACCAGGACACTTTGACCACTCTTGGAACTCTTAAGGCGATATATCATGAAACATTGTATCCAAAGTCTTCAAATTAGTTGTCAGCCTACATTGGGGAAAGACGCAGACACCAGTTGATTTTGGTGACCTTGATCTTATTTTCAAGGTCACCGCGACACTTTGACCACTTTTCTAACTCTTGTTAACGCAATATATCTTGACCGGTTGGACTTGGTGTAAGTCTACACTGGGGGATGACGCAGACACCAGAGGATTTTGGTGACCTTGACCTTATTTTCATGGTCACTACAACACTTTGACCACTTTTCAAACTCTTGTTATCACCATTTATTATGACCGGTTGGATCCAATGTTTTCAAATTTGGTGACAGTCTACATTGGAGGATGACGCAGATACCAGTCGATTACTGTGAAACAGTGATATAATTATCAAGAACTCTGATCAATTAAGAACTTTGTCACATCTGGTTGACAGTGCCTTTTCAGAAATAAGTGCGCGAGTTATCGATTAGCCCAGCTTGGATAGTATTTAAACCATTCGGCGTAAAATGTAATGAACTTGACTAAAAACTGAAAATGAAATGGTTTGAAGGCAGTTAAATTTTAGCAAATTATCACAAGATTGTTGATACTGAAATTAACACAAAATAGAGCCATGGGCCCTGTAGCTCATCAGGGTGTGTATTGAATGATGTTGAAGACTGACATTTTCTCCAGATCAAGCACAATCACTTGACATGACCTTGTGATGTCCATGATAACCAACATTTTCCAGTGTTAGTGCACAACTTCTAGACAATTTCTGCATTAATCTTGAAGAGAAGGTGACAAGACTTCCTATTCAAATGGTGTAGACATAATCTCCATATCACGACACAAAATGATAAAACATTTGGTGATAATTTTTCTCTTCTTCTATAGTTACTATTCTTAAAGGTATTTTACAAACCTGTGGAGAACTATAACACAAAGCCTTGACCATATCATCTCTCTCCCTCCAAAATTCCTCTTTAAGTCAACAAATCTCCCAAATCTACACCCGTGGCTGGTCAACCCCTCAAGTTAGCTGAGCTAATTAACCTCTCACTCACTACTACTTGCTGCCTGCTTATGCAGTGACACAACTGACACCCGATGCCATAGGTTAAAAGTTCAAAACGCATAGCTAGGCTTGCCTGGGTCGGGGCAGCTGTTCACAGTCATTGAGGAACAGAAGGCAGATGGGTAGTTTTTTTTAGGTCGTGACCTCTGTTACCCATATTTGGGGTAACTTGCTAAAACGTCTGCACACAACTTTTCAGCTCCCAAGACCTTTTTGAACTGGCGAAAAAGATGAAAATAGGTTTTTAAGGTTGTGACCCCTGTGACCCCATTTGGGATCACGCGGTCACAAATTCTACACTTTAGAATCCCCTTTGGCAAAGGAGTCTGCACACAACTTTTCAGCTCTCTAAATCCCTTGAAAATGGAGAAGAAGATGAAAATAGTTTTTTAAGGTTGTGACCCTTGTGACCCAATTTGGAGTCACGGGGTCACAAAATCTACACTTTAGAATCCCCATTGGCCAAGGAGTCTGCACACAACTTTTCAGCTCTTTGGACCTCTTGGAACTGGAGAAGAAGATGAAAATTGGTTTTTAAAGTTGTGACCCCTGTGACTCCATTTGGGGTCACGGGGTCACAAATTCTACACTTTAGAATCCCCATTAGCCAAGGAGTCTGCACATAAAAGTTCAACTCTCTAGAGCACACTTATACCGATATATATGTGAAGCAGATATAGAGTTTATAAAGTCGGATAAAATAGAGTATAAAATGCAGACATTGGGGTTCCTTTACATTGGAAATATTTCTAACTGTTAAAAAACCGGCTCCTGATATAAGCCTAGTGTACACACGAAAGTATTTTCAGACACATGACGATTTCCATATACTCCAGCTAAGTACTAGCAGAGAAACATATCAAAGAGGAATACCCATCAGCTGAGTGGTCAGACACCGCAATTACGATCTCCCTAATTATTCCTCTACAATGTCCAGATCCTGGCCAGACATATATTACTCAAGTGCACAAGTTCAGTCACCTTGACCTTGAAGACGCCATCAGGGAAAAAAAGGCCTGGAAATCTGAGTTTTGAATCATCAGAATATTCAGTAATTAATTGTAGCCCGACACCGAGATGTAATTGACGTTTCCAAATTGTGAATTCAGAATTGTTTAAATATTAATTCGGAATTGAACACTAATGCCTTGTGTTTGGTGTCTTGTTCAAAACTAATCGTGTGAAAGAGATAACGTCGGCAATGAAATAAAAAAAAACCCAGATGATTTATATAACGTGGGAATGATAATCTCTCAGCTCCAATCTCGAGTTGGTCATTTTCTTAAATTACCCATATCGAATTTCTACAGAAGCATATTAGTGTCAGGATGAAACCAAGATTGTGTCCCATTGTCTCTTTAGACTTAATATCTCCTACGCCAGATGTAGTATACCCTCAAAATCCTACGCAGGATTGTAGGACAAACATTGTATAGCAACTCCGACGTATTACAACATATTACCTCCTCCATACTACTAGTATTTCCCACAATGTTTGTAAGACATCAAATCTAACGTACGACAGTATCTTCCATTATGGATATCGTATCTTCGACTACTCTACATGGATGGTACTATCTACTACGTAGGACTTACTATCTCTTACGTAGTACTGTAACATGAAGAATCCTTGATTCTGATTGGTTGATTTGCCTATGTTGAATTACAATGAATACCCGCAAATTACTTAGGGCGGATCACCGCGAACTTATACATCATGTTCTCAAAATTTAATCAACACCCGCAAATGTCACATTTAAAACCTCCGGCTAACGCCGTCGTTTTTAAACTAAATTTGCGGGTGTTGAATAACAATGAGTCCCGGAAATTTTACAAACGCAACTATTTATCTTATAAAAGTATACAGTATGTAGGACATAGTCTCTGCGTCTGGCGTTTGTCATAAGTGTTCCACATATATGTGTAGGAGTTTAGTTTACATAAATTCTAATATTTCAATCATTATAGTCTTTAAAAGAGCTTTAAGAACTTTATATTTTAACAGTTTAGAAGAAATAGAGTTGGTTCAAACGTACTGTGTTTGTAACCAAGTACAGTTTTTACATGAATGATTATATTCATTAACTTTGTTTGAATTATATTACATTTGTGTGCAATACATTTTACGAACATGGAAATAAATCTTATCTAAAGTTATGGCCTCCAATGTGGCAGAAATTTAATGATGAAGAGTTCAACTTGGGAACCTAATTCAGATACAGTCCAGGATTCCCTTTGCTTGTTCACATTCTGATAATAATCTCATTTATATAGATCCGTCTATCTTCATTAACTGTTTTCACAATTACTTTGCCTTCGTTGGACTTAAGCTTAAAGGTCAATTTAATTTTCCTTTCCATGATAAATTCAATAAAAGAACATATCAATCATCATTAAGTGGATATCGCAAAAGTATGAAGGCATGCACCATTTATGTCTACAGCAGTAGTAGTAATGCCTGCATAATCTATTTTTTCCCGCCCATTTTTTTGAATGGACCTGCATACTCCCAAATTTACTCCTAAATTTATTGATAGGAGCCTGTATACTCCTAAAATCATTGATAGGGGCTTGTATAGGATATTTTTTGGATATTTTTTTTTATTGGGCTTGTATAGGCTATTTTTTTTTGGCTATTTCTTGGCTATTGTTTGGCTATTTTCTTGGATATTTTAATTTGGATATTTTTTGGATATTTTTTAATTAGGGCTTGTATAGGATATTTATAGAGTGGACCGAAAATTCGGTCAAACTGATTTTCTCAGACATGTCCAGACCTGTAGCACAGGTGTTCTCAGTGTCGTATATATGGTTTGACCAATTTAATTGTTAATTGAATTGACCGATTTGTTTAAAATTCGGTCAGACTGATATCATTTATATCCTCTCAAGGTATGATAAAAGGCCACTTTGTTTCATGAATACATTCATTCTCATTCGAATCTTGAGAAGTGGTCTTATGTTCTTGACGCTATTGGTGCTCTGTGCTGTTTACCTCGAAGATAGAAAATGGCAAAATTACCCCAGGACCCTATGGAGAGATATGGACTAGCCACTATGGCAGATAAGCAGTTGACAGAGATGCAGGATCCTCGTTGTCATTTGGACTTGGGTGGAGAGGTGTATCTGGCTGCTCAGACTTGGGATGGAATGTTAAGTATACATATCCGCAAGTATGATGTTTTCCCTAATGGCAAGAGCTATCCTACCAAACGAGGGATTATGTTGACTCTGAAACACTGGTCAGAACTACCAGGAGTGTTCAAGTTCTTAGAGCAGTATGGTAAGACAAGTTTCTATACACATGTTGGAACCAGTGTCTATGCCACTGTGGAAGATCATGGTGTGGATCTCAGACACTGGGTGTTTACTGATGATAAACTAGTACCTTCCTCAAAAGGTATTCTACTATCCCAAGATCAGTGGAAGAAATTGAGAGACTGTTGTGATGTGATGCCAGACTTTGTACCTGAACTTAAAGAGATGGTATCAAAAGGGTCAGGGAAGAGAAAGTTATCTGATGTGAAATCTGATAAACCCATTAAGAAAAAGCAGGAGAGTGATTCCAAGATCGACAATGAAGCTGATAATGAGATACCTAATGATCCTGAGGATGTAAGGAAAGAAGAGGAGACTGGTGAGCAGGTTGAGGAGACTGAGTTGGAAAGAGACTTACGTCAGATCCGTGAGGAGATGGATAAAGACTACAGAAGATTTGATCAGCAGATGGACTTAGTGGTTCCAGGGTATAGCAGTTTGGTTAAGGGGAAGAAACCTGATCATTATCCTGTTGGTTATATTAAAACCACGGCATCTGATGGAAGACCACAATATGAGGATGCAACACCTTTCAATACCTCAGATGAATCGCCGCCAATATACCTCAATTTAAGGTCACCACCATTTTCTGATGATGATAATAATGATGATAGTGTTGACGATGATGATTTTGGTGTAGATGATGAACATTTTCATCAGGGTCAAATGGAGCATTTGCAATGTTGGAAGTGTAATCCTAGTGACTATATCAACTGGTAGAACTCATTTTGCGCTGAGACTTGACTCATTCAAGAACTGTCCTATACAGATGACCCTTGGCTTCAACATAAGACCAGACTGTGACTATTTGTATATTGTAGGACAACCAAACCAAAAGAGTGATACTGCTGTTGGTTCAACATTGTGATCATGATATTGTAATAAATATATTGTATGTATTTTTCTTGTGTTGGTCTTCTTTTTGTAGATATATAAATAGAGTGAATGATATAGGATAGGCCGATTTATCCATCATGGCACCTTACATTATATGCTATTTATTACTATGATCCAAAACATGCTGGTAGTTATGCCGTACCCAAGAAGTTATTCGAAGCTGTGAAAGCTGAAGGTCAATTTAAGATTCGATTTATTTTCACGTTATCTTTGGGTCTATCCACTCAAGTCTACCAAAGGTGGTGAAAGCCTTGACAGAAAAAAACACAATATCATATACTTGGTATTTTTCAATCTGATAAGGGATCTGAATTCAATATAAGTTGACAGTATATATATTAGGTCGAGATAATGACTAACCTCATTTGCTTCAGAACATTCAGGGAGGACACATCACCATGAGTCAGTATAAACTTTTTGTCCCAGACACCGAGAAATGGACTCGCTATTATATGTTGCAAGTACAGGGTAAATGTGCACAGCACGGCAACTTGTCTGTTGACAGAACACTGGAGCTTTATGATCCAGAATGGCCTAAAATTTTGGAAGAAAGGAAACGAAAAGAACAGGCACTGGCCATGCCTTATTCTGAACAACCCAAAATTAACTTTGTCTCTCCAACACAACAAGTCGTGGAGCAAGCCATAGCTCAAGAGAAACGCGAAAGGGCTATACAAAGGAGAGCACAGAAAGTGTGTGTCATTCCTGACAAGAACGTTAAAGAAAACACATCACACAAAAAGAAGTCTCTTCCAAAACAGGGAAAGCCAGATCGTTACAGCAAGAAGGCATAATGTACTCCTGTCCAGTATGTTTCAAGACATATTCTTGGCCAGATAGTCTAAAGCGACATATGACTATCAAACATGAACAACTGCAAGCACCACCACAACAACAACCACAACCACAACAACAACAACAACAACAACAACAACAACAACAACAACAACAACAACCACAACAACCACAACAACAACAACAACAACAACAACAACCACAACAACAACAACCACAACAACAACAACAACAACAACAACAACAACAACAACCACCGCAAGAGGTTTCATTACGACACCCCTTCACCATGATCGTTTCCGGGCCAACATCATCAGGAAAATCGTATCTTGTTCGACACATTTTGGAAAGCCTCAAGATTAAACCTTACCCTCAACGGATCTTATGGCTTTATCGTCGCTGGCAACCTCTCTATGATGACATTCTACAATCCGTGTATCCTCCTGTAGAGTTTGTTCAAGGTATTCCCATAGATTTGGACCAAGACTACTTTTTTGACACAGGTGTAAGAAATGTCCTTGTTCTGGACGATCTCATGTCAACGGCTAGTAAAGATCCTAAAATAACAGATCTATTTACAGAAGGTTCCCATCATCGTAACCTCTCTGTCATCGCCATCAATCAAAACCTTTTCTATAATAGGAACCCAACACAACGTAGAAACTGTCATTATATAGTCATGTTTAACAATCCAGTAGACCAACAATCCATCATGACCTTAGGTCGTCAAATGTATCCAACCCGATCTCAACATTTTATGCAAACATTTGAAGAGGCTACGAGCGAACCCTATGGCCATCTTTTAATTGATTTAAAACCTGATACACCAGCAGACGAAAGACTTCGTCCTAATGGCTGTAAAGTGAGTAGTTTGGAAAACCATCCTCAGAAAGAGTCTACCCTCCGAAGCGTGCAGACGTGTGCCGAAAATCTCTGTGATATGCCTTCTTGTGATAGTTGTGGAATAGTCTTCCAATCTACTACGGACCTCAAGAAACACAGAAAAACCTGGTGTCCTGGGAATGAAAGTTCACTTTCACCTCCCGGAATTGCCAATGAGCCAATGAAACGAAAGTTTGATGACGCCTTTCCCCCAAAGAAATCTCTAGAAAGCTGTTGTTATTGTGGACAGGTGTTTCTAAATAGTATTTGTTTACAGAAACATCTCCACGATAAGCAATGCCCAGAAGTGGAAAAGGATGATATTGATGATGATGATGATGACATGAAGATATTTCATAATAAATTACAAAAGACTAGCAAAGATAGTGAAGAAGAGGTTATAAGAAGTTTGATAAAGAGAGTTGGTCGGGAGAATGAAGATCTATTGAATATAAAGAGACAGCGGTATGAAAAGCTAAACATGTCAGGAGATATGATTGAAAATAAAATGAATAATATAGTTTGGAGAAAATTGAAAGAAATGTATGGGCAAGTTGTTGCCTATGTCTTTGGCTTGAGGCATGGTCCCAATACCTTGGACATTCTTAACTCTATGGAAGACACAGCTGAAAATATGATTGAACAAGTTATTTCCAAACTCTACAAGTACAAGCCATGGATCATGGAAATCATAAAAGATGTTGATGATGACAGTGATGACGAATCTGAAGACGGTAGTGAGGATGAGGAAGAAGAAGAAGTAGCTCAATAGACATTCGTGGTTGTAAAGAAGACTTAGGGATTGTTCCTAGCCTTAAGTCTTCTCATTGAAACGGGGCAAATAAAATGTGTGAAGATTAATATTCTTTTTATATATATTACTATATAGCAATTGTCACATATAATCTCTGAATGTGAAAACAGATGAATCAATCACATTTTCTGCAGGGCAAACTCACTATACTGGACTTCTTCCAATTTTATGTAGTTACGTGAAGTGTACCTTTATTATACACCAGGGTCACTTCTTTCCATGGTACCAAGAGCATGTTTGACCTTTATGACTAGTTAACAATGTCTCTCTCTCTCTCTCTCTCTCTCTCTCTCTCTCTCTCTCTCTCTCTCTCTCTCTCTCTCTCTCTCTCTCTCTCTCTCTCTCTCTCTCTCTCTCTCTCTCTCTCTCTCTCTCAACAATTGTTGAATAACATAAAATGATTGCCATGTAATATAACCTAACTACAATATTTCAGATACTTTTTCAACCATAACAACATCTTATAAATTTCATTAAACACATTTCATTAAATACATCTAATATCGGATATGTACCTCAAATGGTGTATGTATGTTAATTGAAGGATTAGAATAAATTCAACTTTAGTATTACTGTCTAAAATTATGTAAAACCATTATCAAATGACATTTTCAGAAAATGTTATTCATTGTTCTAGCAAATACAGTGTAGGGCATTTCAAGCATTAACATTCATCTGCCCATTGTCTTACATTTCTGAAGAATGCATTATGTGATAAAAGGAAAATGACCACAGAGTTTTCATTGTTGCTCTCTCAGTTCTTACAACTGAAAACTTGCTTCTTGCTTTTGCTAGAAGTTTCGGCCTAGAATTATAACTTGCGCTATGGGGAAAAGATACCAGGTCTTCATGCCTAAAATTAACACAAAAACAGCAGAACGATCAGTCAAATAAATTGTCTGTCATTAACATATTTAACAGTACATCATATTCAATACAAAAGGTGATATATAAATAGAATACAGAATAACTTCATCTCCATTAATAATAATAGTTACATAAGTCCATATTACAATATACATACATGATAGTCACTTATTCAAATATGCAAAAATTGTAATACAGAATATCAATTCAACATTCACACGATATAGTTAGAATTCAACTTAAGATTTAATGTAGAAATAGTAACATTATTCTTGAACAATGACATTTTGATTACATTATGATTTTAGCTGAATAAGACATGTTCACTGAAGGTGAATAACATGGCCTAGTGAGTTGAATCAATTATGCGACCAGCTGTGACGGATTAGGCTTTACTTAAAGATTACTAATTTATCTTTTATTTATAGATAATTTATTTGAACACCATATTGTCTGATTTTTATAAACTATTCTACGATATAGAACACATACTAGATAATAATGTAGTGTCTATTTAACTTACATTAAAAGACTTAATGATCTGTCTTACAGGTAAACATATTGTCAAGTGTATTAAGGTTGGAGATATATCAAACCAATTTTATCAGGAGTAACTCCGATATACATCAATAATCATAAACTGAAGTAAATCTAGTTTCAAATATACAAGTGGTAGTCTGATATAAATAAGCATTTAGAAGAACACTACTCAAGCACACATAGTTGATGTCTCTATTTTTAATTTATTATTTATTTTATATTTTCAGGGGAAGATTTTGGAAAACTAATGTCTAAAAAACAGTTTACAGTTTTATGATAAAAGTCATAGTTACATATTATTTTTTTTTCTCTGTCATTTGGTTATAGAGATATAATTTTTATTATTATGAATGAATGAATATCTCTTTTATTCTTTGTCGAGAGCCTTTGTTTGTTTAAAGAATTAGGAGGTATACAATAGAAAATGGGTCACCCTAATTATGTTCATAACTCAGTTAAGTCACCATAGCAACATATATGACGTTACCTAAAAATAGATAATTTTCAGCACATATGGGAAATAGGCCAGAGACCCCGTAGTTTCACTCAAGTATACAGCTCAGAGATGTTCCCGCTTACTCCATACAAATACGCCATTCACAGTAGACACGCGCCTTTGTTTGTTTATTCAGTCGGTGTGTTCGTAGTCTGTGTGTATTAAGGATTAACGCTCCACTGTCCTGGGCCAGAGTGAAGACCATCTAAGGTCACTAAGTGGTCAACAGCGAGGCAAATTTCTGCTACAACTCTAGAATAGTATAGACTGAGTGCAAGTCTTTTATTTCAGATTGAATATTTAATAAGTGAAGGAGTGTGAAAAGAAAGCTCATGATAATTAAGCTTTTGTTTTCCTTAATAAGACAATCAACAGCTTGACACAATATTAACACGTTTTATGTAGTTAGTCCACTGAAATCCCAATTTATTCAAAGTGTTGACATTACAGGTATATATCATATATGTTAGCTATATGTGATTTCTTTTCCTCCAGATAAATAATCTGAATATACATTAAAGAAATAATTATCAAGTGGAGAACTATATCTTATTCTTTAAAATTGTATCAGAATAATCTTCCAAACACGGGTTAGTCCCAGGGATGAAAATGCGAGACGAGGGCTAGCTGAACAAAGTTAAACATTAATCCCCCCTCTCTCTCTCATACATTGTTGACAGAGTCAACACTGGCTCGCCCGCTGCTGTGTTAACATCTGAGGACAGTGTGGAGCTGGCTAAAGTAATTGATATCAGTCTGACCGTATTTTGTCACTTAAATCGGTCTATTCAATTAACAATTAAATTGGTCAAACCATATATACGACACTGAGAACACCTGTGCTACAGGTCTGGACATGTCTGAGAAAATCAGTTTGACCGAACTTTGTCCACTCCATAAATAGCCAAAAAATAGCCAAAAAATAGCCTATACAAGCCCCTATCAATGATTTTAGGAGTATACAGGCTCCTATCAATAAATTTAGGAGTAAATTTGGGAGTATGCAGGTCCATTAAAAAAAATGGGCGGGAAAAAATAGATTATGCAGGCATTACTACTACTTACAGCTGCTGAACATAAGTTTTTTAACTATGCAAGATTTCCTATCTACAATCATCTTTCTTCGAAAATTTCAATTTGGCACTATTTCTTAACAGAACACATTATGAATACTATTTTTTGGACAAGACGTAGAAAAGTCATTTTTAGACTGCATATACAGGGGACAGACATGTAACATCCCAGAAACAATGTTGGCGTACAACAAAAGAGAAAAGGGGTCAAAATTAGAAAATTTAGATTTAATTGTTTCTGCAATAAAATATTATTTAAACATAATGTCGGTAAAATGTCGACAGTAATAGAACATATTGGTCAATCTGATGATAGGAATAATGTTTTTACCAAAAATGATTAAAAAATGACAATTTTATAAAACAATATAATGTTTTTTATTTGGGATTTTTGGACCCGGTGTTATATAAATCATTGTCATATTTGCTCCTGTGGAAATATTAGTAACATCTTTAAGTATATGATACAGAAATGATTTGCATACGTCTAAACAAAGATTCCTAAATTTTGCGGGCATAATTAAGGAATATATCAAACTTAAATGAACACAGAATTACATGATATTTTCACTGAGTTCGGGAAACAGTTAAACAAACTTTTGTTCAGCAGCTGTACATGCTCAAAGCGCTTGAAGACATATCATCCATTGGTCAACATAACCACTCAGGGTACTTCTGTCGGGTTAATGGCATATCATAACCACAATGCAGTTAACTGCTCGGTTAACCAGATGACACCAACAGTCTCCAAACTCATGGGTCAGTGAAGAGAATGGAATCATTCCTTTAAAGTCCCCGATTAATCTTTTTTGGCGTTTAATGGATGTCCGCAACTTCGATGGAAATGACGTCGATGGATATGAACGGTTGGCCATTTGCAAAACTGACAGAAAGGAGGGATTATGAATAAAAGTCTTCAACACTTCTTCAAAGAAGGAGAGCCATTAGGACCGTACACGATCGCATTCCACCCTAGTAGTCTGGGGAAACAATTTTGAAAATGCAGTGCGGGATGTTTATCGAAATAACTTTTTTAGTTCTCGAGCTCAAAGAATAAATAGGCAATCTCTTGCGGACAATATGTGTTGAGAGACTAATAAGGTCATTTAAACAATCCAGATTGGAATCCAGTCAGAAATTGTTGGGAATCATCTTGACCTCGCCTTTAGACGACTTAACATTCATCTTACCATGCAACGTTCGGATGTTCTCGTCAATAGTTTGAAGAACATGGAAGTGGCTAATATTATAACAAGTTTTGATGCAAAATAAAGATAAAAATCACATAATCATGGTTAAGAATATATATTTTGACACTTTCCCAACTTTGCATGTACAGGAAATATAGCCTGAAGTTGTGTTTTCCTTCTTGAAATAACGCTGTGTAAGTCCAGTACTAAATACACAGATCCATGTAGTTTATACATAGCCGGATACTCAGTTACTAAAACAACACGAGCGACAGTGAGGTCCGATGCCACCTGTATTACTTCCACTCTGTTGGAGGAAATACATGTACATGTACAGAACAGAAGGTTCCCCGCCAGGTACAAACCTTCTACTTTTGACGAAATATGTGTGGATTTTTGGGAAATGTTGAGTCCGTATACAGCTTCAAAGAGGGCCATTTTGATTACAGTTCCCTTTGGACAGACAGACAAATATTGTATTTAAGCCTCACCTATTACGCATTACAAACATATATACAGGTAAAAACATAGGTTAAGCGCCACCCATTGAGGGTTATGAGAGACTAAAACAAAAAATAAACGTACATCTTCCACCCACGTTAAAACAACATTACCGGAGAGTCCATGTATTTTAAATCGGGCAAGTTGAATATTAACTTTTATTTTCAAGTGATGTATTATATATACACACCAGAATTTCATTTATGAATTAATAATTTATGTAAATTGTTAATGCAGTTTATACCTATATCACACAACTTTAACGATCGAGGTAGGCTACAAATCTTTTATTTGAGGAGTTTAAATTGAACTAATTGTTTGATAAGTAATCAAAGCTATATCTCTTTATGGTCTCTGACATGACATACATATCCTGTTTATAACTGGTTATAACTGTTTTTTCACCCATAACATGATGCCTCCAACCATGCCTTTTTAAAGGCTTTTCTTATTGTAGACTTGCCTTGGGGGTCTTGACGACAGACTAGTTCATTTACAGTACTGATTCTTTCGCAAACACGTTTTCTTTCATAGACAAATGAACAGAACAGTTTGATCATTGCCCGTCATATGTTAACTTCTCGTGTTAGTCCGACAACCCCGACTACATCAGTTCTCCCTTTCCATGAATCGAGCCTTTATTTTGGTCCCACGCCTTTGGATTTGAACAGCAACTGATCTAAAATCTTATAACAAACTCAACATTTGTGACCGCAATAGCTGCATGTATATGATATTCATAAAATGATAGTTTAACAAGCAAACACATTGCTGTCAACATTATGAAACAACATCAAACGTATTAAAGTGACATCAAATTTTTACATGAAATATTATTTGGTTTTTATGCGTGCAAATACCGTATGTGCTAATGTTATTTCAAGTTATCTAATTCGACTTATCCCCAGATGCCAAAAGTTTGAAACTTGCTTGTTTTCGATATAAATCGGGCAACAACCTTTGAGGGTAGAAATCGCACATTTTATTTGCATATTTATCAATTAATACCAGACCTTAACATTATGAACTGAAATATTTATTTTTATCTGCAAGAGATAAATTTGCAAAACTTAGTTTGACAAATTGGCTCGCGCCTATAATCAGTACATTGTCCGTTTTCGACTTTCAACTTCGCATCACTGATTATATTACCGTTGGTGAGGATTTTCTGAGAATGACTTATTGACATAATGTGTTTTCATGTAATCAGTAATGGTACTGAATTGATTCCGGGTTCTACCATTGTAATCTGATGAAATCCATTGGTTGATCGTTTAATGTGATGAATCCCTTTTCAAAGCTTCTAACGAACCGGTCTGACATAGGAACTAAATACATTGAATGTCAACCGAGCTTTAAGGACTTATAGAAATAATGTTGATGTTTTAAATGTCGTAACGTTCAACATTCATGGCATACTGGCTTGCACCCAGTGGGGTCTCTTAAGCTTAATGTCGTGTTTGTTATTTCACACATAAATAGTGGGCACTGAATGTCAACCGGATGCAAAAAGGTGGATTGTCGTGGTCTTAATGTCCTTTGGTTGCTCTTTATACAACATGATCAATATCCCTGAGACAAGGACAAGAGAATCCATCATACTGTGGCTTTACTTATATGTTTGAGCTAAAAACGCCCCTTGCGTTGATTGCAGAATCGGTAATGGGTACTTTATTTCAGCTGATGACTCTTGTTTTTGTTACCTGTTAAACTTTCTCTGATATCTGATTTCAGTGCAGGTTTTGAATTAGAGTAAGGAATTTAGTGATTTGTTTACAGTTCCAAGGTGAATTGATTTTGCCTCTGATGTTTTAATATTTAACTTTTAAAGGGAGATAATTCAAAGAGGCTTAACTGTTATCAAGTTACTTTAATATTAACTCCATTCCTGGAGAAAGCATCTTCACAACGTCACAGGCGTAACGAAAAGATTTCCATATCTTCTCCTCCCGCCCTTGACCTCAACCTTCGCATTTTCAGTACTAAGATTTTAACGTACTGCAGGCTAATCGGATAAGCCAATCAAAAGACAGTTGTATTGCCTCTGTGACTGTGTCGATCGTTGCTTATTTTGAATTGGTTCCAAATGTAAACGGCGATTTCATTCGCTGTATGTTAGCAGATGGTAAGGGACGTAACTCGTGATCACGACAGGTGTTACTGATTCGTTTCACCACTTCTGGCTAGGTTGAAGGCAAGGTAAAAAATGTAGAGATCTCGATACATTTTCACCTTGCCATGGGAAGTTGCGAGAAAGTGCCATATTGTAGTTTTTACAATTTAAGGGCAATTGTAACTGCATATCAATGTTTCTGTTTTGCATTTGCATTTGCATTTTATTTCATTTTTAATTGTTTTAAATGCCGGACAGGAATTCCGGTTTAAATATAAAGCACAAGGAAATAACAATCGCAGGCTGCAGTCAGTGTGCGTTCGTGAGACGTAATTATCGCAAAGTCTTCATAAAGTGAACCTATGTTTATTGGAATACGGTAATATGTGTTAGTCTCCCATTGTTTAACCTACAATTTTATAACTTTGAATTAGATATCTGTTGGCTATGCTAGGAATCGATATTGACATACACCATATATTTTATGTCCATGTAGTAAGTAAGTCCAGGTATCAATTAAGCACATACGTGCATTGTTTTCAAGTTATGTTTCACTTTAAGTGTTATATTTGCTATTTCCTGTGTGTTGTTAGCCACATTATGAGATACGGTTTCTATTGTGGTAATAGCTGTAGGTCTGACTTTGAAATAAAGAAGCAATAGAGATCAAGTTAATTCAATTCCGTGAAAGAAAGGATGCAATCAAAGACAACACGTTAATTAGCCCTACATATTCTATCAAACTGTCTTATGTGCCTTTGCATGACGCTGATGTATTTCGACTTTGTGATAATGTTCCAACTAATATCACTCACTGCTGTAGAGAATTCATTCGATGCCAAGCTCTTCTAACTCCGAAATATTTCGCTATAGAAGATATAGACACTGCCAGCATGAAACACATTTAAACATCTCATCTATCCAATGATCTTGATAATTGATTGTTTTTAAAAAGTATTTTTGGTGGAGCGACAATAACATATATATAAGCCAAGGCGTGTTGTGTCAATCCATATTCATGTAAACTATTTCGTGAATAAAATATGTTTAAGTCATATCTCCAGTGACATGGATTTTTACAAAGGTGTAAGTATACTTTAAACCTTTTAAAAACTTGAAGTTCAAAATGTTGATATTATTATGATTGAAGTATCTGAGGTCTGCTTACATATCTATTGCAAAGACGTGAACGTACATATTTAATAACCTAACCCTTAAGAATTCAATAAATAATGGCCGAGATATCGGGAAGCGACGCTAGACACTCATCAATCGTGCTAAATGGGTTGGTGACAACTTTCCCTTTTTCAGACAATTAGCACAATTATCAAAATTGTACCCAGCACATATTGTGTGACAGTAAACACGCTCCCATCAATTTCAAGGAAGTTTTTATCAAATAAGCTAATTGGATATTTGCGTCTCTGGCCCTAACACCACTAACGAGGTACTCGCTTGTCATTTAGCTCTGTGTAAATTGACTAATTGCCTCTTGCTTTGTTAGTGAACGTGTCATTGTCAGGAAGATTGACAGATTTGTTATAAAGTGGTTATGATTCTATAGGAGGTTCATGTCGAGATACGGACTCTCAATCACATTAAAATGAGATTTTATCTAACAAGCATACCTCGCCATCTTACGATTCAATCCAGCCAATCAAAGACTCTGCTATATGATTGGTCGAATGTACGGAAAAAGGAGGCCTTAAAAAAAGAAAGAGCCGTGAATGCTACAAAGAAGTGGTCAAATTGACGTAGAAAGGTTAGAGGTTAATCAAGTGTTTAATGTAAAGATACCAATAATAAGATATCAAACGGGAACTCGTATTCCTTTGATGTCATCCCGTACATTTAATTTCTAATGGCACTGTTGCACCAATTACGTCTTCAAGTCTGGAAGACCGTCTGTTATTACAATTTTATATTTTGAAATCATCAATGGATTTTAACCAAAATATGTTTATCGCAAATACACGTTTTTTAAATTTAATATTTCAATAGTTTAAAAAAAGCGTATAACCCAAGGAAAAGGGAGGTATCTTGCTATAATGTTGACAAAAACACATCCTGCTTTTCTGTAAAATATACCTTGCAAAAGGATATATTGATGCAATGTTTAGTTAACTTAACCGTAATGCTAAAACTAGCAATACATAAGAAGCCTTTTTTATGTTTTCCCGTTACCAATTGGAAACTGTGTATCTCATTCATGTTCCATGAAACGAATAACATGACTGATTGAAGAAAATTCAACACAACATGAGAGCCATCGTTGCTCTAGATCACCTTACTAATTTTGGAAACGAATTACCAGTTGATTTGTGACATCACTGAAATCGAACATATCAAACCAACGAGGTGATGTCATGGAAACAGAGGAACACAGAGTTCCGAAGAACGAGTTGTTCCGCCATTTCAAGGACAGCTTCGAGTTAAATATTAACGATCAAAATGCACAAATATGATGTTCTATATTTATTGCATATCCTCTTCTTTTAGCAAATTGGTAAACAAATAAAGTTGCAGTAATAAAGATGCTGCGCATTGATACATTGATTGACCAGCACGACTCATGATTTGATATCCACTATATCTTTATTATATAGCGGTCATTCCGTCCGTCCTTCCGTCCGGTTAATTTTCTCAAAGACCGTCAAAGATACATCAACCAAACTTTGTACAGTTTCTGAGTAGTGTACTGTACTGTTTCTGTACTTTCTGAGATTTAATTTTTTTCCATGGAAACGTTACTTTTTGGACTTAGTTTTATTGTGTTCCATTCGGACATGTTTTCATGGAAACTATTACACCTAGGTGAATGAAATGTAATATGTAGGTAGTCCAGATGATACATCAAGTTCAAAGTCCATTTCTGAAATATTATTTGTTATGGAGTTATGGCCCTTGAATCCGAAATTTAACTTTGAAAAAGAGCTGTGATGCTCCAATTGGGACAAGTTTTCTCGGCAACTATTACACCTTCATGTAGGTGAATGGTTTTTAACATGTAGGTAGTCCAGATGATACTCTTCATCGAGTTCAAAGTCATTTTAACGGAGTTACGGAGCCCTTGAATCTGTAATTGAACTAGGTACAAGTTAACAATGTGATGCTCCAAATTGGAACAATTAAGAAACCTGCAAAATATTACATCTGGGCGAATGCAATGTTGTAATAACAAAGGCAGTTTTTTTCTGGACAATAGTATGATGCTTGGATATGATTTTTAAACAAAGTACCCTTGACATCTATAATGCCCAATGAACGGATAGTGGATGGCGGGGGTATGTGAGGACGCTGATGCATTTCGATTTTGTGATAATGTTCCAACTAATATCACTCACTGCTGTAGAGAATACATTCGATGCCAAGCTCTTCTAACTCCAAAATATTTCGCTATAGAAGATCCAGACACTGCCAGCATGAAACACATTTTAAAATCTCATCTATCTAATGACCTTGATAATTGATTGTATTTTGTTATATTTGGTGGAGCGACAATAACTTATATATAAGCCAATGAATTGTTGTGCCAATCCATGTTCATGCAAACTATTTCATGAATAAAATATGTTTATGTCTTATCTCCAATGACATGGATTTTCACAAAGGTGCATGTATATTTGAAACCTTTTAAAAACTTAAAGTTCAAAACGTTGATATTATTATTATTATTATTGAAGTATCTGATGTCTGCTTACATATATTCTGCAAAGAGGTTAACGTACATATTTAATAACCTAACCCTTAAGAATTCAATAAATTATAGCCGAGATATCGGCAAGCGACGCTAGACACAAATCAATCGTGCTAAATGGATTGGTGATAACTTTGCCTTGTTCAGACAATTAGCACAATTAGCAAAACCGGACCCAGCACATATTGTGTGACAGTAAACACGCTTCCACCCATTTTAAGGACGTTTTTATCACAAAAGCTAATTGGATATTTGCGTCTCTGGGCCTAAAACACTAACGAGGTACTCGCTTGTCATTTAGCTCTGTGTAAATTGACTAATTGCCTCTTGCTTTGTTAGTGAACGTGTCATTGTCAGGAAGATTGACAGATTTGTTATAGAGTGGTTGTGATTCTATAGGAGGTTCATGTCGAGATACCGACTCTCAATCACATTAAAATGAGATTTTATCTAACAAGCATACCTCGCCATCTTCCGATTCAATCCAGCCAATCAAAGACTCGGCTATATGATTGGTCGAATGTACGGAAAATGGAGGTCTTAAAAAAAGAAAGAGACGTGAATGCTACAAAGATGTGGGAACATATCAAACCAACGAGGTGATTTCATAGAAGCAGAGGAACACAGAGTTTTGAAGAACGAGTTGTTCCGCCATTTCCATGACAGCTTCGAGTTAAATATTAACGATCAAATTACACAAATATGATGTTCTATATTTATTGCATATCCTCTTCTTTTAGCAAATTGGTAAACAAATAAAGTTGCAGTAATAAAGAAGCTGCGCATTGATACAGATTGACCAGCATGACTCATGATTTGATATCCTCTATATCTTTATTATATAGCGGTCATTCCGTCCGTCCTTCCGTCCGGTTAATTTTCTCAAAGACCGTCAAAGGTACATCAACCAATCTTTGTACAGTTATTTACCATGTTCTTCCCATCGCGCACAGATAGTTTTCAGTTTTCTGAGATTTAAATTGTGTTTGTTTCCATGGAAACGTTACTTTTTGGACTTAGTTTTATTGTGTTCCATCCGGACATGTTGTCATGGAAACTATTACACCTAGGTGAATGAAATGTAATATATAGGTAGTCCAGATGATACTCTTCATCAAGTTCAAAGTCCATTTCTTAAATATTATTTGTTATCGAGTTATAGCCCTTGAATCCGAAATTTAACTTTGTACCAAAAGAGCTGTGATGCTCCAATTGGGACAAGTTTTCTCGGCAACTATTACACCTAGGTGAATGATTTTTAACATGTAGGTAGTCCAGATGATACTCTTCATCGAGTTCAAAGTCCCGTTCCGAAAAATCATTTTAACGGAGTTACGGAGCCCTTGAATCTGTAATTGAACTAGGTACAAGTTAACGATGTGATGCTCCAAATGGGAACAATTAAGAAACCTGCAAAATATTACATCTGGGCGAATGAAATGTTGTAATAACAAAGGCAGTTTTTTCTTGACACTAGTATGATGCTTGAATATGATTTATAAACATAGTACCCTTGACATCTATAATGCTCAATGGACGGATAGTGGATGGCAGGGGTATGTGAGCCATGTTCCCTTTATTCTTGTTTTCTCATTTTACAGCCAAGTAGAGTTTTAAATTAACTTTTCTCAGCACAATTAAGAATTTGCTTTAGAACAATTTTAATTACAATATGCGTCCATCCATCATGCTTTTTTCGAATGAATATGACATCACAATAGTAATGGTTGTGACTTCATGCTTTGGCCTTTTCTGCCTTGTTTGAGTGACAATTTTCCTGCTTGTGTTGTTAATATCGGGTCTAAATCCAAATTGATACTTTAAACAATTGAAAAGTTACTAGCAGTGTAGTTAAAACATAAATTCCGAAGATTGAATTTGGAATACATTGAACAGTACGGAAAATTCTGAGAAGTGCATAAGTTTAGAGAACATAGAACAGTCAGCCGTGCAAAACTGACTGCACGGTGCAATACAGAAATCGACCACGGAAATTGTATTGCACGTTTGTATTATTATTACTATCTTAAGTTTACATGGGCTATACTGGTTGATGTTAACATTGTTTGAATGAAATAAATACGGTGTACATCAATCAAGTGTTGTCTTGCAGATGACGCTTGTGTGCTTGTATTTCGACCAATATCAACTTCTTACTTACGCTTAAAATAGTTTGTACGTCTAAAAATTCTGTCCGAATTTATTTGGAAATACTGGTTACATGTTCAAAACATGTTCCATTTGGCCAATAAAACATATAGTAAACTAAATTCCTCAATCTTATGGTTTTCATATTCTAAGGTACCCTGTATTAAAGGGGCAGTAGCACGTTTTTTGCAAATTTTATTTTTTCAAATTTCCCATTTATAATGATAGTTTATGTCATTTATAAACACTTTAGAGGATTAAACATCTTATTACACACAGCAATTATTCATAGTGGTAATAACGGTGTTGCGTAAAAAACAAAAATAGCATGGCAGCCATTTTATTGTGAACACATTTTATTATTTCGAATGAAAAAAAAAACGATTGCCATGACTTTACGAAACCATGTACACCCATTTTTAACTTGATTTTCCGGAGAGGGAAGGGTGTTTTACTATTGGTTACATTATCTTTCAAATTCATTTCATCGACTTATTTGAGCGAAAAAACGTGCTACTGCCCCTTTAAGTACATTGTAGCTCATTATTCAGGTACCAATCGGTTATCATATTGATCATGCAGCAGCAATAACCGAACAATGTATCAAATGAAATTTCCTGAACCAGTAACGTCTGTCTTTACGAGCATTAACTGTCCATTATCATCATGATTGAACACGCACTTTCCATTACAGAAAAATCAAGGTATTAGAGAAGACATGTTGTAGATTATACCCCATTTAGAGACACTCAACTTTCATGCGAGAAGAGATCATTCCAACTGTATGATTTAAGGTTAAGCAGTTTGGCAAACACTTTATGTCATTATTAGATTTACAGATTCTCATTAAAACCATGTGGTTAATATCGTGAGGATGCATATACATGTAACATCAACAGATATAATTTTAAAATCCAAGTGCATTTCAATTACTTATCACACTTGTGGTCGAAACGTTAAATTCATTGTTTCTGCTCTTTCAATTTTGACAAATTGATAAAACACCATCATCGAAGAAAATGTTCTGTATTCAGAACAATTTATATCATATAGTGTCCAAGTTTAACTTCTAGAACATCATCGTTAGCAGGAAGTCGTTATTGCATTATGAAGTCCTACAAGTTCGATATTAGTGCACTTGTATGTAGATAAAATGAAATATAATAGTGAATAGTAATACAATTTCAGATTAGTGCTGATTAATGGTGATTTTCGAAGCAATTTTCAAAGCGTTATATAATACACCATTTTCATGAAACTCATATATGACCTTCCTCATGTCAATTGCATCTCATAATGAAGTAGTGACATATATTATTAATATGCAGTAGAGCTCAATAAACCACGAAATGTAAATTCAATAAATTGACTGATATGAATTTCTCTTCTCATTTCAGACACGCTAATGCCCGTGTACGACTCTTCAACCACACACAACCCTGGTGTGGGATCAAATTGGTAAAATTTTAATAATCACAAAAGAAAGACTTTTCTTATTTCCTCTTTCCGATATGCTGTTTTGATTGTTGAACGATCGTCAATCCTGGGGCTATCTATACCTTATGCTTTGCAGCTACAATCATTGACTATCATCGGCAATGTGTACATAACATTGATGACTGATGAGAGTTGTAGACAGGAAGATTTGCATTAACGAGAAGATGTGCATTAACGAAATGTCATGTGTGTGGAAACATACTTCATTCTTTGCCTGATGTGTAGGAAGGCAACATTTAAAAAAAACCTATTCAATTTTGTGTTCTGTCACAAACGATGTTCGATGTTCTTATGACATTTTCCGAATTTTACCATAATTGTATTCGGACTAGATTGAAAGCTTAATTCCTTGTTATCTCCTGAAGTCGGATGTTTGGTAGGTGTCTGTTCCTCTTTTGTCCGAGTTAGGTTGGTCGTAAGGTTTCTATTTCGTGTCCATGTCCAATTATTTTAAGCATATCCACTTAAATATTCCAATATGAAGCTAGCTGTCTAATTGAGCAACCAACATGGCACTGATGTCGAGTCACATTGTCTGAAGTATCGCTCCTCGCATGTAACCCGAGAGTCACTGAGTGGAACATAATCTGCAAGATATCTTCTCTAATCCAGCCATCGTTCTTTGATTAAATTAGTGCTTGAATTACACAGTTGATTGACGTTAATGTGAACGTTTGGCTAGTCAGAATTTCATAGGAACGAAACGTTGTAGCAATGTAGCGTGGCTCATTAATACCCCCGACTGTAAAGGTTTGACATTTATATTTTACTTATAGAGAGAGGTGTCTGCACGCCTAAGGATTGATAAGCTATGAAATGTAATTGCTAAGATTAAAGTGTTTGTGAAAAGGGTAGAAGTCTCTTCATGTACAAAAGGTGGTTTAAATAAGAGTAGGAATAAGAGTAACTTGAAAAGGTAGGGGTAACATAATACACTTCCGCCATTACCACTGATTTCAACTTTATTTTGGAAATGAATCCATCATAATGATTCATTCGAGTGACTTGAAACTACAGGTACATGGAAACACACCCCTGTAAGCAAAGTATGGGATATACAGCAGTATATGGCTGAAAGGAAAGAAAATTTAACTTTTTCCAAAATGCCAGTGGAAATATAAAATAGTAAAATCAGTAGCTTTTTATGAAAGTTACAAAAAAAAGAAAACAATAAAGTCAATAATATAAATCACAACACAGAAGTAGCTTAACAAATTCACCAAATCGTGTTACATTTTGCACTGGCCCTCTCCTAGTGGTGAAGAAGACATGTGCCAAATTTGTAAAGGATGAGATGAATAGTTTTTCTGTAATCGATCGGACAGAAAAATGTCGGAAGGACGGATGGACGGACAGAATCGTTGGTATTACTATGCTCAAATACATGTACTGTTGGCTATTTAACTGTAATAATGTATTGAAGATAACGGAAAATCTGTGATAACATTTCAATGTTCAGCAAGAAGACATAGTCATCAACATCCCCCGCCAGAGCCAATAAATTGGAAACAGGGCAATAATTCGTAATAATTGTGCATTACTCATTTTCATTCCATCAAGGTATTTATGCCCTCAAGCAACACACCAATTTTGGTTCTCCAATCTCAAATAGTTTTTGAGAAAAACTGTCGACTTTGGAGATACCATGAAGTCCAAAAATACGGAACAAGGGCAATAACACCGAAACAAATAATTGCACACTTCTGATTTTCGAACTCCATCAAGGTATTTATGCCTTCAAACAACATACCGAATTTGTTAACCCTATCTTAAACGATTTCTGAGAAAAGCTGTCCCCTTTGGAGATATTATGAACAAAATCAAAAAATAGGGAACAAGGGCAATAACTTCAAACAACATACTGAATTTGGTAACCCTGTCTTAAATGGTTTCTGAGAAAAACTGTCCCCTTTGGAGATACCACTAACAAAGTCCCAAAATACGGAACAAGGGCAATAACTCCGGAAAAAAATAATTGCACGCTTCTCATTTTCTAACTCCAACAAGGTATTCATGCCCTCAAGCAACTCATCAAATTTGGTATCCCTACTCAAATAAACATCTAAGAATTTGTATGAAATGTAGCCGAATCAATAATGAAAAGAGGTGAGATAAGGTGAGGAGATTTGGGGTTTAACGCCGCTTTCAAGAGTATATACACCTATTCACATATATGGCGGCTGCTACTACTATTGTAGGGAGAAAGCCTGCAACGCCACGTGGCTATGCATTGCGGTAAATCTGCGTGTTAGCAAACCTTTGGTACTGCATTTTAGTGTAGCATTGCACCCAAACCTTACTGCGTAGACAAGGTCTCTACTGCAGACAAAGTTGCCGAGCCCCTGGTGGGATTTGAACCACGGACCGCTTGCAATGGTACGGAATATGTATTGTCAATATATTCATCAATAAAGATTGTCACACATTCATTTCAATTTAGAAATATGTTTATACTTCTGTTATTGTTCAATCTTTTTCTCAATATTGATTTTATGGTAATATTGAATGTTTAAGATTAACAAAATCCGTGTTTCTACTCATCTTTCAAAAAGATTAGAATCAAGTATTAAGTGTTTGTTTAACAAATACTTTTCAGAATTGCATTGCACTTATTATAACTAGACAATATTCCATTTCACAAATATAAAATCACTTACATATTTCAAATAAGGTTGGTAAATTAGGTAGTAAATTACGATATAGTATCAGTTACGTGTTTGTGTCCATTTCCCCTCAATATAATAGTCTTGCATCGTGTTATACTTCCTCTTTCCCTAGAGAGAAAAGTAAATGAATGCAGAATGTTTTGCGCTATTATTTCAGTTGCCTTTAATCCACAAAAGAATACTTCTACACGAATTGCCCACGGGTTGTTATTGATCTGTTGTCAAGTAGGTTGATGCAATCATGCCAGGAAAATACGATGCTTTTCAGCTAGAACTTCTTTCTGTGTGAATAAAAGCAGATTGGCAGTAACACTTTCAGAAAGGTCTCCCTATACATTGATCCTCATGCTACCTCTTGTTGTACTCCATGATACTAACTGTGTAAAAAGCAGATTGTTGAGACTTTCCCATCAGTGATTTGTGTATACAAAATACACAACATCCATCAAACCAACTATAAGGTTTGAAGATGGTTTTGCCGGAAAGCAAGAACTAAGCTTAGTTTAACAGATGGGAAAGTAGTTATGTGACATGGCTAGAATAATCAAAAAGGATACAGAACGGTACAAAAGATTTATTATATAACTATAGACTGGTGAATTCGGTCAATACCTGTTTTTATGGACCAGATAAAACAATATTGACCGCGGACGACGAAGTCCGCGGTCAACATTGTTTTATCGGGTCCATAAAAACAGGTATTGACCGAATTCACCAGTCCATAATTGTTTTATTATGTATTCAATACAGAAACGAAAGAAAAACGATGAAATACAGTCAAAATGCAATTTGGTTTTAACAACTGGGGCTCAGTCACATGACGTCATGATTACAATAGCATGACGTCATGCAATAATCGTTTGGCGTCACTCAAGTCAATACGGCTTTTGGTCGGACTCGGGCTGGAGTCAATATGTTTTCTGTTGACGGTCTCGTAATGGCCTCTCGACCAATTAGATCGGTGGAGAAACACACTCACATAATAATAAGTGTTATTACTTTTGTACTGATTTAAAGCAACAACTGAAAGGGAGATAACTTATGTTTATGTTACCCCACACCTTAGACAAATTAAAATAATGCAATTTGCAACACAAACAGCCACAGTGTTGCCAAGGTTTTCTTGCAACAATATGAGATAAAGTATATACGGATAAAACTGATGGCTTTCAGAATAATCAGAAAATAAGCGTCCTCTTGGATACTGTCAAACTCTCTTTGATAAGGACATGGTTTAAAACACTTTTTTTTAAAAAACACTTACGGCCTGTAATATATATCATTCATTCTTTGTCATTGAGAGAAGCCAGCACTCAATATCAGTTCACCTCATACAAACCCCATTCTCATACTGTATGGTTCTGTGGTTTACAACACTGCCCACGTCTACAGCTTCTGTGTGAGTTGAGAGGGATCTCGAAATGTAGAAGCAAGTGCTTTAAGTGGTTTTGTAATGGGAATCCTGGCTTTGAAGTTGTGGATATTCTCGCTAATCTTCTCTATTCTTCGATCTGTTGCCAATCCCTCATCTTGAATTTCGCTTAGGAGAATGATAAGTTACACATGTAATGTGAAATAAAATGTAAAAAGTAATAAAAGCAAATGAATACTTGGTCAGAAATTGTGTTTTTGAATCTAGGTCTAGTTGTAGTTATTCATCGTTTCCTGAAAACAATAACTATGCTGAAGAAGCAAGATAAAGACTTGTACAGTACTGTTATCAATAGGAAATTACTTTGAAATATCTAGACCAATATTCTTTAAGGAGGAGTCAACTTATAATGCTTTCTTAACACAGTAAAACGATATCATTAAATCAGTTGCTTACGTTTTTTTTTATGAATTCAATAGTCTTTCAAAGACGAAAAAACATACATTTTAAATACGAGGACTGCAGGTGCTAAATGCATTTCATTATTGATATGTAAACCCACCGCTCAAGCCATTATGTAGCAATTCAAACATTAATTTGTTTTTATAAACATTTAAAAAAAATCAGATTAGTTCATCAATCAAAAAGAGCATATGAAATGAAGATTTTATTTTAATTTATATTTTTAAAATTAAATCTTATATAGAGTTGAGAATCTTTAACAACGAATTCAACTATTATATTGACCTTTTTGCTCTTAAGAGGTGGTAAAGCAAAATTAAAAGTTAATCATCAAACAAAAGTACTTTACTTTACTAGACTGAGATGGTTGCAGTTTTGTATATTTCATTCAAAACATCTCAAAATTTGCTTGATCAGAGATTACAGAATAAACAAGAAAAGTTTATTCACACTTCAGTACAGTGGTTGTAAATTGTATATGAATGTCCATATCACAAATGGAAGGTGGAAAATTTGCCTTAAACTCAAAGTGGAGGATAATACAAAATAAGTTGATTTTATCATCGTTAACTTTTGTCTTCTTTTTCAATATATTTTTATTCAGTCCAATTGTTACATATTCAAACACAAGAGTCAAACAACAAGGCATACAGTCAGACTAGGAATAGGTAAATCATGTTATCATAGATATAATAATTAGTTGCTGAAGGTTGGGATGAGTGAATTCCATTTTTGATGGAATTTTTCAATTTCACTGTTGTTCTTTGAGATGAATTTTTCAACAGCACATATTTCTTTTAATACTAATTTATAACTGTTGAATTTTGGAACTGTATTTCTAATATTATCATCGTTAACTTGATAATGCATAAAGGGACAATTACATCGAAATTGATCGAAAAGGGAACACAAATATTCACTTCACATCTCATTTGGCATAGATGTGAAAACAAGTAAGCCCGAATATGATTTGAAAACGGAATGAATGAACTGAAGGTAAATGTTCAAGTAAGTCATTAAAATAACTCATTTCTTTTTTTAAAATGTGATGATGAGTAAAAAGCCCCGAAAGGAAATCGTCAGTCCCTTCCATGGAATGGAATTATCTATTTTGAAATGTCGATGAATCTTAATCTTACAAACAATTGTAATTTTAGCTATTTTTCTATTCATGACACTTGCAAAAATGATAACCATGTATTTTGTGGCAGAGATGTCCCTGTAATGCATTAAAAGGGAAATTGGATTCTCACTGCAGCAGACAACGACATGATAAATCAATCAGCTGAGTAAATAAGATGAACGAAAGGGATATTATACTGGACACTCCGTCTGAAAGAAGTACATGGAAGCCATGTTAGTGTCAGTTGAAAGTCTGTAATGTAATGGAAGAGAACACTGGATACATACTGCAGCAGACAGTTATATGAGAATTCAACGGTGCAGGTGGAGAGTGAACTGTTTGATAACCAAAATGTTAGGTGGAAGAGATACTGTCCAGGAACGTTAATTTCAAAATGATTATTGCTGAACGACTGATAACACAGTGGTAGTGATACATGAATATCAAGCGGAACATTCGTCTGCCAGGAGAGGTTTCATTAATGAATAAGGACAATCAATATTTAAACTATTGATAGGCCTTTTGCGTGTCCATATTATTGTCTGCAATTATTTGCTTTTTATCCCGCCAGTATGTATAGTCATCACCCTGTCCGTCTGCCCATTGTATGTCCATCTGTTCATAATCCTTTTGCTTCCGGAGCAGAGCTCGAAAACCCATCTTCATATCTTCCTGAAACTTTGCATGTGTATTACCCACTATCTGAATTAGTGCCTTTTGATATTTTCAAATTGACGAACATCATTCTTTCATTTCCTTAGAAGGGGTTGGATTTGCATTTTTGCAAAACCCCTCATCATTCTTTCCTGAAACTGTGCATGTCTATTACACACAAATAGAAGTGGTACTGTTTCATATTTTCACGTTTCCATAAATATGTGTTGGATTTGGACTTTGTTCAGAAATAGTTTCTTTTGTGGAATAGAAATTCTTCAATATCTGCCTGAAACTCAGAATGTTTATTACCTACCTACTGAAGTAATACTTTAAAACTATACAATTATCTTTCAAAGAAGTGTTTTACAATTTATGTTGGACCGGTGGATTGTGTCATCTACTGATGACTCTTTCATAAGGCAGCAAACAGTTCTAAAACATCATGCATTGATGAATAAATAAATCTTGTACACGTTGATACTGATTGAAATTGTACAATACCAACATGAGTTCTTTTGACCGAGATAACTTCTGGTTGTAATGGGTCACAAGAGATTCAAAAATTCAAAACTTTCCACAGATCAATAGTTGAAATGACTTTATAAGAAAATTGATCGTCAAATCGGATTAAGATTGTTTTGGTCAACTGTCAATAGAGGTTTATCAATGTTTTAAAAGAGGCGTGAAGTGAAAATCCCCACGAAGACGTCACAGTGATTTATGGTAGCTCCCTTAAGTGTTATTCAGTGAAATCACAAATGAATCTGTGAAATTGAATTGTGTTGATAGCAAAAGTTCCTCTAAGGAGAAGAGAAACATAACATCTTTTTCAATCAGGGATTATTGATTGTTATTTAGTGACATTTCCAAGTCAATGATTTTAAAAGATCGAGCGTATGATATTAAACAAACATAATACAAATTCTACTCTTAAATAATGAATGGAGTCTTATATTTTCAAACCCTTTGAACTTTAGAAATATATATTTGGAAATTCTATATTGACATTGATCATATATTATTTAGGTCAACTGTCCTGTGAAAGATAGCATCGACTTACAAATATAGTTATACATTCAACACATTTAATACTGTTATTTTGACATGTATCCTCTTTGTTTAAAAGCAACTGGCTTACAGTGTAAAAAAAGGAATATCTCAGCTGCACCAAATCAAACCTTATTAAGTAAAATAACAATGGATAATTTGTTTTTATTTCATGAGAAAAATATAAGCCACATTGGAGACATGTGTATTTAATATCATGAAGAAAGTTCATGCAACAACAAAGTGCTTGAACAATTATAAGGAATATATGTTATACAAAACTGGTAATTGAGATTTGTTTTAATTTCATGAGAAAAATATTAAGCCACATTGGAGCCATAATACTCATGCGTATTTAATATCATGACGATTGTTCATGCAACAACATAATGATTGAACGACGTCATGCAAAACTGATAATTGAGAATTGCATTATGAATGTGAATGGGAAGTTTTCAGAAAACGCGTTTAGGAAACACAAATTTATTGAGTGTTACATTCATTCACTAAGGAAATTATCAAACCATAGGACGTGTTTTCCTTCAATCATCCCATGTCTATAAGGGACACTTCAGAAGGTGGTGAGAACATTATTCTGTGTAGAAGCTGTCATTGATTTCGAATGGGAAATTGGAAATACACTTCAGAAGATGAAGCAACCATGAGAAAGCAATCAAGTATGTGAATTGGATAAGAAAAAAGAGGTGATGTCCAGTGTTCTGAACAAGATTGAATTCACGCCACAGTAGACGCACTGACACAAAGGTGCACAGGTCAAAAACAATGTTGTTGTTTCTCATTTCCACCTGGAATGAAAAGTCGATGTCATTCAGAGATATTTGTTCGTTTAACACTGTATCTCCCAACATATACAGAACCTTTTTAATGACTGAATTATGTAGAGAATGTCACTACATAATCAGGGGGTCTTTTTCTTAACTTTCTTTACTTAACTAGACATTTACAAAGAGTTATATGAATCCGCCAACCTGATCCAAACTATGAACAAAACACATTTCAATAGAAATTGGACTGTAGAAAAGAACGAGAGACACATTCAACTGTCTGAACTTCATGGAAGCAATGCAAATACCAAGTGAAAGTTTGTGATATAAAAGTAAAATTAGAAACATGGCAGTAGACAAATAATGAGAATGTCACGACTGAAATGTGACGAGGGAACTGTATGTAAATTGTGGGCAACGACAATTGAATTCAAATGGTTGGAGAAAATAATGACATCATACTAGTAATAACAGTAGGGTAATGAGGAAATATGTCAGCTAGGATGATTTTTTCATTAAGCATGAGGAAATTTGACATTTAGACTACTGAGAGATCACTGACTGTTTCACATCTTTGTCTTCAGGACATTGGTAATTCACTTCACATTGTAATTTCACTGTAGCTGCTTAAAAGAACCATTAATTGCATAGCTATGCTGGAACATTCATTGATTGATATTTTACTTCTCTTGACTGAATATTTTAAAGGTTCCTTCACTAATATTAACAACCCATGTTTTGTGTTATGCTCTTAACTCATATTTCACAGTTTTTCAACGTTTGGCTCGTGGAGATATATCAGGTGCATATTTATTTTTAAAAATTCTTCTTAATTTATGTTCTGTCAAACTACTGTCCTTTTCCAACATGATGCCTTTCAAATTGAATTATGCTAAAAAAAACAAAAAAACAACGAAAAACCTACTACTAAAAACTAAACTAAAAACCTATAATACACACACAGAAGCAGCGGTTGTATTAAGTATCAATAACATCGAGTTACATGTACATGGACATGATTTGGGTAATGGTTAATTAATTCTAAGCAAACTGATCTTTCAAAACTGAGTTAAGCCGAGCAAATGATGAAAAAGATCACAAATCTAACAATAAAGAAAGATTATGATTTGTATAGCTTGAAACAACAAACAATTCATTTCGGAAGATTTCAGATCCATGAAAACCTATTTTATCTATTTTGTAAAGACGCATTCAGTAACTTTTTAGATTTCTTTACATGTGATGATACCTAATTGCAATGGGGTCCTCTTGATATTTTGTCATTAGAAATTTCCGAGCGACTTAATTAAAATAATTATCAAATTTCAATCAATTAAAAAGAAAATTCAACAACAATATACTTTATCTTTAAATTCTTAAAACAATGTTTGGGCCGAAATGAACTCCATTTTAAGACATTGTTCAATACATTCCAATAATTTCTATCTAACATACATCGCAAGTAAACATTTATTATGTGATTAAAATTCAGTAGCTTTGGAAAATGTACATGTATGTGTAAAAAATAAAGGCAAGAACTTCATGTAAGGTGGCATGAAATTTCATGGATCGTGTATATGTATATAAAACAAAACCTACAAAGCTTACATGCAGCTAATAATAAAAATAGCTTGCAGCATATGATATATATATCCGTATATATATCTTAAATTCATCAATAAAATTGTTATGCATATACTCTCTTACTATGTTCTATTATACGATACGTGTTTGTTTGGTAGATGAAATATGAATGTACATGTTATATGTGGTGTATAGGCAGTGGAGTGACCGACAGCCGACAGCCGACAATCCGCATTCAGTCCTTGTAATGTACATGTGTAAGTGGTGTATAGGCTGTGGAGTGACCGACAGCCGACAATCCGCATTCAGTCCTTGTAATGTACATGTATACCGGGTGTATAGGCTGGGAAAGTGACCGACAGCCGACAGCCGACAATCAGGTTCTATATAAAGTAACACATCTTGGCCTACATGTTAATGTGTGGTGTATAGTCTTGGCAAGTGGCCGACAGCCGACAGCCGACAATCAAGTTCTATTTATAGTAATATAGCTGTAGTGTGTAGTCAGTGCGTGTCGCCGACAGCCGACAATCCACCTTCTTTCGTTATGTAAATGTACCCGTGTGGTTATAATAGTTCAAGTGAACAGTCGGCAAATGAAAACAAACTTTAAATAAAACGAGCCAACGGAATAGCGTGATTTAAATTTTTATGTTTTTATATCTTCATTACACAGATAAGTAATTGATTTTAATTTTTAAACTATTCAAAAGAAGAACAATTAAGTGTATCTTAAATAATTTAAACATATTACCGGCCATCAAATACATTTTTCTGACATTAAAAATCCTAACCGTCTTTTTTTATGCAATAGATTATTTGGGTCAACTTCTCGACTTAAATTCTTAAACACATGTGTCCTTTCTTTAGCAACATTGTTATACCCCTTAACTTGCGATAACCTTCCACGCTATTTATACTGACTTGGAAACAATGTTGTACACGCGTTACCTCGCGTGGCGTTTAGTGTTATGCTGTGTATTTGACTGGAGAGTTATTTAAGGAGAGATGGGACGATGAAATCAAATATTTTAGAATTCCTTTATTTTTTCAAAATATAAATTTTATTATGTCTTTTATCCAAAAATGTAAGAAAATTTGGGGGTCACCGAACGATTAAAAGAGTTATCGGCATTAATAATGATACACCCATCGGCAATATACGTCATTTTGGACTGATTTGGTGTATTTAAATTAAACGCTCGCTTTCAACGAATCATTTCAGATACATTTCAATCACATACGGGGATGTATAGAAAATCTATATTTTGAAAATTAATGACGCTGGAAAGAACAACAAAATTAAATTAAGCACTTTTTAATTGAAAACGACATTTTATCATCGTGTTTCGCATGTTCAACAGGATTTGTCACTAACACACATATTTTGAATATTGCTAAAACTTTAATACGAAGTGCGCAGTTAACTGAACAAACGAATTCAGAAATAATAATAGGGGGTCACCGAACGTTTTTAATCACTTTAACGTCATTATTTAAATTACCTACATAAACGTAAAAAGCTGACGTCACGGCAGTTTGGATGATTTCAAGTGTAACTTTGGCGGCCTATCGTGTAATCATTATTGAACATATTATCAATCTAAGAGTGCACGGTGAAAGAATAACTATCAGTTAATTATACCAGGCTATTTAAATTCGTCACTAACTTGAGATAGGCATGTAATTCGAATAACACACGTGGTAACATATTTACCGCGAATATAGGTGACGGTAACGGCATGCGGCATGTCGTAAAATGACCGTTACGGTACATTTAAGCGCTCCCCGTTAGTTTACAGACAATCCTATGCCCAAAACAACGTAATCCATATATTATGAGACTTATTCACAACAATAAATTGTTGTCGCAAAATGTTACCCTAAGCGAGTTCGATTTCTGGGTCCCATCTCTCCTTAACGGGTAAGTGAATGTTCTACCCTCCAAAAATGTATTATATTTATATGTCATTTTCTTTCAAAATGAAGTTTAAAAAATGGAATTGGCTTCTTTGATTTAATGTTTCGTAGTGAGTATAACCTTATTATACCCTCACCTACTGCAAAAACTTATTATTCAACTTATGTTGGCCCGCGGGGGATAAGTCATATCATTTATACCAGTTAGTGGGTAATACACGTGTAACGTTTCATGAAATGAAGGGTTTTAGAGTTCTGCTCCGGAAACGTATCTATCCCTATAAACAAAGCCCAAATCAAACGCGTTTCTATGGAAACGAAACACACTTATACAGAAATCTGAAACTATCAAAAGGCAGCCGTTTAGTTAGTGGGTACTTTATATGCAAAGATTCAGAACGGTCGAGTTCGAGTTTTGCGCCGGAAACGAAATGATTACATACAGACGAACAGGACGATGACAATAAATGTTTCAAATGACACCGCCAACCCTACCCATGTAAAGAAAAATCGAAAAGAATAACTTTCCAGAAGCGTGTTTATAATAGCGAACATCTATTTACAAAACCGCATTATTCTTGTTTCTCAACACCCATCACGTGCTTCGAATGTATTAAAATTTGAAGGATGTTTTATGTTAATTTTCTCCTACTAAATGAAAACTGGAAACACGTTTATATCCTGCAATGAAACCATAAAGTAGGTTAACATTGTGCGATGTTAGATGAAAATACAAGACATTACATTGTAGAAGATTTATTCAACAATGTGTCGGTCAATTCAAGCCCTCCATATAATTTCATTTAATACAAAACAACGTTGTTTAACTTAGTTATCTTTAAGGTGGAATACTTTTATTATTCAATGTACATGTGATTTCAATAATATTTGAAATAGGATTGGTTCACACTACGACCGAAAGGTTTGACGCTGATATTGTGTTGGTGGAAAAGAGGAAGAAGGAATATAAATTAAATCTGCTGCAATGGAACACTTAAATTATCAGTATCGCCTTGTTTCTTAACGGAAAGTCCCTATTTGCTCCTTTGACACTATATATAAACCAGGGAAATACAGATGAGCGACCATTCACTGGCTCACAAAATACATGCAGGGCTGCCTACTTGTACACTTTTGGAATATTTTGTACACTTGAAAGTCGTAAAATATGACTATACATTGTACACCTTTCCCGTGAAAATATGAATTGTTCATTTCAATAAATTTGTTATTGGAGTAATGGCGAACTGAACTGTTACTGAGTAAAATAAATGCCAATAAACAAAGTCAAAGTGATTATTGTTATCAAAGGAGAGCATGTATCATACTAACTCTATCATTATTGTACACCGAAAGATCACAAAATACTCCAAAATTGCAATATGTATACAAATTAGAAACAATTAAGAGTAACACGCCTTCTGCCATAAGAAGCAAAAATTAGAGAAGACTGAAAGGCGGTGTAGCACGTGTTTAGCGTATATGTTTTTCCTCAAAATCGCCATTTATGTGTATACAAAATATTGTTTCGTTAGAGGGTATAACATCTAACCTGATAAGCCGTATCCATAGAAAATCCCTATTAGTTGAAAATGGAGCGACAGTGTGACATGTCGATGTGTAGGTATAATGCGATTTTGAGAGTTCAGACCGCAAGATGCATGGTTGACCTTTCCACCATGGTGCAATATTTATATTTATTATTAATGTTTAGGTATCATTACATTTGTCAGATGACCTGATCTCTCTTCGGTCGGCCATTTCAATATAATTACAAAATGGTTTTGTTACACTAATTTCTGCGTTTCTTATTGGACGAGATCACTAAAAAACCTGCTGCCATTTCTCGATGAATGCAGATAAAATGTGCTACCATACCTCGTGCATTCGTACCTTGTGACGTCACAATCCATCAGAACAAACGGTCGTGTCAGTTTGTTCTTACAACTGGGCGTAACGTTTTGATGCAAAAAAAGATATACACATGTCATTTCGTCTTCAAACTTACGCCGATAAATGGAATATACATTCCCTTTCCGAATGAAACAATTAAGTTCACCGGGAACACTTTATTTTAATAGATACAAGTCCTCAAGCTTCTTCATCCACTTGCGCTTCGCAAACGGTAGCCATGTTTGAACGTCTCGTGATATGCTAATGAGGATTAATCACAAAATGCGTAATTAAAAAAAACGAACCCTGATTGTATGCATGTGAATGCTGGGAAAACGAAATTGAATCCTCTGCCGTTTTAGATAAAAGATTCCTCAATTTTGCTTCAGCCGTGTATTCCAGTGCTAAATGACAAATATATTAGATTTGTGTAAATATTAAAAGAACAACTTGTAATTTTGTAATTATAAGGATTGTTTTATATGTTTGTGCCTCTATCGAAGTATAACAGCAACAGATTTCGTATAACACCGCTCCGCTAGGCTGAGTGATGTTATACAAACTGTTGCTGTTATACTTCGATAGAGTCACAAACATGTAAAACAATCCTTAAGTAAACGCCTTAAAATGGCTAATGGAAAGGAAATGGACTCATGGTATCATCAATTAAATTATCAAATTTGAAAAAAAATAATCTGAATGTTATAGATCCTGAGTGCATCAATGAACATTTAAAAAAAATACAATTTAATAAAGTCGTGATCTTGATCGAAAACCAGAGAATGGCCCTTGGCTTTCTGCAGCCTTTAAGTCAAACGTAATTTTGGAAACTTTAGTAAAGTTGATAGGAAGATTTACTTCTATAGTGTTTAATACGTCTTATAACGAGTACATTCGCGAGATAGAGCCATTATTGTCGGCTACTATACATGTGTGAGACCTTCCTTGGTTTAAGAGGGTTAAACTACCACGCTAAATTCGGTTTATGTCAAATGTCGAAGAATTTGTGTGTCAAAGGTTGTTTCATGTATTGGTCAAACCCACAACTATAATAAGGGTCGTTCGGCTTCGGATCTAAAGGGGTTCAAATCCCGCCAGAATGTAAGCGTAGTACCACCCATGGTTCGCTAGATCCAGCCGATGCTCGCAGGTTTCACCGCAATGCATTGTCGCATGGCGTTGCAGGCTTTCTCCCTGCCATAATACTAGCAGCCGTGATATAAGTGAAATACTCTTGAAAGCGGCGTTAAACTCTAACTCACCTCACCTCGGGTCTCAAGTAAGAGCCGGGCCTCCAATTAGCGCCGGGGGTAAGAGCCCTAACATGTTAACAAGAAAAGAAAAGCCTTTCCGATACTGTTATATAATTACGCCTACCATTACAATAAACCCATGAATGATTACTTGTATAACTTGATAACATGAAAACATGTTGTTTAACCTTATTTAATTTCATATTTAACCTTTGCGAAATCAAATCCAAACAGAGTAGCCTACGCATGACCTCATGCACGTTAATGTGCAAGCTTTCTCCATCCGGTAACATCTTTTAATCAGACGTCACTTTTCATGTTCAGGTTAACGCATGTCTAATAATATCCACTCTGTAAGTTTAAAATTACAACCAATTTTGAAGTTTTACTACGACTAAAGGTTTTACCGATTTTTGAAATATGACCTAGCAGATGTTTCGATTTCAACCTTACATACGTTCTCGATAATCCAGAGTATACGCTCCGATAAATTAGCGATTATAGATTTATCGGATCGTATACTCTGGATTATCGAGAAGGCCTTACCTATGACTCGATCCGAAAACAAAAGTCTAAAACTTTCAAAACGAAATCCATGGAATTGAGGGAATCGAACTCATAACCCTTCTCACTGAAGTTGGCGAATGACTGAAGACATGTAGAATAATTATTGATATCTATTCTGCTCTCCTCGAATCTTTATTTTTGATTTGCTTTCTACACTTGAATTCCTTCATGTTAAACATTACAATTGCATTCGCATATGCATCTGCCTTTAATATCCATTGATATAGAATCTACCGTGACTGAAAGTGATGCGAATGGAATAGAATGATTTCATATTTGGTTAATTTAAGTTGTTATGTACATTGACAAAGTTTTAAACCGAACTGTTTATTGATGTATTTCGAACTTTGATTACAAAGAAATGCTGCAGTGAGAAAATATGGTATGACAGGATCAGAGCGGAAGACTTGTTCAAAAGTACCACAAACAGACTATCCTTACAAAGCGCAGGTTGGTACACACAGTAATAATCCAGACGGGACATAACATGCGCGCTCAACGTTTACGTTATTCAACATGCCCCCGCAATAATTCAAGGTAACAGATCGGGACTCTAGGAAAAGCAGGTTAGTTATTATCAAAATGGATTGTGGTTTCCGATTCTGGAATGAAAAATCATGTACTGAATTAGTATGAAAGCGCTCATTTCCGTAATATTGTTTTACATTAATATAAGGTAAACGTTACAAGTTTATTAAAGTTTCTAATGGCAACATAAGGAGAAATTATGTGGATATGACAAATACAGAAAAATCAAATTCCACATTTGTTTGTGCCAATTATTTCGGATTACCCACAGTGTCACATGGTTCATAATTTGCTACAGCTCTGTTCATTGGTCATTAGAATAATAAAGATACAAAGACAACGTATGTCATTGGCTGAAAGTTGTTTAGAAAATTTCAACTGTAATATAGCGTCGAATATCAACCCTTTTGGCAGTCATCATAACAGTGGGTGCTACAGTTTTCGCTGTATTGATAGGCGTGTTTCCACTCATGTGACAACTTAATAACTTTTGAAGCTGTCCGCTCCGACGTTTAAATCATCGAATACAGGTTAATGAAAGCGAATTGTAATTATTTTATTGCATCAATAGAAAGCTGAAAGTGTTGTACACAAGGCATAAGTCCTCGACTGTCCAAAATACTGTCAAAAAGAGTGCTACAATGCCTTTAAGAAATTAAAGGCAAATCATATAATAAGTCTATAAAAAGAAATAAAATGAAACTAAGCACTTTTTAATTAAATTTCATCATCGTTTAATTCAAATTTGTTTGGGACTTTCAATGACTCACATATTTTAGATATTGCTAAAGAGGAAATAGAATGTGATTTAACTTTGTAACTAACTTGAGATACGTATGACATTCGACTAGCACACATAGTAACATATTTACCTCGAATATGGGTAACGTTATGCGGCATGTCGTAAAATGACCGTTAAATATGCGTTATGCCCTAAACGATGTAATCCATATATTTTGAGATTTATTCGCAACAATAATAATTTGTTGTTATTACCGTGACTATGTGTTTCAATGGGTTGAACTTATTTCCGATATAAGCATGCATCTTGGAGGCGATTGATTTCCCATGTGAAAGTTTGCGACCTACTGTTGTTTACATGTTTACACCCCATTTCTATTTCATTACACATGTTCTGTTGTTGAAATCATATATGTCTGTTACTTTTTCCAATCGTAATTCTTTACTTTGAATAAACATTAAAATGACAGTGGTAATCATAAGTCATACGCCTGACCTAGTTATGCGGGCATATTGAAGTAGTTGGATTTCACCTGTGCATTGACTGTTTTCCTGTAATATATTTTTCGTACACATGCAGCTGTAGGTCATTTATAAAACACAGGTGTTGAGAGTCATAAAGGAGATATATATTCATATTCATGACGCAGTTGTACCTGTGTAATACCCCTGATTACAAGCTTAAATCTGATTTCTTATTTTGTACATGTTCGGCGAGTAATAAATAAATTTAAAGCACAATGTATTCTATATGTCTGTAATGTCTGCATATTAAGTTATTTATTAACGGTTAAATGCTGTCATATTCTCAAAATGACTGAAGTAATTAATCACTGATGTGACAACATGTCAAAGACGATGATTTTACACTTATTCGTATATTAAACAGTTGGCAGCTGTGAAGTAACATAATTAACCATGTTTTTGAAACTTTCGGCCACTCACATAGACTAAATACATAGAACTAGGTTGTGGGCTCTCGGCTGTCGGCTGTCGGCTACCATACACCACACATACATGTGTTCCTCTGAATAGAACCGCATTGTCGGCTGTCGGCTGTCGGTCACTTTCACAGCCTATACACCCGGCACATATACATGTACATTACAAGGACTGAACGCGGATTGTCGGCTGTCGGCTGTCGGTCACTTTCCCAGCCTATACACCCGGCACACATACATGTACATTACAGGACTGAATGCGGATTGTCGACTGTCGGCTGTCGGTCACTCCACAGCCTATACACCACATATAACATGTACATTACAAGGACTGAATGCGGATTGTCGGCTGTCGGCTGTCGGTCACTTTCCCAGCCTATACACCCGGCACACATACATGTACATTACAAGGACTGAATGCGGATTGTCGGCTGTCGGCTGTCGGTCACTCCACAGCCTATACACCATATATAACATGCACATTTATATTTCATCTACCAAACAAACATGTATCGTATAATAGAACATATTAAGGGAGTATATGCATAACAATTTTATTGATGAATTTAAGTTATATATACGGATATATATCATATGCTGCAAGCTATTTTTATTATTAGCTGCATGTAAGCTTTGTAGGTTTTGTTTTATATACATATACACGATCCTTGCAATTTCATGCCACCTTACATGAAGTTCTTGCCAAAATAAAGAAAAGAGGTTCCTTGACAAAAACAACACATAGTTATTTTTTTTGTTTAAATGACCTGCCGAAAGGAAAAAGTATCAGTCGTAAAATGCTGACATATTTTACGATTAAGAATGATGTCAAAGCAATAAATAAGAAACCATTCTCGTTTTCCTTTAACATGTCTACTAATAACGATATTATTTATTGTTGAAATTCAACATTAGTAGAGTCAGTTTTATATGGGTTACCTAAACCAATTTGATAATTTATGAAGTCACTAAAAATTTGTGATGCTTCATTGAAAATCAGTGAAGTACCACCGATTAAATTGCTCACTATTTCCAGCCAGATATAAACCTGATGGTAAAGCACTTTAATACGTTTAGTATATGAATTTGCAGTCATGTCACTCGGAAGCAAAAAATGAAAAAGACAGCATATTACTAACAAAATTCAAGATTATACTTATTCGGTACCTTTAGCCATCCACTTACAGCATTATTCTCAATTATTGTGAAGTTAATATTGACGCAGGTTGCTTTAATATGAAGTGACAAAATCACAATTTCACTTACAAATAGTTCAAACAAATGCCATGCATACATGGAGACGTTCAATGCTTGTGGGGAAATTAAAGGACATATAACTCTGCAAGGCGCTATATGTCGTATTAGAAGATTGCCAATAATGTCAATTTTATTATGGAAAGGGATTATTATGTCTGACAAATGACTACACTGTCTCCTTTATCGTCTGTTTATTTTGTCAGCAAAATTCCCAAACCTAATCATTACGGCGTTCCCTTGCACACTGTGTTCTTCTGACATTTACCGAACATAAGCAGCCTTTTATTCAGACTATATAAAATCCTAAACCTTCCAATCGGTTATCATCCTTACAAATATGTAATCATCCTGATGTAAATGAAGCTCTCCGCCAGCTCAACACCGTCAGTCAATGTATTCATGAGAACAAAAGTGTCATGACATAAGTGACTCATAGTTATTGAAGATAAAACCCTAAACACCAATCTTAACATGGCAGCCATCTAATAATGTGTCCTGTAACATCAGCTCGTGTTCAACATGCCGAACAGTGCAGTACGTAACAGTAACGTATATCCGTTCCTACTTGAAATTCTAACATTATCTTAGTGTTATTCCTTATTACAAATTAACTTATGATAATCCATATGATGAAACAACATATTAAATTGTATATTTAGACATCCGAAATACTGTACTAAATTCACCTACAAAGATTCAAATTAAGTAATTAGGACCACAAGATTGTGTCCGTTTCGTGATCTTTCCAGTATATCATTTATGTGAACCCAACACTTGAATAACCACAACGATCTTGAGTCCGTTGTCTGAATAATCTCTTTATTCCTGAAACCTGAATACCTCTAAGAATCATTTTGACTGCAGGAAACCTAAAATTCTATAATGAGATTTGCCATTACATTGTTTATTGACATTAAGCGATCCGAGCAGACAAATAGCATCAGGGTTCGTAGAATCTCTACTCATTTCCGAATGTTATATTCTTTTGGGACTCCCCTGTTTCCCTAGTCTGAAACGTACTGATGTTTTCATAACAATAATTTAATTTAGCTGTCATGTAACGTAACTTAACATCATCTGTGTCTTACAAAATGTGGCACTTGAGTTCGTTTGTGCCACTCATATGTTCACGTAAGTGTAAATATCCTTCAGAGTACCTTCCTGTCCTTCTCTATTGTTTTTACCAATGATTCCTCAACCATGATGGAATTGTTTGATCAGAGAAGGACATTATAGCAAACAGTAAGTGTTACAGAGAGACTGTAACACCTACTTTAGATTTAAACTAACTATTAGTCGAGTGGAAGTCGATAATCTTCAGTAAATATGTGAACTCAACAGAAGCTGAAGTAAACATAATCTGGTTTAAATGGAAGTTAACGTTTGAAATAAAGCACACAAGAATCCACATTCATGAAATGGATTGAGGTTATTATGACAGAAATGTTATGTTGTAAATCCGGAAAGATATACATGTATTTTACATTCAAATTGGAATTTAACACTCAACATAATATAACATACACGATTTTACAGAATAATGATTTATATACAGAATAGCACTATTGTGTTAAATGAATTCATAATTGTTAAAAGTCTGATTTAATTTCATTCGAAGCTCTTCTGTTGAGGATGCTCGAAAATGACGTTTGGGGGAATATGACTAAGCTGTTTCTTAGTTGTCTGCCCGTTACCTTTCTAAAGAAACATGAACCTACATGAATATAGACAATTACTTGATTATAAACATGCACCTATAGTAAGTATTAATGATAAGTATACAATGAATACAATTGACCAATCTATTTCCCTGGGAAGCTGTGGAATGCTCAACGAAATCTCAAAAGAATAAATATGTAATTTATAGATTGTATGTATACATCTAGTTTATGACTTGACGATTTGTTAAAATCCAATTGAGTAATTATCGTTTTATGTAGACATTCTTGGAATGAAGATGATGAGGCAACCAACATTACGCCAGATGAAGAACCTACTAACTTATAATAGTGAGAATTGTGTAGCGGCTCCAATCAATATGAAGTTACATGAAAATATCAGGACCAATTACTTACTAGCCATGTTCTTATACTTTCTTAACTCCGTAAAAAGTAATGAAGAAAAATAGCAAGCACATTCATATCATCAATTAGTTTCCTATATGCTTACACCTTTTAAATTGTGAAATGAAATGATTCATAGAGCGACCGAGCAGGTTTGAATAATATAGCTGTGGCTATAATCAGTATCGTATTATCATGTGAAGGCATGACATACACATTACTAGGGTATAATTTTAATACGAAGAATGAAATCATTATCAAAACTCTTGTGATAAAACATTATATCACAGTCTGCTAATCTCCTATTGCAGTTTAACCTGCCTTAACGACTACCTCAATATAACCTGCCTAAACGGTTAACTCAATATAACGGATACACCCTTATCCCGTTCTCCCTCAAGTAAAATGTTTCCTATCATTAGTAAGCATGTGCTTGTGATTTCATTATTTGTATGAAATGAAACATAATTGGTTTTTTTTCAATATATAGCAATGAAATGACCCTCCGATATAAAATAATATAATAATAACTCATTTATTTTGAAAACGTGATGATGTATAAAAAGCCCCAAAGGAATTTATTTCTGTCAGTTATGAGTATGGCATATGGAATTGTCTATTTGGAAATAATCTTAATCTCACAAACCAACGCAACTTAAGCTATGTTTCTATTCATGGCAGTTGCGAACATGTGTCAGAGATGTCTATAAAATGCATCCAAAGGGAAATTGGATTCTCCCTTTAGTAGACATCAAGAGAAAGCAGTCACTGGTTAAATAATATGGAAGAACAGGATATTATACTGGACACTCAGTCTGAAAGAAGTACATGGAAGCCATGTTAGTGTCAGTTGAAAGTCTGTAATGTGATGGAAGAGAACACTGGATACATACTGCAGCAGACAGTTATATGAGAATTCACCGGTGCAGGTGAAGAGTGAACTGTATGTAATAACCAAAAGGATTAGCCAAGGAGATACTCTCGGAGTAGCTTAATATCAAAATGGACAAAATGTGACAGCATGGTAGTGATAACAGAATGTCAAGCAGAATAAAATCAATATTAGTCTGCCTTTTGCTTTTCAATATCATGGTCTGCAATTATTTGCTTTTTTCCCCATTGCGCAGCGAACCTGCATTCAAACGTTATATCTTGACGAATATCCTTTTACGCATTGCTACAGATTGAAATACCAACTTCAATTTAATGGTGTTACAAGAGTAGAAGCCAGCACACCTCACATACAGCTCACAAATATAGTTTGACATAATTCAAAATAAGAAAGGCACATCAATGGGAATGACGAGCCAGTTTGTAAAGTTGAATAAATATGGAATGAACAGTTCCAGAGATAACTGTTAAGTCCTGTTTCCATTGAAACCGCACAAAATAAAATTCAGAAATAGGTCTAACCCTCAAAAGGCTCATCTAGACACCATTATGTATGAAGTTTGGTGTAGAATGTATAGTTTGGGAGATAAGTTTCGCACCATACGATTTCCTCACAGAGTCACTGTTTTGGACACGTTTCCATGGAAACCGACAAAAGTAAAATTCAGAAATCCGTCTAAACCTCAAAAGGTTTAATTGGAGATCATGGATAACATGTGTAGCAAGTTTGGTGAAGCTATCATGTTTAGTTTGGTTTACTGCGCACAAAATGACTTTCTTACAGTTACAGTTTTGGTCATGTTTCCATGGACACATCAAAAAATAAAATTCAGAAATCGGTTTAACCCTATAAAGGCACAAATAGCGATTATGACTAACATATGTAGTAGGTTTTGTGAAGCTAGCATGCTCAGTTTGGGAGATATACTGCAAACAAACTGACTTTCTTACAGTGTCACAGTTTTGGTCATGTTTCCAGGAAACAATGAAGTTTTGAAATCGGTTGAACCCTCAAAAGGCATAATTAGAGATCATGGCTAACAGGTGTAGCAAGTTTGGTTTTTGTTAAGCTAGAATGTTTAGTTTTAGAGATATGCTCTGCACAAAGTTTTATGATGAACGGACAGACAGACAGGCATACAGACAGACGGACAGAATGAACACTATATACCCCCGCGTACGCTGTAAGGCAGAGGTATACAATTAGTTGACTGCTGACTATAACTTGTCACTAGCAAATTTGATTTTTTTTAAGCTAGAATGTTTAATTGAGAGATATGCTCTGCACAAAGTTTTATGATTGACGGACAGACAGACAGGTAGACATACAGACAGATGGACAGAATGAACCATATATACACCCCCCCCCCCCCCCCCTCCCCCCCCCCCCCCCCCAAGTTAATACCTAAATTTACTCATACTCTAAAGGTACGCTGTGTAATCGTTGCAATACTTGTACTTGTACACTTGCAGTATGCGGTATACTCAAACATCCACTTGCACTATCAGAATTTTCTTCACTTCTTACAAAGTATATAGAGTCAGTTGTGTTTAGTGTCATTGTCTATTCAGATACGTCAGAAACGATACTTGTAACCTATATGCAAACGTTACGTACATTATCAGAATTTTCTATAAGTTAATATTGTTTTTTCTCTCACGAAGTTATTTGCAATGTCTTTCAGGTGAGAGCACAAGAACCCCCGGGCTCTAAGTCAAATTAAAATGTATCATCATGGAAATAAAAATAACTAATAAGAATTATAACAAATGTCATTCGCCAAACACCAATACTTTTGTTATTGGTATTCATTCACCGTTTCCTATATCTATTTATACCATCAACACGAATGTAATGACAATAGTTGGTTATTGAGAGCTTAAATGGTACTATAAACTTCATATATTGTGCTAATAACGGATAATACCACAATAACACCACTAATTTGCCGCGGATCTCAGATGTCTATCAAATGTTCATATTAAGGATGCTGATATTATCGTGTAAGTTCTCCGAGAGGAAAGGTCAATAATATATAATGTTGATAAATCAAGTACGACCTGAGTTACAGTGCAGTGAGAGCTTTATAGGGGCAGTAGCACGTTTTTTGCAAATTTTATTTTTTCAAATTTCCCATTTATAATGATAGTTCATGTCATTCATATTTACTTTAGAGGGTAAAACATCTTATTACACAAACCAATTATCCGTAGTGATAAATAACGATGTTGCGAAAAAAGCAAAAATTGCATGGCAGGCATTTTATTGCGAACACAATTTATTATTTTGAATGACAAAAATGATTCTCATGGCTTTACGGAACCATGTACACTCATTTTTTAACTTGATTTCGTAAGGGAGAATGGTGTTTTACTATTAGTGACATTATTTTTCAAATACATTTCATGAACTTATTTCAGCGAAAAAACGTGCTACTGACCCTTTAATGACGTTTTTATTATAACTTGTTTCAAGAACATGGCATCTGGTAAAAACATGACCATCCACGTGGGACAATAGAGAGGATTGCATTGTGATACACTTCTAGATGTCTGCTGGTTCAACGATTTTTGGATCTAGTTCATATAAATCGATCCACTTTGGAATCCAATTACTCAGAGACATACCAACATATCTGCTATCAATCATTAACAACACTCGACACAAATTATACAAACCAGGTAATGTTTCAGTTACTACTAACTCTACTCTACGTTTGGTACTTCTGGTGTTGCTATATTGGTTTTAATACCTATCATTTTAAGAACCAAATTTATATACCAAATCAAATTAAATACCAAAAGGAGGGAGTGGGAGGGGGCAAGGATCCGGGTTGTATCACCCGCTAATGTGATTTCTCCGTACTATGCCAGGATCAAGCTTTCATTCTTGGGAATGCATCCCCAGACCCCGATAACGACCAAACAGAACTGAACCTTGAGGTGTCTTGGCACATAATATTCAGTATTCGTGGTCCTCCAAACATGTCATATAGAAGGAAGCGGCTCTCGTCAGACTAACGCGCCTTCCTCCATGACGTAAAATTCCACTGACCTCTGATCTTGGGACCTCATTTCAAACACGCTCGTTTATTGTCCTCCGCAGCAACGCGGAACGGGGGACTATGTCTGCCTACATTGTGGGAAGACGCAGACGCCAGTCAATTTTGGTGACCTTGGCCATATATTCAAGGTCACCACGACACTTTCACCACTTTTTGAACTCTTGTTTACGCGATATCTCATAAAGCGTTGCATCCAAAGTCTCTAAATTATTTGTCTGTCTACATTGTGGGAAGACGCAGACAACACCAGTCAATTTTGGTGACCTCGGCTTTATTCTCAAGGTCACCAGGACACTTTGACCACTCTTGGAACTCTTAAGGCGATATCATGAAACATTGTATCCAAAGTCTTCAAATTAGTTGTCAGCCTACATTGGGGAAAGACGCAGACACCAGTTGATTTTGGTGACCTTGATCTTATTTTCAAGGTCACCGCGACACTTTGACCACTTTTCTAACTCTTGTTAACGCAATATATCTTGACCGGTTGGACTTGGTGTAAGTCTACACTGGGGGATGACGCAGACACCAGAGGATTTTGGTGACCTTGACCTTATTTTCATGGTCACTACAACACTTTGACCACTTTTCAAACTCTTGTTATCACCATTTATTATGAACGGTTGGATCCAATGTTTTCAAATTTGGTGTCAGTCTACATTGGAGGATGACGCAGACACCAGTCGATTACTGTGAAACAGTGATATAATTATCAAGAACTCTGATCAATTTAGAACTTTTGTCACATCTGGTTGAAAGTGCCTTTTCATAAATAAGTGCGCGAGTTATCGATTAGCCCAGCTTGGATATTATTTAAACCATTCGGCGTAAAATGTAATGAACTTGACTAAAAACTGAAAATGAAATGGTTTGAAGGCAGTTAAATTTTAGCAAATTATCACAAGATTGTTGATACTGAAATTAACACAAAATAGAGCCATGGGCCCTGTAGCTCATCAGGGTGTGTATTGAATGATGTTGAAGACTGACATTTTCTCCAGATCAAGCACAATCACTTGACATGACCTTGTGATGTCCATGATAACCAACATTTTCCAGTGTTAGTGCACAACTTCTAGACAATTTCTGCATTAATCTTCAAGAGAAGATGACAAGACTTCCTATTCAAATGGTGTAGACATAATCTCCATATCACGACACAAAATGATAAAACATTTGGTGATAATTTTTCTCTTCTTCTATAGTTACTATTCTTAAAGGTATTTTACAAACCTGTGGAGAACTATAACACAAAGCCTTAACCATATCATCTCTCTCCCTCCAAAATTCCTCTTTAAGTCAACAAGTCTCCCAAATCTACACCCGTGGCCATACTCTGCTGGTCAACCCCTCAAGTTAGCTGAGCTAATTAACCTCTCACTCACTACTACTTGCTGCCTGCTTATGCAGTGACACAACTGACACCCGATACCATAGGTTAAAAATTCAATACGCATAGCTAGGCTTGCCTGGGTCGGGGCAGCTGTTCACAGTCATTGAGGAACAGAAGGCAGATGGGTAGCTTTTTTTAGGTCGTGACCTCTGTTACCCATATTTGGGGTCACTTGCTAAAACGTCTGCACACAACTTTTCAGCTCCCAAGACCTTTTTGAACTGGAGAAAAAGATGAAAATAGGTTTTTAAGGTTGTGACCCCTGTGACCCCATTTGGGGTCACGCGGTCACAAATTCTACACTTTAGAATCCCCTTTGGCAAAGGAGTCTGCACAAAACTTTTCAGCTCTCTAAATCCCTTGAAAATGGAGAAGAAGATGAAAATAGGTTTTTAAGGTTGTGACCCTCGTGACCCAATTTGGAGTCACGGGGTCACAAAATCTACACTTTAGAATCCCCATTGGCCAAGGAGTCTGCACACAACTTTTCAGCTCTTTGGACCTCTTGGAACTGGAGAAGAAGATGAAAATAGGTTTTTAAAGTTGTGACCCCTGTGACTCCATTTGGGGTCACGGGGTCACACATTCTACACTTTAGAATCCCCATTAGCCAAGGAGTCTGCACATAAAAGTTCAGCTCTCTAGAGCACACTTATACCGATATATATGTAAAGAAGCAGATATAGAGTTTATAAAGTCGGATAAAATAGAGTATAAAATGCAGACATTGGGGTTCCTTTACATTGGAAATATTTCTAACTGTTAAAAAAACGGCTCCTGATATAAGCCTAGTGTACACACGAAAGTATTTTCAGACACATGACGATTTCCATATACTCCAGCTAAGTACTAGCAGAGAAACATATCAAAGAGGAGTGGTCAGACACGCAATTACGATCTCCCTAATTATTCCCCTACAATGTCCAGATCCTGGCCAGACATATATTACTCAAGTGCACAAGTTCAGTCACCTTGACCTTGAAGACGCCATCAGGGGAAAAGAGGCCTGGAAATCTGAGTTTTGAATCATCAGAATATTCAGTAATTAATTGTAGCCCGACACCGAGATGAAATTGACGTTTCCAAATTGTGAATTCAGAATTGTTTAAATATTGATTCGGAATTGAACACTAATGCCTTGTGTTTCGTGTCTTGTTCAAAACTAATCGTGTGAAAGAGATAACGTTGGCAATGAAATAAAAAAAAACCCAGATGATTTATATAACGTGGGAATGATAATCTCTCAGCTCCAATCTCGAGTTGGTCATTTTCTTAAATTACCCATATCGAATTTCTACAGAAGCATATTAGTGTCAGGATGAAACCAAGATTGTGTCCCATTGTCTCTTAAGACTTAATATCTCCTACGCCAGATATAGTATACCCTCAAAATCCTACGCAGGATTGTAGGACAAACATTGTATAGCAACTCCGACGTATTACAACATATTACCTCCTCCATACTACTAATATTTCCCACAATGTTTGTAAGACATAAAATCTAACGTACGACAGTATCTTCCATTATGGATATCGTATCTTCGACTACTCTACGTGGATGGTACTATCTACTACGTAGGACTTACTATCTCTTACGTAGTACTGTAACATGACTTCGCTGAATCCTTGATTCTGATTGGTTGATTTGCCTTTGTTGAATTACAAAGAATACCCGCAGGTTAATTAGGGCGGATCACCGCGAACTTATACACCATGTTCACAAGATCCGGCCCGACTTAAAAGTTAATCAACACCCGCAAATTTCAGCGTTTAAAACCCCCAGCTAACGCCATCGGTTTTAAACTAAATTTGCGGGTGTTGAATAACAATGAATCCCCGAAATTTTTCAAATGCAACTATTTATCATATAAAAGTATACCGTATGTGGGACCAATTGCAAGTCTCTGCGTCTGGCGTTTGTCATAAGTGTACCAAACACATATGTGTATGAGTTTATTGTACATAAATTCTAATATTTTAATCATTATAGTCTTTAAAAAGTTTTAAGAACTTTATATTTTAAAGGTACATCCATTGTGTTTCATAAAATTTTATTAGGCTTTAATACGTTCCCACTCACCATATGTGGTGTTTACAGGGCAAATAAATTCACTCAGCTTGCATATTCTTCCCAAATCACCAAAAATATCATAATTACTAGTTTCCAATTAAAATCGAGTTACATCATTATGCATGTGAAGAAACCGAAACTGCACGCCCCATTTACATGCATAGTAGTTATATGACCTATTAAACATGATCAACCCAAATTTATCATCGTGTCTGTTATAAATAAGATTCCAAAATTACGTTTGCTCATTGGCGCGCGCCACACGCAGTGTATTGTCCGGTTTTCGATCAAAAATCACTACTTTTACCTTCATATCGTCAATATTCTAAGTCGACTATCATCAAAATGGTGTTTTTTGGTAACAGTCGGTACTTCTCGATAAAGTAACATCATTTATAACGTTTTGAATATGTGACCCCCAACAACACAATGGATGTACCTTTAACAGTTTAGAAAAAATAGAGTTGGTTCAAACGTACTGTGTTTGTAACCAAGTACAGTTTTGACATGAATGATTATATTCATTAAATTTGTTTGAATAATATTACATTAATGTGAAATACCATTTACGAAAATGGAATAAATCTAATCTAAAGTTATGGCCTCCATAAATGTGGCAGAAATTTTATGATTAAGAGTTTAACTTGGGTACCAACTTTAGATACAGTCCAGGGTTCCCTTTGCTTGTTCACATTTTGATAATAATCTCATTTAGATAGATCCGTCCATCTTCATTAACTGTTTTCACAATTACTTTGCCTTCGTTGGACTTAAGCTTAAAGGTCAATTTAATTTTCCTTTCCATGATAAATTCAATAAAAGAACATATCAATCATCATTAAGTGGATAATATTATGGCAAAAGTATGTAGGCATGCATGATTTATGTCTACAGCTGCTGAACATAAGTTTGTTTAACTATGCAAGATTTCCTACGTAAAATCATCATTTTTCGAAAACTTCTGTTTGGCACTATTTCTTAACAAAACACATTATGAATATTTTTGGACAAGACGTAGAGAAGTCATTGTTACACTACATATACAAGTGACAGATATGTAACATCCCAGAAACAATGTTGGCGTACAACAAAAGAGACAAGGAGTATCATTAGAAAATTTAGATTTCATTGTTTCTGCAATAAAATATTAATTAAACATAATGTCGGTAAAATTTCGACAGTGATAGAAAATATTGGTCAATGTGATGATAGGAATTATGTTTTTTCCCAAAATGATTAAAAAATGACAAGTTTATAAAACAATATAATTTTTTTAGTTTGGGATTTTTCGACCCCGGTCTCATTGCCATATTTGCTCCTGTAGAAATATTAGTAACATCTTTAAGTATATGATACAGAAATGATTTGTATACGTCTAACAAAAGATTCATAACTTTTGCGGGCATAATTAAGGAATATATCAAACTTAAATGAACACAGAATTACATGATTTTTGCACTGAGTTCGGGAAACAGTTAAACAAACTTTTGTTCAGCAGCTGTACATGCTCAAAGCGCTTGAAGACATATCATCCATTGGTCAACAGAACCACTCAGAGTACTTCTGTCGGGTTAATGGCATATCATAACCACAATGCAGTTAACTGCTCGGTTAACCAGGATGACACCCACAGTCTCTCAACTCAGGGGTCAGTGAAGAGAATGGAATCATTCCTTAAAGTCCCAGATTAATCTTTTTTGGCGTTTAATGGATGTCCGCGACCTCGATGGATATGACGTCGATGGATATGAACGCTTGGCCATTTGCAAAACTGACAGAGAGGAGGGATTGTGAATAACAGTCTTCAGCACTTCTTCAAAGAAGGAGAGCCATCAGGACCGTACACAATCGCATTCCACCCTAATAGTCTGGGGAAACAATTTTGAAAATGCATTGCGGGGTGTTTATCGAAATAACTTTTTTACTTCTCGAGCTCAAAGAATAATTAGGCAATCTCTTGCGGACAATATGTGTTGAGAGACTACTGAGGTCATTTAAACAGTCCAGATTGGAATCCAGTCAGAAATTGTCGGGAATCATCTTGACCTCGCCTTTAGACGACTTAACAATCATCTTACCATGCAACGTTCGGATGTTCTCGTCAATAGTTTGAAGAACATGGAAGTGGCTGATATAATAACAAGTTTTGTTGCAAAATAAAGATTACAATCACACAATCATGGTTACAAAAATTTATTTTTACACTTTCCCAACTTTGCATGTACAGGAAATATAGCCTGTACATTCTGAAGTTGTGTTTCCTTCTTGAAATAACTGTGTAAGTCCAGTATTAAATACACAGATCCATGTAGTTTATACATAGCCGGATACTCAGTGACTAAAACAACACGAGCGACATTGAGGTCCGATGCCACATGTACTGTAACTCTTTACTGTTTGGTGTGTCTAAACAAATCCTGTACAGGCTACACAAAGTACAGAACTCAGCTGCATGACTGATTTTCCAAATCAAAAGGAGTGAGCACATATCTCCATCCGTGAAAGCTCTACACTGGCTGCCCTTACGATTCAGGATCAACTACAAAATCCTGCTACTTGTTTTTAAGTGTTTAAACAATTTGGCCCCAAATTACCTTTCGGATCTCCTTTCACTCTATTAACCTGCCAGACCACTTCAAGTGACCAGACCCTGCTGCAAATTCCACAGACAAGAACAAAGTCATATTGAGACCGTTCATTCTCAAAAACTGGACCTTTCCTCGGGAATAGTCTACCGTCCAGTCTTAGATCTGAACCTGAATTGTCAAGCTTCAAGACCAAACTCAAAACGTACTTGTTCACTTGCGCATATGTCTAAATAGGACTCAGACAGCGCTTATGAGCAATTCTATTGGAAAAAGCGCTATACAAACCTTTGTATGTATGTATGTATGTATGTATGTATTACTTCCACTCTGTTGGAGGAAATACATGTACATGTACAGAATATGTACAGTAGGTTCCCCGCCAGGTACAAACCTTCTACTTTTGACGAAATATGTGTGGATTTTTGGGTAATTTTGAGTCCGTATACAGCTTCAAAGAGGGCCATTTTGATTACAGTTCCTTTTGGACAGACAGACAAATATTTTATTTAAGTCCCACCTATTAGCATTACAAACATATATACAGGTAAAAACATAGGTTAAGAGTCCCCCATTGAGGGTAATGAGAGACTAAAACAAAAAATAAACGTACGTCTGCCACCCATGCTAAAACAACATTACCGGAGAATCCATGTATTTTCAATCGGGCAAGTTGAATATTCACTTTTATTTTCAAGTGATGTATTATAAATACACCAGAATTTCATTTATGAATTAATAATTTATGTAAATTGTTAATACAGTATATACCTATCTCACACAGCTTTAACGATCAAGGTAGGCTACAAATCTTTTATTTGAGGCGTTTAAATTGAACAACTAATTGTTTGATAAGTAATCAAAGCTATATGTACATGAACAGAGACGATAAAGTCTATTTATGGTCTCTGACATGACAATCATATCCTTTTAAAACTTTAAAACCCTTAACAAGATGCCTCCAACCAAGCCTTTTTAAAGGCTTTTCTTATTGTAGACTTGCCTTGGAACTTTAAACTTAGGGGGTCTTGATGACAGACTAGTTCATTTACAGTACTGATTCTTTCGCAAACACGTTTTCTTTCATAGACAAATGAACAGAAGAGTCTAATCATTGCCCGTCATAACTTAACTTAAACTGTAACTTCTCGTGCTCGTCCGACAACCCCGACAACATCAGCTCTCCCTTTCCGCGAATCGAGTCTGTATGTGGGTACCACGCCTTTGGATTTGAACAGCAACTGATCTAAAATCTTATTACAAACTCAACATTTTTGACCGCGATAGCTGCATGTATATGATGTTCATAAAATGATAGTTTAACTAGCAAACACATTGCTGTCAACATTATGAAACAATGCTGATGTCACAATATCAAACGTATTAAAGTTACATAGAAAATTTTACATGAAATATTATTAGTATGTGCTAATGTTATTTCAAATTATCTAATTCGACTTGCATATTTATCCCCAGGTGTCAAAAGTTTGCTTGTTTTCGATATACATGTACACTACTGTGCAGAATTAAGTACACCGGATTTCGCGAAATGTTCGGGAAATGTGCGCGAAATGTTCGCGAAATGTGCGCGAACACGGGGTACTTAATTCTGCACAGTAGTGTACATCGGGCAACGAACTTTGAGTGCAGAAGAGGAAATGTCACATTCTCCTTGCATGTTTATCAGTTAATACAAGACCTAAAAATTACCAACTGAAATATTTCTTTGTATCTGCCAGAGTTAATTTCCAAAACTACGTTTGACAAATTTGCCGCCTATAATCAGTATACATTGTCCGTTTTCGACTTTCAACTTCGCATCACTGATTATATTACCGTTGGTGAGGATTTTCTGAGAATGACTTATTGACATAATGTGTTTTCATGTAATCAGTAATCATACTGAATTGATTCCGGGCTCTACAATTGTAATCTGATGAAATCCATTGGTTGATCGTTTAATGTGATGAATCCCTTTTCAAAGCTTCTAACAAACCGGTCTGACATAGGAACTAAATACCTTGAATGTCAACCGATCTTTAAGGACTTATAGAAATAATCTCGATGTTTTAAATGTCGTAACGTTCAACATTCATGGCATACTGGCATGCTCCCAGTGGGGTCTCTTCAGCTTAATGTCGTGTTTGTTATTTCGCACATAAATAGTGGGCACTGAATGTCAACCGGATGCAAAAAGGTGGATTGTCGTGGTCTTAATGTCATTTAATTGGTTGCTCTATATACAACATGATTAATATCCCTGAGACAAGGACAAGAGAATCCATCATACTGTGGCTTTACTTATGTTTGAGCTAAAAACGCCCCTTGCGATGATTGCAGAATCGGTATTTCAGCTGATTACTTTTGTTTTTGTTTTTGTTTTGTTAAACTTTCTCTGATATTTGATTTCAGTGCAGGTTTTAAATTGGAGTAAGGAATTTAGTCATTTGTTCACAGTTCCAAGGTGACTTGATGTTGCCTCTGATGTTTTAATATTTAACTTGTAAAGGAAGATAATTCAAAGAGGCAAAAATGTTATCATCATTCCTCTTTGAGAAAGTGCCGTATTGCAGTTTTTATAATTTATGGGCAATTATAATTGCATATCAATGTTTATGTTTTGCATTTGCATTTTATTTCATTTATAGCTCATCTGGCCTGAAAGGCTCGATGAGCTTATGGCATGGCATGGTGTCCTCACATGGGGTCACAGGGGTCACAACCCCAAAAACCTATTTTCATCTTCTCCAGTTCCAAAAGGTCTAGAGAGCTGAAACGTTGTGTGCAGACTTCTTGGCTAATCGGCCTTTAAAATGAGGATTCTAATTTGTAGATTTCATGACCCCGTGACGTCAAATGAGGTCACAGGGGTCACAACCCCAAAAACCTATTTTCATCTTCTTCTCAAGTTCCAAATGGTCTATTGAGATGAACAGTTGTGTGTAGACTCCTTGGCTAATGGGGATTTTAAATTGTAGATTTGGTGACCCCCATTTGGGTCACAGGGGTCACAACCTTAAAAACCTATTTCCATCTCCTTCTTCAGTGCCAAAAGGTCCAGAGAGCTGAAAAGTTGTGTTCAGACTCCTTGGTCAATGGAGATTCTAAATTGTAGATTTGGTGAACCCGTGACCTCAATTGGGGTCACAGGGGTCACAACCTTAAAAACCATTTTCATCTTCTTCTCCAGTTCCAAAAGGTCTTGAGAGCTGAAAAGTTGTGTGCAGACTCCTTGGCCAATGAGGATTCTAAATTGTAGATTTCGTGATCCTGCAACCAAAATATAAGTCACAGACGTCATGACCTGAAAAGCTATTTCATCTAGAGATTTTATGTGCTCTTTAAAAGGAGGTAATTTAAAGGAAACAACAGTAATGAATTAAACCTTCAAGTGTGACTTTATTTGTAGGGGATTTTATCTCTGGCCTCAAAGATAAATTAGAGGGGTAAGGACCTTAAGACCTATTTCATTTTCTCCATTTAAAGTGCTTCCAATGTGTTATACCTCTTACCTAGAAGTTGACATTTTGAAATAGTTAATTTATATAAAGACTGATGAGCTACAGAGCCCATGGCTCTATTTTTGATTGTCTTAAATGCCGGACAGCCATTCCGGTTTTAATACAAGAGACATCAGAAGATGACATATCCCACCGGTTCCACAAAATTTGTAAAACACATCTTTGACAGATACTTGTGTATCTACTACCGTACTTCAGTTAGTGGGTATTACAGATGCTGAGTTTCAGGTATGTTAAGGGTTTTAGACTTCTGCCCCAGCAGTCAAAATCAACAACAACCAACATCCCTCTCATGTTTCTATGGAAACAGAAAAACATAAATTTTTCAGAAAAAATCTGAAAATTTTAAAAGGCACCACTTCAGTTAGTGGGTAATACACATGCAAAGTTTCAGGAAGATATGATGAACGGTTTTGGAGCTGTGCTCCGGAAACGAAACTGTCTCTGAACAAAGTCCAAATTCAACAAGTTTCTATGGAAACAAAAACAAATAAAAATTTTCGAACGGTTTTCGAGTTCTGCTCCGGAAACGAAATGATTACGGACGGACAGACGGACGGACAGAAGAACAGACGGACGGGGTGATGAGCATATCCCACGGTATTACATACCGGTTGGATAATAAAGCACTAGGAAATAACAATCGCAGGTTGCAGTCAGTGTGCGTTCTTGTGACGTAAGTCTCGTGAAGACTTCATAAAGTGAACCTATGTTTATTGGAATACGGTAATATTAGTTAGTCTCCCATTGTTTTAACAATTTAATTACATTTCAATTATATATCTTGTGGCTATGCTAGAAATCTATCTTGACATATACATCTTCTGTTCATGTAGTAAGAAAGTACAGGTATATAATAAGCACATAAGTGCATTGTTTTCAAGTTATGTTTCAAGTATTATATTTGCTATTTCCTGTTTGCTGTTAGCCACATTATGAGACACGGTTTCTATTGTAGTAATAGCCGAAGGTCTGAATTTGAAATAAAGAAGCAATAGAGATCAAGTTAATTCAATTCCGTGAAAGAAATGATGCATTAAAAAACAACACGTTTATCAGCCCTACATATTCTATCAACCTGTCTCATGTGCCTTTGAAGGACGCTGATGTATTTCGACTTTGTGATAATGTTCCAACTAATATCACTCACTGCTGTAGAGAATACATTCGATTCCAAGCTCTTCTAACTCCGAAATATTTCGCTATAGAAGATCCAGACACTGCCAGCATGAAACACATTTAAAAATCTCATCTATCTAATGACCTTAATTTGATTGTATTTTGATATATTTGGTGGAACGACAATAACTTATATATGTTAGCGGCAATAGTGAAAATCCGGCAATAATGTAGTGTCTAGGCAATAGAATAATTGCCGAAAGTTGGCAGGCTTTAGTGCTACTGTCTGAGATATGAGATATGAGGAACATCCTCGGACTAGTGAAGACAGTGACAGAACAGTTTTAGGCATGGTATACGAGATGGTTCATACCAAATAAACCAATTTAGTGTTTCCAGACAAAGGTTGCTTTCTGAGGATGATATACCAAGTGACCGTGTCATATCACTGAGAGAAGCTGGTCACTCTTTGGAGGTCAAGGAATGTTGAAATGCAACTGTACCTCTAGAAGTAGATGCATTACGAACATATACAAATGTAAACGTTCTGTAAGCAGTCGTTGTCACAACTCGGGACAATGTGCAAATAAATAATATTATTTTCAAATTATAACTACTGGGTAACCATTGAATACTTGCTTGATTGTCTGACTAAATAAATATTGATCAGTTTTGAATCATCATGTGTGCTTCCTCTAGATATATGGTCATCCGGCAATATTGTCAATGGCAGCTCTAGATCCTAGGCATTAGCACTGATACCACTGGCAATAACGCTAATGCCGGGTTTAAAATAGCATTCTCATTATTGCCTAGGCATTAACGCTATTGCCGGATTTTCATTATTGCCGCTAACATAAATAGGCCAATGAATTGTTGTGCCAATCCATCTTCATGCAAACTATTTCATGAATAAAATATGTTTATGTCATATCTCAAATGACATGGATTTTCACAAAGGTGAAATACTTGAAACCTTTTAAAAACTTAAAGTTCAAAACGTTGATATTATTATTATGTCTGTTTACATAATTTTATTATATTCTGCAAAGACGTTAACGTACATATTTAATAACCTAACCCTTAAGAATTCAATAAATAATGGCCGAGATATCGGCAAGCAACGCTAGACACAAATCAATCGTGCTAAATGGGTTGGTGACAACTTTGCCTTTTTCAGACAATTAGCACAATTAGCAAAACCGGACCCAGCACATATTGTGTGACAGTCAACACGCTTCCGCCCATTTCAAGGACGTTTTTATCAAATAAGCTAATTGGATATGTGCGTCTCTGGCCCTAATACCACTAACGAGGTACTCGCTTGTCATTTAGCTCTGTGTAAATTGACTAATTGCCTCTTGCTTTGTTAGTTAACATGTCATTGTCAAGAAGATTGACAGATTTGTTATAGAGTGGTTGTGATTCTATAGGAGGTTCATGTCGAGATACGAGATATTTTTAAATCATAAATGTATTTTAACCAAACTATGTTTATCGCAAATACACGTTTTTTAAATTTAATATTTCAATAGTTTTAAAAAAGGGTATAACTCAAGGAAAAGGGGAGGTATCTTGCTATTATGTTGACAAAATCACATCCTGCTTTTCTGTAAAATATACCTTGCGAAAGGAAATATTGATGCAATGTTTAGTTAACTTTTTACCATAATGCTAAAAATAGCAATACAGAAGAATCCATTTTTTATGTTTTCCCGTTACCAATTGGAAACTGTGTATCTCATTCATGTTCCATGAAACGAATAACATGACTGATTGATGAAAATTCAACACAACATGAGAGCGATCGTTGCTCTAAATCACCTTACAAGATTTTGGAAACGAATTACCTGTTGACTTGTGACAAAATCACTGAGATCGAACATATCAAACCCACCAGGTGATGGCATGGAAACAGAGGAACACAGAGTTTTGAAGAACGAGTTGTTCTGCCATTTCAATGACATCTTCGAGTTAAATATTAACGATCAAAATGCACAAATATGATGTTCTATATTTATCGCATTGTATACCCTCATCTTTTAGCAAATTGGTAAGCAAATAAAGTTGCAGTAATAAAGTTGCTGCGCATTGATACATTGATTGACCAGCACGACTCATGATTTGCTATCCTCTATATCTTTATTATATAGCGGTCATTCCGTCCGTCCTTCAGTCCGGTTGATTTTCTCAAAGACCGTCAAAGGTACATCAACCAAACTGTGTACAGTTGTTGACCATGTTCTTCCCATCGCGCTCAGATAATTTTCAGTTTTCTGAGATTTAATTTTTTCCCTGGAAACGTTACTTTTTGGACTTAGCTTTATTGTGTTCCATTCGGACATGTTTTCATGGAAACTATTACACCTAGGTGAATGAAATGTAATATGTAGGTAGTCCAGATGATACTCTTCATCAAGTTCAAAGTCCATTTCTGAAATATTATTTGTTATGGAGTTATGGCCCTTGAATCCGAAATTTAACTTTGAAAAAGAGCTGTGATGCTCCAATTGGGACAGGTTTTCTCGGCAACTATTACACCTACATGTAGGTGAATGGTTTTTAACATGTAAGTAGTCTAGATGATACTCTTCATCGAGTCAAAGTCCAGTTCCGAAATATCATTTTAACGGAGTTACGGAGCTCTTGAATCTGTAATTGAACTAGGTACAAGTTAACAATGTGATGCTCCAAATGGGAACAATTAAGAAACCTGCAAAATATTACATCTGGGCGAATGAAATGTTGTAATAACAAAGGCAGTTTTTTCTGGACAATAGTATGATGCTTGAATATGATTTTTAAACATAGTACCCTTGACATCTATAATGCCCAAATGGACGGATAGTGGATGGCGGGGGTATGTGAGCCATGCTCCCTTTATTCTTGTTTTCTCATTTATCAGCCAAGTAGAGTTTTAAATGAACTTTTCTCAATTGTGGTAACACAATTAAGAATTTGCTTTAGAACAATTTTAATAACAAAGAACTGAAAATGAGAAAAATCATTCATGCGTCCGTCCGTCATGCATTTTTCGAATGAATATGACATCACAATAGTAAATGGTTGTGACTTCACGCTTTGGCCTGTTCTGCCTTGTTTGAGTGACAATTTTCCTGCTTGTGTTGTTAATATCAGGTCTAAATCCAAATTGATACTTTAAACAATTGAAAAATTACTAGCAGTGTAGTTAAAACATAAATTCCGAAGATTGAATTTGGAAAACATTGAACAGTACGGAAAATTCCGAGAAGTGCATAAGTTTAGAGAACATAGAACAGTCATCCGTGCAAAACTGACTACACGGTGCAATACAGAAATCGACCACGGAAATTGTATTGCACGTTTGTATTATTATTACTATCTTAAGTTTACATGGGCTATACTGGTTGTTGTTAACGTTGTTTGAATGAAATAAATACGGTCTACATCAATCAAGTGTTGTCTTGCAGATGACGCTTGTGTGCTTGTATTTCGACCAATATCAACTTCTTACTTATCTTAAAATAGTTTGTACGTCTACAAATTCTGTCCGAATCTATTTGGAAATACTGGTTACATGTTCAAACCATGTTCCATTTGGCCAATAAAACATTTAGTTAACGAAATTCCTCAATCTTATGGTTTTCATATTCTAAGGTACCCTGTATTAAAGGGGCAGTAGCACGTTTTTTGCAAATTTTATTTTTTTCAAATTTCCCATTTATAATGATAGTTTATGTCATTTATAAACACTTTAGAGGGTTAAACATCTTATTACACACATCAATTATTCATAGTGGTAATAACGGTGTTGCGTAAAAAGCAAAAATAGCATGGCGGCCATTTTATTGTGAACACATTTTATTATTTCGAATGAAAAAAACGATTGCCATGACTTTACGAAACCATGTACACTCATTTTTAACTTGATTTTCCGAAGAGGGAAGGGTGTTTTACTATTGGTTACATTATCTTTCAAATTTATTTCATCGACTTATTTGAGCGAAAAAACGTGCTACTGCCCCTTTAAGTACATTGTAGCTCATTATTCAGATACCTATCGGTTATCATATTGATCATGCAGCAGCAATAAACGAACAATGTATCAAGTGAAATTCCCTGAACCAGTAACGTCTGTCTTTACGAGCATTAACTGTCCATTATCATCATGATTGAACCAGCAATTTCCATTAGAGAAGAATCAAGATATTAGAGGAGGCATGTTGTAGATTATACCCCATTTAGAGACACTCAAGTTTCATGCGAGAAGAAATCATTCAAACTGTTTGATTTAAGGTTAAAGCAGTTTGGCGAACACTTGATGTCATTATTAAATTTACAGATTCTCATTAAAACCATTTGGTTAATATCGTGAGGATGCATATACATGTAACATCAACAGATATAATTTTAAAATCCAAGTGCATTTCAATTACTTATCACACTTGTGGTCGAAACGTTAAATTCATTGTTTCTGCTCTTTTAATTTTGACAAATTGATAAAACACAGTCATCGAAGAAAACATTCTGTATTCAGAACAATTCATATCATATAATTTTCGTTTGAATAAAACGTATTGTGTCGAACAATAACTTCTTGAACATCATCCTTTGCTCGTTATTGCATTATGAAGTCATATCATTTCGATATTAGTGCACTAGTATGTAGATAAAATGATATATAATAGTGAATAATAATACAATTTCAGATTAGTGCTGATTAATGGTGATTTCTGAAGCAATTTTTAGATTGTTATATAACAAACCATCCTCATGAGTCTCATATGAACCTCCTAATGTCAATTGCATCTCATTATGAAGTTGTTACACATATTATAAATATGCAGTAGAGCTCAATAAAACACGAAATGTAAATTCAATAAATTTACTGATATGAATTTCTCTTCTCATTTCAGACACGCTAATGCCGATGTACGACTCTTCAACCACACACAACCCTGGTGTGGGATCAAATTGGTAAATTTGAATAATCACAAAAGAAAGATTTTTCTTATTTCCTCTTTCCGATATGCTGTCTCGATTGTTGAACGATCGTCAATCCTGGGGCTATCTATACCTAATGCTTTGCAGCTACAATCACTGACTACCATCGGCAATGTGTACATGACATTGATGACTGATGAGTGTTGTAGACAGGAAGATGTGCATTAACGAAATGTCGTGTGTGGAAACATACTTCATTCTTTGCCTGATTTGTAGGAAGGCAACATTTCCCAATCCTATTTAATGTTGTGTTTTGTCACAAACGATGTTCGTATGACATTTTCCTAATTTTACCATAATTGTATTCGGACTATATTGAAAGCTTAATTCCTTGCTATCTCCTGAAGTCGGATCTTTGGCAGGTTTCTGTTCCTCTTTTGTCCGAGTTAGGTTGGTCGTAAGGTTTCTATTTCGTGTCCATGTCCAATTTTCTTAAGCATATCCACTTAAATATTCCAATATGAAGCTAGCTGTCTAATTGAGCAACTAACATGGCACTCATGTCGAGTCACATTGTCTGAAATATCTCTCCTAGCATGTAACCCAAGAGTCACTGTGTGGAACATAATCTGCAAGATATCTTCTCTAATCCAGCCATCGTTCTTTGATTAAATTAGTGCTTGCATTACACAGTTGATTGACGTTAATGTGAACGTTTGGCTAGTCAGAATTTCATAGGAACGACACGTTGTAACAATGTAACACGCAAAAACGTGAACATGACTCACTAATGCCCCCGACTGTAAAGTAGCTTAAAAAGTTCACCAAATCGTGTTAGATATTGCACCGACCCTCTCCTAGTGGTGAAGAAGACATGTGCCAAATTTGAAAAGGATGAGATGAATAGTTTTTCTGTAATCGATCGGACAAAAAATGTCTTCGGACGGAAGGACGGACGGACAGAACCGTTGGTATTACTATATAATAAGCAATAAAAATAAGCAAAGGTTCCAAAAGTTTTTATTGTATAATCGTGAAAAAAATATAACTGTAACAATGTATTGAAGATAATGGAAAATCTGTGATAACATTTCCATGTTCAACAAGAAGACATAGTCATTAACATCCCCCGCCAGAGCCAATACATTGGAAAAAGGGCAATAATTCGTAATAATTGTGCATTACTCATTTTCATTCCATTAAGGTATGTATGCCCTCAAGCAACACACCAAATTTGGTTCTCCTATCTTAAATAGTTTCTGAGAAAAACTGTCGACTTTGGAGATACGATGAACAAAGGTCAAAAATACGGAACAAGGGCAATAACTCCGGAAAAAAATAATTGCACGCTTCTCATTTTCGAACTCCATCAAGGTATTCATGCCTTCAGACAACACACCAAAATTGGTAACCCTATCTTAAACGATTACTGAGAAAAGCTGTCCCCTTTTGAGATACCTTGAACAAAGTCCAAAAATACGATGAACAAGGGCAATAACTCCGAAAAACATGAATGCACGCTTCTCATTTTCGGACTCCATCAACGTATCTATGCCTTCAAACAACACACCGAATTTGGTAACCCTATCTTAAACGATTTCTGAGAAAAGCTGTCCCCTTTGGAGATACCATGAACAAAGTTCAAAAATACGGAACAAGGGCAATAACTCCGAAAAAAATTAATGCACGCTTCTCATTTTCGGACTCCATCAACGTATCTATACCTTCATACAACACACCGAATTTGGTAACCCTATCTTAAATGGTTTCTGAGAAAAGCTGTCCCCTTTGGAGATACCATTAACAAAGTCCAAAAATCCGGAACAAGGGCAATAACTAAGGAAAAATAATAATTGCACGCTTCTCATTTTCGAACTCCATCACGGTATTCATGCGCTCAAGCAACTCATCAAAGTTTGTATCCCTACTCAAATAAACATCTAAGAATGTTAATGAAATGTGGACGAATCAATAATGAAAAGAAGTGAGATGAGGTGAGGTGAGGTGATTTGGAGTTTAACGCCGCTTTCAAGAGTATATATACATATTCACATATATGGCGGCTGCTACTACTATTGTAGGGAGAACGCTTGCAACGCCATGTGACTATGCATTGCGGTAAATCTGCGTGTTAGCGAACCTTTGGTACTGCATTTTAGTGTAGCATTGCACCCAAACCTTACTGCGTGCAGACAAAGTTGCCGAGCCCCTGGTGGGATTCGAACCACGGACCGCTTGCAATGGTACGGAATATGTATTGTCATTTTTCATCAATAAAGATTGTCACACATTCATTTGAATTTAGAAATATGTTTATACTTCTTTTATTTTTCAATCTTTTTCTCAATATTGATTTTAAGGTAATTTTGAGCGTTTAAGATAAACAAAATCCGTGTTTCTACTCATCTTTCAAAAAGATTAGAATAAAGTTTTTAGTGTTTGTTTAACAAATACTTTTCAGAATTACATTGCACTAATTATAACTAGACAGTATTCCATTTCACAAAATCTAAAATCACTTAAATATTTCAAATAAGGAAGGTAAATTAGGTAGTAAATTACGACATAGTATTAGTTCCGTGTTAGTGTCCATTTCCCCTCAATATAATAGTCTTGCATCGTGTTTTACTTCCTCTTACCCTAGAGAGAAAAGTAAATAGATGCAGAATGTTTTGCGCTATTATTTCAGTTGCCTTTAATCCACAAAAGAATACTTCTACACGAATTGCCCACGGGTTGTTATTGATCTGTTGTCAAGTAGGTTTATGCAATCATGGCAGAAAAATACGATGCTTTTCAGCTAGAACTTCTTTCTGTCTGAATAAAATCAGATTGGCAGTAACACTTTCAGAAAGGTCTCCCTACACATCGATCCTCTTGCTACCTCTTGTTGTACTCCAATATACTAAATATACACAACATCCATCAAACCAACTATAAGGTTTGAAGATGGTTTTGCCGGAGAGCAAGAGCTAAGCTTAGTTTAACAGATGGGAAAGTAGTTATGTGACATAACTAGAATAATCAAAAAGGATACAGAACGGTACAAAAGATTATTAAGTGTTATTACGTTTGTACTGATTTAAAGCAACAACTTAAAGAGAGATAACTTATGTTTATTTTACCCCAAGACAAAGTAAAATAATGCAATTTGCAACACAAACAGCCACAGTGTTGCAAATGTTTTCTTGCAACAATATAAGATAAAGTATATGTGAATAAAACTGATGGCTTTCAGAATAATAAGAAAATAAGTTTTCTCCTGGATACTGTCAAAACACTTTTTTTTAAATCACTTACGGCCTGTAATATGTATCCTTCATTCTTTGTTATTGAGAGAAGTCAGCACTAAATAAGTCTGTTCATCTCATACAAACCCCATTCTCGTACTGTCTGGTTCTGGGACTTACAACACTGCCCACGTCTACAGCTTCTGTGTTAGTTGAGAGGGATCTCGAAATGTAGAAGCAAGTGCTTTAAGTGGTTTTGTAATGGGAATTCTGGCTTTGAAGTTGTCGATATTCTCGCTAATCTTCTCTATTCTTCGATCTGTTGCCAATCCCTCATCTTGAATTTCGCTTAAGAGAATGATAAGTCACACATGTAATGTGAAATAAAATGTAAAAAGTAATAAAAGCAAATGAATACTTGGTCAGAAATTGTGTTTTTGAATCTAGGTCTAGTTGTAGTGGTTAATCGTTTCCTTAAAACAATAACTATACTGCAGAAGCAAGATAAAGACTTGTACAGTAATGTTATCAATAGGAGATTACGTTGAAATAGCTAGGCCAATATTGTTTAAGGAGGAGTCAACTTATAATACTTTTTAAACACAGAAAAATGTGTCGGGAGACGATATCATTAGATCAGTTGCTTATCAATTCCTCCGAACATTTTCTTTTATGAATTCAATAGTCTTTCAAAAACAAACATTTTAAATACGAGGACTGCAGGTGCTGAATGCATTTCATTATTCATATGTAAACTCACCTCTCAAGCCATTATGTATCAATTCAAACATTAATTTGTTTTTATAAACAATCTTTTAAAAATCAGATTGGTTCATCAATCAAAAAGAGCATATGAATTGAATATTTTATTTTAATTTATTTTTTAAAAATAAATTCTTTTATCGAGTTGAGAATCTTTAACAACAAATTCAACTATTATATTGACCTTTTTGCTCTTAAGAGGTGGTAAAGCAAAATTAAAAGTTTATCATCAAACAAAAGTACTTTACTGTACTAGACTGAGATGGTTGCAGGTTTGTTTATTTCATTCCAAACATCTCAAAATTTGCTTGATCAGAGATTACAGAATAAACAAGAAAAGTTTATTCACACTTTAGTACAGTGATTGTAAATTTTATATGAATGTCCATATCACAAATGGAAGGTGGACTATTTGCCTTATAAGTTGAGGATAAAAAGTTGATTTTATCATCGTAACCTTTTTTCTTGTTTTTTCAATAAATTTTTATTCATTCCAATTGTTACATATTCAAACACAAGAGTCAACCAACAAGGCATACAGTCAGACTATGAATAGGTAAATAATGTTATCATAGAGATAATAATTAATTGCTGAAGGTTGAGATGAGTGAATTTTTGGATGGAATTTTTCAATTTCATTGTTTTTCTTTGAGATGAATTTTTCAAGAGAACATATTTCATGTAATACCATTTTATAACTGTTGAATTTTGGAACTGTATTTCTAATATTATCATCGTTAACTTGATAATGAGGAATTCGTCAGTGCCTTCCATGGTGTGGAATTATCTATTTTGAAATGTCGATGAATCTTAATCTTACAAACCATTGCAATTGTAGCTATTTTTTTATTCATGATACTTGCAACAATGATAATGCATTAAAAGGGGAATTGGATTCTCACTGCATCATACGACGACATGAGAAATCAATCAACTGAGTAAATAAGATGAAAGAAAGGGATATTATACTGGACATTCAGTCTGAAAGAAGTACATGGAAGCCATGTAATTGTCAGTTGAAAGTCTGTAATGTAATGGAAGAGAACACTGGATACATACTGCAGCAGGCAGTTATATGGGAATTCACCGGTGCAGGTGAAGATTGAGCTGTATGATAACAAAAATGTTCAGGTGAACATTGAGCTGTATAATAACAAAAATGTTAGGTGGAAGAGATACTGTCCAGGAACATTAATTTCAAAATGATTATTGCTGTACGAATGATAACACAGTGGTAGTAGTGACACATGAATATCCAGCAGAACATTCGTCTGACAGGAGAGGTTTCATTAATGAATAAGGACAATCACTATTTAAACTATTGATTGTTTTTGCGTGTCCATATTACTGTCTGTAATTATTTGCTTTTTATCCCGTCAGTATGTATAGTCATCGCCCTGTCCGTCTGCCCATTGTCTGTCCATCTGTTCATAATCCTTTTGCTTCTGGAGCAGAGCTCGAAAACCCATCTTCATATCTTCCTGAAACATTGCATGTGTATTACCAACTAACTAAATTGCTGCCTTTTGATATTTTCAAATTTACAAAACTCATTTTTTCATTTCCTTAGAATGTGTTGGATTTGCATTTTTGCAGACCCCCTCATCCAACTTTCCTGAAACTGTGCATGTATATTACACACAAATAGAAGTGGTGCTGTTTCATATTTTCAGGTTTCCATAGAAATGTGTTGGATTTGGACTTTGTTCAGAAATAGTTTCTTTTGTGGAGTAGAAATTCTTCAATATCTGCCTGAAACTCAGAATGTTTATTACCTACCTACTGAAGTGATACTTTAAAACTATACAATTATCTTTCAAAGTGTTGTACAAGTTATGTGGGACCGGTGGATTGTGCCATCTACTGATGACTCTTTCACAAGGCAGCAAACAGTTCTAAAACATCATGCATTGATGAATAAATGAATCTTGTACACGTTGACACTGATTGAAATTGTACAATACCAACATGAGTTCTTTTGACCGAGATAACTTCTGGTTGTAATGGGTCACAAGAGATTCAAAAATTCAAAACTTTCCACAGATCAATAGTTGAAATGACTTTATAAGAAAATTGATCGTCAAATCGGATTAAGATTGTTTTGGTCAACTGTCAATAAAGGTTTATCAATGTTTTAAAAGAGGCGTGAAGTGAAAATCCCCACGAAGACGTCACAGTGATTTATGGTAGCTCCCTTAAGTGTTATTCAGTGAAATCACAAATGAATCTGTGAAATTGAATTGTGTTGATAGCAAAAGTTTCTCTAAGGAGAAGAGAAACATAACATCTTTTTCAATCAGGGATTATTGATTGTTATTTAGTGACATTTCCAAGTCAATGACTTTAAAAGATCAAGCGTATGATATTAAACAAACATAAACAAAAATTCTACTCTTAAATAATGAATGGAGTTTTATTTTTTCAAACCCTTTGAACATTAGAAATATATATTTGGACATTCTATATGGACATTGATCATATATTATTTAGGTCAACTGTCTTGTGAAAGATAGCATCGACTTACAAATATAGTAATACATTCAACACATTTAATAATGTTATTTTGACATTTATCCTCTTTGTTTAAAAGCAACTGGCTTCCAGTGTAAAAAAAGGAATATCTCAGCTGCACCAAATCAAACCTTATTAAGTAAAATAACAATGGATAATTTGTTTTTATTTCATGAGAAAAATATAAGCCACATTGGAGACATGTGTATTTAATATCATGAAGAAAGTTCATGCAACAACAAAGTGCTTGAACAATTATAAGGACTATATGTTATACAAAACTGGTAATTGAGATTTGTTTTAATTTCATGAGAAAAATATTAAGCCACATTGGAGCCATAATACTCATGCGTATTTAATATCATGACGATTGTTCATGCAACAACATAATGATTGAACGACGTCATGCAAAACTGATAATTGAGAATTGCATTATGAATTTGAATGGGAAGTTTTCAGAAAACGCGTTTTGGAAACACAAATTTATTGAGTGTTACATTCATTCACTAAGGAAATTATCAAACCATAGGACGTGTTTTCCTTCAATCATCCCATGTCTATAAGGGACACTTCAGAAGGTGGTGAGAACATTATTCTGTGTAGAAGCTGTCATTGATTTCGAATGGGAAATTGGAAATACACTTCAGAAGATGAAGCAACCATGAGAAAGCAATCAAGTATGTGAATTGGATAAGAAAAAAGAGGTGATGTCCAGTGTTCTGATCAAGATTGAATTCACGCCACAGTAGACGCACTGACACAGAGGTGCACAGGTCAAAAACAATGTTCTTGTTTCTCATTTCCACCTGGAATGAAAAGTCGATGTCATTCAGAGATATTTGTTCGTTTAACACTGTATCTCCCAACATATACAGAACCTTTTAATGACTGAATTATGTAGAGAATGTCACTACATAATCAGGGGGTCTTTTTCTTTCTTTACTTAACTAGACATTTACAAAGAGTTATATGAACCCGCCAACCTGATCCAAACTATGAACAAAACACATTTCAATAGAAATTGGACTGTAGAAAAGAACGAGAGACACATTCAACTCTCTGAACTTCATGGAAGCAATGCAAATACCAAGTGAAAGTTTGTGATATAAAAGTAAAATTAGAAACATGGCAGTAGACAAATAATGAGAATGTCACGACTGAAATGTGACGAGGGAACTGTATGTAAATTGTGGGCAACGACAATTGAATTCAAATGGTTGGAGAAAATAATGACATCATACTAGTAATAACAGTAGGGTAATGAGGAAATATGTCAGCTAGGATGATTTTTTCATTAAGCATGAGGAAATTTGACATTTAGACTACTGAGAGATCATTGACTGTTTCACACCTTTGTCTTCAGGACACTCTTCATTGGTAATTCACTTCACATTGTAATTTCACTGTAGCTGCTTAAAAGAACCATTAATTGCATAGCTATGCTGGAACATTCATTGATTGATATTTTACTTTTCTTGGCTGAATATTTTAAAGGTTCCATTCACTAATATTAACAACCCATGTTTTGTGGTATGCTCTTCAACTTATATTTCACAGTTTTTCAACGTATGGCTCGTGGAGATATATCAGGTGCATATTTATTTTTTAAAATTCTTCTCAATTTGTGTTCTGTCAGACTACTGTCCTTTTCCAACATAATGCCTTTCAAATTGAATTATGCTAAAAAAAATAAAAAAACAACGAAATACCTACTACTAAAAACTAAAACTAATAACCTATAATACACAAACAGAAGCAGAAGTTGTATTAGATATCAATAATATCGAGTAACACGTACATGGAAATGATTTGGGTAATGGTTAGTTAATTCTAAGCAAACTGATCTTCAAAACTTTGTTAAAGGGGCAGAAGCACGTTTTTTGTAAATTATTTTTTTTCAGATTTCTCATTTATATTGATAGTTTATGACATTTATATTTACTTTAGAGGTTAAACTATCTTATTACACAAAACAATTATCCGTAGTGGTAGTAACGGTGTTGCGTATGAAATAAACATTGCATGGCGGCCATTTTATTGTGAACACATTTGATTATTTCCGATGACAAAAACGATTCCCATGGCTTTACGGAACCATGTACACTAGTTTTTCAACTTGATTTTCCGAGTGAGAACGATGTTTTACTATTGTTGACATTATTTTTCAAATACATTTTATCAACATATTTCAGCGAAAAAACCTGCTACTGCCCCTTTAAGCCGAGCAAGAGATGAAAAAGTTCACAAATCTAAAAATAAAGAAAGATTATGATTTTTATAGCTTGAAACAACAAACAATTCATTTTGGAAGATTTCAGATCCATGAAAACCTATTTTATCTACTTTGTAAAGACGCATTCAGTAACTTTTAAGATTTCTTTACATGTGATGATACCTTATTGCAATGGGGTCCTCTTGATATTTTGTCATTAGAAATTTTCGAGCGACTTAATTAAAATAATTATCAAATTTCAATCAATTAAAAAGAATAATAAACAACAATATACTTTTTCTTTAAATTTTTAAAACAATGTTTGGGCCGAAATGAACTCCATTTTCAGACATTGTTCAATACATACCAATAATTTGTATCTAACATACATCGCAAGTAAACATTTTTTGTGTGATTAAAATTCAGTAGCTTTGTAAAATGTATGTGTAAAAAATAAAGAAAAGAGGTGACCAAAACAACACATACTTATTTTTCTGTTGAAAAGACCTGCCGAAAGGAAAAAGTATCAGTCGTTAAATGCTGACATAATTTTGACGATTAAGAATGATCACAAAGCTATAAATAAGAAACCATTCCCGTTTTCCTTTAACATGGCTAGTAATAACGATATTATTTATTGTTGAAATTCAACATTAGTAGAGTCAGATTTATATGGGTTACCAAACCAATTTCATAATTTATGAAGTCACTAAAAGTTTGTGATGCTTCATTGAAAATCAGTGAAGTACCACCGATTAAATTGTTCGCTATTTACAGCAGGATATAAAGTTGATGGTAAAGCACTTTTATACGTTTAGTATATGAATTTGCAGTCATGTCACTCGGAAGTAAAAAATGAAAAAGACAGCATATTACTTTAAAAAATCCAAGATTATACTTATTCGGTACCTTTAACCATCCACTAACAGCATTATTCTCAGTTATTGTGAAGTTAATATTGACGCAGTTTGGTATAATATGAAGTGACAAAATCACAATTTCACTTACAAATAGTTCAAACAAATGCCATGCATACATGAACACGTTAAATGCTTGTGGGGAAATTAAAGGACATATACCGTATTCATCTTAATAAACACCCCCCTAAGCCATTTTTGACTCGCGGAAAATGACCCCTAATAAACGCCCCTCTTTTGTATCGACTTATCTTACTGATGTTTCATTGAACAAGAGTGTTTAATCTTGCTATCAACCTCTTATGTCCAGTTAAGTGTAAGGAACATGGTATTTCCAGCCCCCCGGCGACTGTTGAATGTCTGTAACAATCAGTCACTACACATTTTATGCAACCGCCATGTTTTAAGAAACGCTAGATGACACTATCACACTGACCGCGAATTTGTCATGAACGTTATTTTGTTCACGCGATTTGTCAATGTGATATATATAAACAATATCATGACCCGGAAATATTGTTTACATAATCGTTCTGCACCATGTGCTTATCAGCTGATTGTGTTTATGCTGCCTTTCATTGGTTTTTATATTTAGATTCCTTGCAAACTAAAGTTTCATTGGATAAGAGTAATGACGCGACAAGATGGCGGATTCAATTGCTCAATGTATCTTCGTGAGTTTTAATTAGTTTCAATTGCCATTGCAAATTGTGTATCAGTACTGGTTGAAATGTGATACAAATAATAAACTGCGACATTTAACCCTTCTTTACATTTATTTGATACACTTATTTTGATTAAAACTCTGTAATAAAATCGATGTTTCTTTTTCTTTTGGACATCAACAGACATTTCTTTTAATAAACGCCCCCTTTTAACGATTTTTAAAATCATTTTAATAAACGCCCCCTTTTTCCAATTTTTTAAACGCCCAGGGCTACTATTACGGCGAATACGGTAACTCTGCAAGGCGCTATATGTCATATAAGAAGATTGCCAATAGTGTCAATTTTATTATGGAAAAGGATTATTATGTCTGACAAATGACTACACTGTCTCCTTTATCGTCTGTTTCTTTTGTCAGCCAAATTCCCAAACCTAATCATTACGGCGTTTCCCTGCACACTATGTTCTTCTGACATTTACCGAACATAAGCAGGCTTTTATTCAGACTATATAAAATCCTAAACCTTTCCAATCGGTTATCATCCTTACAAATATGTAATCATCCTGAAATAAATGAAGCTCTCCGCCAGCTCAACACCGTCAGTCAAGGTATTCATGAGAACAAAAGTGCCATGACATAAGTGACTCATAGTTATTGAAGATAAAACCCTAAACACCAATCTTAACATAGCAGCCATCTAATAATTTGTCCTGTAACATCAACTCGTGTTCAACATGCCGAACAGTGCAGTACGTAACAGTAACGTATATCCGTTCCTACTTGAAATTCAAACATTATCTTAGTGTTATTCCTTACCACAAATTACTTACGAGAATCCATATGATGAAACAACATATTAAATTGTGTATTTACACATCCGAAACACTGAACTAAATTCACCTACAAAGATTCAAATTAAGTAATTATGGACCACAAGATTGTGTCCGTTTCGTGATCTTTCCAGTATATCATTTATGTGAACCCAACAATTGAATAACCACAACGATCTTGAGTCACATTGTCTGAATAATCTCTTTATTCCTGAAACTTGAATACCTCTAAGAATCATTTGACTGCAGGAAACCTATAATTCTATAATGAGATTTGCCATTACATTGTTTATTGACATTAAGCGATCCAAGCAGACAATTAGCATCAGAGTTTGTAGAATCTCTACTCATTTCCGAATGTTATATTCTTTTGGGACTCCCCTGTTTCCCTAGTCTGAAACGTAGTGATGTTTTCATAAAAATAATTTAATTTAGCTGTCATATAACGTAACTTAACATCATCTGTGTCTTACAAAATGTAGCACTTGAGTTCGGTTGTGCCACTCATATGTTCACGTAAGTGTAAATATCCATCAGAGTACCTTCCTGTCCTTCTCTATTTTTTTTACCAATGATTCCTCAACCATGATGGAATTGTTTGATCACCGAAGGACATTATAGCAAACAATAAGTGATACAGAGAGGCTGTAATACCTACTTTAGATTTAAACTAACTATTAGCCGAGTGGAAGTCGATAATCTCCAGTAAATATGTGAACTCAACAGAAGCGGAAGTTAACATATTAATCTGGTTTAAATTATAAGATAAATAAACGCCGTCGGTTTTAAACTAAATTTGCGGGTGTTGAATAGCAATGAATCCCGGAAATTTTACAAACGCAACTATTTATCGATATTGTAACATGACCGTTAGATATCAGGCGTTTTGAAACAAACTCTCTTTTTGTGTGCCTATCTCTGAGTGGAAAGGACTTTGCGACTGTTCCATTTTTGTAAGAGGTGTGGTCAGGTCAAAACAAATGTAAATACTCGGCGTAATATGTACATTAGCAACAATTCGCACATAAGCTCAGACAGTGTCACTCAACTATGTTCACTTCACAATATTCACGTATACTTTTAGATGGCGATAAACATTTATCTACGACATCAACACAGTGAAAGACCAAGGAACAAAAATCTTAAACTTGCCCTAACCCATTGTGACAATGACGCTAGCATTGTGACGTCAAAACGGTTGATCACTATGACGTCATGCCATGGCAACGGCATTCAGTAAACACAGCAGCATGGAAGAAGGCGTTAAATTTAACTAGTTAAAATAATTTTAGTTACTTGAAACTAATTCATTTTGAGAGTTATTTTTTACCTAAACTGCAATTCACAAGTTAGAAAATGACAATGCCACCTGTCAAATTTGAGTAAGGAGCACATATTAAGAGAAATAGAAAAAATAAATTTTGAGTCGGGCCGAATCTTGTGAACACGATGTATATGTTCGCGGCGATTCGCCCCAAGTAATTTGCAGGTATTCATTGTCATTCAACATAGGCAAATCAACCAATCAGAATCAAGGATACACCAAAATCATGTTACAATATAAGTTAACCTTTGAAATAAAGCACACAAGAATCCACATTCATGAAATGGATTGAAGTTATTATTACAGAAATGTTATGTTGTAAATCCGGAAAGATATACAGGTATTTTACATTCAAATTGGAATTCAACACTCAACATTATGTAACATACAAGATTTTACAGAATTATGATTTATATACAGAATAGCACTATTGTGTTAAATGAATTCATAATTGTTTAACGTCTGATTTAATTTCATTCGAAGCTCTTTTGTTGAGGATGCTCGAAAATGACGTTTGGGGGATTTGCCTGCATGAATATGACTAAGCTGTTTCTTAGTTTTCTGCCCGTTACCTTTTTAAAGAAACATGATCCTACATGAATATATACAATTACTTGATTATAAACATGCACCTATAGTAAGTATTAATGATAATTATATAATGAATACAATTGGCCAATCTATTTCCCTGGGAAGCTGTCGAATGCTCAACGAAATCTCAAAAGAATAAATATGTAATTTATAGATTTTATGTATACATCTAGTTTATGACTTGACGATTTGTTAAAATCCAATTGAAGAATTATCGTTTTATCTAGACACTCTTGGAATGAAGATGATGAGGCAACCCACATTACGCCAGATGAAGAACCTACTAACTTAGAATGGTGAGAAAACAGTAAGTGATACAGCGAGCCTGTAATACCTACTTTAGATTTCAACTAACTATTAGCCGAGTGGAAGTCGATAATCTTCAGTAAATATGTGAACTCAACAGAAGCGGAAGTTAACATAATCTGGTTTAAATATAAGTTAACCTTTGAAATAAAGCACACAAGAATCCACATTCATGAAATGGATTGAGGTTATTATTACAGAAATGTTATGTTGTAAATCCGGAAAGATATACAGGTATTTTACATTCAAATTGGAATTCAACACTCAACATTATGTAACATACAATATTTTACAGAATTATGATTTATATACAGAATAGCACTATTGTGTTAAATGAATTCATAATTGTTAAACGTCTGATTTAATTTCATTCGAAGCTCTTCTGTTGAGGATGCTCGAAAATGACGTTTGGGGGATTTGCCTGCATGAATATGACTAAGCTGTTTCTTAGTTTTCTGCCCGTTACCTTTTTAAAGAAACATGAACCTACATGAATATATACAATTACTTGATTATAAACATGCACCTATAGTAAGTATTAATGATAATTATGTAATGAATACAATTGGCCAATCTATTTCCCTGGGAAGCTGTGGAATGCTCAACGAAATCTCAAAAGAATAAATATGTAATTTATAGATTTTATGTATACAACTAGTTTATGACTTGACGATTTGTTAAAATCCAATTGAAGAATTATCGTTTTATCTAGACACTTTTGGAATGAAGATGATGAGGCAACCCACATTACGCCAGATGAAGAACCTACTAACTTAGAATGGTGAGAATTGTGTAGTGGCTGCAATAAATATGAAGTTACATGAAAATATCAGGACCAATGACTTATCTTTTAAGATGAACCATGTTCAAATGCTTTCTTAACTCCGTAAAAAGTGAAGAAAAATATCATGCACATTCATATCATCAATATATTAGTTGCCTACATGTTTACACTTTTTAAATTGAAAAACTGAAATGATCCATAGAGCGAGCACTCCGAGCAGGTGAATAATATAGCTGTGCCTAAAATCAGTATCATATTATCATGTGAAGGCATGACATACACATTACTAGGGTATAATTTTAATACGAAGAATGAAATCATTATCAAAACTCTGTGATAAAACATATAACACAGTCTGCTAATGTCCTATTGCAGTTTAACCTGCCTTAACGGTTACCTCAATATAACGGATACACCCTTACCCCGTTCTCTCTCAAGTAAAATGTTTCCTATCATAAGTAAGCATGTACTTGTGATTTCATTATTTGTATGAAATGAAACATAATTGGGTTTTTTTTCAAGGCAATACGTAGCAATTAAATTACCCTCCGATATAAACTAATATAATAATAACTCATTTATTTTGAAAACGTGATGATGTATAAAGAGCCCCAAAGGACTTTATTTCTGTCAGTTGTGAGTATGGCATATGGAAGTGTCCATTTGGAAATGTTCATGAATCTTAATCCCACAAACCAACGCAACTTAAGCTATTTTTCTATTCATGGCAGTTGCGAACATGATTACCAGTATTTTGTGTCAGAGATGTCTATATAATGCACCCAAAGGGAAATTGGATTCTCACTTTAGTAGACATCAAGAGAAAGCAGTCACTTGTGTAAATAATATGGAAAAACAGGATATTAGACTGGACACTCAGTCTGAAAGAAGTACACGGAAGCCATGTTAGTGTCAGTTGAAAGTCTATATTGTAATGGAAGAGAACACTGGATACATACTGCAGCAGACAGTTATATATGATAATGTCGCCAGTGCAGGTGAAGAGTGAACTGTATGTAATAACCAAAAGGATTAGCCAAGGAGATACTCTCGGGGTAGCTTAATATCAAAATGGACGAAATGTGACATCATGGTAGTGATAACAGAATGTCAAGCAGAACATTTGTCTGCTAGGTTGATTTTTCATCTATGTACAAGGACACCGACGTTAAAAGAGCTTTTGCTTTTCAATATCATGGTCGGCAATTATTTGCTTTTTTCCCCATTGCGCAGCGAACCGGTATTCAAACGTCATATCTTGACGAAAAACCTTTTATGCTTTGCTACAGACTGAAATACCAACTTGAATTTAATGGTGTTACAGGTGTAGAAGCCAGCACAGCTCACATACAGCTCACAAATATAGTTTGACATAATTCAAAATAAGAAAGGCACATCAATGAGAATGACTAGCCTGTGTGTAAAGTTGAATGAATATGGAAGCCCTGTTTCCATTGAAACCGCACTGAATACAATTCAGAAATAGGTCTAACCCTCAAAACACACATCTAGACACCATGGTGTATGAAGTTTGGCATAGAATGTATAGTTTGGGAGATAAGTTTCGCACCATACGACCTCTCCACAGAGTCACTGTTTTGGACACGTTTCCATGGAAACCGACAAAAGTAAATATCAGAAATCCGTCTAAAGCACAAAAGGCCCAACTATAGATCATGGATAACATGTGTAGCAAGTTTGGTGAAGCTAGCATGTTTAGTTTGGGAGATATACTGCGCACAAAATGACTTTCTTACAGTCACAGTTTTGGTCAAAAAATAAAATTCAGAAATCGGTTGAACCCTCTTAAGGCACAACTAGAGATCATGACTAACATATGTAGTAGTTTTTGTGAAGCTAGCATGTTTAGTTTAGGAGATATACTGCGCACAAAATGACTTTCTAACAGAATCACAGTTTTGGTCATGTTTCCAGGAAACCATGAAGTTTAGAAATCGGCTTAACCCTCAAAAGGCACAATTAGAGACCATGGCTAACATGTGTAGCAAATTTGGTTTTTGTTAAGCTAGAATGTTTAGTTTGAGAGATATGCTCTGCACAACGTTTTATGATGAACGGACAGACAGACAGGCAGACATACAGACAGACAGACAGAATGAACACTATATACCCCGCGTACGCTGTAAGGCAGAGGTATAAAATTAGATGACTGCTGACTAAAATTGGTCACTAGTGAGTTTGATTGTGTTAAGCTAGAATGTTAAATTGAGAGATATGCTCTGCACAAAGTTTTATGATGGACGGACGGACAGGCAGACATACAGACAGACGGACAGAATGAACCATATATACCCCCGCGTACGCTGTAAGGCGGAGGTATACAATAAGTTGACTGCTGACTATAATTGGTCACAAGTGAGAGATGTACACCTTAAATTTGGCTTAAGCATAAAAGAGATTCCCAAATGTGAAAAAAGGCAACTTAAAACCGTTCTGGCTAGTTGAACTTAGTTCTCAAATGAAGTTGATGTAGTTATGGAAGTGAAAATTGCCACAAATGCATGTCACTGATTATTCTTTTAGTCCGTTCTTTGTAGTAAGTCCCTTAAGCGTTCTTCAGTGAAAACACAAACAAAACCGTGAAATTGAATTGTGTTTATAATGTTCTCTAAAGTGACAAAAAACATTAATAACAGCATACAGCACCAGATTATTGATTGCTGTTTAGTGACAAGTCAATGGTTTTTAAAGATTGAATGTCTGACATTAAGCAAACAACATTTTTAAAAAAATTACATAATGAATGAGTTTTACATTTCAAAAACATTTGATTAGTAGAAATAGATATTTGGTTTCTATATAAAAAAAACATCATCCCTTTAATAATTATGAGGTGAAACGTTCTGCAAAAAAATCGCCCTCATTTATTTCGCTATTAATTTAAAACATTTAATGATGCTAATTATGAAACTTATCCTCTTCGTTAAACTTGGCATGCATTGTAAAATCAAAAACGAAAAATACCAGCTGCAACGAATAAAACCTTATTCAGTACAAATAATAGCTGTTGACATTAATTTTTGTTATTTCGTGAAAGATATATTAGTCCTAATTGGAGGCATATACACAAGCTATGTCACGAAGAATACTCATGCAACAGCGTAATGATTGAACAGTTGTAAGGACCATTTCATGCAAAACTGGTGGCCCAGACTTGTAACAAAGTATATGTAAAGTTGACAATCCATAGAACCTGTTTTCCTACCACCTTTCCATGAAAATGAAACAAACATAAAAAGAACAACTTTGTGAATTAGATAAAATAAGATGCAATAGTAACTACGAAGAGTATTTCGGTGAACTCTTTTTTCTTAAAGGGAATAAACTCTGATTTTCCGGAGCAGATCTCAACAAGAGTGCTCTGAGAGGACAATAACCCCCGGGGTCCTTATCCTCCAAATAAGCAGTATAAATGTGACTTAACGTTCACGGCAGAGGTTTTTGTGGTGGATTTTCGAGTTTGAAGAGCTATTAAACTTATCGTAGGGGTGACATATGGTGGAAATCAGCCGGGATTTGCGGAGAAATGTATAGGTGATATGTACGTACGTTCATTTGGGAATGTCACAATTTTTTAGCGTAACTGTTGACCTAATGTTGAATGGACCCTTAGATCGGCAACATGGCCGCCCTTGCTCCTTTACTCTATATTATATAGGGGGTAGGTTTGTTTTACCTACGTTTTACTTATGTTTTACTTACGATATCGAGTTCCTGTGGGATGAATCATGTGCATATTTATGTTCACATTTGTTTTTCTTAATCTATGTTCTGTCGAAGTCATGTTAATTAAATCTAAACTTTGTTAATTGTTTAAATCCTAAGATAGATTTTGATTACGAATGATGTCCTTACATGTGTCAACATTTAGGTACAGACATGTAATGTTATATCGGGAAACCGAGAAACATTTAATTTTGTTTTATTTAGCCTAATCAATCTTGCATTGCGACTTACAGATTGCTATCATGTCATAAGTTCTTTTGGGAAATAAAGTTAAACAATTACATAGGCTCTTACTGAGAAAAGAACGTTTGTAGCATACTGTTTTAGATGCACGCATCCTGAAGGTGTGAGAAAGTTTATGAATGGCGTATGAATACAATGTTTATTTCACATAATAAACATATAATCAAAGATCTTGATGTAGAGGAGTTTTTTCAACAATAATAAACAATTTTTAAAAAGTGGAAACGTCAATCCATCATAAAAGGGAAATTTGCCAGATGTAAACGAACAGACTATCGATTTCCTGCAAATGGTCCAGTGATTTTTCGTGGCACCCGTCACAAACTGATGATAGATCAAGAGGATAGTTCCACTAGTGAAAAGTGATTATTCTTCCGTTTGTCAATTAGAAAGTGATCTTGATCACGATAGTAATGGTTTTGACATGCTTGACACTGATGGGACTGTCATCAATATTACCTGGTCCAGTGATTTTGTGCCAGTTTACACAGATTATTTTATGTCAGTGTCTGTACCCTGTCACTTTCTGAATGTTGACACTTCCAAAGAACGTGACCCATTTCACCTGTACTTCACACCTGATATCAGTGCAGTAAAATCTGTGTGGAGACAAATAGGTATTTGTGTTTTTCAAGAGAGATAATCAATATATTCATTACATATTGCTGATAATTAATAGTTATTTTCCACCCATGCAGTAGTGTATGACCATATTAAACTTGTGCAATACCGCTGCAAGTGTATCAGATCACGGAAATCTTAATTTGAATTTCATCACACTGTCAGCTTATCGACTTGCTTTAAAGTGGACAACTAATAAACAGAATAATTAACCTCTTTTTTTATTATACAAGTTGTGAACAATTTTATCTTTCGCTAGTTAGATACCAAATTATTTATTATTCTAAAAGATATGGTATTACATAACAGGATGTTTTACGTATTGTTTGATCTGAATCTCCCTTTTCTTGAGTTTAAGTTTATTTGGTCTAAATCTTGACAATATTATAGTAAATTTCACAATGTACATTAATTTTTATTCAAGAAGTCTTCCTAAACTGCAGCAGGGTGAATCAAGAGCCTTTACCAGAGTGGACAGCTGACCGCTAGCTTATCAAGCATCAAGGAAAGTATGGCGGTACGTTTTTAGCTCATCATTGTTGTTTACAAGCTATCACTGGCAACATTTTAGATTTCTTCACATTTTATAATACCTTATTATATAAGTTAATCATTGTTTATGGCACACGTTTAGCTCACCAGGTCTGAAAGGCCCGATGGGTTTGGCATGGCGTCCGTCCGTCCGTCCGTCTATCCGTAAACTTTTTACTTTTTCGACTTCTTCTCCAGAAGTAGTGACTCTAGAGGAATTGTATGTACAGACTAATTGGCCAATGGGGAATTGTAGAGGGGTCATGACCTAAAAACACTTTTTTCTTCTCCAGTTCGAAAGGCTCTAGAAAGCTGAAATGTACACACTCCTTGGCCAATGGTGATTCTAAAGTGTAGATTTGGTGATCTTGTGGCTCCAAATGTGGATTCTTTTCTTGTGAACAATGTATTACTTGATATTGCTTTGATCTACAACCTTAGATGATAAATCACAGAAGTCCTAATGAAATACAGAAACCATGACTCTAATTGTGCTACTTTGTTGCATAGATACATGTATATACTGCAAACACAAGCGATAAACAGGGATAGATTATTTCGTGTTATTTAAGAAATAGATTTCATAATGTTTATTATTAAATCTTAAAAGCAATTTCTTATCAGTCAGTAAACTTTTGAAAATAAAAAAAATCTCTGCAAAAAATGTATAATCCATGATAAAACAAATGTCTTAGATCAGGCGCTAAGCTCCGCCCACAATAACACTGCATCACGTTTGTGTCACCACGCGCAAAATGTAGATCACAAGAAATATGATGAAGTACTTAGTATTCAAGTTTTGGTTCTAACATGCTGTTTTAATCAAACTTTCAATCAAACTACAATTAGAATTCACGTTGTCAGTTTTTAAAAAGTTCAAGTGAGAAAAGAGCATGTGAAAGCAATATCATGTAGTTGCGCAATGATACAGTGATAAAGTAGTACTGCAGGTTATTTTATGTGAACGTCACATTATGAAGGTTATCCTTTTCAGCTGTCAATCTTGTGTTCAATCCAAATCATGTCGCTTAAATTTCAAAGTCTGAATTTATACTGGATTATTTGCCTGATTTGTATGTAAACCTATTCAATGTAATGTTTTCAAACACCCTATATTCGTATGTTTACTGAATATTACCATACTTGTATCCGGACATGTTCGTAAAATGGAGACTAGCAATCATCCGGCAATAACTCTCTTTTGTCTGAACTATAAAGAATGGTCCAATGTCCTTCAGTACAGCAACTTAAATATTTTAATATCAAGCCAGCTTGATATAAATTATATTTTATATATTCTACAAAGATAACGTATATATATTCCGTCCCCTCAACAACAATTAACTTTCAATTCTCAATTTTAATCAAGTCAACATTGATGCAGTATGCTTCAATAGAAAGAGACAAAATAGCAATTTCAATTACAAATACTTCGAACAAATTCCATACATATATTGAGTGGTCAAAAGTTTATTGGGAAATTAAAGGACATTATAACTCTGGATGGCGCTATGTCATATTAGAAAATTGCCAATAATGTCAATTGTATGATGAAAAGGGATTATTATGTTTGACAAATGACAACGTTGTCTCTTATTTTCCTGTCTCCTATGCCAGTCCAATTCACAAACCTACTCATTATGGCGTTTCCTTGCACATCATGTTATTCTGACATTTACTGAAGATAGACAGTCTTTTATTCAGATTATATGAAATCCTAAACCCTTTGTTTCTCCAGTCGGTCATCATCCTGAAATAAATGAAGCTCTCCGCCTCCTCAACACCGTCAGCCATTGGTATTCACTAGGACAAAATTAGCGTATTCAAGATAAAACCCAACACATCGATATTATAACATATCAGCCTTGTAATATTTTGACCGGCAACATTAGTTAACTAGATGAGCGTTTGCGGGACACCTCAAAAGCAGAGCAGCCCCGAAACTTAGGGTTTCGCCTTTCCCTGTTCCGCCTTCTCGTCAGCATCAATAAAATGGGAATTTGTTTAAAAAAAATGTTTTTCATTATTCGAGTTTTTTCAGTATTCGAGTTACTACTAACAAGATGAATCATCACTGGGGTCACTTTTCACAAGTTTTTTCTTAAAACCTATTTCTGATTTCAAAATTGGATCAAAGGATTAACGTGGCCTTAACCAATATCTCATGACCTTAAACCTTGACCTTCAAGGTCACACCATCACTGATCACTTTTCATTGTGCATAACAGTCATGCAATGACTCAGACTGTTCATAGTTAAAAAATAAGGCATATTCGCACAAGAATGCTCTTTGACAGAAGTAAACCTTTTCAATTATTGGTCTTTCTCCATAGTTAATATACACAAAATAAGAGCCTGATAGCACTAATATTGTTCAAGTTATCGTGTTTTCAAGGATTTTTTTTTGTGATTTCAGAACTCATGACCTTTGACCTTGAATGTGAACATGGCAAAATCATTCACCAGGTTTATAAGAAAGAGGCAATGAATATGAGGTGTTAACCTTGTCCACATTTCTTGACCTTGACCTTTAAAATTCAAGGTCACACAATCAGTGATTACTTTTTATTGTGTAAAACAATCATGTAATGATTCAAAGTGTTAATAGTTGAAATAAGACATTTTCGCAAAAGCATGCTTTAGTTGTGCCCTCCCTGTGACCTTGACCTTTGACGGAGGTTAGCGAAAACCTTTTCAAATCTTGGCCTTTCTCCATAGTTGATATACACAAAATGAGAGCCTGATAGTACAAATATTTTTCAAGTTATCGTGTTTACAAGGATTTTGTTAGCGATTTCAAAACTCGTGACATTGACCTTGAATGTGAACATGTCAACGAAAATTTCCCAGGGGGATAAGTTAGAAGTTATGTCTATGAGTTCTCAAAACCTTCTAGGAAAAAAGTTATAGCCAATACAAAACGTGGCGGCGACGGAAATTGCGCAAAAACTTTGATAGCAGTCCCGACTAAGTCGGGACTGCTAATGATAAGCATGCCGAACATCCGTTTCTACTTGAAATTCATACGTTATATTTGTGTTACTGCTCATCACAACTTAACTTATGAGCATCCATATGAACTACACATTAAACTGTATATGAACACTATAGAAATACTGTACTTAAATCACTTACAAAGATTCATATCAGGTAAGTAATTAGGACCACAAGATAAAATTCGTGTCGAGATCTTTTCAGCATTGTTTACAGGAAACCTCCTATAACTGAGTAATTTAAATAGTGAGATTCCCCGGCCCATTTCAATGTCAATTGGCATTGATGTGTTTCTGGGAGACAATAAGCATCAGTTTTTCTAAAGGTTTAACGTATTTGCAAGTAGACAATATATGCGATATTACAACAATGCTGTAAACTGGGAGCTAATTAAACATACAGTTTACAATTAAAACATGTGAAGCCGTAAATCAGCACTTTATTTGAATACATTGATAAAAACGAAAAACAAAACTCCAAAACTATTACGTTCTTTTCATAGGCGCCAGACCCAAAATATTCTTATAACCTGCCTATATAACATATAAAAAGGTATGACACTGTACACCATCTTGAATCTTGCCAATGTGGCGTGAAAATTTTGCGTGACGTTGGTCATGCATTGATAGTTTGGTTTCCGTGTCGAGCAAACAGGGGCTGCTATTGCTGAACATAAAACGTCCTAAGACGGCAGCATATATGATTACAACTTCCAAACGCAAGGCATACCTCTTGCCAGTCTGCATTACTGGCTGATTTAACCCTTGCGGTATTTCCCTCACCTGCTGTGTCAAGACAGTGAATCGCTGCACCAGAAATGCATAGCGGGCCTGGATTTCTAAACACAAATTGATACATTCCCTTTCGATTGAATATAAAATTATCAAAATCGGTTCACTTTTGGCTGAGCTCGATTGATTGAAACTCGAGGAAATACCATTTTTTTGTGAGTACGCCAAAAACCTGAGGACGCATCATTGTCTGCAATATCAGCCCATATGGTCGAACCAGCTCTTCGTTTGAGTGTTGTCCAATATCCTCAATTTGGATGTATTTAAAGGAATGGTTTCTGTGTCGGGTACCTCTGAAATTATTAATTTATCGACTTGTTGGTTATAGTTGAGAGCAAACAATAATAACGTCATATACTTATCACAAAATCAATTAGTGGTATGTACCGGTGGTTGAATGGAAAAGCTGTCAATACAATCAAAGCTGATCACTGGTGCCTGATTCTGAGTGTGTTGGTTTGACTCTTGTAAGACACTAGACCTGAAAAAAATACAAGAATTTATACTATTGCAGATCGTCTGATAATGCAAACAACTCTTCACACCATTCATCTTCTTCATTTTTTTTTGGATTCAGGTTTGAAAGAATATATATATGGTTTGACTGATTGCAGGGTGACGTCTATAATACTGAGGGGATGAATGTCTTACCAAATGCTTGGTTCAAGTTGGACTCATACGTGACACATTCTCGGATCTAAGAACTAGCGTTGGGTTGTTTCTTTCTTTCAACTGCACAAGTCGCTTTCCTTTCAGACTACGTCTCATGACGCCTAGTGTTCCCAGGGATGCACTAGGGGACAAGAACCTGTCTTCTGTTCACCTGCAATAAAATAATATAATTAATTCAGGAACATTACTTTGACTCTTAATGTAGATGCAAGAACACAACATCAAACTCGCATCAACAGGGATTTATTCATAATTCATACGTTGTTAATTTGTCACTGACGTTAAGGCGTTGACATGACTCAATCAGTCCATTGATGAGGTTTAAGAAACTAAAAGAAGCAAAAAACAATCTTTTAGTTCCTAATTCAACAAGTAAATAAGTTAAACATGACCTTGCAACATATAGAAATTATATTCATCAAATTCACCACCTCAAAATTAGTTGTAAAGGCTTCAAGGTTGTCAAACCATGCATTTCATGTACATGCCTTAATAATGACAAATTCATACAAAGTTCACAATTATAGTGATCAAAATACTCCAAATATTAATCCCAAACAACAATTACATTCAAATATACAAAATACATGAGATATAGCATAGAGTACTCACATTTGTGTTGCAATTCAGATTGATTTGTAGACAGGCAAGTGGTCCTGTCTAGCACAGTGAAATGACAAATGCATGAGAATTCAGTGCAACCCTTAGTCATGTGATCAGCTGTTATGAAAGTGAGGCTTAATATTAAGTCAAATAAATTTACAAAAGTTTTTGAATACTCAGCTGGATTCGAACTCTAGATTTTTTATTTGAAGTCCCGTGTGCTATCCACTAGGCCACGGCACATCACATTGAAACAAAGTTAATTTAATTTACTTGAATGTGAATATAAAAGAAAATATTGTATTTGGCATTAACACACCCAGCCCGTTTAACACACTCGGGTGTTTAAGACAACACATAAAATGCAAAATACCTATAACTGGTCTTGACAACACCTAGCACAAGAATAAGCTTACTCAACAGCAGGTACGAGCAAGACGAGTTTGTGGATTGGTCTGCGGAGATCTGAACCTCTAGTTTTCAGGGATACACTCCTTACAATTCCATGACGATCAGGTTCAGTGCCCACAACATGAGCCAACAGCCAGGCATTTCTTGGGAGGTTATCGTCCTTTATCAAAACAATGTCATTTACCTTGAAGTTCCTTTTAGGTGCTTCCCATTTCTGACGTTTCTGAAGCGTTAGAAGGTACTCCTGCCGCCATCGTCCCCAAAAGAGGTCTGCCAAGTACTGTACACGTCTCCATCTGCGGCGTGAGAAGACGTCAGATGCTTGGAAAACTCCAGGGGGTGGTATATACGCACTTGATCTTACCATCAGCAAGTGGTTCGGTGTCAAGGGTTCTACATCATTTGGATAGCTGGACACTGTAGACAGAGGCCTAGAATTCAAAATGTACTCAACTTCGCACAAAAGTGTTCTTTACAGTTCGTCATCAAGTCGGTGACTGCATTCTTGGAGGAGTGGATTAAGAACGTTACGTACATACCTTATCAGCCGTTCCCATACACCTCCCATGTGGCTTGCTGAAGTTGGGTTAAATTTCCAGGCTATATTCAGCTTCAACAAGTAGTCGTGAACACAGGAATGGTCGATCTCTTCAGCTGCTTGACGAAGTTCCTTGGCTCCGCTGGTGAAGTTTGTGCCGTTGTCACAAGATATCTCTTTGACTGTTCCTCTGCTGGCAACAAAACGTCTAAGGGCATTAATAAAGGAGTCAGTATCGAGGGTATTGACCGTCTCAATATGAACAGCTCTGCTTACCATGCAAGTAAACAGAATACCATACCGTTTTACTTCTTTGCGTCCTTCTTTCACTGTATGTGGACCAAAGCAGTCTAAACCAGTGCAGGTGAAAGGTGGAGATGGCTGAACTCTGTTGGCTGGGAGATCGGACATCATCTGTTGACCAGTGGGCATCTTAAATCGCCTGCAAAGTACACATTTATTCAAGATACTTCTAACAGCAGAATTAGCATTTGTGATCCAATACTCCTCTCTCAGTGCAGACAAAACATGGTTTCTACCTACATGACCTTGCCTCTCATGAACCTCGCGCACAATCAGGGTGGATATATGACACTTGCGTGGTAAAAGGATTGGATACTTCATGACGTCACTGACATTGGCATTGCTCAAACGGCCTCCTACTCTAAGTAGTCCATAATGAATCCATCAGAAGCTTCAATGGTCTCATGAGGCTTAAACGTTGGTTCCATAGTGGGCGTTTTCAAGAACTGTGGTCCATCAAACAATTCATTGCATTTCAAGAACTGAGCAGCTGGACCCTCTAGAAGCAATGTCAGCAGGGTTAGTTTGAGAATCAACTTACTTCCACTGTTCTGGTGTACTAAAGTCTCTGATCAGTTTCACTGGGAATCTATTTTTTTTCACTTTGAATGTACTGCAGAACAGTTGTTGAATCTGTGTAGTAAGTGATGCTGTCAATGTTCATGTCTAATTCTCTAAGCAGAAAGTGCCCCAGTTTCACAGATACGGTGGCGGCTGTCAGTTCTAACCGAGGAATGGTCAAAGTTTTCAAAGGAGCAAGTCTAGCCTTACCTAGAAGAAGTGTTGTGTGAATGTTGCCGTTGATATCGAAGAGCCTGATGTATGCAGAGCAACCATATCCTACCGAACTTGCATCGGAGAACACATGTAACTGTCGATTCAAAATGACACCAACATTAGGAGTCTTCATACATCTTCTTACAGTCAGATCTCTGAGCATTTCGACTTCCCTGAGCCAGTTTGTCCATCTACAGGTGAACACTGTACCAATGTTGTCGTCCAAGCCTCGATCCTTATCCTTACATAGATCTTGAAGGATTCTTTTTGCAGGCAACAGCACTGGTGAGACAAGACCTAGAGGGTCATACAAGGAGGATACCATAGACAGAATTCCTCTTCTAGTGAATGATTTCTCTGGCAGGTCAACGGTATACCTGAAACTATCCAAAGTGATATCCCACTGCATGCCAAGTGCTCTCTCCATAGGGATATCATCTCGACTGAGGTCGACAGCTTGAATCTCCTTGGAACGATGTTCTTGAGGAATGGAGGACAAAACAGCTTTACTATTACTTGTGAATTTGGTCAAGTTGAACCCACCATCTGTACACGCATGTCGCAGTTCATGGCACGTTCTTCTGACTCCACAGATTTCAAGCAGTCATCTACGTAGAAGTTACGTTCTATCGTCTGTGCAATCTGTTCATCATAGTTAGACCTTGACTTGGCTGCTGTACGTCTCAAGGCATAGTTTGCAACTGATGGAGAGGATACGGTTCCAAAGCCATGCACAGTCATGCGGTATTCCTTCAGTTCACCATTAACATAACCATCAGGCCACCACAGAAACCGTAAGTAATCCTGGTGCTCTCGTGGAACCTTTACCTGATGGAACATGGCCTCTACATCTCCAATGAAAGCAATCTGGTCTGATCTGATCTGAAACGAGTCAAAACACCAATGAGAGAAGCTGACCTTGCAAAAGAACATCGTTGATTGACAAACCTCCATATTTAGCGCTACAGTCAAACACTACTCTGATCTTGTTAGGCTTTTTCGGACGATACACTCCATGGTGTGGCAGATACCACACGTGTCCAGGATGGCAGGTAACTTTGTCTTCTGGCACTTCAATGGCATATCCCTTAGCAATGAGTGTATTTATGAATGTTACGTAGTCATTTTTATACTGTGCATTGCTCATCATCTTTCTCCTTTGCCAAAGTACCCTTTTATTCAAATCGTTGCAGAAAGGAAGAGGAATTTCAAAATGACCTTCAACGAACCTCAGACTCTCTTCAGTCTTCTTCACAAACCGCTGATCTTCAATGGAATAGCCTCGTTCACCTGGGATCTTACCGATGTCAGCCTCGTTGAAGTCTAACTCAAACAGTTTCAGTACAGTGTCTGGGGGGATGCATTCTGATACCTTCTCGTGTTCTTTCAGTGTGACCATATTGCAGATGACTGATTTCTCAACAAAGTTGCACTTGACCTGATTAAAGGGCCGTTTATTGTCCACCCGAGTTTGTACCTCACAGCAAAAGGTCCACTGCCAGTTGATGGAACGACTTCAAGAGGTTGTAAAGCATCTGCACAGTTACTGCCGATGAGAAGTCCAATATGCAAATCTGGTTGATAATGGCGGCATCATTTCTGCAACGTTCTTAAGACCTGGTAGCTGCATCAAAGAATCAGATTTAGGAATATGGTCGTGACCAACAGGCATAACGTCTTTACAAAATGTACGGGGCAATGTAACAAATTGTTTATCAGAGAGATCAGAAATGACAAGATCTGGTACAACCGTTGTGATAATGAGATCTGTTCCGTTCATCGTTTGCAATCTCAGCGACGCTGGCGTCGACTTGGCTTGTAGCTCATCCCTGAGGCCTTCAGTAATGAAACATCCTGTGCTACCGTTATCCAACATGGCATACATTTGCACTATCCTACCTCCTCCCTTCTGTTGAACGTTAACAGGAAGTATAGGCTGTAGTACGGTCTCTTCAATGTTGGATCGTTGATTTTCACAGAATGTTGCTCCAGTGATGACCTGCTTGGCAGTAGTCTCCTCAGTGGATGAATCTTCTTTAAAAGTACAGTCCCTTTGCTCCTGTCTTATCTGAAAATTGGCATCGTGTAAAGCTGTAGGATGATGTTTGCCACATTCTTTACAAGTTCTTTTCTTCATGCAACCCTTTGAGGTGTGATAAAGTCCGTAGCAACTGTAACACCTGTTATTATCTCTCAAATACTCTCGTCTTTCAGAAAGTGACTTTTGCAGAAACAACTTGCAATCGTCAAGGTTGTGAACTTGTTTACAGAGGAAGCAAGAGATGCCTTTAGCTTTTCTTTGTGGAGAACTTTCAACATGAGTAGCAAAACTGGTGAAATGAGACTTGAATGGTTGCTTATTCTTATCCAATAATATATCCTTACGACTTGTGTCATCATGTTTGGAAAACAATGCTTGCTTACCCTAGATGGGTTCATTTGCAGATCTTGCAGCAAAATCAATGAATTCAACGAGATGTTTGAACTCCACTTCCTTTCGGTCATGCAACCTGATCCTCGTCACGTGATCCCTCCATCTGGTTTGAAGATACGCTGGAAGTTTCTGAACAACACATTGCATGTTAGGCGCGTGGTTAAGGACATCCATGTGAGAGATACCATTCATTACATGAAGACAATTTGTAAGATGGATAGAAAATTGCCTTAATCCTGCATTATCTTCATTTTTAAGATTAGGCCAAGTACGAATCCTATTCAAGTAAGCTGTAGAGATTCTATAGGGATCACCATACTCTTTGTGAAACATGTCTCTTGCAGTAGCATATCCTACCAATGGATCCATATGAAGACAAGCAGATATAAGATCTTTGGGCTCACCTTGAAGCTGTTGAACGAGGTAGTAAAGCTTATCTGCCTCACTTGATGTATGTGGAACAATCCAAGCATCGAACGCCATAAGGAAAGCAGAAAACTCCATTGGATCACCGGCAAACTTGGGCACTTCAGGTTTGGGAAGCAGCATAGCCTGAGGCATCTGTCTCTGTGTCTCTAAAACAGCATGATTCAACAATGAAGACTGATCATCAACAACAATTTTAGTACCTGGGTTCTGAAAGTCATAACTCATAGAGCTCCGGTTCACTTGATAAAAGTCTGTTGCAGTAGAATTAAGCCTTTGTTGATTTACCTGAGGTTTCTGAGTCTGTTGATCAACAAGGGGTTGGAGATTAGCATGGTTTGAAGTAGAGTTATACAATGTACTTTCGTTTCGATTGCCTGTGTTTGAAGTTATAACGTTGGGAACATACGCGGCATTACGGTTGTCAGATGGAAGCAATAATGATTGTTCTATCTTACCAAGTTCGATCTTGCCAATCCTTGATGCGATAGTTGAATTTCATCTCCAACATCTGCTTCAGCATACACCTTCTCTTTCGCAGTTGTCTTGGCTATCTGTATGTCAAGTTCCACTTCTCTAAGCTTCATCTCAGCTTCGGCACGGGTGTAGAACATAGACCTCTCTGCGATGAGCTCTGCAAGTTTGGCTATTTCATGAGTATGTGAAAATTTAACTGAAGTTGATTTACCAGAACTGTGTGAATGCCTAGAAGTAGACCTCTTACTTTTCACTGAACCCCTCTGTGACACAGAATCATGTAACTCGTTAGATAATTCCCGTTCTGCACACTGTACCCAACTTACTAACAAGTCTCTGAAAGACATGAGTGACGCCTCCTTCTTATTTGAACCATCTCTCATCAAGGCTCTGTCATTTTCATCCAGCTCGCTGCAATATAAGTCCACACATGACCTGTAATACACAAACAAATCATTAAAGTCGTCAAGACCAGATTTAACTAAATGCAAATTATCAGAACTTTCTCTCAAACGATCAAGCTCATTCCTACTCTTAGTACATGCTGATAAAGCAGAAACAGTCCTATTTCTCAAAAGTCTCAAACGTTCAAATCTGTCTTTTTCTGTAAGAGTTCTGTTCTGACGCAACTGCATTCCACCACAAGTGTTCTCACTATCACCATCACCTTTACTGTTGTTAGTGTTCACATCAGCAACCATGTGTTGATCCTCACCGTTGAAATGACCTTCACCATCGAGTATGTCCTGCGACGCCATGCTCTACTCTCGGGCCTTGAACGCAGCAATTCCCGCTCAGATGTTTCACACACGTTGGAGCGGTAGTGTGAAACTTCCTAGAGATGTCAGCAACCACTGTCGGACGTTGAACGATGCTGAACATCCATGAACATGATGAATATCACTTGCCTGTCTACAAATTTTCTTAAACAAATGTAGATGCAAGAACACAACATCAAACTCGCATCAACAGGGATTTATTCATAATTCATACGTTGTTCATTTGTCACTGACGTTAAGGCGTTGACATGACTCAATCAGTCCATTGATGAGGTTTAAGAAACTAAAAGAAACAAAAAAAAACTTTTAGTTCCTAATTCAACAAGTAAATAAGTTAAACATTACCTTGCAACATATAGAAATTATATTCATCAAATTAATCACCTCAAAATTACTTTGTAAAGGCTTCAAGGTTGTCAAACCATGCATTTCATGTACATGCCTTAATAATGACAAAATCATACAAAGTTCACAATTATAGTGATCAAAATACTCCAAATATTAATCCCAAACAACAATTACATTCAAATATACAAAATACATGAGATATAGCATATGCATAGAGTACTCACATTTGTGTTGCAATTCAGATTGATTTGTAGACAGGCAAGTGGTCCTCTGTCTAGCACAGTGACATGACAAATGCATGAGAATTCAGTGCAACCTTCAGTCATGTGATCAGCTGTTATGAAAGTGAGGCTTAATATTAAGTCAAATAAATTTACAAAAGTTTTTGAATACTCAGCTGGATTCGAACTCTAGATTTTTTATTTGAAGTCCAGTGTGCTATCCACTAGGCACATCACATTGAAACAAAGTTAATTTAATTTACTTGAATGTGAATATAAAAGAAAATATTGTATTTGGCATTAACACTTAATATCGTTGTTGACTATTCATCCTCTTCAAGTTTGCGGACTCTTATGTCATGATTTCAAGATACTGCTTACATCGATAAATTTCAAGCCGCTTGTATTTTTTTCTGAATTAATTTTCCAATAAAGCTTTATTATACAAACAATGAACACTCTGTAAATGAAACTATGTAATTCTTAAAATTATATAATTCTTAAAGCGTTTGCTCAACTCACTACTATTTTGTGTGAATATCTTTTGCTGTGGTATTTGTCTTTTGGTGCCTTACTGGCTATAGTGCTGTTCAGACTTTTATTGAGTTGTGAGCTTGACATGCCTGCCAGTCTGTCAACGTATATGGTTGATTACCAGCAAAAAGGACGCCCGTGGGACAGAGATTTGAATGTGTAACCATCCGGGATCTGGAGGCAATGTTCAGCTGCACACTTACGATGCAAACAAACCTGTTGGGATGTATAATTTAACAACTTCTGTTCTGATCTCACGATAAAATAACATATATAATCAACAGCAGATAATAACAAAAAACGAAAAATTATACAGTCGCTTCACCTTGGTATTTACTGATGTAACCACGTGCCCACAGTTTACTCGCTCCGATAGGGAGCGGTACAGACACTGGATGTAATTCTGAGAAAATTATGTCTTAATTTCAGATACCGCCTTGAGTGTTTGAAATATCCTTAAAATGGCGCTTGATGGCTAGCCATGCGAGATTGTGCAGGCCAATCCAACGTAGGGATGTCATTTGACATATTGTCGGTGACAAATGCGGTTGTCAATTGAGAGCGCTGCACTGAGGCTTTGTCATCTATAAAAAATATTAATTCCATTTAGGGAAATGCCTGGTCACACCTGACTACAAATTATATTCAATGATTTTTCTCTTTTGCTCTTTTTTAATCCCTTCTCTTTCTACTGCCTTGATTTAAATGCCCCCGAATCGGAGATTCCGGGGGTATATTGTTTTTCACCTGTCCGTCTGTCTGTCTGTCTGTCCGTCTGTGTGTTTGTCCACAACAAACTTTAACCTTGGCCATAACTTTGGATTGCTGAGAGCTAGGGCTTTCATACTTGGCATTTGTATACCTTGTGATGAGACCTTTAGATGAGGTCATCAAATTTGACCTTGTGACCTTGACCTTGCCGCAGTGGACATCTTCAGTAAACTTTAACCTTGGCCATAACTTTAGATTGCTGAGACTTACGGCTTTCATACTTGGCAGGTGCATACCTGGTGATGAGACCTTTCAATTGAGGTCATCATATTTGACCTTGTGACCTTGACCTGAAGTGGACAATATTTAGAAAACGTTAAACTTGGCCGTAACTTTGGATTGCTCAGAGCTACGGCTTTCATTCTTGGCATGTGCATACCTAATGATGAGACCTTCGGATGAGGTCATCATATTTGACCTTGTCCACTGCGGTCAATGTCACATCTTCAGAAAACTTTAACCTTGGCCATAACTTGTGATTTCTCAGAGCTACGGCTTTCATACTTGGCATGTGCATACCTTGTGATGAGACCTTTCAGATGAGGTCATCTTATTTGACCTTGTGACCGTGACCTTGCCGCAGTGGACAATATTCAGAAAACTTTAACCTTGGCCATAACTTTGCTACATCCGGGGGCATCCGTGTTTAACAAACACATCTTGTTCTGTCCTAATTCTTTCTCTCAATCTCTTCCTTTCTTTTTCTTACAGTCTCCTCTTTCTCTCGCAGACTTTCCATTAGTTGGTCACCAGTTACAACAAGTGCAACTGTAATAGCTTTACTTTTTGTAGAGGCAGGAGCTTTAGGTGGGACAAGGATTGTGGACAAATATGGTGGAATAAAAGTTGCAACATACTATACAGGATTGTGTCTCCCCATGAAGGATTGGGAGACATGGTTTTTGGCCGAGTGAAAAGGGACAGATTCCGTTTTTCCGAAAGACTCTTATAGCTGGAGAGCATACCTGATCAACGGAGTGATCCAGAAGAAACGGGAATCTAACCTTGCCAATAGTGATATGACTGTTGCACATCCAACCTGGTTTTCAATAGCAACCTCTAGGATGTCTAACTGTCAAGTATGAGCAATACCGGTTGCTCTCTGCCACAATTCAGAAGGAAAATATTAACTAACCATACTGATCAACTCTGTATCGATTAACCAGTTTCAGACACCCAAAAAGCCAATCTGATGGAACCCCTTCTTTGTAGTTTCTATGAGGAAGTGACTTTGTAAAAACTACCTAAGAAGGTAAAACTCTAGCACTTGCACTGACGGAAACATTAGCAGTCACATGGTCAGATGATGTGACTTGTTGGTAAGAATGTGTGCCTTCCTGTGACATCACGCTCTCACTCCTCACTAAATCCTGACTCGTCGCCATCATATATGTGATTGTTTATGTAAAACAAGTCAAGTCTAATTACTGTATTTTTCAGTAGTTCAAAATACTGTTTCATGAGCAGCTGATTTGACATGCGAGCCCTTGTTTTTTATTGCGCTCAGGCCGTCGTACTTGGAGTTTAGGGTGGCGATGTAAAAAACTGTCTGAACCACATGTCAGGGGAAATCACTGTTTTCCCATATATACCAGGTAATTTGCGGACTGCTTTCCTCCTCCAAAGTGAGCATCCGCTCAGGGCCAGGGCTTCCCCCCAAGAGGCTTAACAGTCCGACCCTTCACCGAGTCATCCACGGTTTTGCGGGGAAGGCCAAATATTTGTGCTGACTTTGATATGGATGCTTCATTTGCCTCTTCATATCTAACAGCAAGGACTAGGTTGTTTGGGTCATATTGTTTTCTCTTTTTGATGGTAAGCATCTAGAATTAAATGAAACCATTTCTTTAATCAAATTTTTGAAAAAAATGTTTTCTCTTTATTTTCCTAAAATGCGGCAGGGGAGAAATTTGTAAACCGAATTGAGTACTAGACATGCAATTAAAATGTACTGATTACATGTCTGGAATATGTAACATGTTTATATAATAAGATCTGAACATTTTCAATAAAAAAAATAATTGACAAAGGGGCAACTTGCTTAAAATAGTTTTAATTGTTTTCAAATAAACATCTTAAAAGTTGCTCACGTTTCTTATGCTAATTCAAATTAACATCACATTAAGAACATGACCAATGGACGGCTTCAATTATAGGTTAAACAATGTGCTTAGGAAAGTATTTTTTGTCAATTTCATCGGTGGCGAACATGATATTATGATAGCGTGTCTGCTGTCACTTGTAGATAACATCGTTAACATTTTAGGGGGATGGATCTGAATGCTGTTGTCAAGCACAGCTTATAGGACTTTAATTATCACAAAATATGCCTGATATTAATTGTTTACAATGATACAATGTATATTTAAGGGTCCAGATCGTATGGCTGCTTTTGAGAGGTTTACGGTTGCGTCACTCGATCGTATGCTAAGTGATGAGAACAGTACTAGTGTTTACAAAGCGGGCCTGGTTGAAACAAAAAACATACTACACCGTCGGACAATAGAAACGCCTACCAGATATCTTATAGGATTTCGTAGAACCTGTAATGAACAGTTTAGCAATATTATAGCATTATTTAGATGCACCATTTCTGCATAATATATTTAAATTTCAGAAGTTGTCATGTCACAAAAGCATGGCGAATGCTGACATGAGACAACAGAATTGTTCAGTTTTCGGTCATTGCTTGATCAGAAAACAATTTAAACAGATTTTCATACAGCGACTGAATGCCAGATCATAGTGACTGTGAATCAGCGTCAGTAAACAAATGCCTTCGATTATCGTTAAATAATTTATCATTGAGTGAAATGTGCTTTGTTTTTGTTAAAGGTCGTACTTTCTCATAAAAACGACACTGAAACAATAATTAGACACGTCATGTATGCTAATCTAGTTGATTTCGACCTCAAGTTTCTGCCATGCTGTGGGTGGGATAGTGCAGTGGTTAGCGCTTTCGGCTTCGAATTCGGGTCAAGAGGTCCGGAGTTCGAATTCCGCAAGGGGCACAATAACTTTGTCTGCAGTAGAGAACTGTTCTACACGTTGTAAGGTTTGGGTGCAATTTCAGCGTAATACCATCCATGGTTCGCTAGTTCCAGCCGCTGCTCGCAGGTTTCAATGCAGTGCAAAGCCACATGACGTTGTGAACTTTCTCCCTGCCATAATACCAGCAACCGCGATATAAGTGAGATACTCTTGAAAGCGGCGGTAAAGCAACTAACCTCACCACCGCTTCCGCTTAGAAGATCCGAACGTCTCAGTGATATCTCTGAAAACTGTGATAAGTATGTAAATATAGAATACCAAAGGATGTCCTGTTTGATAACATGTTTATAAAACGAGTGGATGGTTTGGTATTTTAACAGGCGAAAGCCATTGCCATTGACGATGCCATTCACGAGTTTCAAAAACATGTTATCAAACAGGACCGAGTTTAGTATTTTATATTATTACTCAACCGTGGTGAGATCACTCATTAGATAACAATGAGTTGGTTTCACACATGTGTGATACCACCGCGTGCTGCCGTAACGTCATAATCGGCGCGTGACGTCATAGTCGTTTTTGGATGACGTCACAATGTTAGCCGCGCGACTGCAATAGCGGGTGGCTTATTTGCAAGTGAGCGTCATTAACAACGATTTTCTTGCACTTCAGCGCTATTTACATCATTGAGTAATAAATAAAATATTAAACTCGGTCCCGTTTGATAACATGTTTATGAAACTCGTGAATGACATCGGTATTTAACTCGCTTTCGCTCGTTAAAATACCAAACCATTCACTTGTTTAATAAACATGTTATCAAACGGGACATCGTTTAGTATTCTATATTTATTACTCAACAGTGGTGAGATCACTCATTAGATAACAATCAGTTGGTTACACACAATGTGTGATACCACTTCGTGCTGCTGTAACGTCATAATGAGAGGGTTACGTCATAATTGTTTTTGTTTGACGTCACAATGTTAGCCGCACGACTGCAATAGCGGGTGACCTACTTGCAAGTGAGCGTCGCTAAAAATGATTTTCTTGCAATTCAGCATTATTTACATCATTGAGTAATAAATAAAATACTAAACTCGGTTCCGTTTGATAACATTCTTATTAAACTCGTGAATGGCATCGTTAAATACCGATGCCATTCACGCTTTTCATAAACATGTTATCATGATATCTCTGAAAACTGTGATAAGTATGTAAACAGCTGTCACACTTCTTTTAACTCTTTTGTCCTCAGTACGTGCCCAATTTTGAATCGTATTTTTTCCTGTGCCGGCAACACTGCAAGAAAGTTCTATCCTTTTAATGCCAAGCATCAACTCAAAGCACTTAATGGTTTTGGTGTGACAAGCAAGACATTCTGGACCCTCTACCAACTGGGCTACATCATTTGATTTGTAGTAAGGAGAGTTGGTTGACCAATATGTGGATAGATTATAGTTCATGTAGTTTTACTCTCTGGGATCGTATTTCCTTAAATTAGTTTAATCATGTTCATTTTCCCATCAATTTTGTGTGTAGGTTGATATATCCCCAGAAATCCCCAGAAATAATTAATCATACATTGCATTTTATCTGTATTAACTACGATATCGGAAATATTAAAATAACACAAAGGCAACATGAGTACTTTGGCTTGCCATGAAGGATCCAAACCATATCAGATGTTATGTTGATTGTATGACGAGTGAAAAGTTGGGGATGAAGGGAGTGTTGACCGTACTATGGGGTTTTGACTACACTTATGAACCGATAAGATATTATATTAAGATAATTGGAATATTTGGTTTATAAGGAATCAAAGGTGTTTACTGCTGATGTTTAAACTGCTATGGGAGGGGAGCACATTACTTTGCACAAGGGCACAAAGGCACAAGGTCAATAATGACAAAGAATCATGACTGGTCATATTGAAGCAGAGTTGGTAAGAAAGTGAAGGGTTCAGAGATCGGAACTAGTCATGATCATTTTATAATGAGAGTAATGATATTTCATTATTGTATTCACAAACTTAAATTATAACTATTAAAAACAAGAATAACATCCGTTTGAACATCAGCCGATCGAGGAGAATGTTGATGAAGTCAGAAATGATGATTCTTCTTGCTGAGGTTTAGAGGTTTTGACTTGGTATGGCATTATTCTTAGTTATTGGACGTGGTTGATTGTCGGTGACATTCGTTTTTAGAGTCGGGTAAGGTATTCGCATTTGGTGCAGATCAGTGAATATTCTGACTGCAGGATATCTATGACTGTACAGATTTATCTGATGCAGGGTGGCAGGTTTCTATGATGAGAAGCTCTGGCAGTGCCATGGACCAAAGCTGCCAAATTGGTGAAGTTATCCTAATATTAGGAAGATGATCATGTAGGCATGTGACTGAAGACATTTTTTATATAGATGCTGTTTTAGATGTTAGAAGTGATTTTTATTTTTAAATTCTTTCGTCAACCTACACTGGTGTTGTAACCGTTTTATCATTATATCTAAAGAACAGGCGTGGTTGATTGTCGTGGACATTCGTTTTGTAGTCGAGTAAGGTATTCGCATTTGGTGCAGATCAGTGAATATTCTGACTGCAGGATATCTATGACTGTACAGATTTATCTGATGCAGGGTGGCAGGTTTCTTTGATGAGAAGCTCTGGCAGTGCCATGGATGAAAGCTGCCAAATTGGTGAAGTTATCCTAATATTAGGAAGATGATCATGTAGGCATGTGACTGAAGACACTTGTTATATAGATGCTGTTTTAGATGTTAGAAGTGATTTTTATTTTTAAATTCTTTCGTCAACCTATACTGGTGTTGTAACCGTATTATCATTATATGTAAAGAACAGGGTCTCACTTTAGATTCATAAACAATCTGAAAAGAGAGGAGGTAAGTTGAGTCTTCATTTTCATTCGTTTATATCTTGCATTTGTGTTGGAAATTGTGATGGTCTTGTTGTTTGAATTTGATGTGATCTCGGTAGCTGCGATATTGATCTGGAGAGGATGTCTGGTGGCATAAGTAGTTCACAATGAGCTTTGGTTGTTGGTGACCCCTCTCACTCGTGCTAATGAAATTATCTATGTAACTCAGAGTTATCGGGATGAACTACAACACAATGGAGAGAAAATCCATCAAGTCCAGGTTGGTGATTCTGCTTGTCAAGGTTTGGTTATAGGAGTGGTTGGTAAAGTATTTATCTTGGTAACTAAGAGTTATCTGTATGAATTACAACAAATTGGAGAGAATGTCTATCAAATCCAAAGTGATGGTTCTGCTTATTAAGGTTTGAACTATTACCCAGCTTTGTCAATGGGAAAGTTGTGACTTGGTCAAGCCTCGTCCTTAAGATGTAACTGTAGCTCGTTGATGTAAGTGGCAATGGAGGCATGTGTCTTGGTATGTGGTATGCAGAAGGGTTCTCTGGTGCCTAGACTATGTATATCCTCAGTATGACACTACTGTACAAAACCATATTTCTCAGATTCTTAACAGACTCCGGAGTATTTCATTTGTGATGATTCTCGTCCGTCAATGTTATTTTCACTCCTTATTCTTGCGTTTAAATTGAGTGATTAATCTGTCACGCAGCAGTAGTATATCCGGAGTTGTAGCCCAAAGTTTTGTTATCTCCATGTGTTTGAGCCCTACTTGAACAGCTCGAAATGCTTAATTTGAAAACATTCAACAGAATATGTCAATTTCCCTGTCCTTTTCTCTTGGAGGTACCGATGATACTTAAAAATAATGATGATGTTTGGTCAGAGAAAAGTCCTTCGCGAGCTTTTTTGAGGCAAGGTAAACTACAACATTCGAACACAAAATACGTGCTACAGACAGACAGTAAATATATGACCCCAGCAAAGCTGACGTTAACAGAATATGACCACAATGGCACCTTAATGACATGAATTGAGATAATGGTACCAGAAAGGTTACATTGTAAATTCTGTCTCTTAAAACAGGAACTCAACATCCATAATACATGATGATACATAGTTAATGATTAATGTAGATAATGCTTGAAATTAAGATGATGATGAGGCAGACCCACAATATGTTTCCACACTTTCTACTTAAACTACCGTAAATCCTTCAAACCTTGAATAATTTTTTTCAAAGCCATAATATATACCGTATTCATCTTAATAAACACCCTCTCCTAATAAACGTCCCCCTAAGCCAATTTTACCCGCGGAAAATGACCCCTAATAAACGCCCCTCTTTTGTATCGACTTATCTTACTGATGTTTCATTGAAGAAGAGTTTTCAATCTTGCTATCAACCTCTTATGTCCAGTAAAGTGTAAGGTACATGGTATTTCCAGTCCCCCGGCGACTTTCGAATGTCTGTAACGATCAGTCACTACACATTTTATGCCATGTTTTAAGAAACAGGAACATGTATTGCTCAACTCTCTTGGAAGATTTCCCACAAGTACAGCTGACACTAGCACACTGACCGCGAATTTGTCATGAACATTATTTTGTTCACGTGTAGTTGTCAATGTGATATAAATAAACAATATCATGACCCGGAAATAGTGTTTACATAATCGTTCTGCGCCATGTGCTTATCAGCTGATTGTGTTTATGCTGCCTTTCATTGGAGGTTATATTTAGATTCCTAGCGAACTAAAGTTTCATTGGATAAGAGTAATGACACGACAAGATGGCGGATTCAATTACTCAATGTATCTTCGTGAGTTTTAATTAGTTTCAATTGCCATTGCAAATTGTGTATCAGTACTGGTTGAAATGTGATACAAATAATAAACTGGGACATTTAACCCTTATTTACATTTATTTGATACACTTATTTTGATAAAAAAAACTCTGAAATAAAATCGATTTTTCTTTTTCTTTTGGACATCAACAGACATTTTTTTAATAAACGCCCCCTTTTTCCAATTTTTTAAACGCCCAGGGAATACGGTAGGTGAACTTTTATTTGATTATTCAAGGCCGGTGATTGTTCAAGGATTTGCGGTTTACAGTTTCTATGATTAAACACCCTTAATACTGATAACAAAGCTTTGCACTAAGACAAAACAGTTACTCATAGTGATATGGTTACAATATTATAAATTGAACTGAATATCCACGCACTTAAACCTGTTCTGTAAATCAAAGTTCAAGTCATAGTGATTCATTATTTCCTAAATAGGACTTCGTAATTAACTTGTTCTGCAGCAGCCATATAAAAAAATAGTTATTTGAAATATCAAGATGAGCAGTGGTTGTAATGAATAACAAATTTAGGGAAAGGTCATCTTTTAATACTTCCTTAATTCAATAAAACGTGATGGAAGCGAATATTATTCGATCAGTTGTTTATCTATGCTTACAAATGGTTCTTTAAATTCAATAGTCTGTCAAAGTGATTCATCATTTTCTGAATAGCGCTAGTTGGTTAGAAGAAAAAACACACACATTTTAAATACGAACACTGCAGTAGTGGCTTGAATCAATATGATGTTATCCTGTGAACATAGGCATGCACAGTGTAATCATTATCAACATTTCAAGTTCAAACATATTCTGGTTGAACCTTTATCCCGTCTCCTAATGAAATTTAACTTGGTTTACCGACTACCTTACCCTTCGTGATACTTGGTGTTGAAAGCGTTTTGCCAACACAGCGTCCTCTCTAAAGATAAATAAGTTTCTTATTATTCGTCATCATGTGCTTGTTAACAAAGTTATTTTACAACTGATAGGATATGAACCCGAACAAAATACTTGTTCAATTTAAATTAACTTTTCAAAACAAGAACTTACAGAAATATTGATTCATCTATCATAAACCGCATCTAGAGAATAAAAAGTATTATTAAATGAAAAATGTAAAATTCTATATACTGGGAAAATAACTTCTAATTGGCAAACATTTTCATTTCGCCTTCAAAAGGTTGTAGAGAAAAAGGTAATGTATCATAAAACGAAAATAATTAGGACGCTGATACAATGGCAATCCTAAAGGCAACTAAATAATGATTCATGCAATTGTTTTCCTTCTCGTAACACTGACCTCAATCCCATTGAAAACATCGTGGATGAGCCAATCAATAACAGCCTCAGTAGGTACCGTATTCCTTCTAATAGACCGGAGGCATTACCGAAAGAAAGAAAGAAATAGACGCCGGGCCTCGAATACACGCCGCATGATAAGATGAGCAACAACAATGCAATGCAGTTACATTAACCTCATCCTCGGTTACCCATGGTTTTATATATGCTCCGTTACTCCCCACTATATCACCCATGGGAAACCTTATCAGGAGAATCCATGGGTGATATACTGGAGAGTAACGGAGCATATGTAAAACCATGAGTAACCGAGGATGCGTTAACCTATGCCTCTTAAAGATACATCCATTGTGTTTCATAAAAATGTATTTGGCTAAAATACGTGCCAACATTCGATATGGTTAGGCACACACTATGTCCGATTTTTTTGCAATGCGTCATGCGATGCGTTGCGTTGGGTTTTTCCACGCACACTACACCCGTTAAAGGCGCTGTAGCACGTTTTTTGCAAAATTTATTTTTTCAAATTTCCCATTTATAATGATAGTTTATGTCATTTAAATTAACTTTAGAGGGTAAAACGTCTTATTACACAAACAAATTATCTGTAGTGGTAAAAACTTTGTTGCGTATAAAGCAAAAATTGCATGGCGGCCATTTTATTGTGAACACAATTTATTATTTTGTATTACAAAAACGATTCCCATGGCTTAACCAAAACATGTACACTCGTTTTAAACTTTATTTTCCGAGGAGAAAAGGATGTTTTACTATTGGTGAAATTATTTTTCAAATACATTTCATCAACTTATTTGAGCGAAAAAACGTGCTACAGCGCCTTTAAGCAAGTGCGTTAGATATTGCGTTTTAGGCGGGGTTTACATTACGTTCGTTTTTTTAGATGCAATGCGTTACATATAATCACATCAGAACGCAACACGTTATTTTCAATGAGTTGTCATACACTACGTCTGTGTTTATCATGCGTTGCGATGCGATGCGAAAAATATAGAACCGGTTCCCATTAGAATTCCCTACATGACGTCATACTTCATCATATGAAGAGGTATTTCCCACCACGTATATATATATACCTCGTGCTGTGTTCACAAACGCTCTGTGGTCCATGAGTAGGCGACGTTTGGCATTGGGAGACACCAGAGAAGACCACAACCACTTCTGAAAATGTTTCCCGCGATTAGGTCTTACAAGTGGGTACTTATAGGCGCAGCCACAGGGGCTTGTATTGCTGAAAACAAACAGTTCCAAGATCCAATACGATATACGATATGATACACCCTATAAAAATAAATAAAGAAAGGGATGCAACGCGAATTTCACCCCCTGCCAAAACAAGTCGACATTTCAAAATGTTACCACACACTTTACACGTAAAACATACTATAGAATTAAAGCACTGTGATTTCTCTTTCGATTTGTTTTCAGGAATACAATACCCTGTGGGCGCAGCAACAAAATTAATTTTGTTATAATTTAAGAGTTACGGTAAAACCCTTTTTCATCTTTCGGTGTCACTATGTTCTGTTTTCTGAAATAAAACTCAAGTTCTCACCTTAAAGGCGCTTTAGCACGTTTTATTTGCATATTCTCAAATTTGCCATTTATCATTAAATTTATACAATATATTGTTATGTTAGAGGGTAAAACGGTACCGGTAAAACATCGCATTACACAACAATTCAACAATACGTGCGCAACGCTAACATGAAACGACTCTAGTCATTTCGAAACAACGTCGCTGATTGCACAACTAACTTCTGATGCATCCTCTGGGAAGTGAAAGAACAAGTGTCTGCCAAGCTGATTTCGTAAATACTTAAAAAAATAAGAATGATCGACGCTGAAATTCGAGAAAAACTTTTTGTTCCTCGGGATCTTTATCTAAAACTTGTATAATGCTGTAAACAGGTCTATAGAACGATGTAATAACTTGTACACGGTGCTGCCTAATCCAAATCGAACATCAACATGGGGTTTATGTATGTTAGTTGACTGCTGAATGCACTGGATCAAAAGTGCAAATGTTATGTCTTAATGGTGGCTTAAGCCATAAAGAGATTCCAAATTCGAAAAGGGGCAATGTTGTAAACATCAATACTTTAAAATGACTTTAGAGAAGATGTATTGTCAATCGGCTGGAAAGGTTTTGGATGGTTCGTAATATGAGTTTATTGTGTTTGGGACGTGAAAGTTCATGATACATGACAATGCTAACTCTTGCAGTTCGTTCTTTATGGTAAGTCCCTTAAGTATTCTTAAGTTACATCACAAAAAAGCCGTGAAAATGAAGTGTGTGTTCCCTACAGTAAAAATAACATTACAGCGTTTTTCAATCAGGGAGTATTGATTGTTATTAGGTGACTTGTTACGATGTATGGTTCTGACAATTCTACTCCTCTAAAATGTATTGATTTCAAATTTTGAACAGTTTTACACAGAGGAAAGAGATATTTGGACATTCTACAATGACAAATACACCTCCTTATCATATGTAATAAGAACGATGGAAGCCCAATAGTTCGACACTATATTATATGGGTGACTGGGCAAATAGATCACGACTGTTACCCATTAGAAAATGAAAGTCCAACTCTTACCCCACTTGTTAGACACAGATTAGATTTGAATTCTAGCAGTACTTAGTGCACTGTTTTACACTCAACCGAAAAAGAAATGTCACCGCATTTTCATCAGTATAAAAACCCTTTGAAGGCATTAATACCTTGATGGATCTCGAAAATGAGAAGCGCGAAATTATTTTTGGCGGAGTTATTGCCCTTGTTCCGTATATTGTTTTAGGGGACAGCTTTTCTCAGAAAGTGTTTTGAGATAGGATAACCAAATTTGTTGTGTGGCTCGAGGGTATCGGTAACTTGAAGGAGTTTGAAAATAAGAAGCGCGAACATATTTTTGGCGGAGTTATTGCCCCTCTTCCGTTTTACGACTCTGTTCTTCAAAGGGGATAGCTTTTCTCAGAAACTGTTTAACTTGAGGGTATCGATGGAATGAAAACGAGAAGCTCACAATTATTTCTTCTCGAATTATTGCCCTTGTTCCGATCTCTTGGGTCTGGCAGGGAATGTTGATTACTATGTCTTCTTGTTGATTCCAAAGTGCTTAAATTAATCTGTTGCTTGGTTTCTTTGTTAATAACTAAGGAATATTTCAAATATAATTCAAACACATAATTCACGGACATTTTTAACGAAGGGATATATAAGTTCTGTACCTTTGTTGACATTAAGAACATATTTAGCATCAGGTGTGTAATTTGTGAACTTTTTGCAACATGATATGTATATACCTTCAATGATGTATTCATCTTAATATGGTTCTGGTATTTTTAGCAGGAAAGTATCTTACAAATGAATGAATGTATCAAATAAAGTTTGGAATTTATTTTGCCTTAAAATTCATTTTTACTACAAAACGGTTCAAGACAAAAGGAGATTACCGACGACAACTTTCCAATAGTTGCAGTTATTATAATGTCTTACTAATATATGCCTTGATGAACTTAAATATGTACATACAAAACATACATTTTGATTTGTTGAGTTTTTATAGCAATTCAGATGTTTTAAGTCCAACATTGTGATTGAATGTGAAACCACACGTACTTCATTCCAAAAACATCAACATTTTGAATCAAATTTAAATTTCTCTTTCGGTTCATACATTAAGAAATATTACCATGTATTTATTATGACTGTATATACAAGAATATATTGACTTTAACTCGCGATGACTGTAACTTACCTTAATTTCAACAGATAAAGAACGACCCTCCTTTACGGACGACTTCCAATTCAAATAGCTGAAGATTATGATGACGCGCACCTGCTCAAGCGCTACTGTATGACGTCACATATCCAACTGACAACCCGTCCTAGGTCACGCATGCGCACATCTTTCCAGGATACCGATAATGTTATGAATATTCATGAATCTGCTTCACCGGATTGCCGACCTATTATGGCTCATCAGCCTCAATGCGGTAAACAGAGGAATTTATGTACATGTAGCAATTTAGGGAATCAATCATTATAAAGGCTTCTTCAGCCAGGCACACTGGGAATCGTGCATTTATATGTTTACAGACAGGTATTAAAACGGCTTTCCAGCCTAACCTATACACAGGAGAGAAAGTGGTGGAATCTATTTGCCGGATTATCCCAAATACTGGCGGATCCTGAAGAATTCGGAAGGATCCAGCAAACGGATTCAACCAATTTTTGTCCTGATATACAGGTAAAAAGTAAACTTTCATATCAATATATGGATCGGAATATTATAACGGCTCCTCAGCCTAAATATATGAAAATAGTTATGTAATAGTTATTCACAGATGTGTGACTAGAAGTATCATAATTGCTCTTCAGCAACAACGAAGCAATCAAATGCTACTCGGAGGACTACAGGACTCCGCAGCTGAGCTGTATTCATACGACTTGTCCCAATGACATGTTTTTCAGAATACCGGGCACCTGCAACATAAACAGTTCATTATCAAATGCATATAAGTAATGAAAATAGACATAAACAACAACAACGGCCGTGGCGAGAATGACCATCTCAAACTGACCCATCCTTATATATCCTAAACAGCGCCACCTTACGGGGCAATTAACTCTCTTGTAACATACCGCTAGGAAAAAAACAATTTCCTACTAATTTATCCTTCAAACGAAGGCAATATAATTGAAAAGTAAAACCAACAGACACATATAATCAGTTAGATCAGGCACTTTGATTGCAAACATTACTGTACAATCACATCTGATAACATTATTTTGAAATGGTTTCTGTTCTGCTTACAGCAGTAAACGAATATCGCTTACAGAAGTGTCGATACAGTCTGAAAGAAGTGCATGGAGGTCAAAGAAATCGCATTTCAAAGTCTCTAATGCGTTTGAGAAGAAAATTGGATACACATTGCAGTAGACAGATATATGAGAGTATCACCAGTGCAAGGTTCAGAATGAACTCTTTGAATATCCAAATTGATGGGCCAAGGTGGTGCTGTCTAGGAAATTAAGAGAGACTTTTCGTATTTTAAGATATTTGTCTGAAAATATGCAAGTTAGTAATTTCCATGTATTTGATAACGAGTACCATTATTTGTTTAGACGTATTATTCTGAACCACGAATGCTTGTTATTCATTGTCGTCATTACTTTACTTGGCCAAACCTTATTTAAGTTAATTATCTTTCTTTACCGTAAACTACCCCTTTCTAATGGCTGACGGTCGATACATTATTTCTTATTTCTGTCTCACGGTGTACAACTTTAATATACGCTGCTGTCATACAAGAGCGCCTAGGCTGCCTCTCTCGGGTAATGCGATCTGATGTACCATCTCTATATTAGTGTCATCCCTCGACAGTAGGCTCGGGAAACACTGGTACAAAGATGGTACATCAGATCGTATTACCCACAAGAGAGGTAAACAACTGATAATATAAAGGGTTTCATTTATTTAAACTTATTATTTTGTTCATGTCTCCGTAATTGTATGTGGATACACGAAATTATAAAGCAGTGTATCGCTATAAAAGTCGCTTTGCTTTATATAATCAAAAGAGTTTGTCCATGTTTCCATGAAATTACAACAAAAACTTGGCGGGATATATAGTCGTATCTATTTCCTTGTTTCTTTCTGTAATGTGGGCTTTACATCAAATATAAAATTTTTTTTAGAAAGGTAAAATAAATTCATTCAAGTTTTACAATATTGTACAATTTACACCTTCTATTTTCAGGCATGTACATCTTCAGCAAAGGGAAAACCTGGCCTGTCAGTGGGACCAGAGTTGTTCATATTGTACTTTCTTTCTGCTGCTAAACAGGGTATGGAAAATAGATTGATACTCAGGATCAATGTTTTTTAATGTTTAATATTAATCAGGCTATGGTATGTTGATTATGCCAATGTCATAGAAATACCAGTATGCTCATTGTTTGTGAGAAACCTGGTTTGAAATAGGTGCTGTACAATTACAATTACTACTTATTATTTATTTGAAATTTCATATTTTAGTAATTTAGTTAGGTAGCTGTGAACAAGAGTCATCAGAAGATGACATATCCCACCGGTTCCACAAAATTTGTAAAACACATCTTTGACAGATACTCGTGTATCGACTGCCGTACTTCAATTAGTGAGTATTACAGATGCTGAGTTTCAGGTATGTTAAAGGTTTTAGACTTCTGCTCCAGAAGCAGTCAAAAATCAACAACAAACAACATCCCTATCATGTTTCTATGGAAACAGAAAACAATAATTGTTCAGAAAAAATCTGAAAATATCAAAGGGCACCATTTCAGTTAGTGGGTAATACACATGCAAAGTTTCAGGAAGATGTGATGAACGGTTTTACGAACCTGTCTCTGAACGAAGTCCAAATTCAACAAGTTTCTATGGAAACGACCAAAAATAAAATTTTCAGAAATCTGAACATATCAAAAGGCACCACTTCAGTTGGTGGGTAATACACATATGGAAAGTTTCAGAAAGATATCATGAACAGTTTTCGAGTTCTGCTCCGGTAACGAAATGATTACGGACGGACAGACGGACGGACGGGGTGATGACTATATCCCACGGTATTACATACCGGTGGGATAAAAAGTAACCCTTTTTAATTCACTTTGATATACAATGGTTCAACATGAAGACACCATATTTCAGAGGATATTCTCAGAGTCTCAGAGGGAATGCCGCAGCACTGGCAACATGACATGGAGAAGACTCAGAGGAATGACATGTTGCATTGTCCAGTCTGTACTCGGTCCATGCATACCTGCATACCGGAAACCGAAAGGTGTACAGGTTCGAAGGGCACAATCAGTGAGGAGAGGAACATTTACCACATGGGAGAGATGAGTTCAAGAGTATTTCACTTATCACGACTGCTAGTCTTATAGTAGGGAGAAAGCCTGCACCGCCATGTGGTTATGCATTGCGGTGAAACCTGCAAACATGCTGGAACTACCTTATTTTCAGTGAGTTGTCGTACAGTACGTCGGTTTTTTCCATGCGTTGCGAAGAAAATAGAACCTGTTCTTTTATTTGCATCGCATTGGAATTCCGTATATGACGTCATATTTTCATCATCTGAAGGGTTATTTCCCACCACGTATAGGCAAAGCATTCATACAAAAATACTGCCAACAGACATCTGTTCATCAATACATACATACATACATGTGTACATATATTCATCGGCAGGTACATAAACACATTTGTACATACATACATCATATTCTATACATACAACCTGTACATACACCCATTGTACATACACCTACAGTAATTACATATACATGTACATACATATACATGTACATACATATACATGTACATACATTATAACATATGGAACAATCGGACTTACGATATTCGCATTAAAATCGCATGCAAAACGCGTGTAGTGTAAACCTCCAAATCGCATGCGTCAACGCAATGCGATTTATTCGGACGTAGTGTAAACCCCGCCTTAAATAGTGTCAGCTCGATGAGTCAGGTCAACTTCACTCAAAATGTTACATCGAGCGCACTCTGTGACCTCTCATCAAAAAGATAATAGTTTTGAAAAGCCGTATTTTCGTCTGTTTTAAAACTGATTCTAAATGTTTCGCAAGGGAATAAAGTACAACTTTAAGAAGTTGAATCGTGAAGTTATACAGTTGTAAACACATGTTTTGAAGGATGTATATTCAAGTTTTAAGTTCTGATTACAACGTGCAAACACCTTGAATATGTACACGTTTCTAAACTTGTAAGTACACCTTTGAAAGTTGTAACTACAACATTTCTTTTAAAAAATGTTATTGAATTTGGCGGTTGTAGGCTTTCGGAGATTGTACCAAAGCCGAAGCTTGTCGAACCGGCTAGCGCATCTACGGTGGCGTATTAGGGCCATCTGTGCCCTTATGCCCTTCTTGAAATATCAAGACACTTAGTTCAAATTTCAAGATTATAAGTTTAATTTTCAAGATATTTAGTTGCATTTCCAAGATATTAAGTTAAATTTTACAAGACATACGTTGTAATGCCAATACAATCTATTTTCAGAATATATGGAATCAATTCGTATGCAGGGAAGTGCAATGTTTTCAAATTTTATGTATTTCAAGAGAAATTGGGTTACATTGGATTTCCTTAAGAGTGACATCAATCAAACTTATCAATCGTCTTTGGTTTCCTTCTCTCACATTCAATCGACAAGAGATGGTTTCTTATAATATTCCCTAAAATTCTTTTTTTATCATCGTGTTTAGATATCTTGTGGTTGTGTCCCCAGGGACCAATCAGTAGATCTTAGCTTACGAAGGTTTGTTTTTCATCAGTTTGCTTTTTACAAAATACGTTTACATCACGAATGAAGGTGAAATGTCACCAGACGGCCCTGAGGAATACAATTACAACACAACATGTCTGAAACTCTTATCAAAATGTTTTCAATAGATCTATACTGACACAGGATAAATGCAGGCTTCGATAGGATAATGTTAGTGGACTGACTTGTCTACATTACTCAAGGGACGGGTCTGGACAATACATTGAGAAACGTTGTTGGACGTGTCAGAATGTTATAAAAATGGAGTTGATAATGAGAAGTAAAATGTATAATTAATTGTATGAACATATCTTGTCAGCTCATTGATTTCTTTTACAACGAATATGTTGCAAAAGCTTTCATTTTGTTTTTCTACGTTGGGGAAATAAGATGTTTGTCACAGGGGCGTGTATCGCTTAGAAATAGTGTTTGAAAGACATATACCTAGTATATAGACCCTTCCGCACACTATATAAAAGGAAAGGGATGTACCGACGAAACCAACCAATGAACATTCAAAGTCATATTTCGCATCAAAAACAATTGCTGTGGCACATTCGATGCCTACGATACGAAAGCTAAATGATTTCACTACAAAATGAGCTATAAATGGCCGACAATTATTTCAAACGGTATGCGACAAGACAGTCCGGATTCACTACATACAAACTCTCATGCCAATTTCCCCGCTCACGAAAATCAGCGAAAACTCACCTTTAAAAGTCGTTTATTAATTCCAGCAATTTGTACAGCAACTGTTAATCGGCCATTAATGACTTTGACATTCATTTGACCTGCAGTAGACAATATCCCGGATCCCGAGCCTTTCAGCAAAAACTTTGCTCCATATGGCATAACAAAAACCAAATGCCCTTTAAAGGGGCAGTAGCACGTTTTTTTTCTCAAATAAGTCGATGAAATGGATTTGAAAAATAATTTCACAAATCGTAAAACACCCTTCTCTCTTGAGAAAATCAAGTTAAAAATGAGTGTACATGGCTCAGTAAAGCCATGGGGATCATTTTTGTCATTCGAAATAATAAAATGTGTTCACAATAAAATGGCCGCCATGCAATTTTTGCTTTAAAGGCAACACTGTAGTCACTACTACGGACAATTGGTTTGTGTTATAGGGTGTTTTACCCTCTATAGTACATTTAAATGGCATTATCATTATAAATGGGAAATTTGAAAAAATAAATTTAGCAAAAAACGTGCTACTGCCCCTTTAAATATGATGACGCCAGCAGGGGCTGGAATCAATATCATGTTATCCTGAAAATGGAAGCATTTCTTATGTTTCTACGTATTTAAATTTAATAGCTAACTTATATGAAAGTAGTGCACTGCTGCTTATAATGACCAACTAATAAAAGACGACATTTTTTAAATTTGGCTTAAGCATGAAATATTGACAATATTGTAAAAGTAAGTAGTTTTTAGTTACTGTAAGACAAAACTGGTTGTTAAAAGGTTTACATTAGTTTTGATTAGTTGTCAGTAGTAGAGGGTTTATCGATTTTCAAAGAGCTAAATAAAAAATCCCCATAATACATGACATTTATGTGTACAGCCTTCTTTGAGAAATTAATTAGGAAACCATGATATTAATGTGATAAAATAACATTACAGCATTTTTATCCCACCGGTATGTAATATCGTAGGATATAGTCGTCGCCCTGTCCGTCCGTCCGTAATCACTTCGGTTCCGGGGCAGAACTCGAACCGTTCATGATATCCTGTTGAAACTTTCCATGTTTACCCACTAACTGAAGTAGTGCCCTTTGATATTTTCAGATTTCTGAAAATTATATACGTGTTGAATTTGGACTTTGTTCAGAGACAGGTTCTTTCCCGGAGCACAGCTCCGAAATCGTTCATCATATATTCCTGAAACTTTGTATGTGTATTACCCACCTACTAAAGTGGTGCCTTTTGATATTTTTCGTTTCCATAGAAACGTCTTGAATTTGGACTTTGTTCAGAGACGTGTTCGTTTCCGGAGCACAGCTCCAAAACTCTTCAGAATATCTTCCTTAAACTTTGCATGTGTATTACCAACTAACTGAAGTGGTATCTTTTGATATTTTAAGATTTCTGAAAATTTTATTTTGTTCTGTTTCCATAGAAACGTGTTTGATCTTGACTGCTTCTGGAGCATAGGTTCAAAACCCTTAACATACCTGAAACTCAGTATCTGTAATACCCACTAACTGAAGTACGGTAGTAGACACAGGTATCTGTTAAAGATGTGTTTTACAAGTTTTGTGGGACTGGTGGGATATGTAATCCTCTTATGACTCTGGTTTAATTGGGCAATATTGATTATAATTTACTGTCCCTTCCAAGTTAATTGTTCTAAATGTTAAATGAATTACATAGAACCAAAATAACAATTTAACTCTCATATAATGTATGGGTTTTATATTAGAAAGATAAATTTATATGAGAGACATTTTATATTGACAAATGCACCCTTATAAGATATGATTAAGTCTACTGTCATGTAGAAAATAGCAGTGACATTTGTTACCATACACTAACTCATTTAATAATGCTAATTCTGACAATTCTTGTTTTCCCCGTTTGTTTTAAGGCACTGTAACCTATTTTGTGGATATTACTTTTTCTCAATTTCGCAGTTTATTATTAAAGTTTATACAAAATATTATTATGTTTGAAACATCTCATTAAACGACCCAATAAACTGTATTCGTAGAAAACGGTTATCGGTATTGTTAGAAAATGGTGACACCTATAAAGGCACTTTTATGTCGAACTCTTCAGTATGAGAGGTAGATTTATTGGTGCCATGAGATTTTTTAGAGTTAAGCCAGTAAGATGGTTGACCATTCCATCAATCTGGTGCAATATTTTAAAAGTGTACCTTGAGTGTTTAGGTATTAATAAAAACACTTGAATTACCTTCGTTTGGTCATTGAAATGTGAACCCTTACAAAGGCTGCTCAAAAGGGAAATAAACTCTCATTGCATAACCAAACCATGTAGTTTCTCTTTTTTATTGATTTATGTGTCAGTATCAAGACCACAGGGCCACATTCATTCAGTGAAGAAATTTACAATCATTCGAAGTCTATGCTTTATGTGGCATTTCAGTAGGTGGGGCAAAAATAATAGTCCCTCTAGACTCCCATTGGGTTCAAAGAGGAAAATGGATTCACAAAAAAACATTAAAAAGCAATCAACTATGTGAATTAGATGAGAGGTGAAATGATGTCCAGTGCCCCAAACAAAATTGAGTTCACACACAGAGGATGTTTTTGTTTCTCATCACTGCTTGATCTGAAATTTAGACATATTATTACATATGATTTTTTTTACTCTAGACTCTAGCTCTCAAACTGTGATCGAACGTTTCACCTTTTATTTTCCAATGGTGAATGTCACCAGTGAACACAAGTATTTTACTTAAAATATATTAACAATTTTCATTTGTCTAAACATTACAGCTTCACTTCAGTCATCAGTATGCCCCATTGCATGTGGAATATTGATTTTAAAAGTTTACAATCCTTGATCTTTTAAACTGATACAGCTGATATCTATCCAATCATGGCCTAGGTCACAATGGTTGTCATGTAGATGGTGTAAGAGGTTCTTCTGCAAAGCAATAAAAGCGGACCAAGAGAAGAGTATTCAATTGTTTGAAGTAGAAAGGAAAAGGAGAGTATCCTAAACTACTCTGACAGAGATCATGACAGTAGCATTGTATACACTCAACCGCAAAAGAAACGTCACCACATGTTCAACAGAACTTGAAATACTGCTGCCGGGGAAAGTCAAATTGTAATTAATTTTAAAGGGACATCTTTTGTAAAGAGTTACCGACAATTCCATATATCAGAATATAATACTTATATTTTTTATATCTGTTCAAGTACACTTGCTGAAATCGCCTTTTCAAAATGGTTTTTGGACAGAATGTTGGCATTCAAGTTCAAAATCAATAAAATGTAGAATTTTATTTAATTAATGATCTAGTCGATTACAATAACCTTCTTAAACTTGAATTTGTTGCGCCTTTACAGTAGGACGTGGCAAAATAAGCCAAAAATCCATTTCTGACTCTCTCCAAACGTGTCTAGTCGAAAATGCCGATTTTTAAATGTGTGTGTTTTTCAGATATGTGAACTTTGAAATTTAAAATTTAGTTTAGTTGGCATCTGGAAACATGCTGTATATCTGATACAGTGGTGTTTATCACTCGTGGATTGAAATATTTTGTATTATGCATGGTGACGTTTCTTTTGCGGTTGAGTGTATATCTGAAACTCGAATTCGCCAAAATCTGAATACAAACCTTTAGGTTCATCCAGTCATCAGTTCAATTATATTAGAGGTTCCAAAACAAAATCTCCAAAACTACTTTTGTGGAAGAACAAGAGAATTGTTGAGATGTTGCTAAACTGCCAGGCAAAAGAAAGTAACACAAGGACAGTTTGTTTCATACTGAGTAGAAACCACATTAAGAAAACAATCCATTGGATCAACAGGACTATAACAAACATATGTACTGAACATGACACTTTATTTCAATCTCACTGTGAGTAGTTGTTCTGAGGTATTTCACCTTTATCACAGTGAAAGTGTTATTTGGGAAGCCCATACGTGAATGTGGTTAAGTTTCTGAGTGTCGTTGGGATCAAACACTACATGTTTGACGCAATAAGATCTCACTGTATAAAACAGTTCTGCACAACCAAAAGCTCCTGAGCATATAGCGATATTCGATTTAATGACCCACTTGCTAACAGGTCATTATGCCCAAACTCATATAACACTGATTGTGCCCCAACTCATATAACACTGATTGTGCCCCAACTCATATAACACTGATTATGCCCCCAACTCAACTGATACTGATTTGAGAATGCATTTATCTGGAATGTCATCACTCAACCCACGGAATGACCTCTAGACTGTTACCAAAATGTTAATATGGTGACCTTTCAATACTAATATGATCAGAGACTGAAATTACAGACATTACTGTATGAGCAGATCTGCTCCTTGCTGTGGAAAATTCTTATAAACAGTAGTGAATACAGTCAACAGTATATAATTCAAACGTCAATAATTGTTTGACTCTTTTTCGGAACGAGTCCCCTGTGAAATTCGAACCCACAACCATCAGTACTGATTGAATCAAATGCTAATCCAATTCAGTAGCCGTGAACACGACAAAAAGAGGTTCAACAACCTATAGTCAAAGGCGCTGTAGCACGTTTTTTGCAAAATTTAATTTTTCAAATTTACCATTTATAATGATAGTTTATGTCATTTAAATTAACTTTAGAGGGTAAAACATCTTATTACACAAACCAATTATCTGTAGTCGTAAAAACTATGTTGCGTATAAAGCAAAAATTGCATGGCGGCCATTTTATTGTGAACACAATTTATTATTTTGTGTTACAAAAACGATGCCCATGGCTTTACCGAAACATGTAGACTCATTTTAAACTTTATTTTCCGAAGAGAGAATGATGTTTTACTATTGGTGAAATTATTTTTCAAATACATTTCATCAACTTTTTTGAGCGAAAAAACGTGCTACAGCGCCTTTAAGCTATTTGTAGATTCAGTTCCTCTCTGATAAATTTTAAAGTGGCACAGCTTTCAATTGCAGTCATGACCCAATCGTGGAAGATGTATACAATTTAGCAGATTAAATACTTGAGATCAGGCAAAGTGGGTGTTTGTTTCAGACGTGTAGAAATTCTAGAAGTCGTAGAAGTTCGAAACGTAACTCATACTGTTAAACAACCTTAACGCTCTCCTCTTGTTTATACTTAACCCTCACTGTTTGGAATGCTTGTCCTTGGGATTACATTGGCACGAGACGAAAGACCGCATTTTCTTCTTTATATATTATGTGCACCATTGTAAGGTGTTCACTTTTAATAACATCAGAATTATTAAGGGGAACGGTCAACTTATATAACAGTTACTGTTGAACGTTTTGAAACGATTGCTTTGAACAGCGTTGTTTATCTAATGGGTACCAGTTTATAATTTTCTCTCTTTATTTTTGTCTCTTAAAGGTACAGTAGCACGTTTTTAGCTCAAATGGTCCATGAAATGTATGTCACAAATAGTAAAACAACCTTCTCTCTTCGGAAAATCAAGTTTATAAATCAGTGAACATTGTTCAGTAAAGCCATGGAAATGTTTTTTGAACTTATTAATACTAACAAGTGTTGACATTAAATCACGTGACTGGTTACACAGCAAAATGCAGTTGCAAGTTTTCGTAAACATAAATCAAAATCGGTGATTGAAGTTTAATAAATTATACGCAACATATTTCATACCAACAAATGAATTTCATCTTGCTCGGGTATCAGAGTTTAAATTGCTACCGGACAAGGAAAACATACATGGAATGATGAAGAACAATAACCAAATGTCAAACGAAATCAAAAGAGGATGACAAAAAGTTAGAACTTATCCCAGTTTCGCGTGTACTTGTGTCTGTCATCAAATGGAAGACCTATTGATAAACAATTATATTAGGGGAAACACGTCGATGGCTTCTTTTCCTTACACTGACATTTTAATGGACAGAAGACACGTTTTCCTTCCAAACATTTGTAATCTCTTTTAGAGTTCTTCTCGTTGTGTCCCCAGGGACCAGTCAGTAGGAGTGTTTTACAAAGGTTTGTATTCCATGAGTTTGCTTTGCACAAAAACATTCCACATCACGAATGCAGAAGAAAGGTCATTAGACGGCCCCGAGGAACACAATAACAACACAAGAATGTCTGGAACTCTTATCAAAATGTTTTCAATAAATCTATACTGACACAGGATAAATGCAGGCTTCGATAGGATAATGTTAGTGACCTGACTGGTCTACATGAATGTTTGCCTGTTTACTCTAGGGACGGGTCTTCACAGAATACATTGAGCAACGTGTTGGGCATTTTAACAAACGTCTCATAATGTTAATAATAATGGAGATGTTAATGAGAAGTCAAATGTATAATGGTATTTGATTTCAGATTGATTTCGTTACAACGAATATGCTGCAGAAGCTTTTGCTTCGTTCATCAACGTTAGGGAAACAGCATGATAAAAAATTGGTAGGATAGCAAGGTTCGTTCTGTTTAATCACAATGTTTTTCCAATCAGTACAGTAATTTGACAACTCTTTACATTTAAAAAATAATGTGATGTTTCTTGTTTTCAGTTTTCTGGAAGTGTTTTTGTACACGTTAGGAGAAGAATCACAGGACAAAAAGTGGTGGAATCCGCTTGCGGGATCCTTCTGGATTCTTCCGGATTCTTCAGGATCCGCCAATTTTTTGGGGAATCCGGAAGGATCCGGTAAATGGATTCCACCACTTTTCGTCCTGGGAAATAGGTATTAAACGTCTAGATATATTACAGTGACAGCTAATGTGATTAACAATGATTTCCTCTCATATTTAACTTCATCTTTACATTACAGCCAACAAATGATTTACTTGAATTGAAACTAAACAATATTCAATTTATTTGATGAATGTTGTAATAAAAACCATATGACAGGAAGTAAGCGGGGGTATATGGCAGTGATTCCGTCTCTCCGTTACTCCGTCCGGTCAATTTTCTGAAAAACCGTCAAAGGTACATCAACCAAACTTTGTACAGTTGTTAACAATGTTCTTTCCATCCCGCACAGACAAAGTTCAGTTTTCTGAGATTTAATTTGTTTGTCGTTTCCATGGATACGTCACTTTTTGGACTTAGTTTTATTGTGTTCAATCCGGACATATTTTCTCGGAAACTATTAAACCTCAATGAATGAAATTTTGGTTGTGAGTACTCAAGACCATAATCTTTATCAAGTTGGAAAATACAGAGTTATGGCCCTTGAATCCGAAATTGAACTTAGTAGCAAAAGAGCTGTGATGTTCCAATTGGGACATGTTTTCTCGGAAACCATTACATCTGAATTTAACCTGTAGATAGTCCAGGTGATACTCTTCATCGAGTTCAAATTCCAGTTCCGAAATATTATTTTTACGGAGTTATGGCTTTTGAATCCGAAATTGAACTTAGTACCCAAAGAGCTGGATGCTCTAATGGGAACAATTAAGTTACCTGAAAATTATTACATGTTGGTGAAAGAAATTTTTGTAATAACAAAGCCAGTTCCCAAAAATAGTTTGGACTATATAATGATGCTTGAATCTGTTTTTTAAAGATTGTACCCTTGACATCTATTATGCTCAATGGCAGATAGCGGATGAAGGTAATGTGAGCGATGCTCACTTTTTTCTTGTTTTCTTTCATAACATTAAAGGGGCAGTAGCACGTTTTTTGCAAATTTTATTTTTGCAAATTTCCCTTTTATAATGATAGTTGATGTCATTTATATTTACTTTAGAGGGTAAAACAGCTTATTACACAAACTAAATTTCCGTAGTAGGAATAACGGTGTTGCGTATAAAGCAAAAATTGCATGGTGGCCATTTTATTGTGAACACATTTTATTATTTCGAATGACGAAAAGGATTACCATGGCTTTACAGAACCATGTACATTCGTTTTTTACCTTGATTTTCTGAAGAGATAAGGGTGTTTTACTATTGGTGACATTATTTTTCAAATACATTTCAGCGACTTATTTCAGCAAAAAAACGTGCTACTGCCCCTTTGAGACATATATAATATGTGAAGTTGCAGGATAATCTTTTAGTTTTAACATATATGAACATATACATGAACACTTTATTTCGTCTTTGCATCAAGTGATGCTGGTTTCGAATCCCGAATGTCCCCGCAGATTTCAGCGCAGTACATACTCACAAGGACTTTCCAGAAAATGTCTTCTTCAGTACAACAGATACAGTGAGGCTTTTAGATATGTATTGTAAGAAATAGGGGGTTAGGTTACTTAAGGATAGTGTAAGGCAGATGCGCTGATCGAACCTATTAGTGATACTGTAACATGCATATGTGGCGGTTTATAATTTGGAAATTGCAGTGGCTGATTTCGTAAATAATATTCCAAATTCGTAATGTCATCTTTAACTCACCTTTTAGAATTAAAGTCATAACTTGTGTGCTTCGTGTTTTCGTATAAGTACAGCCACTACTTCGTTTTAATAACTGTAATTGTGTAAAGTTAACGTTTTGGTCCATGCGCTCGATCAGCGACCGCCATCTTCTTTTAGCACCAGTAGGGAAGTGACGTCATTTCTCGCGTGGGCGTAACTATGGGTGATAGGGGGCCGGGCCTAAGGGTATATAAAGGGGCAGGGTCAGTCTTGGGGTCGAGTTTCTTTCAGCTTTCTTGCAGCTTTTATTTCAGCAACAAGCAGCTCCCCTTTCACTCGAAAGGTATGCCTCTCTGGTTTTTGTTAAGTTTTATTTAGTAAGAATTACTCTTAAGTTTTCATAAGTTTAATTTGTCCAAGTTTTAAAAGTAATCTGGGAAATCTAATCTAAGTTTTGGCAAGTTTCTGGGTACTTAGTAAAAGTTCTTGGTTTAGCGCGAAAAAAAAGCGTCACGTTGATTCATCACAGTACTAATTGTCAATATCTCTTTATTGCATATATTTTATGTCTTGTAAATCAATTATTATTGAACTTTAATATCCTAGTATGTTTTGTCTTTCAAGTTTGTTTTCTGATCGTTACGAATTAATTTCCTAAAAGTGAACGTTGAATGACTTACAGTGTCGAAGGTACAGTGATAGCGGCCTATATTCTACATTCATGTTTTGAGATGGTCCCTGACCCATAATTCAATTCGGGACTCGCTTATCGGAACGTAATGCTAACTAACTAAGTATAGATAAGCGAGTCTCCTCCTGTGTAAACAAACATGGCTGCGCCCATAGTTTTTATCGCTATCACTTTGCTCTCAAGTCATTATAAGTCACACTCGTTTGGAAGATGGAAATGATGGTTTATTGACTTCAAACAAAGTTGAAGGTTGATCCGCACACATGTTGAGAAAGATTGCACAATTATTCCAGGAGGAACAGGCGAACTTGTAGTACACAGTAACGAAGGTTCGTAATGTAAACATGGTCAATTAGTTCAAAGTTCAAGATTGTCTTAGTGAATCAGGCTACCACATATTCTCACTTAGATAGTCAATTACAACATCACCTTTCATGCACACGTACATATATAGGTAATTGGACGTAAATAAGTCCTGTTTAACATAGTTTACATAAGACCTACCCCCGTTGGTGTTACAGCATGTTTTGTTATATTGTTAAATGACAACTTATTACTTTTATTCTAGACAAGTAAGTTCATTTTGTTCTTTCTATTATTCAACTCTGAGGTAATTATTGACGCAGTTTACCTTAATGGAAAGTCTCAGCATTGGAATTGGCAATTGCAATTATTTGAACAAATGCCATGCATCGATGGGTCAAATGTTTGTCCGGTGATAAAAAGAGTTGTATTTGTAGGTTGCATTATGGAAACAGATGATTATGTCAGAAAGAAATCAAAACTGTCTCGTCACTGCTGTTTGGTACGTCAGCCATTTTCCCCAACATTTTCCGACGCTCCTAAATGTATCTTCACTCAAAAATTTGTTATCCAGAATCCCGTCTTGTTATGTATTCCACTTCTAAATGTCCTTGTCATATATCGAGTACTCTTAGAATGATGATTGTGAGACAGCCACAGTCCTTTGTTACACATTTCTACCATATACGTTACGTGATGTAACACCAGCCATCTGTGTACTTCAACAAGCCTTATCATTATCGGGAAATAAAATGAAATCGGCAGAATATTTATGCTCACAAATTGTTCTCTAAATCAATATTCTGCCGTTGTGATTCATCATTTCCCTACATATAATGACTTTGTTATTGAATTATGCTGCTGAGGCCAGACTAAGAACCTAGTAATTTGTAACATGGAGACTGGTGCACTGGCTTGAATCAATATCAACAAGTAACTTGTGTTTTTAAATGTTTATTTTAATTCGTACTAAGCTGGGGCAAGAGAACGATTTTATAGCAAAATGAAAAATAAAAGAATGATTTATAAAGAAAATTCAGAATCCATCATTTTTTTAAATCGGGGTTCAATTCCCGAGACATATTTTTTGGTGATGGTATCTATGCTGAAAAAAGACTACTTTTACTTCAGTGGTCTGTCAAAGTGATTCATCATTTCCTGAAAAGAGTGACATTGTAATTGAATATTTGATTTTTAATCCTTTGCTCCAGAGGGCATAACAAAAACCAAATGCACTTAAGATATGAAGACTGCAGCAGTGGTTGGAATCAATATCACATTATCGTGTGAAAACATGCCATACACTCTAAGGAAGGAATTATTACTAATGATATATCATTATCATCGATTTTTCAAGTGAAAACATATAACTTAACTTGCTATTTTGCTATTAGGGTATTAGTTAATATAATTTAGTTAATCAAAATGCTATTACAAGTTTACGGAATTATCCCTAAATATGGAAGCAATCATATGCTTCTTCGGATCTAAATTTAATATCCTTATATAAAAATTATTCAATAATGTTAAATACTACTGGTAATAATGAGCTATAAAAGAAAAAGTTTTTGAGATTTTGCCTAAGCATGAAAGAGTGGCAATTTAACAAAAAAAAGTAGTTTAGATGACTTTAATACAAGATTGGTTCTCAAAAGACATAAATTAGTTTTATTAGTTCTTGATAAATGGTTTATCGATTTTCAAATAGCTAAACAAATACATGGCATTAATTACTGTTTAATGCATTCATTAAGAAATAAATTAAGGAAACCGTGATATTGATGTGTCGATATAAGAATAACATTGCAGTATTTTTCAATCAGGGAATATTGATTAGTGTTAGGTGCCACACTTTTAATGACAATAAGCCAATATTATAACACTTATAATGTAATGTACATGTTTGGGTTTTATATTTTCAAAAACGTTTAAACATTTTTTTAAAGATAAATGCACCCTCATAAGGTGTGATGCGGTTCACTCTACTGTAGCAAGTGTAACCATAATCTAAATCAACAATAGACACGTATGTGAAACTAACAATAACAAAACCCGAAGAAAGAACAATTTCTCGTCAGTTATCAGTATTATTCCTGTGGTGATGGATAATCAATTATTATTTTTGGTGAAAGTATTTTTTTATCACACCTGGAAACTCCAAAAGCTCATTATTTCTAATGAAAGCTAAAAAAAAAACCATGTAGATTTTGTGAGAGTTAACTCTCTGCAACAGGGACAATTACATTCACTCAACAGTTCACGTACGAAAACAAGAAAAGGCCATCAACTGTGATAATTAGATTGAAACAAGTATAAACATATTTTTCAGTAAGTCCCAAAGGGCCCAAACACATAGATGTTAAAAATGAATGGCTTAAATATATGATTACAAAAGGAATGAGCTCTGCATTTGTAGTGAAATTGGATTCTCACAGCAGTATACGACAATATAATGTTTGAAAGAAGTTTATGGAAGACACGCAAAGTTTCAAGTGGAAGTTTACACTGCTATAGAAGGTGAAAGGTGAAAAGTACATTGTATTGAAGACAGAAACATTATGTAAAATACAATTTGAGGAGAGATAGGACCCAGAAATCGATCCCACTTACGGTAACATTTTGCGACAACAATGTATGGTTGTAAATAAGTGTCAAAATATGTGCATTACGTTTTTAAGAGTGGAGGCATATCCGTACACTAACGAAAATCGCTTAGATTTACCGTAATGCCTTTTTACCGGTCCTTTTACGACATGCCGCATGACGTTACCGTCACCTATATTCGCGGTAAATTTGTTACTCCGCGTGTTATTCCAATTACATACCTATCTCAAGCAAGTGATGAATTTAAAATGTAAAAGACAATTTAATTCAAATCATTTAAATCGAGCAAATGATCTCTTTGTGAAGTGAAATCACAAATCGAAAGCTGCGTAATCGCATTGTGCTGTTCCCCAAGTGAAAACACTACAACCTTTTTCAAGAAGGGAATATTGAATGTTATTGTTATTGTCTATCATTTTAGACAATCTTAACGATCATACTCTTTTGTAATAGTTTGAAATACATTTGAACATTAATAATAGATATCTGGATATCATATAATGATACACACACACCATTACCAGAAGCTATTGAGCAATTGTAATGTCAAAAAAGATTGTTAATTAAGAATTCAACCAGCTTTCAGATTGAGAAGGTTTTTTTTTAAATAACCATTATTAAAGTTGAAAATTGTTATATAATGTTAACTACTTTAATGAACTGATATTATGCTCGTATTTGTACAAAAACATTCATTCATTGAAGATGTAGGTACTGTTATTAGATTCGAAGGTAAAATGCGATGCACATTTCAGAACATGTAACAAACAATGAAAAGCGATGAGAGATGCGTATCTTATAAAATTAATGATGCCCAGAGCTCCAAACAGCATATTGAGACAGTTGTAAATATTAGCTATACAAACATTGTATTACATCACCGCCTGTATCACAATATACTACACATGACTCTCCTGAACGTTTGACCTTTTCAGTTTCCTCTGGAGAAGTTTACCAGAAATAAAGGTGGCTTTCTGTACTTAGAAAATGAATTAACAAGACAACATTTTGAAAAAGGACGTGTATCTTTTTCTGTGGTCTGAAAATAACACACGCCAAAGGAATGTCATCACAAACAGACAGCACAATCTATTTTCCATTCATGTCGGAGGTAATCATACATAACAATGTAGATTGTGTCAGCTATGACTCTCAAATGCATTTCAAGGGATGTGCAGTAGACAGAAGAGAGCAATAGACTATTTGAATTAGATGGGAGAAAGGATGTTGTGCTGAGCAAACAGGAAACTGACACTCCAATATGATAACAAAATTAATGAAATCTTAAGAGGAATGTTGATTCACCAAGGCATCCATTGCTCACTTCGTTCGCGCATAGGGAAAACTGGTCGTTCATCTCTGTTGCACAACATATTTGCTTCACCTGTGCATATACGCTCCACATGTCAAGAGTTTATTCATCTCCGTCTCACTATTAACATATTTTATTATAAATGGTGATCATGGAGAAATATTACCTTCATTAGTATATTGAACGCTTATATTACTTTTTTTTATATTTGATCTGGTATTAATACCATTAACAGGAACATCCTCTCGAATTTCGTTTCCACAAAAATACCCCAATAGAACCCGCCTTTTGAAAGGACAGTTGGATTAATACTGAACTGGAATATACCACAAAAGAATGCTTCTGGTGAACACGTTTCACCTGTCTCGAACTGAACAATATGCTTGACTCCAATCCCAGGTGTTAGGTGTTATATTTCCCAACTGGCCAACTTACTGGTTCGAGGTCCGTTATAATGACATACTATGGCTACATACAATGGTCCTGTGATCTTGAGAGTATATCAAGTGAAAACCATTACATTAAAGGAGCAGTAGCACGTTTTTTCGCGGAAATAAGTCGATGAATTGTATTTGAAAAATAATGTCACCAATAGGAAAACACCCTTCTCTCTACGGGAAATCAAGTTTAAAAATGAGCGTACATGGTTCTGTAAAGCCATGGGAATCGTTTTTGTCATTCGAAATAATAAATTGTGTTCACAATAAAATGGACGCCATGCAATTTTTGCTTTATACGCGACACCGTTATTATCACTACGGAACATTGGTTTGTGTAATAAGATGTTTTACCCTCTAAAGTAAATATAAATGACATAAACAATCATTATAAATGGGAGATTTGAAAAAATTAATTTTTCAAAAAACGTGCTACTGCCCCTTTAAGAACTTACATTCCGGTGTATGTAGAGACAGTTAGACACAAAGGTAAATCTTATTGTTGATGAAGACGATTATTTTAGAATTAAAGTACATTTACGAAAGTCAAGCTCAATAAGTATTGATAGGAAAACTGATTTAGTTGAAATACAATCAGGAAAAGACTGGAATTTTAGATACGGACCAATGCAGTGCTAATTAGGACAAGCCGAGTTCAATTTTATCAAACGAGAATAAAATTATTTTTCTTGGCTAGATTTACATGTCATTGTCTTTGATAGATTCAACTTCAAGATTGAGAATGGTTTTTGGTCCTTTTCTAGTGAATATGATCACTGTTTAAGTCACTATTGGACATACCTTCAATTTCATTATGGACAGTCTTTGATAATTGATCTAATACGGGGTTAATGTTGATGTACTGAGGTGAGTAGGTCTTAATGATCACATGCTTGAGAACGACATTAGGACCTATCGCCTCTACAGAATGGAGATTTTGTACATTCATAAATATTGCATTTATACTTTGAGGTGAGTTTACTCGAACTTACTTATAAATATAATACAGATAAAGGGAACTCTGTCGACGCAAACCCAGAGGGCCCCAAATTTATTATTATTTTTTATTTATCTTTTTAAACACTGGTAAAGACCACATTTTGCTGGTAATTACCACTTCTTTCTGGTAATTACCATCTTTGAAAGCCGAGAGGGTTCACAATTACGAAAGCCTACAACCGCCAAATTCAATGACAACATTTTTTTTAAAAGTTGAAATTACAACTTTTAAAAGTTATAAATGCATCTTTTGATTGTTTATATTCACGTTTCAAAAGTTGTATTTACAACTGTCAAAGGTGTAATTACAACTTTTAAAGGTGTAATTACAACTTTCAAAGGCGTCATTACAAGTTTAAAAAGTTGTATATTCAAGATTTAAAGTTGTAATTGCAACTTTTAAGTTATAATGATAACACGGTTAACGTTGTATCTTGACAAGTTGTAAACATACCTTTGCAAATTGTAAACGAAAATACAAACTTGAATATACAACATTCTAAACTTGTAATTACACCGTTAAAATTTTTATTTACAACTTTTGAATCGTGAAAATACAACATTCACAAGTTGTTTTTACAACTTTAAAAGTTGAATCTTCAACTTTCTAAAGTTGTAATAAAACCTTTAAAAAATATGTCATTAAATGTGACGTTTATAGGCTTTTCGTATTACGAAAGCCTACAAGGGCCAAACTCAGTGACAACATTTTTTTTCAAAAGTTGTAATTACAACTTTAAAAAGTTGTATATTCAAGTTTTAAAGTTGTAATTACAACTTGTAAAGGTGAAATAACAAGTTTAAAAGTTGTATATTCAACTTTTAAAAGTTATATATTCAAGTTTTAAAAGTTATATATTCAAGTTTTAAAAGTTGTATATTCAAGTTTGAAAGTTGTAATTATCATATATCAGATCAACTAAGTCATATACCAGATCGACTTAGTCATATATCAGATCTACTTAGTCATATATCATATCTACTTAGCCACATATCAGATCTACTTAGTCATATATCAGATCGACTTAGTCATATATCAGATCGACTTAGTCATATATCAGATCTACTTAGTCGTATATAAGATCGACTTAGTCATACATCATATCTACTTAGTCATATATCAGATCTACTTAGTCATATACCAGATCTACTTAGTCCTATATCAGATGGACTTAGTCGTATATCAGACCTACTTAGTCATATATCACATCTACTTTATCATATCTTTGATCTACTTTTTCATATACCAGATCTACTTTATCATATATCAGATCTACTTAGTCATATACCAGATCGACTTAGTCATATATCAGATCGACTTAGTCATATTACAACTTTAAAACTTGAATATACAACTTTCTAAACTTGTAATTACACCTTTGAAACTTGAATATACAACTTTCTGAACTTGTAATTACACCTTTTAAAGTTGTAATTACAACATTAAACTTGAATAAACAACTTTTTAAAGTTGTAATTACACCTTTAAATATGGCCCTTGTAGGCTTTCGTAGGCTTTCGTAGAAAATGGTACTTTGAATGTTCTCTTTATAACTTGTAATTACCACTTCTTTTTGGAAGGAAAGGGAAGTGGAAGAGAGGGTATGTAGTGAAGAGGGAAGTGGCAGAGAGGGTATGGAGAGAAGAAGGAAGTGGAAGATAGGGTGTGGAGGGAAGAGGGTAGTGGCAGAGAGGGTATGTAGTGAAGAGGGAAGTGGCAGAGAGGGTATGTAGTGAAGAGGGAAGTGGCAGAGAGGGCATCGAGAGAAGAGGGAAGTGGCAGAGAGGGTATCGAGAGAAGAGGGAAGTGGAAGAGAGGGTATGTAGTGAAGAGGGAAGTGGCAGAGAGGGTATGGAGAGAAGAGGCAAGTTGCAGATAGGGTGTGGAGGGAAGAGGGTAGTGGCAGAGAGGGTATGTAGTGAAGAGGGAAGTGGCAGAGAGGGTATGTAGTGAAGAGGGAAGTGGCAGAGAGGGTATCGAGAGAAGAGGGAAGTGGCAGAGAGGGTATCGAGAGAAGAGGGAAGTGGAAGAGAGGGTATGTAGTGAAGAGGGAAGTGGCAGAGAGGGTCTGGAGAGAAGAGGCAAGTTGCAGATAGGGTATGGAGAGTAGAGGGAAGTGGCAGAGAGGGTATGTAGTGAAGAGGGAAGTGGCAGAGAGGGTATGTATTGAAGAGGTAAGTGGCAGAGAGGGTATCGAGAGAAGAGGGAAGTGGCATAGAGGGTATCGAGAGTAGAGGGAAGTGGCAGAGAGGGTATGTAGAGAAGAGGGAAGTGGCATAGTGGGTATGTAGTGAAGAGGGAAGTGGCAGAGAGGGTATCGAGAGAAGAGGGAAGTGGAAGAGAGGGTATGTAGTGAAGAGGGAAGTGGCAGAGAGGGTATCGAGAGAAGAGGCAAGTTGCAGATAGGGTATGGAGAGAAGAGGGAAGTGGCAGAGAGGGTATCGAGAGAAGAGGGAAGTGGAAGAGAGGGTATGTAGTGAAGAGGGAAGTGGCAGAGAGGGTATGGAGAGAAGAGGCAAGTTGCAGATAGGGTGTGGAGGGAAGAGGGTAGTGGCAGAGAGGGTATGTAGTGAAGAGGGAAGTGGCAGAGAGGGTATGTAGTGAAGAGGGAAGTGGCAGAGAGGGCATCGAGAGAAGAGGGAAGTGGCAGAGAGGGTATCGAGAGAAGAGGGAAGTGGAAGAGAGGGTATAAGGCGACCCGATTTTATTATGGAAACCCGAGATTCCATAATTGACCAACGTAAATAACATAAGTGAGAGGTTCAAATTCTATCAAAAACCTATTTTTATACTTTAACTAAGATATTGACGAAAATTCCAACTTTCTACCCCGCACCGTACGTGAGATACAGACCCCCTTGCCCATGGGTATGCCCATGGGAAAGTTCGCCCATGGGCCTGCCCATGGGCCGGCCCATGGGCGAGAGGTTGATAAAATTTGAGTTATACAAAAATTATTTTCTAATTTTTAATAATGGGTCTAGCAGTAACATATTTTAGGTATCTGTGAACTCCCCCAATGCAAAGGACATTTTTTTTCCCATGGGCGAGATTTCGCCAATTGGCGAGACTTCGCCCATGGGCCAGGTTGCCCATGGGCGGATTTCCCATGGGCCAATGTTGACTTTGGCAAACATATAATGTTTGTGAAATTTTGACTTTGAAAAAAAAATGTTTGTGAAATGTTGACTTTGAAAAAAAAATGTTTGTGAAATGTTGACTTTGGAAAAAATAGAATGTTTGTGAAATGTTGACTTTGGAAATATTGACTTTTAAAATATTTATTGATTTTGGTGGAAGTGTTACTTTGATAAAATATGGACTTGTTGATTTTAATACATATTTTGAGTTATATGAATGGTTGACTTATGAAATATTCATTTTAGTGAAATGTTGTGTAGTTTAAGTTTAATTTATATATATCAAATGTTAACTTTGGTGACATGTTGACTTTGAAAAAGATATTTTGAATTTAGGGAAATGTTGACTTTAATCACATATTTACATCTTGACTTTAATCACATATGTTGACCTCGACCATGGGCCGGATTTCCCATTGGCTTTATTTCCCATGGGCGAAACCTCGCCCATGGGCCAATGTTGACTATGCAAACATATAATGTTTGTGAATGTTGACTTTGGGGGGAAAATAATGTTTTTTGAAATGTTTACTTTGGAAATATTTATTGACATTGGTGAAAGTGTTACTTTGATAAAATGTTAACTTGGGTGACATGTTGACTTTGAAAAAGATATTTTGAATTTTATGAAATATTGACTTTGATCACACATTGATTTTGATGAAATGTTGAAGATAGTTTGAGTTAAGCGAATTGTTGACTTACATTAATTATGTTATGTTAAGTTATTGACTTTGGTGAAGTATGCTTATATCATGAAATATTAATTCCATATTTATTCCATTTTATTCACTTTGGTGAAGTTTGATATGTTGACTCTGATTATATATATTGAGCTTGGTGAAATGGTGATTTTGGAATTGATGCCACTTTTGGTGAAATGTTGACTTTGAAAATATTATAATGATGGTGAAATATTGACTACGGAAATATTGGTTGACTTTTGTGGAAGTTTTACTTTAATAAAATATTGTCTTTGGTGAAATGTTGACTTTGAAAAGATATATCGAGTTTGATGACATGTTGACTTTGGAACTATTGGTTGACTTAAAGTTTATCTTTAATTATATGTTAACGTGGTGACTTATTGACTTTGAGAAGATATTTTGAGTTTAGTGAATTGTTGACTTCTAAACGATTGACTTTAGTGACACAGTTTTACTTTGAAATATTTATTGGCGATGTTGAAGTTTGAGTTTTATAAGATTTTGAAAACACTATGGTCTGGCTTAAGGAGCGCGTTTCAAACAGTAAGTATTAGATTTTTTGACTACGCTGTTGCCCACAATACAGACATACAGATAGTTTATTCGGTCTCACCCCATATATACACATACATAAAATAATATCAATAAAATATAAATACATCTGGGCCACCCTAAAACTAGGGTTATGAGAGACTATCTATACATATAAAAAATGCAATGACTACAAATAAATGGTATGAATGTAAGAGTAAACGTGGTTATAAATCAGATACTAAAACTTTGGTTAAATATAGAATAATACATATATTTGTATCAATATAGGAATACATATAAACTGTGCATAAAAGGACATAAAATAATATATTATAAAAAAGTCAATTTTTTAACAATACATTTCGACGTTTTTCCAGCAGTAGTTTGCAGCTTCTGGCACTTTCTTTTAAAATAGTTTGGCTTGCTAGGATAAATGATAGACGTTCCGGGTCGGTGGCAGTATTAAAATTGTTCCATTTGGCTTGACAGGTTCTAAGCAGTGGTTCTCTGATTGTTTTGTAGAGTGGGCAGTGTCATTGAGACTGATGATTTATACACAACCAAGTGCAGGTTACAGATATATGATATATTAGACCTGTGCATTTGTGTGTATCAGAACACCATGTCTATGTAACGAGCGTGCCGTGGTATTGCGTAACATGTCTATTCGATCAACTAACCCATTGTTGTAAATTACGAAAATAAAAAGTCCATTACTTACCTCACTTGTTTGATTCTATTTCGAGCGGTTTTAATCATTGAATAGCACAGAACATACATACGTATATACATTCTTGCATGTATGGTAGTGCTCAGTTGTTCCTAGCGTCAAAATACTTCATTGCCTCTTTTGAACAAGGGATTACTTCGCAAATATTATGAACACTGATCTAATATATTCATTATTCGTTTGTATCAATAATCAGCGAAACGTTTTACTTTTAGAAATGTAATGATGTAATGAATTCAGAATGTTCTCATTTTTGGCGTTTTCAAATTCGCCAGTACCCTACAAATTTTAATTAATTCGAACTCTTGCAATTAGTCTCCAATTTAGATATTGAGATGACCCACTCACTGTTAGTCTGTTGACAGCAGTGAAGGGGGTACATGAAAAGTCTATATTAAGTTCTTAATAATTTCATTTGTTTACAATTTCGGCCGCTTTCTCAATACGATACAGGGATTATCGAAGACATCTTACGATTTTGACGGGTATTATGTATGAAAAGCCTTTTCACACAAGTGTCCTTCCCCTAAAAAAATATATATTAAGTTTATATATATGTAGTCAGTTTATAACCAGACGTTTCCACAATATACTCTCCGGTTTGCATTTAAATGAAAATAATCCAAAATGAATATACCACTCTTTTCTAAAATCTCAGACAATTCCTGAGTGTTTAACCATCAAGTCAGTGAACCGTATCTCCTGAACATCCCAGTGACCACGTTTGTGTATCTCTGAGTCAACTACACACGTGTCAAAACACTCCGATTGAAATAACAGTATTGGCGACAATACGAATATATACGTATTTTTTAATTGGTTTATGGTAATACCCAAACAAACTGCCCCTTTGCAATACACACTTATCCCAGTATACCCAGTATATCATATTCCATTTAGCTTGTTAAGAGCGCGACTTGGCTCCTCATAGGATGACTAGTGATGGTAATTAGATACTCCAGTACTGTACAGCATACATACTGGTTCATTTCAAATTTTATTTGAGAGCTTAATGAACAATTTACCTGTGTTTTGTTTTTAATTTTAAGTTGACAATGTTGCATAATGTAAGCGTTAATACAGCGTGGTAATAGTTTAATAGGTCTGCTACAAGTTTGAGATTCAAGTAAAATAGACAGGCAGATGTCATGACTTTGTTTATGATATTTAACGGTTAACAACATTTATTATGTTTCAAATATTTTGGTACGGTTGTTGGAAGTGTGATCATATCTAAATGTCCATGTAGTTACATAAACATTGCTTGCTACACGTTTGTATTTCGTATTCATATTGCAATAAATGATTTGAAAGCATTATCTTTTCAAGTTATCATACAATACCGAGATGAAGTGAACATGGTATTTGTCAAGAATTGACAGATATTTTATTTACTATGTCAATATATTTCTGTGAAAATTTCACTGTTGGAGTTGACAGATTTCAAAAGCAGCGGTTTAAAAGTACATCCATTGTGTTGTTGGGGGGTCAACTATGACAAACATTATAAATTATCTTATTTTATCGAGAAGTACCAACTGTTACTGAAAACTACCATTTTGATGATACTCGACTTAGTATATTGACAATATGAAGGTAAAAGTATCGATTTCTGATCGAAAACCGGACAATGCACCTCGTCTGGCTCGCGCTAATGAGTCAAACGTAGTTTTGGAATCTTATTTAAACCAGACAAAATAACAAACTTGGGTTGATAAAAAATGTTCGACAAGTCATATAACTACTGCATGTGCATGTAAATAGGACGTGTAGTTTCTGCACATGCATAATGATGTTACTTTTAATTATTGGAAACTAGTAATTATGACATGTTTGGCGACTGGGGATGAATATGCAAGCTGAGTGAATTTGTATTAAAGCCAAATAAAAATTTATGAAACACAATTGATGCACCTTTAAATGACATCATACATAACAACCTTACATTTGGAGTTTCTAAATAACTTTTTCCAACAGCCTATGCATGTGTTTTCTGTGTTGATTTATACAGAAGAAGAAGAAGAAGAAAAATTAGTTTATTAAAGAACACAATACGATAATCATATATGATTGTTATTATTATTATTACTGCCTTTCTAATATCGCATGTTATATAATACTGTGCGTTAGATCTATAAGAACATTTGAACGAATGTTGGCCACCCCTAATAGTCTGGTGGGAGATACACAAATAATTAAGTGAGGGTGGGTACATGATTATTAGTTAATGTTCATTCCCGCCACCTGTAATTACATCAACTAGCGAATTCCCATGGCCAGTGAAGGGTGACGTCCTCTCATGCACATTATGTAAGACCAGGGACTTTCTAATACACAGCACACTTAAAGACCGTTAAAATCATTAGATTATCGCATTAAATTACTTCCTTTGTCAAAATCACTCCATGTCTTTTGCTTGGAATATGTATAATGATATGTGATGTTTATTTAATATTTCAGTATGCATCTGATACACATGAGAGGTCTATAACTAGTTCATAACTGTCAAAGCTGTGACGATTTTTTGGGTATCACATATATATGCACCACCATCAGCCTAGTTGTGATATCCATGGGTTTGCACATAATTGATACAATCAGCCTTTGATGTCCAGTTGAAAGTGTTAAACCTATGAGAAAGGCAAAGACGTCACACATTAAGATGGATTTAGAAACATGTTTCCTTCATTATATAAGTACATAAGCCAATAAATAGTTTCCAGTCACCAAAGTCAATCTCTTAAAAGTCAGCTATTCCTACATGATAATCTTAGGCATATTATAACTGTTGTAACAAAATAAATTCATTATCTCAAAGTTACATAATTTACATTTGTTACATTTACATTCTCAATAACTAGCGCTATTAGTTCCTGGTCGAGAATGTCAACTGATCGGAGATGAATTTGCAGTGTAATGCACACAGATCGGAAACATATAAGTGCTAATGTGGTCACTCTATCGAAATCTTACTACATTTGTATATATATTGGCGTTCTCGTCACACAGGGGTCAGAGGCATTGTACCGCATAATTACCTGTCGGCCTTAATGAGTTGACCGAATACTCATGTTACGTAATACCGAGTGGACGCTTGTTCAACAGTGGGGTATTCTGAGAGTCAAAACAAAAGTCTGATATATCACTTAAACCGCATTTGCATGGCTATATTGCAATTGTTCTATATCTTTATATAGCTGTAACCTGCACTCAGTTGTGTATAAATAATCAGTCATGGTGACCGATGTATTGTGGGCAATAGCACTTACACTTACCGGAACTATTTGAAACACTCGCCTTTAGCCAGACATTAGTGTTCAACTTAAAAAAGTCATAATATTTCAAGAGTCAACGTTTCATTAAAGTGAATATTTTATAGAAGAGAATACTGTTGAAACGTCTATTCAAAACGATACTTCATATATATATAAACTCAATATATGTTGTAAACATTTTACTAATAGTAGCGACTTAAGATTTACTGAGCTTATCATTTTGCATTATGTAAATTACTTTATCAGTTGGGCTAAGTAAAGGAAGCAGAGAGTGCCTGCAATAATAATAGTTGATGATGATGAGTACGGAGATTTAACGAGCGATTTCAGCGGAGCTGTTCTCTCACTCGGGTCGCAAGGACCATTAATAAAGTTTCGAATGATTCCAAAGGAGGATAATTTTGATGCCACGGTCGAAAAGGGTGGAGACAAATTTTGAAATTTTGAATAGTACCTAGGCAAGATTAAATAATAAAAGTCTCTCATAACTCTTTATATAGAGTGGCTCGTTGCATTTTAAAACATATTTTATGTGTGTGTACATTGTCTGTAATTTTGTGAGACTTAAATAAACTATATGTCTGTCTGTCTGCAATTATATTAGTAGCCGTACCGCCTCATTCTTTTAATTAACAAACCGTGTCATTCCAACAGCATTTATAATGATAAATGCAACGTTGACACCAGAACAGAACACATATCATCTCTGCCACTCTCTGATTCAACCAGGACCACAAAATCACTCAAGCGTGAGTCTACTGGTCAGCACAGTCAAGTTTTGAACATTTGACGGATTCCGGCCAAATTCAACTTCACAAATCAGAAGCCGCTGTGTGTATTGCATTTGCAGTAGTAATTTCCACTTCAACTCCCCAACCCCGACCTCTTTCAATGGGTGATTATAAAAATGCAAACATTATCATTGGTGTAATTTTAACTACTGACCATTGCTCAAAGTACCATCGGTACGTAAACAGTTCCCATTACTATCACTACACAACACGGACATATTTGATATATGATACTGATTTAACTGCATAGATTTAGGTTTTTGAAGGACATTTAGAAGTGGTATACATAAGAACAGGAAGATTTGCTGGATAACAACTTCTTTAATGTGAAAATGCACGAAGTTTCGGACTACATACTCATTCCTTCATCAGGTACATTCCACCTGAACATTGGAATATTGGAACAATAAACAGGAAATGGATTCTCAAGGCACTAGACCATATGACTACGTGTTGACGACATCTGTGGTAGACATACTGGGTGTGTATTCATTCGGATCAACGCTAATTAACGGATGGGCGAGCTATTACAAAACTAACCGGTCACTGCGTTTACGCGAGCGAGAGCGAGAGAGAGAGAGAGAGAGAGAGAGAGAGAGAGAGAGAGAGAGAGAGAGAGAGAGAGAGAGAGAGAGAGAGAGAGAGAGAGAGAGAGAGAGAGAGAGAGAGAGAGAGAGAGAGAGAGAGAGAGAGAGAGAGAGAGAGAGAGAAATATTGTTAAAGTGTTTTGTGCTTCAAGTTACAATAACATACAATATATACATACTTTAAAGTATAAAAAAGCACCCGGCCATTTAATATCACAATAATACAATATGAATAAATGATATATTATAAACAGATAAACACTTTCTAAAGTAAACAGACGCGCAACCACATCACACGGCACACTTCTTCACATACTGTCGTTCACTCACAATAATGGCTCGCTCATCCGATCATACTCAATCATGTCATCTCTTACACACTCACATAAATAGATACACAAATATCAGATACATACAGACATACATACATACACACATACACACACACAAACACATACACACACACACTCACACACACACACACACACACACACATACATACATACATACATACATACATACATACATACACCCATATCACCTCTAGTGGCGATATTTGAAGATGTACTGTTAGCTCCAAGAAAAAACCGATAGGTTCGATTTTGAACAGTATTAATTTCTTTATGTACATAAAGCCCCCATATTGCCGCTCCGTAGCTGAGAATAGGTTGTACTAATGAGTTGTACAAAACTTAGTACAGAGAGCACCCAGAGCTCTACCGGCCGATTTTGCCTGTTGATGTATGGCTAATTTAAAATCAAGGCGTTCATCAAACCAAAAGCCGAGGTACTTATAGGAGTCTCAGTAATGCAAATAAATATCCCCACATGCAAACTTGAATTGAGAACAGCATCGCGATCTGGGCCTAATGTGTAGGATTTGACTAATAGATCGACCAATTGTAGTTTTATGAGTCATTGAAATTATCATAGTTTCAACAGAAAGCTATGCAGAAAAATACAGAAGGTTCATATCTCCCATTCTCCAGACAGCCATTTGTCAGCCAGTTCTTAGAAATAGATTAACGTAACACCCATGACTGAAATGGAACAGTGAAATAGGACATCCTACTAAATAGTAGCCTTTATTGGTATAGTCTGTCCTCGTATCGCCTACACCTATCGCCTACGCCACAATCAAAACAAATTCTACTTTCTACATTCTACTTCTAGAATGCCCATCAAAGATGTCTACATTCTACGCACAGTTTATGGCCCGGGAACAATGAAGGTGCTCGATACAAGTCAAGATACGGCGATTACATAATATTGTTTTAACGGTACATATACATTGCTTTAATATATATATATATATATATGCATGTACACATTGTATGAAATATATGTTACCTTTTATCACATCCTTGTTTCACAATAAATATGACATCAATAACCAGAAAGTATAATAACATAAGCATAAGATTGTAATGTCATATTTACACTCTATTTCGAGGTAAGAAAGTGCCAAAGCATAATTAACTCTGAGTATTTAGGTGAGAACGTTAAAGAGACGCAGGAAAACACCAAAAGACATACCCCTAAAAGTTTCTATTTATATAATTACTCCAAGTGTACGGCTAGCAGATTTTGCTAATTCCTCAGAAATGAAAGTGAATTACAATTACAAATAATTTTTTTTATTCTTTATTGCGTAAGTACTTTACACGACGCTGAATTACACTTAACACAATGTGTAAGTACTTGATATAAACGTTTATACATATATTTACTATACTAGCGTATCATTATTCATTAGCGTGTCATTGACACTCATGTATATTCAATTATGTTAATTGATGCACATACCGTTGACTAACAACCCGTTGTAGGTATTTCTTGTGTGAAGGGTCAGTCAAACCATAAATTAATAAACTAATATAACAGTCAACATTTCAAACTAAACCAAAGTCAATAGAATAGAAATATTAATATTTCATGATATATGCAAACTTCGTCAAAGTCAATACATATTTCCAAAGTCAACATAAGTCAACAATTCGCTTAACTCAAAATATATTTTAACATTTCATAGTAAATATGTGATTAAAGTCAACATTTCACTAAATTCAAAATATCCTTTTCAAAGTCACCAAAGTTAACATTTTATATAAGTTAAACTTAAACTACACAACATTTCACTAAAATGAATATTTCATAAGTCAACCATTCATATAACTCAAAATATGTATTAAAATCAACAAGTCCATATTTTATCAAAGTAACACTTCCACCAAAATCAATAAATATTTTAAAAGTCAATATTTCCAAAGTCAACATTTCACAAACATTCTATTTTTTCCAAAGTCAACATTTCACAAACATTTTTTTTTCAAAGTCAACTTTTCACAACCATTATATGTTTGCCAAAGTCAACATTGGCCCATGGGAAATCCGCCCATGGGAAACCTGGCCCATGGGCGAAGTCTCGCCCATGGGAAATCACGCCCATGGGAAAAATAATTTCCTTTGCATGGGGGGAGTTCACAAATACCTAAAATATGTTACTGCTAGACCCATTATTAAAAATTATAAAATAATTTGTGTGTAACTCAAATTTTAACAACCTCTCGCCCATGGGACGGCCCATGGGCAGGCCCATGGGTGAACTTTCCCATGGGCATACCCATGGGCAAGGGGGTCTGTATCTCATGTACGGTGCGGGGTAGAAAGTTGGAATTTTCGTCAATATCTTAGTTAAAGTATAAAAATAGGTTTTTGATAGAATTTGAACTTCTCACTTATGTTATTTACGTTGGTCAATTATAGAATCTCGGGTTTCCATAATAAAATCGGGTCGCCTTGTATGTAGTGAAGAGGGAAGTGGCAGAGAGGGTATGGAGAGAAGAGGCAAGTTGCAGATAGGGTATGGAGAGTAGAGGGAAGTGGCAGAGAGGGTATCGAGAGAAGAGGGAAGTGGAAGAGAGGGTATGTAGTGAAGAGGGAAGTGACAGAGAGGGTATCGAGAGAAGAGGGAAGTGGCAGAGAGGGTATCGAGAGTAGAGGGAAGTGGCAGAGAGGGTATGTAGTAAAGAGGGAAGTGGCATAGAGGGTATGTAGTGAAAAGGGAAGTGGCAGAGAGGGTATCGAGAGAAAAGGGAAGTGGCATAGAGGGTATGGAGAGTAGAGGGAAGTGGCAGAGAGGGTATCGAGAGAAGAGGGAAGTGGCAGAGAGGGTATCGAGAGAAGAGGGAAGTGGAAGAGAGGATATGTAGTGAAGAGGTAAGTGGCAGAGAGGGTATCGAGAGAAAAGGGAAGTGGCATAGAGGGTATGGAGAGTAGAGGGAAGTGGCAGAGAGGGTATCGAGAGAAGAGGGAAGTGGAAGAGAGGGTATGTAGTGAAGAGGGAAGTGGCAGAGAGGGTATCGAGAGAAGAGGCAAGTTGCAGAGAGGGTATGGAGAGTAGAGGGAAGTGGCAGAGAGGGTATGTAGTGAAGAGGGAAGTGGCAAGAGAGAGTATCGAGAGAAGAGGCAAGTTGCAGAAAGGGTATGGAGAGTAGAGGGAAGTGGCAGAGAGCGTATGTAGTGAAGAGGGAAGTGGCATAGAGGGTATGTAGTGAAGAAGTCAGTGGCAGAGAGGGTATCGAGAGAAGAGGGAAGTGGCAGAGAGGGTATCGAGAGAAGAGGCAAGTTGCAGAAAGGGTATGGAGAGTAGAGGGAAGTGGCAGAGAGGGTATGTAGTGAAGAGGGAAGTGGCATAGAGGGTATGTAGTGAAGAAGTCAGTGGCAGAGAGGGTATCGAGAGAAGAGGGAAGTGGCAGAGAGGGTATCGAGAGTAGAGGGAAGTGGAAGAGAGGGTATGTAGTGAAGAGGGAAGTGGCAGAAAGGGTATCGAGAGAAGAGGGAAGTGGCAGAGAGGGTATGTAGTGAAGAGGGAAGTGGCAGAAAGGGTATGTAGTGAAGAGGGAAGTGGCAGAGAGGGTATCGAGAGAAGAGGGAAGTGGCATAGAGGGTATGTAGTGAAGAGGGAAGTGGCAGAGAGGGTGTGTAGTGAAGAGGGAAGTGGCAGAGAGGGTATGTAGTGAAGAGGGAAGTGGCAGAGAGGGTATGTAGTGAAGAGGGAAGTGGCAGAGAGAGTATCGAGAGATGAGGGAAGTGGCAGAGAGGGTATGTAGTGAAGAGGGAAGTGGCAGAGAGGGTGTGTAGTGAAGAGGGAAGTGGCAGAGAGGGTATGTAGTGTAGAGGGAAGTGGCAGAGAGGGTATCGAGAGTAGAGGGAAGTGGCATACAGGGTATCGAGAGTAGAGGGAAGTGGCATACAGGGTATCGAGAGTAGAGGGAAGTGGCATAGAGGGTATGCAGTGAAGAGGGAAGTGGCAGATAGGGTATCGAGAGAAGAGGGAAGTGGCAGAGAGGGTATGTATTGAAGAGGTAAGTGGCAGAGAGGGTATCGAGAGAAGAGGGAAGTGGCATAGAGGGTATCGAGAGTAGAGGGAAGTGGCAGAGAGGGTATGTAGAGTAGAGGGAAGTGGCATAGAGGGTATGGAGAGTAGAGGGAAGTGGCAGAGAGGGTATCGAGAGAAGAGGGAAGTGGAAGAGAGGGTATGTAGTGAAGAGGGAAGTGGCAGAGAGGGTATCGAGAGAAGAGGCAAGTTGCAGAGAGGGTATGGAGAGTAGAGGGAAGTGGCAGAGAGGGTATGTAGTGAAGAGGGAAGTGGCAAGAGAGAGTATCGAGAGAAGAGGCAAGTTGCAGAAAGGGTATGGAGAGTAGAGGGAAGTGGCAGAGAGCGTATGTAGTGAAGAGGGAAGTGGCATAGAGGGTATGTAGTGAAGAAGTCAGTGGCAGAGAGGGTATCGAGAGAAAAGGGAAGTGGCATAGAGGGTATCGAGAGAAGAGGGAAGTGGCAGAGAGGGTATCGAGAGAAGAGGGAAGTGGCAGAGAGGGTATGTAGTGAAGAGGGAAGTGGCAGAAAGGGTATGTAGTGAAGAGGGAAGTGGCAGAGAGGGTATCGAGAGAAGAGGGAAGTGGCATAGAGGGTATGTAGTGAAGAGGGAAGTGGCAGAGAGGGTGTGTAGTGAAGAGGGAAGTGGCAGAGAGGGTATGTAGTGAAGAGGGAAGTGGCAGAGAGGGTATGTAGTGAAGAGGGAAGTGGCAGAGAGAGTATCGAGAGATGAGGGAAGTGGCAGAGAGGGTATGTAGTGAAGAGGGAAGTGGCAGAGAGGGTGTGTAGTGAAGAGGGAAGTGGCAGAGAGGGTATGTAGTGAAGAGGGAAGTGGCAGAGAGGGTATCGAGAGTAGAGGGAAGTGGCATACAGGGTATCGAGAGTAGAGGGAAGTGGCATACAGGGTATCGAGAGTAGAGGGAAGTGGCATAGAGGGTATGTAGTGAAGAGGGAAGTGGCAGAGAGGGTATCGAGAGAAGAGGGAAGTGGCAGAGAGGGTATGTAGTGAAGAGGGAAGTGGCAGAGAGGGTTTGGAGAGAAGAGGGAAGTGGCATACAGGGTATCGAGAGTAGAGGGAAGTGGCATAGAGGGTATGTAGTGAAGAGGGAAGTGGCAGAGAGGGTATCGAGAGAAGAGGGAAGTGGCAGAGAGGGTATGTAGTGAAGAGGGAAGTGGCAGAGAGGGTGTGTAGTGAAGAGGGAAGTGGCAGAGAGGGTATGTAGTGAAGAGGGAAGTGGCAGAGAGGGTGTGTAGTGAAGAGGGAAGTGGCAGAGAGGGTATGTAGTGAAGAGGGAAGTGGCAGAGAGGGTGTGTAGTGAAGAGGGAAGTGGCAGAGAGGGTATGTAGTGAAGAGGGAAGTGGCAGAGAGGGTATGTAGTGAAGAGGGAAGTGGCAGAGAGAGTATCGAGAGATGAGGGAAGTGGCAGAGAGGGTATATAGTGAAGAGGGAAGTGGCAGAGAGGATGTGTAGTGAAGAGGGAAGTGGCAGAGAGGGTATGTAGTGAAGAGGGAAGTGGCAGAGAGGGTATCGAGAGTAGAGGGAAGTGGCATACAGGGTATCGAGAGTAGAGGGAAGTGGCATACAGGGTATCGAGAGTAGAGGGAAGTGGCATAGAGGGTATGTAGTGAGGAGGGAAGTGGCAGAGAGGGTATCGAGAGAAGAGGGAAGTGGCAGAGAGGGTATGTAGTGAAGAGGGAAGTGGCAGAGAGGGTGTGTAGTGAAGAGGGAAGTGGCAGAGAGGGTATGTAGTGAAGAGGGAAGTGGCAGAGAGGGTATCGAGAGAAGAGGGAAGTGGCAGAGAGGGTATCGAGAGTAGAGGGAAGTGGAAGAGAGGGTATCGAGAGTAGAGGGAAGTGGCAGAGAGGGTATTTAGTGAAGAGGGAGAGTGGCAGAGAGGACGTGTAGTGAAGAGGGAAGTGGCAGAGAGGGTATCGAGAAAAGAGGGAAGTGGCAGAGAGGGTATGTAGTGAAGAGGGAAGTGGCATAGAGGGTATGTAGTGAAGAAGTCAGTGGCAGAGAGGGTATCGAGAGAAGAGGGAAGTGGCAGAGAGGGTATCGAGAGTAGAGGGAAGTGGAAGAGAGGGTATCGAGAGTAGAGGGAAGTGGCAGAGAGGGTATTTAGTGAAGAGGGAAGTGGCAGAGAGGGTATGTAGTGAAGAGGGAAGTGGCAGAGAGGGTATCGAGAAAAGAGGGAAGTGGCAGAGAGGGTATGTAGTGAAGAGGGAAGTGGCATAGAGGGTATGTAGTGAAGAAGTCAGTGGCAGAGAGGGTATCGAGAGAAGAGGGAAGTGGCAGAGAGGGTATCGAGAGTAGAGGGAAGTGGAAGAGAGGGTATGTAGTGAAGAGGGAAGTGGCAGAAAGGGTATCGAGAGAAGAGGTAAGTGGCAGAGAGGGTATGTAGTGAAGAGGGAAGTGGCAGAAAGGGTATGTAGTGAAGAGGGAAGTGGCAGAGAGGGTATCGAGAGAAGAGGGAAGTGGCAGAGAGGGTATCGAGAGTAGAGGGAAGTGGAAGAGAGGGTATTTAGTGAAGAGGGAAGTGGCAGAAAGGGTATCGAGAGAAGAGGGAAGTGGCAGAGAGGGTATTTAGTGAAGAGGGAGAGTGGCAGAGAGGGTATCGAGAAAAGAGGGAAGTGGCAGAGAGCGTATGTAGTGAAGAGGGAAGTGGCATAGAGGGTATGTAGTGAAGACGTCAGTGGCAGAGAGGGTATCGAGAGAAGAGGGAAGTGGCAGAGAGGGTATCGAGAGTAGAGGGAAGTGGAAGAGAGGGTATGTAGTGAAGAGGGAAGTGGCAGAAAGGGTATCGAGAGAAGAGGGAAGTGGCAGAGAGGGTATGTAGTGAAGAGGGAAGTGGCAGAAAGGGTATGTAGTGAAGAGGGAAGTGGCAGAGAGGGTATCGAGAGAAGAGGGAAGTGGCATAGAGGGTATGTAGTGAAGAGGGAAGTGGCAGAGAGGGTGTGTAGTGAAGAGGGAAGTGGCAGAGAGGGTATGTAGTGAAGAGGGAAGTGGCAGAGAGGGCATGTAGTGAAGAGGGAAGTGGCAGAGAGAGTATCGAGAGATGAGGGAAGTGGCAGAGAGGGTATGTAGTGAAGAGGGAAGTGGCAGAGAGGGTGTGTAGTGAAGAGGGAAGTGGCAGAGAGGGTATGTAGTGAAGAGGGAAGTGGCAGAGAGGGTATCGAGAGTAGAGGGAAGTGGCATACAGGGTATCGAGAGTAGAGGGAAGTGGCATACAGGGTATCGAGAGTAGAGGGAAGTGGCATAGAGGGTAAGTAGTGAAGAGGGAAGTGGCAGAGAGGGTATCGAGAGAAGAGGGAAGTGGCAGAGAGGGTATGTAGTGAAGAGGGAAGTGGCAGAGAGGGTATGGAGAGAAGAGGGAAGTGGCATACAGGGTATCGAGAGTAGAGGGAAGTGGCATAGAGGGTATGTAGTGAAGAGGGAAGTGGCAGAGAGGGTATCGAGAGAAGAGGGAAGTGGCAGAGAGGGTATGTAGTGAAGAGGGAAGTGGCAGAGAGGGTGTGTAGTGAAGAGGGAAGTGGCAGAGAGGGTATGTAGTGAAGAGGGTAGTGGCAGAGAGGGTGTGTAGTGAAGAGGGAAGTGGCAGAGAGGGTATGTAGTGAAGAGGGAAGTGGCAGAGAGGGTGTGTAGTGAAGAGGGAAGTGGCAGAGAGGGTATGTAGTGAAGAGGGAAGTGGCAGAGAGGGTATGTAGTGAAGAGGGAAGTGGCAGAGAGAGTATCGAGAGATGAGGGAAGTGGCATACAGGGTATGTAGTGAAGAGGGAAGTGGCAGAGAGGGTATGTAGTGAAGACGTCAGTGGCAGAGAGGGTATCGAGAGAAGAGGGAAGTGGCAGAGAGGGTATCGAGAGTAGAGGGAAGTGGAAGAGAGGGTATGTAGTGAAGAGGGAAGTGGCAGAAAGGGTATCGAGAGAAGAGGGAAGTGGCAGAGAGGGTATGTAGTGAAGAGGGAAGTGGCAGAAAGGGTATGTAGTGAAGAGGGAAGTGGCAGAGAGGGTATCGAGAGAAGAGGGAAGTGGCATAGAGGGTATGTAGTGAAGAGGGAAGTGGCAGAGAGGGTGTGTAGTGAAGAGGGAAGTGGCAGAGAGGGTATGTAGTGAAGAGGGAAGTGGCAGAGAGGGCATGTAGTGAAGAGGGAAGTGGCAGAGAGAGTATCGAGAGATGAGGGAAGTGGCAGAGAGGGTATGTAGTGAAGAGGGAAGTGGCAGAGAGGGTGTGTAGTGAAGAGGGAAGTGGCAGAGAGGGTATGTAGTGAAGAGGGAAGTGGCAGAGAGGGTATCGAGAGTAGAGGGAAGTGGCATACAGGGTATCGAGAGTAGAGGGAAGTGGCAGAGAGGGCATGTAGTGAAGAGGGAAGTGGCAGAGAGAGTATCGAGAGATGAGGGAAGTGGCAGAGAGGGTATGTAGTGAAGAGGGAAGTGGCAGAGAGGGTGTGTAGTGAAGAGGGAAGTGGCAGAGAGGGTATGTAGTGAAGAGGGAAGTGGCATACAGGGTATCGAGAGTAGAGGGAAGTGGCATACAGGGTATCGAGAGTAGAGGGAAGTGGCATAGAGGGTAAGTAGTGAAGAGGGAAGTGGCAGAGAGGGTATCGAGAGAAGAGGGAAGTGGCAGAGAGGGTATGTAGTGAAGAGGGAAGTGGCAGAGAGGGTATGGAGAGAAGAGGGAAGTGGCATACAGGGTATCGAGAGTAGAGGGAAGTGGCATAGAGGGTATGTAGTGAAGAGGGAAGTGGCAGAGAGGGTATCGAGAGAAGAGGGAAGTGGCAGAGAGGGTATGTAGTGAAGAGGGAAGTGGCAGAGAGGGTGTGTAGTGAAGAGGGAAGTGGCAGAGAGGGTATGTAGTGAAGAGGGTAGTGGCAGAGAGGGTGTGTAGTGAAGAGGGAAGTGGCAGAGAGGGTATGTAGTGAAGAGGGAAGTGGCAGAGAGGGTGTGTAGTGAAGAGGGAAGTGGCAGAGAGGGTATGTAGTGAAGAGGGAAGTGGCAGAGAGGGTATGTAGTGAAGAGGGAAGTGGCAGAGAGAGTATCGAGAGATGAGGGAAGTGGCATACAGGGTATGTAGTGAAGAGGGAAGTGGCAGAGAGGGTGTGTAGTGAAGAGGGAAGTGGCAGAGAGGGTATGTAGTGAAGAGGGAAGTGGCAGAGAGGGTATCGAGAGTAGAGGGAAGTGGCATACAGGGTATCGAGAGTAGAGGGAAGTGGCATACAGGGTATCGAGAGTAGAGGGAAGTGGAAGAGAGGGTATGTAGTGAAGAGGGAAGTGGCAGAGAGGGTGTGTAGTGAAGAGGGAAGTGGCAGAGAGGGTATGTAGTGAAGAGGGAAGTGGCAGAGAGGGTGTGTAGTGAAGAGGGAAGTGGCAGAGAGGGTATGTAGTGAAGAGGGAAGTGGCAGAGAGGGTATGTAGTGAAGAGGGAAGTGGCAGAGAGAGTATCGAGAGATGAGGGAAGTGGCATACAGGGTATGTAGTGAAGAGGGAAGTGGCAGAGAGGGTGTGTAGTGAAGAGGGAAGTGGCAGAGAGGGTATGTAGTGAAGAGGGAAGTGGCAGAGAGGGTATCGAGAGTAGAGGGAAGTGGCATACAGGGTATCGAGAGTAGAGGGAAGTGGCATACAGGGTATCGAGAGTAGAGGGAAGTGGAAGAGAGGGTATGTAGTGAAGAGGGAAGTGGCAGAGAGGGTATCGAGAGAAGAGGGAAGTGGCAGAGAGGGTATGTAGTGAAGAGGGAAGTGGCAGAGAGGGTGTGTAGTGAAGAGGGAAGTGGAAGAGAGGGTATGTAGTGAAGAGGGAATTGGCAGAGAGGGTATCGAGAGAAGAGGGAAGTGGCAGAGAGGGTATCGAGAGTAGAGGGAATTAGAAGAGAGGGTATCGAGAGTAGAGGGAAGTGGCAGAGAGGGTATTTAGTGAAGAGGGAAGTGGCAGAGAGGGTATCGAGAGAAGAGGGAAGTGGCATAGAGGGTATGTAGTGAAGAGGGAAGTGGCAGAGAGGGTGTGTAGTGAAGAGGGAAGTGGCAGAGAGGGTATGTAGTGAAGAGGGAAGTGGCAGAGAGGGTATGTAGTGAAGAGGGAAGTGGCAGAGAGAGTATCGAGAGATGAGGGAAGTGGCAGAGAGGGTATGTAGTGAAGAGGGAAGTGGCAGAGAGGGTGTGTAGTGAAGAGGGAAGTGGCAGAGAGGGTATGTAGTGAAGAGGGAAGTGGCAGAGAGGGTATCGAGAGTAGAGGGAAGTGGCATACAGGGTATCGAGAGTAGAGGGAAGTGGCATACAGGGTATCGAGAGTAGAGGGAAGTGGCATAGAGGGTATGTAGTGAAGAGGGAAGTGGCAGAGAGGGTATCGAGAGAAGAGGGAAGTGGCAGAGAGGGTATGTAGTGAAGAGGGAAGTGGCAGAGAGGGTGTGTAGTGAAGAGGGAAGTGGCAGAGAGGGTATGTAGTGAAGAGGGAAGTGGCAGAGAGGGTATCGAGAGAAGAGGGAAGTGGCAGAGAGGGTATCGAGAGTAGAGGGAAGTGGAAGAGAGGGTATCGAGAGTAGAGGGAAGTGGCAGAGAGGGTATTTAGTGAAGAGGGAGAGTGGCAGAGAGGGTATCGAGAAAAGAGGGAAGTGGCAGAGAGGGTATGTGGTAAAGAGGGAAGTGGCAGAGAGGGTATCGAGAGAAGAGGGAAGTGGCAGAGAGGGTATCGAGAGTAGAGGGAAGTGACAGAGAGGGTATGTAGTGAAGAGGGAAGTAGCAGAGAGGGTATGGAGAGAAGAGGGAAGTGGAAGAGAGGGAATGAAGGGAAGAGAGAAGTGGCAGAGAGGGTATCGAGAGAAGAGAGAAGTGGCAGAGAAGGTATCGAGAGAAAAGGGAAGTGGCAGAGAGAGGGTATCGAGAGAAAAGGGAAGTCGCAGAGAGGGTATGTAGTGAAGAAGGAAGTGGCAGAGAGCGTATCGAGAGTAGAGGGAAGTGGCATAGAGGGTATGTAGTGAAGAGGGAAGTGGCAGAGAGGGTGTGTAGTGAAGAGGGAAGTGGCAGAGAGGGTATGTAGTGAAGAGGGAAGTGGCAGAGAGGGTATGTAGTGAAGAGGGAAGTGGCAGAGAGAGTATCGAGAGAAGAGGGAAGTGGCAGAGAGGGTATGTAGTGAATAGGGAAGTGGCAGAGAGGGTATCGAGAGAAGAGGGAAGTGGCATACAGGGTATCGAGAGGAGAGGGAAGTGGCAGAGAGGGTATGTAGTGAAGAGGGAAGTGGCAGAGAGGGTATGTAGTGAAGAGGGAAGTGGCAGAGAGGGTATGTAGTGAATAGGGAAGTGGCAGAGAGGGTATCGAGAGAAGAGGGAAGTGGCATACAGGGTATCGAGAGTAGAGGGAAGTGGAATAGAGGGTATCGAGAGTAGAGGGAAGTGGCAGAGAAGGTATGGAGAGAAGAGGGAAGTTGCAGATAGGGTATGGAGAGTAGAGGGAAGTGGCAGAGAGTGTATGTAGTGAAGAGGGAAGTGGCAAAGAGGGTATCGAGAGAAAAGGGAAGTTGCAGAGAGGGTATCGAGAGGGTATCGATAGTAGAGGGAAGTGGCAGAGAGCGTATGTAGTGAAGAGGGAAGTGGCAAAGAGGGTATCGAGAGAAGAGGGAAGTTGCAGAGAGGGTATGTAGTGAAGAGGGTAGTGGCAGAGAGGGTATGGAGAGAAGAGGGAAGTGACAGAGAGGGTATGTAGTGAAGAGGGAAGTGGCAGAGAGGGTATGGAGAGAAGAGGGAAGTGGAAGAGAGGGAATGAAGGGAAGAGAGAAGTGGCAGAGAGGGTCTCGAGAGAAGAGAGAAGTGGCAGAGAAGGTATCGAGAGAAAAGGGAAGTGGCAGAGAGAGTATCGAGAGAAGAGGGAAGTGGCAGAGAGAGGGTATCGAGAGAAAAGATCTAGAGAAATGGCAGAGAGGGTATGTAGTGAAGAGGGAAGTGGCAGAGAGCGTATCGAGAGTAGAGGGAAGTGGAATAGAGGGTATGTAGTGAGAGAGGGAAGTGGAAGAGAGGGTATCGAGAGAAGAGGGAAGTGCCAGAGAGGGTATCGAGGGTAGAGGGAAGTTGAAGAGAGGGTATGTAGTGAAGAGGGAAGAGGCAGAGATGGTATCGAGAGAAGAGGGAAGTGGCAGAGAGAGTATCGAGAGAAGAGGGAAGTTGAAGAGAGGGTATGTAGTGAAGAGGAAAGTGGCAGAGAGGGTATCGAGAGAAGAGGGAAGTGGCAGAGAGGTTATCGAGAGAAGAGGGAAGAGGCAGAGAGGGTATGTAGTGAAGAGGAAAGTGGCAGAGAGGGTATCGAGAGAAGATGGAAGTGGCAGAGAAAGTATCGAGAGAAGAGGGAAGTGGCAGAGAGGGTATCGAGAGTAGAGGGAAGTGGCAGAGAGGTTATCGAGAGTAGATGGAAGTGGCAGAGAGGGTATCGAGAGAAGAGGGAAGTGGCAGAGAGGTTATCGAGAGAAGATGGAAGTGGCAGAGAAAGTATCGAGAGAAGAGGGAAGTGGCAGAGAGGGTATCGAGAGTAGAGGGAAGTGGCAGAGAGGTTATCGAGAGTAGAGGGAAGTGGCAGAGAGGGTTTCGAGAGAAGAGGGAAGTGGCAGAGATCGTACCGAGAGAAGATGAAAGTGGCATAGTGGGTATGTAGTGAAGAGGGAAGTGGCAGAGAGCGTATCGAGAGTAGAGGGAAGTGGAATAGAGGGTATGTAGTGAGAGAGGGAAGTGGAAGAGAGGGTATCGAGAGAAGAGGGAAGTGCCAGAGAGGGTATCGAGGGTAGAGGGAAGTGGAAGAGAGTGTATGTAGTGAAGAGGGAAGAGGCAGAGATGGTATCGAGAGAAGAGGGAAGTGGCAGAGAAAGTATCGAGAGAAAAGGGAAGTGGCAGAGAGGGTATCGAGAGAAGAGGGAAGTGGCAGAGAGGGTATCGAGAGTAGAGGGAAGTTGAAGAGAGGGTATGGAGAGAAGAGAGAAGTGGCAGAGAAGGTATCGAGAGAAAAGGGAAGTGGCAGAGAGAGTATCGAGAGAAGAGGGAAGTGGCAGAGAGAGAGTATCGAGAGAAGAGGGAAGTGGCAGAGAGAGAGTATTGAGAGAAGAGGGAAGTGGAAGAGAGGATATGTAGTGAAGAGGGAAGTGGCAGAGAGGGTATCGAGAGAAGAAGGAAGTGGCAGAGAGAGTATCGAGAGAAGAGGGAAGTTGCAGAGAGGTATCGAGAGAAGAGGGAAGTGGAAGAGAGGGTATCGGGAGTAGAATGAAGTGCCAGAGAGGGTATGGAGAGAAGAGGGAAGTTGCAGAGAGCGTATCGAGAGAAGATGAAAGTGGCATAGAGCGTATCGAGAGAAGAGGGAAGTTGCAGAGAGGGTATCGAGAGAAGAGGGAAGTGGCAAAGAGGGTATCCAGAGAAGAGGGACGCTGCAGAGAGGGTATCGAGAGTAGAGGGAAGTAGAATCGAACGTATGTAGTGAAGAGGGAAGTGGCAGAGAATTGGTATGTAGTGAAGAGGGAAGTGGCATAGAGGGTATCGAGAGTAGAGGGAGGTGGCAGAAAGGGTATCGAGAGAAAAGGGAAGTTGCAGAGAGGGTATCGAGAGAAAAGGGAAGTGGCATAGAGGGTATCGAGAGAAGAGGGAAGTGGCAGAGAGGGTATCGAGAGATGAGGGAAGTGGAAGAGAGGGTATCGAGAGAAAAGGGAAGTGGCATAGAGGGTATCGAGAGAAGAGGGAAGTTGCAGAGAGCTTATCGAGAGAAGAGGGAAGTTGCAGAGAGGGTATCGAGAGAAGAGGGAAGCTGCAGAGAGGGTATCGAGAGTAGAGGGAAGTGGCATAGAGGGTATCGAGAGTAGAGGGAAGTGGAATAGAGGGTTTGTAGTGAAGAGGGAAGTGGCAGAGAGCGTATGTAGCCAAGAGGGAAGTTGCAGAGAGGGTATATAGTGAAGAGGGAAGTGCCAGAGAGGGTATGGAGAGAAGAGGGAAGTTGCAGAGAGCGTATCGAGAGAAGATGAAAGTGGCATAGAGCGTATCGAGAGAAGAGGTAAGTTGCAGAGAGGGTATCGAGAGAAGAGGGAAGTGGCAAAGAGGGTATCCAGAGAAGAGGGACGCTGCAGAGAGGGTATCGAGAGTAGAGGGAAGTAGAATCGAACGTATGTAGTGAAGAGGGAAGTGGCAGAGAATTGGTATGTAGTGAAGAGGGAAGTGGCATAGAGGGTATCGAGAGTAGAGGGAAGTGGCAGAAAGGGTATCGAGAGAAGAGGGAAGTTGCAGAGAGGGTATCGAGAGAAAAGGGAAGTGGCATAGAGGGTATCGAGAGAAGAGGGAAGTGGCAGAGAGGGTATCGACAGAAGAGGGAAGTGGCAGAGAATTGGTATGTAGTGAAGAGGGAAGTGGCATAGAGAGTATCGAGAGAAGAGGGAAGTGGCATAGAGGGTATCGAGAGAAAAGATCTAGAGAAATGGCAGAGAGGGTATGTAGTGAAGAGGGAAGTTGCAGAGAGGGTATCGAGAGAAGAAGGAAGTGGCAAAGAGGGTATCGGGAGAAGAGGGAAGCTGCAGAGAGGGTATCGAGAGTAGAGGGAAGTGGAATAGAGGGTTTGTAGTGAAGAGGGATGTGGCAGAGAGGGTATGTAGTGAAGAGGGAAGTGGCAGAGAGGGTTTGTAGTGAAGAGGGAAGTGGCAGAGAAGTTATGGAGAGAAGAGGGAAGTTGCAGAGAGGGTATCGAGAGTAGAGGGAAGTGGCAGAGAGCGTATGTAGTGAAGAGGGAAGTGGCATAGAGGGTATGTAGCCAAGAGGGAAGTTGCAGAGAGGGTATATAGTGAAGAGGGAAGTGGCAGAGAGGGTATGGAGAGAAGGGGGAAGTTGCAGAGAGGGTATCGAGAGTAGAGGGAAGTGGCAGAGAGTGTATGGAGGGAAGAGGGAAGTGGTAGAGAGGGTATCGAGAGTAGAGGGAAGTGGCAGAGAGGGTATGTAGTGAAGAGAGTGGTGGAAGAGAGGGTATCGAGAGAAGAGGGAAGTGGAAGAGAGGGTAGTGAAAAAGAGGGTAGAAACAGAACGGGGAATTAAGGGGAGGGAATGACGATTTAATCAATCCTTCATTTTTCCTCTTTCACAGCATCTTGAATTGATTCCTTCAAAACAATGAGAACTTCTCTTACCAAATTAGAAATAATTCTCTTATATACTCCCGTGAACTCAAAACTGGTAATTACCAGTTTAAAAGTGGTAATTACCAGTTTGAAAAGTAGTAAATACCAGAAAAAAGTGGTAATTACCAGGAAAAAGTGGTAATTACCAGTTTTGAAAAAGAAAAATTAAATACCATTTTGGACCTTCTGGGCTTTCGTTCGTACTACGACCCTCTGGGCTTTCTTACAGTCGGGTTATTCAGGCAAACATTAGAATTTCATCTTACACAATTGCCTTATTTATACGACTAATATTGAAAAGGGTTGGATAATTCTTAAGTCATTCTACAGCCATCAACTATTAAGCAAATCGTGATGGGTTGAAATCCGATTCCCTCTTCATTGGACTGATGTGGCTTACTTTTCTTACTCTGTCTTACTATTAATTGACAGGAGACACCAGGTGGTTTGAAATAATTGAACTTTTTTTCTAATCTCTTTTAAATTTCTACTTGTTGTGTCCCCGGGGACCGATCTTTCAAAAGTATCTTACACAAGTTTTTTTTTTATCGCTTTAAAGCTTTGCACACAAAAAAATAACTTCCGTATCACGAATCAGAAAACCTGGAGGACCAAGAATAATAGTACAAGAGGTATGCCTGGAACTGTTATGAATTTTTTTTCAATAAATCTATAGTGATCATAACATAATTGCAGACTCAGGGTTATGTTAGTGGACTGAGTTGTCGACATGCATGTTTGCGTTAAAAAGACATTGTTGTGACCTCAAACAATATCAGAATGCCAAATTCTTGTTATATATGACATGCTCAAGATTCCTTTTCCTTTATTATTTGATTAGAAACAAAAAAATTAATGTTTGTCTTACCTCAAGGATGACAAGACATGATGATTGTTGACTTTTATTTGTAGGAAGATCTGGAAGTGTATCTTTTATTTATTCACAGGTGAAAAAATAACTTCAGATATTGAATTTGAATTTTTGAATATGTTATTGACTATGACTCAATATAGAATGAAATGATTTTGAATGTGTAAGATGAAGTTTTAAATGTAAACTCTATAAAGATTTTAAGTCTCTTTAAATGACAGCTAATTAATATTTTCTTATATTTATTTCACCATTACATTGTAGTCAACAGTCAATTTGCTGAAAAAAATCTGTTTTACAAAACTGATTTAAATGGCGAAAGTACTGTTATTATTTCAGTTATTTGAATGCATCTCATAATTAAAATCACATTCGCAGATTATGATAGCTATATAGGCTGTCAAATTGAAAATACTTGCCAGCAAAATCAACCTGTGTTAGACGAATGTATGAACTGTGTCCTTACGTGAATACATTTTGAAATTGGGAAATCACTTATTTCTCTGAACATATTTTCAAAACATTGAGAACTAGACTAGGTGTAACTGCAAGATGACAGAATCTTTAAATCTTTGAATATGACAAAACAACATTGACTTTGGACTTTGGATCAAGAGATCCGGGTCCAAATCTATCCAGAGGCTGCGCAAACAAATACTATATAAAAGTTTGAAAACGTGGCAATATTTTGGTCCGTGTCTATGCTAACGCGCAACGTTTAATTAATATACACTGTATATTTGCGTTGTAGTACCATTACTTTCTTTTGCTTTTAGATTAAAACCTAATTATCTCACCCCTAAGCACGAGTGACATCTGCTGTAAAATTTTCTGAAGACAAAGATTTCACGGCAGTGTATTATCGCAGTGACCACCATAACATACGTGAATTAAGTTTGAAAGCAACAATAAAAACATATAAATAAAAATAGAACCATTGCTCTGTAGCTCATCACTCCTTAAATGATAATAAAATAATTATATGAATATAATAAATATGATAAACGTTACAAAAAGTCAATTTTACAAAATATATATTATATACAATTCTCAACCTTCTCAACAGCCAACAACCATTCCCCCTTTGCTGGCTCTAGTCGAAAAAGCAAAACTTTAACAGACCAAAAGAGGAAGGGGTTATATGGATCTCCATTTATTTATTTTCGTGGTTACATACACCAATACTGAATTTGGATATTTTGAATTTAAAAAAAGAATACAAACATCAATTGTTTTATGACAGTGCTATTGCAGTATTGAATCATGTCCCAATTAGAAAAGGTTCATCTATACATCAACACATGCTTCTATTGGTAGAATACATGACATATACTCTCATTACACAACGTCATCAGCAAGATGACACACTCTTGTCAGAAAGTGCCAAACGTGAAATTTCACTTAGCAAATGTCACGTACTAATACGTTGGGATTCCGCAAGTGTGTTAATACGAGTCACTGTTGATTATCCAAGTTTGAAGAACATACCTTGTTTTTTGTCAAATGGAGTTTTTATCTTCTCTATCATGTCCCCAGTTTGAAGATTGAAGACACGGATTTCATTCCTACACCCGACATAATACCGACAGCCATGAACTTGGAGGGAAACATGCTTACATTCGTACAGTGTTTTGGTTTTGTTTGCAGAAGAACTAATCTGTTCAAGAAAATGCATATGATGCGCCATCTTTTTTAATATCAGTAGCATACCTACCTCATGTCCGATGTTGAACATTTGCAACTGAACAATGCTACCTCTAAAGGGCTTTACTTCTGTCACTAATAATGCATTTATATATTGACATTTGTAAACAATATCTCCATGTAGTTTCTTTTGCGAATAGAACACGTTAGTATTAGAAACGTCAACAGCAAGAGTATAAATGTAAAAAGTTGTTGTTGTCAAATGCTTCTCGTCTCCTCCGTGAGTTGATACCTTCCAAATTGAATAGTTTACTGCACCTATCATTAATTTAGGCCGTCTAATGAAAAGAAGGATGCCTCTATGATCGTCTATAGCCAGCACTTTGGATGACGTCTTTGAAACAGCTTCTGGTTCAGAGCCATTAAGACACACGGACCAGATTAATATATGTCCTGTGCCAGGGCGGAACCCAGTCCAAAACATCCGATTTTCTACAGAAGATATTACAACGTTATTATCCGTCAGTTGAGAATGGAACTCAAAGATTAAGTTATGGAACTTTTGACCATCGAATATGTAAGGGTTTATCCTTTTGAAGTACTTGGAAAGATAAACCAGCAATCTCTTTGATTGTAGATCGCTAGGATGAGGGATGGTGTCATTACTGCACGTGTTTGGAAGGGTTCCTATTTGGTCTTTGTCGATGGAGCACTTCCCGAGATTTTGCCTGTTGACATTCCGCCTGCTGAAATCTGTACTTGCCGATTTGCCTTTCTTCTCAGCTTCAGTTAAAGTTCTGATGCATCTGTTCTTGGTGAAATACCACTTCATGTCTCTAGAGGTGTTGCGTTCATCGAGGACACTACTTGCACGGTGAAAGTGCAATGTTCTAACATCTTTGGTATCGACAAAGACAGTCGCCATGGAAATGTTATTTAACAAAAGAAGACAGTTCTTTCTCTCATAGTTCCCCACTCCAACTCCAAGACAAACAGGATTCATGATACACATAGAGAAACAAGCAAGTCTGGTTTTAGCTTCAACGCGAATCTCTGTGATGCTGGATGAATCAACACTCGGGGCATCTGGACACTGGTTAGGTATCCAACTACTCCCCACTAATGTTGTGAACGCAAAAGAAAATAAAAATAAAAGATCAAAATGTCCCTTCATTTTCGGAGAGGATCAGTCAATAGTCTAAAGACGGCAGCACTCTGGGCGAGCTTTAAAACTGACTCCAAACAATATTTGAGGATACTCCTGACGTCGACGTCATTCAATAGGGGAAATCAAAATCTGATCTACTGGACAGATCTTTCATAGAACCTTTTACAATAGACAAATCATCAATAATTATCGTGAAACGTCATTACTTTCCATAAACACATCAATTCAACCTTACCGCTAAGAGCTAAAAGGAATACATAAATCATGTTTTCAAATTAATATTTTTTAAGAAATCAGCTTTTATCTCTCATTAAGAACAAATTAAACCTCCAGGGGAACATGTCCACAACATAAATTGATACAATCAAATGCAATATGAACTAGATGACACTGATGCTAAATGATGATAACTAATTGACTTATATCAACATATCGTAACTCTTAGGCCAATCTTGGCCCATGTCTCAGAATTGAGCATAGGCGCCGTTCTACAAACCAAACGTAACTCTAAGACCAATCATGGCCCACATGTCTCAGAATTGAGCATGGCGCCGTTCTACAAACCAATCTTAACTCTTAGACCAATCTTTGCCCATGTCTCAGAATTGAGCATGGCGCCGTTCTACAAACCAAACATAACTCTAAGACAAATTTTGGCCCACATGTCTCAGAATTGAGCATGGCGCCATTCAACAAACCAATCTTAACTTTTAGACCAATCTTGGCCCATGTCTCAGAATTGAGCATGGCGCCGTTCTACAAACCACTCTTAACTCTTCAACAAATCTTGGCCCATGTTTCAGAATTGAGCATGGCGCCGTTCTACAAACCAATCTTAACTCTAAGACCAGTCCTTGCCCATGTCTCAGAATTCAACAAATCTTGGCCCATGTTTCAGAATTGAGCATGGCGCCGTTCAACAAACCAATCTTAGCTCTACGACTATTTTTTTCTCATATTAAATGACGTTCTCTTTAAAGAACTTTCGGAGAGAATCTGTCAACATTCTACAGACTATGAAATGCACTAAGTGGGCTTTAAGCATGACTTTACTTGTTGTCTGGCAATACAGAGGATAGACTTGGAAACAACTTTACTTGGTTATGTCATTTGCATAGGACACATCAAAATATGATATATTGGACAGATCTTCTATAGGATTGGAACCTATTACATTAATCAAATCATCAATTATTAACAGGAAACATCATATTATCTTTCATAAAAAGAAATGTATCAACTCCACTTTGCTGCAGAATTAATAAGAATAGATAGATACTGTATATTAGATCATAAGGAGACATATTGCAACTTAACCTGGCACATGTACAATAAGATAAGTATCAACTGCATTATTATTATGTTTTAAATCAGCTTTCAACCATTAACAATAAACCTCTCAGGGAACAGAAATCGATTATATCAAATCTAATATTCACTTGAGGACATTAATGCCAAATGGTGACAGTCAATTGATCTATATCAACATGAAACGGCTTACATGTACTCATGTTTACATAAAAACATGATTTATTATAAGATTTTTTTTTGTTAGCAAGGTTTGAATGGAAATCATTAAATTTTAATATCAATCCTTATTTGTCAATAAGACTTTTTTTGTTTTTGTTTTTGACATTCAACCTCGTCATTTACATACATAGACATAAATACAAAACAAATTTCAAAAATCATTTTTCTTTACACAAATCTTATCTATTTGTCATTCATCACGAGAGGCAGCTCAGTTTGTTACACGCAACAATAAACGGCTCAACGCAAATTGAGGAATCCTTAATCTAAAACGGCAGGAGATTTAATTTCGTTTCCCAGCTTTCACATGTATACAGTCAGGGTTAGTTTTTTCTGAATTCCGAATTTTTTGGATTAATTATCATTTGCATATCATGCAATGTTCAAACATGGCTACTTTTGGTGAAGCGCCGTGCGCAAACATGCTTGCAGACTTGTATCTACTAAAAGGAAGTGTTTCAGTGAAGTTAATTATCACATTCGGAAGAAAATGTATATTCAAGTTATCGCCGAATGTGCGAAGAGGATATGACATATTTATTCCAAAACATTTCTCTTAGTTGTAAGAACAGGCTGACCCGGCCGTTTGTTCGAATGGATTGTGATGTCACACGGTATGAACGCACGCGGTGTAAGTGCACATTTTATCTGTATTCATCGAGCAAAGGCCACAGGTTTTTGAGAGCTCTCGTCCAATCAGAATCGCGGAAATTAGTGTAACAAAATCATTTTCTAATTATTCCGGTATAGATTCTTAAACGATTTTCAGGGTGGTTGAATACGATCTCTGATCAATCCTTGCCCATATTCAATTATTTTCCCTGAACTGACCATGGTGCCTTTCATCAAACCAATCTTAGCTCCACAATCAATCCTAGCCCATATTTAAAAGGAGGGTTTTATCGGGGTATGTTTTGTGATGTTCCTGTTTACACATGTTATTAATACATAATTAAAATACAGTCAAATTGAAAGATACTAATGAAGGTAATATGTTGATGACTTTATATTTCACAGCTTGAAAAACAGAAGCGCACATTTGTTGAAAATAATTGCATACTCATAACCACAATAAAATCAAAAGTTTGCAGCAGCTTTGATTGTAGCACTTCATTCACACAGACAGAATACAAACTTTTAGTTCTTCAAGTAATGCACAATCCAATATGATGATACACCCCTAGCCTGGAACAGGCCCTCTTACGTCCCTTCTGCATCCAGCATAGTATGACATCATATGATACAGTAACCTGCTAGTACATTGTCTCCCCACAAAGGTTACTCAAGTCAATGTCTCCACACGTAACCTCTGATGCAAGGTGAGCACTTTCTTGGCTGGGAATAGAGAATCCTGATGGGATGTATTCAAAGTTACTTTAGCAATCAGCGATGCCATTTTAAAGATGATCATTCGTCAATGGCAATTCAAGTTATAACGTTATATTTGAAAAGAGAAACATGACATAAACATTTCTTCTTTCAATGTGTGACCCTTAATGGCTGCTATTTCAATTGTAAATTCACTATAAACATGCTTATAAGTAGAGAAGACTAAATCCGAGACAAAAACAGAAACAAATTCTTTGTATCATTTATAAGATTAGTCCATGTGAATCAATGTAAGACGTGATTTCATTGGATAGAAAGTAAGGTACGATTTTTACCTTTTGGGAATTTTGCTTGTAGCAAGAAGTAGCTTGGTTAGTTTAAACATATTTTATTCACGGAAACGGATTGGGCACAAGTTGTCCAACTTATAAAAGCCCTCTGCATAATATTTACATTTCACATTTACTGTATGTATACAGTCAGAATGAAACAATATATGAGTTGAGAAGGTGCAATCCTACACACTTGTATAATATATTGATTATTAATCTCGACAAACCATAATGGCACATACATACACAAATACTCATTGGTATTTCTTGACCGAGTCTATCTAAGAATGAGCGACATGCCTTATCTTCAAACAGAGACTGGGCGAGGACCACTCTGCTAGAGATGTACACCATACGAAGCAGTAGTGGCCCGAAGTGGAACTGCCTCTCAATGGTTCCTCGGTCTGCTTGTCCTTCAGTGTACCGAGAGAGGAGCAGCAGTTGGAACAGTGCTCATCATAAAGTCTACTACGGACATTAAAGGGGCTGTAGCACGTTCTTTTGCAAATTTTATGTTTTCAAATTTCTCATTTATAATGATTTATGTCATTTATATTTACTTTAGAGGGCAACAATCTTATTACACAAATCAAGTGTCCGTAGTGGTAATAAAGGTGTTGCGTATGAAGCAAAACTTGCATTGCATTTTAATGTGAACACATTTTCTTATTTTGAATTACGAAAAACTATCCCCATGGCTTTACCAAACCATGTACACTCAATTTTTAACTTGATTTTCCGAAAAGAGAATTAAGGGTGTTTTACTATGAGTGACATTATTTTTCAAATACTTTTCATCAACATATTTGAGACATAAAACATGCTACTGCCACTTTAATCATTGCTGGAATTTTGTTAACAAATGAATGTTGAATGTTGTGTGATTAAAGTGAACAACTGAAACTATCGATAGTTAGCTGTGCTATCAATCACTAGTATTGATAGCACAGCTAACTATCGATAGTTTCAGTTGTTCACTTTAATCACACAACATTCAACATTCATACTAGTGATTGTTTTTTCCCTATTATAAACTGTTAAAAGTTGACTTCCTTATCCACAACCAACACTGTAAGGTCGCGTGATGCCAAACCTGAGGGTTAACAACAGTGTCCACTTTTCTAGTTTCTAGATCAGATCAAAGTGATGTACACATCTCACCTTAATATATATTGTAATGTGAATACTTCTTCACACGAGTTTGTGTTTGAATTGTGTTTATTTTGTACTAGCCTTTTGGCAATACATACTGAATAAAAGTTAATGTCATTTGGGAAAATTTACATCTGTAATATCGCAATATTAACTATTGGTGTTATCGAAGGATCCTCAACCATGATGAAGTTGTCTGATCACAGCAGAAAGTCCTCCAAATATACCTACTTGCAACATTGGAGCAAATAAGCGGCAATACGGAGCCTTTGCAATAACAAACTAATAGCTTGACAATAGTCCGCCATCTTCATAAAATAGTTGACCTCAACAGAAGCTGACGGTATCAAAATGTGACCTAATAGAACCTTACCAATTAATCAAAAAAGAGTTTACATCCATGACATGGTTTGTGGTAACGAAAACAGAAACGTTACTTTGTACTTTGAGATATTTTTTATAACAAAAAAAACCCACAAAATAACACTACAGGAACCTGATTTATATAGATAATTAAATTCTGGTGTTGCAACTAGAAAAGTATTTTTTTCAAATGATTTTAAATTCGATGAAAATCAATTAAATCCCAGGCTTTTTCGTTGAAAATGATATCTTAGGGGGATTTGCCTGCGGGAAACTAAAAGATTACTTTAAATCATTTGTTGGCTTTTCCATTAAATATGTGTATCATAACCTCATTGTAAAGATGCACATATCTTTACTTCAAATGGTGATTATATGATGAAAACAAATTGCTTTCTGACTTTATACGTGTCTGTGATGTAACGTCAGCTTTATAACGTCCTATCAAGGCCTTTCGTGATCCGAAAACAAAATAATAATATCAGCTGATGTTCTCTGAACCAATATTCTGTCGTTGTGATTCATCATTTCCTAGATATATTGACTTTGTAATTGAATTATGCTGCATAAGCCAAACTAAGAAGCTAGTAATTTGGAACATAGAGCATATGAAAGTAGTTCATGAAGGTTGATTTCTGCTGGTTATAATGAGTCACTAATGGGGATGATCAGTTATTTGGATTTAGCATAACAGAGAGAAGCGATTTCGTATAAGTCAGTGGTTTGAAATGAGAGAAGCTTAAGAGTGGTTGTCAAAAGGCTTGAATTAGTTTTGAGAAGTTTTCAATAAAGGGTTTATCAGTTTCATGTAAGAAAGGAAGACTTAAATAATAATTCCCAAAAGCATTGATTACTGTCTTACCACATTCTGTGAGAAATGTGTTGATAAATAATTAATATCAGTCAGAGAGTAATGATTATAACGACCATTTTCAAGTTAATTGTCTTTAAAGTAAAATGTATGACAGAGAGCCATTATACATTTTCAAAAACATTTCAACATTTGAAGATGATTAGACATTTTATGACGACAAATGCCCCATTTAAGATGTGACGAGGTCAACTATCCTGTAAAATAGCACTGCCATTTGCTGATATACTCTAAATCAATATATAATGCTAACTTTGAGAATCCAACCTTTTCCTCTTCATTTAAAAAACTGACTTGCTCTGTAAATTCAAAAGTGAAAGAATTAACGAAACATTTTAACTCAAGAATTTATGTGTGTCGTTTTGATACTGCATCTAATGTCAAGAAAACAATCATTTTCATATGTTTATGGGTGTTAATATTGCAAATGAAAACCGTAAATGCAAATTATTTCTAATCTACTTTTTAAACTTTATGAATTTAATCTCACAAATTGACAAGACGAAAACTTTTCCCATTCATGGTGGAGGCATACAAATGGTTATTATGTAGATTGCGTCACAGTTAATGTATTTAAAGGGACGTTAAAAATATCGTGGAAGTAGAAAACAACAAAAACCTTTCAAACGCAGTCTATAAGAGTGCTATCGATGTCATGCAAATGTCAAGTGAAAGTATGTAATTCAATGGAAATTAGATTTCTGTAGACGAATATGAACATATGTCACCAGTATAAGGTGAAGAGTGACAGTAGACAATAAAGAAAACATATAAGTGTTGAAGAAAACTGAATTCAAAATGGTTATTCGTGGATGAAATGATGGCAGCATGGCAGTGATAGCAAAATGTTAATCAGAAAGTATATTTCAACAAAGGTGATTTTTCATTATAGATAAGGAAAATTATTGTTGAAACTATTGACGTTTTTGGCTTTTGAATATCTTTGTCAGCACGTATTTGCTTTAGTTTCATACCACTGCAAACATGTCTAAAACGGCATATATTACGGATTAAGGAATCTTTTACACGGATTAAGCAATTTTTTACTATCATAAAACTGATTCAGAGATTCGGAAAGAAGCAAATTTTTAAAAGACAGTGATTTGGAATGACTTTATAATAACTTTCATTGTCAAGATGGCTTTAAAAAGTTGTTGTCAATTTTCAATAGAAATGTATCAATATTTTTAAAGAAAATGAGTGAAGTGAAAATTCCCTGCAAGACGTTTCAGTGATTAATATTTCAGCAGGTTCTTTGAGGTGAATGGTAAATTGGATTCACATTTCAGAACAAAGAATAAACATGGAAATCCAATCATTTATTCAGAATGAGTGTACAATTACGTGAGTCAAGCTCAGGCTACAAATGCAATAACGATGGACGTGAAAACTGAATTAGTTGAAATACAATCACCAACAGAGACGTGAATTTAGACAGTCACCAATGCAGTGTTTATTAGGACCAATCGGGCTAAATCTTATTAAAGATTATATAGATTCAATTTCAGAAATTTGAGAATGGTTTCTGGCGCTTTTTCATTGACTACACTTACTCAGCATAGGACAAAGTTGCAGCCCGATAAGCATCAGTTCTAAGCAAGACATTAATTAATGATTAAATACAGAGTTATCGTTGATGTAAAGCGTTGAGTTCATCTTCATATGCTTGACAACGACATAAGAACCTAAGTTGAAACGTCGCCTTTGCAAAATGAAGAAGTTGTATGACCATAAATGTTATCTTCATTCTTCAAGGCGAGTTCACTTGAACTTCGTTACAAAAACAGATGTAGGAAGACAGATGGTGCCTGGGTTAATAAGTCAAACATTAGGATTGTTTCTTATGTAAATGGCTAATTTATAAGAGTTCTGTTGAAAGGGTTGGATAATTCTTAAGTTGATCAAGTCATGATGGCTTAGAATCCGATGATCGCCCATTTTACTGTCGTTGGCTTCTTTCTTTTACCGTTCCTTACAATTGGCAGGAGACATGGTTTGAAATTATACTACCTCCTAACCTTTTCTAATCTTTTCTAAAGGTCTTGTCCCTGAAAACAGATCTTTAAGGAGTATCACTTTCCTTTGCACAAAAAACTTCCGCATCACGATTTAGAAAGAAAAGTCACCAGACAGCCTAGAGGGTAGAGAATAATAGCATAAGAGGTATGTCTAGAACTGTTATGAAAATGTTTTCAATAAATCTATAGTGACCACAATAACTCCAGGCTCAGGATAATGTAAGTAGACTGTTTTCAGAGGAAATATATAAAAGTATCCACGCCCCCTCTATACAATAGGCTAAAGGAGCGACACCCGCCATCTTGGTTTCGTTTTCAAACCTCTCGAATCGACTACATTCGTGGCTTATATTTCAAAACATACACAACGACATATAACACAACTTAACGCCGATCCTTTATTAAGTTTCATACTAATTGGACATGGGCAACCTTTTGTTAACTTACTTACTTTTCGCCCCAAATTACGCTGTTAAGTCGATTCTACCTGCAAACAACATCGAAATACAACTCGCCTAGATGGCAGTGAAGTCACTATACGGCCTCTACGCTCTCTCATTGGTCAGCTATATTTGACTTTGAATTTTGAAATACCTTATTAGTCCATAATTGGTTTGATAATATTGAATTTTAATATTGCAATTTCCGCATCACAACACAGTCAACAGCAAACTTTACTGAAAATACTACTTATCACAAAACTGATTTCATTGCACATTTTAATTATTTGAATGGATCTCGTAAAATTCATATGCGGTGATAATGAAAGGCTGAAAATGAAAATGTCTGTAGTTAAAAAGATTAGTTAATATTTGAATGAGTGAATAAATATTGAACTGCGACTTTGGACCAGGAGATCTGCGGTTCAAATCCCATCTACTCATCATACTCTTGAAATGGTCGAACCAAACCTAAATTACCTAAACCTCTAGGAGCTAGGTGACATTAAGTGGTTATAAAGTTTCCTAAAAATCATGAAAGGTTTCATCTCAGTGCATAATCACAATGGCGCCCGTAACATAAGTGAAATAAGTTTGAAAGAAACAATGAAAACATTAATTACCTCACATCAAACCTAACTCAACATCTGCAATTGAGTCCCAGGAAATATTGACAAGACCTTCTCCAGTTTAACTAACCCATATAGTAAAGCTCCCCGATATGTCTTGTTCTCAAGTGGGGTGGTTTCACTTTCAAAATGGAAAAAAACGATTAACTACTTGTCATGAATCTAAGAGAATAAAGTTTATTTCTTTATCACAATAATTCATTTGTGAAATATGCTGAAATCAATTTCGATGTAGTTTACTTCAAGAGGAAATGACAATTTCAACTTCAATACGGACACATGTCATGTAGGGCGATTGTGTCAAATAAATATGGTGATATAAAGGAGAAGTCGAATATGTAGACAGACAGGCAACATCTAAACCATGACGAATATAAATAAACATCTTCGACAAATGAGTGAAGCGTCTCTATGTCTGCTTCGTAAGTCTATCATTTTTCGCAAACGTACTCTTTATAGTGTTTTCTTGCACACGGTGTCCATGCGCCGTTTACCAAATATAAGCAGCCATTTCTTCACAATACAGCTCGTTGAAATCCTAACCCTTGTAATCATCCTGCAATAGCTGAATCTCTCTGGCAAATCAATATCGGCAATCATTGATTTTCAAGGGGGGTAATTATCTATTTCTGGAAGACTTGATCATAACCAGCGAAGATAAAAACAATTCACACAAATATGATATAATATCACACACAATTTTATAACTGACATCAGTTCCTTGTTAAGAATACACAACAGTTTAATTCTGTTGAGGGTTAATCCTTATTATAAAATTGAGTCGAAGAATGATGCAACAGCACATTTAATCGTTTGAAACACCACACACTTACCGTGCTAAGATTTCCTTAAAAACACGTCAACAAAGGTAGGCACATAGTAATGTAGTAATGACAATGACATGTTATCCCTTCTGTGTGTTTGTCCAATTTCCCTCAGTTTATCAGTTAATACTGTTTCAAATGTGCATGTACAATTACGTAACTGAATATATATTGACTTCTTTGAAACTTGTAAACCTCGTTATCTACAAGAAACTTTCTGTAACCATTTGATTGTTCTTTTAATGTGATTTCCCGGTTTTCATCACGACGGTTATAGACACTGGTGTGATCCAATAAGCATCATCTTTTGCAATCTTCACAAATTTACAATTAAAGTTTAAATGTAACTTTCCAATAATTTGATAACACATTCAGAATATGAACATCTAAGAGTCGTACATTAGCATTTTGTTGGAACACATTACAAGTAGCAGTATTTAGATAGCATGATGCATTTTGTGTATAGCAGCTGTTGCGGAATAATTGGAGATCTTTCTCTGCAAAAAAAAACATTCTCAAACTCTTATATCATTGTGGGTTTTCTTTTTCTCCCTGGAGAGGGAAGTAGAGGGATAATAATTGTGGAGCTCATTTGTCGGTAATCTACGCAATCCTATTCCTCCAACATCCTACACGAATTGTCCACGGCTTATTTATTGACCTGCTATATTCAGCGTAATGTTATATCTGGATTGTCTGGATAAAGCGCAGGTGGCTGGTGATACTTTCAGACAATTCTAACTGTACATCGATCCTCTCAGCTCCTCTCCCTTCTCCACTAACTTCTGGAAAAACAGATTAGTAAGGCTTGTTTAACAATCATTTATGTATAAAGTAATACAGAACATCGATCAAAGTTTTAAGACGGCATGATGAGAGAGGGAGCAACAATAAGAAAATGAGACCACACATTTAATATGGAACTTTCGTTCCCAGAGTGATGAGAGAGAGAGAGAGAGAGAGAGAGAGAGAGAGAGAGAGAGAGAGAGAGAGAGAGAGAGAGAGAGAGAGAGAGAGAGAGAGAGAGAGAGAGAGAGAGAGAGAGAGAGAGAGAGAGAGAGAGAGAGACATAATTTTTATATTTAACAAATCATATGATTACCCATGTTGCACTATGATTGTTTACAACTAGTGTGGTCTGGGTCAAATGTACATGTGAATTCAGCTTTTAATTGTATAAACTAGTCAACAACAGTCTTACAAAACAAGTTAACATATGGATACTATCAATGACATTGGGTCAGTTTTCGTTCATTGGAATGTAGTAATTAAACCTATGTGTGTTAAGAGGAGCATTTTATTGAAGTATTGAGAACAATATTTTCGTGATAACAACTTCTATCTTGTGTAGATACACGATCTGTCGTTAGTATGTGTTCCTTCAATCATTGTTATACTCAAACATTCCTCCTGATGAAGGAGTAAGCATATATACTCCGACACATCGTTCATCTACATAATATATTATCCAGAATATATTGTTTTCTTCTGTGTGTTTAGTTCGATTGGGACATATTTCAGAACGTGCAGTCATACTGTGCCCTTGACGTGTAGTCTGCTGGTCCACACTGAATATTTCAGTTCACCGGCTTTTGACACTCGTGAAACGTAACGTATCAATATGCTCATACTATAGGGTCGAGGGATGGCAAACCTCAGGGTAAACAGCACTGTTCACTTCTCTAGTTTCTAGATCAGATCAGAGTTATCTGTACATCTCACCTTAATGTATTGCATAAATATTGTTTAAAATACTGCTGGTTATGTGGCCTAACATACTGAATATAGGGAAAGTTTGCATCTGTAAAATCGGTGGTATTATAAGTGCACTAGGACACTTTTACATTCAGTGGTAATCAACAATTTGTTGATAATCTCATATTTCTTCAAAGTAATTCGGTAAATCCGGAGTTTGTGACCACTGCTAACATCTCCTAGTGCTTGACAGTCGTTCAAAATGTTCCAATAAGTGACAATAGGACACATACACTCTTATCCGATCGAGGTCAACTATCCTGAGAAAAATGGACCTACCATATGTGACAATCAGTCTCATAACTGTAATATTTCCGGAGTGTGAGACCACTGCTATCATCTCCTCGTGCTTTACCTCCTCCATTGGAACAGCTCACTACGTCCTCTGTCTCTCTTAGCTCTAGAGATCAGCTGTGTGCTGCTCCACTTTGCATCCAAGTTGTCAATATCTAACAGAACTGTGTACCTTTCCCTGTCCTTCTCCTCTATTGGTGATAACCAAGCATCCTTCAACCATGATGAAGTTGTCTGGTCACAGCAGAGCGTCCTCCGAGAACTTTCAGAGCAAACAAGTAGTACAGAGAAACTGCAGCAGCAAACTATTAGCTGCGTCAAAGTGGATTATCTTCACTAAATATATGACCTCAACAGAAGCTGACGGAATAAAACCCAAATGCAAGCTAGCCATTCTAATTAATAACAAGAGAGTTCACATTCATGAAATTGGATGGCAGTAATATAACAGAAAAGCTTTTTGTAATTTCTGGCTTTTTTTTTTAGAAAAATGGAATTCAACACTAAATAACATCACTGGAACATGATTTATATAGATGATTAAATTCTGTTATTGAAACAAGAAAACTCGTTTGTTAAATAAAGTCCTATCAAATTTTATCTGTGGCTTTTTCTGGGGGATGACTGATATATAATGGTGATTGTCATGCATGAAACTAAAATACAGTCACTTACATTTACTAGCTGTTTTCCATTAACTTTTCAAATAAAAATTTACTTATATGTTTATGTGACATACCCTGAGTGTACACATACAAAGGATTATCATAACATGAACAAATAGGGGTGATTGTTTTCTAGGCGTACAACAACAGGTGTTGAATGCTCTACGAAACATGAAAGGTATGGTTTTCTTTTATATATTTCAACTGTGTATATATTGTATGTTTTGACAATTTGAAAGTATCATGTGAATATTGTATACACATGTATATGTTTCTTATCTCAGCAGAATTGGAATGAAGATGATGATGTAACAAGCTCACAGTACTTTATCACACATTTTGCTAAATCAATGTAAGTTGTATTCGGCACACCAACAGTTCGTGGCCAATTCTACTAAAGCTATATAAGTTTATTTGATGCAAACCTACAGTTCGTTGATACACATTCTACTATACTAAACACATTTATTTGAGGTAAACCCATAGTTCATTAATAAGGTTTTACTAAAACCATATAAGTTTCTTTGAAGCAGACGTGCCTTGTCACACATTCTACTAAACATAATTATTTAAGTTGTATTTTGAAACACACATACCACTTTGCAACATATTTGTACTTAAAATGTAGACGTTTCTATGATAAACACCAGCTTTCTGTGTCTTTTCTGTTATTTGTACATGTCCTGATAGGGTATCAATATATTATTAATAATAAAATCAGCTGAATATGTATGCTTACAAACTGTTCTCTGAATCAATCATCTGTTGTAAAGTGTATTCCTTCCTTAACATAATGACTTATTGAATTATACTGCTGAAGCCAGTCTAAGAACCTAGTTATTTGGAACATGGAGACTGGTGCAATGGCTTGAATCAATATAAACTTTCTCATCAAACATGAACATGATTGGAAGAATTTTAGCTCAGGCAACTGATATATTTCTATAAAACACTAAAGTATAATTGATTCATAGAATTTGAAACAAGAGAACATTTTGTTTGAAGTGCTTTCAGAATCCATTAAAGGTTATTTTTTAACCGGGGTTGTTCTGCTGAAGCATTGTATAACTTCAATTCCCTCGACATTGTTGGGGTGATAGGAGAATCGTTTGATCAGTCGCCTATCATTGCTCACAAACACAAACTTTTAATTCAATTGTCTGTCGTAATGATTCATCATTTCCGGAAAAGAGCGACTTTGAAATTGAATTACACTACTGAAGTCAAGAAAGTCAAATACATATGAAGAATGCAGTGGTATCGGGAATCAGTATCACGTTTTCCTATCAACATATGTTATACATTCTTCTGGAAAGGGATTAAAAGTATGTACGTGTAATATGTTTCAATGACGGTAAATAGTATATGTGAATATTATTTGCTCTTTCACAATGATACATACAGATTTACAGAAACGTCTTCTTTTTCTTTTTGTCTTTATCATTTATTAATGAAGCATTCACATCTTATTGATGATTCAAATCGTATCTCCCTTATATGAAAGTGGTTAAATGGGGTTAATTACTGATGTGTCACTAATGAGAGAGAAAGTTGGTATATATGCAAATAGGATTTAGCATAAAGAGAAAGCCAGTTTTAAAAAGGTTTTTTTTGTTGTGACTTTAAGAGAAAATGTGATTGTCAAAATGCTCAAAATAGTTTTCAAAAGGTTCTCAAAAGAAGATTATCGATGTTTTGAAAGAGAGAATTCCCACAACGACATGACATTGATTACATTTTCAACAGGTTCCTTTGTGGTAAGTCCCCCGAGTGTTCTGCACTGAAACAACATAACCAAGCCAGGATTCAGGATTTTTTCAATCAGTGAATATTCATTGTATTTGGGTGACATTTGTATGGGGTGCCAAACGGGACTTTAATCGCTATTGCAGACAATATTCAGACATATATTTAGTAAGCTTACTTAATGGAATTAGTAAGGTCACTAATTCGATTAAGTAAGCTTACTAATTCGTTTTGAATAAGAAAGCTCTTAATGAATTAATAAGCTTACTAAATGATTGAATTAATAAGCTTAGTAATTCATTTAATAAGCTTATACTAAATAGGGTTTTTAATGTTTCCACTTGATACAAAATAACGATTAATCCCTAGCTGCCGTCCATTGGCTGAAAAGTATTTTACATAGTAAACTCTTTAATATAGTTTGTGAAAATGTTCACAGCGAATTTTTAAAATCATTTTACTGCTAATTTTCTCCCTAAAATGTGTTTAAAACGTTACCTTGTTTGCCACCACAGAGTTTGCCACGTTACCTCCCCTAGCCACTGATTGCTGCACATTTTATACTGTTATGTCTTGCAGTAGTATCTGCGAGTTACTTTTGGAACAGACACAAATGGTTGACATTGCACTGAATTTCAATAAAGCAATACAGTCAATCCCCCAATGTGTAGAACGGCTCTTAAAAAGCAGAGATGGCGAGTTTCCAGCAAGTGACCTACTTGCCAACAAGTCATTATCCACCAAATCGTATTAAACTGATTTGAGAAATTAGTTATCTGGAATGTCATCATTAAACAGCGGAATGACCTCCAGAAAGTGACCAATGGGTTAATTAAGTGACCGAATGAAACACATCATCGGGCCTTTCAAGTCTGATGAGCTAACAGTGTCTTTATTGGCAAAGTGTTTATGAAAACTGGACTGGCAGCTATAAGTCTCAGGCAGTGTTAGGGCCAATTGTGACACCAGACGTGATTGGTCAATTCGAACTAGTACACTGGACGACCGATCATACAGGCCACTGTCAATCGACTGTATTACCAAACGTCTTCCTATGGACTTGAAGTTATCTCCATCTCTCACTTCCTTCAATGATTCCCTCAAGACCCAACTTTTTCTGAGATACAAATAACATTCTGTCAGCTTTTGCGCTATTTAAATACCCTGCTATTACTAGGCCTGTATTCATTTTGATGTGATGTTCGACAAAAAAGGAAGCCAATCTCTGCTCACAGCTGATTTATACGATAAATACCCATTTTAACAACGTATACACTAATTGTGGTATGTTCTCAGAAACAATCATTTAAAGATCAATTTCCACGTTCAAACATACTTCTTTCCGATCCCCATATCGATGACTTAGTTCCGTACTGGACAAGATTCTGTTCCTAGGTCCGCTGTATTGGTACAATACGAAGGGTTTTTAACACTGTAATTAAGTACACACATAATTAATGACAGTTTTATTAATTAACCTCCCTTTATTTTATTTGCATCACAGGAAAGTGTTTATTTCCCCGGAAATCAGAGTTGTTAAGAGATTGGTCAAATGGTATAACTGTTGAAAATGTGCAACAATCGCTTATAATATTCCTAGTTTTATCAGTGGAAAGGTCTATCTTTGCAAGGTGAAGTTGGTTACACAAGGTGTGTTATCAATATACAATCAAATGAATTCAATCTCGTATGGATGTCAAAATTGCTTCTTGACAGAGACATATATATTGAATGAAATAACCAAACAGAATAACATGAGCATGACAAAAAGTAAGATCTCATACCAGTTTCGAGAATACTTTGAATGTGACTGTTCAGATTATTACCAATCCTATCATTAAAACACCTTATAATCTCACATCCCCGTTTATCTCCTCGAACTCAAAATGTTAGGAATTAAAACGTGACCAGTTATATATTGTTGATAATAAAACATTTATTTTCCAAATTTTTAGAAACAAGCGAATAACAACATTACACGCCATAACTAATGTACAGACAATTAGAAACAAAAATCCATAATCGGCTTATACAGTTCTCTTCACATGTAGTTATAACAACAATTATTTTCCAAGTAATAAATGTAAAGTTGACAGGTAAGTACAGAATTTAACTTCATGCATTGCATAAAATCAACATTCGTTTCAGAAATTAATTCAGTTCACTTTATTTTGAAATAGCAAATATTTGCTTAGATCTCTAACAAAGAACAGGCACCTTGCTGCTGGCAATTGTATCAGGAACAATCAAAACAATTGTCATCTCCTCTGAGATTGCCTAATGCACTGACTGCACTTCTTGCTAAATCATAAGATACATCACACCATGTATTGATTACAGCTGCTGTGTTTCTGACATGATCAGTACAAATAGTTGTTTTGCAAGCTAAAGTTTTAGCTTAGGTGAGCATGACCTGTGTTATATGTAAATAAGTCTTAACAACCCATCTCTTTCACAACAGAAATAAAATATTCTATGAAATTATAACTTAATAGCCCATGGTACCTGCATTTGTCAAGATAATTTTCATGTCATTCTGAATCATATTTTGTGAAGAAGTACATACACGTTTACACATTGTTTTTTTATGCTTATAATTTGATGTATGTTCAAGAACCAGACGATGTGCTGTCATCTTTGGTTGTGAAGCTTCATAAAATATAAAGTCTTGGATTTTCAATTTGTTGACAAATCTGTGTTGTTTGTCTGTTTAACTCAAAATCGCCTCGTTAAGGATATTCCAAAACAATGATTGTTTTCAGCGTGCTGTTTCAATTACCTCACATATTAGTGATAATTGAAACATAAGCAAACGCAGGAAATGATGATACAAGTTTCGATTTGGTTCATGAAAATCTTTTTGATGATGATGATAATGATGATTTCAGAATTACCAACATCCAGGACGGAAATTTATACAGTGGCCATTGCAGTGCTAATTAGTAAAGCTAAATTTTATTAAACAAGAAAGAATTTATTTTCTTATAGCTAGAATTACATGTCATTGTTTTTGATAGCTTCAATTTCAAGGTTGAGAATGGTTTTTGGTCCCTTTTCAGTGACTTTAATTACTAATCAACTCACCATAGGACACAGTTTCATCGTGACTATCATCAACTCTAAGCGGGATTTTGATGATTGATCAAACTCTGGAGTATCAATGTATGTGGATGTAAAAAATAGGGTTCATCTTAGTAATCACCTGCTTGACAACGACACTAGAAGCTATGTCAAAACTATGTCCACTACACAGAATAAAGAAGTTGTATATCCATTTATATTGTCTTCTTTCTTCAAGGTGAGTTCCCTTGAATTTAGGTGCCAAAACAGTTGAACGGAAGTCAGATGCTGACAGGTTTATCAGTCAAACATAAGGATTTCTTCTTACATATTTGGCTAATGTATAAGTGTTTTATTGATAGAGTTGATAATTCTGATGTCGTTTGCATTCTGCAGAAATCAACTATAGATTTAGTCGTGATTGGTTTATTTGAATGATTTGGCTCTATTTTAATGGCTTCCTTCAGTTTATTGTTATCGACAGGAGACGCAAGCTGGTTTGTAATGACAATCCGGCCCCCTCCCCCACCCGCCACCCCCCCCCCCCCCCCCCCCCCCCTACCCCTTTCGACGCTCTGTTAGATTATTCCTTATTGTGTACCCAGAGACAGCTTTGTAAAGCAGCCTCAGGATAATGTTGGTGGACTGTTTTGTAAGCATGCATGTGTAAATAAAACATTAAGATAACGTGTTGTTGAATAATAGTCTCAGAATTGTTATGAAAAGTTATATAAATGTTTATTCTCTAAAGGTATATTTTAAATCCCTTAAAAAGACAGCTATTGAATTTCAGCATGACATCGCATTCAACAGTCAATTTACTGAAATCGATGACATTTTCCTAATTTGGAAGAATCTCGTAATATCTCATCATATGCAGTGATAATATGAGTCTATCACAATTGAAAATATTTGCCATTAAAATCAGTAATACCTAGCTACGTTAAGGTGAATATATGAAAAGTGTCCTTGCACAAATGTCATGAACTGAAATTAATAGATTACTTATTTGTCAGAACATTGATAATATAGACTACAGATATGCCCTATTTGGAGATATACTGTTAAATACTTGACGAAAACAAATTACAATGTATGTCAATTCAGTTGAATGTCTATTTGTCTGCTTTGAATGTTAGTTATTTCCCTAAAACCTTCTCATCATAGTGTTTCCTTGCAAAAAGTGTTCTTCTGACCGTTACCAAATATTACCTTTCATTAAGACTAGTTAAAGGGACACCACGTGTTTTTCATGAATTCATATTTACATTTGATACATACAAAAATATCAAATCAGATGGGCACTAAAAGGGTATTTTTCGACAACAGTCATTACTTCTCGAAAAAATAGCACCCTTGGCAACTTTTGTCCCATGTTACTACACGAACATACGGAGTGTCTCTTTAAACAGCTAAACCTTTGCTATTCTCTAGCAAGTAATCATCCTGTATATATAACTTGTTCATTCAGCAACCGAACATTGCCAGTTATTCTTCTCCAGAAGGACAAAACTGTTTATGTCTTGACGTCTTTATCATAATAATACACATACATATCATACTATATCACATACAAAATGCGTAAATGGCATTGATCAGTTCCTGTTGTTAATTCTTCCTGACAGTTTAGTTCTCTTTATCCGTTCCTTTATAAAGTAAAACATAACGTGAGTGTTAATCCTCATTGAAATAATAAAGTTTCAAATTAGTAAGGAATATTATTAGATAGCTCATTGAGACAATAACATATATTTATCCTTTTCGTGTTTTTGTTCAATATCCTCAGTATATCAAGTAATACTGTTTCAAATGAGCATCCAAAATCAAATAACTGAATATCTATTGATTTCTTTGAAACTTGAAATCCTCTGAGAAGTATGTTATATTCACGAAACTGTCTGTAACCATTTGATTGTTCTGTAATGAGATTTTCCTTGTCCCTTTACAATGATGATTGACACTGATGTGATCCAATAATATTTTATAATTTACAATTATAGTATAAAGGTAATATTACATTAATGTAAAAACTATTTCAAAATATGATTATCTAGGAGTCGTGCATTAGCATTTGAACATATTACAAGTAGCAGCATTATAAGATAGCTTGATGCATTTTGTGGAGAATTGTATAGCAGGCGTACGGAGATCTTGCCCTGCCTAAAATACGTTCCTAAGCTCTTATATCATTCTGGGATGTATTTTGTCTCTAGAAAAGGAAATAAAAGGATAATAGTTGTCTTACTCCTTTGTCTAACAGCCTACAAGAATAGTCCATGGGTTATTTATCGACCTGCTGCAGTCAGCGAATGTTCTGTTGGTATTGTCTGGATAAAGCGCAGGTGGCTGGTGATATTTTCAGACAAATCTAACTGTACATCGATCCCCTTGCCTCCTCCCCCTTCCTCACTAAAATAAAATTGATTCACCATCTCAAAGCAAGTTTCCTTGAATGTATGCAAGGGAGGTATATTTACACATTCAGCATTTGTAAGTGCTGCAGAGGCTTACAATGACCACCTATGTAAACAAGAGAGAGAGAGAGTAAAATAAAACCACAACTACCAACATTCAGACACAGAAAGGGAGGGGTTATTATTGGTGGAGCATTATAATCGTAGAAACTAAAAGTAGGCCGCTTTATATAACTTGTTTGGACCCATAAGTAATTAGGAAATGCTTTTTATTGATGTTAGGCAGCGACTATAAGAAGGACAATTTATTTATTATTTTATTTGTGTGTAAACACTGCGTGTACAGTTACCATGCCCTTGTAAATGAATGGAACAACAGTCTGAATAAATACAAATTATGTTACTTTCTATTTGAGTTTATTGTCAAAACATATTTTTTTTTAATATGTGTATTCCTCAATCTTGTTGGGACATGATTTTCCTTAAGAAAAGTTTCACAAATATCTAACGATAGTGTAATTGTTTACAACGAGTGTAGGCTATGACAAATTACATGTATGTAAATACAGAGTATGTCAGTTAATTATATAAGATAGTTGATTAATATTAGATGACGTTATTGCATTTAACAAAACAATCTAACAACATAACGCTCACATATGGTTATATTCAATGAAATAGGGTAAATTTTCTTGCATTGCAAACACTGTACACTGTTAGCTCAGGCAACACTTATGTTGTATGATTTATAAGAGGGGATTTTAAACAAGAGAAAACGTTGTTTGTAGTGCTTTCCATACAAGTCTACTGTTTAATCAGGGTTGTTCTGCTAAAGCTCGCTACAACTTAAATTCCCGTGACATGGTTGACGGTGATGGGAGACAATATCGTTTGATCAGTCGCCTATGCTCACAAACACTACTTTTAATTCAATGGTCTGTTGAAGTGATGAAACAATTATTCTGGAATAGAGCGACTTCGTAATTGAATTATACTGCTAGGGACAAAACTTTCAAATAGGTTTTGAACTTGAAGACTGCAGTGGTATATTGAATCAACATCACAGTCTTCTGTGAAAATACGTCACACATTCTGTTAGGAAGTATTTAACATGAAGAATGGAATCATTATCAACAGGTCAAGCTCTGCTACTCTTCTCATAATTTGGATGCATGATATGTAATATGTTTCAATGATGACCACCAGCATATGTAAATTTGATTTGCTTTTTCACAATGATACATACACGATTACAGAAATGTCGTTTTGTTTTTTTCTGTCTTCCTTATTTATTTGGAAGCATTTCACATTTTACGTCTGATTGAAATTGAACATCCCTTAAAGGAAAGTAATTAAATAAGCTTAATTACTGATGTGTCACTTATGAGAGACATATTGGATACATTTGAAATGAAAAGCGTAAAGGATGAAGGCAATTTGTTAAAGGTCAGTTGCTGTGACTTTAAAGGAAAAGTTGATTGTCAAAAGACTCAGAGAAGTTTTCAATACGTTCTCAAAATAAGTTTTTCGATGTTTTGAAAGTGAAAAATCCCAAAAAGATATGGCGGTGATCACATTTTCAAAAGGTTCTATGTGGCAAAAGCCTCGAGTGTTTGTCAGAATATTTTGATAATAGTCATTTGTTTAAAATGATCCATTGAAAATATTATTAATATTTTCGATACGAGAACATGTGCACATATCACGTTTGCCTAGCAACTATTGTTTCACCGCGACTTACCGTATTTCGTTGACTGTGACATCATAAAACTATTGTTCGTGACGTCACTATAACTTGCCGTCGCAATGGAAGTGAGCCGTTTCCTGACTATGTTTACGCGAATGAAATGGAATAGAATGGGTCCTAAAGAAATTATTACACTCAAAAGTATGTCGTATGACTTTTACGAAACTAGTACAAATTTGTGTATAACCCTCGCTCTTGCTCGGGCTATGCATAAATTCACACACGTTTCGTAAAAGTCACATGACACACTTCCTTGGGTAATAATCTCAAGACATGTGACAATATGACACATACACTCTTATTCAATGATATCGAGGTCAACTATCCTGAGAAAAATGGACCTGCCATATGTGACAATCAGTCACACAACTGTGTGTAATGTTTCCGGAGTGTGAGACAACTGCTATCATCTCGCAGTGCTTGACCTCCATTGGAACAGCTCATTACGTCCTCTGTCTCTCTTAGCTCTAGAGGTCAGCTGTGTGCTGCTCAACTTTGCATCCAATTTGTCAATATCTAACAGAACGGTGTTCCTTTCCCTGTCCTTCAACTCTATTGGTGATAACCAAGCATCCTTCAACCACGATGAAGTTGTCTGGTCACAGCAGAGCGTCCTCCGAGAACTTACAGAGATAAGACAAACTGCAACATTGAAGCAAGTTGCAGTATTACGAGACTATTTGTAATTTCTGGCAAGAGATGTTTTTAGAAAAATGAATTCATCACTAAATAACAGCACAGGATTATGATTTTTATAGAGGATTAAACCTACATTTGTTAGTTGCTTTCTATTAACTTTTCAAACATAAATGTACTTACATGTTTATGTGACAATTTGTTTTCTAAGCATACAACAAAAGGTGTGGAATGCTCTACGAAACATGAAAAGTATGGTTTTATGTTTTATATATTTCAACTGTGTATATATTGTATGTTTTGACAGTTTGTAATTATCACGTGCATATTGTATGATTGGTTCTCATCTCAGCAGAATGTGAATGAAGATGATGCTGTGATGATGTGATGTGATGATGCAAGCTCACAGTACCTTGTCACTCATTTTACTAAAACTATAAAAGTTGCATTATGCACAACCTCAGTTCGTTGATACAAATTCTACTAAAGCTATACAACTCTATTTGATGCAAACCTTCAGTTTGACCTTCACGTACTACTGTACTTTATAATTTCGTTGATAAGTTTCTACTAAAAATCTCTCTGAAGCAGACCAATGGTGCTTTGTCACCCACTCCACTAAAATACGTAAGTTGCATTTCGTCACACCGGTACCACTACACCATATTTCTACTTCAACTATAAACCTTTCTAAGAGTTCACACCCGTTTGCTATATCCTGAATCTGTACTTTGACAAGTCATATCGCGATATCAATATAATACAATCAACTGAATAAATATGCTCATAATTGTTCTCTGAATCCATGTCCTGGCGTAGAGTTCATCCGTTCCTAAACGTAATGACTTTTAAATTGAATTATGCTGCTGAAGCCAGACTAAGAACCTAGTAATTTGGAACACGGCGACTAGCGTGGTGGCTTGAATCAATATACAATATTTCTCAAGTAACATAAAACGGATTGTGGTAATGTAAGCTCGAGCAACAGATAGGCTTCTATAAAACACTAAAGTAGGATTGATGTATAAAGAGAACGTCAAACAGGAGAACAATGTGTTTGAAGTGCTTTAAGAATCTATAAAAAGTCAATGTTTTAATGGAGGGTTGTTCTGCTAAAGCGTCTTACAACTTAAATTCCTTTGACATGGTTTATTGTGATGGGAGACAATATTGTTTGATCAGACGCCTATCAAAATGATACATCATTTCCGGTAAAGAGAGACTCTGAAATTGAATTACAGTCCTGAAGTGAAGAAAGATGAAATGTTGAATACGAAGAGTGTAGTGCTATCGGGAATCAGTATCATGGTTTTCTATGAAATATGTTATACATTCTCCTGGAAATAATATCAGTGGCTCAAGCTAACATACATTCTACTACTCTCCTATAGTTAGAGGAAAGATAATTTGGTAGATTGTATGTATATGTAATATGTTTCAATGACGGTCCAATGTAAATGTGAATAGTATTTGCTCTTTCACAATGATAAATACAGATCTATTACAGAAACGTCATCTTTTTTCTCCTTGTCTTTGTCATTTACTTATTAAACTTTTACATCTTATATCTGATTCAAACCTATCTTATGTGAAGGTAGTTAAATGGGGTTAATTACTGAGGTGCCACTAATGAGAGAGAAAGTTGATACATACATGTATGCAATTAAGATTTAGCATAAAAGAGAAAGCCAGTTTTATAAAGGTTTTTTTATTGTGACTTTAAGAGAAAATGTGATTGTTAAAAGGCTCAAAATAGTTTTCAATACGTTCTCAAAATAAGATTATCGATTTTTTGAAAGTGAGAATTCCCACAAAGACATGAACTTGATAACATTTTCAACATGTTCTTTGTGGCAAGTCCCACGAGTGTTCTGCACTGAAACAACATAGCCGTGGAAGTGAATTGTGTTAATAATTGGTTGAAATTTTCAAGTTAGTCATTTGAAATAAACGACTATCTGACATAATGACACATGCACCCTTATCCTGTGTAAGATAGAACTGCCAATCAACTGAACAACTAAACCTTATTATCTTTGTGGCAACTAACCTTATTAAACCTTGTGAAAAATCTGACTGCAATGTAGAGGAAAACAAGTAAATAATTCAACTTAAAAAAACTTATTTATTGTCTTGTTAAAGTTGAGATACCTATTAAATGTTACATATAACATCCGCCCACCTGATTCCATTATATTTTAAAAACAAAAAAATATCTTCATGCTGTCTAAAAATTGCAAACACCAAGTGAATGAACCTCAAATCAGTTACATGGTGTTACTTACAAATACCGTGATGACGTTTCCTGAGGAAACAAGAAAATGAAAACAAACATGTCTTTATAATTCAAATTGTATAGAACAAAAAGACACAATTAATCAGACTACCGATAAAAAAATTCAAGTAAGAAGCGATAGAGATACAATAGCATCATAAATATATTCTAATAGCCAAAAGGTACACTGTCAAAGGCAGACTCCTTGGTTGTTGATGAAAAGATACTTGCAACGAGTCTGTTGACATATGCATAATTAGATTATGCAAGTTGGTATCCTGGAAGAATCTCATAGTATAGAATTTTGTCCAAAGTATAGAATGAAAGTCATTTCCCGAACAGCACTATTTATACCCTCAAATCCTTGTGACCCTTAATGAAACTAGTGTGACCTAAGAGCAACTAAACTTAGTTATTTAAAGTTCACGTGTAATGCATTTTCACAAGAATGACAGATTATTACCTCTACGGACATTATATATCGCAATCAATTGAGCATAAATTCGAAACAATCGATAAATGGAAAATTTAAGTTTGTTAAGTTGTTTGTTGTCAAAATGTTGCGAAATTACGTTGAATTGTGACTATCGCCGATAATGAGATTACTCCAGTGACGTCACAGAAGTCATCTCTTTAGCGGCCACACCCCCGCCGACTTTCATTCTGGTCGCCGAGGAAAAAATTAGGAGGTTTTTATAAAAGCTGTATATAAGTAATTTATGGACCGATTTCAGAAATTTAAAATCGAGCAATTGTCAAATTGACATCTAATTTTAATGAATCCGAATGTGGGAATAGGGGAAAATACATTCTCATTCGAATTGGATCATCTCTTTTCAAAACTTTATGATCCTTTACCTCACAAACAGATAGAGAAAACATTATTAACCAATCATGACGTAGGCAATGATTGGTAACCATGATTCTGTTATGCTTTTAAAGGGGATTATATTAGCATTAGATTCACTCTGCAGTAGACAAAAACACGAACATGCAATCAACAGTTTGTGTTAGATTGAAACAGGATATCACCCTGAGCTAGTCAGAGAAGATAGATAGAGGGATTGAGTTTACATCACTGTAGGTTTACATAAGAAAAGGGAAATTGATCTATGATTTTTTGGCGTTTCAGCCAACCATCAGTATATTAAATGATATTGTCAAGAATTCAAGGATTTAATCTTCATCTCACCAATAACTACGTTTGTTCAAACCATGATCAAGGAAGGTCATGACAAATACACCATGTAATGAGCAAAACAGGAAATTTGGATTCAAACTGAAGTTGAATTTGCGACAAAGCCAATGTATGAACTAGTTGATAACAAATAAGTTAAGTTGCACCTTAATAATAAATATATATATATATATATATATATATATATATATATATATATTATCACAAACCTACAGATACACAGCTTTATCTTCGCTTCAGAAGTTCCCATGAAAAACATGTAAAAACTAAAATACCTTATGGTCTAGCAAGACGCATATGTACAATAATTAAGGATGAAAACTTAAGAAAAAAACGGTTAGAAGAATTAAAAGTTGCTCTGCTAAATTGTGCCTTTCCTCACAATATGATTGACAAAGGCATTGAAAGGCAACTAATCACACCATTTCAGAATTGCGAACGCCCATAGAAAAAATAGTACCAACAAGTACTATAACATTTGTAACTACCCATGACCCTAACAATCCTAACATCTACCCCCTAATACGGGACAACTTAAACATTCTAACACAAGACAAAAGGCTTAAAGCTATGCTTGATAAAACCACTATAATCAAAAGTAAACGACAGCCAAATAACTTGAAAAAATACTCACAAGAGCAAAATACAGCAATAATGAAACTCAGCCCGAAGTTTCAAAATGTCAAGATAAGAGATGTGGTACCTGCCCAATCATTATGGAAGGCCAAGAATTCCAATTTTAAAATGGACAAACTTTTAAAGTTAAACATCAAATGAGTTGCAAATCTAAAAATGTAATTTATGCAATCCTCTGTCCCAAATGTAATCTCACCTATATTGGCCAAACAAGCATTCTTCAAGAGCTAGGGTAAGGGTCCACAAACAACAAATAAATGACCCTAATCTCCGTCACCTAAAGATAAGCGGTGTCTTCTCACTTTGCCACCACCTATTGTTCTCGGTGGCAAAGTTGGTCATGCATGCTAATTGGTAAAACAATAGAGGTGGCAGGGGATCGTCTCAATAAATTTTATTCTAAATTCTAACATTCTCCTTTCACATTCACAATATATTGGACATTCATAATATATGATAAGCAAACATATAGCAGATTGCAACAATGGACAATTTATCATCTTCCCGTTTTATAAAGTATTTTCCAAATCAGACAATTCAAACTTAACTTTAGAAACCAAAGAAGCATTTTTTATAAAAAAAAAATACTGCCCCTCACTTAACAGTTAGTTCACAGAAGGAAGTGATTACCTGTAAATACATGCCTGTGTCTACCTAGTGATTAATGAGACAGACTCATTAAGCCTCACAAGGCTGCATTGTTCTAGAGTCACACATTTAGTGTGCTCGAGGCAATTATGACGTGCGTGGTTATGGAACAATGAACATGTCTTACTGCCATGTAAGGATATTGATGTTGTAATTATTTATTGTTCTTGTTCATGTTTATATATATGCGATCTTCCACTTGTCTAAACATACTTGAAAAGACCGATATACTGGTCGAAAAGAGCTCATCCAGTCATCATTAAAATGATATCTACAGCAAGTGTTGTCTGAAGTATTCTATTTATATATATATAAGATGAGTTGCTTCTCCCGTGAAATAAGGTTTTATAAAGAAAAGAGTAAACATCAGGTGTTTTGACTGGATCAATCTTTTTTTTGTATCTTTTGCCGTATGCAGATGACTGGTGTTTATTATCAGACAGTGTTATTGGGTTGCAAAGGAAGATACATTTATTGGTAGAATTCTCTCATAGATGGGGATTAACTGTTAATTTTGACAAAACAGAGGTAGTAATTTTTAGAAATGGTGGTAAACTAAGGAAAAGTGAAGTTTGGTATTTTGAGGATAGAATATTGAAAAGTTCATCCTATTACAACGATTTAGGGTTATTGTTTTAAAGTAATTTATCTTGGTCAGTGTTCAGAATATTGTAAACAAAGCCTCTAATGCTTTATTTTCAGTTAAACTTCTAAGTTATAAGCTTAAAAACATCTCTCCCCTGGTTCTCTTTAACATTTTTGATGTTCAGATAAAACCGATTATAGTATAGGCGTCGGAAATTGGGTTATCAAAAGTGGTCAGTTGTTGAACAGTTTCAAGTAAGGTTTTGCAAGTTTGTATTTGGTGTGAGTTATAAGAGTACTAATGTTGCTGTTTTAGCTGAATGTGGCTGACATTATATTTATGTTGATTCTTTGCTGAGAGTAATTAAATTCTGGATTAGATTGCTTGAAATGTCAGATGATAGGTATCCAAAACAGGCTTATCTAATGTTGTGTATTTTAGATAAAGTTGGACGTAAAACGTGGGTGCAGCATGTAAGAATTATTTTATTTACTTATGGTTTCGGTTTTGTGTGGGAAAATCAAGGGGTAGGTTTCAAGGAGGCTTTTCTTTTCAATTTCGAAACTTGGATTAAGAACTGTCATGTTCAAACTTTAATGGCTGAAATAAGTTAATATTCAACACTGCATTTATATTCTAGAATAAAATCTGTGTTCGGTTTAGAAAGTATCTGGTAACCATTAAATCTAAAGAAGCAAGACGTAGAATTACTTTATTAAGAATTGGTGAGCTACAAATCTATAAAAATATTGGTAGACGAGATGGTTTTCCACGTGAATGTCGCTTCTGTAAGATATGTAAATCCAACATCGTGGAGGATGAATTTCACTTTCTTTACAAATGTCCAGTTTATAATGATTTACGTTGATAAATATTTTGAAAATATACCAATGTACATGAATGAAGACATAATGATACATAAACTTCAAGATTATAACGTAACACATTTGATAGCTATTTCAAATAATGTGAACAATGCCTTGATTGTTCGAAATTCTTTCCGTAGGCCTTTCTACTGAAATAAAAGATTGATTGATCTTCTTTAATACAAAACGATGAGCTCGTTTCGACCAGTATATCGGTCTTTTAAAGTATATATATTCTGAGAGTATTTCTTCTTTATCATGTCGTGAAAGTGTTACTGCAGTTGAAGCCAACAATAACATTGATTTTATGTCTTGCAGTAGTATCTGCTAGTTACTTTTGTAAGAAACATCAACGGTTGACACTGCGCTGAATTTCAATAAAGCATCACTAGATATGGTGAGCTTCAAGCAAATGACCTACTTGCTAACCAGTCAGTATCCATCGAATCGTATTACACTGATTTGGAAAAGTAGTTATCTGGAATGTCATCACTAAACAACGGATTATATATGACCTCCTGAAGGTGACCAGTAGGTTAATTAAGTGACCGTTGATGAGTTGATTAAAGTTACAAATATCCGAGGCTTGCCGAGGGTATTTTTACTTCAATCAACGAGTGTTGATATATTTGATATCAGAAGACACGAGGGTGAGATTTTATTTATCATTCAAAATCTTTCTTCAACAATAATTAGCCGAATAATGACATATCTGAACACACAAAACTGAATTTTGCTTCTTAGCAGTGCTCACAGTGAGGTCATAGCATTGTGACGTCATAACCATTACGACATCATAGCATTGTAACGTCATCACCATTGTGACGTCATAGCATTATCAGCAGTGTTCTTAGTGATGCCAAAGCTTTGTGATGTCATCAACTGATGATGTAATAGGATTATGACGATTTGATTGGAGCATTATCTACAATGTAGATATCGCTTGATCTCACACAAGCGATATCTACTGTGGGAGCCAGTTTTGGATGATAAAGATGAGGTATTTTCTTCTCCGACATAACTAGATCTGTTATATGGTTGATGTTGAAAGGTGCCCAATCTGCTTCCAGTAGTTACGGAATAGTGCTAACAGCAGTGTGAATAAAGTCAGGCTGAAGGAAGTCTGTGGAATCAAATGCCAATTGAAGGTAACGGAAAATAAAATTGGACACACACTGCAACAGACGAACATAAGAGTATGTCACCAGTACAAGGTGACAAGTGAACTGTATGTAATGCCAACATGATCCCAGGAGTAATTAAGAACTTATATGGGTTCTTTTCTGTTTACAGTTGTACACGAAGCCTGTTTACAGAGGTGTGAAAACCGTCCGTCTGAAAGATAGAAGCCATTCAGGTGATAAATATATGTAACTTTGGAAGGCATTTAACGCGAACATTATTCACACGTTTCTGAAGATGAATTTTGTTAAATGTCAACCAGAAGTTATTTGCGCCGGTGATCCTCATTAACATGAATATGGAAGAAAATGATAAAGAATCAAGTGTTGCTATTCTTAACACCAGATGTTCGTCTGCAGGGTTTATCTTCATTTGCGTTAATTAAAGAGACGAAATAAGCTTTATTGATCACATCAGAAAAATCTGAACATATGTTAGATTGTAGGGTAAAAAGTGATAAAGTTTTACCAAAGTTAACCTTACCTCCCCTGCTAAAATTAAAGTAAAATTTTACCCATCCTAAATGTCTATCAAATAGTAGTTTTAATTATGCATGATTCAAAGAAGTGTAACATTTAAGTGTTCGATGGGCAGATAATAAACCACTGTCAAGAGGATTTGAAACAAAATAATTTATAATTTTGAGGTTATTCGATCAAATAATTACCTGTTCTTATTTAAGAATGATAAAAAAAAAACATGACAGCAATTCTTATAAACACAATTGGCAAAACAGTTCGTGGTCAGTAACGGGTCGAAATTCTTTGACAGAGTTATGTTCACCTTGGTGCTAGATTACCTCCCTTATCTCCCAGTATTTCCCTGTTTTACTGTTCCCAGGTCCGCTGTATTTGCACAATAGGAAGGACCTGTAACTCGGTTATTATTTATATACTTTATTGATTTTATTTGTAACACTGAAATAAAATGATAAAAATCATTTCCACAATAGGAAGGACCTGTACCTCAGTTAATATTGATATACTTAATTAATAACAATGTCATTAACTTTATTCATACCACAGGAAAGTGTTCGTTTTCATGGATATCAAAATAATTTAGGAATTGATTAAAAGATATAACTGTTAACTTTGCAAGCAGTTGTATAACAAACTGTATATTTTAACCAAAAGGTCCTAATTTTATCATTGGAAATGTCTACTATCTTGTTAAGTTGCAGTTATTCATACTTTTCGAAGGCTTCGAGAATATTGATAATCTGACTGTTTGTTACTCTTTAGATTACATTAACAATGAATCATTACACATCCTATTAGTGAAGAACGTCATAACCCCCATATCTCTGCTTTATCATGTCGAAATAAAAAAAATGTGACCAGTTATAATCGAAAATAAAACATTTATTTTATAATTCTGTGATGCAGGCAAATAACAAACTACAGTAATGTACATATATACAAACATAAACATAATCCTTAATTTGTGGATGCAGTTCTCCTTAGTGGTAACAACAATTATTTTCCTAGTAATAAGTACTTAAATAGTACTTTAAAATAAGTAACAAATAACAAATAACTTCACACATTGCAGACAAAACCAATTAAAGTTTATCACGGTAATGTGCAAATGTATTTAATCAATATTCGTTTCAGAAAATAATTCAATTCACTTCATTTGAAATTGGTGTGAAAGGGGAAAAGTTTTTAGCTCTCCAATCACTGTATGATAATGTAAGATGTAGTGTACGGATTAATGGTATGTTAACATCTTGGTTTAATGTTAACAAAGGTTTGAAGCAAGGCTGCTTACTCTCTCCATTACTGTTTAATTTTTTTTATATAAAAATGGGTTGCTTAACGCATTAGAGGAGAGTGGTATCGGTATTTGTATTGATGGTACTACTATCGAATCCTTAGCTTATACTGATGATCTTATTGTACTTGCAGAATCATCAGAGGATTAAAATAAATTTGTGTACATTTTGAACAATTGGTGTGTGGAAAATGGTATATGTATTAATAATGATATATCAAATAGAACAGTAAGAGCACAAACAACAAGGGCTGTTTTTATTGTTGGTAATTCTATTTTAGAAGTTGTTGATAGTTATAAGTATCTAGGCCTATTGCTCACAGAACACCTTGATTACAACGTAATGGCTAAGGCAGCAGCTAAGTCTGCTAGTAGAGCTTTAGGCCTTCTTATTTGTAGTATAAGGCACTTGGGCGAATGCAATCCACCTCTTATGCAAAATTATATGATACGATGGTGTGGTCAGTTGTAAGCTATGGGGCATATAGCTGGGGTCATCGGGAGGTTTCCGTTGTAAATGCTGTACACCATCGTGCTTTGAGATTGTCCTTGGGGTTGGGTAAATATGCTCCAAATGTTGCTATAAATGGAGACATGGGATGGAATCCTCCAATTGTTAGACAATGGATGTGGTTTTTTTAGACAATATTGTCGTTTATTAAGATGCCTTTAAGACTTAATAAGTGTGTGTTATGTGGTTGGAGAGATATACGGACGAGTGAAAAATTCGAATTTTCGAGTGAGAGCTAAGATGAAAGAATGGAACCCGAATGTGGAAGCTGATGTGAGTGTTTAACGTGTCTGTGAGCGTGTGCGAGATATCTGTATGCAGAAGTATTATTGTGGATGGAATGAATCATTACGTCAGCCAAGCGATAGAACAGGAGGTAATAAACTAAGAACGTATCGAATGTTTAAAGGTACATCCATTGTGTTTTTGGGGGTCACATATTGCAAACGTTATAAATGGTATTACTTTATCGAGAAGTACCGACTGTTACCGAAAACTACCATTTTGATGATAGTGGACTTAGCATATTGACGATATGAAGGCAAAAGTAGTGATTTCTGATCGAAAACCGGACCATGCACAGCGTGTGGCGCGTGTCAATGACTCAAACGTAATTTTGGAATCTTATTTATAACAGACAAAAAGACAAATTTGAGTTGATAATGTTCAATAGGTCCCATAACTATTGTGAATGTAAATGGGACGTGCAGTTTCGGTTTCTGCATAACTATGTTACTCAATTTTAAATGGAAACTAGTAATTATGATGTATTTTGCGATTGGGGATAAATATGCAAGCTGAGTGAATTTATTTGTATCGTAGACAGCACATGTGGTGAGTTGGAACGTATGAAAGCCAAATAAAATTTTATGGAACACAATGGATGCACCTTTAAGGATGTGTATGGTTGTGGAAGTTATATGAGTACGAGTATGCCCCGTTCATACCGCTCTGCCCTTTCCAAATTCAGATCAGGTACTGCTCCTCTGCATTTGGAAACCGGCAGATATACAAACAAGAATGTGAATGAGAGAGTGTGTTTTCAGTGTAGTGAGAGTGTTGAGAATGAAAGACATGTACTTTTACATTGCCCTTTCAATAATGATTTGCGCGAGAGTTTGTATGAAAATGTCTATTTTAGCTATCCCAACTTTCTAGATCTTATTGACATCGATAAATAACTTCTACTTTTTAAACACCATGTATAATTTACCGCCAAAACCTGCTTTTATATCTTACAAAGAAGAAAACATATTTTATATGGATAAATTTTAATCTGTTATTGTATATATGCATTGTTTACATCAATATTTATTTTAGTTCTCTTTATGTATTTTATTCATAGTCTCTCATAACCCTTATAGGGTGGCTCACTTTGATGTCCAATTTTATATGTATATACTTTTTGCTGTATTTTATGTGAGGTGAGACTGAAATAAAACCTCTGTCTGTCATTTCGAGATAGCAAACATTCACTTAGATCTTTAACAAAGATCTGGCACCTTGCTGCAGGCAATTGTATCAGAAACAACCAAAACAATTGTCATCTCCTCTGACATTGCCTAATGGACTGACACTTCTTGCTAAAACATAAGATACATCACACCATGTCATGGCCAGAGATTCTGCGTTCTGACGTGATCATGATAAATAGTTGTTTTGCATGTCAGAGTTAAAGCTTAGGTGAGGTTGACCTATGTTATATTTAAATAATTCTAAAGCCATAATCGCTTCAGTTTCTCTCAAGAAAAGTTTTCTTGAAATGAGAACTCAAATAAGCCAGGGAAGTTGTAGGCATAGAGTCATGATACGCACTATCTAAGCCCTTTAAAGGGACAGTAGCACGTTTTTTCGCTCAAATAAGTAAATGAAATGTATTTGAAAATTATTTTCACCAATTGTAAAACACCCTTCTCTCTTCGGAAAATCAAGTTTAAAATGAGTGTACATGGCTCAGTAAAGCAATCGGGATCGTTTTCGTCATTCGAAATAATAAAATGTGTTCACAATAAAATGGCCGCCATGCCATTTTTGCTTTATACACACACCGTTATTACTACTACGGTTAGCTGGTTTGTGTAGTACGATATTTTACCATCTTGAGTAAATTTATATGGCACAAACTATCATTATAAATAGGAAATTTGAAAAAAATAAATTTTGCTAAAAACGTGCTATGATTTACTAAAAATGCTCTTTAAAAGCGATTTTTAAGCAGATTGGGTATTTCTTTGAAAACTCTATGGAGATTAAAGGCGGTGTAGCACGTTCTGCTGACTGAAATAAAATGCTCTCACAAAATGGGAAATAAGTGTAACAATGACTTAATACGTATGTACATGGTTTGATTAAGCCATGCGAGTTCATTTCCCATCGAGCGGCCATTTTAATGTGTTCACATTACAATTGCCGCTCGAGGGTAGTTCAAGTGATTTGAATGATATAGCGATTTCTAAACACTTAAAGTAGAGTTTTAAATATTGTATAATAGTGGAATCGTCTACCGTCTTGCTGTCTGAACTCCCAAATTCTCATGAGGCCTACAAATCTACCTCACACTGAAGAGTTCCACACCACTGTCGCTTTATACCATTTTCTTCCAATACGGATAACCGTTTTCTTTGGATACAGCTTATATGGGGTCTTGTTATGAGAATTTTTACTAAAGTAACTATTTATTGTATAAAATTTGATAATAAATGACAAAATTGGTAAAACATGATATATATTAGTGCTGTGGCACGTCATGCAATATCTACGCTTGTGTCTATTTATACGAAATGCATGTACGTGTTGTTGTCAATGGTGTGATGATGATAATGTTGTGATGATGAGTACTCAATAAGTATTGTCGAAAAACATAAACCAAATCGAAATAGTGTATTAACACAGATACCAATTCAATGTTAATTAAGACAAGCCGAGCTCAATTTTATAAACGAGAAGGAACGTAGCTTTAGAGCTAGAATTACATAGATTCATTGATAGATTCAACAACACCGACACTGTGACCCGGACAGGGTTATTTTGACACTAGTGATTACACAGAATATGAAGTCGACGATCCAGCCCCATATACTATAAAACAAGTAAAGGGATGTAACGGGGTCAACACCCCATGTCCGTTTGAAATTATATTTCAGAATGTTATCATCATATTATCATTCAATGGTATATACCACGTCAAAGCCACTACATTTGTCTTTAAAACAAGCCATCAAACGTAAACATCGATCGGATAATAACAAGGATATGATTTTTCAAAGCCTAATATATGAGCACATTGCTCATGTGAGCCATTTGGGTAGCCCAACAAAATGATAAAAGTTTCGCTTGAAAAAATTATTATAAAATACTTTGTAATATCCTGTCAGCTAATAGTGACCCATTTACAAAGCCCAGTATTTGGTGCATCAGATCGCGCAAGAATTATGACATGAGGGACACTGTAATTGACATACCAGGGATTTTAAGTAATCTAAAATGTGTTTCGAAACATCATTTGTCTAGTAGTCATCCATATTGAATGACCTTGGCACTGGTCTATTTTTGGAAACGAAATGACATCATTTCGTTTCCAAAAATAGACCAAATGCCATGGTATATACCATTGAATGATAATATGATGATAGTCTGGTTCCCGGAGTTGCGCTGCGTAACTGGCGACTGGCTTTCCCGGAGTCTGTTGCGCTGCTTAACTGGCGACTGGCTTAATATAGATTAAGCCAGTCACCAGTTACGCAGCGCAACAGACTCCGGGAACCAGACTGATATGATGACAACATTCTGAAATATAATTTCAAACGGACATGGAGTATTGACCCCGTTACATCCCTTTACTTTCTTTTTATAGTAGATGCGCATGCCCAGACCATCGGATCGATTTCACTGAGCTCCCAAATCTTTTTCGAGTTTCTACTAATCAAAAGCCGAATGCAAAACATTTCTGCACCTATTTAATGGATAATACCTCAGAGAAGATATTACAAGTCATCATTTACCAGAAATCGCCGATCAAAAAGAACTTTGACCAGTTTTATTCACAGCCTGGTTACTTCCGGTTTGTTGTTTACATTCACGATCACGAAACTCAACATGGCCCCAGTATGGTATGTACGCCTACTTTTACTCCTAGTTTTACATGTGGAAGGACCAATCTGGAATGAACCCACAAATCAGACGTTACCCCAGGTCACAGATCATGATTTTTCTTCTTCAGATGACAATAACCAGTCAAACAGGAGAGCACAACTATCATGTGTCCCTGTTCATTCGTCCAGTAGTCTAACATGTATATATCACTGGCTTACAATAAATCGACGTAAGCATTCACACAGTATAATCAAAATAACTAAGCATCATCTTAGAATTATCTTATTGTTGAGCGGTCAAGTTGAACTCAACCCAGGTCCCTACACCCCGAAATACCCATGTCAAATATGCAACAAAGCCGTAAAATGGGGCCAACGTGCACTTGCATGTGATGGTTGTGACAAATGGTACCACGTTTCTTGCATGTCCATGTCATCCGGTGAATATGACATCCTTGCCAACAAATCAATGATATGGAACTGTATTGATTGTGACTCACCTAATCACACTACCATGTTCAGCTCAATAAGTGCCAGTAACCCATCTGTATCTAGCTTCTCCAACTCAAGTGCCAACTCACCATCGAATACCAGCAATCAATCTATCATAGGTGACCCAATTGCTTCCTCATCACCAAAGACCAACGGTAACACAAAGCAACACAGAAATGCACCTACTGACTCCATCCGTGCAATCATCGTGAACTTTCAGAGTATTAAGAACAAAGCTCCTGAAGTGCAAGTCCTAGTTGACAACACCAACCCTGACATCATAATAGGAACTGAGACCTGGCTACATGCCGGTGTCCACTCCTCAGAAGTGATACCCAGGAACTACTCTACCTTCAGAAATGACAGGGCGACAAGCCGCCAAGGTGGTGGGGTCCTCATAGCTGTCAAAGACAATCTCATCAGTACCCCTGTATTCTCTAGCAAAACATCTGAGCTATTGTGTGTTAAAGTGCAAACAAGCAAGAACAGGTACTTACTCATCTCATCACTCTATAGAGCTCCGAATAACACCAGTGTCCCTACTATCAGAGAGTCAATTGATGAAATTATCAAACTCCGATCTTCTCACCCGAACTGTCAATTCTGGATTGGAGGGGATCTGAATCTCCCAGATATCAACTGGAAAACATCATCAATCACTGGGACCCAGTACCCGAAAGAGATGAATAAGCAGTTTCTTGAACTGGTAACATTATGTTCTGTAGAACAAATTGTCACTTCGCCAACCAGAGGGAATAACATATTGGACGTCTTCCTGACAAGCCATGCATCCCTCATAACAAAATGCAAGACCATCCCAGGAGTTGGCGATCATGATGTCATCTTGATAGACTCAAAAACAACTGTTTCTCGCCAGAAACCACAGAGGAGAACAATCTACCTTTGGAGCAAGGCCAACTTACCAGCTCTTCATGAAGAAGCTAAGGCATTTGCAGACCAATTCATATCCAAGACATTCAACAGCATCAATGACATGTGGAACTACTTTCAGGAAGAAATCACCAAACTGGAAACTCGTAACATCCCCAGCATGTTAACTAGAAATTGCTACACGAATCCTTGGATGAACACCAGCCTGAGACGTCTCATACGACGCAGAGATCGAGCTTTCCATAAAGCAAAATCCACAAAATCTAAGCGTGACTTGGACAGATTTCACTCTCTCAAGACTGAGACCAGACGTAAGATCAGACAGGCAAATAACACATTTGTTTCTGAAATCATCAGCGCAGACAACACAAAGAACCCCAAACGTTTCTGGTCATTTGTAAAAAGCAAAAAGCAAGAGTCGCCCGGAGTTGCCCCTCTCAAGAACCACGATGGACTCCTGTATAGTGATCCAAAATCAAAATCTGAAATCTTAAACAACCAATTCACCTCAGTCTTTACAAAAGAAGACACATCTTCAATCCCAACCATGAAAAGTACAAAATTTGCAAACATGAACCCCATTACAGTGACCGTGGCAGGAGTTACCAAATTATTGAAAGGCCTGAAACAGCACAAAGCGACCGGTCCCGATTCCATCTCGGCCAGACTATTGAAAGAGCTTCACATCGAGCTTGCACCAGCACTCGCCTACTTGTTCCAAGAATCTCTTGACTCTGGATCTGTACCGGCTGCATGGAAACAAGCCAACATAGTTCCAGTCTTCAAAAAGGGTGACAAATCCACTGCCGCCAACTACAGACCTGTGTCCCTCACATCGATATGCTCTAAGACCATAGAACACATAATCCATAGCTCTGTAATGCAACACCTTGATTTGGAAAACATCTTGACAGACGCCCAACATGGATTTCGGAGGAGACGGTCATGTGAGACACAGCTCGCCCTGACAATCCATGACCTGTGCAAGTCACTCAACAACGGAAAACAGACCGACCTGATACTCCTGGATTTCTCTAAGGCGTTTGACAAGGTGCCTCATCAACGCCTACTTTCCAAGCTGAGCCACAACGGGATACAGGGATCACTTCTCCAATGGCTGGGGGACTTCCTTACCAACAGAAAACAACGAGTGATTGTTGACGGGTCGGAATCATCAGAAGGCGATGTCATCTCAGGAGTGCCCCAAGGAACTGTAATTGGCCCTCTCTTGTTTCTTATTTACATAAATGATCTCCCAAGTTCAGTAAAATCACAAGTCCGACTCTTCGCAGATGACTGCATAATATACAGGCAAATATCCACTCCTATGGACAGCAAAAGACTACAAGAAGACCTTGATTCGCTCCACCAATGGGAGCGCGACTGGCAGATGGCCTTCAACCCATCCAAATGCGAGTACATGCACCTGTCCAGGAAAAAGAAAGTTACCCATCATACCTACCATCTAAACGATACCCCTCTCAAAAAAGTCAAATCATGTAAATACCTTGGAATCACCATCAGCAACGACCTGTCCTGGAACGACCACATCAACCTAACAACTTCAAAGGCATCAAAATCCATCGGCTTCATGAGGCGCAACCTAAGAGCATGCCCTGAACAGGTCCGTTCCAGAGCTTACAATACCTTAGTAAGACCAATTATAGAGTATGCCAGTGCAGTCTGGGACCCATACCTTCAACACCATATAGATGCTGTCGAAAGAGTTCAACGACAAGCAGCCCGCTTTGCTACAAACAACTATGCAACTCGGGAACCAGGCTGTGTCAGTGCCATGCTCCAACGTCTGAACTGGGAGCCCCTTGCTGTCCGCCGAGCCAGAGCCAGAGCAACCCTGATGTATAAGATCATTAACAACCTGGTTGATGTAAACTTCGGCAGCGACATCAAGATAGTTGACCAAAGAACTCGAGGCGCCACCATCGGCAGCATCCGCCAACTCCCTGTAAAACTAGACATCTACCAGCACTCATTTCTGCCTCGGACCATAATCACCTGGAACCATATCCCTGGGAACATCAGATCATCCAGCACAGTGGAAACATTCCAGGCGTCCTTAACAGCAGAGGACCTAGCCGGAAGTCACCACTAAACTACAGTCCGGATTTTAACTGTTTTTAAATTTTTTAACCTTCTTTTTAATCTGATGGTCTGAGGCATGGGCATTGGTTTTTATCGCTGGAGCAGCAACACTCGACATCGGGTTTGCTCCTGTCAAGGAAGATGATGATGATGATAGTATATGGGGCTGGATCGTCGACTTCATATTCGTTGTACTCGCTAGTTTCGACAATACAAGCCCATGTGTTCTTGACAGTCAGGGAGGGCTGACGTTTCAATGCAGAAAAAGACTGGCTTCAATACCGGGGATGTAGCTCAGTTGGTAGAGCGTCTGCTCATCACCCGGTAGGTCGGGGTTCGATTCCCGGCCGCGTCATACCAAAAGACGTTAAAAGATGGGAGTTGTTGCTTCCTTGCTTGGCGCTCAGCATTATAAGGATAGAACAACGCTTGAACTGGCGCTGCACTGTGGCTGCCGGGTGCAATATGCACAAACCAAATTTCCTATGTACTTTGTATTGCGGACAATAAAGTGTTATTATTATTATTATTATTATTATAATGTTAGAGATGACAGTGACGTCACGATCATCACAAAGCAGCGCCATTTTGAGCGGGCCCTACGAAAATGTAAACAAAACTCAAACCCCCATTAAATCTAAATAAAACAATAACATGTGATACAGTTCCCACAGAGAGCACAATAAACATGTAAGAAACATGAAAACGTATGAATATGCACTACCTCTTTATCATAAGCACCTAAAGTATCCACTGACACTTAGCGTCCATCACCAGTGTCTTCCGCTAAACGACTGAACATCAACTAACGGTCCTTCCGGTTAAATTTCCGGAAAAGAAGGATTAAATACTAAAAATTCAATACAAAAGTATTCCTTTGCTATAAAAATCTGGAAAACATATCTACCGTTAGGTAATGAGTCTGTGTCCATGTTCGTTGGTTTGATGCACGATGACAAGCATTACTTTTCGCGCAAACAATTATTTTGTGTGTTGTTGACAGGCGCTTCGGTTTTCGAGCAGGTGCGGGATTGACAATTAAATTCCTAACTTTTGGTTTAAAACATTTTTTGAAGCTTCAGTACCGGAATCATATAGACCATGATCTGGTGTATGTAGACATATTTTTTTCATAATGTCAGATACTATAAATACTTTTGCATAGCCATTTAATTTTGTCCAATTGAAAATGCGGATGTGACGTATTCTGCAATACTCGTCCAGAGAGGTATAAATGACAGTGTCTGCACGTGAAGAACGCAATCAAGATTGGATTTTATTTACTGCGAGAACACGTGCGAATTGATGTTAACACAGCCTAGAGATCCATTTTGACTTAAAATTTACCGTACCTATTCCTTGACTGTAGGATTTCTTGCCAATGACTTGATCATTTTCTTTTGATCTTCTCCCCTCTATTAGTTGTCAGCGATAATAAATACTACTGCATTTATGGTCAACTATTTTTTTTTTTTAAGTTAACGATTTACTTTGAACATTATTCTGGGTTTCAAACTTGAAGTTAGCTTTGTGTATAATATTGAATCCATTACAAGTCGCCATCGTAGTTGCTGGGATTAATAAATAAATATTTAAAGAAACAAAACAATAAAATGTACAAATATTTTAGTTTATTAACAATGTAGAATACTCCAAAAACCAAACGGCAGACAGTCAGAATGGCAAATGAAATCAAATTCAAATTCCACTGAATCCGGGGGAAACCTACTTGCCCGGTTTTCTGCATTTTAGAAGTTGAAGTTATTGCAACAAATTAACATACATACTTAGATGTACATACATTATTGTTTTGTCTACGTTCTACGCATTTATCACCACTGCTCTATGCTGGTCAATTGACCAAATTACAGTGACATCTGGCCTTACAAGAAAAATGTTCGGCTAAACATTACCGTGTGACTGTCTAACATAAGAAGAACATGCCCTGTTCGGCAATTGAATCTTCGACTTCTTTTACATTCCAGCAAATACGTATATAACATATAATTCCTTGATTCAAGTACACAACTATCGTCGGAACAATCCTCGATTCTTAACTTGAAAGTCATCTAAAGAAAAAATGGACACTAAGATATACTAGTAAGTAGTATATAAAAATCTCTTTCATAATCATGAAAATAATGTCGGCAAACATGACGTCAGCAACTGTACGATGTCGACAGACAACGATCTTCCAAAGAAAGTTTAGCCCACTGTCCTTGTTTTCACTTCATGAAATCAGAATAAATATGTTTCTTTTATATCTTTCTTATCAATGCGACATCATGAGGCTTGAACGTATTTCATTGAAAACAACGGCGGGTGATTTGGCACAAGTAGATTGGAATAAATATGATATTTTCACATTGGTTCCATTTAGATAAATATAAATTATGTTATTACAAATCTTAATGTATTGTTAATTTGTGAACAATGTGCAGAAACAAATATTGACGCGAAGCCTTCATAATTATTTGTATTTTCGAATAGGCTAGCAAAAGCCTTTAATTCGAACTGTCCTGTGTCGGGCTCTAGTTGTAGTGTTCATGAATTTGTCATAACTAAGTTTTTAATATAATGTAGAATATAAAACATCCATTCAGCCAAATGTCTGATTAAGATAGAATGATGCGTCAGAACGTTGAAAAGTACCAGGATTTTTTATTTTGCCATTTGGACCTATGTTTTGCAAACAAGCTCCATTCACCGTCTTTTGTAGGCGGCGCATTTTAACCAGTAGGCCTACACGTAACGGCATTGTGAGGAGTCTAGATACACGCGATGGTAGACTGTTTAATCGTTATCACCTGACTTATTTGCTGCCATACCCCGAACATATCAGGATGACGAAGTATTACACTGTCAGTTATATTGTGAGAGTACAGCATCTACCCGACCACCGGACAGGCTCCATGGTTTTTGGAAATCGGACGTATTGTAGCCTACACTAACCTTACGCATTACATGAATGCCTTTCACAAATTGATTAAATTACTCTCATTAATAAATAGTTTAACTGCTTCAAATATGAATGACAATTCCTATTTTTAAAAAAAACAAAAACAACAACAAAAAAGGAATTATGTTGGTCCTCAAAATGGGTATTCGGGATTGACTTTGCAAAATGTCCAATATGAACATATAGACCTATGTATATGGAGGCTTGTTATTTGTAACATCGGTGTACAGGAAGTACTTACCGAAGCTTAAGAACAGTGCGTTGGCATACTTTATTTGACAAAGAAGCAAACAAAATTCTGAAATAATATGTCAATGTTTTTTCACATGTTTTAATTCAAACAACATTTAGATTTCCCCTAAATAAAGCTTTTTATATTTTTATTTTGAAACGAAGGTTCAAAATAGCATCAGTTTCATAAACATGTTTCATCTTTCTCATTGTTCATTTTAGGTCCACGTAAAAATAAAACATCCAAAAGGGTTAGGAAAATCTAATTGGGAAGATAACTCTAAATGTCTTGTTCTTCAGAGGGTTGTGTGTAATATTGGTCTCTAAGTGTGAAGTACATGTAGTTGTCATCATGCAGCAGCTCAGCTCATGCAGACGCCACTTAGATCCTTGCACAGACGTGACCACTGTCCTCAAGTCGCCGAGCACAGTGAATTTTAACTGTGCATTTGTATCCAAACAAGTAATTGATTAGTTTTAGTAGAGGTTTATAATCATTCATTGAATGTTCATCTTTAACAATTATGACTTTGGTGGATATTAAACATTAATTTATATTGTTTTTCAGGTGTGTGAAAGTGTTGAAAATTGTGGCACTGCAGGAGTTGCCTCCCTTCCCGTCTTGGCTCTTTCCAAATGTTGAACTTTAAATCGACCGATCGTGATTAAAACAAAGATTTTGGGTGGATTTTTTTTCACTTAAGTTTTTTTCTGATTCCCAATATCTTATTTCTTACGGATTTTTTTTTTTTTTTAGTTTGGTTGAAAAACCGCTGTCATCCCTATTAATGTTGAGAAGGGATCTGTTTGCTGAACTGTAGTATATTAGAATTTCTTCTTACTTACTTACTTACTTACTATGTGTATAAGGGTTGTATTTGGACTTTGATACTGTTAAAGTCGCTTATATTCGTCAGTAATCAAGTAATAGTTACCAACTAATTCCCAGATGTACATGTTCAAGTTAGATGATTTATCAACCCGTATGACGGTGATTATTGATATTTGTTAAATGCCACGTGGATCATAAGGGATGGACATTCTTACATGAGGTAGGACAATGTGATATTGACACTGTACTGTCTGCATTGTCGATCTAGTTTACTGACTTGTTCATTTCACTGTGTTGCCTGTGCATCACGACTAGCACGGGCTTTGCGTAACCTGCCTGATATATACATCGCAGGTTCCACCCCAATGCATAGCCATCATGACGTTTTTGGGCTTTCTCATTGCAGTAATACTAGCAGTCGTGATATGTGAAATACTCATAAACGATTACATATGTGACTGGCAAGTTAAGTGAATTGCACAATCTGCCAAAAACGTGTTACAAGCGTACATGATAAAAACAAATATACAGTGTAAACATTTTGGACTTCATACAGCGACTTAATGATCATTTTACGAATGCTTCGCTCGATTGCGATTTATTCTGAGTTATGTAGTGTTGGTATTTGACAAATGCATATTTCTGTTCGACCAATATGGCTGTCGCTGTTGTACCAGTACGAATAAAGGGGAAACCAATTTGGTTATATACACGTACAGTGTATGTTGAAGAAACATTTGAGCCTCCCGAACTAGCTAACCACATATTATACTGAAGTGAGAACATACATGTTTGTGAACATACCCGACGTTTCGGAGTACACTGTCGGCCAAAACAAACGCCTACTTGGTTTTCCTTAAAATAAAAGATGCGAATTTCTGAAATATGATAAATCGTGATCTCCATGTTATGTTGAAACAATAATTAATATGAAATCGTAGAAAAATTGTGAGTCGAGTCAATAACATTCATGAAAACCACGCCCAATGAAGACCGTTATTTCCGGTTGTTTCACTTGCGCACCGTAACCACTCACACTGTAGCGTTATCACCATTTTAATGCGAATGCGTGCCTGTATTGTTGCTCGTGGCTGTATGAAAATATGTTTCAAATGTTTTTATCTGATCAAGCACTGATCGAAAACTGAACAATTTCTGTTGTCTCATTTCTGGATAAGAACATTTGGTATGAACATACAGGCCCATTTGGAGTGTAAGCTTGCTCCTTCATAAGATAGAAGGTGTTATATCATCACAGTCCGACCGATGAAGTAGTAAAAAGTGTCCTCTAAAACGTCGTGTATGTTCAAAACAAATGGTCTTATCCAGAAAATACTGTTTTCGTATGTATTCCACTTCTAAATGCCTTTCAAGTACTTGCACTGAACTGGGACACAACCTGTAACAGAAAAACCTTATCGTTTGGTATTACACTAAGGAATGTACATACTTAGACCACACTTGTGTTATATCTTGCATTCAAACGGATGCAATTGAATATTTAGAGGTTATAACATGTCATTTTTCATACCATACCCCATATCAGCCCGAGACCCCAATATCAGCCCGAGGGCCGCAGGCCAGAGGGCTGATATGGATCGAGGGCTGATATGGGGTATGGGATGAAAAATGACATGTTGTAACCTTTTTATCATATGTCATACTTTTCTTCTGAAGCATGACAAAATATTTACAGAAATATTAAGAATTTGATGTTTCCATTCGAAAGTTTATAATTTTGGGGTTAGAAGATGAAATACCCCTCATTATAAAAAAATGTTTTTAAAAAAAAAAAAAAATTATGTGAGCCTTGCCTCTTATTCAACCTTCAAATGGATAGTACTTCTAATTCAATGACTTAAAGGCACTGTAGCACGTTTTTTCGCTCAAATAAGTTGATGAAATGTATTTGAAAAATAATTTCACCAATGGTAAAACATCTTTCTCTCTTCGGAAAATAAAGTTTAAAATGAGTGTACATGTTTCGGTAAAGCCATGGGAAACGTTTTTGTAATATAAAATAATAAATTGTGTTCACAATAAAATGGCCGCCATGCAATTTTTGCTTTATACGCAACATATTTTTTACCGTTACAGATAATTGGTTTGTGTAATAAGATGTTTTACCCTCTTAAGTTAGTTTAAATGACATAAACTATCATTATAAATGGGAAATTTGAAAAAATAAATTTTGCAAAAAACGTGCTACTGCTCCTTTAAAAGCGTCAACAGCATCCTTGTTTGGAGGCTACTTTGAAATGAGCAAGTTATTCTGACACTGCTTCGCTTGTGACGTTACTTTGTGTTAGCCTACCTGTGAGCAAAGGGAGATCACTCTGACCTAACGTCACCCGGGCTGATATTGATATGGATTTGCGGACCGGGCTGATATGGCTGATATGGATTTTCGGACCGGGCAACGATATGGGTGCGGTATCCTAACCTCTATCACACATGCAAAACATCCCATATCTTTGATAGGTATATGATAATTAATATTAATAGACAAAGCACATGTAAGTTGGTGTATTTCAAAGAAAAACAGAAGACAACCACAATGTTATAACCATGATTTAATGTCACAAATACAGTGTAATGCAATGCGCACATGTATATGAGCAATATGATATTGTGTACATGTACATCACTATATACATATATAGCGGTTAGCCACAGTTTCGTAAATACCACGTTTCGTTTACAGGACCAATATTAAAATCTTTACTACTGATTCAGACATTACAATATGACCACACGTCTCGTGTTGTTACAGTTGTTATTACCCCTAAGGGTTAAAAATAACAGAGTTAATATTATTGCACATATCACGTTTGCCTAGCAAATACTGTTTTATCGCGCCTCCCGTATTTTGTCAACTGTGACGTCATGCTATTGGTCGTGACGTACATGTATCTTGCCATCGCAAGATAAGCTGGCCGTTTCCTGAATCATATGGAATATAACGGGTAATAAAGATATTATTATGCTCGAACGTGTATCACATGACATGACATGACATTTACGAAATTCTTGCAAATTTGCATATACACTCGCTTTCGCTCGGGCAATATAAAAATTCACACTCCTTTCGTTAAAGTCATATGACACTTCCTCGGACGATAATGTGATCACACCATCTCCAGTTGTTCTTCCTTGTATTGTTTCTAGTGAAGGATTCACTGAATAAGGCACCAATCACTAGCACTGAGGATCAACGCAGCTTATTCGTATATACACTGTACGGCAAAAGAAAGTATAGGTACAAAAACGCAAGATATTTTAATTAACGAACGATGAATAGTTACACGGTGTCTCTAAAAGCAAACTAACTTAGTCTGTAAATTTTGAAACATTATCTGTTCATAATTCTGAAAAACACGGCTTCAAATATCGTTTAAACATTTCCGTAACCAGGCGAGATAGGAGAGTGAAATATGGCTTTCTGACTTGTTTTATGACATCCTACAGCAACGATGCATCATTGACTTAAAGTCAAAGGAGGTACATTATGTCGATAATATCTTGTACCGACATAACTTTCAAATTTGGTAAAAAAAATTTGTATCTTAAGTACCAAAACATATTTCCCAAAATACCCCTTGAAATAGGTATTTAAGCACCCCATGCGTGCTTGAACAGATATGAAATATTAAGTATCATACTGTAATGAATGAAATTGTGATATCTCTTAACGTGATATATCCGCATCACAAACAGTAAAAATCGACTTTATCCGGACGAAACTTTTTGTGTGTAACCCTGCTGAAAAGAAGATATACTTTCTTTTGCCCGTGAGTTTATATGTACTTTGTGAAACACAAAGCCCAGCATCTTGAAGTTGAGCTATTTTCGACCCAACATAACAATATAATATGTATTCATTGTCTAAATGTTATTTTAATCCATTTGCGATGCGGTAATAGGAATAGAAGATTTAAATTGAAATTGCCTATCTTGATATTTTCCTTAATGGACATGCTGTTTCATTAACGATTATCTTCTCGCTTATACTTGTGTTGTATAATTCATTAGTTACTGATATGATTGGCTTAATTTTTTTTTAAAATAATGGTATTACTAATAATATACAATTATTGTTAATGTGATCACATGTTATGCAATAGTACAAATTATCAAATTCTTTGAGTAGTAGATAGTAACAAAATAACAATGTTATACTAGTTTGTTCACAATCGAAATAATTGCTTATGCCAGATGACTTGTCGTTGCGTGACTGGGAGTTTGAGTGTTAGAATGATGGCATGATGAAGATGAAAGAGGAGATGATTCTAGCAATGATAGAATATGCACATTCATGTTATTTAGGCATACGTTCAGACATCTACAGAAATAGTTACCCTACAATCAATGCAGGAAGTTACATATCATACGAAGGACAACTTCAAAAACTATACATGAGTTGAAATGTATGGAATGAAAATTTTGTAGCTGGAAAATATGGTTAGGTATTTTTACCAAATTTAATGCATATGAAGTCTTGTAATTATAACCAAACTTTCCTTTGGGAAAACGAGTTGCCGTTCTGTTTAGATCAACGCGATTTGGGGATTAAAATCGCACATATGAACGTTATTTATTAAACTCTGGTTAAAGGTCTTGAATGATATATTTTCAAATATCATTCCACGCTTAAAATGTGAAGCCATATAATACTTTAAATTCGCTGCCAAAATGATCTCCATAAAATATATAACATTTAAGCAAATATATATATATATATTGAAAGCACCATACTAATTCCCCTTCATTTTAAACATTTCGATGTACCAATGAGTCATTTTGTGCGCAACTGTCGCCATTATGAAGAGCACTTCCGGTTGTGTTATCGTTACAGTCCTGTTTGCTCCGTAATGGTATTTTCTCCTCCGATATGGATGTAAGAAGTCCGTTATGATGGAAGCCGGGTCTGTGGCAGTCGATGGAGGAATCGATGGACCTCGTAGTGTCGTGGTGTCTACTGCCCCTGTGTTGTACAGAGTTGAAGGAACGGAACGCAGCACTACTGGCTCGACGGAGGTTCCTTCTCTGCCATTTCTTTCGTATTTCATTCTGAACCTGCAATCAGTAGATAATATTTGTCTTATAACGTTTGAAAATATTTTACTCAGTTATTGTATGCTTTGATATATTTCCCTCTCTTCAGTATTAGCTCGTATCACTACAGGAGGATACAGGACGTGACTAATGTTTATTTTGAAAAAAATAATGTCAAGTGGTTTGATTTCAAACGTGCCAAGGTTTACTGTGTGATTGCCAATGTATAGACAACAAGCAGTTGTCACGAAGGTGACATGATCTGCGCCGCAAAGTAATGTTTAAAACTTGAAAATAATGTCAAGGTCAACAAATCGATTGTGCTCTGAATCTTCCTTAAAAGAACAATTGGTGGGTGATAACGATGAGAATGAACAGTTTTTGTGATATCCCACTGACAAGCTTAACATTTAGAAAAACTTGAAGTTCCGTTGTGACCTTGAGAATAATGTCAAGATCACCAAAATCTTCTTTGACTTAATTGCCAAAATCTAATCAGCCCTTTTATCTTCCCTAGAGGAAATTGTGCGTAAGAAATTAAGAAAATCCAATCAGCGGTTCTTGAGACCCCGCTGACAAGGGTAAAATGACAATGTCTCGTTGTGACCTTTAAATGAAGGTCAAGGTCACAAAACTCTATAGGAACATTCGTCTCCCAAGGGTGAACCTATATGCAAAATATTAAAGAATCAATGAAAGGTACTTGAGTTATTCCATTTCGTACGTACGAGGGGCGTTCAATATAAAACCAACTCGCGTAATCAATTTTTTACTTTTATTTTTCAATATAGTTACCCTTCACCTCAATACAGACACTTATTCCATTTCTCTTTAAGGCTTTTGATGCCGCTTTTGTAGAAGTCTTCCGTTTGCCCCCCTAACCACGCCTCTGTGGCAGCTTTGACGTCTTCGTCATCCCGGAAGTGCCTTCCACGTAGGGCGGATTTCAGGTTTCTGAACAGGAAGTAGTCACTGGGGGCTAGGTCTGGGCTGTAGGGTGGGTGGTTAAGCTGTTCGAATCCACAATCACGTATAGCGGCCTGTGCAACTCTTGACTTGTGGACTGGAGCGTTGTCATGCAAAATCAGAACACCACGTGTCAACATTCCACGGCGTTTCTGTCGAATTGTCTTTCGCAATTCTTGCATTAGGTTGGCATAATATTGACCATTCATTGTAGTTTTGGTTGGCAAGTAATCAATTAATAATATGCCTTTTGCATCCCAAAAGATTGTCGCCATAACCTTGCCAGCTGATGGTTGAGTGCGAAACTTCAGGGGAGGCGGTGAACTCGGGTGCTTCCATTGCTTGGATTCCAGTTTAGTTTCCGGGTCCCAGTGGTGGATCCAGGTTTCGTCACCTGTCACCAGACGAGACAAAAACCTGGCTTCATCCGCATTAAACCGATCCAGGAGTTCCATGCAACTTTCGGTTCTTTTCTGGCGATCTTGTGCTGTGAGGTTTCTGGGTACCCATCTTGCAGATACCTTGGACATACCAAGATGGTCATGAATTATTTTTTCAACACTTCCAACTGATATCTGGAATTCCAAAGACAGTTCAGAAACTTTAACACGGCTGTCAGCTAAAATTCGTCTTTCGATAGCGGCAATAACTTCCGGTCGGGTGACTTCAGATGGCCTGCCTGACCGTGGGTCATCGTCTAAGGACTCCCTGCCCCGCTTGAACTGAAGAGACCAGCGACAAACTGTTGAAAAGTTAGGAGCATCCTTACCCATCACATTACACATACGATTATGTATTTCTGTAGCTTTGCATCCCTCTTTAGTAAGGAACTTGATCACAGCGCGTTGTTCATGTTTGAGAGAATCCATGATTATGGAGACCCCTAGGTCAGCGCAGCTATTATATCTAAATAATTGTTATGTCTAGAAATTGTTTTGACATGTGTCAATGTTATGTTTTGACTATAGTAACACCTGCTATAAGCTGACACTGTTTATGTAAACACCAATGCCCCGCTTGCAACACTTATTGAACGCCCCTCGTACGTACGGACGCAGCCGAATACTATATCCCCCGCCGCGCATTTAGCGCGAAGCGGGGAATATAGTATTCAGTTGCGTCCGTAGGTACAAAATGTTGATTTATTTTATGAAATATGAAATTAATTATTTAAATATATGTTGATTAGATCAACTTTGCCTTGCCTCCTCAGGCAGGATGCTAATCAACCTTAACACAGATGAAACTTCGAAAGAAGAGCAGGGATGGTAAAATCCCTATCAGGGGCTAGTAACTCGGTGGTACCATAATTAATAAAAGTACCATTATACTGAGAAACATGTCAGTTGTATAGTATATGTTTACTTCAAGATCAACGAAAACGCATTTCTTACCTCGGCATTTAAGAAACAGAAGAGCATAGATATGAAGAAACCCTGAAAGAAAAGAAAACAACTGTGATTGTCGCATGGTACAGCTATAACAGTAGAGCAGGAATGTCAAGCAATGTGTCTGTAGTCGCTAAAATAAAAGTTTGTTTCATTAGGCCTAAAAAATGTTTCTGGTCTTTACTGGCTGACAAAAATGATGCGATGACGCGATTTTTTTTTTACGACATTTTTTTTTGAATGAAGAGTTAAACAAACAAAATTTATACAATTATTTATATAACTAAAGCAAAACCCCTCTTAAACATGTGTTACTATTCCAAATAGTCAATAATCTCACTCCTACACTCCATCTCAACAGAAACGAGTGACATTTTCTATGTCCAATGTTTTATGAGGCTAAAAAATTACAGTTATTTGCCCCTTACTTTTGGAAACCTAGAAAAAAAATACCTGAGGCGTGGGTTTGAAACTGAAGCCTTATACTATTTCACCTGGGCGATATAAATTTCGTATTTTCCAACTAAAGTGTTAGTGTCTTGCAATCTGATTATTGGAAAATAGCGAAATGAAATTGGTTTCTAAGATTCTAACACCGTTATCAAGTAAAAGATTCTGGACATGATTACAAGATATATATATATATATATATATATATATAAATGTGAAATTTATTTATGCAAAATTAGTTTACTTTCATTGTATAAATTGCATTTGCACCTTTTGCGTTCTGTAGACTTGTCACACCTTTCATTACAGGTATATATCTGAATGGATTTGGAATGTGCTGATAATATATAAAAGCGCATTGTTCTACTTGCTATCTTACACTTAAAAATAATATATATTCGTTGTAATTAATGCTATTGTTTCTGCTTGGTGTATGTTTGTTCACAATATTTATCTGCGACTGAATAATTATTTGTACTTTTTGCTTTTAAGCTTTAAAAAACATAGCTTCTGAGTCGGCAACAATAGTGAGCACTGAATATCCCAACATTTAACCATTCATCGAGACTTCGTTAGAAAATCATGTGTATTTATTTTGTAGATTAAATGACACTAAAGATAACGATGTCATACCTGGAAGGAGTTGAACACAAGCTCTATGTACAGCCTGGCGACATTTCCGGTTGATCCCAGATCTTCGGGGAGCCAGATTAACCCCATGTAGTAGACAGCGAACAGCGGGATTAGGATTAGTGTCGACTTCGCCAGCCGTCTGAAATGGTCATGATCATTCTCTTGCATTGTTTCAGATGTTCATGAAGTTTAAATGTAACATGCTTAATTAAAGGGACACTGCGTCGAGGATAAAAATGAATTCCATATTTATCTCACTAAGTTGATTAGAGTGTCTGCTAACCAGTTACGCTTCACTTCACTGTCTACATGCAGTAGTTTTTATTACCAATTACGTCAATTGTCTGAAATTCGGTGTCTGTGACTCGTGAGCAGACATATGTTAATCAGCATAGGTAGATTACACATGATCTGAATTTCATTCTCGACGCGGTGTCTCTTTAAACATGTAACAGATATAGACTGGTCGCCAACAACTATCATCTTTGAACACTCTGCCTTGATTAAATATATGTATAGGCATTAAAGGAAATGCTATTTTAATATAACAAAAAAACGTCACCACATGTTGAACAGTGTAAAAAAACGAAATACTGCTGCCGTAGTCGATTATGGATGCTTGTTATAGGGACATGATTGGTACAGAGGTACGCCAGTGTCATACAACAGAGACATTCAGAGTATAAAATTATACTTTTATTTGTATGTCGGTTCAAGTACACGTTTTTGCAAAATGGGTTTTGGCCAGAATGTTTAACATGTAACTTAAACATTCATAAAATGAAGAAATTTGATACTAAAATATGTTTTGGACGTAAATAACCTTACTGTAGGACGTAATAAACAAGTAAAAAACCTATCTCGTCTTGTAAAAGAGATTGAAAATGATGAAAATGAAACGTGTGTTTCTCGGAAATATGAACAGACAATGTTTTGAAATTTCAAATTTAGTTTAGTTGGTTTCTGAAGACATGACGTATCTCTGTTAATTCGTGTTTATTACTCGTGGATTGAATTATCTTGTATTTTGTATGGTGACGTTACTTTTGCGGTTGAGGGTATTACATACCTGTATCTATACTTCCGGGACTCGTGTGCTGTAGACGCCGACAGCTTGGTGAACAACAGTCGTACAATGTTGATGAAAAATATGAAATTTACCTGAAAAAAAAGATAAACAATTTGTAAGAAATCACGTTTTGTCTTTTAAAGTATGAAAATGGTGTAACTTCTTCATATCTATTTGGGGTATTTAAGTAAATATACAACGTTAGTAAGGTCAATGAACGCTGTATCCAAAACGAGAAGCTGATGAACAGAATACTTGTCAATTACGCGTGTAAAAAACTCTCAAATTAATCTCTAATTAGACGTTCAAAAGATAAACAAGCGTTTAAAATGTTTCATTTACATTACTTGTAAATCTTCCTCATTTTGATGAAATATTTCAGAGAAGACAGTACTTACAAACACAGATAAAATCATCGGTCCTCTTATTATCCATAGAAGATTCCGATTTTTCAAATAAACATTCCAACACCTGCAACATGTTAATGAAAGAGAATAAGTATATTATATAAGCTGATTTTCATAGGAAGTTTCAAACTGGACACCAGTGTATTATTGTCACTGTTATCAACAGTAACTAGGTCTTAATTCTGATCCACACATATATTGATTAAATAAAAATCCTTTGTTGATTAAAAAATAGTGTATATTTATATTTTTAAAGTGTTTTTTAGGCACCAAGTCTTCAAATATATAACAAGTCGTCTATGTAAATAAGAACAGGAATATTTTCTTTAAAAACTTGTCAAAATACACGATGTTTAGGAGTATATACTCACTCCTTCATGAATGTGATGATGAAGGAGTGAGTATATATACTCCGAAACGTCGTGTATTTTCACAAGTTTTTATCCTGAAAATCTTCCAGTTCTTATGTATGCCATTTCTAAATGGCCTTCTATGACTATGTAGTTACACAGCTTACATTGTATTGTCGTAGAATATCCTCACAACGACCCAGGGTATGATGAACAGAATCGGTGTCCCTGGAAGCATCAATATCATTAAATATTTTATCTATAGTGTAGACATAGAGTTTATTGATGGTCAAGTTTAAATGGCCAGTAGCACGTTTTTTGCAAATTGTATTTATTCAAATTTCTAATTTATAATAATAGTTTATGACATATATATTTACTTTAGAGGGTAAAATATCTTATTACACAAACGAATTATCAGTAGTGGTAATAACGGTGTTGCGTATTAAGCAAACATTGCATGGAGGCCATTTTATTGTGCACACATTTTATTATTTCGAATGACAAAAACGATTCCCATGGCTTTCCGGAACCATGTACACTCATTTTTTAACTTGATTTTCCGAAGTGGGAACGAAGTTTTACTATTGGTGACATTATTTTTCTAATACATTTCATCGACATATTTCAGCGAAAAAACGTGCTACTGCCCCTTTAAAGGCGCTGTAGCACGTTTTTTTTGCAAATTTTATTTTTTCAAATTTCCCATTTATAATGATAGTTTGTGTCATTTATATTTACTTTAGAGGGTAAAACATCTTATTACACAAACCAATTATCCGTAGTGGTAATAACGGTAATGCGTATAAAGCAAACATGGCATGGCGGCCATTTTATTGTGAACACATTTTATTATTTCGAATGACAAAAACAATTCCCATGGCTTTCCGGAACCATGTACACTCATTTGTAACTTGATTTTCCGAAGAGAGAAGGGTGTTTTGCTATTGTTGACATTATTTTTAAAATACATTTCATCGCCTTATTTGAGCGAAAAAACGTGCTACAGCGCCTTTAAGTGTAGACAATAATACTTTTTTCACGAAACGATGAAATCATAAGGTACAATAGCGCATACTTGTATGATTCAACAGTTATATCTTTAAGTCATAATCATCCTAGAGTGAGGTATAAGGTCCCAACCATGTGTTATTTATCCTATCCATGAAGGACAAAGACATGGACGTGACATGTATGACGATTACATAACAGTTAAAACATAAAGATAATATAATCTAGTGAAACCCTGACTGACAAACAAACTGGCTGAAGTAAGGCGGAAATAGCTCACTAGGGGAAAGAATAAGTAAGACTACTGTACTAAGTTTAAATCATATAAGTAAACATAGACCCACGAAACTCTAACGAACTGACTCAGTGACTGTGAAACCACAAGCTTACTAGTCGATGGAATAACTAAGACTAATGTACAAGGATTAAAACATAAGTAAACAGAGGCATACGACACCCTGACTAAGTTTGAATCTTGACAGGCAACCTGTTGTATAGGAAGTGTTCTGTACTCGTTGACCAGGGGTATTATGTCGACCAGCGCTTTGAGCATGCAGTGTGCATGGATATATGCTCTGTACATATGGACTATTATCATTATGATTATTATTAAATAATTTGTGAGTAACTAAGGCGTAATTCACTCTGACGGTTAGCAAACTGATCCACTGATCCAACATACCCCATCCGAGCAGCACGAACCAGCGTATCTTGGTCTTATCTGCGAACACTGCTATGGACAATATGAGCTGTAGGTAGAGACCTTCGTTGAATATCCAGAACAGATTGGCCATGATGCTGTAGTTGAACAGGGTGAAGAACAGTCGGCACTCCCAGTGCTGTGGAGGTAAATAATGCTTGTATATAAGACTTTAGGGGTATCCGCCATTTTGTTTTTGGCGTTTTAAGTTAATATGTTGAAAAAAGCTTCTTTCTAATAATACAAATATTTATTGAAAGAATATCTGCGAAGTAGCAAATAATGTACCGTTGGACTTATCGATAATGTATTTTTATGTCGTTGCAAAACTTACCACACGGTTAATCAAACATGAACAGCATAGTTGAATAGAACACATAAAATGTCCCCTCAAATTTCGTTTCAACAAAAACACCTTAAAGGAACCCTCCCTTTAACGTTGCTATTTATCATTTGTGGTAGAACCTCAACGTTGTAGTCTCAAAGTAAGTTAAATATTTCCATATCTCAGTTGCCAGATTGGAGTGGAATCATAGCAGGAGACGGAGAAGCTGTTTTCATTGAATGTTAGAATGTGGATACTGTTGGACTGAAGTTATATAAAATATCAAACTAAGGGAGGCAACTCGTCATGGAATGACGTTCGTTGTTGCCCGCTATCAATGCCAGCTTCAATCTTGGAAAACGTGTTATCTTCATAACTGCTATCATACGATACATACATCCGTGTCGGAGATAAAGATACGCACTGCCAAAATACAACATAGGTAAACGTAAATACTTCATTCATTACTTTTGGAATTTTTTGGAAAATATTACATGGTTAGCAGCATGTGAAAGTTTTAAGAATGATGTTTATTGAAATAGTGACAAATTATTGAAACTTGACAAAACATGCAAAGACTTAGACATCATTTATCATTTTTCTCTCTGACATAGCAAATGTCAAAGGATGGTCTTTGTCATGTGATTTTTTAAATCTTTCATCTTCGATAGTTATTGAGTAGTTTCTTTAAGAGGCATGTTGGAATAGAATTAAGGCTGTTGTGCAATGCACGTATTGCAATACGATTTTCATATCGCAATCTATTGTACCAACAAATATTAAGTCAAATTTATTCATTTATCTTTTAAATGGCACATTAACTAGCTTAACTTGGATTAAGAAACTTATTGTGAAGTGCTAGAAAGAGTGTTGGACTGTATTACAGATGATCAGATGATCAGAAGATCTGAAAATTATTTATCAAATGTGTCATGTTTAAAATGCAAAAAGAACTATAATAGTTGAATGTAGGTTTCATTTAGCATGTTGTAATATCATTGACACTAGCTAAAATGGTTTCTAGAGAAACATCTCATTGTCAGAGGATCTTGCTATATAATGTGGTACGTATTGCAATACATTATAGTTCAGCAATACGTATCACAATACAAAAATTGAGGCAATACGCAGCCCTAAATAGAATAGGCAATGAATGAGTGATACGCGTTGGTGAAGATCACTTCTTTCTCAATCAATCAATCAATCGATATTCAATATTTCGAGGGCACGGGCCTACAGTACGAAGCTTACAAGATCCAAATGCAAATATGCTTTGGAAACATCCATTAGTCATAACGATATATAACTCTGATAAAACACTTACCGGCCCACCTGGATCCACGAATATGGTCTTGCCGGATTCAGTAACGTGCACATCTACTGGAAAGCCGACTTCGTTGACTAGAAGAGCTCCCTTCATCAGGGAAATAGCAGCCCGGACCAGCACCGCCACAAACAGGTTCAAGTGGATCATGTTCCGCGGGCAGTGCAGCCGTCTGGGACAGGAACAGGGGCACATATTAAATAACATCAGAAGTGAGAGTGGTAGAGGCAGATTTCATATTTAGATATGGGAGATATAACTTCATTAAAGGAACTGTGCAGACGTCTGGAGATGGAGACTAAAACAAAATGCCACCGATATATTGTGTTCATTTAAGGAACTGTGAAGACAGTGACAGAGACTAAAATAAAATATAGTGTGTTCAGGGACAGCAGAGGATATTGAGGTTGTATTGTAATTACACTGAAAATGTAAAACCTCTTTTGGAAAATAGATTATTTGTTACTCGGCTGGTGACATCTTACCAGTGCATCAGTGACGCTTTTGATAAGTAAAACAATGACAAATGCATGCAAGAAAAATATCCACTTTCCGTTGAGATAAAAATATAAGCTTATTCTTTCGTGCTTTTTATATGCACCCCTATTGTTAGAAAACATAGCAACGGACATTTTTAAATTCATCAAAATTAGACCAACTACGTGTACAAGTCGCCTCATTGTGCTCCTGAAGAAAGAACAACAAATATTGACTTCTAGTTTATAGTATAATATCTTATGCGGGACGTCAAAGCATAGGACGTTACGTGAAGGACAGGGTTAATTAAAGAGGCGAATTGCTAGAGGTGAATAGGATTCCAGAAACAATTTGCGATGTCCATGACGAATATCTTCAAGACTCTACTAGCTCATCAAAAACATCGTTTATACATCGATTATACCTTTAAGGAAGTATACAGAAACTATACAGAACTACATCTTAATGTTTTTATATTAAAGGCTGTCAGACCATACAAACTATTTAAGGCCAAATAACACAGCAATGAATGACTTATCTAAAGCTTATCAAGATAAGAACAACTATATGTACAAATCGGCTTATTAGATTGAGCTCTGGAAGAGAGAAGAACACATATTGATATCTAGTGCATGGTACCCTTTATAAAGTAGGACCTCATATCATAGAAGGTTGCATGAAGAGGTATTAATTAAGAACGAATTGATAGAGGTACATTGAATTCACGACACAATTTTCGATGTCCATCACGAAAATCTTCAAGAATTTACTAGTGCGAACAAAACATTTACTTTACCTAGAATGTGATCCAAAAATATACAAAATCACGTGTGAAAACTTTTTTTTTATAAAAGGCCATTAAATCTATTTCAGCCGAAATAACACAGCAGTGAATGACTTATCCACAACCACCGTAAGTGTTCAAAGTATTACGAGGTGTTGTTATATAAGCTAATGAGTAACATGTTTGCGTTTTGGTTCCATGGTTAACCATCATCTATGCATACGGAACTGTTATCTACATCAACACCACTGTGATCATGCTAAACCTCAACTGTTATTTACACGAGTAGAACTGTTATTCTGATTAACGTCAAGGATAATACAAAGTTCCTGACTCAACTCAACTGTTCATAGAGCTAGCGGAACATCAACGAGGACACAGCAAGCAAGCCCAACGAGCAAAGATGAAAAAGAAAAAGCTGAGTAGATTTTAATGAGATTGGTGTAGCGCTGCAGAACTCTGATGTAGCAGGATGAGAACAGAAAAGAGGTACAGTCTGATAAAATCGATGGTTTTCCGGGGAATAAAAATTATAACACATATCAAACAATATACTGACGACTTCGATTGAACCTATTCTTGTTTCGCCATTCAACAATTGCTAGATGAATTTATAACTATCCACAGTTTCGTGGACTCTGAAACAAGAGCTCCCTCACTGTAAAGGCAGTGTCATCTCATTTTCAATTATACTATACTCTATCAATAACATTTCCATAACAGCGAAGCTAAATGTCAATGTCTTTAAGATATATTGCATTTAACCATTTTCCTTAACTGAACTGTATTCGAGGTGATATCTAGAGAGTAGGAAATATTACTTATTCTGATATAGCAATTAATTGAATATTTCAGCAGGAAACACTGATTTTGTAACTATTTATTTGATAACATGTCATCGAAACTTAATTCAACTTTTCCGACAATATCTTTTCCGTTAAAGAATTGATTTCAAAATCACGTCTACAGTTTTAAAAAATTTACACGATGTTCACATGTTCGTCCAAAACCTACGAGCCATTTAATTACCTAAACATTTACAGAAGTTTCTCAGTGATTCCTGTTTTATTACACCCTTTTCCTTCGATCACTGAATACGGTAAAAGGAACTATATGTTAGAACGTCGCCATTGTTTAAAAATAAGTTGATCATCAATACATATGCGTGTCATCCCTGAGAATATACAGATTTAATCAGTTATAACCTATATTTGGCACCTTGAAAAGCCTTTGGTTGTTTGACTTGGGAAAAAAAAAATTCCTCACAGAATCAATTTATGTTCAAACACGTATCAACATACCAGTCCTGCCAATTGTCATCAACATTTCATAAATTATGTCGTCATTGAAAATAATAGAATCAGCTGATAAATATGACAGCAATGAATCTGTGTGTAAACGAGAACATTGTTTTAATTGCAATACAGGATATAAAAAAAAAATAAGTTTGGATTCTAAAATTGATCAAAACCGTCTTGTATAGGTCCTCTTACAGATTAAGTAACTAGAAAAAGTTATTGGAAAATAATGCGTAAATATTATGATGAACCGTAAAGTAAACGTCTCTTACTTGAAGTAAACCATGATGGCGACGGCGAGGATAAGGAAGGTCAAGGACAGAGAGTATCCAATCGTGTACATCAGCTTCACGCGCGGCAAGTGCTCCTGATTGAGAAAATAGTCGTTTCCGGTAAAACAAGGATGTGAACATACCAATCAGATTCATGGGACGCCTGTATACAAACGTGTTATTTACAAAAACAACAATCAGTGCACTATTCTTAGTTTACGTTTATAATGCACTGATAAATTAATTGACCTGATATATATGAGTTACCTTTCATTTCATCTTATATCATTTTTGAAAAAACACTTTTAATAACTTAAATTTCTTATAAATGGGATAACCATTCATTTTTGGGTCTATATGAAGGAGGTGAGGTGAGTTGGGATTTAACTCCGCTTTCAAGAGTATTTCACTTATATGGCTGCTGCTAATATTATGGCAGGGAGAAAGCCCGCAACGCCATGTGGCTATGCATTGCGGTGAAACCTGCGAGCATCGGCTGGAACTAACGAACCATGGGTACGTTGAAATTAGTGTAGCAATGCACCCAAACCTTACTGCCTACAGACACAGTTGCCGTGCCCCTGGCGGGATTCGAACCCCGGACCTCTTGATCCGAAGCCGAACGCGCTAACCACTGCGCTATCCCGCCCCCTATACGAAGGATATATCTATGCTAAATAACCTGTATGATGGGGTCTATCGGTAGCATGGTCCCCTTGTTGCACGTGGTGTAGTTGGTCCATGGTTTGCCGCTGCTGTTTATTTTGAACCATGTCCCGTCTTCCAAACATATCTTAGTGGCAAACTCTGAAACAAGGTAAACAAAACATGGAGTGCTAGATCAGTGGTAATTCACCTTTTATCGACACAGTGAGGAAATAAACTGACATTATTTTTAGAAAATAGCAGAAAAGAAAAGAACTGATTTTATGGATGATCAACTTTTTTCTTTTCATAATACGCTTGGCAAAGGTATAGGGAATACTGAAACGTCGCCATTGTAAGTGTAAAGAAGTTGATCATCCCTAAATCAAGTACCATGATATAGTGACCTTACTAAATGCAGCAGCTTAGTATACAATATACCATAATATAGCAACAATTGAATTTCAAATTATCTATGTTCATTTCTTAATGATGTGAATTGTTACAATACAATACATGTTATCGAAATTTAATTAAATTGAAACAATTAGAAATCTGTGAACTCGCAGCAAAACATTCTAACTTGAAGCGAACAGCATTGGATATATTCCATAGTCTCGACATTGTGGACACAAATAAGTATATCATTCATTGAATTCTACGCTTCTTTATTGTGTAAAGAGAATTTAATTGTGTTCAAGGAGAATTCCATGGGGAAAGTATCAACGCCTCTGTGTCAGTTGCCTCTGTAAAACTGTTGCTGTCGTAGAATTGTGACAGATAGTTGGCAGGTCGTAATAACCGTTCCGGATTCCCTGTGTATTTCCCCTTTCACATTCCGACTGAGGAAAATATTTGTGTTTTTACGATTTTGTCATAACTGAGTTAATACGATGTGTTTGTAAAACACTGATTCCCCGGATATAAGCATAGTTTGAAATTAAAATATTATAGAGACCAATATTGCTTGTGAATGAGTATTGTTAGGTATCAAATATTTATGTCATTGACCTATGCTAACTTTGGGGAGAATGGAACGTGCGGCAAGGTCAATGTCACAAGGTCAAACGTTGTTATCTCATCTGAAAGGTCTCATCGCAATAGATACATATGGCAAGCTTCAAAGATCTATAAGTGACCAGAAAATTATGACCAAGGTTAAACTTTCTGAAAAATGGTTCCTGCTCAAGGTCATGGAAATATGATATGATAGAAATATGACCTCATCTGAAAGGTCTAGCCACAACAAGCGGACAGACGGACAGGTGAAAAGCAATACACCCTCGGAATTTTCAATTCGGGGCATAAGAATTCGTACAAAATAAGTATCAGCTACCTTTTCACAAACATGGTCGTAGAACTCATTTCACGAATAACACCCTTTCCTCCACTTTTGTAAATACACTTTACTTTATACTTTATACACATACAAATATGTCATATAACGCTTAGATCAGACACCTTGACTTTTAGCGCTCTACAAAGTCATTCATCATTGAAGGTGCATCCATTGTGTTGTTGGGGAGTAATTTTCCATGTGTGTCATTCACATAATATGTATAATTCTCAATTCGTCTGAATTACATCACTGTAGGTTTATAAATGTCAAGACTATTTCAATAGTTTTGTTTTATTGTAGAGCCTTTTTGTGTATGGATTTGGCAACAAGACAATTCCATACACAGGGGCAGTAGCACGTTTTTACGCAAATTTTTTTTTTCTTTCAAATTTCACATTTATAATGATAGTTTATGTCATTTATATTAACTTCAGAGGGTAAAACATCTCATTACACAAACCAATTATCCGTAGTGGTAATAACGGTGTTGCGTATAATGCCAAAATTGCATGGCGGCCATTTTATTGTGAACACATGTTATTATTTGAAATGACAAAAACAATTCCCATGGCTTTAGGAACCATGTACACTCATCTTTTAATTTGATTTTCTGAAGAGAGAAGGGTGTTTTACTGGTAGTGACATAATTTTCCAAATACATTTCATGGACTTATTTGAGCGAAAAAACGTGCTACTGCCCCTTTAACACAGCTTAATGTATACGTCACCTGCTTGGTCAAAGCCGTTGATGTAGGTTGGACATGGTTGTTCGGCCTCTATACCCGCAGGTGTGTCGTTCCAACACATCACATTGTCCCACGTTCCAGGACAGAACAAACCTGCGGGTAAATATACAAATGGTTTGATATCACAGGTATACTTGAAAAGCAAAATAACCAACAGCCGCGACTGGAAATAGTACCTTGCTAAAGGGAGAGAACATATTTGAATTCTAGCGTTTAAATGTTATCATCGAACTGTTTAGAAATACTGTGTAGCACATGTAAGTTATTAATAATCGTCATTCATTTGTCAGCCTTTCACTCAATAATATCGATGTTTTGTGATAAATTTTCTATTAATATGCTGACCTTTTTATCATTAAATGTCTAATAATTCGTATTCAAGGTAAAAGAGGCAATATATAATTTTGCACGGATGCTCGTTATCCAGTTATTATTTGGATATGGACATATCAACACCTGTGAAAGGAACTTACGACTCTGGGCCCATATTTTCGAAGCTGTAATAGTGCTAAGATAGCCGTAAGCCAATGTTAATGTATGGCATTTACGACTGTCTTAGCGCTAAGAGAATTTCGAAAATATGGGCCATGGCACTCAAGGGGTTGATACAATCGATTACATAAATGTATTGCCATAACAACTAGAGTAAACACAATACAACTATTTTTCATATTTATTATACAAAGGTCCCGTTTTCTTATCACTGTTAATAAACATGTATGTGTTTGATAAATAATTGAAAGAAACAACCGAATCCGTAGTGTTGACATTTATTTCTCAGACTGATTTACGATTATTGTGGTGTCAACAATAAACTCTCACCATATAGTACCGTGTTATCATTGTGATAACTAGACATCTTCGTAATGGTAATCCAGTATATGGTCCTGTTACATTTACATATAAGTATCAATGTATTAAATGAATCAATAAAACGTATACAATGATTAGATTGAATTAAGATATTTTCTAATGGGGGTCACCCTCGGTTACCCATGGTTTTATATATGCTCCGTTACTCTCCACTATATCACCCATGGGAAACCTTATCAGAAAAATCTGTACTCAAATTATCCGCCCTTGGCCGGAGTAAGCCAATCAAACTGCTGCGCAGCTTGGACCTGCGAACCAATGACAATTCATATCACTTCGTTGCAAAGCATGCGAGGTCATGTTGTTAGCCATCCGTCATAGGTTATCTCCCTTGACCATGTCCGTCTTATCATATTTTCTTTGGTAACTGACTTCCTCACGCCGGCCGAGGGCGGGTAATTTTAGTACATATTTCTCTGATAGAGTTTCCCATGGATGATATAGTAGAGAGTAACAACGGAGCATATATAAAACCATGGGTAACCGAGGATGAATGGGGGTGTGAATATTTCATTCTGCAGAGTACAAATATTGCTTGTTTTTTTATTTTATTTTTTATATTTTTTAAAACCTGTACAAGTGAAAGAGCCATTTGACAGTGTCTTCTGGAATGTGAGAATTATTGCATTAGATGAATGCATGCTTGTGTACTATAACTGGACATATGAAAGGCATCTGTGAAATGTTACATTCGCATAATGTAATGTATTAACTAGAGCAGAGAAACATTTTATATTTGCCATCATGTGTTTTGTTAGATAGACGTTAACTAACAATGAATTCATAAGGACAATATATATTCGTGTTCAAAATATGCCGATTTGTCTTATACCTTCTTAAAATAAGTCTTGCAAAAATACTTGAAGTAAATATAAGATGTTCAATCGAATCTTTCCATCAAAATTAAAATAAATATTATGCTGAAAGGCATAATGGTTGATGTAGATATATGTCGTATAAATACGTATAAATTAAACAATCCTTAAAACTTTAAACTAAGATATTATGGCATATAGGAAGTGTATTTGATATGACAAATTGTGGATGAATTTCGATTATCATTTAATCTAAAAAAAATAAACACGTCATTTAGTAAATGGCAGGTAATTTCAACCTTAGAACATAAATCACCAATAAGCCAACTTGTTTCTTAAATAAAAAAATGATAATAAAAATATGCAGTTCAAATAGCGCGTTCATTTATATTTATTTCTTGGGTATTCTACATGTCAGCTAATACTGAGTGTCTAGCACACGATACTTTTCTTTAAAAGTGATCAATCTTAAATAGGCTATTTCGGGCAAGGCAACATTTTGAAGCTTTTAAGTGGTCGATTTTATCAAATGAAGCTTATTATCTTCCCAGACGGGTTTAAGAAACCACAAAGCGGTCTTGAGTTCAGAAAGTGCCATGGGGATATGCCTTCTATAAAATACAAGATTAGCCAATTTAAAATTGACACAAGGTTGTGCTTCATTTACGGTTTGGAGAGCGTTTATTGGCATGTGGATTTTATTGGATAATTTCTTACTACTGTAGCTGCACTTGAAATACATATATACGCGATTACGTCGTACACATTTATTTCATTAATTTGATATAGAATCATGGCAGGAATATTTAACAAAACTTTCAGAACATTTTGCCGTGTTAGCAATCACACCGTGTTAATTGTTAAACATAAACGTTTTAAATCACTAGATCCAAGCAGCAAAACTGATGTCGTTTGATGACTGTCACCCATTTAAGATCTAGATATGGAGGTAACCAAACATATTACATGCCTATGGAAGATAGTACATTGTAATTTTTGTACGGCAATATTAAACTAGTAAAATATCGCCGCTAGTATGACGTAACAATAGTGTATGTTTGTGATGTCAAAATTGTCAAACCGACATTACAATTATGCATGCCTAGTTGAAATCTAAAGGTTTCACCAGGTCGGCTAACTCGCTTGATTAATTTGGGCATGTAATAAATTAAATAGAACGCTAAACGTTAATACCACCTTTATTAAAATAAAAATGCTTTGTTATCATACTCGCTTAAGCTCGTTTGATACCAAATTTTATCAAACATTAACTCATTTAAGAAATTGTATTAAATTGAAGATCGTTTAATATCCTCTATACACTACATGAATAGAAATAAAATCAGATTGTTTTACACAATCATTTTCGAAAATGACTCTTGATGCATTGTGGGTTTTTTCTACGAAAGAAAGGCGATCTTCTCAAGATGTTTTGTTGTTATAAGATCTTATGAGCTTCATTTAACACAACAGTTACCATTGCTTTCCCTACATGTTTCTTACAGGACGTCAAGGACAAATCTTTGTTCTACTTTAAAGGCGCTGTAGCACGTTGTTTGCATATTATGTATGATCAAATTTGTCATTTATTATTGAAGTTTATACAATATATCGGTACGTTAATGGGTAAAAAATCTCATTTCACCACCCGATAAGCCGTATCCATAGAAAACGTGCAACGTATAGCGTGACAGTGGTGTGAAACCCTTCAGTGAGAAAGGTAGATTTGTAGGTCTCATATTACGATATTTATAATTTATAGTGTTTTTTTTGTTTTGATTTAGAACTTTTATTTAGCCACTGTCAACACTTGTTTATATTTTTGTGAGAGCACATTTATTTCAGTATAGCGCCTTTAATGCAGACCTTGGCATAATGCAAGAACAGCCTGTATGTATTTTAGTTAGTGAGATATCAATCAACTTTGAAACAGCCGCTTGGCACATTTCGCTGGGTTGAAATAGACACATTTCTAGATATCTACATGTTTGTGCAAGCAAAATGAACAAAGAAAGAAGTCTGTAGAAGACTGTACTGTGCCAACTAAAAGGAGATTAAATGCACATCGGGTACCCATGGATCTTAGTTTCGTTTTATACCGATATTTTCGTAAAGAAAGAATATTCTTTTCTTATATTTATTTTTGTGAATTATTATATGATTTTGAGTGTTCGAAGTATAAGGAGGTAGTATAACAATCGTTACTTATTTTTTTGTGAACATACACAGCGTTTTGAGCATATGCTTACTCCTTCATCAGGCGGCATGCAGAGTAAAACAATATGCATTTAAAGATAATATTAACACTTGTGAGGAGTCAATGGAGACAATATATGAGTTACTTTAATGAAGAGTATCTCAAGGCGTGAGTAGGTTATACAATGAGGATTGGCAATTCAAACACGTGTTTTAATATGTCTAGTATACATAGCAAGAAACCATTAGCATACCAAAAGAATGCGTATACAATGTAAACTGGTAAACATTTTTTTTAATTGTAAGCTGATTATTTACGTTATAATTTTTTTTGGACATACCAATCGATAAATAGGATGAGGAAAACAAAGATTAGTAGCAGAAGACAATATTATTATATTGCATTCGGCTATACAATTATGTTTAAATAGCATACCATAAAACTTGCGTTTTATCATTCATTTTTCATTTCAGTTTTTACCTGCAGGGCGACGCTATAACGGGAACGATACTAAATCAGTGAGGTCAAGAGACAGGCTCCCGTGTCTATCTTGCCGAAATGTAAGCATTTCCTTGGCTCTATTGTAAAGCCCCTTCCGGCGATTTTTATGTGACTGTTTTACGGATGAAAAATATAGGTCATTATATCTTGTCTCTTGCCAATGTTGCATCCAATCTAAGTTCAAATCACTGGTAATCAAGTAAAGCACGGACTTTTATCCGTTTAACTGGTTGACGATTCCATATTGGTGCCATATTTAAAACTGTACTCTCGAGTGTTTCGTTATCGCTACGTCAGTCAGATCACTTGAACTACCTTCGAGTGGCCATTTTAATTTGAAAAGTTTCAAATGAGGTCTTTGAAGGGCATTTAAATGGTCTCACAAGGGAAATGAACTCGCGTGGCTTAACCGAACCATGGCCGGGGGTACCTCAGGGTGCCCCCTGGGTATATGTTATGACAAGGAATTAAGAGGGGGCATGTTATGACAAGAGATTAACTGTGGGGGCATGTTGTGACAAGGGATTATACCTGACTCTTCTGGTTCAATGGCTGTGAGCTGATTACTGTGAGATGATTCTGGCGCCGTATACAAACGTCGTAATGTAACACTGTATCAATCATCAATGTATGGTCACGCCGTTTTAGGAGTTCTTGGTATAACCGTGTTTTAAACATGATTACCACATGGGATTTACCGTTTACAGATGTTTTTAATTTGTCAAATGTTGATTTTGATGTTGCAAAAGAGTTGTTGTTACTTTTAGACAATTATAATTGGCTTGCTGATTTATGGAATGATAAAGGTTTGATTAATGGTAACAAATTGCGAACATATCGTCGTTTTAAGACTGTGCTGTAAGCAGAAACTTATGTCACTTGTAATTTAGACCGTTCTGAAAGAAGTATTATTAGTAAGCTACGTTGTGGAACGCTCCCATTAGAAATAGAACGTGGTAGATTTACACGTCCTGTAACACCACTTATCGATAGAAAATGTAAATATTGCACTAATGGACATATAGATATCGAGCCCTGGAGGTGACATTTTGAAACTAGTTGTATTCAACACAGAACGCGTTCTCATGATGATTTCGACTGTCATTAACGTGTTCCCGAACGCTGCAATCTTCGTTGTTTGCATCTGTACGCTTTAACTTATGGTAGGTGGTTTTGTTGTGGTAAGAAGAAAAACACGGAATAAAAAGAAACGAACAGAGTTATACACTAAATGGTGACTATAAAACACGGCAATTATTACAAACGGAAATGGATCTTACTTTTTATGTGTGTGTGTGTGGGGGGGGGGGGGGGGGATGAGGGGGAAGGGGTCGGGTCGAGGGGGGTGGGGGTCGGTTGGGGGGGGGGGGGGGGGTGGTCCGGGGGGGGGGGGGGGGGGGGGTCGATTGAGGAGACATAGAGGTGTATTATGGAGACTGGAGGGGGGACTAATGGTGATTAAAATTCTCTGTTTCGTCTCACTTTATTGTAACTTATTATAAATATAAAATTCTGATACCTTCTTCTGGAGTTTTTTGTTTATGTTATCGTTAATTTTTACTTCAAATAAGGGTAACAAGGGTCATGACGTAAAAAAACATTTTCAAATTCTTCTCCAGAACCAGTCACTCTAAAGAACTGAAATTGTATGTGTACTGCTTGGCCATACTTGGATGCTAAATTGTAGATTTGGTGACCCCTTGACCCGAAATAAGGCCTCACAGGTGATGACCAAAAACCATTGTTTTTTCTTGTTAACAATGTTTTAGCTGAGATTGCCCAGATCGTCAACCCCTAGATAACAAGAAAAGCCTTTAAAAAGGCATGGCTGGAGGCATCTTGTTGAGGCTAAAATATATTATCAAAAGGATATGTATGTCATATATACATATAGCAAAATGAAGCCTGCATTATGGTCATTTTGGGGGGATAAAAGCTTTGATTACTAATCACACAATTAGTTATTCAATTCAAAAGTCGCAAATAATTTTGTTGTACCTCGATCATTTAAGTTGCGTACATGTATATGCTTTCCAATTTACATACATTATTTATTCATAAATAAAATAAAATTACATATAATCTATCATTTGAAAATGAAAGTGAACATTCAACTTCCCCGATTTATTTAAGAGCGCAACTCCCGGGTGCTTTTGCTCAAATTTTGAAGTAGGCCTATATTATGAATTTGATCAAACCGTTGTTGAGAGTTGTGTCATTGTTAGATTCAAGCAATAAGAATATGTTGGCCTATTTCCCGTGAAACAAGCAGTCAACCATTCGTTAAACATTTGCAAATTTAAAGTGTACCAATTCGATTGATTATGAAGCATATTCTGTTTATTTGTGGAAGGAAGGCATATGGATCTTTTTTAATACAAGGATAATGGCCCGGTATCCTCATGCTTGGTGCCATCAGTTTGGACATAAATATGGTTCTATCCAATATGTGCTTATACATCTACAAGCTTCACTATCATTAATTCAATAACAGTACATTGAGTACAATTGTGTAAGTCTGATTGGCATTGAAAATATTGACTGAGTGGAAGGTTGGTGTGTTGATTGACAACCACTATTATCGTTTAGTATATGCTTGCTCCGCGCGTATAACATTAGCTTGTAAAGTTTCTTTGATTTCCGAAACTGCAGTGCGAAATAATGCACTTGAATTGGTACATGTCTGCTCATGGAGGTGTAAAATGACTTTGAATTGAAAAATCTTATGTATACTAACATTCAGACTCAGAATAACACAACGGTCGTTTCTATTTTAGATGTTTAGTCAAAATATCTTTTCGTAGTAAAAGGGGATAATTATTTCGGATAACCCACATGGTCACGTGGTTACAAATTTGTTACAGCCGTGTTCGTTGGTCATATGCTTTTTCCAAAGTATGAAGAGGCCAAGCATGATTGGTCGAAAGTTTATTTTGAATATTCCAACGGTAATATAGCGTGAAATCCAACTGCGTATCAGGTTTTGAGACGGTTTGCGGTTTCACATTCTCAAGATCTAAATACAACATAATTCTTCAACTCGTTCACGTTCAAAACATTTTGAACACGGTCCTACGAATTTTACTAATGTTTTTTTTACATCTGCTAAACAATTTATCAACCTGATTTTTAAAACACGATTTTTCAATGAGTTTCATGTTCTCAACTCCTATACCAAAAAATACTACAACTCGTACCCATTCTACAACACAATTCTACAACTCTTTCACATTCTAAACATCTAAAACACACTTCTAAAGCTCGATCCACGTTCGCAACATCTAAAACACAGTTCTACAATTCAGTCAACGTTCTCAAAATCTAAAACACAGTTCTACAACCCAGTCAACGTTCTCAATAAAACACAGTTTCACAACTCAGTCCACGTTCTCAACATCTAAAACACAGTTCTACAATTCAGTCCACAAGCCAGTCCACGTTCTCAACAAGTCAGTCCACGTTCGCACCAACTAAAACACAGGTCTACAACTTGATTCACTTTCTCAACATCTAAAACACAGTTCTTCAACTCAGTCCAAGTTCTCGACAACTGAAACAATTCTTCGACTCATTCATTCCTCGTTCTCAACAACTAAACTACACTTCTACAACTCAGTCCACGTTCAAAACAACTAAAATAAACTTCTACAACTCAGTCCAAGATCTCAACATCTAAAACACAGTTCCACAACTCAGTCCACGTTCCCAACATCTAAAACACAGTTGTACAACTTAGTTAACGTTCTCAAAATCTAAAACACAGTTCTTCAAATCAGTCCACGTTCTCAACATCTAAAACACAGTTAGTTATACAACTCAGTCCACGTTCTCAACATCTAAAACACAGTTCCACAACTCAGTCCACGTTTTCAACAACTAAAACACAGTTGTACAACTCAGTTCACGTTCTCAACAACTAAAACACAATTCTACAATTACGTATACGTTCACGTTCTCAACATCTAAAACACAGTTGTACAACTCAGTTCACGTTCGCAACATCTAAAACACAGTTCCACAACTCAGTCCACGTTCCCAACATCTAAATCACAGTTGTACAACTTAGTTAACGTTCTCAACATCTAAAACACAGTTCTTCAAATCAGTCCACGTTCTCAACATCTAAAACACAATTCTACAATTATGTATAGGTTCACGTTCCCAGCATCTAAAACACAATTCTTCAACTCAGTCCACGTTCCTAACAACTAAAACACAGTTTTACAACAGTCCACAGTTCTACAACTCAGTCCACGTTCTCCACAACTCAGTCCACGTTCTTAAAGGAATATTCCATCGCAAAATGAAAATAAAGCTAATAAAAGAATGTTTGTTGGGCTATCGATACATCCTATCCAATATTTTTTAGGTACATTGGAACTTCTGTAATAAAAATTCAAACAGAGAAAAAAACGCAATTATCGGACTCACAGGGCGCCGCCATGTTGCCAGAACGAGAGCGTGAAACGACGAGATTACGCTATGAAAGACACACCACGAAAATAGGAGACGCCGCTGTTTTCAATGGCGAGAGGTGCGGGCCTGTCATGCATGTTTTTTTAAAAACCGTAAGGACCTGGTTATGATCGCCCCCGCTGCCCAAAAGTAATAATTTACGATCCCCAGATCAAATAAATATAAGATTTTTAACAGTAGATTGCTGAACTAAATCGGGAATATATGCTTGGACAATTAAGATTTGCAACTGTTGTCAGCTGTTCCCGTTCGGGCGACGCGAGGTTTGAACATTTTGATAATTTTGAAAAAAAATCTAGACCATTTCATTAGTATTTAAATTTAGATTACTTCTGAAATACCCTTGTTGATATAAATTCAATAGTAAAATAACACATATTAAACGGAAATTCAGTTTATTAGTAGTAATTACATTGATTTTCATAACGATATTTCGTTTGCAAGTCAGAGCGAATCCTAAACTAAGCGAAGCCTCGGTGTATTGTGACAAGTTCGTAATCAAAACTTAATTCGTATGTACGTATTAAGATATATTTGAAACGACCAGGAATTGGCTTTCTTTCTTTGTGTATTTTATTCTGATCGTTTAATATGTTTCATTGATCTGAAACTTTTTATTATGATTTTATTGTATTCCATTAAAATTTATGTCACTGTTCGTACGAGACCAATTTGACTACGAATTATGGTAGTGGTTGTAGTGATGTAGATTGTTTTAGGATTTATAATTTCGGCATTACTATTTGAACTTATTATTTCAATTGATATAAATTATGATAATGTTCTTATTGTTGTAGATTTTCATGAAGATACTAAGTTTAGTCAAATTCTAATGAATCGTCTTATTGAAATGAATCAGTGTTATATCTTGTTAAAATATTTAGGATATAATATTAAATATCAATATTAGGAAATAATATTAGTAATAACATTTGTAATTAGCATCTGCAGTTTGAAGTATAATTGGGGAAATGGATGACAGCAAAATATGTAAACATTACCGTTAGTTCTGGTAAATTTCGGTGATTTCCTGAGAGTTTCGAACAGAGTACCAACTGATCGGCAATGTTTACCCATTTTGTGTTTGTATCAATAAAAAAAATAATCGGGTAAGTATGATGTCATGTGTAAACAGTTTAACGGATATGAGCAACGATTGGAAGATTAGCAGATGCCGGTGAAGATAAAAACGGTAAGTAGCCGACAAAGTAAAGGACAATAAACAAGTATATCAAGACACCCCTGATCGAGTTAGCTCCCATAATTTAGCGGTAGAAACCGGCAGATACCAAAATTTAGATTATGCAAGTCGTAAATGCCAAATGTGTAAAAACGATATCGAAGATGAATTTCATTTTATACTTAAATGTCCAATTTATCATATTTATAGAATAAAGTTCTATCACCGATCTATCGGCAGCATCCGCCATAATGGATTCACGCTATATATTTAACCCAATTTTATACTTTTTTGAAAATTAAACATATACAATGACAGAAAATTCACATTAGTAACACATAACATATACTAAAACGAATAAACAATATGCGTTTTGTCCGTAGCGAGGTTTTCGCAGCGCCGATGAATGCTTCAGTTCTCATTTTTTTTATTTTTCAACAAATATGCGCTTGTCTTTGATGATGATAGTTTATTCTGTCAAAAAGGCCACAGGCCCATATGATATAACATTTCAATTTTAAGTTACAAATATTTGTTTTACAAAAGTATAACATAAACACTTGCCCCAATCATAATTAAGTATGTACAACGTATATTTTACATATCTTTTTTGTAAATACCAAATTTCACTACTGTTAAATTTATTTATGTAGCTAACCATAAAGTTTAAATGCAAAATATATGTATTTTCCAAGATTCAAAATAGTTGATTGACACTTGGAATTCATTAAGTTGATAAAATATTCCTGTGATGTATTTACAATATATTTATAATTGATATACTTTTTACGTAAATCAGTTAATGCGACACATATCAATAAAAAGTGAAATTCATTTTCAATATAATTTTATCCATGACATAAACAATGAGTACATAATCTGCATTCGATATCAATACCAGCTCATTACAACATCTAAAACGACTTAAAGCTTGCCGATACACTTGCTCTTGAATATTGAGAAGGAGATGGCACTCTACATGTAGTAATGATTTGAAGATTAGGTATGAATTAAGTCGAGAATTTTCAGAAATATTTGAGCGCCATTACTGCATGTCGATATCCTTGATACGTTGTTTAACTTCCAATAAGAAATGTTCACGGCTTCCAAAATCTTGCGTAATCCATACGATTCCAAATCCCAATTTATATAAAATGTCCTTTAAATATGAGACCCATGAAGCTCGTTCCGAAAGATCAAGATTATATAACATTTGATAAGTCTGTTTTGGTAATCTTCTGTTGTCCATGATAATTAACTTGCTCCAATATGTGATACACTTCATTACTTGCGTTGTATATATAGAATGTCGCTTGTCTTTATCAAGTTATGAAATATAAAGTCATCAAAATATTAACTTCATTAATATATTTTAATTTTACTGTGTTTTTATCATGTATTTATATCATATTTGTGTAAACGAGAACATCCTTTCGAATATCGTTTCCACAAAAAATACTCTGATAGAACCCTCCTTTTAAGCCATATTATTATAAATATCCATCAGTATTTCAACTTATTCAATTGCTTAGCGTTAATAGTGTTAAGGTACTGATTACTGAATTAACAAACATATTATGACACTCCAACGAAACCACGATAGGTCTCTCCTACGAAATCACTGGTTCCCGTATAGACAATTGTATAATGTGCAAGTGAAATTTTAGAAATATACATTCGTCTGCAGAATTATCCACTATATCCAGGTACATGTATTTCATTTTAACGACAGAATATATATTTTAGGGATTAATTCATCATTAAACTTTTGACAAGATGAAAGTATTAAGCAGTCCATTCCAGTTCGTAGGAGGATATCTCGATGAATTCGCAGGAGGATTATTATAATGAAGTTACTTAATTACGATTTTGTCATTTTATATGACATTAATCTGAGAACAGCACTGATTGATAGGCTAATTGTTACTTACTTACGGTCACGTAATCTTATTCTTAGTTCACTGATAAAAATTAGTCTTCTCATCTTCAGCGACACCTGTTAATCGTCAAATCACTGCTGATATGATTGTTACAATGAATAAAGTTCATACTTACCAGATTACTTTATTCATTAAAACAACAAATTAAATATATAATCAAAATAAATATTGCCGATCATCCAGTATTTCAAAACCAAAAAATCCTCCGACGAATTCACCGAAAAATTCTCCTACGAATCGGATATCCTCCTACGAAGTCCCTTACACTCGACATTGCATTGTGATTGAAAATTAGGTGATTACGTTTTTTTAATTATAATTGTAATTTAAACAATATGACTATTTACAAGGTATTTTGAAACTCCTGAAATAAAATAAGAATTGATCGTTACAAGTTACCAATTAACTACACATATGTTAGTGTGGAATTGTGTATTTGGACTTAATTACAGATATATACTAATTGAAATACAGATACTTGAGGCAGGTTCAATTATTTATTTACAAATGTATGTATATCAAACAATTTTATAATCCTAAAAAATGAAATTACTCAACTATAAATTTTATCATTATTTTATTCTACTTAGGAAAGGTTTATTATTTGATAAATAGTCAAAACGGGGTTCTGTCTAAAAATAAATTGCTGAATGAACCACAAATAATTATATATTAACCATTTGAAAACTGCCTCAGGTATTTAAAATCACAAACTGCAGGTCAACGAATGCAAATAAAACGAGTGTCAAAATTTCTTTCTCGACGTTGACAAACATTTCATTGCCCCTCAAGAAGGCCTAGTTGATAAATTTACTAATTTATTACCAATTTAATATCCATTACGATATCTGGAAATATTATTTGATTTGTAACTGGCTAATTTTCTTAGTCATGGTGCTTGACTTAACAATGCGCATGCGCGAACAAGACTTACGTGTTATGTGAATGTTTCATTCAAATAAACAGCCTTGAAGAACTGATGGAATATAAAAGATGATGTATTCAGCGACATGATCGAATGTCCCTGTATTTTATTGTCACTACGGGGTTTTAATCAGTCGTATTCACATCACACGATTGCAAGTGCGCAGCGCAAACAGAGAGTGGGTCTAGTTTATTGTACAAACTCTACCGCACAATGATGTACGGAGTTTACAATCGTTGGTGTGTCATTTACCGCAGATTTTCAAGAAAGATGGCGGCGCCCACGTCGAGCCAAAGTGACGGTTTATATTTGATGTAATTATTTAACCCATTGACCAAATACACATATATTTTGTGAGAAAATACCTGATAACTCAATCTTTTATGGGAAAAAATTTGAAATTAAGCTGGAATATTCCTATAACATCTAAATCACAGTTCTACAACTCAGTCCACGTTCTCAACATCTAAAACACAGTTTTACAACTCAGTCCACGTTTTCAACATCTAAATCACAGTTGTTCAACTCGGTCCACGTTCTCAACATCTTAAACACAGTTTTACTACTCAGTCAACGTTTTCAACAACTAAAACACAGTTGTACAACTCAGTTCACGTTCTCAACAACTAAAATACAATTCTACAATTACGTATACGTTCACGTTCTCAACATCTAAAACACAGTTCCACAACTCCGTCAACGTTCTCAACATCTAAAACACAGTTAAACAACTCAGTCCAAGTTTTCAACAACTAAAACACAGTTGTACAACTCAGTCAACGTTCTCAACATCTAAAACACAGTTCCACAACTCAGTCCACGTTCTCAACATCTAAAACACAGTTTTACAACTCAGTCCACGTTTTCAACATCTACATCACAGTTGTTCAACTCGGTCCACGTTCTCAACATCTTAAACACAGTTTTACTACTCAGTCAACGTTTTCAACAACTAAAACACAGTTGTACAACTCAGTTCACGTTCTCAACAACTAAAATACAATTCTACAATTACGTATACGTTCACGTTCTCAACATCTAAAACACAGTTCCACAACTCCGTCAACGTTCTCAACATCTAAAACACAGTTAAACAACTCAGTCCAAGTTTTCAACAACTAAAACACAGTTGTACAACTCAGTCAACGTTCTCAACATCTAAAACACAGTTCCACAACTCAGTCCACAACTCAGTCCAAGTTCGTAACATCTAAATCACAGTTCTACAACTCAGTCCACGTTCTCAACATCTAAAACACAGTTATACAACTCAGTCCACGTTTTCAACATCTAAATCACAGTTGTTCAACTCAGTTCACGTTCTCAACATCTAAAATACAATTCTACAATTACGTATACGTTCACGTTCTCAACATCTAAAACACAGTTCCACAACTCCGTCAACGTTCTCAACATCTAAAACACAGTTAAACAACTCAGTCCAAGTTTTCAACAACTAAAACACAGTTGTACAACTCAGTCAACGTTCTCAACATCTAAAACACAGTTCCACAACTCAGTCCACGTTCTCAACATCTAAAACACAGTTTTACAACTCAGTCCACGTTTTCAACATCTACATCACAGTTGTTCAACTCGGTCCACGTTCTCAACATCTTAAACACAGTTTTACTACTCAGTCAACGTTTTCAACAACTAAAACACAGTTGTACAACTCAGTTCACGTTCTCAACAACTAAAATACAATTCTACAATTACGTATACGTTCACGTTCTCAACATCTAAAACACAGTTCCACAACTCCGTCAACGTTCTCAACATCTAAAACACAGTTAAACAACTCAGTCCAAGTTTTCAACAACTAAAACACAGTTGTACAACTCAGTCAACGTTCTCAACATCTAAAACACAGTTCCACAACTCAGTCTACAACTCAGTCCAAGTTCGTAACATCTAAATCACAGTTCTACAACTCAGTCCACGTTCTCAACATCTAAAACACAGTTATACAACTCAGTCCACGTTTTCAACATCTAAATCACAGTTGTTCAACTCAGTCCACGTTCTCAACAACTTAAACACAATTCTACAATTACGTATACATTCACGTTCCCAACATCTAAATCACAGTTGTACAACTTAGTTAACGTTCTCAACATCTAAAACACAGTTCCACAAGTCAGTCCACGTTCTCAACATCTAAAACACAGTTATACAACTCAGTCAAAGTTCTCAATAACTAAAACACAGATGTACAACTCAGTCCACGTTCTCAACATCTCAAACATAGTTCTACAACTCAGTCCACATTCGCAACATCTAAAACACAGTTATTCAACTCAGTCAACGTGGTAAACAACTCAAACACACTTCCATAACTCAGTCCACGTTCTCAACATCTAAATCACAGTTCTTCAACTCATTCCACGTTCTCAACAACTAAAATACACTTATACAACTCAGTCAAAATCCTCAACAACTAAAATACACGTCTACAACTCAGTCCACGTCCTCAACATCTACATCACAGTTGTTCAACTCGGTCCACGTTCTCAACATCTTAAACACAGTTTTACTACTCAGTCAACGTTTTCAACAACTAAAACACAGTTGTACAACTCAGTTCACGTTCTCAACAACTAAAATACAATTCTACAATTACGTATACGTTCACGTTCTCAACATCTAAAACACAGTTCCACAACTCCGTCAACGTTCTCAACATCTAAAACACAGTTAAACAACTCAGTCCAAGTTTTCAACAACTAAAACACAGTTGTACAACTCAGTCAACGTTCTCAACATCTAAAACACAGTTCCACAACTCAGTCCACAACTCAGTCCAAGTTCGTAACATCTAAATCACAGTTCTACAACTCAGTCCACGTTCTCAACATCTAAAACACAGTTATACAACTCAGTCCACGTTTTCAACATCTAAATCACAGTTGTTCAACTCAGTTCACGTTCTCAACATCTAAAATACAATTCTACAATTACGTATACGTTCACGTTCTCAACATCTAAAACACAGTTCCACAACTCCGTCAACGTTCTCAACATCTAAAACACAGTTAAACAACTCAGTCCAAGTTTTCAACAACTAAAACACAGTTGTACAACTCAGTCAACGTTCTCAACATCTAAAACACAGTTCCACAACTCAGTCCACGTTCTCAACATCTAAAACACAGTTTTACAACTCAGTCCACGTTTTCAACATCTACATCACAGTTGTTCAACTCGGTCCACGTTCTCAACATCTTAAACACAGTTTTACTACTCAGTCAACGTTTTCAACAACTAAAACACAGTTGTACAACTCAGTTCACGTTCTCAACAACTAAAATACAATTCTACAATTACGTATACGTTCACGTTCTCAACATCTAAAACACAGTTCCACAACTCCGTCAACGTTCTCAACATCTAAAACACAGTTAAACAACTCAGTCCAAGTTTTCAACAACTAAAACACAGTTGTACAACTCAGTCAACGTTCTCAACATCTAAAACACAGTTCCACAACTCAGTCTACAACTCAGTCCAAGTTCGTAACATCTAAATCACAGTTCTACAACTCAGTCCACGTTCTCAACATCTAAAACACAGTTATACAACTCAGTCCACGTTTTCAACATCTAAATCACAGTTGTTCAACTCAGTCCACGTTCTCAACAACTTAAACACAATTCTACAATTACGTATACATTCACGTTCCCAACATCTAAATCACAGTTGTACAACTTAGTTAACGTTCTCAACATCTAAAACACAGTTCCACAAGTCAGTCCACGTTCTCAACATCTAAAACACAGTTATACAACTCAGTCAAAGTTCTCAATAACTAAAACACAGATGTACAACTCAGTCCACGTTCTCAACATCTCAAACATAGTTCTACAACTCAGTCCACATTCGCAACATCTAAAACACAGTTATTCAACTCAGTCAACGTGGTAAACAACTCAAACACACTTCCATAACTCAGTCCACGTTCTCAACATCTAAATCACAGTTCTTCAACTCATTCCACGTTCTCAACAACTAAAATACACTTATACAACTCAGTCAAAATCCTCAACAACTAAAATACACGTCTACAACTCAGTCCACGTCCTCAACATCTAAAACACAGTTCCACAACTCAGTTCACGTTCTCAACATCTAAAACACAGTCTACAACTTGATTCACGTTCTCATCATCTCAAACATAGTTCCACAACTCAGTCCACATTCTCAACATCTAAAACACAGTTCCACAACTCAGTTCACATTCTCAACATCTAAAACACAGTCTACAACTTGATTCACGTTCTGAAAAACTAAAACACAGTTGTACAACTTGATTCACTTTCTTAACATGTAAAACACAGTTATACAACACAGTCCACGTTCTCAACATCTAAAACACAGTTCTTCAACACAGTCCACGTTCTCAACATCTAAAACACAGTTCTTCAACTCAGTCCACGTTCCCAACATCTAAAACACACAGTTGTACAACTAAGTTCACGTTCTCAACAACTAAAACACAGTTCTACAACTCAGTTCACGTTCTCAACAACTCAAACACACAGTTGTACAACTCAGTTCACGTTCTCAACAACTAAAACACAGTTGTACATCTCAGTCCACATTCTCAACATCTAAAACACAGTTATACAACTCAGTCCACGTTATCAACATTTAAAACACAGTTCAACAACTCAGTCCACGTTCTCAACATCTGAATCACAGTTATACAACTTGATTCACTTCCTTATAACATCTAAACACAATTCTACAACTCATTCCTTGTTCTCAACAACTCAAACACAGTTATACAACTCAGTCCACGTTCTCAACATCTAAATCACAGTTCTACAACTTGATTCCTTTCTCAAAATCTAAAACACAGTTCTTCAACTCAGTCCACGTTCTCAATATCTTAAACACAGTCTACAACTTGATTCACGTTCTCATCATCTCAAACATAGTTCCACAACTCAGTCCACTTTCTCAACATCTAAATCACAGTTCCACAACTCAGTACACGTTCTCAACATCTGAATCACAGTTGTACAACTTGATTCACTTTCTTAACATCTAAAACACACTTATACAACTCATTCCTTGTTCTCAACAACTCAAACACAGTTGTACAACTCAGTCCACGTTCTCAACATCTAAAACACAGTTCTACAACTTGATTCCCTTTCTCAAAATCTAAAACACAGTTCTTCAACTAAGTCCACGTTCTCAAAATCTAAAACACAGTTCTTCAACTCAGTCCACGTTTTCAACAACTAAAACAGAGTTATACAACTCAGTTCGCGTTCTCAACAACTAAAACACAGTTGCACAACTCAGTCCACGTTCTCAACAACTAAAACACAGTTATACAACTCAGTCCACGTTCTCAACATTTAAAACACAATTCTACAACTCAGTCCACGTTTTCAACAACTAAAACAGAGTTATACAACTCAGTTCGCGTTCTCAACAACTAAAACACAGTTGCACAACTCAGTCCACGTTCTCAACAACTAAAACACAGTTGCACAACTCAGTTCACGTTCTCAACATCTAAAACACAGTTCCACATCTCAGTCCACATTCTCAACATCTAAAACACAGTTATACAACTCAGTCCACGTTATCAACATTTAAAACACAGTTCAACAACTCAGTCCACGTTCTCAACATCTGAATCACAGTTATACAACTTGATTCACTTTCTTATAACATCTAAACACAATTCTACAACTCATTCCTTGTTCTCAACAACTCAAACACAGTTATACAACTCAGTCCACGTTCTCAACATCTTAAACACAGTTCTACAACTTGATTCCCTTTCTCAAAATCTAAAACACAGTTCTTCAACTCAGTCCACGTTCTCAATATCTTAAACACAGTCTACAACTTGATTCACGTTCTCATCATCTCAAACATAGTTCCACAACTCAGTCCACTTTCTCAACATCTAAAACACAGTTATACAACTCAGTCCACGTTCTCAACATTTAAAACAAAGTTCCACAACTCAGTACACGTTCTCAACATCTGAATCACAGTTGTAAAACTTGATTCACTTTCTTAACATCTAAAACACACTTATACAACTCATTCCTTGTTCTCAACAACTCAAACACAGTTGTACAATTCAGTCCACGTTCTCAACAACTAAAACACAGTTCCACAACTTAGTCCACGTTCTCAACATCTAAACCACATGTACAGTTGTACAATTACGTATACGTTCACGTTCTCAACAACCAAAACACAGTTGCACAACTCAGTCCACGTTCTCAACAACTAAAACACAGTTATACAACTCAGTCCACGTTCTCAACAACTAAAACACAGTTATACAACTCAGTCCACGTTCTCAACATTTAAAACACAATTCTACAACTCAGTCCACGTTCTCAACATTTAAAACACAATTTACAACTCAGTTCGCGTTCTCAACAACTAAAACACAGTTGCACAACTCAGTCCACGTTCTCAACAACTAACACACAGTTGTACAACTCAGTTCACGTTCTCAACAACTAAAACACAGTTGTACAACTCAGTTCACGTTCTCAACATCTAAAACACAGTTGTACAACTCAGTCCACGTTCTCAACATCAAAAATACAGTTGTTCAAATCAGTCCACGTTCTCAACAACTAAAACACAGTTCCATAACTCAGTCCACGTTCTCGTCATCTAAATCACAGTTGTACAACTCAGTTCACGTTCTCAACAACTAAAACACAGTTGTACAACTCAGTTCACGTTCTCAACATCTAAAACACAGTTGTACAACTCAGTCCACGTTCTCAACATCAAAAATACAGTTGTTCAAATCAGTCCACGTTCTCAACAACTAAAACACAGTTCCATAACTCAGTCCACGTTCTCGTCATCTAAATCACAGTTGTACAACTCAGTCCACGTTCTCAACAACTAAAACAGAGTTATACAACTCAGTTAACGTTCTCAACATCTAAACCACAGTTGTACAACTCAGTCCACGTTCTAAACATCTAAAATACAGTTGTACAACTCAGTCCACGTTCTCAACAACTAAAACACAGTTCCACAACTCAGTCCACGTTCTCAACAACTAAAACAGAGTTATACAGCTCAGTCCACGTTCTCAACAACTAACGAACAGTTGTACAACTCAGTCCACGTTCTCAACAACTAAAACAGAGTTATACAACTCAGTTAACGTTCTCAACATCTAAACCACAGTTGTACAACTCAGTCCACGTTCTAAACATCTAAAACACAGTTGTACAACTCAGTCCACGTTCTCAACAACTAAAACACAGTTCCGCAACTCAGTCCACGTTCTAAACATCTAAAATACAGTTGTACAACTCAGTCCACGTTCTCAACAACTGAAACACACTTCTACAACTCAGTCCACGTTCTCGTCATCTAAATCACAGTTCTACAACTCAGTTCACGTTCTCAACATCTTTAAAACACAGTTGTACAACTTAGTTAACGTTCTCAACATCTAAAACACACTTCTACAATTACGTATACGTTCACGTTCTCAACATCCAAAACACAGTTGTACAACTCAGTTAACGTTCTCAACATCTATAACACAGTTCTACAACTCAGTCCACTTTCTCAACATCTAAAACACAGTTGTACAACTCAGTCCACGTTCTCAACAACTAAAACACAGTTCTACAAGTACGTATACGTTCACGTTCCAAACATATAAAACACAAATCTACAACTCAGTCCACGTTCTCAACAACTAAAACAGAGTTATACAGCTCAGTCCACGTTCTCAACAACTAAAACAGAGTTATACAACTCAGTCCACGTTCTCAACAACTAAAACAGAGTTATACAACTCAGTCCACGTTCTCAACAACTAACGAACAGTTGTACAACTCAGTCCACGTTCTCAACAACTAAAACAGAGTTATACAACTCAGTTCACGTTCTCAACATCTAAACCACAGTTGTACAACTCAGTCAACGTTCTCAACAACTAAAACAGAGTTATACAGCTCAGTCCACGTTCTCAACATCTAAAATACAGTTGTACAACTCAGTCCACGTTCTCAACAACTAAAACACAGTTCCACAACTCAGTTCACGTTCTCAACATCTAAAACATAATTCTACAACTCAGTCCACGTTCTCAACATCTAAAACACAATTCTACAACTCAGTCAACGTTCCCAACAACTAAATCACAGTTATACAACTCAGTCCAAGTTCTCAACAACTAAAACACAGTTCCACAACTCAGTCCACGTTCTCAACATCTAAAACACAGTTGTAAAACTCAGTCCACGTTCTCAACAACTAAAACACAGTTCCACAACTCAGTCCACGTTCTCAACAACTAAAACACAGTTCCACAACTCAGTCCACGTTCTCAACATCTAAAACACAGTTGTAAAACTCAGTCCACGTTCTGAACAACTAAAACACAGTTCCACAACTCAGTCCATGTTCTCAACAACTAAAACACAGTTAAATAACTCAGTCCACGTTCTCAACATCTAAAGCACAGTTGTACAACTTATTCACGTTCTCAACATCTAAAACACAGTTGTACAACTCAGTCCACGTTCTCAACATCTAAAACACAGTTGTACAAGTACGTTTACGTTCACGTTCCCAACATATAAAACACAAATCTACAACTCAGTCCACGTTATCAACATCTAAAACACAGTCTACAACTCAGTCCACGTTCTCAACAACTAAAACAGAGTTATACAGCTCAGTCCACGTTCTCAACAACTAACGAACAGTTGTACAACTCAGTCCACGTTCTCAACAACTAAAACAGAGTTATACAACTCAGTTAACGTTCTTAACATCTAAACCACAGTTGTACAACTCAGTCCACGTTCTAAACATCTAAAACACAGTTGTACAACTCAGTCCACGTTCTCAACAACTAAAACACAGTTCCGCAACTCAGTCCACGTTCTAAACATCTAAAATACAGTTGTACAACTCAGTCCACGTTCTCAACAACTGAAACACACTTCTACAACTCAGTCCACGTTCTCGTCATCTAAATCACAGTTCTACAACTCAGTTCACGTTCTCAACATCTTTAAAACACAGTTGTACAACTTAGTTAACGTTCTCAACATCTTAAACACACTTCTACAATTACGTATACGTTCACGTTCTCAACATCCAAAACACAGTTGTACAACTCAGTTAACGTTCTCAACATCTAAAACACAGTTCTACAACTCAGTCCACTTTCTCAACATCTAAAACACAGTTGTACAACTCAGTCCACGTTCTCAACATCTAAAACACAGTTCTACAAGTACGTATACGTTCACGTTCCAAACATATAAAACACAAATCTACAACTCAGTCCACGTTCTCAACAACTAAAACAGAGTTATACAGCTCAGTCCACGTTCTCAACAACTAAAACAGAGTTATACAACTCAGTCCACGTTCTCAACAACTAAAACAGAGTTATACAACTCATTCCACGTTCTCAACAACTAACGAACAGTTGTACAACTCAGTCCACGTTCTCAACAACTAAAACAGAGTTATACAACTCAGTCCACGTTCTCAACAACTAAAACAGAGTTATACAACTCATTCCACGTTCTCAACAACTAACGAACAGTTGTACAACTCAGTCCACGTTCTCAACATCTAAACCACAGTTGTACAACTCAGTCAACGTTCTCAACAACTAAAACAGAGTTATACAGCTCAGTCCACGTTCTCAACATCTAAAATACAGTTGTACAACTCAGTCCACGTTCTCAACAACTAAAACACAGTTCCACAACTCAGTTCACGTTCTCAACATCTAAAACATAATTCTACAACTCAGTCCACGTTCTCAACATCTAAAACACAATTCTACAACTCAGTCAACGTTCCCAACAACTAAATCACAGTTATACAACTCAGTCCAAGTTCTCAACAACTAAAACACAGTTCCACAACTCAGTCCACGTTCTCAACATCTAAAACACAGTTGTAAAACTCAGTCCACGTTCTCAACAACTAAAACACAGTTCCACAACTCAGTCCACGTTCTCAACAACTAAAACACAGTTCAATAACTCAGTCCACGTTCCCAACAACTAAATCACAGTTATACAACTCAGTCCACGTTCTCAACAACTAAAACACAGTTCCACAACTCAGTCCACGTTCTCAACATCTAAAACACAGTTGTAAAACTCAGTCCACGTTCTGAACAACTAAAACACAGTTCCACAACTCAGTCCATGTTCTCAACAACTAAAACACAGTTCAATAACTCAGTCCACGTTCTCAACATCTAAAGCAAGTTGTACAACTTATTCACGTTCTCAACATCTAAAACACAGTTGTACAACTCAGTCCACGTTCTCAACATCTAAAACACAGTTGTACAAGTACGTATACGTTCACGTTCCCAACATATAAAACACAAATCTACAACTCAGTCCACGTTATCAACATCTAAAACACAGTCTACAACTCAGTCCACGTTCTCAACATCTTAAACACAGTCTACAACTCAGTCCACGTTCTCAACACCAAAAGTTAGGAAACGTTGGATTCTTTAGAATAAATAATATCCTAATTTCAATTGAAACGACTTTTTGTCCGTGGATTTCATCTCCATGAAATGTTACACATGTTCACACCAATACAACTCAGGCAACTTTCGAACAACTCTTTCCAGGATTATGTTCGAGTTGTTGAAAAGTTTCATGCGATTCTGTTTGACATCCGTTCGAAGTGCATTATTGTATCATTGAGTTTCTTATATTTTCAATAAAGAGTCACTTCTTAATTGCGTTGATCAGCTCAATCGACAATGCAACAACAAGACCTGAAAGGTGACTAGTCAAGCCTTTATCTGTTGGGCATTCGTTAACAAAAATGATGATCTTTTGTGTTTGGCAACTACTTTGAATAGCTTTTTATTTTGTTAAAAAAAACACATTTCCTCCGTGGTTGCCACCCCCCCCCCCCCCCCCCCCCCCCCCCCCCCCCCCCCCTCCCTCCCCCCGTCCATACTTGTTCTATTTTGTTTTAATTCGCGATTGATAGAACGCGTTCCCTGTTTCACACAACGAGTTCAGACAAGAGAGATCGCCTCGCATCTTCTCTGTTTCAGTTGTCGCGAAGGCAATTTAGTCAGATTCAATAATACTAAAAGCATTCCTTATTCCATACAGTATTTTAAAGTATCACTGTCTCAACAAAACGTGTATGTTCGTTGTATGTATTCTGTAGTATATTACTGAGTTCTCTTTATTGGAAAGTGGATATTATATGTAACTAGTTCCAGTTTTCTCGCAACACGTTCACCAGTTGTACAACTCGTCCCGGCCTCCCGCAACACGTTCACCAGTTGTGGAACTAGTTCCAACTTTCTCGTAACGCGTTCACCAGTTGATTTCTCGCAACACGTTCTGACGGTTCACCGATTGTGGAGCTAGTTCCAACTTTCTCGCATCACGTTCGCCAGTTTTAGAACTTGTTTCATCTGATTCCCTTTTTCATGGGCACATCGATATTTTTCTGTTGTTCTGTATATGATTATAAATTAGCCTGTTATGTAAGTTATTCCGATATATCCACCTTGATATCCTGTTTTCATTATGGTTGACAATTTAGGTTTAAATAAACAAAATGAAATAAATCGCTGTTATATTTTATACACAGTTTGATTTATTTTTAAAGGGTTGACATTGTCGTTTGCCCATATGTTTTGTTTTGAAGTAAAACACCATTTGTTTGAAGAGATTGTGTGACAGCTCATGCTTCGAAGACATCTCGACAAAAACATGTTTGATATTTGGAGTTGCAAAGCGTGTTTGATAAATCGTTGTTAATGTCTCTGAGGGATGAAGCCTTTTTGTTTGAACAGTAAGATTTCGATATATCTGACAGTGTTTGTTTGTTTGTACAGCAGGGTAACCATTAGTCCTAAATCTTTATACATTGAGTAATGGTGTTGGCGCTACGAAGCACTTCATTTTGTTGAACGGCCGGCCGGTTTCACCATTCGTTGAATAATGTGTTCGTCGGATCATCAGCTGTAGGCACCTATCTCGCAACGCACTCTCGTGTTATATTTGAAGTTTAAATCCAATTTTAGATGCACTAAATTACATCTAAATTACGTGCACGTGATTATCCGGTTGTGTCAAAAATAAGTATATACCCGCATATAATTATATAATGATATCAATCCGCATAATAGTCAGAAATTCTAAAACTTCTTATGTTTTTCAATATTCTCAAAACGAAAATAAATTCCACCACAGGTGACTTATCAATGAATAATTTAAATTGTTCATCAGAAATAAAACATTGATAACAAGCGGACAGAGTCAACTTTATCCCTGTCAAGTGGAAAAAGTTGAAAAAAACATTAAATTCGAAAAAAATTAAAACACTCGAAGTCGAACACTCTAAAAAGCCAACCTTCACATGATCACTGTTCAACATACCAAGTTTTAATGAACTATGCCTAACAGTTTTCAATTTCTTGTTCGGGAACGAAATATTTACGAATGTTTCAAAACAAACAAAAACATACTAAAGAAGTTAAAAAACCCAATCTACAGATAATGACTGCTACCCGGATCAAGTTCCATTGAGCTATGCCTTACAGTTTTTTTTTTCGGAAACAAAACCCGGACGCACTTTCGGACAGACAGTGGGTGGACGGACGGAGGTCATTGTTATATATACCCCGACAACTTGTGGCGGGAAAATAATTATGTCTGCTGATCATGTTCTCGCACCACGTTCGCCAGTTGCAGAACTAGTTCAAACTTTCTCTTATTACGTTCGCTAGTTGTAGAACTAGTTCGAGTTTTGTCGCAATACGTTCGCCAGTTGTAGATCTAGTTCCAGCTTTCTTGCAACACATACGCAAGTTTTGGTTCTGGTATTACTGTATTCGTCAATTGGGTCCACCTTTCTCGCTACGCCCTCTCAGGTTATGTGTGAAGTTTAAATATGTTTTAGATGTATTAAATCATATTTAAAATACGTGAATACCATTACGAACATGGACATTCAAAGGATAGAGTGAACGCATAAATAAGACAATGTCAAACAGATATCCACCAATATAATAGTTTAGAAATCTGAAAACTTCTCACGTTTTCCAAATATTATTAAAATGAAAGCAAATCCTACTTCAGTTTGCAAAATGTACAGGTCAATGATGAACAGGCAAGTAGAATTTGGATAGTAATGCAGTTCAGATTACACTGATACAACGCGGGCAAGTTTCTAAGTTGTTAGAAAATTAGTGAAAATAGTTAGTGAATATAGTTAAACATTATAGATATCGAAAAACATATATCCTCCTTATTTAAATATTGTTTTACACTGTAAACAAAGTTTTAAACCTGTTATGAGACCAGAGTATATTCGACAACTATTTAATATTATGCGGAGTTACTTTCACGTTTCCCGAACTGTTTCCATATCTAAGTCGCTTTTGTGAACTTTCTTCAACTGCCCTGAGAACTAGTTCCCCATCACATGAAGGAATGTATACATGTTCATGTACTAGGTTTCATGAAGTTCGTGATTACCAGGAGGTTTTAAAGCCGCTCAGATAACCATACAAGCTCACTGTGATAACAGTTGAAACACAAATAGCAGAGTTCACACGGATCCAACTCGAACAACTTTTCAACAACTCGATCAGAGCTCCAGATCAACTTCCCGAGTTGTACGCAAGTTCCATGTAGCAACAAACAAATGAAACATCAGATCGAGGTATATCGAAACTATGTTATGTCAACTAGCTACTTTAAATAGAAACATACTCGATTATTGCACCTGCGATTTTCAAACGATCACAAATCAACAACTAGTTCAAGCTTCGGAGAACTAGTTCAATTTTTCCTGAACGTGTTCTGAATTTCTAGAACGCGTTCGCGTTCTGATTATGTTCAACCGGTAAGTGAAAGATTGAAGTCTTTCCGGGTTTCACAACTAGAACCAATGTTTTCATAATATAGGTACTTTACGATACAAATAAAAAGTATTTTGACGTTTGTTGATTAATTCATGATTATTATTGTTTCACTGTTGTTTGTTGATAAAGATTGTTTGTCTGACAAAATCACCAACGCGATCTAACTCTACAACGCGTTCCAAGCTCTCGTGAACTAGTTCAGGCTTCCTATAGAACTAGTTCCATATTTTCCGTCAAACACATGAAAGCGTTTGCTATTATTATACCCCCGCCTTACAGCGTAAGCGGGGGTATATAGCGTTCATTCTTTCCGTCCGTCTGTCCGTCCGTCTGTCCGTCTGTCCGTCCGTCCCAAAACTTTGTGCGGAGCATATCTCCCAAACTATACGTGCTAGCTTCACCAAACTTCATACAAATGTCAACCATGATCCCTAGTTGTGCCTTTTGAGGGTTAGAACGATTTCTGAATTTTGGTTTTTGCGGTTTCCATGGAAACGTGACTAAAGAGTGACTCTGTGAGGAAGTCATTTTGTGCGGAGCATATCTCCCAAACTATACGTGCTAGCTTCACCAAACTTCATACACATGTCAACCTTGATCCCTAGTTGTGCCTTTTGAGGGTTCGAACTTTTTCTGAATTTTAATTTTGACAGTTTCCATGGAAACATGACTTAAAACTGACTGTGAGGTAGTCATTTTGTGCAGAGTATATCTCCAAAACTATGCATGCTAGCTTCATCAAACTTGATATACACATCAACCATGATCCCTAGTTGTGCCTTTTGAGGGTTAGAACTATTTCTGAATTTTAATTTTTATGGTTGCCATGGAAATGTGAATAAAAAGTGACTGAGGAAATCATTTTGTGCGGACCCTTTGTCCAACACTATGCATGCTAGCTTCATCAAATTTCATGCGCATGTCAACTATGATCCCTAGTTGTGCCATTGAGAGTTAGAACTTTATTAATTTTCAAATCTATTATTGAACATAGACCTATAGATGTGTCTTTTGCTGATAATGAAATTTGTTGAAGTAAGGGAGAAGCGGGGGTATGTGAGCTATGCTCGCTTCTTCACTTGTTTGTTGTAAATGTTATCGGAAGATTATCACACATTTTCTGCTTTAATTATTTCATTGCATGACTGATTATCAATGTCAAATATTAAAAACAATAAGTAATTTTCTGAGAACACCTCGTCTATTTGAGTTGTCATTAAGTTTTTAATTTATTATTTAGAACAGTTATATATTATGACTGATGAATCCATATTTTATTTTCAATTAGTAGTACTACCCATGGTTCACTAGTTCCAGCCGATGCTCGCAGGCGTCACCGCAATGCATAGCCACGTGGCGTTTCGGGCTTTCTCCCTGCCGTAATACTAGCAGTCGCGATATGAGTGAAATATTCTTGATTCTTGAGTTAAACCCGAACTCACCTCACGAATAATGCAGTCTACAACGCAGAGGTAACTAAAGAATATCAGTTAATAAAACAGACAAAAAGGCGCCGAGTAAACTGGAATGTAACCTAATCAATATGTCAGGGGTTCGAATCCCTTGAGGGGCTCATCAGCATTGTCCACTGTATAAAACTGTTACATATGCAGAAAGGTTTGGCAGCAACTACACTGAGTACCACCGCTGTATCACCTGCGCAGTTAGAATGGTATAATTTGCAAACTTTCTCCTTGTAGTAATTCTAGCGGCCTGATATGAGTGAAATACTGAAATACTGAAATCATGAAGCTGAATATAGATATATAAGCATAACACACTTTTTTTTATAGATTAATTGATAACGTTTCCTCTTAAACGTTTATGAAACAAACTAATTTCACATCCATTTGCAATTAAAAGTTGGCAATGTCAACGATATGTCGAATCTATGTTATCGGCACCAAAATGACAACAAATGAAACTTCTGATAAAAAGCTATTTTAACAACCAGTTTTGAAGCCACAGTACCCTGAAAATCAAACTGATACAACTCAATCAAATTTTCAACAACTCGGGCAGTACTCTTGAAATAATTCCCGATTTTTTTAAAGTATATTTTTGATAAAGCTATCATGTTACACATGTGAAACAATAAATACTTGGATTTATTTTACATCAAAACAAACTTGACAATCATTGTTCATGCAGCTAAGATTAAGTCTCTATACCAATAATCTACAACATGATCAAACAACGTGATCAGACCCTACAACGCGTTCCAGCTTGTGACAACTAGTTCAAGCTTTGTTGAACGTGTTCGCCAGTTGTAGAACTAGTTCAAGATTTGTCGCAACACGTTCTCCGGATTGATGAACTCGTTCAAGTCATGCAGAACGTGTTCCGATTCCGACAACTCGTTCGTCTTTACTCTTGTCATGTTTGATTACAAAGATCTCCAGTCTTCAATGTGTTTATTTATGCTGAATTATTTAGGCATTGTTTTTATTCAAAGTCTACATACAACGTGTTTGATAAAATCATCAACACGATTCACGCCTTGTATAACTTGTTGCACATTTACCACAACGAGTTCGAGAAGAAAGCAACTCATGACATGCATTTACTTTTAAAGTAACATCCCAAGTGCTGGAACCTGATGTTATATTTTCCAACACATAATAATAAAAACAAATTCTGTCAACTCTTAAAGTCACATGTCTTCGTGGTGAAAATACAACAGGCCCAGTGACAACTCGTTCCATGTTCTCGGCAACTGGTACACTATTGCCGAACTAGTTCGCTACCTCTCGCAACTTGTTTACCAGTTGTAGAGTCCGGGGCGAAGATTTAAAATTATCAAGAAAATATGATTTCGCTTCATGATTTAACTAACGTCTGTCGTATATTCCATGACTTTGTATTTGTGCTCCCGTAACAGTTCAAAAACATAACTCAAATGACAACGCATACAACCTTCCAACAACTCGAGTTGTAGAAAAAACTGTACATTATTTCCTTTGTTTTGATTACAACAGATATAACATGATATATAGTCATATGAAACATAAATTGTATTTGTAATCTCTGCATTATTGACATCAATCCTGAAATAATACATATTTATGATACATGTCTTCGTGGTAAAATATCGACAACTCGTTCACGTTCTCAGTGACTCGTGCGTATTGCAGTAATAATTTGCTGCCTTCTGTAACGTGTTCACCAATGAAAAAGTCCAGGACGAAGATTTGGAATTTGACGTTTGAATATAAATTTACATCGAAGATGATGATAGCGCGTCATAAGATAACTAACGTCTGTCGTTGTTTCCATGACTTTGTATTTTGTAGCTTTAGGTGCTCCCGTAACAGTTGTAAAACAAAACTCAAAGGACAACGCATACACCTTTCCAACAACTCGTTCTAAGCTTCTGAACTAGTTCTCGAGTTGTAGAAAAAGTTGTATGTAAAATGTAAACTACAGTATTTCCATTGTTGCATTTACTATCAGATATGAAACAGCAATACATGAAACAAAATGGAAATACTTGTTTGTAATAACAATAAGTATGTCAATTTTGACTTTGTCTATTTGAAGGGTATAGGGTTTGTTTCCGGAGCAGAGCTCAAAACTACTTCATCAATATTCACCAACATGTACATCCTTCCCTTCCCCTTCAAACGTTTTAAATTTGATTACTTTTCAGTTTCCATGGCAACAATTTGGACTTTGTCCTTTTGAAGGGCAAGGTTTCTTTCCGGAGCAGACCTCCTAAATTGTGTGACCTATCCTCACTAAATGTGGTCGACTACATTTGTAACTCCTGATATCATGTATATGTGCTTTTCGGGTGTGAGAACCTTTTAAATAAATTATGTTTCCATGGCAACAATTTTTACTTTGTCTTTTTTGAAGGGTAATACTTAAATTAAATAGGGGGGATGGATGCACAATATAATTGATTGCATTTATATCAATGTTTTGATATCGTTTATATGGTAGTATTACACAACGAATTCATGTTGAAATCACCAACAGGTCCATAGACAACACAATACACTTTCTCAGCAACCGTTGCTGTGACGGTTTGTCACCAGTTGTTTGGTCCGAGGAGGAGAGTTGTATTTTGACGTTTGGTAATTATACACGTGGATGTCATGTCAATATATCATGTAATCTTTCCCTTGATTTATAATTCGAAGGGGCTCCCTGCAACAGTTCAAACACGTCACAAAGATAACAACGCATACAACTTTTCAACAACTTGATCAGAGCTTTTGAACTCGTTCTCGAGTTGTAGAAAAGTTGTATGTTAAATGTAAACTGTACACTGTACATTATTTAGATTTCCTTTATCGTACGTATGTAAATCACATTTGTAAGTGAAATCAATACTTGTCATGTGTAGACTTTTGGCGATTTCCTGTGATTTGTATGCTAGATTGTTTCTGTTGAATTTCTGTACATTGTCCTCTTCAGAACAAAAATTTAAAACGGTATTGCTGAGCTAAATGCAACCAAGCATTTGATGTGGACAAATCCATTTGTAAATTTTGAATGAATCATTTGTTAATTTTAATATTTAAAAAACAAACATTTATTCAAAATATTGAAATATCATTTAACAAGGTGGTTGTAGAAGTTTCTTTTCAAAACGTGAATCAAGTTGTATAACTATGATTTAGATGTTGAGAACGTGAACGTATACATAGTTCTAGAATTGTGTTTTAGATGTTGAGAACATGGACTGAGTTGTAGAACCAAGTTTGAGATGTTGAGAACGTGAACTGAGTTGTAGAACTGTGTTTTAGATGTTGAGAACGTGAACTGAGTTTTACAACTGTGTTTTAGATGTTGAGAACGTGAACTGAGTTGTTCGGGCTGTGTTTAAGATGTTGAGAACGTTGACTGAATCGCAGAAAAGTGATTTAGATGTTGAAATCGTGTACTGAGTTATGCAATGGTGTTTTAGATGTTGAGAAAGGGAATCAAGTTGTAGAACTGTGTTTTAGATGTTGAGAACGTGGACTGAGTTGTATAACTGTGTTTTAGTTGTTCAGAACGCGGAATGAGTTGTACAACTGTGTTTTAGTTGTTTAGAACGCGGATTGAGTTTTACAACTGTGTTTTAGTTGTTCAGAACGTGGACTGAGTTGCAGAACTGTGAACTAGATGTTGAGAACGTGGACTGAGTTGTACAATTGTATTTTAGTTGTTCAGAACGTAGACTGAGTTGTACAACTGTGTTTTAGATGTTGAGAACGTGGACTGAGCTGTATAACTCTGTTTTAGTTGTTGAGAACGTGGACTGAGTTGTACAACTGTGTTTTAGTTGTTGAGAACGTGGACTGAGTTATAAAACTGTGTTTTAGATGTTGAGAACGTGAACTGTGTTGTATAACTGTGTTTTAGATGTTGAGAAAGTGGACTGAGTTGTAGAACTGTGTTTTAGATGTTGAGAACGTGAACTGTGTTGTATAACTGTGTTTTAGATGTTGAGAAAGTGGACTGAGTTGTAGAACTGTGTTTTAGATGTTGAGAACGTGAACTGAGTTGAAGAAGTGTGTTTTAGATGATGAGAACGTGAACTGAGTTGTAGAACTGTGTTTTGGTTGTTGAGAACGTGAACTGTGTTGTATAACTGTCTTTTAGATGATGAGAACGTGAACTGAGTTGTGGAACTGTGTTTTGGTTGTTGAGAACGTGAACTGAGTTGTAGAACTGTGTTTTAGATGTTGAGAACGTGAACTGAGTTGTAGAACTGTGTTTTAGATGTTGAGAAAGTGTAATGAGTTGTAGAACTGTGTTTTAGATGTTGAGAACGTTAACTGAGTTGTAGAACTGTGTTTTAGATGTTGAGAACGTTAACTGAGTTGTTCGGGCTGTGTTTAAGATGTTGAGAACGTTGACTGAATCGCAGAAAAGTGATTTAGATGTTGAAATCGTGTACTGAGTTATGCAATGGTGTTTTAGATGTTGAGAAAGCGGACTGAGTTGTACAACTGTGTTTTAGATGTTGAGAACGTGGACTGAGTTATAGAACTGTGTTTTAGTTGTTCAGAACGCGGAATGAGTTGTACAACTGTGTTTTAGTTGTTTAGAACGCGGATTGAGTTTTACAACTGTGTTTTAGTTGTTCAGAACGTGGACTGAGTTGCAGAACTGTGAACTAGATGTTGAGAACGTGGACTGAGTTGTACAATTGTATTTTAGTTGTTCAGAACGTAGACTGAGTTGAAGAACTATGTTTTAGTTGTTGAGAACGTGGACTGAGTTGTACAACTGTGTTTTAGTTGTTGAGAACGTGGACTGAGTTATAAAACTGTGTTTTAGTTGTTTAGAACGCGGACTGAGTTGTACAACTGTGTTTTAGTTGTTCAGAACGTAGACTGAGTTGAAGAACTGTGTTTTAGTTGTTCAGAACGTAGACTGAGTTGAAGAACTGTGTTTTAGATGTTGAGAACGTTAACTGAGATGTAGAACTATGTTTTAGATGTTGAGAACGTGGACTGGGTTGTAGAACTGTGTTTTAGATGTTGAGAACGCGGACTGAGTTGTACAACTGTGTTTTAGTTGTTGAGAAAGTGAATCAAGTTGTAGAACTGTTTTTCAGTTGTTGAGAACGTGGACTGAGTTGTACAACTGTGTTTTAGATGTTGAGAACCTGGACTGAGTTGTACAACTGTGTTTTAGATGTTGATAACGTGGACTGAGTTGTACAAATGTGTTTTAGATGTTGAGAACGTGGATTGAGTTGTTGAACTGTGTTTTACATGTTGAGAACGTAGACCGAGTTGTTGAGTTGTGTTTCAAATATTGAGATTGCATTGTAAACTTTGCTAACGTGTATTGAGTTGTAGAATTGTGTTTTAGTTGTTGAGAACGTGGACTGAGTTGTACAACTGTGTTTTAGATGTTGAGAACGTGGACCGAGTTGTACAACTGTGTTTTAGATGTTGAGAAAGTGGACTGACTTGTGGAACTGCATGTGTTTTAGATGTTGAGAACGTGGACTGAGTTGTAGAACTGTGTTTTAGATGTTGAGAACGTGAACTGTGTTGTATAACTGTGTTTTAGATGTTGAGAGCGTGGACTGAGTTGTAGAACTGTGTTTTAGATGTTGAGAACGTGAACTGTGTTGTATAACTGTGTTTTAGATGATGAGAACGTGAACTGAGTTGTAGAACTGTGTTTTAGATGATGAGAACGTGGACTGAGTTGTACAACTGTGTTTTAGATGTTGAGAACGTGGACTGAGTTGTACAACTGTGTTTTAGATGTTGAGAAAGTGTAATGAGTTGTACAACTGTGTTTTAGATGTTGAGAACCTGGACTGAGTTGTACAACTGTGTTTTAGATGTTGATAACGTGGACTGAGTTGTACAAATGTGTTTTAGATGTTGAGAACGTGGATTGAGTTGTTGAACTGTGTTTTACATGTTGAGAACGTAGACCGAGTTGTTGAGTTGTGTTTCAAATATTGAGATTGCATTGTAAACTTTGCTAACGTGTATTGAGTTGTAGAATTGTGTTTTAGTTGTTGAGAACGTGGACTGAGTTGTACAACTGTGTTTTAGATGTTGAGAAGGTGGACCGAGTTGTACAACTGTGTTTTAGATGTTGAGAAAGTGGACTGACTTGTGGAACTGCATGTGTTTTAGATGTTGAGAACGTGGACTGAGTTGTACAACTGTGTTTTAGATGTTGAGAACATGGACTGAATTGTGGAACTGTGTTTTAGATGTTGAGAACGTAGACCGAGTTGTGGAACTGTGTTGTATAACTGTGTTTTAGATGTTGAGAACGTGGACTGAGTTGTACAACTGTGTTTTAGATGTTGAGAACATGGACTGAATTGTACAAATGTGTTTTAGATGTTGAGAACGTTAACTGAGTTGTAGAACTGTGTTTTAGATGATGAGAACGTTAACTGAGTTTTTAGAACTGTGTTTTAGATGTTGAGAACGTGAACTGTGTTATATAACTCTGTTTTAGATGTTGAGAAAGTGGACTGAGTTGTAGAACTGTGTTTTAGATGTTGAGAACGTGAACTGAGTTGAAGAAGTGTGTTTTGGTTGTTGAGAACGTGAACTGTGTTGTATAACTGTGTTTTAGATGATGAGAACGTGGACTGAGTAGTATAACTGACTTTTAGATGATGAGAACGTGGACTGAGTTGTATAACTGTGTTTTAGATGTTGAGAACGTGGACTGAGTTGTATAACTGTGTTTTAGATGATGAGAACGTGGACTGAGTTGTAGAACTGTGTTTTAGTTGTTGAGAACGTGGACTGAGTTGTAGACTGTGTTTAAGATGTTGAGAACGTGGACTGAGTTGTAGACTGTGTTTTAGATGTTGAGAACGTGGACTGAGTTGTAGATTTGTGTTTTATATGTTGGGAACGTGAACGTATACGTACTTGTAGAACTGTGTTTTAGATGTTGAGAACGTGAACTGAGTTGTACAACTGTGTTTTAGATGATGAGAACGTGAACTGAGTTGTAGAACTGTGTTTTAGATGAAGATAACGTGGACTGAGTTGTAGAACTGTGTTTTAGATGTTGAGAACGTGAACTGAGTTGTAGAACTGTGTTTTAGATGTTGAGAACGTGAACTGAGTTGAAGAACTGTGTTTTAGATGATGAGAACGTGAACTGAGTTGTGGAACTGTGTTTTGGTTGTTGAGAACGTGAACTGTGTTGTATAACTGTGTTTTAGATGATGAGAACGTGGACTGAGTTGTAGAACTGTGTTTTAGTTGTTGAGAACGTGGACTGAGTTGTAGACTGTGTTTTAGATGTTGAGAACGTGGACTGAGTTGTAGACTGTGTTTTAGATGTTGAGAACGTGGACTGAGTTGTAGATTTGTGTTTTATATGTTGGGAACGTGAACGTATACGTACTTGTAGAACTGTGTTTTAGATGTTGAGAACGTGAACTGAGTTGTACAACTGTGTTTTAGATGAAGAGAACGTGAACTGAGTTGTAGAACTGTGTTTTAGATGAAGATAACGTGGACTGAGTTGTAGAACTGTGTTTTAGATGTTGAGAACGTGAACTGAGTTGTAGAACTGTGTTTTAGATGTTAAGAACGTGAACTGAGTTGAAGAACTGTGTTTTAGATGATGAGAACGTGAACTGAGTTGTGGAACTGTGTTTTGGTTGTTGAGAACGTGAACTGTGTTGTATAACTGTGTTTTAGATGATGAGAACGTGGACTGAGTTGTAGAACTGTGTTTTAGATGTTGAGAACGTGAACTGAGTTGTAGAACTGTGTTTTAGATGTTGAGAACGTGAACTGTGTTGTACAACTGTGTTTTAGATGATGAGAACGTGAACTGAGTTTTTGAACTGTGTTTTGGTTGTTGAGAACGTGAACTGTGTTGTATAACTGCGTTTTAGATGATGAGAACGTGGACTGAGTTGTAGAAGTGTGTTTCAGTTGTTGAGAACGTGGACTGAGTTGTAGAACTGTGTTTTAGATGTTGAGAACGTGAACTGAGTTGTAGAACTGTGTTTCAGATGTTGAGAACGTGAACTGAGTTGTAGAACTGTGTTTTAGATGTTGAGAACGTGAACTGTGTTGTATAACTGTGTTTTAGATGATGAGAACGTGAACTGAGTTGTGGAACTGTGTTTTGGTTGTTGAGAACGTGAACTGTGTTGTATAACTGTGTTTTAGATGTTGAGAACGTGAACGTATACGTAATTGTACAACTGTGGTTTAGATGTTGAGAACGTGGACTAAGTTGTGGAACTGTGTTTTAGTTATTGAGAACGTGGACTGAGTTGTAGAACTGTGTTTTAGTTGTTGAGAACGTGGACTGAGTTGTAGAACTGTGTTTTAGTTGTTGAGAAGGTGAACGTATAAGTAATTGTACAACTGTGGTTTAGATGTTGATAACGTGGACTGAGTTGTAGAACTGTGTTTTAGTTGTTGAGAACGTGGACTGAGTTATACAACTGTGTTTTAGATGTTGAGAACGTCAACTAAGTTGTGCAACTGTGTTTTAGTTGTTGAGAACGTGGACTGAATTGTACAACTGTGTTTTCGATGTTGAGAACGTGGACTGAGTTGTGGAACTGTGTTTTAGATGTTGAGAACGTGGACTGAGTTGTACATCTGTGTTTTGGATGTTGAGAACGTGGACAGAGTTGTAGAAGTGTGTTTTAGATGTTGAGAATGTGGACTGAGTTGAAGAAGTGTGTTTTAGATGTTGAGAACGTGGACTGAGTTGAAGAAGTGTGTTTTAGATGTTGAGAACGTGGACTGAGTTTTAGAACTGTATTATGAGATGTTGAGAACTTGGATGAGTTTTAGAACGTAACGGATTGATTTGTAAAATTGTGTTGTAGATGTTGAGAAATTGGACAGAGGAGCAATATGTTATTTCAGTTCGTGTGAACTCGGACTGAGTTGTAGAATTGTGTTTTAGATGTTGAGAAAGTGAATCAAGTTGTAGAAGTGTGTTGTATGTGTTGAGAACGTGAACTAAGTTGTAAAACTGTGTGTAAGATGTTGAGAAAGTGGATAAAGTTGTAGAACTGTGTTTTAGATGTTGAGAATGTGGACTGAGTTGTAGAACAGTGATCATGTTGTCCAACTGTGTTTTAGTTGTTGAGAACGTGGACTGAGTTGTAGAAGTGTGTTTCAGTTGTTGAGAACGTGGACTGAGTTGTAGAAGTGTGTTTTAGATGTTGAGAACGTGAACGTATACGTAAGTGTACAACTGTGTTTTAGATATTGAGAACGTGGACTGAGTTGTACAACTGTGTTTTAACTGTTCAGAACGTGGACTGAGTTGTACAACTGTGTTTTAGATGTTGAGAACGTGGACTGAGTTGTACAACTGTGTTTTAGATGTTGAGAACGTGACCTGAGTTGTACAACTGTGTTTTAGATGTTGAGAACGTGGACTGAGGTGTACAACTGTGATTTAGATGTTGAGAACGTGGACCGAGTTGTACAACTGTGATTTAGATGTTGAGAACGTGGACTGAGGTGTACAACTGTGATTTAGATGTTGAGAACGTGGACTGAGGTGTACAACTGTGATTTAGATGTTGAGAACGTGGACTGAGTTGTACAACTGTGATTTAGATGTTGTGAACGTGGACTGAGGTGTACAACTGTGATTTAGATGTTGAGAACGTGGACTGAGGTGTACAACTGTGATTTAGATGTTGAGAACGTGGACTGAGGTGTACAACTGTGATTTAGATGTTGAGAACGTGGACTGAGGTGTACAACTGTGATTTAGATGTTGAGAACGTGGACTGAGTTGTACAACTGTGATTTAGTTGTTGAGAACGTGGACCGAGTTGTACAACTGTGATTTAGATGTTGAGAACGTGGACTGAGTTGTACAACTGTGTTTTAGTTGTTGAGAACGTGGACCGAGTTGTACAACTGTGATTTAGATGTTGAGAACGTGGACTGAGGTGTACAACTGTGATTTCGATGTTGAGAACGTGGACTGAGTTGTACAACTGTGATTTAGATGTTGAGAACGTGGACTGAGTTGTACAACTGTGATTCAGATGTTGAGAACGTGGACTGAGTTGTACAACTGTGATTTAGATGTTGAGAACGTGGACTGAGGTGTACAAATGTGATTTAGATGTTGAGAACGTGGACTGAGTTGTACAACTGTGTTTTAGTTGTTGAGAACGTGGACCGAGTTGTACAACTGTGATTTAGATGTTGAGAACGTGGACTGAGGTGTACAACTGTGATTTAGATGTTGAGAACGTGGACTGAGGTGTACAACTGTGATTTAGATGTTGAGAACGTGGACTGAGGTGTACAACTGTGATTTAGATGTTGAGAACGTGGACTGAGGTGTACAACTGTGATTTAGATGTTGAGAACGTGGACTGAGTTGTACAACTGTGATTTAGATGTTGAGAACGTGGACTGAGGTGTACAACTGTGTTTTAGATGTTGAGAACGTGGACTGAGTTGTACAACTGTGTTTTAGATGTTGAGAATGTGCACTGAGGTGTACAACTGTGATTTAGATGTTGAGAACGTGGACTGAGTTGTACAACTGTGTTTTAGATGTTGAGAATGTGCACTGAGTTGTAGAACTGTGTTTTAGTTGTTGAGAACGTGGACTGAGTTGTAGAACTGTGTTTTAGATGTTGAGAATGTGCACTGAGTTGTAGAACTGTGTTTTAGTTGTTGAGAACGTGGACTGAGTTGTAGAACTGTGTTTTAGATGTTGAGAACGTGGACTGAATTGTACAACTGTGATTTAGTTGTTGAGAACGTGGACTGAGTTGTAGAACTGTGTTTTAGATGTTGAGAACGTGGACTGAGTTGCACAACTGTGTTTTAGATGTTGAGAACGTGGGCTGAGTGGTTGAATTGCATTGTAAACTTTGCGAAAGTGAATCGAGTTGTATAATTGTGTTGCAGATGTTTTGAACGTGAATCGAGTTGTAAAATTATGTTGTAGATGTTGAGTAATTGGACTGAGGTGAAATCCATTTTCCCCATGAAATTGGCCTCAAACCACTCTAAACACTTTTAAAACATTAGAAACACACTGATAAATGTCTTTTCCAGAAGAAGCCTTTATTTTGAATTTTTTAAAAAGAAATTGAAAAATGACGTACCCCCCTCCGAGTTGGGGGGGGGGGGGGGGGGGGGGGGGGGGTACGTCATTTTGTGTGAAATCCATTTTCCCCATGAATTTGGCCTCAAACCACTCTAAACACTTTTTGAATCGAGTTGTATAACTGTGTTGTAGATCTTAAGAACGTGGATCGAGTTGTAGAAGTGTGTTTTAGTTGTTGAGACCGTGTATCGAGTTCTAGAAACGTGTTTGAGATGTTGAGAACGTGTATAGAGTTGTAGAACCGTGTTTTAGATGTTGAGAACGGGAAACTGTGTTTTAGATGTTGAGAACTTAGACTGATGTGTAAAACGGTGTTTTAGATGTTGAGAACGTGTATCGAGTTGTAGAAACGTGTTTTAGTTATTGAGAACGTTGACTGAGTTGAAGAACTGTGATTTAGTTTTTGAGAACAAGGACTGAGTTGGAAAACGTTTAACAAGTCAATTTTCATAAAATTGGTCGAAATGTAGAACGGTGTTGTTGATAACGTTTATCAAGTTGAAGAATATTGTTACAGGTGTGTATCGAGTTGTGGAACTTTGTTTTATTTGTTGGTTGAGAATGTTACAGAATAGTGTTTTAAATGTTGAGAATGTAGATTATGTTATGATTAGAGTTATGAATGTAAATGTTTTACAGCTGATGAGAACTTTGAAAGATTTGTAAAATTGTGCTGTAGATATTGAAAACTTGAGTTTTTAAACTGTGTTGTAAATTGGGATTGTATAAGTATGTTTTAGAATTTGAGGAATTAATGGAGTTTTAGTAGATATTGGAAATTGGACTGTGTGGTACACTTTTGTTTTAGATGCCGAGAACTGAGTTCGAGAACTGTGATGTAGGACGTTGATTAAGTTGTAGAACTGTGTTTTGGATATTGGAAATTTGACTGAGTTGGAGAACTGTGTTATATATTTTGAAAACGTGGGACGACTTCTCGAGAATTTTGAATGATTGTCGAAGTGTTCTGTAGATGTTAAGAACCTTGACTAGGATGTAGATGTTGGATATGTTGAGAACATGCAATGGCTTGTAAACAGTGTTAAAGATGTTGAGAAAGTGGAGTGACTTTTCGAATTGTTTTGTAGATGTTGATAACGGGGATCGCGTTGTAGAACTTTTTTCAGGTGTTGCGCAAGTGGAACTAGTTACTGAACTGTGTTGTAAAGGTTGAGTAAGTCGACCGAGCTGTAGAACTTTATTGTAGATATTGATAACGTTTACTACGTTGTATAGTTGCCTTTTAGACGTTGAGAACGTTGAAATGACTATTTTTTTTATATAACGTTGTACATATAAACGAAGTGTGTACTTGTTGAGAGCGTGGAATGAGTTGTAGAACTGTACTGTAAAGGTTGAGAATGTGGATCAGATTCGGGGATAGTGTAGTAGATGTTTAAATCGAACAATTAGTTGTTTATTGGTTTAATAAATGTTGAAAATATCGATCGAGTTGTAAAACTCTGTTGTTAGTTTTGGGATCTTGGACTGAGTTGTAGAACTGTATTGTAGATGTCGATAACGTTGAAACGATTTGTATTTTGAGTTGTAGATATTGAGAACGTGGTTCAAATTGTAGAACGTGTAATTAGTTTCAGAACTGCGTTGTTTAGAACGTGTATTAAGTTTTGGCATTGTGTTGATGATCTTGAGAACGTTTAATGATATTCGTTTAATATATTCGTTTGGCAAATGTTGGGAATTTCAATCGAGTTGTAAAACTGCATTGTAAATGTTGAAAACTTTGAACGAGGTATCGAAATGTTTTGTTGATACTGAGAACATGGAATGAGTTGGAATGTTGGAATGGTGAACGACATGACATGTCTATTCGGTTTTAAATGTTGAGAACTTGGATAAAGTTGTAGAACAGTGTTTCAATTGTAATACCAAACCGTGTGTAGATCACTCATCCCAATTCACAATTCAAAAACCTGCAAAAAGATTGATGAAAACAGACAACTACTTCCCCTATTTGTTGAAAGCTTGACTGTATATTTAAACGTTAGGATCATGTTGTTAAATTCGTTCAGGCAAAGGTATTGTGTTCGTTTAATTCTTAACAAAAAAACATTCCTTGGTGTGGTATTTACATCGTTTCTAGGATTTACAATCAGCTTTTAAACTTATCTAGGATGGTCTAGGTTTAATTAAGTACTCTTTGCAAATATGCAAAACTACTGTCCAGCTAATATTTAATATTCACTTTATCTCTATCTCCTTTTCCCTCCCTCTCTGTGTCTATCCACCTTAGTCTCCCTCTCTCTCCCTCCCTTTATATATCTCGCACTCCTCCAGCTCTCTATATCTCTCTCTCACTCCTTCCTTATAATATGTCTCTCTCACTCCCTCCCTATATGTCTCTCACGCCCTCCCTATGGCTCACTCTCTCCATTTCTCTCATTCACGCTTTTCTTCATTCCCTCTCTCCCTCCACACCTTCTCTCTCACTCACTCTCTCCCTCATTCGCTCACTCCCTTTCTTTCTCCCTCTCTTCCACCCTCTCTGTCACAACCTCTCTCTCACACTCCCGCCTTCTCTCACTCCCTTTCTCTCACTCCCTCCCTCTCTTTCCCCCCTCTCTCTCTTTCGCTCCCCTCTCGCTCACCCTTCTCTCTCTCACTGCCCCTCTCTAACACGCCATCTCCCTCACCTCCCCTCTCTCTCTCATTCTCTCTCACTCCCACTCTCTCACTCACTCCATCTTCCTCTTATTCTATCTCTCGCCCCCTCTCTCTCATTTTCTGTCACTCCCTCTTACTCACTCTCTCTCTCTCTCTCTCTCTCTCTCTCTCTCTCTCTCTCTCTCTCTCTCTCTCTCTCTCTCTCTCTCTCTCTCTCTCTCTCTCTCTCTCTCTCTCTCTCTCTCTCTCTCTCTCTCTCTCTCTCTCTCTTGTCGTTTATGGCACTCATTTTCCATGTTTTTTCCTGCTACACTTTTATGTGTTACCGAAGTTGGTGTCATTATTCGTTTCTTTTAACATTCCAAGTTTTGAATTAACCACAACATCAACACAAACATGACATGTTCTGTTTCAACATTCACAACACATTTTGAAGAACGCGTTCAGCGGCTCTACAACGAGTCCACGGGTTGTTGAACGCGTTCTAAATGATATTTACTGTAAAAATATTGAAATGTCACCTTAGGGGCTCGATATATAGAGGATGAGGTGCACTTTTTACTTGGTTGTGAAACATATTCCGACCTTAGGTATGATTTTATTAATTATATGAAAACCATTTATCCCTCTTTCCCACAGTTACCTATTGTAGACCAATTTAACCTAATAATGTCATCTGATGTATCTAAACCATTAGCCGTACTATTACTACGAATGTTTAAGCGGCGAAAACCCCTCAGCACACACGTTTTGTCCTATATTTTATATTTTAATCTATTATTGTTACGTATTTTAATATATTATGTATATTATGTGTATTATGTATATTATGTGTCTCGTAGGCCTTATGAGGCCGGCAGGTGTACTTTTATCTGTATTATCACTGCTCCATCGTTTATTGTACAACCTGGTGACACACAAATAAAATAATTTTCTTCTTCTTCTTTTTCTTCTTTATCGTGTAAGTAAATTTAATGATTGAAGTTCATACTTAAAGTGATACATGTCATCTGAATCCTTATAAATGGTAACACCTGTCATTCCATGGATAATATTCAAGTAAATGTACGATTGGTTACCAACTCTCAAGGAAGTCAGAATCGTGAATTTCGTGGTCATCGATTTAGAAAGAAGAACACTAACCCCAACGATGGCGTTGCTGCATGAAAGACTGTCCAGCTACCATCAACACATGTAACATGGTGATGATATCAGGAGACATGTGTGCAGAAATATTCTATATATGCTTTGCTGCCCTACAAGAAGAGGTCTACCTACAAACACTTCTTCAAGACCCTGACGGACAAGGCTGACGAGAACAACTTTCCAATAGCCTCTCAGGTTATGGTTACTGACTTCGACGTGGCAGCACAGAATGCGGTGTAAATGTGTAATGTTGGTGTAAATGTTTGTGAATCATATGAAAATGTGGAAATTAAATGTCTATTTTATTTATTGTTGAAAATATGTATTCTGTTCATTAAAATGTATCGTAGTATAATGATATGTGATAATGTATGTGAACTATATGCAGTAATAAAATTAAGAACAGATACCTTACTTGTAATCCCGTCCATTGTTACCTAGTTAACTACGGGTGACAGACAGATACCTTTATTAGCAGAGACCATGTTGGCCTCTGGCCATTACACATACATTTGTAATGAAAGGTGGGGGGAGGATGTACAGTGAGATAGTTAGTTAGTTACGGGTTTTAAATGCTTCAAAACAATATTTTGCTAACATTTTCATTTCTGTAACATTAACAGTTTGCATGAGAAGTATGAACTTGTAGTATGAAGGTTTGGTGATGTAGAATCTTTTTAGATATTTGCTACGGAGCTCCGCATATTTTGGGCAAACGAGTATGAAATGGAATTCGTCTTCTAATTCCATACAGCTACACAGCGTGCACACGCGCTCATTGCGGGGTACCCGGTTACTTCCATGGCGGCCGGTCTCTATGTAGAGCAAGTGAGACGATAAACGTAGTTTGCATAGAGCTTTTCTGTGGTTTGCGTTGTTGATCTTCTTAATATAATCCTCTAGTTTAAATTGTATCTTATATTCTTTATATAGGTAGAGCGGGGAAGAGTTATTTAGGTTTGACTGCCATGCAGTAATGAAGTTGTCCTCTAGCCTTCGTCTGAGCACGGGGGTAAACTCCCTGGGGGTGGTGAGAGTGGGGTTCATCCATATATACCCAAATCCGTTTGTTTCCAAAATATGCTTTATTTCTCGGATCCAAGTTGAGGAGTTTTGTGTCATAAACCCTAATATCGTTTGTAAAATACAGTTCTCTGAGGAAACCACTTTTAGCCAATATTTCACCATGTCTACTTGTCTGTTGATATACAAAGGGAAACGGCCGAGCTCTCCATATATTTTAATGTTATTTGTACTCTCTTTCACTGATAAAAGTTGTTTTAGAAATTTCCGGTGAATTCTCTCTATTTTCTCTGCTTTAGCATAACCCCATACTTCACTTCCGTAATTAAGGACAGGAGCTACACAGGAGTCGAAGAGTTCAACTGAAGTCTGAATATCCAGGTTATTCTTTCTGATATCATACAAAAGAGCGTTCGCTGTTTTTGTACCTTTGTCTGCAAGGGGGTTTATTGCTTTCGTATATTTCCCGTTCGATGACATAAGCAGACCAAGATAGTTAAATTCATTCTGGAGTTCCAAAATTTGTCCATTATAGATGAAATTAAAGTTGGTAGGTAAATTAGACTTCCGGAAAACCACTATTTTGGTCTTGTTTATGTTGACCGTGAGACCCCAGTAGTCACAATATGAATCAAGATTATTCAAACAGTTCTGTAATCCATCTGGTGTTTCGCTGAATAAAACCATGTCATCAGCGAAAAGTAGAAGATAAAGCATAAGGTCATCTATGTTGATCCCAGCGTTTGTTTCTCCTGATAGTTGTTGTTCCAAATCTTCAATAAAAAGTGAGAAAAGGAGTGGGGATAGGATCTCACCTTGTCTTAATCCTATATTGTAATTGAATGTGGGACTTGTTTTATCTCGTAGTTTGACACTGGATTTTACACTTTCGTACATGGACCGGCATATGTTAGTCACTTTACCGTTTATACCGAGCTTGTAGAGTTTCAGCCACAATCCATTTCTGTAGACGCTATCAAAAGCTTTTTCGTAGTCTATAAATGCACAAAATAGTTTCCCATTGTCTTTCAAACTTTTTTCAATTAGTGACTGTAAAACAAATATTGAATCAATAGTGCTATGTTTCTTTTTTAATCCAAACTGTGCATCTGAAATAAGATTATTTTCCAAAACAACTTCGTTAAGCCTTATATTCAAAATCTTTGAAAATAGCTTCCCAAAATTGCTGAGAAGAGTTATCCCTCGATAATTGTTTGTGTCCGTTTGACTTCCTTTTTTGTGTATTGGTATGATTTGTCCAACAGTCCACACAGAAGGGAAGTATCCAGAGTCAAATATCTTATTAAACAAGGTGGTGATATCTTGGCCGAAGATGTCCATTATCGAGTCCAGATATTCTACAAGAATTCCGTCCTCTCCGGGGGCTTTTCCTTTTTTCATTTGTTTAAGTGCATTTATAATTTCGTCAAAGGAGATGGGTTTGTCAAGCACTTCATTTGTGTTATCATCAGTAGTTTCCAAGTGCGACAGTTCTTCTTCAACACTTTGATTTACGAAGTCGATATCTGTATGAATTTTCTTGAAATGTTCGAAAAAGTCATTTAAGTCCAAATCTTCCCCATCAATATTGTTTTTGTTCTTATTTTTGTTAAACCGTTTCCAGAACTCTTTGGGCGATTTTCCTTTTAGTTTTTTTAGTTCTTTAGCTGACTTTTGTTTGTAAAGTCTTATCTTTTTTCGTAGGTTCTGTTTATAGAGTTTTCTACACTGAAGTACATGTTGTCTTTGAGATGTACCTGGTGATTTCTTGTAGTATTTCTTGGCTAGTTTAAATTGTTGTCTCAGAGTGTAACATTCGTTATCGAACCATTTGTTGAAATCCGTTCTTTCGAATTGTCCAGAAGTTTGTACAGGTCACACCTACACGCCATAGCCAGGGGGCACAGTGAGGTTAAATCCCATGGACATTCGTTTTAGAACTCTTTTTATTGAATGAGGAGAATTCATTTAACCATTGGTAACACATATATTACTCTTCATGGGAGCACTTTATTTCAGTAAGAACGTGCTACAGTCTCTTTAACGATATATTGTGAAAGGAGGTCCGCTTCTGTATCAATGAGAGGTCAGTCCCCCAAATCCAATAGTCTCTTAAACAGGTGATCAATCTTAACATCAGCAATTTCGGACACCAACAGTTTTGAAGCTTTGAAGTAGACGGGTTTGTCAACTGAAGTGCATCGGCCCAGACAGGGCTTTGGAAATTACAAATCTGGAGTGAGTTCATAACGTGCTATCGGATATATACACGTCAACATTTTGACTTGAACATTCTATAAATATAGGATTCTCAATTAAACTTGACACAAGGTTATGCTGCATTTAAGAATTGGCGGCGTAGTTTAATGGTACGTTGAATTCAATCCTCTTGAAATGTTTACTGATTTTATGGGATAATTCAATCTGATACATTTCTGCTGTTCGGACATATATGTCCATGGTAACATTGAAGTTTTAAATGTTTCTAAATTCCTATCTAGTTGATGAATTTAGATAAAATTTAATATTTTTTTACAACTTTATTTTACAAACATATCAGGGTTTTGGTTGTCTGATGTACCATCTTATTTTTTTTGTAAACCCTCGCCTGTAGGCTCTGGAGACTCTCGTACATCAGGGCCTTGAGAGAACTATGCTCTAACTTTATCTATACTTGTTTTTAAACACAAATTAAAAAATTAGATTTATCTAAAAAGTGTCTTCCATTTAAAGGGGCAGTATCACGTTTTTGGCAAATTATAGTTTTTCCCATTTCCAATTTATAATGATAGTTGATGTGATTTATATTTACTTAAGAGGGCAAAACATCTAATTACACAAACCAATTATCCGTTGTGGTAATAACGGTGTTGTGTATAAAGCAAACATTGCATGGCCGCCATTTAATTGTGAACACATTTCATTATTTCGAGTGACAAAAACGATTCCGATGGCTTTAAGGAACCATGTACACTCGTTCTTTAACTTGTTTTTCTGAAGAGAAAAGGGTGTTTTACTATTGGTGACATTATTTTTCAAATACATTTCATTGACATATGTACTCTCCCTTTAAACTAACTTTCCTTAAATGCTGACATTTTATGAATCAATATGTACATTTTAACTTATTTGAATGAGTCTTAAATTTCCAATTGTGAATAGTGATTAAGCCGTTGACCTGAGGGTATACAGAAACAGCTACATGCAAACCCAGTTTTAGCAAATCATCCAAACATTAATATATTAATATTGTGAGTTTGGTGGATATCACATTTCAATAAAAAGTTTCCGGACTTTCTCTTTAAGATAACCTTACGTCAAGTTTAATAGGGAATCCTCTATAAATGGAAACGTTCCGTCAAACTATTGAAGTCCATATATCCGAATGCACTGTGTCAACTTGCTTCTAATTTGTGGCTTCTGAAGCCCTGTCTGGAATGATATCTTTCATTTGACAAACTCGACTCTTACAGAGCTTCCCAATTTGCTTGTGTCCGAAATAGCGTACGTTATGACTGATCACCCCCTGTATTGATCGTCTAGTATTGATTTCCTCGTAGAAAGTGATTATACAACTCCCTTATGGCATGTTCATTACTTCACCCATTTCACCTTATGATAAGGGCAATGTTTGAACTGGGTGTAACACATTTTACTGTTTAAAATAAGTATTTAAGTACGCCCTTTTAGGCGGATCCATGATTTTTTATGTGGGGATACATGTTGTAAAGGGGTTGGGGGAGTTTCCCGGGGGTTCATCCATTTAACAGAAGGTACAATGATAGAACTGGATTGCAACATATACATTTTTTAACTCTGCTCAATCAATCAATCTTTATTTCGGTACTTAGAAGGCCACATGCCCATACATGTAGTACATTTCGCATGTATGTACTGTGTAACATAAGAGCTTTGTGGAGAAAAACTGTAACATTTTTAATTACATTTTCATTTGAACAATTCAATAAAGAAGAAAATTTATCAATTGATGGATGGACAAAATAGAATTCTTTAATATATTTTTTACGTATATTATCATAAGCTGGATATACAAGAAGAAAATGATATTCATCTTCAATACTATTATAATTACAGCTTCTACATATTCTATTTTCTCTCTTGATATTAAAAATTCTACCTTTTTCAATTAACAGATCATCCGATGAACAACGGAAACGAGCTAAACATACTCTAAATTTCTTAACATTGACACATGATAAGTAACCCAACCCAAGGGTTCATAAATTTTCCATAGCGGAAGTCGCACTGTTGTTTTTAACAATTTTCCAATCTTCACACAAGCATGTCATTATTCTAATATGTTATGATATTTACAATTAAGGAATATATTCGTAAAGTATGTTTATATGTAAAAAAACAGTTTTCACGAAAGCCTTGTACTTATGATATATCTGAGAATACTTCAATACAATTCGTGCAAGAAGTTTCTTTCGTAGTATACCGAAACTGACACCTATCTAAGTATATTCCGAGTCCATAACTTATACACGTTCACAAACTCGTAAAGTTTTCGTAAATAACTTGATGTCCACAGGTTCAATTGATCCTTATTTTCGGTTTTATTTGTTTTTACAAAAACAATATTTGTTGAATTATTACCTCATTTTGATTAGTTAATTTCATCAATAATAATTTGAGAATGTGACGATTAACAGGTGTCTATCAACTCAGTTACAAGCATGCAACTACTCTTGTATTTCTACATTGAATGTACTGAATTTGCCAAGTATCTGCACACTCAAACACTACTTTGAATGCTTGAGTTAATGTTAATCCAGACTGTGAAGATGCACCATTTTGTTTCTTGTCAGTTTCAAATTTCTGATAATCTGTGAAAGGGGTAAGAATTTTCCAAAATGAAATCCACGTTTGGTTATGCATTCGAGTCAACATAAGTTCTGCTAATACGCGTTGTAAACACACTATCTAGTTTCGTACGGTCAATATGTTTGGACAGAAGTTGGAAGTGATAAAGCTTGAAATGCCACCTGTCCAGTGAAATGAAGATCGTGACTGTACTGAATGTGCATTGACCATAACCAGCTAATGGTCACAATGGTTTAGTACACGCTATCCTTCAAGTTATACACAATAACAACGAATAAACACTTAATTAACACATCCTACACAAGGATAAGGACATTCAAAAGGCATTCAAAGTATGATAGATATATTATTATGTATAGGCATATAACAAATACTTTGAGAATACGATAATAATAAATGAAGACATTTCTAAATCTACGGTTGACTTATATTGATTACAAAACGACAACAATTCAAATGTATGACAATGCTCATTATATCTGTATAAACACATGAAAATTAATTAAGCGACACCTGAATTTTTCATCTGTTCATTAGTTTGACATCATGAGTCTAACACTACACTACTACGAGAAAGTTGAGCATATTGATTAAGGGCAACACACAATGGTCATGAGTGATAACATGTTTTATTCTTTTTTAACAGCTGATTCATAATGGGGAATTTCATCAAAATTAATGAACTATACATCTCTGTCTTATGAAGATCGACAAAGGTCGACATAAGTTCCTTTCTTTTTTAAATTGTTAATTGACGTATCAAGACGACATATCACCAATAAAATGTCAGAATCGAGTGTTCTGCCACGGGTCTGGATGACGGCCTCGACTCATCTCTCGCTATTGTTGTATTGTTATAAAATTACCTAGAATTCTTATCAATTACCCATTTGTCACATCAGATGGAAAGTGCTTTATAATGGAATTTGCGCCTACCATGCATTTCATCAAATTTCTGTTGGGTTCATGTGATTGGAAATTCGTCAACATAATTAAAAGGTTCAAAATTATTACAAAATGTATCAGAGGTGGCTTAATTAATCCCATGTGGGTATATTTTGATTTTTCCCTTTTATTTTATGTTTACATTTTTTTTAAGTAACTGGGTAACGTTTCAACACGACTGTCTATTGCCTTTCGTGTTCGTCACCTGGGGCTATCACCTATCTTCAGGCCTTATGTTTAATATTTCAGTAAGTATATATTTATATAGTAAACAACACTTGTCTATTTTAGAAAGAAGTATGTTGTTAATCAGACCCTATGATGACGAGTGTAGATCTTAACCCCTTCAAATATAATTTACCTGGAAGCAATTACATGTATGTCTCTTTGACCGTCACCATCATCAGCTGACATTCATAATTATCTGTACTTATGTAACAACATCATTTTATGCCTTATGCCTCTCTCTGTCTCTGTCTGTCTGTCTGTCTGTCTGTCTGTCTGTCTGTCTGTCTGTCTGTCTGTCTCTCTCTCTCTCTCTCTCTCTCTCTCTCTCTCTCTCTCTCTCTCCTCAACGGCTCCCTTTTAATCATATTAATTCGCTGGGACGAACAAGACAAGCTAGTCTAATTGGGCACATATCGTATCAATTATAGAGCCTCTAAGCACCCACGTGTTACGTTGAGTTCATGTAACAGGTGCTCTTGTCATGGATATGTGACAAACGTTCCATCAAGATGATATACAGTAGAGGGCAAAATAAACTATAGGAACAAAAATGCAAGATATTTTTATCCGCGAGAGTTAAATGCGAGTGAATCATGGTTACATAATGTCTCTTGAAGCCAAATATATAACATTTTTCATTTTTGAAATATCATCTATTCGTGTTTCTGAAAACACACGCTTTTAAATTTATCGTCGTTTTTAATAGGATTGTTACCTTTTCAGTATGTTTAATGACATTTTTGTATTCTGAGACATCAATTAATTATGTTTATGAAAAACACCCTTTTAAATATACCGTCGATTTTAACTGCCTAACTAAACGAGAGAGTAAAATAGAATGGTCAACTTTAAGAGATTCTATAACAAGGATGAATCAACGAGTTATAAGAAGGTACCGCATGCAGATAACATCTTGCATTGGGTTAATTGTTTTATTTTGGAATATTTCACTTATACGCAAAAACATTTTGTTAAAATCCATTTTGAAACAACAATTTCAGAACCCTTGTGTGTTTGAACAGACAAATATATCAACAGTATCATACCCTGATTAATAATTATTTGTATACGTCTTGCTTATGAAATATAAAATCAACTGTATCCGACAGCAGCATTCTATTTTTTGACTATATTAGTATTTTTTCCTTTATTTTGCTGGTATTTTATGTGTAACGTTGACTTAAATTTACTCAAATTTTAACCTGTCGTTCTAGAGAGTGTATTATGTATATGAAGTAGTGATTATAACGTGAGGCTCTTTAGAGGGGCAGTAGCACGTATTTTCATATTTCCAATTTATAATGATAGTTTATGTCATTTATATTAACTTTAGAGGGTAAAACAAGTTATTACACAAACCAATTATCCGTAGTAATAATAACGGTGTTGCGCATAAAACAAAAATTTCATGGAGGCCATTTTATTGTGAACACAATTTAATCATTTCGCATTACAAAAATGATCCCCATGGCTATACCGAACCATGTACACTCATTTTCAATTTGAATTTTTTTTTTTGAGAGAGAATGGTGTTTTACTATTGGTGACATTATTTTTCAAATACATTTCATCGACTTATTTGAGCGAAAAAACGTGCTAATGACCCTTTAAAATAAAAGTTTATCTATGTTTGTTTGTAGAAATAAACCTTCAAGAGCTGCATGCGCAGTTACGTACTTTTGTCTAATTTTACGTTTCAGTGCAACCTTGTTTATTACTAGTACTGGCCACTATAAATAAATATATCATTCATTTGCATTTTTTAACATTATTATAATATGTTTATAGAACATATAACTTAAAATATATACTTACGGTTCGTTTTATTTTAGGGAATATGTTATATTTTATATATAAGATTACGATTGGCATTGTTTCCGAAACCTATTTCACCAAAACGTTACTCTTCAAGTATGTTAATGAGAAATATGATAAATTATAAATGAATGCGTGGTGTATGAATGAGTGAAAAAGTATGTTGATTGGAAGACTGGACTATTTAGAAGAAACTGATAAAATGATTCTGATGATTACTCTAGATAACACACGGACAGTCTCTAAAAATATATATTTATATATTACTGATAAGAACATGTTCTGTGGAAAGTAAATAAAACTACATCACAGGGCTTGTCTCTTCTGGACTTTATATCTCCGTCCAGATAGCATATTTCTCAACAGATGGTGGTTTGAAAGCATTCATTCTGTCAAACAATGTTACCTATTTTGACTGGAATAATGATAATAACAATAAAAACTCTTTACTGTCCTCAATACATAGAACATCGTAAATTTGTTTTGTGCATTTCGCCCCCGAGCAGACACTCTACCAACTGAGCTACATCCCCGGATGCCGTTGTGGCGAATGGATTAATTACATTGATATTTGATCTTCTGGAAATTTTCCAACTATATTTATTTATTATCATTTAATATTGTAGATATGCAAGATACACTCCTCTTGTAAATCGATGGAATCGAGCCTGGTGTGCAAAACAACGTGCATGTACTTTAACGATGTGTGACAAGATGTGTGGCACTGCCTGTTTACTAAGATTCCAACAAAGACTGGCTTTATATGTAAATCCATGCATGCATTCATTACGAAACACCTACTGTGAAATTACATGCAGATACAGTTAAAATGTCGGGGTATGACAGTCATATAAATACACAAATACAATAATTACTGTAACATTTAGTTTAACAGACTACTACATATACTATTGCATCTACTGCTGCTACTACTACTACTACACTTGCTACTATTACAACTACTTCTACTACTACTTCTATTAATGCGACTACTGGTACTACTACTACTACTACTAATACTACTACTACTAATACCAAAACAAGTACTTTTACTACTACTACTACTACTACTACTACTACTACTACTACTACAGCTACTAGTACAGCTACTAGTACAGTCAATACCGCTGCTACCACTTCACCAAGGACTAATATTACAGCTTCTACTACTTCTGCAACAATTACTCCTTTTACTACTACAACACTCACTGTTGATATTGCTACTAGTACTTCAGGTTCATGATTAACAATACTATGTAGCTCTACCTAACAAAGATAAACTCTTCTGTACTCACCCTGGTCCGGGGCTTCTGTATTGTTGAGGATTCTCTCACACTCGAACTGTTTCTCGTACAGTCTCTCGACCTGCTTGTGGATGGACAGCACGGTGATCTGGTGGGGCAGATGTGGATGAAGTGTGTGATTTAGTTTTGTCACAACCATGGTAACAGAGTCAATCGCTAGGAAGGTTTCTCCAATAGTTTATATACACGAAAACAAAGCCAGTATCCCCTCTGTGCGACTTCTAAGACATATTTAGGGTAATCACATTCATTTCTGAAACATGAATTGTCACCTCAGTTTACAATATCGAAGTAAATGAATTCTCTACAATATCCAATTTCAGGAGGCGGCGTAACAGACACCTCAACATCGTTTCAGTTTCAGTTTGAACATAGCCAATAGAATCCAGCTATATAAACTCCACTGTGTCGTTTCCTTTTCTCTATCTTTAAACTTGTTAGGGTGTTATGTAATTCCTCTGTTCAGTGGAGAACTTTCTAACCAAAGGTCTAAGGTAAGGTTAGAGCCACCATTCCTTGAGATGGATATAGAACTACTCCAGGTACAGTAAGTAAGCGCTACTCGGGAAAGACACAAGTGATACACTAGAGCCGAGTTTTCACCGATCCTCCTAGCACACGGATCTAGGACACAAGTGAAACACCAAGGAAACGCGCAGAGTAAACAGGTGCAATGCTTCTTTCAGTATAAATGCCTTTCCTTGCAATTGCAAATTCTTGAATTCTCAAAGTTGTCATTTATGACAACGAGCTTGATGGCGATAGCACTGAAGAGCATTCAGGATTAATATCCAACAACATCACTCACTCTTCGTCCTCCCAGGAGCGAATAAGAAACACTAATCACCTCTCCTTCGATCTTATATGTTCAGGAAATACTTAACACACTCCCGTCCTGACATTTACTGTTATTGCATTCTGTAGTGTCGAATCAACAGTGTTGAGATAAATTAGATGAATAATGATGTTTCAAGATTGATTAATCCAAATGTTCTCTGAAACGGAAAATTAATCCTCAAATGTCAGATTCAGTCCAGCTTGTTGGCACATTAGGTCTTAACCATGAGGCCTTATAATCTCACACTGCCAGATACTTGGATTATCTGCAGTGAACAAATCTACACCCATTGAGCCTAATAAGGTTATACTGGCTAATGCTTGGATTTGCTGCAGTGAATTAACAACACAACAGGAAACACATCTATAGTAAGAATATTCGGTATAATATCTAAAACATTACTTTTCACCTGAGTTATTTCCAATAGGCTGTCAGATCGATTTCAAACGCTTTACAAATCAAATGTATACAAGTCACGCTTTAAATGGATTAATGTTCACGTGTCTACAAAGGGCTACATTTATTTTGTTTTCACGGTAAACAGAACAACCTTGAAACCAGGTGTATGATATATACACTACATGCAGAGTTTCCACGTGGGTGGATTCTGACCGTCACATTGAATACACTCACTGTACGTAGCGTATGGTGTAAAGCTCACTGGAACTCAAGTTAAAGGTCCTTATGTTAAACATTACCAGATTTTATGGATATATTACACAATAGAATATCACCTTTGAAAGAGGGGCATTGATACCCAACGTTATCTACACAGAAAAGCTGTTTTTTAAGTTTCAAAATGTCAGATTTAATCCTTACTTTGTAAAAGTTTTTCGAGAATTATTGATCATAACAACGTCAAGTTACCTAGATGCAGAATTAGTTAATCATTACAACGTTAAGTTACCTAGCCCAGAATTAGTTAATCATTACAACGTTAAGTTACTTAGCCCAGAATTAGTTAATCAGTACAACGTTAAGTTACCTAGCCCAGAATTAGTTAATCATTACAACGTTAAGTTACCTAGCCCAGAATTAGTTAATCATTACAACGTTAAGTTACTTAGCCCAGAATTAGTTAATCAGTACAACGTTAAGTTACTTAGCCCCAAATTATCATGGTAATGTTACGTCGTAAACTCCGGGATCATTGAATCGTTACACTGTCAAAATCCAGAATCATTGAATGGATTAATTTGATCATTACACAGTTATTTAATGTAATCCGGAATCATTGAATCATTATTACGAGGTTGTTGACTGTATAATGCTGCCGGTCACAAACATTTACACAAACTCCACAATGAACTTCATTCGTGTTGTGGAACTGAATAAGGATCCGAATTGCACCAAGTCTATGTTGTCTATATTGTATGATGTTAACAGCAAGGTGTGATGGTGCTATACAGACACACAGTCGACTAGGAGTCCTGGCAAAGTATCAGTTATCACTGATGTCTCACGCGGTATTACAGTAGTTTCATAGCAAGTTACACTGTACAATTCTAGCGTTCAACTCTCCTGCTCATTTTACTTAGATGTGTTGTGGATTTATTGAGTCACTTTTGCTACTTTACACTTTTATATCTCCACCCTCATGGGTAATACTTCACATGAGTTATGCATTTATGTGTCTCTTCTATTTCTTCCATAAAAAACAGAATATGCTATCCTTGGTCAAGATATGCACACCACACAACATAGATTTAGGAATTTCACCTGAATTTCACGAAAATGTTTTGTATCCTCTGCGACTTACAACTTAGCTATATATTCTTAACATGTAGGCATATTGTCCTTAAAAAAACAATTAAGGTCATGTACAGCAAAGAGTGTAATCGATTATATGAAGGCGTAAAGTACGCCCTCATCCGTCCCGTGTGGGTTTCACTTAGATTTGGTGTGAATATCACGTGTCAGTAGGGACATCTGATCTAACAACAGTCTCTCACCGTGAATAAAGTGTGTCCCTATTCATCACCACTACCATCAACCATACGTAAATGTCATGAATTCTTTATTGTATAGCACCTTTATATAGGTACGTCCCACACGAACATTCACGGGATTTTGAATCCCCGTCCACCTTCACATGTAAGTATTTAACTGTGTTAGCGTGTCAGACCTTGGCTTGGAGGTTGACAGTTGATATCAATTTCATCCCACTCCTGAAGATGAAGAATCGCCAACTTTTCCCGTCCTTTTTAATTACAGAACCCACTGTGTACCTGTCCACCTGGCATTGTTCCAACGTGCTTAGAGTACAACAACAAGGCGTGATCGTCCTTGATCGTCATTGATCGCCCTTGATCGTCATTGATCGCCCTTGATCGTCGCCGTAAGAAGAACAGATCCATGCCTGTCACATATCCTTATGCATAGTGAGTAGCACGTTAACTAGTATTTTGATAAGCTATAGCTTACAACATTTATACGAAGGATCGTCCTTGATCGTTCTTGATCGTCGCCGTAAGAAGAACAACAGTCGTGTGCCTGTCACAGAGACTTATGCATACAGAGTAGCACGTTTAGTTGTATTTAGACAAGCTGTAGCTTACAGCATTTAAAAAGAACGAGTGTTCATCAAAATGGCTGACATTACATCACAATACACCAATCAGAGGTCAGAGGTCATATTAATTGCAAAATCTCCAGAATCCACAAACTACACACACAGACACTTAGTATCACATACATGAACCACGGTTCTCTCTTTATCAAGTTACACGTATACACAGGAAGATGTTTTCTACGGGACACTGGTCAAGACACAAGCTCCTGAATGTTCACGTTATTCCAATCGAAACCACTTGTCATCATTCCAATTAGAGAGTACGGTTATACAATCTCATTAAGTTATGTCTGACATTGTCTAAATTCACACATGGTCACAAAGATGGATATCCAATAGAAAGTATCCACAACGAATTCATTAAGATGTTAGGTATATGTAGTGTATTAGTCTATAGGACATAAGTCGTTACACACTACCATATACAACAGCACAGACATCATAGACCTACAGTCATCACTTATTCACATGGCGATATTCTCCCTGGACAGTCGTCAGTATAAGGTCAGAACGCCTCATCACTTGCTTGACCTCAATAAAGACAAGTATCTGCTTGTGCTGGTGGGTTCTCGAGTCTGAACCCTTTATGTCGTGTTAATGTTCCTTGCTCTGACAGACACAACGTTCATCTACATCCTCCCTTCCCCTCACTTGTCTGCTGTGATAGACAGACCCTAATCTACTTAGCCTACCTCCACCTCGATATATGCACAAGACGCTGCGTCTATTTAAAGTTTCACAGGTAAAGGATTCATAAGAAAAACATTCCATAACAGATTTATCACAAAATGCTTTTCTTTTTTTCTGCTGTGCTTTGATTATAGTAGTCCGTTTTAAGTGTTACTTTCTAAGTTTCTCTGAGCTGTTGTCATGTAACTAAATTATGAAGGAGAAAAACGTCGACGTTTTGATGTATATGCTAACACCATTATCAGGCAAATAATAACTTGCAACTCATCATGGTAAAGAGATCAAATAACATATACGCCCTGAAAAAAGTTTAATTGATTTTAAAACATTGAACATTTTAGATTTGATATTCAGTATGGTTAGAGAGAGAACTGGGAAATATTTAATTTTACCAAATAAGGTAATCTTGACTTGGCAAACGTCATCTATAAAAGCGACGTTTTGATGTATACATGCATGCTAACACCGTTATCAGGCAAATGATGACTTGTAAATTTCTCTTAAAGAAGCAACTAAATCATTATTGTAAAGAGATAAAATAACATATACGCCCTAAAAAAAGTTTAATTGATTTTAAAACATTGAATATTTTAGATTTGATATTCAGTATGATTAAAGAGAGAACTGGGAAATATTTAATCTTACCAAGTAAGGTAATCTTGACTTGGCAAACGTCATCTATAAAAGCGACGTTTTGATGTATACATGTATGCTAACACCGTTATCAGGCAAATGATAACTTGTAAATTTCTCTTAAAGCAGCAACTAAGTCATCATTTTAAAGTGATAAAATAATATATACGCCCTGAAAAAAGTTTAATTGATTTTAAAACATTGAATATTTTTGATTTGATATTCAGTATGATGAGAGAACTGGGAAATATTTAATTTTACCCAATAAGGTAATCTAGGCTTGGCAAACGTCATCTATAAAAGTGTGAGCAACCAGTTAGCACAATTATAATTATACGGGAGAGGACTTCTGACATTCGTCAAATCTTATCAAAATCGATGGCACGTCTCGTCAGTCATCGATTGATTGTCATCGGAAGCTGTTTCATATAGATCACACGCCTTTTGATATGAGCAATTCGTTTTCAAGACTATGTTGAAACATTTCTGTTTTTTATTCCCGAATTTAATATTTTATTGTTTATTGACGACATTAATGAACAAATAATAAAACAATTCAATATTTAATTAAATATCGAAGACATAAATTTGTAAACCAGACGTTTAACACAATGCTTTGACCTGAAATTGAACTCAACACGTGGTATCTGCTGTTCCCCCCAAGCTCTACCAACAACAACAACAACAACAACAACCTTATCTCACTTTGTACTTTGATGACCATGCCTGTCACATTTTCCTGATCGCTTCCCCAGATGATGGAGAAATACCTCACAAGAGTAGCATAAAACAACACGGTATGTACGGTTCATCACTGTGTTGTGAAGCGCAGTAAAATGTGAAGATTGCTATGAGAAATATGTTAATAAAATGAAGGAAATAAAGCGACATTACTACCCCATTTTGTATTTTGGTTGGTCACTTAGCTTTCAAACTTAAAACTCGTCTTCATTCCTCTGAGTGCAACATACCTTAACGCCGTATGCGAAAATAATACTTACTAATACTAATGGACTGCCAAGAGGACTGCAAAGATCTAATATTAACCATCATCAACAATGATATCACATACCACATTCCTTGACCACAGTCTTTCTACATACCCAATACCCTTTCTCTACGTCAAATAGACCCAGTTTTACGAACGTTATATGTGATGGAACATCGACAGCATAAATGGTGATGAGTATTATTTAAAATGAAGAAATAAGATCTAGAATATATGAGTTTTCATATTAAAAGTATATTTGTTCCTGTATGTATCACCATTATGCTTTTCTCTCTTTGTATTTGGACGGACATGGTTATCACATTCTCCTAATCTACTTTCCACACGAGATACAAATAATCTCTTCAAGTACAACATACATCAACATGGTATGTGGAGGTGTTGATTGCGTTGTTTGTGGAGCACAGGGAACGTTTGAAGAGTACCAGTATGTCTGTTACACGGCGGTGAGAGGTATGCGTACTTCCTGTATCTTTCCATCAGAACATTCAGCACTCATAGTACTTCCGGGTTGGCCGTGAACACGGAGATCAGCGTCAGCTGATGAAATCTACACGTATGTGTTTCTGGTATCACCTTCGTCCAGTATGTACAAACAATAACAAACAATATATGATGCCGATCTTGTTTCGGATCTTTATAAACTAACAAAGCAAGACAGCCAAAGGTTGCCGATCGAATTTCAAACCTCAAACATGCAGTGTTTTATAAATATTAGCAAACTATATACACATAGGCTAAGCGATTATGTTTTAATTTAATCCTTACAAATTGGTTCACGGCTATCAAGTAGCATGACCTCTTCAAGCATTTTCACAAATATGTTTGGAATAGCTTAAGATTATATGTGATACTTCTAGTCACAGGAATCGGCTTTATTATAAATCCTTTCAGGAATCCGCTGATATTCTTTACAAATCACTATAAGTGTGCTGCATATTGTCCTCGGTGCATTGATCATTTGAATGATGGTGTTTTTGTCAGTCATTCCAGTGTTTTATATATCTTACATATTTAAATTCTATATACAACACATAGATATACAATTCACTGTCAGTGGTGTCTTTTTCTAACATATCAGGAATCTGCATCTATCCTTTACAAATTGCTACAAGGTGGAGGTCACAGAAGAGAAGGCTTTGTTGTTGTGTAACCTGACACCAATGGTGTTACTGATAGGTTGTACACAAAGCGATGACGCAGCGTATTTAGTATGCGTCAGATCTACGCGCATCACCTGTAGTCAACATACCTAATGTTCCTCTATTCGTTTATGTTCTGACCTCTCCTGCTGGAATGCATGGAAGTAAATTCAGAAATAACATACGAATCCCAAGCTTATGTTGTTATGACACATTTCAGAGAGCAGTAAACGCTCTTTATGTAATGCACGTGGGTTGAGGTTCTTACTTCTGGAATCATTAACCTGCATTTATTACCTACCAGGGCAATCATATCGGGCTTCATATGTGTCATACAATGCCCTAGGGCCCTTTGTACAGGTGACATGACGTCAAAAACAATATAATGACGTCACGTTTCGTTTATGACGTTGCGTTCTAAATGTTGCGATGGGTTGCCACCTCATTGTTGAAAGTGGATTTTAGCATATTTCCATTAATTGTATGACTTGAGTGTCTATGTTATACCATATTTGCGACAATCGTGCCTTTTTGGGGATATACTAATTTTCAGGCTCTCGTGTCGTAAATATACTATGACATAGATTTTCATAGAATATCCTCTATTTAGTCCATTCTTCATGTCATTAACCTCACACCAAATTTACCTTCATTACGGAAATTTATAGTGTAAAATTACAAATGTGTATGTTCTTTTTTCTTCGTGATACCACATGTACATTCTTGTAACAGTATTGTTGTCTTATCTACAGTAAATATGGCACAAATATTTTGTAATAATACTATCCATAAGAACAGCATGCCATCATTTATAAATTCCCCACAGCAACCATGGGTATGAGTTAAAGATTTGAAGAGTTAATGAGTTGATGATTTACTCAGTCATAGACTACGTTGTACTTATGGATTCGGTGGTAAAATGTGGAAACAGACCCGAGTATCAATCAATCGGTTGTCATGAACTAGAGCAGAGTACACAGTGGAACATAGCTCTACACGAGGTTAAAATAAACCCACATTGCCCATCAGTCTTACCTATCTTTCTACACGGATACCTCACATAACTAGTTCTCCACTCAACCATTCAGCAATATGACAGACGAGCTAGAGGTCAGACACTCGGTATGAACTGCTGCAACCAGTCTGATTCCAACTTCCCAATGCAAGGCATAACTCTTGCCAGTCTCCATTACTGACTGATTTAGGCCTTGCAGTATTTCCTTAAGAAATCTGTGTTTAGAAATCCAGGCCCGCTATGCATTTCTGGTGCAGCGATTCACTATCTCGACACAACAAAGCGAGGGAAATACCGCAAGGGTTAAATCAGCTAGTAATGCAGACTGGCAAGAGTTATGCCTTGCGTTTGGAAGTTGGTCTGATTCAAGACCATACGGGTAACTGCAGGCAAAAAATGAAGCCTAACTTATCTTAAAGGGATTGTAGCATGATTTTTTTTTTATTTTTTGTTTTTCAATTTCCCATTTATAATGGTAATTTATGTTTACAATTAAAACAATAAATATTTACCCTGGTATGCAATGTCAATAAAGTATATTACTTACATTCATCCATGGCGATCCATAAAAGTATGTTTACATTTGTACCCATTACAATAAAAGCATGTACCGTATATCCATTGTATTAAGTGAACTATAGATATTGATGTAATAAAAGCACCCGAGAGATACAGTGTGATGAATTATGAGGTAAGAACGTTACAGAGAAAAAACACGAGTATTTTCCTGCAACAAACACCCTTGACTGCTAGTGTGATATGTTGGTTAAAGAAGACCTAATAGCTCCCCCAGGCCTCGTAAAGCTGTAGCACCATTGTGCATCATTGATCACCTTCTTTAAATATTTACTGAGAGATACCTAATCTGGTTATCACTTTCCAGTGTCCGGTGGGATCACCCAGTCCTCCTTGAATACTCAAAGTGGCAACATAAGTCAAAATATGTTATTGTTGAATAATAAATGATAGTTTTTTTGCACAGTTACGTTTACATCAATATCTTATTCACTTATAACGTTTGTCTGTGCGATTTTTGTGTTGATCTTATCAACACTTGGAAGGCTTTGGTTAACGTCACAATTTGTGTGCAATTAAAATAAGATATCACGTTTTTTTCTAAAACGATTCATATCATTGTTCTGTATATTGTCATGCATTCATCATGAACATCTTTGAATAGTTCGAAGATGGGAAATGCTTAATTGAACCATAAGCATTTGTATTATAACTTTATTCATAGATTGAGGAGGATTGTTGTGCATTTGGTAACATTTATCTCTATTAGAAAACGTGATACAGCCCCTTTAAGAGACCCTAAGAAGTGTCAAGCATGATCAGTTACTGGTCGCCATATTTCACACGTGTTAAATAATAACTTAATTTCCACGTAGACACTGTCAACACAATCTCGCGAGATCAGGTAGTTTTTTGTCGAAATTTCCCATCTGAGGCTCTTCTATCTACATGGTTTGAAGGCACCCAGTCTGATAAATGTACTCTGGGGAAATTCCTTTCAGGAACCCATGTACTGGATAAAAGTGATATGGAAAATACGTGGTTATCCTTCAACATAAATTGTTTCTGTATATGCCTCATATAGGGTAGGAAAACTAAGATGACTTGCTTGATGACGGTGTTAGTATCTACGCTAAAACTTCGCATACATTGTAATGAAGAAGTTGACTATCAAAAGATTTTGGTTTTCCTTCAAAAGGCATATAAAAGAAGAACCCAAGAGTGTGTATAGATGACATACCGAAACGCACGGAAGACCTGTGACACGCCATATGGTACCGAACTGAATGACATAACAGTCGCCACTAGACATTTGTAAAGCCTTCCGAACTCGTATTAAAAAAGTCTTAACCTATATAATGACTAAACCCAATAATTTCCTCGTTCGATATCGTGAAATCAAATACAAAGTGAATACCAAAATATTCGATTGAATGTACAGATACATTAGTAATAACAAAGCTTAACGACATTCAGACAAATATCAACAATGATATTCATTTCACAATACATGTACATACATGTAGGCTGAAAGCATTTTAGCGTCATACGGATATGCCAATTTTGATAATATTAAATCATCGACAATATACATCAATGGGTCCTTTTTTAATTTATTCAATTCATGATAATGACAATGGTCTGAGATATGTTAGGAAAATAGTTTTGGTAAATGGTAAATAATTTCTCAAACAGACATTAGGTTGTTAGTATTGTATTCATAAGATATTAAAGAGCATAAGAAATCACATTTTCTGGTAAACAACTTCTATATTGTGTAGATACGGAGTATATGCTCACTCCGTTATCAGGTGAATGTACACCAAAACGTCCTGTATCTTGTTTTCTTAAAGGGGCAGTAGCACGTTTTTTGCAAATTTTATTTTTTCAGATTTCTCATTTATAATGATAGATGATGTTATTTATTTTTATTTAAGAAGATAAAACATCATATTACACAAACGAATTATCCGTAGTGGTAATAATGGTGTTGCAACGATGTGTGAAGCAAAAATTGCATGGCGGCCATTTTATTGTGAACACATTTTATTATTTTGAATGACAAAAAACGAGTACCATGGCTTTACAGAACCATGTACACTCATTTTTAACTTGATTTTCCGAAGAGGGAAGGGTGTTTTACTGTTGGTGACATTATATTTCAAATATATTTCATCAACTTATTTGAGCGAAAAAACGTGCTACTGCCCCTTTAATAATGAGTAATTGCTTAACTTAATTCTTCATACGTGTTCTCAAACCATAGATACTGTAGAAATATCACAGCTTATAAGTTGTATGATGTCTTTCTAAAACCATTTCATGAGAGAGAAACAACATGCAAGTAAGGTACATTTGTAGTCTCAATTATCTGCAGAGTAAAAGTAGCTAGATCTAGACATCCACCTGTGTTTTTGTACACTGCGTCTGTTCTCATTGATCAACTCAATGGTACATTGTGCCAGCACCTTGTCTCGTAAATATTCCCAATGTTGAGATTGTAAACTATACTCTTTTAGCTTTATTCTATGGTAAATATTGAAATCGGACGTCGAGTTGTAGGCTTGGATGGACTTAAACCCATGGGTGTTACTGAAGAACACATACATGCAGCATTTAAAGTGTGGGTATGTGTTTCTACGATTGTAAAGGATGGGCGCATTTAGTCTACACTATGTAAGCGAGAGTTTAATGTTGGAAGAGTTGTTTCCCTTGAAAATGGATTTCTCGTTAAGTCATTTGTATCAGCTATTTATGTAGATCTTTAGACAAAGCCTGTTTGACAGTTTTTTCATGATCAATACTAGACATTTACGTTAACAAATCATATCTTTATTTGAGGTATAGTTAAATGTTTATATCTATTAAATCATATGCTCAACAAATAACTTCAACAAATAAAAATATTTTATTTCAGTGTAAAATGAGCGATGTTAACATACCAGATAAATGACTATTACAGATTAAAAACTGACACAACTGACATTGTTTTTGTATAAATGCATGAAATGCTTAAACGATACAATTAATGGTTTCTGTTTACCTATTTGTCCTTTTGTTGGAGCCACTGTGTCCAATCTTCAGTCATGAACCGTTAGAAGAAGGTTTAAACTTAATACAAAGAATAAATGACAAAACAAAAGAAATGCTACTTAGAGTTATCCTTATCATTATCCTTATCCTTATAGTTATCCTTATCCTTATCCTTATCCTTATCCTTATTCTAACCTAAACAACACGGTATAAATGGACTACTGAGTTATTTTTTCAGCCACTTCATCCAATAAAACAATACACTATTTACATTAAAAAACGCTTCGCGGCTTATTGTTTTAAAAATGATGCAATCTTGCCGCATGTCACCAGCAATCACTGTTTCAAGTACAATAAGAGAATACGACAAGTCTATATCTATGGAAATATGGTGTTAATACTGTGGTCAGAATAATGTCAGTGTTAATATCACTTCTCTAAATCTAAATCACCTGATGCAAAAACAGAGTGAGGATGACAAATTGTGTTTGATGGTTAGTTTTCATCACTTTATGCCTTGGGCATGTTTCTCATTGCTGTTGAATAGTTTGTTAATTGTCATGCAACACTGATGCTGACCTCTCGCCTTTCATTAATCATCAATGTGTACATTTTGGAAACAGGGTGATATTATATTACATCAGTAATGTGCAATTTAACCAGCTTTAGTTCAAACTATTTGCCATCTGTTTTTAAGTACAGAACAAACAATGAAATCAACAAATTATGTTTGTAATTATGAAGTAAACAAACGTTCCAGTTACTACATAAATGCTATCTGCATTTCAATAATATATGATGAATATTGTCCATGGTTAATATAATTTTTAATAATAGTTTTTAAAATGCCAATTTTTGATGACAGTGTTTGTATTTTGCCACCCCTGTAAAATTATCAGTGACTATTATCTGTCAACAAAGAACTTGTAACAGTCATAGATAAACTGTTATTGATGATGCTAAAGCTATGCTTAATAACAAATAACATCTAACCATGAAATAGTATCACTGACATATTGCTGTTTATCATGAACTGAAGTAGATAACGTACTATACATACGGCCAGATCCTACCTGAACCAATTATTACTTTTGTTAAAACGTTTGATATACGATTCGTTCTTACAAATTAGCCATCGAAGAATAAAATCACTATTCAGAGGCGGCAGTCATAATTAAACTAATATCTCATTTAAATGTTTATCCTTATTAGGACAAATACATGCTTGATAGCTCACTTTCCAGATATGGGAGTACCATTGAAAGCCTACATTGCAGAAGTCTTTCATACAAACAGTATTAATTAATAATGCTGCCGCGATTCTTCGCAATAGATTTCGGTCCTAACAACGATACATTAGTAATGAATTTGATATCGTTGTTTATCACGAAATGAAAAATGTATCTGATGTACAGATTCTCACTTCATCAACCAATTATGTGTTTATCTGCCTCGTAGATATAATCTGATAAGATTGATGAACGATTCGTTCTTGCAAATTAGACATCCTTGTAATGAATGGATGGTTCGGTGAGAGCAGACAGTAGGAAACTAATAAATCGTTTAACCGATAGTCCTGATTAGCACTAATGAAGGAAGTAGTATCTGCTTGGGACAACTTTAATGTGTTGTATAAAAACAGAAATTGATATCAGAAAACCTGTAACAGACTTAGAATAGCAAAGTACCATTGATATTAGATGGAGAATATAACTAAGTTGCAGCCACAGGGCGACAAGACAAATGATCACTTTTAAGCATTTCATATCAGAATGTAAAGTCTTTACAAAGTGGCCGTATTGAAGAATCATCACATACTTCAACAAAACAAAAAACTGGTCTCAGTCGCGTGTTACTGATATATACTTCACTTAGTATATCAATATCATATATGAATATTGAAAAGTCATGAAGTATTGCATCGTTGGGTAGAGATGTGCCATCTCTCTATTTCCAACTATAAATCATCTACAAGTTAAACGCTTTGCTTGCGGATTTAGTTAAATGAGTGATTCGATAAAAGACAACTGAGCAAAAACCTGACAGCAAATACTACACTGGCAGTTGTGCAATAAAGTGCAACACTTTGAACCCTTTAACACCATAATTGCATATTACAAGGTCCGTAGTCTCGGGAGGTTGTGTTAAATGAATGGATAAACATGTTGATAGTCATAGTTTGGTACCTTACTCTGAGAGTGTGTGTTCGGATCAAACATTGGAGTAGTCTTTAATAAACAGTGTAAATGATTACATAATTAACGTATCATACTATGGTGTACGGAATAACCGGTATCATTTTCAAAACATTTCAAACACACTATGAAATCGAGTTTCTCCGGTTGCATTATTTCTTCTTTTGCTCTGTTATAATGCGGTGATGTTTCCGTTGTTCATCAGTTTATAATAATGTGCAGTTTATAACAATGTGCTCCGAGACAGAACGAGTGTAAGTTGCCGCCTAACTATAGTGTTTCAAACGCAGAGACTGGAGCGGAAGTGGGGATTCAAGTCACGTCAGTATGCAATCAATATGCATTTGTATCTGTCCACAATAAATGGTGCTAGATCCGTAGAGGTATTTTGGCAGACTGTTGGGTAATTGTACAGCCATAGGGAAACTTTTTTGTGGATTCTATTCTATTATCATGAGAACATTTATACTTGATGGTGTTCCAGGGAGAGGATTTCACTTGCGTCAACCTTGATCAACAAACAGCTGCATCTTTCCAGGTAAATGGTGCAATATCCTCCTTGAGTAGAGATTAACGGGCCAGAAGTCACAGGAGAGAATGCAAAACTCGTCACTCTGTTCACATGCTTTTAAATCTGTCCTGGTAAACGGTGCAATATCCTCCTTGAGTACAGATATACTGGTTATTAATCACAGGAGATGATTCAAGACTGCTGCTGCAACTATCCATGGAAACCTTAAGATGTCCTCCAGAATAAAAGTTAAATGATATAATGCTTAGCTATTGTAAAAAAGTGACATGTATAAGACTGGACAGAAGATAGTGAGGATATAACCGTCAAACAAATTACTCTAATAAACCAACTTAATATTATTCATCTCTATGTTCCTTATCTATCATGATACATGTTAATTTGGCAAACTGCAGCGATTATTCTATTTTGCAGTCGAAATGAAAAGGTTAAGATTTGGTTTTAATGCAAAATAGTCACGAATGGGCAGTATTTCGATGACATCGTAGTTTTTATATAAATCAAAAATTGATAATTGATTCCCTTAAATAATATAATGCAAGCTTGTCACTACATTTGACCTTCAATCATTCAATTGTATTCTGAAATTAGCTCTAACATCAATTTAATTAATTACTGGTGCAACATTGAAACACAAAATTTGATTTACTATGAATGAACTTGAGTGACAACGTTCGATAGAAGTGTTTACGAGGAATAAACCACACCTGTTCTAACATTGAAGAATTTTGTGTTCATCTGCCTCGTTAAAGTAATTTGAAAACATTGATGAGCTATTAGTTCTTCCAAATTAGAAATCCTTGTAATGAATATACGATTTGGTGAGGGCAGACAGTATCAAACATCGTTCAATCGACATTCCTAAACATCACTAATGGAGGATAAAGTAGCTGCTTTGAACACTTTCTGATGTGTTTGTACTGTCAGCAAAGTATAATTTGATACCAATCAATACTCACAGCAGGCTTGGAAAACATATCACGAATGATCAAAGATGAACAGTTTCAGTAATCAGTGTAAACATTGCAACACCATATTTGTTTGACGTTTGATAGATGTGTTTACATGGACATTATCACAGCAGAGAGTGATGTCTCTTATATACTCATTAGTCCCAAAACAAAAGAATTTATTTCTGGTTTCCGCCCGCATCAGTTTCAAACCCACCCCTCAGGTCTTTTTTGTCTAGGTTTTGAAAGGTAAGGGGCAGACAACTGTAATGTTTTAGCCTCAGAAAACTTTGGACATGGAAAATGTCAATCGTTTCTGTTGAGATGGAGTGTAGGGTTGAGATTATAGACTTTTTGGAATGGTAACACATTTTTAAGAGAGTTTGTGCTTTATTTATATAAATAATTGTATAAATTTTGTTTGTTTAACTTTTCATTCGAAAAAATAAATGTCGTAATTTTTTTTAAGAAATCGCGTCATCGCATCATTTTTGTCAGCCTATATGATTCTTAGGCACCAGCTCAACATCTGTGAGAATAATGTGTATATATATAACTATAATGAAGGCGTGTCAAAACGTGGTCAGTTAACTAGATGTATGTCATTATTGCCACGGCCCTTGCTTTCTAGAACCTAGCTATCACCTAGCTAGTTTGAGATTTAACCGAGATTTTATATTATTCAACTGAAATATAAACAAACACTGCAGACATACTAAATTTGGAAAAAACATTTGATGATGACCTATCAATTTACCTTCTCTCTACAATAATAACCAGTAAACCAATACAGTATCCACATAAGAAGTCTCTATCACTGTTTTTGCTTTGCATCATGATATGTTGCAAAGGGTCATGCTTTACAAAACAGGAAGACCTGAAAACTACAAACGCTGTGGAGGCTGATATAAAGTCCGAGGAACTGAAAGTTACATAACACAGTGGAACACAGTGGTGTAGTGGTTAGCATGCTTGCCTCTCACGCCAACGGCCCGGGTTCGAATCCCGGTGGAGACACCAAACATTTTTGACCTGGGTCTTACACTGTGTTGTGCCCCTGGGCAAGGCACTTCATCCACATTGCACTCAGTCCACCCAGCTGTTTAAATGGGTACCTGAACACGGGAGGTACGGACCTAAATGGTCGCGCTGAGCGCTTAGTAGCGGCACCGAAAGTATAATTCCTTCAGGGTAATAATTGTACCGCCATTGAGCAGTGCTTGCACTGGATATTAGGCGTTAAAATGTATATTATCATCATTATTATTAGCATGGACATGAATACAACATGATGATCATATTGACTGCTGCATGAGAACGACCAATCCATTTCTATAATGTGGCATTGATTAACTGTCATTCAAATGAATTGAAGACCTAACCATGATATGATATTTTATTGATTTAGGATAATGCTACAAATGCCATTCAAACCAATTTGAGAACCTCACCATGACAAATACATATCCATAATTAGTCTTTATGTCGGGAATACATATTATATGTTGTACATGTAGATTCTTTCCAACAAATTAGATGTCAAAACCATGATTAATAAGAGTTTTTGAGTGACAAACATAACAAAATTGTTCGTAAATAGTTTTATAAAAAAAGATTAACTTACTTCTCCTCTAACAATGTACTATGGTGAACAAAATAAATTTCCCAAAGGAATAATACTGGTAAATTAGATTAGTAATGGTAACACTAACTTTCCTTTGTTGATATGTTTTGAAGAAGTGAAAACAATGATCATACAAAAATATCTCATACGGGCATGTATAGTAAAATTATATTTTGAAAATCAATTACTATATTATGAAAAAATAGAATTAAAATAAGCGCTTTTTGAAGAAAAAACACATATTTATCTTTGTTTTTCGCATACTCAACATGGGTTTTCACTGACAGACATATTTTAAATATTGCTAAAACTGTCATATGATGTGCGCAGATGAATGAACAAAAGGATTCAGAAATAATAATAGGGGTCACCGAACGTTTTTCATCACTTTAACATCATTTTTCAATTTACTACTTAAAAGTAAAAACCCAACGTCACAGACATTTTGATAAAAATATGGGTAACTTTAATGACCTATCGTGTTATCATTTCTTAATAAACTATCAATTTCAAAGTTTTTATTGGAAGAACAAATATAAGTTTATCATACAAGGCAATTTAAAATCACAAACATTAGGTATGAATGTAATTGGAACACTGCACAGTAACATATCTACGACGGATATAAATAAAGGTAACAGCATGCGGCATGTCGTAAAATGACTGTTAAAAGGTCTGGCTGCTTTCAACTGATTCAACTGTAACATAAATGATTGATTACGAAATTATTACAGTCTCTGCAAAGGATTAAAAAATCACACTCGATTCACATGTTTACTTTGATAAAAGTAACAATGTTTTAACTTAATTCTAGTTCTGTTGACACCAGGGTGACGATTATAATTACACTCTTCACTTAAACAAGTAGCAATGAATGACAAACGTTTCTTGGACCATTTGGAAAGTGTGGTTTTTTTGTCAGTGATGTGTCTCATTCAGCATATCACATGTAACCTGTCATCACTGTCTCAAGTACAAACACTTTATCTGACAGGTCCATATCTATGGAAATATAAGGTTATTATTGTGGTCAGAATACTGTCAGTTCCGATATCACTATCATAAATCTAAATAAAGTCTGGCATCAAATAAGTATTATTTAAATACCTATCTGTTGACTAGACCTACTTTGCCTTACCTCCCAGGGGTAATGCTATTTCAACCTTAATACAGACGAACTTGAAGAATGGATGAGGGGTGCGTAAAATCCCTTATCCAAGGGCCGGTAAGTCTAGATGGTCTCGTGACGTCACTACCGGTTCATATCACTCTCCTAAAAGTTGCAGAGCAAGGCAGACGTGTTTTGTTCTGTGACTGGGGTTTTAGCGACTTGGGTTGCTAACTTGCTATTTTTCTCTTGTTAGTTCAAGAGATATCATCAACGTTGTTCTTCGTTAGTGCAGGTTGTGTTTACAATCTGTTTTTCAAGTAGGTGTTAGATTTCAAGGGGCCTTGTTGACATGTGCTAGCTAGCGACCATCCGGAGTAGGTGGATTGCATGCGCCGCACGTGCAGCTCGTGATTCTTTGTTTTCTCTCACCTGACTGTTGGGTGTTTGACTTGCGTAGGGTAAAGGAGCAGTGGTATCTCTCCTACGCGGGTGACTCGCTTGCTTGTCATCCGCTTTCGCTTGGTCATTCGTTCCGAGTGCTGACTGTTAGGTGTTTGTCTTGCGTCTGGTAGAGGAGTAGTGGCATCTCTCCTAATCGTTTGACTCGCTTCGCTGGCCATTCGCTTTCGCTTGTCACGCGCTTTCGGTCTGTACTTTAGTGTTAACTGTGGGTTGTTGACTTGCGTACGGTAAAGGAGCTAGTGGAATCACTCCTAATTCGCTTGTCATACGCCTGTCGGTTGTACTCTAGTGCTAACTGTTAAGTGTTTGTCTTGCGTATCGTAGAGGAGTAGTGGTATCTCTCCTAATTCGTTTGGCTTGCTTCGTTTGTCATTCGCTCTCGCTTGGCTTACGCTTATCGGTCTGTACCTTAGGAAACTGTGGGTTTGACTTGCGTAAGGTAAAGGAGCAGTGGTATCTCTCCTACGCGGGTGACTCGCCTCGCTTGTCATTCGCTTGTCGCTTGTCATTCGCCTGCGGTCCGTACTCAAGTGCTTCGCGTCTCGCTTGGCTTCTCGCCTCGCCTGTCACTGGCTCGCTAGTTGTTCGCCTTAGGTGAGTCACTAGCTTGGTTAAGGAGCAGTGGATACACTCCTTGTCAGTGACTCGCGTTGCCCGTTGCTAGCTTTCGCCTACCATTCGCCTTAGGTCGATTCTACGTGACTCACCCTTAGGGTGATTCACTTTGGTTCAAGTGACTCGCTACGCCAGTCACTTAGGGTTTGGTTCGACTTAGGTCGATTATACGTGACTCACCCTTAGGGTGACTCACTTTGGTTCAAGTGACTCGCTACGCCAGTCGCTTAGGGTTTGGTTCGACTTAGGTCGATTATACGTGACTCACCCTTAGGGTGACTCACTTTGGTTCAAGTGACTCGCTACGCCAGTCACTTAAGGTTTGGTTCACGCACGAATGTTATGTGAATAAAGATTGAATTATCTTGTTAGTTATCCTGTCCGAACCCGCTGGGGGGTCGAAGTTACGCTCCCCCCCTCCGCCGTCGTGTTCCGGTTCTCGTTCGCGGACTCACCCGTTGTCCCCTCCTTCGCCGGACCAACGGTTGTCTCCGCTTAGACTTAAGGTGGGCGGACCCGCTACGCCCAAGAGCAAGAAGAAGAAGTCCAAGAAGGCTAGGTTCGACAAGGTCGATCCTTCCCTCCTTCTGGCATCCGTCAAGGATATGGTCTCTTCCTTGCTCGATGCGCGTTTGGGTCCGCGGAACTTACCTACTCACACTACGACTACGCGATCGTGTGAGCCCTATGCGGATGACGTACCTCAGGGTGCGCGTTCCTCGTCCGCTAGGGCCTCCGCACCCGCGACTCCTTCGCGTACCCCTCGCACCCCGGAGCGGCGTGTCACGGTGATGTCACCCTTACGTGACTCCTCGCCGGACTCACCGGAACGTGACACCCGCTACGTGGACGTGTCGAACCCTCCGTTCATCAGTATAGAAACGGAGGCGGAGGGTACGGGATCGTCGGAGGATCCTCCAGTGGTTGACGCAATAGCTATGCTATCCGAAGTGGCTTCGTTCGCGGACGTTCCACTTAGCCAAGTCAGCGTGACGGGTCCGCGCACGTCGGCGGCCAGGAGGGCTTCCTTTGGCCCCGATGGCGAGGTACCTCCCGCGCGTCTTGCCCTTCCACCTCATAGGCTTCTTTTGGAGGCCACCGAGGATATGGAGCAAGTCGTATCATCTGCGATGCCCAATCGTTTGCTTCCGCCTTTGGTGGTGCCGGACAAGCGCAGACGGCGTCTGCCCTTGTATCCGGTCCCTTTTCAGCTTGTTCCGCCTCCCCTTGATCAGGGGGCGTCCCGGTTGTTTACCACCAACCTGCTTCACCGCGTGTCTGAGGCACAGTTCTCTCATCTTGACAGGGAGGCGCGTTCGGTGTTAGGCTTGGGGAACAACGTGGCTTTCACATGTCAGGCGATGCTGGCTTGTGCTAAGCAGGCGGGCATGGAGGCGGGGGACCCGGTGTTGTTCAAAGCGTTTGGTGATGTGGCTGCGGACCTTGCGCAGATCATGTTGTCAGCGTCGCGGATTTCATCGAGTATAACAGTGCTTCGCAGAGACAATTTCCTCTACCGGTCAGGTCTCAACCCAGATCATAAGAACTTCCTTCGACATGCCCCTGCTCACGCTGAAACTCTGTTTGGTGGTCGTATCCCGGAGGTTTTGAGAGCACGACAGGAGGCCCAACAGCAAGACCTCACTAATCGGCTCGTCACGCAGAGGCAAACGACACCAAAGCGTCCGCAGACCAATTTTCGTCAGGGGCAAGGCCAGGGCAGTGGCCAACCTTCCCCCAAGAAAGCGAAAACGGACTTTCGGCGGGGAGGTCGTGGCCGTGGATCCACGGGTCAGTCCCCGAAGTCCCCCCGGCCTGGCGCCGGAGGTCGTACCCCGCAAAAGAAGTGGAGGAAGTGACTCGTGGTCACCCCCGCTGCTCCCTCCTCCACTCGTTCCGGTGTCGGAGGGCTTGGTGGGGGGTCGCCTCCAAGACTTTGTCAGCAACTGGGTACAGTTAGGGTTAGACCCTTACGTGTGTCGGATTCTTGGTCAGGGGTTCCGCATTCCCGTCTCGTCTCCGCCGCCCCTCACCTGTACTCCAATGGAGCGTCCCTTAGCAGGGGACCGGCTCAAATTGACATTGGAACAGGTGGAGACATTAATCTCCAAACGGGCGGTGCAGGAGGTCCTGACCCCGCATCTAACGCCGGGGTTTTACTCCCCAGTGTTCGTAATACCCAAAAGGAACTCGAAAAAATGGCGGCTAATTCACGATTTGAAGGTGTTCAACCGCTCCTTCCTCGTTCGGCCGCCATATTTTCGACTCTTGACGCTTCCCTCAGTGATGCGGTCCTTGGAGCGCTCAGACTGCATGGTGTCTCTCGATCTACAGGATGCGTACCTGCACGTGCCGATTCACTATCGGGACCGCAGGTACCTCCGCTTCATCCTGGACGGCAGACATTTTCAGTGGTGCGTGCTCCCGTTCGGGATCTCGTCCGCCCCCTGGTTATTCACACGGGTGACTCAGCCCATCGTCCAATTCCTTCACCAATGCGACATTCAGTTCCTAATGTACTTGGACGATGGGATCGCTCACGACCGCTCCCCGGTCGTTCTCGAGGCGCAGCTCAGGTTCACGATGGACCTGTTCCGTCGTCTGGGGTGGCTAGTGAACTTAGAGAAGTCGGACTTGGTTCCGGCAACTCGTCTGAAGTTCCTAGGGGCTATCCTAGACACCCGGCTGTTCCGCGGTTTCGTCACGAGGGAGCGGATGGCTCGTTACGATCGCCTTATGGATCGCGCGCTCGATGCCTCGCTCTCCCTACGTCAGTGGCAAAGAGTGTTGGGGTTATTAACGTCAGCTCAGGACCTGACCCGCAGGGGGAGGTTGTTCCTTCGCCCGTTACAGGTGTTCCTGAATCCCCACATCAGGGAGACGCGTTGTCGTCACGACATAGTCTTAACCCCAGACCTACATCGGTTCCTAGCTTGGTGGCGGGTAGACGAGAGTGTGTTCGCAGGCGTTCCACTTCGTCCTCGCCCCCCCTCAGCTCACCTGTTTGTAGACGCCTCCACCCAAGGGTGGGGAGCGCACATGAGTCACGAACAGGTGGCGGGAGTTTGGTCCCCATCAGAGCGGAACCTACACATCAACGTCCTCGAGTTGGACGCAGTACGTCTTGCCATTCAGCACTGGCAGGTCCCCTTGAGGGGCCAGTGCCTGCTAGTACACACGGACAGTTCGGCGGCTGCTTGGTCGATAAACAAGCAGGGGTCCACCAAGGCACAGTCTCTGCTACGCGTGTCACTCCAGCTCTTCGAGTTGGTGGACGAGGTGGACCTGGACATTCGAGCGGTCCACATTCCAGGTGCCAAGAACGTCTTGGCGGACGCGTTGTCACGTCCGGATGCCCCTCCCCCAACGGAGTGGCAACTGAATCCGGTGGTTTTCAGGGGGTTGTGACTCCAGTTCGGCACCCCGCTGATAGATCTGTTCGCGACGTGTCTCAACCACCAATTGCCAACCTACATCTCCCCAGTGCCAGACCCGCTAGCGATGGGCTTAGACGCGCTCTCGTTAGGGTGGGAGGGGATGGACGCCTATGCTTTTCCGCCGCCGGCCATCCTCTCCCAAGTTGTAGCCAAGATAGGGGAAACTCGGATTCTTCGTCTCCTGCTGGTCGCCCCTTGGTGGCCAGCCCGGCCGTGGTTCGTTCCTCTCCGTCGGCTCTGTCGGCAGGAACCGGTCCCGATTCAGATACGGAGGGATCTGCTCATCAGCAGGCCAAGCGGAAGGTTACACGAGAACCCTCAGGTGTTCTCCCTTCACGCTTGGCTTGTATTAAAAGAGGGTTAAGGAGTAGTGGATACTCTAAGTGCGTCGCCAACGCAATAGCTACCTCGCATAGGAAAACCACTAGGAAGCTCTATGATTTCCAGTGGCAGGCCTTCGCCTCGTTCTGTGCTCAGAGGGATTTCATTCCGGCAGAGGCTTCAGTGCCTCAGGTTGCGGAGTACTTGGTGTACCTTCGCAACACTAGACATCTTAAGGCGTCGTCAATTAACACCAACATGTCGGCCATCCTGTCGGTTCTCAGGAAGAGATCGCCAGGATTGGATGTGTCGGTCCTCAAGGGCCTAATTAAGACCTTCCGTTCGGTGGACGGCAGGTCCAGGCTTCGCCCACCTGAATGGGACTTAGCCATTGTGCTCAACCACCTGCGCTCCGATAGGTATGAACCGCTCTCCGACGTGCCTCTCCTCCCTCTCACCATCAAGGTCATTTTTCTGGTGGCCATGGCCTCTGCAGCGCGGATTTCAGAGATCCATGCGTTGCAGGCGGACCTGCTACGTTTTGAGGTCAGGGAGGGGGGCTCCGCCTCGCTAGGGTTGGCTCCTGATTTTGTCTGTAAGAACCAAGCAGCGGATGAAGCGGGACGTACGTTCTCTATCCCAGCTCTGGGTTCGGACTCAGATGAGGTGGATCTCTCTTTGTGTCCAGTAAGAGCCTTGAGGGTGTACACGCAGCGTACCCGCAGGCTGAGGGATGGCAGGCGTCGTCTGTTCTTGCCTCACTCACCCAGGAGCACCAAGGAACTAGACAAGCGAGCGTTGGGGGTGTATCTAAGATCGGCGGTAATTGATGCGTACAAGGCCGCTGATTTGCCTCCGCCGTCGCGTTCCAATCCTCATGAGATCCGCGCAGTTTCAGCCACGATGGCGTATCACTGCAACATCGCGGTTTCGGATGTCATGGCAGGGTGTTTTTGGCGTTCATCAGAGGTTTTCGCCAACCATTACCTACGAGATGTCTCCACTGCTGATCTTGAAGGCATCTCTAGGCTGGGTCCACAGGTCTTCGCGCAGACGAAGGTGGTCCCCCCAACCAGACCAAGAAGGGGTCATCCTTCTTAGACGCGTTTGGGACTTATTGTAAATAAACAGGGTTTACATTGCTTACTCTCGTGTCTGTTGGTTTTTTCTTTAACTTCGTTTTGACCCCCCCCCCCCCCCCCCCCTCCCTGTTGGGGTTTGGGGGGCGGTATGTTGATCGAAAGTTGAGTGGCAGGGTGGTCTCTTCGATCCGCTTAGCGGTAGAGATGGTATCTCCCGGGCTGTGCCTTGTCCTCACCACAGGGTGGAGGACTCGTAGGTTAGCTTACACTCAGGGCTAGTCGCTGGTCTCGTCACTACCATGTATCTACTGACCCGCCTCCTTGCGGTGGGATTCTAGGCAAAGTAGGTCTAGTCAACAGATAGGTATTTAAATAATAGTACGTTTTTGATTAAACGTAATTATTTATACTTACCTGTTGACTAGACCTACGCTCTAGGCCCTCCCATCCTCCCCACTTGGTCTGTCTTGCCTTTGGGACTTTCGGAGAGTGATATGAACCGGTAGTGACGTCACGAGACCATCTAGACTTACCGGCCCTTGGATAAGGGATTTTACGCACCCCTCATCCATTCTTCAAGTTCGTCTGTATTAAGGTTGAAATAGCATTACCCCTGGGAGGTAAGGCAAAGTAGGTCTAGTCAACAGGTAAGTATAAATAATTACGTTTAATCAAAAACGTACTAATATGACTTGTCACTCGACTTTAATAATTGTGCCTTTCTATTTTAAAGATTTAAATAGTAACGAGGTCATTAATCATGTTCTATTGACCACTTCTTGAATACAATGTTACACAGTGTTATAATAATACCTGTAACATCCAACCATTCTTTTTAATTTGTCTAGCATTTCTCTGTCAATTTTGTCCATTTGACACTGTTTTGCTGCGACTTTCACATAAGGGCTCTATTGACGAACTGCACTCTTAATCCATAATGATAACACAGTGCTCCGATCCAGTGCTCCGATCTCGAGACAGCTTTATGTAATTGGTCGCTGCGCTCAAGAAATATTTGGGTAGTCTGAGCTGGCATCACGAGCAGAAACTGGAGTCAGAAGAGGAATCAAGTACTGTTACATCTGTCAATGACTTCCTGTTCCAGTTACGTTACCAGAGTAAACATATCACGTGTTTGTTGATTCTATGTTTCAGGATGGAAATAAAGATTAAGTTCACACAAATCCATATGCTGTTGCATCTGTCAGCAATTACTATGCAATATCTTTCGGATAAAAGTTGATGAAAACGTGATAAGAAAACGTGAAAAGGTGAATTATATTACAACTTTAAATATTGCGCTAGCAAATACATAAGCCTGAAACATATTTCTGAGTCCCTCAAAATGAAAGTAGGATCCTTTAGGCTAAAACAAGGGAGATCAATAATGTAATGAAATGTCATTTTTTTAACCACTAGGGTTAATATTCATTCTCCTCAAAATATACTTATGAAGTTGTATTAATATTATTTGTTAATGTATTTTCCAATTGAACTTTATTTTACAGTACAATTGATATAGATAGTGCTCTCCATGTATGTCATTAATTAAAGACACTAACTGTGCAAGTAATTGATCACTTCAGTGATGACGTAATTTCAAATGGGCCTATGCAATCATTAACTATGCATCTGAACCTGTTGCATTGGAATTCATATCTATTTGTAAAAAATACTTCAGAAATAATCATTCAAATCAAGGCATGGTTGTACTGAATATAGCTGCAGTAAGAAATAACAAGTATTAAAGGGGCAGTAGCACGTTTTTGCAAAATTTATTTTTTCAAATTTCCCTTTTATTATGATAGTTTATGTCATTTAAATTAACTTTAGAGGGTAAAACATCTTTTTACACAAACCAATTATCCGTAGTGGTAATACCGATGTTGCGTTTAAAGCAAAAATTGCATGGCGGTCATTTTATTGTGAACACAATCTATTATTTCGAATTACAAAAACGATTCCCACGGGTTTGCAAAACCACGTTAACTCATTTTTAACTTGATTTTCCGAACAGAGAAGGCTGTTTTACTATTGGTGACATTATTTTTCAAATTCATTTCATCAACTTATTCGAGCGAAAAAACGTGCTACTGCCCCTTTAACATTGACAACACTACAACTGTCATGTACAATGCACTGGGGACCTAACACTCATTTATCATAAATGAGGTTTTATATCGAGGTTTAACACGGACTGAACTAAGTAATGTTGTTAAGGGTGACACTTCCCTACCAATTATGTGTTTATCTGCCGATCAATTATGTCACTGAATACTATCAATCTGATAACGTTAATTTACTGTTGCTTGTTTCCAATTAGAGCACTACATAATGATGGACGTGGTGAGGGAGGGACGACAACACTAAACTAGTAACACGTGTCATTTATAATAGATTATAGTAGCAGTGACTAATTTATGTTTCTTAGGGCCGTCCTACCTACAGTGTAACATACGTTTCCAGGCTTATTTCACACGTTTGATGCAATCATGCTTCGTGTCACCTGCCATCACTGTCTAACAAATCATATCTTTATTTGAAGTTATTTAAATGTTTATATCTATCAAATCATATGCTTAACTAATAGCTTTAACAATAGAAACATTTTATTTCAGTGTAAAAAGAGCGATATTAACATACCAGTAAATGACTTTTACAGATTAAAAGATACAACTGACATTGTTTTGGTATAAATGCATGGATTGCTTAAACGTTACAATAAGGAAATCTGTTTAGCTATTTTTGCTTTTGTTGGAGCAGCTTTGTCCAATCTTGAGTCATGAAGTTAGAGGAAGGTTAAAACTAAAAACAATGAATAAATGACAAAACAAAAGAAATGCTATTTATAGTTATCCTAATCCTAAACAACACGGTATAAATGGAGTATTGAGTTAATTCTTCAGTCACTTCATCCAATAAAACAATTCACTATTTACAGTATAACAAACGTTTCGAGGCTTAACTTTTTATAAAGCCGCATGTCACCAGCAATCACTGTCTCAAGTACAATAACAGAATATGACAGGTCCATATCTATGGAAATGTGATGTTAATACTGTGGACATAATACTGTCAGCATTTATATCTCCTCTCTATATCAAAATCACCTGATGCAAAAACTGAGTGAGGATGACAAATTATCTTTGAAGGTTGGTTTTTATTACTTTGGTCCACATGCCCTGGGCATGTTTCTCATTGCTGTTGAATAGTTTGCAAATTGTCATGCAACGATGGTGCTGCCCTCACGTCCTTCATTAATGTCATCATCAACGTATACATTTTGTAAAACATGATGGTCTTATATTACATCAGTAATGTGCAATGTTACCAAGTTTGGTTCAAAATAAACTGCCAGGCAAAAGAAAGTATTCACCTCAGTTGGTTTCGATTAATTCAATATTTAAAACAAATCAGATGTATTTGACTATAGTACGATACAATAATACTTATCTGCAGTAGTTTGAATAAATTAAATGATGACTGTAGTTAAAGTTTAGTTAAACTATCTTTGTTTCATAAAGACAGGGGTAAGAACTGACATTTACACCAAATGTTGTAAATGTGTGCAAAATTGGGCACATTTACTAATTTTAACATTACATGTCTTATATGTCGATGAACAGTTTTAAATCATCAAAAATAATTTTTGAAGAAATTTAAAATTTAAATTTTATTTTTTCTAAAGAAATAAAAAGGAAGTATTCTTTGACTGCTGACAAAACACCTGTAATTTTCAAGTGTGATTGACCAAACATTTCATTAGACTATGATTATATTACTTACATGTTGTTTTTGACAGTATCTCTTACAACAACAGATTTAAGTACATTGTAAATACTATTTCGGGAATACATGTACATCTAAAAGGCAAATCAACCAGACACGCAGGTTTATAAACTTCGTCTGTTCAATGCATATGGTAATTATGAATATGTTTCGACTTTGCCGCTCCTGCTAAATATTAAGGACTATTAGCGCACTCTCGTAACAGTCATAGGACTACTATTATTAATAATGCTAAAGTTATTTTTATCAACGAAATAAAATCTAAACATGAAAGTTGCATAAAGTTGTGCTATTGCTCTATTTCCAAACCAATAACTCACCTAGCAGTTAAACGCTTAGCTTGCAGATTAAGTTAACTGTGTGATTCGATTTAACACAACTGATCAAGCACAAACGTAGATCCTGAAAGCAAACAAATGATACAGTGGTAGATTTAGTACCCTAAACTGTTTGATAGTCTCCAGATGCTGTGTTAAAAATCTACGAAATCTCCTGGTTATGTGGCATCGATATCTAAATTGTATATCGAAACAATATCCCATAGCTTTTTCCAACATGATCTCGTTCAATTGAATAGATAACTGATGGAATTCAGTGCTGACGTTTGGTGTCTCACTCTCAGAGTGCGGGTTCGAATCCAACAATTGATTAGTCTTAATATATATTTGATCGTGATGTCAACTTGAATGCAAAAGAAATTTCACCATACAAAATGCAAGATACTCCAATCTACGTTAAACTTATATATAAACCAAAACAGTTACATCACGTCTGCAGAATTCAACTACATTTGACATAAATTTGAATTAATCTGTTCATATTTCTAAAAAAACACGTCATTTAAGAAATCGTCTTTTTGGAATAACCTTTAGGAGAATATTTTATGACGTCCTACATTAGTGATGTGTCAAAATATTCAAATTCATATTAAGGTTATGTATGTCAACAACATCTTTAATTAATTACATTTTTAACTTCAATGTAAAACATTCTGGCTGAAAATCATTTGGAAAAAAAGCGATTTTAAAACGTAGGTAACAGAAATAAACAATAAAAGTACGATACTCTTTTGTATGAAATTGTGAGTACTTATTTAGAAAACACATTTACGCTGACTTTCTCCGGTAGCCTAATTTCGTTTTCTGCTCTGTTGAATATGTGCTGACCATTCTTGTTTGTCAGTTTATAACAATGTGCTCCGAGACAGAACGAGTGTAAGTGGCTGCCTAACTATAGTGTCTCAAAATCAGAAACTGGAACGGAAGTGTGGATTCAAGTCACGTTACTATGCAATCAATATACATTTGTATCTGTCCACAATAAATGGTGCTAGATCCGTAGAGGTATTGTGGCAGACTGTTGTGTAATTGTATAGCCAAAAGAAAAGAGTTACTTTTGTGTGGATTCTGTTGTATTATTATGAGTACATATATACTTGATGGTGTTCCAGGGAAAGGATTAAACTCGTCAACCTGGATCAACAAACAGCTGCATCTTTCCAGGTAAATGGTGCAATATCCTCCTTGAGTAGAGAGGGCTAGTAATCACAGGAGAGAATTCAAGACTCGTCACTATGTTCACATGCTTTTAAATCTGTCCTGGTAAGGTAGCAATATCCTCTTGAGTACAGATATACGGGCTAGTAATCACAGGAGATGATTCAAGGCTTTTGTATCTGACCAGAATAAAATGGAATGATTCATTGCCTCGTTACCGTGAAAAGGTGACATGGAAGACACTGGATAGAAGATAGTTAAGATATAATCATCAAACAAGGTTCTCTCATAAACGAAATCAGTATTATTCATATTCATATTCATATTTGTTATATATCATGATATATGTTTAGTTGGCAAACTGCAGCGATTACTCTACTCTATTTTGTCGAAATGAAAAGATTACAAGTTTTCTTTCAATACAAAACAGCCTTGAATGCGCAGTAGTTCGATGCCAGTGTAGTTTTTATAGATCAACTTTGATATTTGATTCCCTTGAATAGTATAATGCAAGCTTGTCATGACATATTACCTTTCATAATTCAATTGTATTCTGAAACTAGCTCGATCAGTCAGTTTCATTCATGTATTACTGTTGCCAAATTGAAGCACCAAATTTGATTAACATGAATAAACTTGAGTTAGGATGTTTGATACAAGTGGTTACGAGGAGTTTAACGCAGCTGGACAATTATACGGTTATCTGCCTCGTAGATCTAGAAGTAATTTGAAAACCTTGATGACAGATAAGTTCTTCCAAATTAGAAACCCTGTAATGAGTATACGATTCCGTGAAGGCGTACAGTTTAAAACTAATTTATCAATCTAGTCGATAGTCCACTACAGCACAGGAAATGGTATCTGCTTGGAACATTTTGGTTGTGTTGGTACTCTCAACAAAAGTACGATTTGATACCAATAAAACATCTAAAAGTCACGAATTATCATAGATAAAGACATTTTATTAATTAATTACTTGTGTAAACATTGCAACATCATATTTGTTTTACGTTTGACAGACGTGTTTTCGTGGACATTATCCATCCGAGGGCGATGTCCCTGATGTGCTCATTACTCAAGTATTTCCAACTGTGTCAGTTACTGTTATGATTAATGTCTGTTTGAACTTCAGCAGTCGCGCACTTTCAATAGACACGGTTCTTAGTACACCGACTCAACATCTGGGCGCAATATTACACATGTATGTATGTACATATGTCATATCGTCCCGAAAAGCCTATGATGTTTTGACTACGTCTCAGAATCGGAGGGGCTCAAAAAGAGGAGTCGTCACAAATATCTCAAATCGACGTCTTGAAAGTTCGGATATTTTCTTTGCAAGATACAAGATTATTTTACTTTACCTTTCTCATTCAAGAAGCCAAATAAATAAGAATGTCTCGCTTCAATGGTCGCCGTTTGTCTTAGGGGTTTTAAAACACTGTACACGATGTTACGTCATTATGTAACTGACCACTAGTTCCCGTGAACCAAGGTTTCATTAGTTGTTCGCGAGATCTAACCAATATTTTATTTATTCATCTGAGGTAACAGATACTGCAGATGCACTCAACGAAAATCGGGAACAAACCATTTGAAGGTTGCCAGTGGCACAACATTATTAGTTTACCTTCACTGTACAATACTAGTCAGACAAGAAATACAGTATCTACATAAGATGTCTCTGGGACTATTTGAGGCATGCATAAGCATACATGTATGTTGCAAAGAGACATTCTTTACTGTCTATACAAAACGTGAGGACCTGACAATTACAAAAGTTGAGGAGATGTTAGTTACACAATAAGGAAATTAAAACCACATGATGATCATATTGACTGCTGCATGAGAACGACCAATCCATTTCTGTAATGTGGCATTGATAAACTGTCATTCACACGAATTGAGGACCTAACCATGGTATGATATTTTAGCCATTTATTTAGCCATTTATACCACTTGTTTATATTGTGTGAGAGCACTTTATTTCAGTAAGAAAAATGTGCTACAGCGCCTTTAATATAGAAAATTGATTTACAAATTATTACAGGCTCGGCTAAGGTAAAATAGAAAAGAGTTTAAAAATGACAAATTTGAACGAATAATAATATATATATATATCGGGTGAGTTCCAGATTCTTGGATCCTTGGAGAACCAATAAATTAATAAACAGTACATTAATAACACTGAAGCTATAATTGACAAACGTCTCTCGGGCCACTGTGAAAGTGTGTTTTGATAGGACAAGTAGTCAACGTTTTGTCTCATGCAACATGTCCCATGCCATCTGCCATCACTGTCCAAAGTGCAATCACTTTAACTGACAGGTTAATATTTATGGAAATTTGATGTTAATGTCGTGGTCAGAATACTGTCAGTTATGATATCACTTTCTGAAATCAACATAAGGTTATGCATCACATAAGTAATATGAACTGTCGTTTGGTTTTATTTAAGTATGCCTTCAATATATCAATATCAATATCATTATTATTATCATAATTATCATAAGCCATTAAATCATCATCATCTTTAAACCATTTTCTGGAACAGGGTGTCTATCAACAGTGTCTTGATCCAGACTTGGTAAGATCTGTGTTAAGTATTAAATGAAATGATAAGAAGCATGTGTACTAATTGCTGTTGTGCAGCCTATCTTGTTACCTGTACATCCTTTTAATATACCGGTGGCATCGTGAATCATTCAGCAGTCAACGAATACTTCTACATGTTTGTTTAACCTATAAACTAATTTGAAATTTTCAAATTAAAAAATGTTCAAAATTTGATTTGCATAAAACACAACTGTTCATTGCATATAAGACATATTTATACGTAAAAAGTAATCAATGTGCCCGATTCTGCACACCTTTACAACATGTTGAACATGTCAAAGTTCATGTTGGTGTAGATTTCATATCTTACCCCTGTCGTCATTAAACAAAAATATTCTAACTAAAATTAAGCTACAGTCACCAATTAATTCATAAACTGCAGATAAGAATTATTATACCGTGCCTTACTAGTTAGTCAAATGCATCTGATTTCTGTTAAAATATTGAATTAATCAAAACCAACAGAAGTGTTTATCTTCTTTTGTCTGGCAGTTTATCTGCACTCGTAATCCTTAATGATAACACTGTGCTTCGATCCCTAGCCCGAGAGAGTTGTTGTCAAGAGCAGAGACTAGAGTCAGAAGAGGAGATTCAAGTCCGGTCACTAAGGAAACAAGTACTGTTACATCTGTCGATGGTGCAATGTCAATAATACAGGTAATGGATTGTATCCTGTTATGGAACCAAACCCAAAATATAATGGGGTTGTTGTTTCTGTTTTGTTAACATGTTTTAGTGTTCCAGTGAGAGGATTCGTAACTAAGGAGTCACATTAATCCATATCATATATCACATAACCGAAGCAATATCCTCCGATTGGTGAATTATCTATGGTGCAGCAAATGTGAAAAGCTGAAATATGTTTCAACACTAAGCATTGCGACAATGAATATATAATCCACATGTAATGGGTATTAACTATACTTACTATAATGTCTGTTTTAACCACTTGAAAAGGTTTTAAAATCCATTCATTTAAAATAATAATTATGAATTTAATATTTATTAATAATTATTACCCTTTAATGAATTTTCAAATTGAATATTATTTGACAGTAAATATGATATAGATAGTGCTCTCTGTTATAACTCATTGGTAGAAGACCAAAAGTCATATATGATATATTGTGTATAGATCGTACCTTTGATGTTTGACAGAAGTGTTTAGGACAGATCAATCACATTAGTGTATGATGTCTCTCATATGCTCATTATTCAAGTATTGATTCTGTCAGATGATAAATTAAAACTGTTATGATTTATGTGCAGTTCTATTCATACAGTAGAGCATTTCGAGCGCTTCTTAACCCACAGGTTTATTTTGTAACAAATCAAGACTCTTCAAAGATTGGTCGGCAATAAGCAAACTGTCAGTGACCTATTTTGCACTTGAATAACTCTGCCATCAATACACGTCTTAGATTCGAACGACAATAAATTATTTATTGTGAAAATGTGACATATGATCCCCCGCCGCAGGCCACAGTTCACAGTGAATGAATTGAAATTTCTCTGGCCTTTGATGTTGTTGTTGTAATTGTTAAATTTTCATTTTCAAAACACAAGTGTGCCATGTGTCTTGTGCACTTATAATCGACGCATTCTCCTCATGATCTTGTTGAAACCAAGGATGAAACGAAGACTTCATTGTTCATTTTTATAAAATATAATACATAAAACCTGAGGAACTCCTTGCCCTGGGTTGGGAAGACCTGTTGAATCTATTGTCCTGAATAGATCAAATCTGTGGAACGCACTGCCCTGAATAGATCAAACCTGCGGAGCTCACTGCCCTGAATAGATAAAACCTGTGGAGCTCACTGTCCTGAATGGATCAAACCTGTGGAGCTCACTGCCCTGAATAGATCAAACCTGTAGAGCTCTCTGCCCTGAATAGATCAAACCTGTGGAGCTCACTGCCCTGAATAGATAAAACCTGTGGAGCTCACTGCCCTGAATAGATCAAATCTGCGGAGTTCACTGCCCTGAATAGATCAAACCTGTGAAGCTCTCTGCCCTGAATTCATCAAACCTGCGGAGCTCACTGCCCTGAATAGATCAAACCTGCGGAGTTCACTGCCCTGAAAAGATCAAACCTGCGGAGTTCACTGCCCTGAATAGATCAAACCTGTGAAGCTCTCTGCCCTGAATAGATCAAACCTGTGAAGCTCATTGCCCTGAATAGATCAAACCTGTGGATCGGAGCTCACTGCCCTGAATGGATTAAACGTGCGGAGTTCACGGGGCTGAATAGATAAAACCTGCGGAGTCCATTGCCCTGAATAGATCAAACCTGCGGAGTTCACTGCCCTGAATAGATAAAACCTGCGGAGCTCACTGCCCTGAATTGATCAAACCTGCGGAGTTCACTGCCCTGAATAGATCAAACCTGTGAAGCTCTCTGCCCTGAATAGATCAAACCTGCGGAGCTCACTGTCCTGAATAGATCAAACCTGTGGAGCTCTCTGCCCTCAATAGATCAAACCTGTGGAGCTCACTGCCCTGAATAGATAAAACCTGTGAAGCTCACTGCCCTGAATAGATAAAACCTGTGGAGCTCACTGCCCTGAAAAGATAAAACCTGCGGAGTTCACTGCCCTGAATACATAAAACCTGAAGCTCTCCTTGCCTTGAGCGGACACAACCTGAGGAGCACATTGTCTTGAATGAATAACAATTGAGGAACTCCATGTCCTGAACGGTCATTGAGTTACGTGATTTATTAAAAGCAATGCTCCTGCAAGTTATTTATCAATTCATGAATGACACTTGTCTATGTATTCAATGTTGTGATCCACATGCATCGGAAAATCTTACAATAACAGGGTGATCATTGAAACATACATGATTATACTGACACTAGCTTTGATAAGAAATAACAAGTAGTCAAAACCCATGTTCAGGAGACATTGGCAACACGACAACTGTAAATGTACAATCTACTAAAGACCTAATAGTGATCTATTATAAATGAGGTTTTATATCGAGGTTTATCACGGACTGAACTAAGTAATGTTGAAAAGGCTGACACTTCCCCACCAAGTATGTGTCTATCTACCGAATAGTAACTCTCAATCACGTGTCTGTCTACCAAGTACAAATCTGATAACGTGGATTAAATATTGCTCATTTCCAATTAGAGACATTTATAATGATAGACGTGGCGAGAGAAGACCACCAACACTAAACTAATACATCTTGTCATTGATCATATCATAGTAGCAGTGAATGGACTTATTTGTGTCGCTAAGTAATAGAAGGAGTTTGTTGTCTATGTCATCATACGTTCATACATGAAATCTTCTGTACCATGTTAACTTTTAAGATAAATAGCAGTAAATTGTGAAATACTTTGTTAAAATACAACGACAGGCATATATCAGCTTTAGCAATGATGTAATATTGTAATATAAAAGAATAAAATAAGGTGACTAAACATATAACGGTTTCAATGTGACATTAAATGCTTGAATTGATGGCACCGATTGAATGTATTTGTTTCCAACAAGAAGAAGAAGAAGAAGAAGAAGAAGAAGAAGAAAAATTGTTTATTTACGTCTCACCATATATACATATAAAACGTTTACATAAAAAAATGTGTACATAAAAGTATATATGCCACTCCTATGGAGTTATGAGAGACAAATAATGATATAAAAACAAAAATTGGCAAGTTAAACATTTTACAAGATAAAACAATATAAATACATTATTTATATAAATACTTTTGGCGTTCTAAAAGAATACTGTAGCAGCTTTTGGCACAAACCTTAAACAAATATTCATTGCTAAAAAGGAGTGATAACTTTTCAACATCAGGTAAAGAATAAAAATTTGGTAAAAAGTAGCTGGCATTTCTAAAAAGTTCCTGTTGAATATTGACATAGGGACACTCAAATAAAACATGTTGTTTTGACTCCACTTTATCTGTACAGTAAAAACATGTTCTGTTCTCGACAGCAAGCCCTTCGTATCTGCCTGTCTCAATCCGCAGTGGTGCAGTGCCAGTCCTGAATAAAGCCATAGCGCGTCTATGGGATTTAGGCATGGAGGATAAAACAAACAGTTCTGTTTGAAAGAGGATTTAAAAGTTCGGTAAACTCTCAGTTTGTTAAGACCAGTCCCTCGTTTAGCGTTGACACGTTAGAGTGAGCTCTCCCATATGATTTTAAAAGAATTCAAAGACAACAATTCACAATCTTGTACAGTTAAAACGTTGTTTGAGAGAGTTACATGGTCAATCCCGATAGCTTCCATACGTTTGTAAAATCTAAAGTGCCAAGTTCTGTGCTTTCCGTTACTCTGTTCTTTATCCCATTTGAACACACGAGAATTAAGTCGGTCAGGAGACATATTCCACATCCTCTTCCAATATCTCATCAGACACACATCTTGTCTTACACAGAGTGGCTGCCATCCCATGTCACCAATTAAAGCATCGTTAGGCGCATATTTTCCTAATCCCAGATAAAAACGCATGGCACGGTTTTGAACAGCATTAAAACACGATTGTTCCTCTGTTCCAACAATTGACATACCATATGACATAATTGGCCATACTAGTGTATCATATAGTTTTGTGAAAGTCTTAAAACCTACATTTCCTAACAAGTGCAAACATATTCATTGTGATGAATGTCAACCTGGTAAATCAAGCGTGCAAATCGTGACAAACAGACACGTTGTGTATCATGTTTGGCTACGGAAACGTTTGTTTGTAAACGCAACCTCTCAAACCGGTCGTATGAACTCTTGCTGATTCGATAAAACAAAGAGAAAACATCGTCCTTGTCAAATTGAAATTATTTCATTAAACTTGGCAATTGTTGCCGCTAATTCGTCCCAAAGGTATAGGATGACTTGGTTCGTTTGATTTGCTTCTTAAAGTAGTTTGTGTTCACTGTTAATCCATCCATAAATTGTATAATAAGGTAATTATCTTCAACAAATGACCTACGTCAAAAACTTGAGGCTACAGGAGCTGAGTGAACATTGCAGACTGGAGTGAAGCAGGAAATGTATAAAAAATGTACTGTGCTCAGTTATCTACACGTTTTATGCTTGATATTTATTTTGTAATTTTAATCGAACTCCATATGTGTTTGAACAGACATAATACAAATAATAAACAAATAAAGAACTCACTTTTATTCAAAAGTCTTTTTTGACTAATTAGGTTCGATCGAAGAATGAAATGACTTTCTGATTGTGTTACATTGTATGATGCATCAACGAATTCAAGTCAAGAAGGAGCAGCATTTCGACAAAAATTTTAATTAACCTTATTCCCATATCAATTAACTAAAATGCCAAACATTCTGTCCAAACCATTTTGAATTTTTTTTTTCACTACCTGTTAATCATAGTCATTCAAAATGGAAATCGCAGTTGTTGAAGGTTTGGTATGGCCGTCACAATAAATAGCCGCCATGCAAATTTTGCTTTATATGAAACATTGTTATTACCACTACGGATAATTGGTTTGTATAATCCTATGTTTTACCCTCTCAAGTAAATTTAAATGACTTAAAGTATCATTATAAATGGGAATTTTGCAATTTTTGCAAAAAACGTGCTACAGCCCTTTTAAGGATAGGATTGACACAGTGTAACATATGGTGAAGTACTGAAGCTAAATAATGTAGAAGGATGATTCATATTGATTGCACTGAATGGAACTGTTGGACATTGATAACACTCTCCTGGTTATGACAATGATATATGACAAGTAAACAGATAGTGATATATCAGTTTGAAATAACCACCAACTCCATTGACCAGTTCGATCAGTGTGCACTGTTGATTGAAGTATTGTCTCACTTCTTTGCCATCTCTGATATCGACGACGTTGCAAGATATTACATCAGATACTTTGTCAAACATGTGCTATTTCACTTTTAGTCACTTAGATGGATGTGTCTGATGGCTTCTTGTGCAGGTGAATGAATGACACATTGTCCATAAGATATGATATATCTTTCCTTACTGACAGTTTATTCATAACCTTTTTACCACAATGTTATTCGAGTTAAGTTTATGTAGAAGGTTCTAACTAACACTTATACTTTAACCATTGATTATACATTGGACATGATAATCATGTTTGCAACTGGCCCGATCAGTACCAAACAGGTAATCGGAGAGAAGGCATGCAATGTAGGTGAGATAGTGTAAAGAATGGAAAACTTGTTCAATTAGTTCAGAGATGAAGATGCAGTACCATTTGCACTGCAGACAAAGAGGCAGAGTAAATGTCCCTTAATAAAGGAATAAAGATAATACGAAAACGTGTAACCCGTTTCATGTGATTGGATATGACGTAATTCATGAAGGAGATACGTGATACGTGAATCTGGAAATCGTTCATTAAGATAGATTAGTTACATGTAGTTGCTACTATCACTGAGGTCAATTAAATTTTGTATTACTCAAGTGTATGCCATCGGCTAACAACTATGTATGTTGTATATGACAAGTATATGATGTGATCAACAGCAATCAATCATTTAACATATCTGATACATAGCATAAACAACAAGCTTGCTAAATTATTGAGGAGTTTACGATCCGATTTTGACATGAGGATTTTAACTTTATTTTTATTTGATTTGTACAAAAAGCTTCCGGCATCCCTGGGGTCAGTATCGTAAAGATCACATGTAGTATTTACAACATTCGGTATATGTAAATAACTCTTCCAAGCGCTTTCTGAAGTACGTAAATCTGCAAATCGTTTATAAATTACCAGACGTCAATCAGATAATTGGATGATCGGTGATGAAGAGGTATCTGCCAGTGTTGATTGTTTCCGGTACTGTTTAGCTGGAGTAATGCAGGCAATAATAACATCAGACATGCTCAACTCCTCTCAGAAACATCCAGTCTCATTCAGTTAGATTAGTTAATTGCTACTCTCCTTCGGATCAGTAACGTACTTTCCTTACAATATCCTGTCCTGCCCAGCACACGTCTTGTCAATGAAGTACTTTCACATCACATGACAACTATAAAACCAAATAATGTGCACGTGTGGTACAGGGGATCTACCCTTCAAGCTGTCAGATTAGTCAACCATGAAGCGGAACAAAGGGACACACATCACGTCATTCTGCAAACAATGGCGTCAACAACAGTGACAGTACACAAATGCGTTAAAAATGCTCATGTTTCTAATATACTCATATTTAGAAGTGACATACACTGTCGGCAAAAAGAAACGCCTACTAGATATCTTATCAGACATCGTACAAACTATAATGAACAGACTAGCAATATTATAGCATATGAAGTTGCACCATTTCTGCATAAAATATTTGAATTTCAGAAGTTCATGTCACGAAAGAATGGCGATTGTTGAAATGAGAAAACAATAATTGTTCAGTTTTCGATCAGTGCTTGGTCAGAAAAACATTTTAAAAAGATTTGCATACAACCACGAGCAACAATATAGGCACGCATTCGCATTAAAGTGGTGATGATGCTACAGATGTAAGTGGTTACGGTGAGCAAGTGAATCAACCGAAAATAGCCGTCTTCATTGGGCGTGGTTTTCATGAATGTTACCGACTCGAATCACTGTTTTCCACGATTTCAATGGACTTTCATATTAGTTATTGCTTCACCATAACGTATGACCACCATTAATTATATTTAAGAACTTATTGCAACTTTCATTGTAAGGAAAACCAAGTAGGCGTTTCTTTTGGTCGGCAGTGTACATAAGAACGGGGAGATTTTATGGAAAACAAATGTGAACATACACGAACTCAAAAACATCGTGAATTTTCACATAAAAGAAGTTGTCATCCAGAAAATTTGCCTGTTCTGCTGGTATAACACACCAACATAATATTTCATATTAAAATGTATAAACGTCTGTGACCTAAATTTGATTGACAAATTGGATTGATTAATAGAAGAGTTGATAGAGAAGTAGACATATTCCTTCATTAAAAGATAAATCTAGGGATACCTCTGCAAAATGCCCTTTACCTTCAGATTATCAACAACCACATCAATTATCTGTGAATATGTCTTATAACAAGTGATTAACAATGGAATCATTATTATTACTAAGGAATAATCTCCATCCATTCCAAATCAAGGGTCGTGATTTTGTATAATTATATAAACAAAATACCATCATCTGTCTGAACTTATTTCCTAGTTATTCGATAAATATCATCATACGTCTACATTTAGAAGCACATGTAAACGCAATTGAAGGAACTCAGGCAAACATCTAGCAACAGACCATGATCGATCCATTAAAGGCTTCATATGTTATACTAACAGTGGATGTTCGTCTGTTTGTTTACTTAGTAGTATTTGAAACGAATGTCCCTCCCTATCAAAACAATTGCCAGTCAAGTACGTATTACATCTTTTGCAATTTCGCACAGACCGAAAGAGAACCATGTTCTCAAATCAAAGTAATTAAACGCGACAGTTGCGAGTTGAGTAATTGCGAGAAGTAAAAGGTGCAACTTAGGATTGTAGTACTGTCACCTGCATCAAGTGCCAGTCAAGTACGTAGTAGATCTCTTGCAATCTCGCACTGAGACTACTAAACAAACAGACGAAGGATATGATGAGAACCAACTACTGCTCAATGCTTTGTTTATTACCTTTCTAACTATGACGTTACAGGGGCATTGCGTCGAGGATGAAAATGAGTCTCATCTTTATCTCACTAAGCTGATTTAGAGTGTCTGCTAACGAGTTACTCTTCACTACAGTCTACATGCAGTAGTTTTAATACCAATGAAGTCGATTGTCTGAAATTAGGTGTCTGTAACTTGTAAGCAGACATGTTAATCAGCATAGGTAGATACACATGATCTGATATTTTATTCTCGACGCGGTCCCTTTAAAGAAGGACACTTTTAAATGTTTAAACATTTATTGCAGCGATATTGTTTAGAACGTTCATGATATGTTGAACACAAATTGGTCCACGTAACGCCTTTTCTAGATCGGATTATGCGGTTTTACAGGTACCGATTTAAACATTCAATCACTTGATTTGACAAATATGTTACCCATGTGGTTATAATTTTTGCTTTTGTTAATGTTTTTAATAAAAATGCAGATTAATTGCTTCACTGATAGCTTCATGTTTAATCATGGATTTTGGAAAAATAAATGCAATTGTGGCTTCAAGTTAAACACTTAAGGTTTCGAGGATCAATAAACGCTGATAGTTAAATCAAATACCAAAACATGTCCCTCAAGTGGACTCTACTGTACCTCATGAATGATAATGACTTTATACCCTCTGCACAGGAAAGATAACACAGATTTGTGATCACAGCTGCTAAGATGGGTTATGATCTGATGGCACCAGACACTCGGACGACATCAGTTTCAAGTATTTAAGACTTCAGACGCTATTCTAAATGCTAATACTGCTGACCATACTGTTCAAACGTCAGGTAAGTGGTTATAACAACAATGACTGTTGTTTACACTTTACGAAACAAAGGAAAGAGCTATTAAGAACATTGTGAAACAAATGTGAGCCTCTTTCAACATTGCAGTTGCTGCAAGACAGTGATACAATGGTATAGTATGACGTCGATATAAACCGCCAACTTCGACAAAGAAAGAAGCACATTAGCTAGAAAGTAATAAAATTGGAAGTGAAGCCATTCGTTGCCGCGACGAGTGGGGAAAGATATGACTTGATCAATCTAATGATAAAGTATATATTCTGTTAATTTATATGTTTTAGTATTAAGAAGTTGTACAATTAGTAAAATTACGGCGTTTTTCTCATTCACATGATGCAAAAATAATATGAATACTCCCTATTCAACGTATACATATCATTATTCAAAAGAAAACAGTATTTGGTGTTTATTTCAGAAATTATTCAAGTACCTTAAAGAACACAACATCACATACGCTACTAGTTCTACAACATTCTTTTCAGTTGGTCTTCGGTAAATAGGTTTCTCTTGTTTCCCGAAGCAGTATTTATATAAGCATTTGCTTATTTATCAATCCGGTTCCTTCTTTTGGGATATATGTTTAAACCAATAAGTTTGATTATATTTCATCATTTAGATTGTAAAGGGAACTACTGAGTAATCATAAACATCTTTCATTCAGGACAACATAAGCTTGAACAACTTTCATACCAAAAGGAGGAAGAGTGAAGCTGATTCTGAATCTTATCTACTTTAATTACATTAGAAGTTTCGTATATGTTGCATCTGACGTGAAATGACATGTCAGACAGACATACAGAGAGACAGACATAGTAATTTAAGTTAGGCCTTCGGCCCATAATACATACCTTTTACACAATAGTTGATACACATACATGCTGAGATAATTTTACTGTTTTAACTGGATATTTCTAATGCGACGAACATGTATGAGGTATTTACTTAGTGATTTTAATATTAGGTTATGGTCCGATGACATGTAATGACATGTAAAGACGATAAACACTGTTTTCATTAATGACTCAAAGAACTTGTAGACAACATTAAGACAGTTTAATCGAAGATGCCAAGTGTAGAATTACGCTGTCATTCACATTTTAGATTTTTATCACATTTGCGTAAATGCTGAAATGTTTTTTTATTGAAATAGCAAACCACACAGGCAACCTTTCCGAGTTACATTTTATGAACATTCTAATACTTTGATCATCACCTAAAACCCCCCCATCCAGCCAACCACCTCCTTTCACAGAACAAGTGTATCAATTTTACTCGCATAACAAAGTCTTCCTAGAGAAAAAGAGGTAATTATTATTTTGTTTGTGTTGCTTGTAACACTTGATATTTAAGATTCTACGTTTGATATTTGCAGTGTCTAATCAATTTTCTTTTGTAGTGGAAACTTTCTCAATTTTCGCGAAAGTTTGGAGGATAACAAAAGAATCTAGCATAGGGCATTTACGAACACAAAAAAACCTCTAAAAAACAAGGTTGCGGTTTTCTGGATAACAAATTCTTTATTTTGATCATACATGACATTTCAGAGTATAATCTTACTACTTCAGGTGGTTTGTTTTTCCAGTGTTTTCCCACGTTCAAAGACTCTTTTAAGGAATCTCTTTAAAAACTATTTCAGAAGAAATTACAGCTATTTGGATACACATGCCAAGGCAGTTGTTCCTCAAAGCAATCTTATTCTTTCAATAACCTAATTGAATTGACATATGATATAATATTTAACATGAGTCATCGTTTAAATGTATCACCTTCAAATAAATAAAATCCAGTCTACAGTCCAAGTAATTATTTGCAGTGAAGATATTTATACAAATACACGTACGTCAATGATTGCAGTAGCTATATAGTTAAGTTCCTAAAGGAGGTAAGTAGTAAGGAAGGTTATCTGGGACAAGAACGGGAAGGCGCTTTGAGAGGCATTTTAACTACTGGAAGACATATAAGGACGAATATAGTTATACATCGTTTTATTCTGACAGTGCGTTCTTTAAAGGGGCAGTAGAACGTTTTTTGCAAATTTTATTTTTTCAAATTTCCCATTTATAATAATAGTTTATGTCATTTATATTTACTTTAGAGGGTAAAACATCTTATTACACAAACCAATTATCCGTAGTGGTAATAACGGTGTTGCGTATAAATTCACAATAGCATGGCGGCCATTTTATTGTGAACACATTTTATTATTTTGAATGACAAAAACTATTCCCATGGCCTTTACGGAACCATGTACACTCATATTAAACTTGATTTTCTGAAGAGAGAAGCGTGTTTTACTATTGGTGACATTATTTTTCAAATACATTTCATGGACTTATTTGAGCGAAAAAACGTGCTACTGCCCCTTTAATGAATCTTATAAAAGTGAGGTGATGAAGAATGGGTACAATTTTATGGACAATATATTCTTTATTCTATGTCTGCAAGTTTCGATACAGATTTCGAAAATAACATCATGGAGGATCGTAGTGTAAATCAAAGGAATAACTGTATAAAGAACGGGAAGTCCTATAGCTGTTTACTGAACGATACATACAGGGTAGGACTAAGGATAAATATATGTGACAAGATGAGTTAGCCCTTTGTGTGTAATACTGAACGGTCTACCCACACGTGTTATAAATAATAGAAATCATAAATGTACTGTTCTCTTTTAATCAATGATTTGTACTGTACGATTGACAGTTTCAGGCTCAATTCGTTGTAAATCGTATTTCATACATGTTCACTCAGAAGAACAGAGATTCGATGTTAATAAGGATATGATTAAAATATGTGTTATTCCCCTTAATTGATATCGATATTAGTCTGCTGATGAGACATGAATTGGATTCGTTGATTCGGATAATGCAGTTAAATCAGCTCTTCACTTTATAATTTTTTCCTTACATGTTGTGAGTTTGTATTCAGAAAAATTGATTTACCAAGCGAGAAAGACGTAAAGTTATAATTCTATTCATCTTATAAACATACGAAACAATTCCAACATGAAGATATAGAAATCATGAAACTATAATTCCAAAGATACAATAAAGGTTTAAAACAAGGAAAGAAGTAGAAATGAAGAGTACACATTCGAAATATACATGATTATAATACATGTCAATCAATAAAGCATTGACATTGCATTGCATTTACAAACAAAGGGGTGTGCATGGTCATAGTTTATGAGTTTATGAGTCTGACACTGTTCCACAACATACAGCTGCACCAATAACTAAATTACCACTCCAATGAATACCTGGTTTTAAGTCAACAGCACTTCTTCAAGTAACACGTCTATATTTCTATGGGAGAGATTAAGTGTTTCTCATCCTCTGTGTGTACATCTTGTAATTACATAAACACCTCTACAGTGAGTCAATTATTCTGTTGGATAAACACATCTCAAGAACAATATCAGTCTGTCTGTGTGTAGTGTTAAACTATGGACTAGCCTTTACTTGAACCCTGTAGTCTCAGTGGTATAATGAAATATAGAAACAAGACACTTCAAAAGAGCTTCAGTTATTATTAATGTGGAATCCTTTACGCTTTCAGTTAGAAAATACAGGTTGCTTGTCAATCATTTTGATATCACGCTTTGATCATTTTAACGTGTTTAGCTTCATGTAACTGTTATTCTTGTACCTTGGTAGTCATAGTACATTGGATAAACTTCAACATTATAACTGCAATCAATATCTATATGCACACACAATTTGCTCATCATGGTAAAAGAAGCTCCTGCCTGACTGCGTATCAGGACTAATTATATATTGAGTGATTTTATAGAATTGTACATGTTCAGATAATCTCAACCTCTTTTAGTTTTAAAGTTCATTATTTGATTTCATAAAAATGTTAATCTGAATATTCGTATTATGTGGCTCCTCGTCATGTTGCATTGCTATTCATGAGCAAGTGATATACTTTTTAATTTATTTTGACTTATCAGCACAACAGAAAAGAGTTGGCAAAATGAATTTTCACTTTCATCGGCAACAATTAACCATTTTCTATTTCTAACCATCAACTATTTCAATGTGTTCATGCTCAGAATTTGTCACGTTGTTAAATATCAAGGACTACTTGAAAATAGAACAGGCTCAGCTTCAAGTGGTGTATGTACATCATGTTTGTTGCCAGCCTTTCAGTGAAAAAATAGGGATAAAGTTATGTAGAGGACAACTAAAAAACGGTCTTCAGTGATTGTCTTTCCCGAATACTTTTGAAAGTATATTTTTTGAGAAATGTGACCCGGGGAAACAGAACATTTAATTTCCTCTGAATACTCATGTGAAAGCCCATCATGTTGCGTATAACACGATCTAAACCAGATGTAGTATCCTGAAATCCAAAAGCATCATTCAATTCATTTTAGGTCAACAATCCTATTATCACATTGTCTAAAAAAAATAGCAGCACCTCATTCACGTAATGGGCATTTGACGACTTTCTGTTCTGGAAATTCTTACCTGAAGGCGAGTATTGAGATAAATGAAATATAACTTGATATCTACAAAGCCTGAAGTTCAGAAAGAATAGTGTTGAATCCAAAGAACAATAAGAAGTTTCCTTGCCGATTTGAAAATTGCTAATATTACATTATATACACGATAAAGATATGCTAAATCCATTTCTGTTATTTAAAAAATTGGGGTCATCGTGCTCGTTTTTGACAAATGAGCTCTCGTTGTAGGTATGGGTGTCCCCCAAAAAATACATTTTTCTCGACCATTTCATACCATCAGTATGACTAACCAACAATCATATTCCATAAAATAATAATATTATGTTCACAGGAGAAACTGCTTGTGTGAAAACTAGGAGATACCGTTTTGATAGTAGATTTGGCACAATGCCCTGTCACCTTGAAATACATATCTCAATGATTTTACATCATCGAGTGATGACATCAGAATGCTCTGACGTCATAAATATGATGACATCACAATGATATGACATCAGCGCATTTGAAGTCAACTGGCAGAGCTGCACTTAGAGTATTGGTACATCCTAGCCATGTAGGTTATCTTTATATGAAGATGGTACTTTATCCATTTTGATAATAATTAGAAATGACCTTACTTTACTTGACATGAACAGTTTATGAAAGGTGCAAACTGCAAGTGAAAATCATGAAATTTCCGGATCCTTTTAGAGAGGGTTGTCTGTTAATCATTAAAACGCCTTATATTTTGGAGAGCTTATACACAATATAACAACCATAGCAATATGTTTAGAAAGGATTTCAGCAGGGTCCGTGACGTAATGTATTTGTGTGGACAGTTAAATTATTTCAAATGTTCCAAGTACAACCATCTTCATGTTAGATAACTCATGACAGAGATTTGATAGTGCAACATTAGGTAAGAGGGGCAGATGTACAGCTGTTAATATTTTATCTACTCAAGTTCTAGTCATCTATCAATAACAACCCCTCCCCCTCCCTCCCCGTTAAATATCAACGGCACGCTCAGACTCCTTTTTCACAGCTAATACAAAACTAGTAACGGTAATACTATACCTAGTAGTGTTATTATCACAACACATCATTTGTACCACAATGAAATATGTAACATTACATAGCTTGGACCAATAAAGGCAGAATAACACATCTTCACTCTAGATACGTCGCCATATCATGAATCAAGGTGCTGCAAGGCCAGTGCTAATGTTACTCGGCTAAGTGTTTACTTGCTGACTTAGCAAGAAGAAGTTGGGATATTGAAACAATTGTCTTGAACAACTGTGTGGAAAGTGGGACAAATATTCTACAAAATACTTTCCTAGGTTTCCTCTGATAGGTGGGTTTCATTTCAAGGTCATCTCTGCCATTACTTAAATACACGTATATTTGTCTCAGATCTTCTCGCTAAAAGTAAAAGGTGAATCTGTGGATAAAATTAATGTCACTTTCATTTACCCATTCATGTAAAGGCTCTATTGACTATCTGCACTCTTAATCCTTAATGATAACAATGTGCTTCGATCCCTAGCTCGAGAGAGCTTAATGTAAGGGGTCGCTGCACTCAAGAAAAACTTGGGAAGTCTGAGTTGTCATCAAGAGCAGAGACAAGAGTCAGAAGAGGAGATTCAAGTCACGTCACTCAGGAATCAAGTACTGTCACATCTGTCGACGGTGCAATGTCAATAATACAGACTTCATGTTCCTATTATGGGACCCTGATGAACATCGCTGATTCTGTTTTGTGAACATGACATTAGTTTTCCAGTGGGAATAAGGATTAAAGTCACATTTATTCGTATCCATGGCATCTGTCTTAATAACAGGAGCAATAGCCTTCGGAGTAGAGTTGGTAAATCATATGTTGTGCACAAAACGTGAGAAAGTAACATATATTCCAACACTAACCACTGCGATATATAGTCCTGAAACAGAATTCTGATCAACAAAATGAAAAATAGTTTCTATTGTTTACTGTCCTATAAACGACACGGAGGACCAAACAGTGATTTACTATAAATGAGGTTTTATATCGTGGCTTATCACGGACTGAACTAAGTAATGGTGTTTGGCTGACACTTCCCTACCAATTATGAGTTTATCTGCCGAATAGTTACACTCAATTATGTTTATATCTACCAAGTTGTACCAATCTGATAACGTTGATTTACCATTGCCTGTTTCCAATTAGAGAGCTATATATTGATAGACGTGGCGAGGGAAGATCAACAACGCTAAACTAATAACTCTTGTCATTGATAATATATCAAAGTAGCAGTGAATGGATCCATTTTCCTTACTAATGGAAGGAGTTTGTCGTCTTTACCAGCATAAGTTCATACATGTACCATGTCAACGTTTAAGATAGATATTTGGTTAGGAAATTATGAAATATTTTGTTTAAAAAAAAGCAACGACAGTCTTTAGACCAGCATAAACAATGATTTGATATTGTAAATATCAGCAATTAATGATTTTTAAATTAAATTGACAAAGCAAATAATGAATTCCATGTGACATCAATCGCGTTCATAATTGGCACCAATACGATGCATTTGTTTCCGACAACTTCAAACCAATTCAGGAAATTCTTGTCAATGTAATCAATATCAACCTGGTAAATCAAGCATGCAAGTAGCGGTTACAAACTGTCATGTAATGAATAATGTAAGGCTATGGAAACATTTGTTTGTTACCGCAGATCTGATCCTGATTTGATTACCAATAAAGCAAGGAATAACGGCAAGAAATCCTCTCTCATCAAATACTTTCTCTACCATTACTTTCGCTTTGAAACCAGTTGTATGAACTAGTGTATATTCCCTAATAGTAAAGATGTACTTACCAATAGAAACCATTCATATTTTCGACCATTTCCATTGATAAATTTATTCCCTTAGGAGTCGATTACTATATTGTAATGTCAATACCATGACAAAGTTGCGCATGCCATAGGAATGCAGTGGTATTCAGTGTACATCAAACATGTCCGTAAAAGGAGACAATGATTATTAAGAGTCACCTCTGCAACAAATACTTTCCCAATCGATTAGGTAGTGTTAAAGATAGGATTGACACACGGCTTACTGTATAAACATATGTTGGTGATCTACTTCCCTTACGCTACGACGGAAGATGTATATTTGCTGCGTTGAATAGAATAGTTGGACATTAATAAAGGTGTCCTGTTTTAGTGACATATCAGTTTGAATTAACCCACAACTCCACTGACAAGTTCGATCATTGTGCACTGTTGATTGAGGTATTGTCTCTCTTCTCTGTCATCCAGATATCGGCGATGTTGTAGCAAGAGTATTTCAGAAATGTTCTCACAGATTAAGTTATTTCATAAATAAAACGTGTCTAAAAAGATGTCACTTAGATCGGTGTATCTGAAAAGGACTCTGGCTACCTGTGCACGTGAATTGCACATTCTCAATATAAAAATATGATATACCCCTCCTTACTAACAGTTTATTCATAACGTATTTTTGAAATGCTATTATAATTTTAATTGATGTAGAAGGTTCATAACGTATACCTTGATGTTCTACCAGAGAATTCACACTGTTTGAAAATGCTGCCTGGCGTTCTTAAAATGTTATTGTTTGTCAACCCAAACCATGTGGAATGCAACAAAGAGGCAGAGTAAATTTATGAAAGGAATAGCAATAACAAGATAAAATGAAATCGGTTTCACATGAGTGGATATTATGTTATTCATGAAGGAGATACACGTTGACTTTGCTCATTGGATCCTTTCAGAAAATACGAATCTGAAATGTGATTCAAAAATTACCACAGATCCTTCAAATTAAAACAGAGGTTCATGAATTAAGAAAAGTATCCTCCCGTTGCATGTCTCATCATTCTGTATATGTAAATTACCCTTCTAAGCGCTGTCTGAAGTACGTGAATCTGAAAATCGTTTATAGATTACCACAAGTCCATCAGATAATTAGATGATCAGTGATGAAGAGGTATCTGTCAGTGTTGATTGTTTCCGGTACTGTTTAGCTGGAGTAATGCAGGCAATAATAACATCAGACATGCTCAACTCCTCTCAGAAACATCCAGTCTCATTCAGTTAGATTAGCTAATTGCTACTCTCCTTCGGGTCAGTAACGTATTTTCCTGACAATATCCTGTCCTGCCAAGTACACGTCAGTCTTGTCAATGAAGGATTACAAAGATCACATGCAATATGTACATATTTTCTAAATTTGTCAACATAATGTACAGAAAAATGAATGATTATAACTGCAATTAAGACTTTATATATTAGTTTTTGATTACTTTGGTTAATTTAAGCTAGTGTTCTATCACATTTATTTTGATATAATCAAGGCATGTATTTGTAGTTGGTAATGAGGTACCCAGTTGTGCTGTAGGGGAAACATATGTTCAAAGTGACAAAAGTAAAAAATAAGTTGCAAGTGTGGAACAGGGAATCAGCATTTTTCACTGTCCGATTATTCCACCATGAAGCGGAACATAGGTCATGTCATTCTTCAAACACTGGCGTTAAAGACAGAAATAGTACACTTATACGTTAAGAATACTCATTTATCTAAATCCTTTATAACGCACAATCGGGATATTTGATATTCGAATTTAAAAACTTCTGGGACCGAAATATATACTGTCAAATTGGAATAAAAGAAGAGATGATACGAACGTAGAAGAATTCATTAATGAAAATTATATAGAAAAATGTCTGCAACGTGTTGTGTTCCTTGAGGTTATCAACAACCAATGCAATTATCTGTGATTTTGTCGAATAAAAAGTGATTAACAACCCCCTTGAAGACAGAAGCCATTCTTTCGTGAACTGATAGAAACCTGTCAGTGACATGCATCTTGTTGATATCACTACTTTGCTTGTTTGTAGCATTGAATAGCCAGTATGAATTCGGATTCAGAATCGCAAAAAAGGGCGGCATTAAAAATGCATCCATTGTGTTTAAATGTTTTACTTTGATACGTGTCAATATACAATATGTGATGATTTCAGTTCAAATCAGTTCTCTCAACTTGAATATTAATCTCCAATCGCCAAATAAATCATAATTACTATTTTCCAATTAAAATCGAGCAACACCGTTATACACGTGCAGAAACAGAAACTACACATCACATTTACATGCACATCAGTTATAAGACCTATGAAACATTATCAGCCTAAAGTTATACTTTTTGTCTGTTGTAAATAAGTTTCCAAAATTACGTTTGGCGTTTTGACGCGCCACAGGCTATGTCCTGTTCGGTTATCGATCAGAAATCGAAACCTTAATGCTTATATCGTCATTATACAGAGCCGACTATCAACAAAATGGTAATTTTCGGTAACAGTCAGTACTTCGATAGAATAACACCATTCATAACATTTGGCATATGTGACCCCAACAACACAATGGATGTACCTTTAATAATAATAAAAATATATATAAGCCGAATTCCATAATCTGTCTGAAATTCTTTAATTCGTAAGGCAAATATTGTATGTCTACATTTAGAAACCTCTGTCAACATACTCCATAGAACAGGCATCCTGGTATCAACAGACCATAGCTGATCCATTAAAGGTCCAGTATGTTTAGCATGTTAAACTAACAGTGGGTGTGTCTGTGCGAAGATTATCAGTGCGAGATTGCAAGAGATGGCACGAGATTGCACGAGATCTGCTTCTTGACTGGTGATTATGTTGTTAGAGGGAGAGACACACGTTTCAAATATTTACTCATACTCCACGATATGATGAGAATTACTGCTCAATGCTTTGTTTATTACCTTTCTCACTATAATACCAAAGACCGACACGTTTTAAACATTGTATCATTTATTGCTGCCATATTATATATATATATATATATATATATATATATATATATATATATATATATATATATATATATATATATATATATATATATTTAAAAAACAGTTTTACAGCTCTACACATGCTCCAACAGGGAGTATGGTGGTCAAGTCAATACACAGATTTACAAGCGTAACACTAGAGGTACATTTCATGTAAAGAATACAAGGATATTTGGTTAAATAATAATACTGAATAAGCTTTTGTTGCATAAACTGAAAGGTTGGCATACTTCTGGATGTTTTACGATTAAAGATAATATTTTCAAAAATAATTAGGCTCACATTAATTGCATCGTTATTTCTAATGACGAAATCGAAGAAGATATTGTTATGCCATATTATTGTTTAGAACGTTAATGATATGTTCAACCGAAATTGGATGACATAATTTCTATTTCTAATTATGTAATATACATTTACCGATTTTAACACTCAATCACCTGTAATAACTTTGCTTTACAAATCTGTAGCACAATTCAATATAGTGTTGGCTTTTATTAAATGTTTACAATAAAAAAGCAGATTATATGCTTCATCTCGGAAAATTAAATGCAATTGTGGCTTCAAATTAAACACAAAAGGTTTCGAGGATCAATAAACGCTGATAGTTAAATCAAATACCTAAACATGTCCCTCAAGTGGGCTCTACTGTACCTCATGAATGATCATGACTTTATACCCTCTGCACAGGAAAGATAACACAGATTTGTGATCACAACTGCTAAGGTTATGATTTCCCAGAGCGAGTACTTACCAAGACGTTAATGGTATTAGTTCAATGGCACCAGACACTCGGACAACATCGGTTTCGAGGTATTAAAGGCTTCAGAGAATATTCTAAATGTTAATACTGTCGACCATATTGTTCAAAGGTCACGGAAGAAGTCATAAAAACAACAACTGTTGTTTGCACTTATAAAACAAAAGATAGAAATATCGAGGACATTTTGAAACAATCTGTGCCTATTTCAACGTAGCATAATCGTAGTCGCAATAGCATGAGTTGATATACATGTACATTGCTAAAGTTGAGGTAAAATATCATATATCCCGCAGAGGAAACAAATACAACATCATATTTTGTGTTTTATGCATTTATCACAAAAACCCTGATTATTGGTTTCTTTTATTTATTTTACAAACTCTATTGATAGTATTTATGACACACAATCAAGTGTGACTTATGCTGGGTAGTTTGAGAATTAAAATATGCCAACAATTCTGTTAAAAACAGGGTTTGCTCTAATTTTTGTGGATAATTAGAATTTAGAGTTGACATTCCAAACATAACATTTATTAATACATGATTATAAAACAATACAGCTGAAAGATATATGAGGGTTTAACTTTACAATTTGACAAAGCAAGGAGTTATTAATTGGAAAATAAAAACAATGAGAAGTGACGCTACGAGTGGGGAAAGCTGTGCTATGACATAACAAGATATTGTTGATCAGCCTCATGATAAAGTACACGTTTCTTTGTGGATATTTTGTCAAATAAATCGTTTCAGTATTAAAAGATGTACAATTGGTAAAAAAACCAGCGTTTTTTCTCATTTACATGGTGCACACGAATTATGAATACTCCAAAAGAACCATCAACGTATACTTATCATAATTCAATACTTTGAATATGTTCTCAACTAATTCCGAAATTATTTCTGAATGAAAGTATCAAATGGAACACAATATCACATTCATACTCAAAGTTCTAAAACCTTTTATTCGGTAGAGTAGGCCTTCAGGATATAGCTTTGATTATATTAAATCATTTAGAATGTAAAGAGGAAATTACACAATAACAATATACATCCTCCATCATAAGCTTGAAACAACTCCCATAGAGTTATGCTGATACTAAGTTTATATGCTTTACTTGCATTGGAAGTTTCGAAATAGTTTTATGTTGCATCTGACATGAAATGAAGATACACACTGTTTTCATTAATGACTCAAAGAACTTGTAGTCAACATTTAGAGAGAGTAATTCTACCTTTGGCAACTTCATTTAAAGTGTCATTCAACTTTGAGAACTTGGCATCACTTGCATGAAAACTGAAAATGAAATTAAAGAGATAAACTTCCAATGTTATATTAAAATAGCACATCATCCATGCAACCTTAAAAATTCCTATTTAACTTTTTACTAACAAATTCCGTGCATTGAAGTAACCCCTACTCCCACCCAACAATTCACAGAACAAGTGTATCAGTTTTACTCACATTACAACATCTTGGTGGAACAAAAGAGCTAATTATTGTGTTGTTTGTAATACTTGACATTTAAGATTCTTAGTTTGATATGCATTATCTAATCACTTTTCTTTGGTAGTTGAAACTTTCTCAATTTTCTTGAAGTTTGAAAGATACCAAAATAATATATCAAAGGGCTTTCATAAAACACAAACAACTGTAAAAAGCAAGCTAACGGTTTTTTGTATAACAAAGTCTATGTTTTGATCATACATGACATTTCCGAGTATAAGCTTACTACTTCAGGTGGAGTTATTTTCCTGTCTTTTCCAGTGTTTAAAGAACCTTTCAAGGAACTTCAAAGAACTTTTTTTAGAACAAATTACACCTTTTTTGGATACACATGCTCAAGGCAGCCGTTTCTGACAGCAATAGTCTTTCAGTAAACCAATTAAATTGAAATATGTTATGATATCTTACATATGCAATGTCACCGTTTGAATTTGTCAACAAAATCTAATGCAATGACTTATAAAGAAGACAAGCCTATGGTCCAAGTAATTATCATAGTGAAGCTCCTTGTGCAGCTACGTGAATAGTTAAAGTAATGTTACCTTGTTAAAGGAGAGTAGTAATAAGGGAGGTTATCTGAGACAAGAACGGGAAGGCTCTTTTAGTGGCATTTTAACTACTTGAAGTCAAATAAGCACGAATATAGTTATCAGTTGTTTTATTCTGGCATGAGTTCTTTAATTTGCAATATATAAGTTGGGGTGATATAAGAACGAGAATACTTTTATGGATAGCATCTAAGTCATGGAGGATAATAGTGAAAAGCAGATGAATATTTGTATCAAGAACGACTAACCCTATGGTAGTTTACTGAATGATTAACGTACGGAGGGTAGGAGTAAGGATAACTATCTGTGGCAATGTGTGTAATTCTGAACGGTTTACCCACGCGCGTTATAAATCATAGAAATCATGAATTTCAAAATCCCCTTTAAATAACGAATTGTGCTGTACGATGTATAGCTTCTAGTTCCAGCATTTGATTACTTGAAATCGTTTTGAAAAATTTTAATCAGAGGAATGAAGATTCCATGTCAATAAGATTTGATTAAAATGTATATTATTAAATGAAATCAATACTAGTCTGCAGATGAGGAAGGAATCGGACTCGCTGATTAAACTGGTTTTCCTTCCATATCCAGAAAGTTGAGTTAAATCAGCTTTTCACTTAATGTGTTGAATAAACATTTGCTAAAATGTAGCTGAATGTTGTTAACTTTTATGCAAACAAATGGATTTACCGGGTGTTAAAACAGGAAAACTTATACTTAAAAAAACTATTAAAAGATGTATGCCTTGCGGTTGGAATTGGCATTGACAAGACAAGCGGTATTTTCTATTTTTTTATTTTTTTAGTACTTTTTGTGGTACATGTAGAGGCACATATACAAATTGGTTTAAAACAAAAAACATACAAAACTAATATTTGTACCTTCATCATTTATACATGCAATTGTAAGACATAAGAACCATGAAATTGTTATATCTAAGACACAATTTATAGCTGCAAAACAAGGAACGAAGTAGCAATGAAGATACATAATCCAAAGAATTTTATTCTAATGCATGTCAATCAACAAAGCATGCATTGACACAACTTCCCAATGCAAGGCAAAACTCTTGCCAGTCTCCATTACGGGCTGATTTAGGCCTTGCAGTATTTCCTCAAGATATCTGTGCTTGGAAATCCGGGCCCACTATGCATTCCAGGTGCAGCGATCCACTTTCTAGACACAACAAAGCGAGGGAAATACTGCAAAGATTAAACCAGTCAGTAATGGAGACTACTCTCTAGGCACAACAAAGCGAGGGAAATACTGCAAGGCTTAAATCAGCCAGTAATGGTGACTGGCAAGATGTATGCCTTGCGTTTGGAAGTTGGCATTGACAAGACAAGCGGTATACCTGGTCATAGTTTATGAATATGTTAGTGTTTCTATAACACACAACCACTCCAATAACTAAATAACTACTCCAATTACCACCCCAATAACTACCTTGTCTGAAGTCAACAGCACTTCTTCAAGTAACACGTCTATATTTCTATGTTGGAGCTTAAGTGTTTCTCAGCCCCTGTGTGTGGTTCCAGTCACCACCGATAATAGCATTTACACCTTTAGACGTAGTCAATTATTCTGTTGGATAAACACATCTCAAGAACACTATCAGATTGTCTGTGTGTACGTGTTAAACTGTGGAATAACCTTTACTTGAACCCAAAATATGGAAACAAAACTGGATTAGGTATTATTAATTGCTGTGTGGAATCCTTTACGCTATTAGTTAGAAAAGGTCTGTTGGTTGTCTGTCATTTTGTTGTCTAGGTATCACGCTGTGATCATGTTAGTGTCTTTAGGCTGAAGTCCCTTCATCCTTCCAACTTGGCAGTCACAAAACATTAAACAAACTTCCACGCTATAACTGCAAGCAAACACACTTCTCAAACAAGCCTATCAGGTAGAATTATGTGATAAGATGTTTTATAGAGCATGGGTATTAAATTCATCTGAACCCCTTTAAGTTTTAAATTTCATAATGTTATTTAAGAAACATGTTAGTCTGAATACTGATATGTATATACCTCATCATTATGTTCCATTAATATTTATGAACTTATTTTCTTTTGACTTGCTAGCATCTTAATTCTGCAAAATGAAGTTTCACTTTCCTCGGAAACAATTAACCACGTTCGTCTACTTCAATGTGTTCATGCTTAGAATAGGTCATGTCGATTCAAATGCCAAAGACTACTTGAAAAAGGAATATTCTTAGCTTTGATAACTTGAAGTGTTGTATGATACCTTATACTAGTTCTGCTCTGCTTATATGGAGAAACAAAGGAATTGTTCTCAGTGAACCCAACCTCTGTCCTTTCAAAAAATATTCCTTCATGGTGTTTCTTTTGCATTCTTAGATATATAGTATTTAATGATAACTTAAATATAAAATCCTTAATGCTTCGATGATGGAATACGTTAAGCTACGTAATTATCAATTATCATAATGAATATATTTGTACATTTGTATATTCGATACATAATGCATAAATGCTGTTCACATTTATAAGAGAAACTACATTGTCTTTCCTCGAGTACTTTTGAAAAGACATGATTTGAAAAATGGGGCCCAGGGAACTAGAACATTGAATTTCCTCTGAATAATCATGTGAAAACCAATCATGTTACGTATAGCACGATCGAAAACCAGGAGTAGTATCCTTTAATCCAAAAAGCATTATTCAATTTAATTTACGGTCAACAAATCACGTTATCACATTCTTTCCAAAAAACAATAACATGTCCTTATTCATTTAATGGGCATTAAACGACTTTCTGTTCTGGAAAATATTACCTGAAAGCTGTACTGAGATAAAAGAAATATAAGATGATATCTACAAAACCTGAAGTACAGAATAAATAGTGTTGAGTCCAAACAACAATATCTTTATTCATTGATTTCCATTTTCTATTATGTGGAAGAATGGCAACACTTTATTGGACATAAATCATATACATATCACTTGCACACCTTGCTTGACAACGACATTGGAATCTATGTTAAGAAGTACAAAGAATAAAGAAGTTATATATATGAAATCGTTTTCTCATTACCTCAACCTCTAAAGTGTCAATCAAAGAAACAAACAGGAGTTCATTTAACTAATGTCGGTTCATTTATACATCTCTATGTATCACTTTCTATTGCTTCCACATCACTGCTTCCATTATAGGACATTTCCTCAAATAGAGACCGGGTCTCAAATTACGCCTGGTGATAAGATGAGCAACGTTTATGTTTATGTTCACGTAGCAGTAGGTATATTAACGAAGATATTGTTTCCGTTCCATAGTGAATAGATATTCACCAAAACAAATTTATATTCAATAACGTTTGTCATGATTGCATTGATAAATGTCAGGTGGATGATTTATATGGCAAAATCTAATATACGCCGGCTCTGGAAAAGAAGATTTCTGAAGAATTAGACGGCAGCTTCCGTATTGAAACCAACTGTGTTCAGACTACAACGCTAGGTTTGATTCATGGCTTGGCAGCAGTTTGATTCTTATTGAAATAAAACTGAAATTGTCTGACAAAGTCGCCATAAAGACTACCGTGTCCTCTTGATATTGCACCAATTGATAGAACTGGAGGCAATGAATCAGTGACAAATAAGGTGCACATATAGTCTCTATGAATTATTTACGATCATTGGATACATACATTTATTCATCTGTATTTGTAGGAGTTTTTAAATACAAATACACAAGGAAATACAAACAGATAAATGTGGCACATAGTATTTGGCCTACTTGGCTTGTAATCGTGAAATAGAGAAATCAACACTAATATCACATAGAGTTATTTTGATCATAAGAAAAACATATGGACAGTTCTATTGTCTATGTTCTACTTTGATGACATCCCTCAAATTACGATTTATGAACTTGGAAATCAGCAATTATTACTTTTGCTGCCAATGTAAGCATGATGTCATCCATGTCGCACGTTGTTGTATTTCCCAACACATTCTAACCAACGAGTTTCCTGTCCAGCTCTACTAGTACTGCTACATATAGTAGTTACCCTGTCATGCTGTCATGTTTAGTATTCATCTAGACATTATGTCTTTGTCATGGAAGCTAGATCAAGATGGTAATTTGTCCATTTTGAAAATAATTTCTTATTAAAATCTTCTAAGATTGACACAAAGCTAATGACAATAACATACATACATACATTGCTTAACACATTTAAAGCAAGTTTGTAGATGCAAAATTATGTGAACATTAGAATGGACCATACTTAATATGAACACATTATGAAAAGTACAAACTCCAAGTGAACCCTAAGAGGAAGAACATGTAAAATAACGTCAATCTGAAGGAAGGAGTTTGTGTTGATCTCTGGCAACCTACGCTACTGTGATGAAGTCATTCGACCTACGTTCGGGCTATTCTAACAAGACAACACACGTCACAACAAGAAACATCCATAAATTTGCCCTCTAGATCACCAGATTTGAACCCAATGGAACATCTCTGAGATGCCCTGGATAGACGGGTGCGATGACGTAACCCACAGCCCAAGACACTTCCGGAACCTGCACATGCACTAGGGCAGATTTGACTACGTTACCCGAACATCATATTGGCACCAATTTGTTTGCCTAATCAACCCAATATGTTGTATCAAGATTATTGTTTTATCGTTGAACCAGCGTTTTTATTTGGGAGTATATAAAGTATTGGAAAGTGAGTAACATGATTACAAAATATTTCACCATTGGGTCCGTGAACTTTGAAAGTAATACATTTAAAAATGTAACTTATAGTTTTTCAAGTACGATCAACTTCATGTCAGATATAAAAGATACTTGCAGTATGACTCAAGATGTGATTTGCATTCGAAACGGCCTGGCTATCCGTTGATATTATCAGTGCAGAATAAGGTAAGACAAGCAGAAGTACATGCTATCAGTAATCTGTGCACCACCACCATTCGTTAGATAGCAATACCAACCACAGACACTATTTCACAGCTAATACACAAATCGTAATGATAACAGAATACCTGGTAATGTTTTATCACATGACTTATCCCACAATAAAATATGTAACTCTACACAGGTTATCACCAGCTTAATCAATTATCTGTCAATGTGTCAAATAAAGGCTGATTAACACATCTTCCCTCTAGATACGACGCCCTATCTTGAATCAAGGTGCTTCAAGGGGTCCGTGCTAATGTTACACGGCTATGTGTTTAATCATCCTTGTAACACGCAAGATTATAGGGATATTGAATCACTATTCTCTTACAACTGTGTGCAAAAGGCGACACATGTTCTACAAAATGTTCTGCAAGGTGGCTTTCATTTAAGGTCATTTCATATAAGAGCCCGTAATATTGTTTCTAGTGCATCTCTCTAAAAAGAAAAGGTGAGCTCCTAATGCAATCATAGATCAAGTGTTGCAGTAGTGTGTTTTTTTCTACTTTGAAATGTTTTTCTATGTTAGGCCCAAAAATGATTTTGGTCTTTACAGGCTGGCAAAATGATGCTATGATGCGAATTGTTTTAGGACATGTTTTCGAATGAAAGGGATAAATTCCATTTCCTGCAAACTTCTCACTGGTTAAAAACAAAATTTACACAATTATGTATATACATTAATCACAAATCCTCTTTAATATGTTTTGCAATATGCCAAATGGTCAATACTTTTAATAAACTTAGAGTTAAAACCCAGAAAACAGGCCTGAGGCGTGGGTTTGAAACTGACGCATGCGGAAATCAGAAACAAATTCTCTTTTTTGGGGGGCATTAATTTTCATTGCAATATGATTGCTTTTATTCCAGGAAATCAATATGTTGTTTCGTTTGTGTTAGGAAATCGTTTTGCAATGGTAACGATAGATGTAAGGGGACTTTTAACAATATCGTCAATGATTTTATATGGCAAAAGTTTTCGTACGTCCATTAATTATGCTTAACATTGACATTACCCATTTGGTAACTACAGGTCGTTTGCTTAAATGTTTTCATTATTGTCACATGTGCTTTTTTTACTGTGTACAAATGTAGATCAAATTCCTTTTCGGGCGTTTAAAGAATAAATAATCCAAACTTATACAATTGCTGCAATCATTCCTCTTAAAAGCTTGATAGACACATGTAAATGGCGCGTTTGAATGAATATTTTATTTGGGATATGTAACAGGATAGGCTGAATAGCAACCTTTGTTTGAACCACAAAGACGCCAATCGACTACAAGGGCTAAGCACATAGGGAAATACGACAGAACACACGAATATCAGTTATTCTAAATAGTTTCCTTACAGCTTCAATTGATATAAGATGTGCTGTTGTTTTCACATGTTTGATTTTGGAAGTTCTCATATCGATGAGAACAATTTCTTCAAAAGTAACTGGATGAGGATAAGAGGAAGTATATGATGTATGTTTGATCCAGTTGATTACTTACTGAATATTTCACAGAAAGACCAGAAGACAGAAGAAAATGACCTCTGGTCACTTCAAATAGCTGCCAATACGGTAGTTTTTTACTTTGAGGCATCAAATCAGATTATGCTATAGAACAATAAGCTATCTTCTTATTATGCAAAAATGCAATGTGATCGGCTTAGTTTTCGCTTTGATGTGATGCTTCAAAGACATGCCAAATTACATGATATTTTGCTCAATTACAAACATACACAAGTAGGTGAACAAACTTTCGGTATGCAGCTGAATGTTTTGTTTTTTCGTGCTATAAAAAAAGGAAGTAGGGGATCAACAGCAAAGAGAAATTCAGACAATGTGAAGTCTGAGATTTAATAGTTTAGAACTTTCAGATTTCATGATCACATTATCAATATGTCACGTATGAGGGGAACACTTAAATCTGAAATTCTTAAGCAAGACAAGTCGCGTAGTATGATGCTGTTATTGTTTTTCAGCCAACAATGTTACTTGGTGTGAAGTCAATAATGCTACTCTCACTGTAACACCTGTCGAAGAGATCAAATGTTTCTGTTTCTCTATGTGTGGGTCCGTTCACACCCAGACAAGTGAACTCACACATGCCCACATAGACCGTCTCACAGACATCTCACCGTCTGACGTTCTTTTATACCGAATAAACATATCTACAAGGACAAACAATTAGAGGAGATTGTTTCCACTTCATGGTTTTATTGCTGTGCATGGCTTTAGATATGTGAGAGTGTATGATGCGTTATTAATGCTACAGGCCTGAAATCTCAGAATACCAGCTTGGTTACATTTTTCATTCTTGTTACCTTAAGCAAATTTATATTCAAACTACGATCCAAGGAGAAACAGTTATAATTACGCCAATCCACATTAATCACATTCTCAAGTAAGCGCAAATGACGATTTCTATATTCAATTATAGTATGAAATTACAACATGAAGCAAATATCCTGGAATCATTTAAGGATATATGAAGTCGAGTGGTAGAAGCCTTTTATTGTTCTCCAGGATATATGCAGTACTTTTGTGCGAAGTCAAGGTTACATGTAAGGTGTTGTTTTCCATTGAAGTCAATGACACTGATCTCAAGGTACCTCCTCTTTGTGTGAGATTAATGGATTATGCTAGTGTTTGTGGATCCACTCAAAATCATTATTGAGTTAAAAGTTGAACAACTAATCTGTAATTAACTGTTTGGTTGGTTACTCTTCATTGAAGTCAATTTATATGACGAAGTAAATATGCCTTTCAATGCATAATGATACATCAGTTATCTTCATAGATATACAGCATCTCCATATAAAGATTAAGTCTCTTCTGTGTGCAGTCATTTGTTTTGATTTGAATTGATTATCATTTGTCTTAGATTCATATTCTGTTTCAGAATTGTGATAAAACGACTCTTCTTATTATAGGTTTTGATAATAATAATAATGATAGCATATTTTTAATCTGCATATATCCATGCTCATATCTTGTTCAAGGAGTAACAAAAGTATTACCTTGAGCAAATCGTATTTTCGAAGCCGCCTATTAAGCGCTCTGTGCTACCGTATAGGTCAATACATTCTCATGTTCAGGTACCCATTTGTACAGCTGGCTAGTCTGAGTGCAATGTGGATGATGTGCCTTGCCCAAGGACACAACACAGTATAAGACCCAGGCCACAAATGTGTTATGTCTCCACCAGGATTCGAACCCGGACCGGTGGCGTGAGAGGCAGGCATGCTAACCACTTCACCACTGTGCTCCACTGTGAACACCGAAGGATTTATGACAGGATAAGCTGACTACTAACCTAAGCTTGAACCCCAAAGTCCCAAAGGTATAATCAAATACAGAAATATGACAGTGAATAGGAACGCCAGTTATTATTAATGCATGCATAGAATCCTTTAAGCTTTTAACGAGACAAGACATTCGTGTTGCAGCTAATGTGTCGTACTGTTTACGTCTTAGTCAGGTATTATTACTGTCTGAGACCTCAAATCCTTATCTCAATCACTCACTTTATTATTCTTGTAACTAAAAATTCAAATTATTCCTTGGGATGATTAGAAAATGATCACCTGCTTTTGAGGACAAGTGGCTGACGAACACTTTGAAGAAATAAATATCCTTCTTATGATCCGACTAATCTCAATAAAAATCTTTTCAGTGTGTAGATCATTATAAATACATTTCAATTTACATATTTGTACTTTTACATGTACATTTTTAAAAGGCAAATGTCAAACAGACACCACCCAATTAGAAGTGGCATGATGATGAAAAGGGATTACCCTTGCACTCTGACAATATATTGTCCTTAGACTTTATTATATAATCGGCTTAGCGTGGTTAAATTCTATCAGAGTCTGTTTATTTGAATATACTGTGGGGTAAATGGATGTTTGTGTTAAAAGAAATTCTAAAGGATCTGTCAAAGGAAATGTTGAGAGACCTAACGATTATACAACCAAGTATTGTACATTGTTTCATGCTAAATATTAAATCACTATGTCAAAGGAACTAAAAAGTAGACAGAGTTAGTAGAGTTATTTTCTTATTTCATAAGTATTTGCAGTGATCCTATTTATGAGATTGAGAACACTATGAAACAAATCATGTCATTATATCAGAAGAAAATGTCCTTTACTGTTAGACAAGTTAGACTATTTTATGCATGTTTGGAAAGGGGAAAGGAGGACAACTTGACAGTTTAATTTCTTCAGATCATTCAACTTTAAAGCAAACATGCCACTCACGGAGAAGTTGAAGTCCAAAAGAAAAATCGTGAAATTCAAACGAGATTAATCCAGGTTCAAAATGTCCCTCTGGAATTCCTGGAGTGTTGTTTACACATGTGCTTTTTCAGATTGTAGGCTTTACGTTTATTTCATAACAGATTCCTGCTTTTGGTAAAATTATATTTTTGGACATTATACTGGAAACATGTCAATGTCCTTGTGAAAAGCATTTCCTGTCAAGTATATGACTATCATTTAACCATGTAAATGTAAAATTACATACACATATTATAGTATATCGAGAAATATACGAGAATTAAGATACTATGTGATCAAAGGGAAGGGAAGGCTAATGCATCATCTTTATACTCAAATATATGATTTTAGGGAGGAGTAATTATATGTTTTATGTTGTTGCATATAGATTGGTAATCATGAATAAAGAAAGGATTTAAATCACATAAGTACAATGTGTATGTTTTGATCTGACAGTTCGCATGCCCGTCTGCAAAATACTTGCAGTTGATAAAATCAAGAAACACGAGCACCGTACTGTATGTAGGCTTCTGTGATTAACTTTAAGTAGGGAGCTTTAAGTATGCATCTTCTGTGGAGGAGTTTATTCTATTGTCTCATGTATAGTTAAAGGGGCAGTAGCACGGTTTTTGCAAATTTTATTTTTTCAAATTTCCCATTTATAATGATAGTTTATGTGATTTATATTTACTTTAGAGGGTGAAACAACTTATAACACAAACCAATTGCCCGTGGTGGTAATAACTGTGTTGTGTATTAAGCAAAAATTGCATGGTGGCCATTTTATTGTGAACACATTTTATTATTTCGAATGACAAAAATGATTCCCATGGCTTTACGGAACCATGTACACTCATTTTTTAACTTGATTTTCCGAAGAGAAAAGGGTGTTTTATTATTGGTGACATTATTTTTCAAATACATTTCATCGACTTAGTTCAGCCAAAAAACTTGCTGCTGCCCCTTTAAAGTAAAATAGTTTTTATAATATTCTACCTAAGAAGCAGTCATTATTCACGTATCCTTGTTAACAAAGTGGCCCCTATTCACATTCAACAACCTTTACAAATATTGTACGAATCATTATGTAGACGGTGCCTAGATTAATTAAGCATTTCCTATTGATAATAATAATAATTTATTCTAACGATGATATTTGAAGGGTTCAGGATAACATCGGGGTTATCTGCCATTTTAAAATTTGATAGTAAATTAAGCTTTTTTAAATATTTGAAAATTAATTTTAATCTTGCATTTCCATAGATATAGTGTTAATAGCTTTATTTTCAATAACATCCTGACCTAAAGAAAACAAAATCGAAAAATTTGAATTAAATTTAATTTAATATAAAAAAAATAAAATTGCAGATAATTCAAGATAAGATATTCAGCAATCATTATAACACTGGTTATCAAAATAACTTCCATTCAGATGCAATGAAATACTTATAAATCAGTCATTGAAATAGTAGTACTTGTGAGAGTAAACGCTTCACACAACTGCATCACACTCCGTTTTATATTCACAAAGAATGCTACCGTTGAGCTGATATAAGGTGAATTGTATATCACAAAAGCCTTCGTGAGTTTTACTGAACAAAGCTAGAAATGAAATCTTTTCAAGAGTTAATTCACTAAATGGAACTCATATTCATGTTTTTTTTTGTTAACGTTCCAAAAAGCAAGATTACAATGTGCAATCAACTGTTTTTCATAGGAGTCTCACTCACACTTATTTTTACATTATCATATAAAGTAAGTGTCAGGTAGCACGTTTTTTTGCTCAAATAAGTCGATGAAATGTATTTGAAAAAATAATTTCACCAATCGTAAAACACCCTTCTCTCTTCAGAAAATCAAGTTAAAAATGAGTGTACATGGCTCTATAAAGCCATGGGGATCGTTTTTGTCATTCGAAATAATAAAATGTGTTCACAATAAAATGGCCGCCATGCAATTTTGCTTTATACGCAACACCGTTGTCACCACTACTGATAATTGGTTTGTGTAATGAAATGTTTTACCCTTTGATTTACCGTGCAATTGACTAACCATAGGTTTACATTAAAATAAATGAATTAAACAAAACTGTAAATAATGCACACATAGATGGTTTGCAGTTACGGAATCATACAAGACACCTATGAAAACTTCCTACACAGTAACTAACTTCAGATAGACAGGTACTAAAGATAAGTTATATAGTCATAGTATACGCGACACCGTTATCACTACTACGGATAATTGGTTTGTGTTATAGTATGTTTTACCCTCTATAGTACATTTAAATGGCACAAACTATCATTATAAATAGGAAATTTGAAAAAATAAATTTAGCAAAAAACGTGCTACTGCCCCTTTAACGAGTCACTGCACAGGTAAAAAGTTGGTATAAAGGCTACTCTTTGTAATCTACCTTCAACCAACCAATCAGATTATTAGATTAGAAGTAAGATAACCCTTTCTTAAATTATTTTTTTGGGATTTATGGATATCGAAATGTAGTACTGGTATTTTCATGAAAACCACGTGCATATTTATCTATACTAACTTAATCCGAAAAACTTTACCCTCACCACGATGTATTATTAATGTAAGCCACCATTAACCTGTGTACAAGCGGATTATTTCGAGTGAATGATATAGTAATTAGCAGCGGGTTCCCATTTAGCAAATACCATGAGAATTGTAATTATTCAGTCCAATTTCTATATATCTCCAGTTACGTGATTGATAACTGCATTACACTGACAATTTTTATTTTCATCCGTTTGACATTATTTTGTCTAAAATGGCGTGGTTGTTATTCCATTTCTATTCTTTTTTTGTTCTTTCCTAATGATTTTACTTTTGAAGCATATCCTACAAAAATGTAAAACCATTATCAAAATGTTTCATAATGTGAAATGGGGCGAAATTGGTGATATGTTGATCTATAAATATAAAAATGGTCATATCTGCAATGTTCATAGGTATGCTTACTGACAAGAAATGGATACTCAACCTTTTATTAAGAACTTTGAATAAACCTATTTTTTTCATATATAACAACGTGATTTTCAACGAAAATTATGTTAAATTTAAGTTGAAAGCTATTTTCCCTGTAAATGTGAATTAGACTTGAGTTGACAGTTTGAACGCAAACTTTATTTATGAAGAGTAATTGAACAAATAGGTCCAATTATTTGTTTTCCAGGCTGAGCAACTGATGTTTATCTTTCAATAAAATATGTAACTCTACATCAGTTATCACCAGTTTAATCAATTATATGTCCGCTGATAACACATTGACAACAGTCACAGATTGGCTGCCCGAAAGTGCTGCAAGGGTCAGTGCTTATATTACACAGATGTGTGTTAAATCATCCTGAGCAATGAGGAAATGTTAGGGATATTCTGGCATTAATCTAGTCTATATGTTTGGATACGTTTGTGTGAAGTCAAAGTCAAATTTATTTATTGTTTGTTGGTACTTCTGCAGTAGAACTAACGATTTCACTTCCATTCGAAATGGTCTCGATTTCCTTTGACATTAACCGCACCAAAGTAGGCACGACAGACACAAGTACATAACATTTATTTCGTAAATTTGTTTTTCAAAATACTGGATATATAGAGATTATTACCCGAGGAAGTGTGTCATATTACTTTTACGAAACGAGTGTGAACTGTTGTATTGCCCGAGCGAGAGCGAAGGTTATACATAAATTTGCCCGAGTTTCGTAGAAGTAATATGACACACTTTCGAGTGTAATAATTTCTTTATTACCCATTTTATTCCATGTGTTTAGCGTAAAAATAGTCAGGAAACGATCCACTTCTCTTGCGACGGGAAGCTACAGTGACGTCACAAACAATCGTTTTATGACGTCACAGACGACGAAACAAGGGACGTCGCGGTGAAACAATGGTTGCTAGGCAAACGTGATATGTGCACATGTGCTCATATCAATAATATTAACTCGGTTATGTTCAACCATATGGGTAATAAGTATGTATCTGTGCGTCCTCCAAAACATTAACCACTCGTATATACATTTCACAGCTAATACAAAAATCGTAATGGTAACAGAATACCTGGTTTCTATCACATGACTTATCCTACAATGAAATATGTAACTCTACACAGGTTATCACCAGTAGAATCAATTATCTGTCAACGTGTCCAATAAAGGCTGATTAACAAATCTTCCCTCGAGATACGACGCCCTATCTTGAATGAAGGTGCTGCAAGGGTCAGTGCTAATGTTACACGGCTGTGTGTTTAATCATCCTTGTAACACGCTGACTTAGCAAGAATAACATTGGGATATAACGGTGACTTAGCAATGAAGAATAGGTAGGGATATGCAAGTATTTGTGGCATACAATTCCATGGATATACCTTTATGATTTTTAGTTTGCATAATTGATTAACGACTTGCAAATATAATTGTTAAGTTCAGATGTGGGTTACTGAAACTCTTATTTCTTATGTATTTAAATTCTAACATGGTCATACTTTGGATTACACTACCTTCAATAGTACAAATTCTTGTACTTTTCGGGCTGAGTCCCATGCGGGATTCGAACCCACACTTTCAGAGTAAGGCAACTATCGCCAGCATTGACTATACCAACAGCTTACCACACGACCATTTCGCCTAGATTTACGATCGATTGAATACTTGCAAACGGCGTATTATTAAAATCTAAACATGCATACATTTAGAACTTTACAATCATCAGAAATTTTTATTAGTTTAACACAATCTATGCCATTAATTATTAAATTACATTTGTGACGTCATCATACAAGTATTGTTCCCTTGCTCCATTGTTTTTCGGTAATGGACAGTTGCACATTGCATCACGTTTTAGCTCGAAATGTTGTTTTAAAATGTTTTGGAGTAAATTTTTAAAATAAACAATACTTTGAGTGTAAGTTTATTAGGTTAATGTCCAGGTAAGTCTCCATTTCTTACAAAATATGTGCCGGTGCCCTTCGGGCCTTGGCTACATTGTATTTTTCGGGACATTAACCTATACAGAGAGAAAGAGTAAATGTAAATCTCAGAAGAAATGAATTTATACATACTGTACGCATAACACTTGCTTGCCATGATATGTAAATTTATGTTTTGTTATTTACGGCAACGCTACAATCTAATGTGTATAAATGATACTGTTCCTTTCAGCTTAAGTTCCATATTCGCATGTCTGCGTGTAAGTCTGATGTAATCTGCCTGTGACTACACCAGTCACTGTGAAAATCACTCTCTGTCCTTAGCTAATCTCTGAATCGACACCTATATGTGTGTTTAAGTGACAGGATTGACAAACTGATATGCAGTCAATGATGCAGTTCTTTGTGTGCAACATTTATGGATTCTGTCCTTTGGTTTGGATCCGCTCACATCCACGTTACTACAGTTTTCATGAGAACAGTAACTGAATTACTTTAATTTTGTTTTGCGTCACAAATTGGTGGATTTTGTTTCATTCGCGGAACACTCACTGCAATCATAGAACATTTCACTTTTAACTTTTAGTTTTAACCTACTAGGAGAGCAGGTGCTCATTTTCTAATTGTCCAAATGAACAAATTGAAAGTTTTAGTTACAAGAATAATGAATGATTGAAACCGAGATTGTATTATTGAGACAATAATAATAACAGACATGTGGACAGTAGAACACATTAGCGCAACGTGAAGGCATTGTCTCAGTAAATGCTTAAAGGATTGTATACGCACATTAAGAATCTCCGATCTTCCTATTCACTGTCATATTCCTGTATTTGATTATACCTTTGGGACTTCGGGGTTCAAGCTTAGGTTAGTATTCAGCTTATCTGGTCGATAAACAGTGTTAATACATATAAATGTTATTGTTACCACTTCATCAGAAACTATAATAAGAAAAGAAATATAACGATTCTGAAACAGAATATGAATCTTAAGACACACTATTACCGATTCAAACCGGTTCAAGCTCAGGTTAGTTGGCATTCAGCTTATTTGGTCATAGATTCTCGATAAACTGTGTTAAAACATCGAAAATGTTATTGTTAGCGCTTTATCAGAACCTATAATTAATAAAAACAGTAATATTATCATCATTCTCATTTAGAATATCAATCTTTAGACAAACTATCACAACACAACTGCCACTCGGGGAAAAAAGGGAAAACAAAATTTTCATTTTGTGACTAGAGGGTCTCCACCAACACAGCCTTCAACAGGTACCAATGTGTACTGCTGGGTGAACAGAAGTACATTTTCAATAAAGTCACATGTAGAAAATGATGGTATGTGTCTCAAATCGTCTGGGACAGGGAATCATCATTCAAACGCTATAAGGAATAAACTTGTTTTCCATCAATGATAGCCATATACCTTAAAACCGTTTCACTGAAAAGACCATTCAAAGATGAATCCATTGTGTTTCATAAATTTTTATTTTGCTTTTATACGTGCCATATATATTTTATATGTGCTGATTTCAGTTCAAATAATTTCACTCAATCACCACATATAACAATTACTAGTATCCAATGAAAATTTAGCAACATCATTATACATGTGCAGAAACCGAAACTTCACGTTCCATTTACATGCACTGTAATTATTAGACATGTTAAAACATTAACAACCCAAATTTGTCTAATTGCTTCTTGTAAATAAATTTCCAAAGCTACGTTTGACTAATTGACGCAGGCCACACTCGATGCATTGTCCGGTTTTCGATCAGAAATCACTTCTTTAACCTTTTTATCGTTGGTATACTGAATCGACTGTCATCAAAATGGCATTTTGTCGCAACAGTCAGTACTTCTCGATAATATAACACAATGTGTAATGTTTGGCAAATGTGACTATTTCGTTTGTACTGGAAGCTACATGTACGGACCAAGGCTACTGTTCTTCATCAGAATATGTTACCACTTGCTGTGAAGTCAATAATGCTATTCTCACTGTAACTGGGCTCTTTCTGGAAAAAACATCATCATTTGGATTACACGATGATCGCCACATATGCCCTAATGGCATTAAGTTTTATTTTTCATTGTGCTATAAAAGAGAACGTAGGAGACCAAAGTTTCAGACAATATGAAGTTTCCAAATTAGATGATCAATAGATGATCATTATCAATATGTCATGTATGAGGAGAACATTTACATCTGAAATTATTCGACAAAACAAGTCGCATAATATGGGGTTGTTACTGTTCTTCAGCCAACAATGTTACCACGTGGTGTGAAGTTAATAATGTTACTCTCACTGTAACACCTGTCTAAGAGATCAAGTGTTTCTGTTTCTCTGTGTTTGGGTCTTTCACACCCAGACAAGTGAACTCACATATACATGTATACATTCTGACTTTCTGACGTTCTGTTATGCTGGATAAACATAGCTGAACGACTACAACTTAGGTTGGTAATGTGGATTTTATTCGTGTATTACTTTTCAGGGCATTACATATGTAGTATGTAATGCAATGTACCTTGAGTATCGGAACAAATATATTTTATTTGGGTTCATTTCCCTTGTCCTGAGCAAATGATAGTCAAAGATCTTAAACTTAGAGAGAGAGAGATAGAAATATATATTGTATTTGCGTGTCACGCATTAAACTCATCAACTGATACAGTTATATAATACAGTATAAGAGTGAATTCCCAGTCACATTGACACACTGACACTTATGAGACACGTAAAACACAGGTTTCAGACAGATTTGCATAAATAATATGTAAAACATGATATTAACATAAATTTATTATAGCATTGCGCAATCCACTCCCTAGACATCATCGTCATTTCCTGATCCAAATGCAGCATGACAAAAACAACATCAAGGAAATGGGATGGAACCAGCTAAGGGTAAACAGGGTCGCACTGAATATTATACATGAAAGGACAGTATGCACGGTTTGGTGTGCTGTTATTGAATTCATTGTCACAGCACTCAAGGTATCACGGTGTAGTCTGTTATTGTTCTTCTGGAAAACATGCAGCAACTTGGTGTAAAGTCAATAACAGACTCTCAAAGCAACATTTCTCTGTTTGAGATCGATTGATTATGCATTTGTTCGTGAATCCAGTCACATCCATGTTATTGAGTTAAAGATTTGAGAACACTTTGTAATTGACTGTGATGAATAAACAATTCCAAGAATTTCACAAGATGGTAATTTTTCATTTTATAAGGTGACTTCTTTTCATTGTAGTCGATTTATAATAAGATGAATAGGACAGGAGTGAGGTGAGCAACAGCGAAGGGTCAATATGGTTGTATATTCAGAGAGAACCATTCAGTCCAGAAGATCACTGGAACTTAAATGGATCTTTGAGCTACTAACGTTCCAACCGTGCGGCCTCAATGATCGTTGGTTGAAACATCCCTTCGTCCTGTTCAACCCGATTTATAATTAGACAATGACATTTTAAAACCATTTCAAATAATCCTTTCAATTCGTAATGATAGATCTCCTTTACTTATTTCATTTTACGTTGATTTACATTCTCAATAAAACGGAATATCCAGATAGAATTATATCTCTATTTTAAAAAGTTTTTTTTCTTTTCTTGAGGGTCATTTAAGGTAATCTTTAGCTGTTCAAGTATAAGATGTTTGGTTGTCATCTGTTTATGTTTGTCTTATAATTGATATTTTGTTTCCGAAATGCGATAGCCCTACTCTTATAATTTGATTTGATTAAGCGCTAACAATAACATTTTCGATGTGTTAACACCGTTTATTAAGGATTTATGACAGGATCAGCTGAATACTAACCTAAGCTTGAACCCCAAAGTCCCAAAGGTATAATCAAATGCAGAAATATGACAGTGAATAGGAACATTAGTTATTCTTAATGCATGCATTTTATCTTTTAAGTTTTTAACGAGACAAGACGTTCGTGTTGCAGCTAATGTGTCGTACTGTTTACGTCTTAGTCCGGTATTATTACTGTCTGAGACCTCAAATTCTTATCTCAATCACTCACTTTATTATTCTTGTAACTACAAATTCAAATTATTCTTTGGGATGATTAGAAAATGACCACCTGCTTTTGAGGACAAGTGGCTGTCGAATACTTTGAAGAAATAAATAACCTTCTTATGATCCGACTTATCTCAATCAAAATCTTTTCAGTGTGTAGGTCATTATAAATACATTTCAATTTACATATTTGTTCTTTTACATGTACATTTTGAAAAGACAAATGTCACACAGACATCAACCAATTAGAAGTGGCATGATGATGAAAAGGGATTACCCTTGCACTCTGACAATATATTGTCCTTAGCCTTCATTATATGATCTGCTTAGCGTGGTTAAGTTGTACCAAGGACTGTTTATTTGAATATACTGTGGGGTAAATGGATGGTTGTGTTAAAAAAAAAGTCTAAAGGATCTGCCAAAGGAAATGGTTAGAGACCTAATGATTATACAACCAAGTATTGTACATTTGTGTCATGCTGAGTATTAAATCACTGTGTCTAAGGAATTAGATAGTAGGCAGAGTTATTTTCTTATTTGCAGTGATCCTATTTATGAGATTGAGAACACTATGAAACAAATCATGTCATTATATCAGAAGAAAATGCCCTTTACTGTTAGACAAGTTAGACTATTTTATGCATGTTTGGAAAGGGGAAAGGAGGACAACTTGACAGTTTAATTTCTTCAGATCATTCAACTTTAAAGCAAACATGACACTCACGGAGAAGTTGAAGTCCAAAAGAAAAATCGTGAAATTCAAACGAGATTAATCCAGGTTCAAAATGTCCCTCTTGAATTCCTGGAGTGATGTTTACACATGTGCTTTTTCAGATTGTAGGCTTCACGTTTATTTCATTAGAGGTTCCTGCTTTTGGTAAAATTATATTTTTGGACATTATACTGGAAACATGTTACATGTCCTTGTGAAAAGCATTTCCTGTCAAGTATATAACTATCATTTCTACGATAACTGGTAACCATGTAAATGTAAAATTACATACACATATTATAGTATATCGAGAAATATACGAGAATTAAGATACTATGTGATCAAAGGGAAGGGAAGGCCAATGCATCATCTTTATACTCAAATATATGATTTTAGGGAGGAGTAATTATATGTTTTATGTTGGTGCATATAGATTGGTAATCATGAATAAAGAAAGGATTTAAATCACATAAGTACAATGTGTATGTTTTGATCTGACAGTTCGCAAAATACTTGCAGTTGATAAAATCAAGAAACACGAGCACCGTACTGTATGTAGGCTTGTGTGATTAGCTTTAAGTAGGGAGCTTTAAATATGCATCTTCTGTGGAGGAGTTTATTCTATTTTCTCATGTATAGTTAAAGGGGCAGTAGCACGTTTTTTGCAAATTTTATTTTTTCAAATTTCCCATTTATAATGATAGTTTATGTGATTTATATTTACTTTAGAGGATAAAACAACTTATTACACAAACCAATTGCCCGTGGTGGTAATAACTGTGTTGTGTATTAAGCAAAAATTGCATGGTGGCCATTTTATTGTGAACACATTTTATTATTTCGAATGAATGGCTTTACGGAACCATGTACACTCATTTTTTAACTTAATTTTCCGAAGAGAGAAGGGTGTTATTATTGGTGACATTATTTTTCAAATACATTTCATCGACTTAGTTCAGCCAAAAAACGTGCTGCTGCCCCTTTAAAGTAAAATAGTTTTTCTAATATTCTACCTAAGAAGCAGTCATTATCCACGTATCCTTGTTAACAAAGTGGTCCCTATTCACATTCAACAACCTTTACAAATATTGTACGAATCATTATGTAGACTGTGCCTAGATTAATTAAGCATTTCCTATTGATAATATTTATTCTAAAGATGATATTCGAAGGGTTAAGGATAACATCGGGGTTATCTGCCATTTTAAAATTTGATAGTAAATTAAGCTTTTTTAAATATTTGAAAATTAATTTTAATCTTGCATTTCCATAGATATAGTGTTAATTGCTTTATTTTCAATAACATCCTGACCTAAAGAAAACAAAATCGAAAAATTTGAATTAAATTTAATTTAATATTAAAAAAATAAAATGGCAGATAATTCAAGATAAGATATTCAGCAATCATTATAACACTCGTTATCAAAATAACTTCCATTCAGATGCAATAACATTACAAATACTTATAAATCAGTCATTGAAATAGTAGTACTTGTGAGAGTAAACGCTTCACACAACTGCATCACACTCCGTTTTATATTCACAAAGAATGCTACTGTTGAGCTGATATAAGGTGAATTGTATATCACAAAAAGCCTTCGTGAGTTTCACTGAACAAAGCTATAAATGAAATATGTTCAAGAGTTAATTCACCAAATGAAAATACATATTCATGTTCTTTTGTTAACGTTCCAAAAAGCAAATTATAATGTGCAATCAACTGTTTTTCAAAGCTCTCTCACTCACACTGTTTTTTACATTATCATATAAATTAAGTGTCAGGTATTTAACGAGTTACTGCCAAGTAAAAGGGTTGGTATAAAAGGCTACTCGTTGTAATCTACCTTAAACAACCAATCAGATTAATAGATTATAAGTAAAATAACCCTTTCTTAAATTATTTGTTTGGATTTATGGATACTTTCATATTTTATATCTATATTCGATATGTTGTATTGGTATTTTCATGAAAACCACGTGCATATTTATCTATACTAACTTAATCCGAAAAACTTGACCCTCACCACAATGTATTTTTAATGTAAGCCACCATTAACCTGTGTACAAGCGGATTATTTCGAGTGAATGATGTAGTAATTAGCATCGGGTTCCCATTTAGCAAATAACATGAGAATTGTAATTATCCAGTCCAATTTCTATGTGTCTCAAGTTACGTGATTGATAACTGCATTACACTGACAATTCTTATTTTAATCCGTTTGACATGTTTCTGCCTAAAATTGCGTGGTTGTAATTCCATTACAGTGCCCTTTTTCATTTGTTCTTTCTTAATATGTATTTTTTATGATATTGCTATTTAAACATATCATACAAAATTGTAAACAAAATGATAACAAATGTTTCATAATGTGAAATGGGGTGAAATTGGTGATATATTGATCAATAATATAAACATGGTCATGTCTACAATGTTCATAGGTATGCTTACTGACAAGAAATGGATACTCATTTGCGCTAATTGTACGATGAACATTTTATAAAGCTATTATGTTCACATATAACAACGGTTTTTTTTAACCGAAAATTATGTTTAATCTAAGTTGAAAGTTATTCTACCTGTAATTGTGAATCAGTCGTCAAGGAAACATTTCTGTGGTCACTTGATGAAAATTAGACTTGAGTTGATATTTTGAAGCCCAATAATATTTATAAAGAGTAATTGGACAAATAGGTACACTTTTTTGTTTTCCAGGCTGAGCAACTGATTGTTTTTCTTTCAATGAAAAATGTAACTCTACATCAGTTATCACCAGTTTAATCAATTATCTGTTCGCTGATAACACAATGACACGATCACAGATTGGCTGCCCGCAAGTGCTGCAAGGGTCAGTGCTTATATTACACAGTGTTAAATCATCCTTAGCAATGAGGAAAAGTTAGGTATATTATTGCTTTAATTGGGGGATAAACATACTGTGTTTGAAAATTAGCGGCATATAATTGAAATATTATAGCTGTAAATTTAATTTAAAGTCAAATGCGTAGCTTCGGGATAATTTCTGCAGTATTTTCGAAATTGACATAGTTGTTACTGCGTCAATTTTTTAAATAAAGTTTTAGGTAAGTTTATTCTACATTCCGACAGTTTCCGGTAATCTACTGTCCGGTTTTAACCCTTTTGTCATCCGAATTGAGTTTATTTAGGAACGTTTCTGAAATGTCAAGTTGTTGAATATGACAGATTTTCGAACTGCATTGTTAACTTTCGCCGTTTCGGGTCTCATTTTGATCGGTTTCAGATTTATTATCAAACTTATTTATTTATGTCATTTTGTTCACAACAACAGCTCATACAAAACAAATATTCGAGCATACAAATATTCGGAGAATAAATGCATTCGCTAATGTTCCCTGGCAACAAGCGTATTCTTGCCAAAAGACAAAGTAAACAGAGCCCTGTACAACCAAACTATACCGTCTCTGATTTTTCACAGTAGCCAATCAGAAACGACTATTTCGCAACGTTCTGGTATAATCTAGGCTTTCATGTTGTGTACTTCTACAGTAAAACTAAAGATTTCACTTCATGTCAAAATTTTCTCGATTTCCTTTGAAATTAACCGCGCCAATGTAGGCACGACAGACACAAGTACATCAAATTTATTTTGTAAATGTTATACCTGGACAAGCTTCTAAATATTGGTATACACACATTTCACAGCTAATACAAAAAACGTAATGATAACAGAATACCTGGTAATGTTTCCATCACATGACTTATCCTACAATGAAATATGTAACTCTACACGGGTTATCACTGGTGTTATCAATTATCTGTCAACGTGTCCAACAAAGGCTGATTAACAAATCTTCCCTCGAGATACGACGCCCTATCTTGAATGAAGGTGCTGCAAGGGTTAGTGCTAATGTTACACGGCTGTGTGTTTAATCATCCTTGTAACACGCTGACTTAGCAAGAATAACATTGGGATATGACGGTGACTTGACAATATAGAATAGGTAGGGATATGCAAGTTTTTGTCTCGTACACTTCCGTGTATATATTATGATTTTTAGTTTGCATAATTGATAAACGACTAGGAAACATAATTGTTAAGTTCAGATGTGGGTTACTGAAACTCGTATTTCTTATTTATTTAAATTCTAACATGGTCATATTTGGGATTACACTACCTTCAATAGTACAAATTCTTGTACTTTTTCGGGCCGAGTCCCATGCGGAATTCGAACCCACACTTTCAGAGTAAGGCAACTATCGCCAGCATTGACTATACAAACAAATTACCACACGACCATTTCGCCTAGATTTACGATCGATTGAATACTTGCAAACGGCGTATTATTAAAATCTAAACATGCATACATTTAGAACTTTACAATCATCAGAAATTTGTATTAGTTTAACACAATCTATGCCATTAATTATTAAATTACATTTGTGACGTCATCATACATGTATTGTTCCCTTGCTCCATTGTTTTTCGGTAATGGACAGTTGCACATTGCATCACGTTTTAGCTCGAAATGTTGTTTTAAAATGTTTTGGAGTAAACTTTTAAAATAAACAATACTTTGAGTGTAAGTTTATTAGGTTAATGTCCAGGTAAGTCTCCATTTCTTCGGGCCTTGGCTACATTATATTTTAAGGAATGGAGAGTTACTTGGACATTAACCTATACAGAGAGAAAGAGTAAATATAAATCTCAGAAGAAATGAATTTATACATACGCATAACACTTGCTTGCCATGATATGTAAATTTATGTTTTGTTATTTACGGCAACGCTACAATCTAATGTGTATAAATGATACTGTTCCTTTCAGCTTAAGTTCCATATTCGCATGTCTGCGTGTAAGTCTGATGTAATCTGCCTGTGACTACACCAGTCACTGTGAAAATCACTCTCTGTCCTTAGCTAATCTCTGAATCGACACCTATATGTGTGTTTAAGTGACAGGATTGACAAGCTGATATGCATTCAATGATGCAGTTCTTTGTGTGCAACATTTATGGATTCTGTCTTTTGGTTTGGATCCGCTCACATCCATGTTACTACAGTTTTCATGAGAACAGTAACTGAATTACTTTAATTTTGTTCTGCGACACAAATTGGTGGATTTTGTTTTATTCGCGGATCACTCACTGCAATCATAGAACATTTCACTTTTAACTTTTAGTTTTAACCTACTAGGAGAGCAGGTGCTCATTTTCTAATTGTCCAAATGAACAAATTGAAAGTTTTAGTTACAAGAATAATGAATGATTGAAACCGAGATTGTATTATTGAGACAATAATAATAACAGACATGTGGACAGTAGAACACATTAGCGCAACGTGAAGGCCTTGTCTCAGTAAACGCTTAAAGGATTGTATACGCACATTAAGAATCTCCGATCTTCCTATTCACTGTCATATTCCTGTATTTGATTATACCTTTGGGACTTCGGGGTTCAAGCTTAGGTTAGTATTCAGCTTATCTGGTCGATAAACAGTGTTAATACATATAAATGTTATTGTTATCACTTCATCAGAAACTATAATAAGAAAAGAAATATAACGATTCTGAAACAGAATATGAATCTTAAGACACACTGAAGCAGCTGCAGCCAGCCTTGTACGGTGCTTTATCACCTCAAGGCTGGATTACTGTAATTCTGTTTTCTACGGCCTCCACCTCGATGAAATAGCTCGCCTTAAACGTATCCAACACAGCGCAGCACGTCTGATCATGAAGAAGAGAAAGTTTGACCACATCACTCCTTTGCTGAAACACCTACATTGGCTTCCTGTCCCATATAGGTACAAATATAAAATTGCAGTGCTTGTGTACCGCCACTTTAATTGGTCACTGCCGCAATATCTCTCCCAAGAACTGTCTACCTACCAGCCTCCACGCACTCTTCGTTCATCTGCTGAGAAACTATTAGCAGTGCCAAAATGCAAGCTCAAGTCAGCTGGAGAGCGCTCCTTCAATTACAGCGCCCTTCAGTGTGGAATGCTCTCCCCACGGAACTCCGAAACACTCCAACTCTTCCGAGCTTTAAAATCGCCCTCAAAACATTCTTGTTCAGGCAAGCCTTTCCCTAGACTGCTCCAACAGTTGTAGACAAAGCGCAATGAGTCCCACGGGAGACTTGCGCTATAAAAGTATGATACATTATTATTATTTTATTACCGATTCAAACCGGTTCAAGCTCAGGTTAGTTGGCATTCAGCTTATTTGGTCATAGATTCTCGATAAACTGTGTTAAAACATCGAAAATGTTATTGTTAGCGCTTTATCAGAACCTATAATTAATAAAAACAGTAATATTATCATCATTCTCATTTAGAATATTAATCTTTAGACAAACTATCACAACACAACTGCCACTCGGGGAAAAAAGGGAAAACAAAATTTTCATTTTGTGACTAGAGGGTCTCCACCAACACAGCCTTCAACAGGTACCAATGTGTACTGCTGGGTGAACAGAAGTACATTTTCAATAAAGTCACATGTAGAAAATGATGGTATGTGTCTCAAATCGTCTGGGACAGGGAATCATCATTCAAACGCTATAAGGAATAAACTGGTTTTCCATCAATGATAGCCATATACCTTTAAACCGTTTCACTGAAAAGACCATTCAAAGATGAATCCATTGTGTTTCATAAATTTTTATTTTGCTTTTATACGTGCCATATATATTTTATATGTGCTGATTTCAGTTCAAATAATTTCACTCAATCACCAAATATAACAATTACTAGTATCCAATGAAAATTTAGCAACATCATTATACATGTGCAGAAACCGAAACTTCACGTTCCATTTACATGCACTGTAATTATTAGACATGTTAAAACATTAACAACCCAAATTTGTCTAATTGCTTCTTGTAAATAAATTTCCAAAGCTACGTTTGACTAATTGACGCAGGCCACACTCGATGCATTGTCCGGTTTTCGATCAGAAATCACTTCTTTAACCTTTTTATCGTTGGTATACTGAATCGACTGTCATCAAAATGGCATTTTGTCGCAACAGTCAGTACTTCTCGATAATATAACACAATGTGTAATATTTGGCAAATGTGACTATTTCGTTTGTACTGGAAGCTACATGTACGGACCAAGGCTACTGTTCTTCATCAGAATATGTTACCACTTGCTGTGAAGTCAATAATGCTATTCTCACTGTAACTGGGCTCTTTCTGGAAAAAACATCATCATTTGGATTACACGATGATCGCCACATATGCCCTAATGGCATTAAGTTTTATTTTTCATTGTGCTATAAAAGAGAACGTAGGAGACCAAAGTTTCAGACAATATGAAGTTTCCAAATTAGATGATCAATAGATGATCATTATCAATATGTCATGTATGAGGAGAACATTTACATCTGAAATTATTCGACAAAACAAGTCGCATAATATGGGGTTGTTACTGTTCTTCAGCCAACAATGTTACCACGTGGTGTGAAGTTAATAATGTTACTCTCACTGTAACACCTGTCTAAGAGATCAAGTGTTTCTGTTTCTCTGTTTGGGTCTTTCACACCCAGACAAGTGAACTCACATATACATGTATACATTCTGACTTTCTGACGTTCTGTTATGCTGGATAAACATAGCTGAACGACTACAACTTAAGTTGGTAATGTGGATTTTATTCGTGTATTACTTTTCAGGGCATTACATATGTAGTATCGGAACAAATATATTTTATTTGGGTTCATTTCCCTTGTCCTGAGCAAATGATAGTCAAAGATCCTGGGTAAACTTAGAGAGAGAGAGATAGAAATATATATTGTATTTGCGTGTCACGCATTAAACTCATCAACTGATACAGTTATATAATACAGTATAAGAGTGAATTCCCAGTCACATTGACACATTGACACTTATGAGACACGTAAAACACAGGTTTCAGTCAGATTTGCATAAATAATATGTAAAACATGATATTAACATAAATTTATTATAGCATTGCGCAATCCACTCCCTAGACATCATCGTCATTTCCTGATCCAAATGCAGCATGACAAAAACAACATCAAGGAAATGGGATGGAACCAGCTAAGGGTAAACAGGGTCGCACTGAATATTATACATGAAAGGACAGTATGCACGGTTTGGTGTGCTGTTATTGAATTCATTGTCACAGCACTCAAGGTATCACGGTGTAGTCTGTTATTGTTCTTCTGGAAAACATGCAGCAACTTGGTGTAAAGTCAATAACAGACTCTCAAAGCAACATTTCTCTGTTTGAGATCGATTGATTATGCATTTGTTCGTGAATCCAGTCACAACCATGTTATTGAGTTAAAGATTTGAGAACACTTTGTAATTGACTGTGATGAATAAACAATTCCAAGAATTTCACAAGATGGTAATTTTTCATTTTATAAGGTGACTTCTTTTCATTGTAGTCGATTTATAATTTGATGATTAGGACAGGAGTGACCAAAGCAACAACGAAGGGGCAATATGGTTATATATTCAGAGAGAACCATTCAGTCCAGAAGATCACTGGAACTGAGATGGATCTTTGAGCTACTAACGTTCCAACCGCGCGGCCTCAATGTTCGTTGGTTGAAACATCCCTTTGTCCTGTTCAACCCGATTTATAATAAGACAATGACATTATTAAAACATTACAAATAAGCCTTTCAATTCGTAATGATAGATCTCCTTTACTTATTTCATTTTACGTTGATTTACATTCTCAATAAAACGGAATATCCAGACTGAATTATATCTCTATTTTATAAAGTTTTTTTTCTTTCTTGAGGGGCATTTAAGGTAATCTTTAGCTGTTCAAGTATAAGGTGTCTCGTTGTCATCTGTTTAAGTTTGTCTTATAATTGATATTTTGTTTCCGAAATGCGATACCCCTACTCTTTTAATTTGATTTGATTAAGCGCTAACAATAACATTTTCGACGTATTAACACCGTTTATTAAGGATTTATGACAGGATAAGCTGAATACTAACCTAAGCTTGAATCCCAAAGTCCCAAAGGTATAATCAAATGCAGAAATATGACAGTGAATAGGAACATTAGTTATTCTTAATGCATGCATAGAATCCGTTAAGCTTTTACTGAGACAAGACATTGTGTTGTGCTTATATGTTCTACTGCTTATATCATTATCTGTTAGTATTTCTGTCTAGGTACTCAACTCGCTGCTTCTATCACACAACCTATTAGTCTTGTATCTAAAAAGCCGAATTTATTATTTGGAACGATTATAAAATGAACACCTGCTCTCCTCTCTGTTTTGTGAAAACAGTTGGAGACAAACATGATTGTTAATCCTTTGATCCTGTCTTCTTGGGATAATATCAATCAAGTCTATTACAGACATTATTTGATATATATTTTTAAACGGCTTAAGTAAGGAAATAGAAAGGATCCAATTTGAAGTGTCAATTTGAAAGACAGATAGACAGTATGTATTGCGTCCTGCTGTCTTAGATAAAAAGAAAATACAATACATACTTGTAAAAAGATGTACTCTTGTTCAAACAGTCAAATATCAACATATCTATCCTACAGTATGCGTCATCGCAGCATTGTGTATTCTAATATTAAATACTGGGACGTTCACTGTTGCCAAGCACTGTTGTCATGACATACCCCATAACAGAAATCAAACGAGATCAAGAGAATCAACTAGTCATCGAAAAATTAAAGGCTATAGTTTGAAGCCCCAACAATAATTTAACAGTTAGAACACCAATTAAAAACTTAAGGAGTTTGAGAAATGTCATTACTACCAAGATAGAAATATGTGACTCGTATCACAGTTAAGAAGGAAATCATTGACCCTTACTGTTAGATAATTATCTTCATTTTGGGGGAACATGACGAAAGAGGAGGGGAAAACTTGAAAGTTTAATTTCCTCCTATCATTCAATTTTAAACCAAACATGCCACTCACGGAGAAGTTGAAGTCCAAAAGAAATATCGTGGAATTCAAACGAGATAATCAAGGTTCAAAATGTCCCTCTGGAGTTCCTGCAATGATGTTTACACATGTGCTTGTACCGATTGTAGGCTTCACGTTTCATTTCATTAGAGATCCCAGGCAAATTATGGACATTATACTGAAATGTTGTGAACATGTAAATAGTACTCTCTATTCTTTAAAGGAGCAGTAGCACGTTCGCTGAAATAAGTCGATGACATGTATTTGAAAACTAATGTCACCAATAGTAAAACACCCTTCTCTCTTCAGAAAATCAAGTTCAAAATGAGGGAACATGGTTCCATAAAACCATGGGAATCGTTTTTGTCATTAGAAATAATGTTCACAATAAAATGGCCGCCATACAATTTTTGCTTTATATGCAACACCGTTAGCACCACTACGGATAATTGATTTGTGTAATAAGATGTTTTACCCTATAAAGTAAATATAAATGTCATAAACTATCATTATAAATGGGAAATTTGAAACAATAAAATTTGCTAAAAACGTGCTACTGTCCCTCTATGTAAAAGTCACTTTGCGAGAACTATAACTGTCGATGTTAAGCCTGTGCACGTATAGTCTATCTGAAATATAAAAGAACCACGTTAATACGTGATCAAAGGGAAGAGACGGCCTATGCATCAATTTTATACTCAAAGATATAATTCATAGGATGGGTGATGATATGTTTTATGTTGGTGCATACACTGGTAATCATAAATAACGGCAAAGCTTTACAGTAAAATAATAAAGTGTGCACGTTTGATCTGACAGCTATTGTACATATAGCAATAGTAGCTTCATCTGTTAAATAAACGAGTCAGTAAAACTAAGTTGTGAGAGTGCATAACAAGATATGGGTCAATATGATAACATATTGACAGGATGTTTCTATTGCCTTTCCTTCAGTAAACGCTGTAGTTATATAATGTTTCCTTTTATCAGCAATTATTTCCAAACATTTGCTAATAAACAGATCCCCTAAATCTTATAAATCAATAATTCAGTGTCCCACCTAACCGGTAATATGTTTAATCCAATTTGACTTGTTGATATTAGCCTCATTTGCCTGATAACACGCTTCATATAATTTCACGCTTAGCTGCATCCTGTGTTCACAATGGTCGCTCTACCCCATTGCAGATTGCCTTCGTGAGTTTCAGTGAAAAATACGCTGTAAATCTAACCTTTTCAAAACTTTATTTGCTTAATGGTTATTCATAGTCATGTTACTTTGTTTGTGCTTCAAATGGCGACAATGCAATGTGGACTATGTATTTGTACTAGTAATCATTATACCGTACGCTACTGTAACTATATGTACTTATTGGCTGTCATTTTACGAAAAACCTTTAACTGTCGAGTATATGAACAATAATTTACCGGTTTTGGAATTTCTATTTACAGTTGAAGCATTCAATTGAATAAGATTGGGGACAGGGCTCATGTTTAAAGATATGAATTTATGAAGATTTGATGGAAGTTTTTTTCTTGAGAATAGTAGTCTAACAAAAATGATATGCACGTTTCCACATACAAAAATGATTCAAAACACCAATCATTTCCAAAGACCTCAAGGCGCGCTGCTACTTAGGATATCCTTATGATATATTAATCCATCACTGTCTTCAGTATTAAAAGGACTGTTTCCAGTGACTGGTGTACTAGACCGCGGATACATTTACATAGTTATAACACGAGAAGCATGAATTTGTAATTAACAAGCTCATCTGCTATATATATCCAGTTACATAACGGATTTACTGCATTCTACAGACAGTTGTCATATTCGAGTCTAATAATTAACAATTAATACCCAAAGCTATCGCTACTGACCGTACTTACCCAGCACTTCAAGGGGATGAAGTTACTTGCCCGAGGTATGAGACTGAGGTCACGAAATTATGGTGTTTGCACCAGGATTCGAACATGCTCCTTTAGCGTGAGAAGCTTACACGCTAACCATTAAACCACAGTGCAGACGACAGTGAAACATATATAAGGACATTCGTTCCAGATGACGGTTTGACGTGAATTGACATATTGCGCAGGACAAAATGTGGTGGAATCCGCTTGCCGGATCCTTTCGGATTTTCCTTTTATCCTCCGGAATATTTGGGATAATCCAGAAGGTTCCGGCACATGGACTCCACAACTTTTTGTCCCGTGTTGAATGCAAAAGTTTTAATTATTTCAAATTAGACAGAATTGAAATTGTTTTCGACGACGAGTAACAAATTATTTATCTCACAGTGAAATATTTAACTCTACACAGGTTATCACCAGTTTAATCAATTATCTGTCAACAATTCAAATAAACGCTGATTACACATCTTCCCGCGAGATACGAGTCCTATACATTTAATGAAGGCATTTCAAGTTTAATTAGTTGGTTGTACATGTCTTCCTGGAGGAGACAAAACAATTGAAAAAGAAGTAATCTATAGCAAACTTAAGCACTCTGAGGTACGTTTTTTGGCATAATGTGTTTTCTCAAATTTGCTATTTATTACTAAAGTTTATACAGCATATTGGTAAATTAATGGGTAAACATCTCATTACACGACCCGATAAGCCGTATCCATAGAAAACGTCTATCCCCATTCGTAGAAAATGGTGCGAGGTATAAAGCGACAGTGGTGTGGAACTCTTTAGTGTGATATGTAGATTTGTTGGCCTCATGAGAATGTGAGAGTTCAGATAGCGAGATGGTTAACCATTCCATCATTGTACATATTTATGAGTGTTTAGGTATCGCTGCATCAGTCAGATCACTTTAACTACTTTCAAGTGGCCATTTTAATGTGAACACATCAAATGGCTGCTCGATGGGAAATGGACTCTCATGTCTTAACCGAACCATTAAAATTCGTTTTAGAACTCTTTTATTGACTAAGGAGTGTTGTTTAACCATTGGTAACACTTATCTATAGTTTTGTGAGAGCACTTTATTTCAGTAAGAAAATCGTGCTACAGCGCATTTAAACACTGAATCACGGTATGTTAATAATACTCATTAATATTCATTGATGAATTTATTTAATTATCTTTTCATGACTTGAAGCAAATATTTCCTCAAAATCATATTCGTTGAAACTATTTTCCACACCACTTTTACCAACAAGATAAGAGCAAGTTTTAAAACAACATACACAAAGTCTGACCTTTAACTTTAAAAATATTCATCTAAACTTTCATGATATTTACTCTTTTTAACATTCTTTTAGCTGATAAGAATATACTTGTCTACCTGTCATGCCAACTGATAATTCCTATAAAATTTAAAATGTTGGGAATAAAGTATTTTATGGTCCCTTATACAGTTAATCAATAATGACTCATGTGATGTTAAAGATATCGTATAAGGTTATGTTTATATTAAGCTACTACTGCGAGAATAAAATGAAGTATGATATTATTGAAATGTCAAATTATGTGAAGTTAATCTACAAATCATAAAACGTCTGTTCACCATGTAAAGTGTGACATATTAGCCCTTTCTCCCTGCTTTATATATTTTGGATAACTAATATTATTCTAGGTATTGGCAACTGTCGAAGTGCTAATGAGATCAGCGTCTCTTCCGAATGGTGTCGATGCTTACACTTTACTAACACATATCTTCATGGTATTGGAAGGTACATTTAGTTTAACCCAGCATCACACCCTCAGCTTCATTTGTTGAAGCAAGCACTATATATCGTTAGTTAACAATATTTGTTGAAATAAGCACTTTATATCGTTAGTCCGACACAATTGTTGAAGCAGGCAGTTAGTCCGACACAATTGTTGAAGCAGGCACTTTTCATCGTTAGTCAGCAGTCGCTCTGACACTATTACGTTAATGCCTCCTTCACCATACACCGTCATGCAATATATCCCTTACCATTCACATGACCATGAATCAAACTTTCGGACGAATAGAATCGATAAACGCTTATATGAATAATAATTGATAAGCTTACATTTACAGTTTTGTTAGTTTGAGAAACTTAAACTGAAATATAAATAACACCCTGAAACTATATTTAAAATGTGGTGTTTGATTCAGTCTGCTGATACTCTTGATTTAATAATCATGGAACCGATGAAACCTTTTAACTGCGTTTGAGGTGCCAGAAGCATTATAACCAACAGCTTAAGAAACTTTTCTGGATCATTTTGTTTTTTATAGAAACAATAGTCTTTCAATGTTTTGCTCGTATTCAGTGACATGTCAGATTCAATGTACCGCTATGAAATTGCTGATGACCTGTCTGAGTTGCGGCAGCGATAGATAATACGTTAGCAGACACTCTAATCAGCTTAGTGAGATAAAGATGAGACTCATTTTTATCCTCGTCGCGGTGTCCCTTTAACTCATGGCGACATATGGTCATATGTGAACTGCTTTACTGGCTCGGTTTCCCAGACGACCTTGATGATTTCTGGTATATTTTCTTACCCTCGAGGAAATGTGTTTCAAGGATATAAATAAACTGATTTGAAACGTTACACCTCAGTTGGTGTTATCAAATGTTTGATTTTCAAATACGAATATGGTATGTTTCCGAAGTCGTACCCTAAAACTGAAAAGTTCAGGCGTTTCGTCATCAGCCAAGGGATAATTCTATGTGGTTTTAATGTTTGGGGGGGGGGGGGGGGGGGTAAAATTTTAAATTCATTGATTCTTCCAAAATTAATTTGGATGAAACAAAACTGTTCATTGACATATAAGACATCTGCTAAGTCAAAATCAATAAATGTGCCCCATTCTGCACATATTTACAACATTATAAACATGGTAGAGGTCATGCTGGTGTAAAAATGATTTTAAACTCCTTAGTCCTTTCAGTGACTCTAACTCTGCATGTATTTTTGATTGTTTGCCGAATCAGTCAACATTGAACATTAAATAATATCCCGGTTTTATCATATCAATTTGTTTTGTTATTTTTACTGTATGAGTGAAACAATGGGGTGTAAAGTTTCTTTTGCACCTCAGTTTAAATTATCCAAAACATTACAGAACTGCGTCAATCAAATGCCTAATAGTCCTAAAAGTAAGAGCTTATGATGATTTATAACATTCTTTAGTTAATGAGTGAGGTTTTTTCCAAGTTGACGTTCGACATGTAGGCACAATAGTATGGGTGACAAAAGGGTCTTCATCACCAATGCTTTGTCTTATAAGTCATAGTTTCAGAACTGAGAAACTGCTTTCTATCTTATTTGGCCTTTGGTGCAGTGTTAACAATGGTAATGTTGATGTACTAAAACCTTTTCTTGAACATGTATGAATGATTGATTGAATGATAACCTTACCTTGAACCACATGTATAATCCAAATGTATAATCACATATAGAAATATGACATAAGACAGAAACATTAATTATTCAGAATGCACGGATAGAATTATTTAAGTCTTATACTGATGAAATACGTGGGTATTGATTGTCACATGTTGGGTGTCTAGAAGTTGATATTGTTAGCGTCACTATCATTCTCTATCTTGTACACTTTGTTGATCATCGTTGAATAATCCTTAAATACTTGAATGGGGCAGGATTGATAGAGTTCAATATCAGAGTTCAATATATAAATCACATCTGTACAGAATTTATCTTTGATTGGAGGTTTTCTTTTACAAAGAGCATGTATCGTTGATGGACCAAATGTCTTTAAATAAATATAACCAAGAGTGAAAGTGGTAACTACTATCAAATGAACTTTCTATTATTGCAAATCTATGTTGAGGACATCCGTTGCACACAGTGCTGAGTGCTGTGAAGCTCATGAAGAACATCACAAATAGCTGAAGAATATGTAGACTGTACTCTTGACAGCCACATATATCCTTAAAGTATTCCATCTCATCCTTTTAGAATGCCTATCACAGAAATCGTCGTTTTTGCTATATAACTGATGGTAATTTAAGGCATCAAAAATAAGTAGACAACCATCAGACAAGTGTCTATGTTCGTGTATTTGCATTGTAATGTTGCCTCGTGACATCACACTAATGTGTTTAAGAGTAGGATATCGGATCTGTTGTCATGATTACAGGACTCTTAGTAAAGAACATCATCAATGTCGATACATGAAGCATGTTGCGGTGACAGCCATACAACTTAGAAAGCTCTCATGAAAACATAGCAATATTTGAAGAGTATTTACGTGGCAATCATTCAAGGTAACCAATTCAATGAGGAAACTGGGCACTCTTGAAGTGGATGTTATGTAAGCTTTACAATTTCAAGTGTGAGATTGAAACATGTACTTATTTGAAGAAGTGTACTGAACACCTTTACAGATTAAAGGGGCAGTAGCACGTTTTTTCGCTGAAATATATTTGAAAAATAATGCCACCAATAGTAAAACATCCTTCTGTCTTCGGAAAATAAAGTTTAAAAATGAGTGTACATGTTTCCGTAAGGTCATGGGAATAGTGATTGTCATTCAAAATAATAAATTGTGTTCACAATAAAATGGCCGCTATACAAGTTTTGCTTTATACGCAACACCGTTATTACCACTACGGGTAATTGGTTTGTGTAATAAGATGTTTAGCCTCTAAAGTAAATATAAAATGACATAAACTATCATTATACATGGGAAATTTGAAAAATTAAAATTTAAAAAAAACGTGCTACTGCCCCTTTAAAACAGGAATCTTTTCTGTATAACACCTTCTTTGACATGAAAATACACGACATTTCGGAGTATATCCTCACTCCTTCATCATGTGGAATGTAGGGACATAAATTCTTATGTTCTTGTGTATACCACTTCAAAATGTCCTTCAAAGACCTTCAAATGCCCTTCGTATACTTTCAAAGACGTGACCTTTATAGATGTTTTCATTCTTTCTTAGGTTAATCAAACGGAACATCTGATAGTCAGGCCAAACCGGGTCAAGTTCATTTGTTTTCTCAACATAAAAACATTAAAACCTATTCTACATTTCAGTGACATTCAATTATTGACTAAAGGGTATTCGTAAGCTGCTTTAATTAAGTGCAGTGATCATACATGGATAAAAAAATTAAAGTTGAAATGAATATGGAATACAGACCAATTTAACGTGAATAAAGATATCACATACATGGTTATTCTGTTTGACTCACTATAAAAAGTTATGTTCACCACTTTAATATGTATTCTGTGCTGTTATAAGGTGTTGGTCTAAATATCAACCGAAATAAAGAACTGACTGAATTGGCTAAATCAAGTACGTAACTTAATTCATGTACTCACAGTATACAGCTCATACAACAATCTATACACACGATGTGTTTGAAATGTTTTCGACTGTACAATAGCTCGTTAACCTAAATCCGCCCATGCCTAAGAAGACACATAATATGTAATTCTAGACTGCCTGTTAACAGCAAATCACGTATATCTTTATCAATCTGAATAACTCCCTTGCGTGAAGTTTTAATAAGGGTCAGTGCTAATGTTACTTATAATGCCTTATAATTAAACGCCTCACTGGTTTCGAAGAATAAGAGACGGTCCTGAGGCATTAACACAGGGAAATTAGAAATTTAATCATGGCAATGACGAAGTCCGCGGTCAATATTGTTTTCTCGGGTCCATAAAAACAGGTATTGGCCTCATCACCAGTTCATAATTGTTGTATTTGGTATTTATGGCGTTTGTACAATACCAGCTATATTTTCTCCCGGGAAATAGGTAAGGCTGGTTTCGCCATTCGTAAATTAATTATTAACTTTACCTTAAGCGCTCGATGTGATAAACCTGATGTTTGACTGTTGTAGTTTGACATTTGTATACCATTGTATACCATACCACATATATGAATAATCTAATAGTGATGTCTAAGACAAATCTTTCAAAAGAGATTAGCCCTATACTTCTGCCATATTTATGTCCAAGGTTTATTGTAGTTGAATTAAAAACGCCAGACATTCGCACCCCATATACAGTGTCTAAGATATTAATGTCTCTTCCGAATGCCGAAGATGCTGACCCTATGTAAATCTATACCTCATCAAAGGTCATGGTAAGTACATTTAGTTTGACCTAACGTCGTACCAACAGCTGCTGGTACAGTAATTAGAAGCGATTCAATTAAGCACCAGACACTCTTTATGAGGAACGTCAATAAAGATCTTTGGCTCCCATAGTTCACATACCTGCATTCAGAATATATCATTGAACAGCAGAGGTCTCTCCTGATGTAATGCTTTGCTTGTTAAAATATTTATAATTTTACATATTAAAACGAATAATAAGTGCTTTGTTCATAAAGTGGACATACATATTCTGAAAGTTAGTTTGATATCCCAAACAATATAACATTAAACAAAATGAATCTGTATTTTCACAATAGTATATTCCGATCCCATGAAAATTAATAATATCTTCAAAATAAATGAATGTGAAAATTACTGAAACTGGATGATAGCAGCATGGTGTTTGATTATTAAATTTATAAAAGTATATAAATATATAAATTGATATTACCAATAGTGATATTGATAGAATAGTAATATACAGATTTAAACGTTGTGTATACAATAAATATGTTGTGCATACGGTATAAGTCACGTTACACCTGGACATCAACCTCTAGATGCTTCTCAGGTAACTCATCCTGAAGCTAATTAAACTAATTGGTGCACATTGTTTCAGTCTTATGGTTGTTTCCTGTAAATGAAGATGGAATAAACATTGACCTAATGCGACATTTTAACTGCTTTTGGGACATTTCCAAAAACAATCGACATTTATAAATTTGATGTAGAAATGTAGGGGGGGGGGGGGGGGGGGGGTAAATGTATTATATAAAGCATGCGTCCACGTCAATCATTCCATGTCACGTGACACAAGTTAAAGGTCATAGTTTGTCGATCGATCAGCTGTTTTCTGCCAAAAAAATTCTTTTTGATTTTAATGATATTTTTAGACATGCGGTATGATAAATACGTTATGACATTCAGTTTGTTCGGATGACATCGTAATTTATCAGACCCTTGTTAGTGTTTATCCAACTCCCGTACGCTTTCAACCTCCACTGAATGTTATAACTTATATTATCGCATTCTTTGAAATTAGATTAAAATGAACCAAAGACTGGTTATGATTATAATCTGCCTGGATATACGAGTGGCCATTTACATGTACCTGCTTTAAATGTAGCACCTTGTGTTACATTGATAAATATCTAAGTATATGACATGATCGTGGATTAATCAAATTGACAATTTCAATGTGAAGCCCACAGACATAGTTCCATAGTGTTTGTCGAATCATGGCTCATTCGTTCTATCTTCAGCCAAATGTATTCAAAGAGAGACGTATTGAGGTCCTTATGACTATGAAAAATATAAGCAAATGATGTCGAGGCCCAGGTGGCCGAGTGGATAAGTGTTGGTTCAGTCAGTGATGGTGATTGTTGCCTGACTCGTCCAGAAGTATAAAGGTACACGAATATGAACTATTGAAGATATAGTATAACAAAATTTAATTGTTCATTATCTAAATGCCATCTATTTCAAATTAAGGATGGAAGTTTAAAAATGAGAACCTTCAAAAGGGCAGTAGCACGTTTTTTCGCTTAAATAAGTCGATGCAATACATTTTTAAAATAATGTCACCAATAGTTAAACACCATTCTCTCTTCGGGAAATCAAGTTTAAAATAATAAAATGTGTTAACAATAAAATGCCCGCCATCTATTTTTTTTTCCATACGCAACATCGTTATTACCACTACGGATATTTGGTTTGTGAAATAAGATGTTTTACCCTCTAAAGTAAATTTAAATGACATAAACTATCATTATAAATGGGTAATTTGAAAAATAAATCTGGCCAAAAAAGTGCTACAGCCCCTTTAAGGTATACATGAATGTCAGTTTAGGACTTGAAGTCTTGCTGAAATCTGTCTCATTTCCTTATGACTTCAGCAACTGATATTCAAAGAGTGAGAAAATGTTCCGAAAAAAACGTATAGAATGACGTCAATCCGATCCCTAATGGCCCCGAAATGTAAGATCTAATGAAGATTTATAGATTTGTTGCTTTCAGAATGTGCTGATTCAAGTCTTGGTTCAAATCAACAGTTACATTAAGGAGAGGAGACTTAACTGGGTACAATCATTAGGGACACGATAACGATACACGTCAGGGGTGACACACGCTGTCTGAAATGAGAAGTTTGCAAGCACTTATGTATGCACGTGTTCTATTTAGGGGATACTAATCAATGATCTAATGCTGGGAAACAAGGTAAGGATAATCCTGACTCCTTATGTCAAGTGTTTCATAAGATGATTCAGTTTCTCTGGCACTTCCGTGTGAATACGATTAAGTTATCCATATAAATATTTCAATAATGATATTTTAATATTTAAAATGAAAATATATGAATTTAAATGCAATTGAGACATAGAGGATACTAGACGACCTTCTATTTAATACCATTTTTATTAAACGAGTTAATGATTTTGTAAAAAACGAGCGAAAGCGACTTTGATACCAAATCATTCACGAGTTTAATAAAAATGGTATTAAATAGAAGGAAGTTTAGTATTCTGTTTATTACGCGCCCACCTATAATCCAGCGAAATAGCCGACATGGCTCTGAAACTAGGATACCCGCAAGTCCGATGCCATTGTGATGACGTTACTCCGACTGTGACGTCATAACCGCAAACTATTGTGACGTCATACGCACGGCGGTATTTCACTAGTTTAATACTGCCATATAAATATTACACTGTAGTATCTTACACGGGCGAGTAATAATGCAATATATATAACTACATAACGACTGTATGCACTTGAATGATATATTTAGGAGAAGGCACTTGCCCTCTATTTCATACCTAGAAACAAAATAATGAAATATACTTGCAATGCTTGCTGCTTAGGTTGGATGAAGTTAAATAAGACACACTTGTATGATGGATCTTACTTATGTCTGTCATATGATTTTTAACACCCTTAAAATAACATCTAAATTTTAAATATTCAAACTCAAAACATGCATGTAAGATCAATACCTATGTACAGATGTACGTTTGAGATACAGCTGTGATTACACTAAATATTACTAAACATTTAAGTTGATTAAAAGTTTAACATGAAAATGTTGAATCAATCGATGAGAAAATAAAAGAATCGAGTCTATATATTATCTTTCTATTAAGGAATCTCTTTGTTTTGAAAAATATTTAAATGAAGTAAATATAACCAAATATAGACTTGCCTTTGTTTATGATAGAAAGAGGGCGATGGAGTAATATGAACATACCGTTTGAAAGGCGACTCTGTTGTTGCTACGGAAATGATATTGAAGATGAATATCATGTGTAATTTGTAATTTATCACAAACGCTATTTGCCAATGTATTATTATACATCTCCTAGTATGTTAAAATATATCCAATTGATGAATAATCCATGCCGAGACATTATTCTGAATTTATGAATCGAAATGTGCACTTGTTTATCACATCATGAGTATTTATAAACAAAATGTAACTTCATGAATCTTCTGCCATTATGTATACTTAGGCTTCTATACTGTGTAAGACATTGATTTAATTTGAACAATATTGTGAAACCAACCATGCACCCACCCACATATGCTGTATAAATGTAACATTTGATGTTGTTTTTGGCATTTGGCCTATGAATAAAGAACTTGAACTACTGAAGGTAGGATATTCTCCAAAACATATAATAAGCAGCAGGGAGTTATACGAGGTGATAAACAAAGTATCATTTGAGTAGTCACTTACCGCTAATTATAACAATATATATAATAACTCGGTGTGACGGTAAACACAGTGTTTCACATAACGAAATGTTGAAATAAATCGATGAATAAAATCAAGAAGCGAGTTTAGGTCATGAAGGTAGGATATTCTACAGCATACGTCGACTGCTATAATAAGCAGCAGGGAGTTGAACGAGGAGGTAAACAAAGTGATATTATAGTAGCCTGTTATTTCTGTATAAAGCACTATATGTACTCGATGTGACGCCGGTGTCATTGCTCTCAGTGTACCACCTTCAGCTACATGTGTGAGTACTTTATACCAAGCAGACAATTGGCCATGGGTTAACAAACTGCGTGCTGCAGGTGACCATGTCTAACAAAGATCAACTACCCATGGTAGAATTCAATATGTGAATATCCTCAAGGCAACAGACAAAGTTAAAAGTTAAAACTTAAATAAAGTTTGTACAGTGTAAAAAGTGAAGGCTTGTTCTCTCGTGAAAAGAAGTTGATGCAGTGATTAAAGGCTGAATGGTTGTGACCATATCAATCTTACGCTCATTTCAAATTAAAATTGTAATTTTTTTTGTTACAAAAAAATATTGTGAAACACACAAAAATAGTCTTAATGAAATATTAGCCTATGAAGTTGTTGTTATGATAGAGAATAGCGCTGTATAAACATATCAAAGTATCCCTCATCATATCACGTCAGTGAATAGATATGTATATAATCCAATCACTTTGTCGCCGACATAAAGATATCAATTTACCTTAACCTCCAGTTGACATTATCTAACTGACTTTATTCCCTCAGGGTTTCTCAACTAAAACATTGCCACTCCATATATTGCATTACGAAGTATTCACAGTTGAACCTAAGTTGTATCTGGGGGTCGCTGCACAAAACAACCTTAACACTAAGGTTAACCTTAGTGCCATCATTTAACATTGCACTAAAACTTTAGTAACGTAGGTCACTTTAATGTCTCAAGCAACGCGACCCAAAGCTATATCTTGACACTCTATAACCTGAACTTGAACCTAGATGTCCTGGCGGTATGATCATATAAAGAACAGTGAATAGGAACATCACGTGCTATTAATGTATGTGTATAATCATTAAACCGTTGTTGGTAGAAGGCGTGCATGTTGCCTGTCTAATGTAGGGTTCCCTGAACGAAGCGATATTATCAGAGACGGCGTAAAAAGGTCTAGATAATCTTGAAAAAAAAACTATGGATTAACAAAATATATCCTTACAAAATTAAACGTACACCATTGTACACAAATTTGGAAAGTGGAAAACGATCAGAACGATTCCAGAAATTAAAAACAATCACAAGCAGATGTGTTTCAACCAAATAGTGCTGTGTGTCATCTTTGTTACATCAGCTACAATGTTACAAGATTCAACCAGCCTTGAATGTAGCTATTTTACCCATGAATGAATCTTTGGATATGATATGCTGACATTATTTGCATGGACGACAGATTCCATGCATTGACGAGAGCGTTTAATAATTCAAGCAGGATCGTATATCGGTTATCCATACGTCTAAAGTCACGGTCGATCATCTTTCCCTTAGAGTTATGGTAGATAAACGTCGATAGTGTCTCGCTAATAGTTGCATCACTACATGAAGACAGAACATCACTGGAAACATCGACATGTTAGACGAGTCGCTTCAAAGTGTTCAGGTGCTTGAAGAGAGAACATCATCAACATCAAAAACGGATGTTACGGTTTCGATCATATAACGTTGTAGGCTTTCACTGAAAACATAGACATGTTTGACGAGTCGCTTTGTTACAATTATGCAGGGTAACTGCTTCAAAGTTGTGAGATGAGCCGAGATGGGATGTTGTCAAGGATGTCCACTTCAAAGTGTTCAAGTTTAAACGGCAAATCAGAAACAGAAACAGAACGTTCGATGGTCACATATCAATATGACAACTGATCAATCTCGGTGAAAACATAAAAACTATTTGAAATATGCGATTTCACAGCTAATCATACAATCATCTCAAACAATCTAAATGCAATTACATGTTTATCACGAATTGAGAAGTGTATTTCTAGACAGCAAGTAACGTAAAACAAAATCGATGAGCTGCCAATGCAGATAGTAACGTTGGGGTTTAACGCCGCTTTTAAGAGTATTTCACTTATATCACTGCTGCTAATAACATTAACATCTATCTTGCGGTGACACATGCGAGCATCGACTGGAACTAACGAACCAAGGGTGGTACTGCGCTGAAATTCAGTGTTGCATTGCACCCAAACTTTACTGCATGTAGAACGGTTCTCAATAGCAGACATTTTTGCCAAGCCCTGGCGGGATTCGAACCGTGGATCTCATTGATCCGAAGCTGAACGCACTATCACTGAGCTATCCCGCCCCAACATACCCCTCCTGCGTGAATGAAGGTTCTACCAGGGATTAACTTTTTATCAACTTAGCGTTAAATGGCGGTGTTTTGTTTTGGCAATAATTTTTCACTAAGATTAAGTCAACAAAATTTGACATGCAAACTGAAGAGCTATTGTTCTGCTCGCGATAAATGCTTACTAATGATCACAAACAGCTGTAGAAGTATATTCATAGCTTTTTTTATTTTCGAAAAGGTCAAACTTATAACACCTATTGTCTGATGATAATCATATTTGGTTACTTTCGCCAGACGAAATTGAATTATGACTTGTTCAATATTACGTACATAATATTGTATTGAGTTACTGCTGCTAGACGAAAATGTCTTACGGTTCGTGATATTATAGCCTCTCACAACTATATGGAATGGTTGTAAAGTGATCATTGCTTAGATAATCTACAGACAAAAGATTGATAACAGATCAAGCCTACCTTCCCTCATGTGTATATTTAAGGAGAACGGTTCTATCTCTAACACTAATGGCATTGGTCTGTCTGCTCGTGGCATTCGCACAACGTCGGTTATGAGTTGTTAAGAACATCAACAGCTCTGCTGAATGATGATGATGTTACTGGCCATACGGATAGTAACGCATGTTCAAAGGTCACTACATTACCTTTGACCCCTGGTCAGATCGTACCATATGGTCAACGCATTTGCAGAAGCTCTGGAATCTAGCACCAAGAAATGTAGGAGAATAACGCCAGTGAATTATCAATGAACCTTAACAGCAGATCGTACCAACCTTTAGCATTAGCACGGCAGGGCTTGAAGAAACTCTTTTGAATGTAGGTTTGGTAATAATATAAGGATTAAACACTGCCAAACCGCTCTACATACACACACTATAAACAGATTGAACGACTTGAATGAATATTTGCTTCGTCAACGACTCAATCACAAATTTGTACAAATAAAAAAAGCTTTTGCTGTTGAGATTCAATGTGAGATTTCAACATAAGATTCACTAACGATATTGCCAACTCCCAGATGATCCAGATGCTTCTGGCTCAGTTTCTAAAGACGTCAGCACATGGGATACAAAGAAATTGAAACTTCATCTGACGAAATCCTTATCATATTGACGTCTATCAATGGCTTTGTCATGTGTGGATCAAATTGTCAATTTAATGCGTTCGGTATCCCAGAGGATTAATTAATTCTGGTTCACTTCGTTATGTCTTAAGCACATAGTATTCAAAGGAAGGAAGAGAGACGAAGAGAATGACGTCAAGCCGGAAGTAATGGAGCTGGCAAGTAATATGAAGCTAATGAAGATTTGTTACTGTCAGAATGCAGTATTCACAAGTTATCGGCTTTCTTACTGGATAGGAACCTAAACCTAGATGCACTCATTAGAGACGATAATTAAACTTATCACTCGTCCTTTGAAGATACTGCAATATAATATCTAAACGTCGAGTATAATGTACCAAAAATGGGAAATCCTGAATCCTTTATACTTTTTTTCAAATGGGCTTCTACAATGTACTACCCTGGGTCTCTGAAATAAACATTGATTTTAAAACAGAACTGGTTTAATACCGCTGATCGTGTGACGTCACAGTGATGTGCAGTTGTGACGTTATAATGTAAGTGCCGTCACCACAATAGCACATCACTTGCGGACTAATAAGAGCCATTCATAAACAGAAAACTAACCTTTCTTCCATATAATATCAATTTTATTTAACTCGTGAATGATTTCGTATGATATTCGCTTTCGCTCGGGTGACACCGAATCCTTAACATTTAATAAAAATGGTAACAAATGGAAGGCCGTTTAGCATCGTCGATTATGTCAATGGGACATTCTTTAAGCAGCGGTTTGGTGACTACAATGTTTAAACTGTCACGGATGAATATATATGTATATACTGTTGCATATTCAGTAACACACATGGGAGACATCGTTAGGGTTTCAACTGAGCTATTACGTGGAGAAAGTGTTATCATGTATATCAACTAAGTTTCACATACTTCATGTGGATTCAAAGGTTTAACGCCTTTACAATGTTTATAACCAACATGAGAGGAGATGCAACAGGTTTTCATCCTAACTAGACTATGGGGATATCGAAATTGCTATTTTGAAGTGACAGAGACATTCCTTACTGACATAACAGTAAATAACACAATTTAAAGTTAAAGGTGAAAATATCATTAAACATCAAGACATATGCGAACTAACGTAAAGTGACGTGAGAGTATATTGATTTCATGTCCTGACGTAACGGTAAATTGCAAATGCAGATTTTGTAAACATCATTTAAAAACAGATGCGAATTAACGTAAATTAAGAAAATCTAGAAAACAAATTATCTATTCTCCCAGAATAATTCTTATGTCAGATACACGGCACTCCTCAAATTTATAGTATCAAACTTTTTTTCTAACTTATATTTTTTAAAAGATCAAAGAATATGATTGAAAAATAAGCATTAAAAAATAGGGGGTAGTGTGTTTTTTTTTAGATGCCTGTTAGAAAGTGGGGTGAAGTACAATTTTAACATGGGAGCCTATGGGAAAATAATTTAAAAAACTGCTAAAAACTTTAAAATACTACATTTCTAGTATTAAACTTTTTTTACTTTTTTGATATGTTACAAAGTTTATGTTACCCTACCGAAATCGATGAAAAAATATATATGGTAGTGTGTGTTTTTTTTTAAAGTTTTGACACAAAATGTACCTGAAAATCCCCTTTTTAGTCATGTTCTAAAGTCACATTTTCTTTTTTTAATTTGTTTTTAAAAAGTGTGCAGATAATGTAGAATATCATGAACTAAATAAAAATGACAAAAAATCTTTACTTAGTCATATTTCAAGAAGGAATCAAGACAAATTTGTAGTTCAAATTTACCGGTCGATAAAATTTATGTCGTTATTTGGAAATGTACAACCAGAACTATATTGTATCTCCTCTGTTTTATGTCAATTTAAACCGATTTTATACAGAATAGAGAGAGAGAGAGAGAGAGAGAGAGAGAGAGAGAGAGAGAGAGAGAGAGAGAGAGAGAGAGAGAGAGAGAGAGAGAGAGAGAGAGAGAGAGAGAGAGAGAGAGAGAGTTCACAAGGATGCTTTCGACCACCACGGGTCTCATCAGGTGAATATATATACACTGAGTGAATCGGGGAATATACGATATCACTCAAAATTACAGGCATTTACACAATCCCTGATTAGACTGTAACATATATAATTCATAGAATTGTTTCAGTTTGAATGCCATTCTCTGAAGAGGTATTTGTACGTTTGCCCATAGAATATATAAAGGGGATACAAAATCACAAAAACTTACAGGGATTTTACATATTCTCTGATTAGACTGTAACGTAATTATATACTTCATTGAATTGTATAATTCTCCGAAGTGGCATTTATTTGTTTGAGCACATAACATATTACTCCAAGAAGATACTTCTCATGCAAGAGTTCATTAAGGAATGAACCTATTACTCTCCCTTGCGGCAGCGCGGATTATGCAACACTTTGTACAATATTAACAAGCGATGTAGGTCATACCTTCGAGTTTAATGATTTATAGTGTTACAGGAATCATAGGTAATGCAGTTACACTCAAAGCAATTAATCATCTGAACTTTCCTTTTAACCTGGTCAGGTTCCTCTTATTAATATTTTAACTACAAGCCATTTAAGATTGTTGTTTCAAACGTTGTTGTTTCAAACGTGTTGAGGGCGGGATAGCACAGTGTTAAGCGCGTTCGGCCTCGGATCAAGAGGTCCGGGGTTCAAATCCCACCAGATGCAGGTTAACTTTGTCTGCTGTAGAGAACAGTTCTACACGCAGTAAGATTTGGGTACTATGCTACACTAATTTTCCAATAAACGTTTCATATATTACTGTATTAATATGTACATGACGAACAGTGCAGTACATTGTTCTATTTCTAATAAAAATTAATCAATGTAAGCATTGATACAGGCCGAATAAAATACCATGAGAAGCCATTGATGTTCTTATAGACTAGTATGTTTTAACCAAATCATGAATTTGATAAATTTGTGCATAATACATATCTTTTCTAAAATCAGATAACATAGAAAACCACGATGCTTTCAGAAACATACGAATTATAAACGAAGTCATTTGTTTAACATGGTTGTGTGATAATAATGGTTACCAACCATACTTTTGATAATGTTGGATGGATATACAGTACATGAGTTGATTAAGCACATTGTCTGCGACCAGCGATCGCTTCTACCTTCATTACAGTGTTTATTATCGGAGAACATAAAGGCAGTTCACTAAGATATACATATTCCATTTGCGGCGTTTAGAACACAAGTCACCCTAGATTACAGCATATATACATATATAAGATACAAAGACTCGTATGTTGTTCCATGAAGAGAAGAACCAATTGTTAGAATAATCGTCAATGTACATTTCAATATTTCTTTGAAATTAAGCAAAAAAGTATATATAACAAAAGTAGAAATAATATATGTATTTAATAAATGTATAAATGAAATTAAAGACAATCACGTACCTGCTATAAATACATTGTATATATTATTCATAATTGTAAGCTATAGAAGGTATTTTATTAGTGTCATGCCATCCAATGTTTATAATAGGGATGCCTGAATACTGGTATATACCGAGCGAAAGCATTTCAATGTTTCGTTAGAAATTAAGTAAAGTATTATATATAACAAATGTAGACTTTAGAATCTATGTCGAAACGTCGACTATATGGAAGATGTTGAATATCGAAAAATGTGTCTTCATTCTTTACAAAAGTGGAAAAAAATAAACGATTTTCTATAAATTTTGAAAGACACCCATGTGTACCTGTCTTGATATTCATTATATTGTATATTTTATTAATAATTGTAAGATATGAAAGACTTACCTGTTGCGATGTGGTGAGGCATGTACAGAGGAGAATCACTTGGTAAATCCACATCACGGTGTCGCTGCCTCGTCCCATGGTGGAACCTGCTTCTTCTGGTAGACTAATCACGTCTGAACTGGTGCTGTGGATTGTGCTGTATCCTTCAAAACGTCATAATCTGCTCCCAGGTCGGCAGATAGAGACAGCTCATCCAGGCACTGAATCTATCATGCAGTCACAGACTCTCACGTGCAGTCACACAACCTGTAGTCACGGAAACTCCAAAGCAGAGAACGGATTTCCAAAGTAGTCAAAGAAACTCTCCCCTGCAGTCGGATAATATTCACAGTAGTCACAGAAACCTCCTATAATCATACAATCCTTAGCAACATGAAGCAATATAAATATTATATCATCACCATCTAACATGTACGTTGATGGTTTGAATGGAGTGAGTATTGAACATCAACTCGAGTGTCTGAATACGATATCTTAACAGTTTACAATCAATATTCCTCCTTTGTAATATTGACTTTCGAAAGTGAAAAGAAACAGTTATCGCTCTTTAAACACATAAAGTTAACTTCGATTTGTAACTAAAACCACTTTCTATCTCAACACACGTCAACTTTCTGTTATCGTTTTGAGCAATCTGCGACAGGGGTTCTGATAACTCCGGGTTCCATAGAGCCCGGTAATGAAACGTTCTGTAATTGTCTCGTGTTCTAGGCTATACGGTAGGCTTCAGCTGATAGCGCCGAGTCGCTACTGCCAATACTCGTAATGCAGGGATCTACAGAAAGTATCGCGTCAGGTAGGCAGGCAGTGGCTGCTGGTAGAGTCGGTAGTGTCAGTGTCTATAAAACAGAGTCCACCTTGAAGTGCCTTCACTACAAAGGTAATTGTCTTGAGTCAGGTAGGCAGGCAGTGGCTCGGTAAAGTCAGCATCTATAAAGCAGAGGCCACCATAAACTGCCCTCACTGCAAACGTTATTCTCTTGTATTAAGGTTCCAAGTTAGACAGGTTTTAGCCCACAGGGTGATATCTCCACTACAACTAGTTGTGAAACAATGTGCGTCTTACAGAACCGAGTACCTACAGGAACATATGTAAGTGAGGGTCATGTTTAGGGTCGTCATGGTTGTCATGTTTATTGGTCATGTGAGCTGACAGAAGACTTAGCATTGCTTATATCTATTAGGAAATAATCTGTGATTGGAATGAGGAATTCTCGCAACTACAGTCAACACATGTCAGACAGTTATCTACAGTTGGTATGCAGCAAAGTGCCAGTCTCAGCTCCCACTGTATCATGTGTTTCAGGCGTTTAGAGACAAGAGCTGTGGTGATATATGTATTACAGAGATCTCTGTAAAGTATGGCCAACCCACAGGGCGTGAAGTCACCAAGGTAGCCAAATGATACACTGAGTATTTGAAACAGTTGACGATGTGCTGCTACTGTCAATTATTTATACGATAGGTGTATAAGAGTGATTATACAATATAATAGATATTATTATCCAACTATTGTCTTTCAGAGGAAACATTGTTGCCTTCAAGTTGGAAAGTTGCGTACACTGTCAGGTATCATGTGTACTTGGTATTTTCAACATCTATGATATTTCTTTTGAATAAATTGTATGCGTTATAGAGCCCAGGAACCACTCTTGTGGAAACAAAGTTACTGCTTCTGTTTCTTCTATTAAGAAATCCAGTTGATATGGGACCTGCCAAAGTGTGCTAGGCGGTGATACACAGAAGGTATCCCTTACAGGAGTAACACTTGTAATCGTTCTGTGCTTCCGTATCACAAAGCAATGCGGGAAACCTTAAAACCTCCAATAGAAAACATAGCTGTATCTCATTTTGCAGGCACCATGCAATAACGGTAAGACAGGATCTATAATGAAAGATATCAGACAGATGCCATTGGAGGGTAGTCTTAAAGAGTCAAGTATCCTTACAGGATACTACTTGTCTTGTGTTATATCCGCTGAGGTATAGGTCAGAATCCTTGAACGATATTGTCGGGGAATGGAGATCTGTGGCCAGAAGAGTTATAGCGTATAGCGTCTCCCCTCCTTGTGAAGTATGCTTCTCGGATATCAACAATATCTATCACACGAATACCTGCGAAAGGTAGCTTTACATATCCTCTCTCAAAAGAAACGTAATTGATTTAATCGTTAAGATCGACGATTCTAGCTGATCTGTAGAACAGGTTCATGAATGCATCACATATAATCACAGGTAGTGGAAAAGAACTGAGTTACAGTCCTAAGGGGACACGTAATTGTAAGAGTAGACAATTACCATTTGCTAACTGTTACACGGTGATGTAGGGTCGTACGCCGATCAGATCTTGAAGGCGAGAATTATGGAAGGTGCGAGTGAACTCTGTGACGCAGTTCGGGGCAGGAAGCGGTACAGCGCAGAAACCTGTCTATCCGGAAGGTCCAGTGACTGCAGAGTTGATAGACGTGAAGCCCCGCTAGGTCTGTTCTGGAAGCAGAAGAAGCAGGTATGAGAGGCATAAGAGCAAACATAATACGGGAGCAGTGCTGTGGAGCTATTGGAACTAGTCCTCACTGTTTACTCGGGAAGCATATGAGTGATTGGTTCCCCATGCCTACTGCTGGTGTTGAGTATCGCTCAATTGACCCTTCAAAATAGGTCTGGTAAACATTTCACGCTTATTGCTTCCTCGGCCATTCCAGCTCCTATTGAAGTAGCGATTTATCTTTTGAAGTAACGATTGATATGTTTGAAAAGAACAATATAAGCTTTATTACTTACTCTTCAGAGGCCCAATAACATATATAACATTTTTATATACTTCCAGAGAAGCTTTAAGAGTACAAACAGAAAATATGTTATACAGAATGAGAGGTAATACATGCAAAATATTTGTTCCCAAATATATGTTTGTGATTCAATATAGACAAAATGTTGATTCCCTTTTGCGTTATACACCAATTGATTTGATGAATCAGTTGGTTATGATTTTAAAGACAGACCCACACTATATTTGCGACGTCATCAAGGGTGTAGTTTGTATTCTCTTATGTCATGTCAGAACAAATGTTATGTTACTTCTAACGCCTTGTTTAACCAGTTGACAGACACTTGATTTGTATTTAATCGTTATACTGACTAGATACAAAAAATATGACTCTTCCCTCTTCAGAACCAGGCAATAATAGTTTAAACTAGTTTGATGATAGTTTCCACAATGTGTAGTCTACAGGAAAACGATGATTAATTGCTTATACAGTTTGTTTGTGTAAATGGTACTGACTCATAATGTGTTTGTACAGCCACAGGTGCGCCACCAGGCTGCGTTATTTCACCCATACTGTTCATACTCTATACAAACCAATGTAGATGTAACACTGACACAACATGTACTGTTAAATTTGCAGATGATGCAGCATTGGTTTGACGTATTAGAGAATCTGAAATGTGTTACAGAAATGAAATTAATAATTTCGTAGAATGGTGTAGTTCAAATTTTCTATTTTTGAATGTTAATAAAACAAAAGAAATGATAATCGATTTCAGAAGAGGTAAGCCATGTCACTCAAAAGTAAGCAAAGATGACAAGGATATCGAGGTTGTTGAAGTATACAAATATCTCAGCACTATATTAGACTCAAAGTTATCATGCATTTCTAACACTGATCATATATACAAAGAATGCAACCAGCGATTACATTTTTTATGGAAATTAAAACACTTCAAGTTAGACCAAAACATCATGATGCTATTTTATAAACGTTTTATCCGAAGTGTTCTTACTTTCAACTTTCTATGTTGGAATGGGAGTTCTGTCAGTTCAAAACAAACATACAATTTTCAGAATTCTAAATACTTCTTCAAAAATTATCGGATTACCTTTAGAAAGTATTGGCTCTTTCTATGAACAGCAAATTATTAAAAAGACAAACACAATTTTAAGTGACTCATCTCATGTTTTGTTTTCGGAATATTCTGTGGGGTGGGTGAATTTGTTACTTGATTTAACTGTGAACTAATTGTGAATGATGTAACATGGTGTATACATGTGTGTATTGTATATATCTATGTGATATATAATTTTTATGTATTTTTGTTTTGCCTGAAAACAGTGTACAACAAATTTCAAATGGACATTAAAGAATTATCTTATCTTATCTTATCTTATCTTATATATGCTTGGACTCGGCGCAAGAGCAACATCTTCCACCAGCTTCATCCATATTGCACTCAGTCCACCCAACTTTATAAAAGTGTTCCTAAATTAATGTATAATGTACATGGTTTCGCGTAGCGCTTATGACTATTAATGCACAACAGATAGTTATCAGTACAATTAATTCTCTCATTTAAACAAAGGTTAAATGTGATCACACTCTTTCCAATAGTATAAAGTCCGCTTTCACTTGCTCGTTAAATAAACGACGGGAAGTCAATAGATATCAAGCTAGACGTAGATACATTTAACACAGCAAACTGTTCGTATAACACCAAGACAGTAAATGACGTCCACGCAAACCAATGTTGCAATGTAACGCTATTACGTTCAATTTATCAAGTCTGTATTAGCCCACATACTGGAGATGTTCCCCATCTTCTACTCCTCTGTGTAATTAGATGAAACCGACAGGCTGCAGTCCTGTCTGACGCAGAGGGGAATTTATCTCAATGAAGCTTGGAATGAGGAACACGTGTCTGATGTAACATAAGGGATTGTGTTGGAGTTGGTGTAAGATAACGGATATTCATAACGGCTTCCAGATTCTGTGAAGAAGATACATGTTCAACAATCTATTAATTGGTAATGTGAACCAATGCCAAATTATAACTGAGACCATTAATATAATTTATAACATGACATGAATTATTTAGATGCGTGTTGCTGCTAGCAGAGTGAACGTCGACGTAAGCATGGTCTTTATAATGTCAAGGTACCACACGGCGGTCATAAAAATATGAAGGTATCACATGGTCATTGAAATTTAAAGATATCACACGGTCTTTGAAATATAAAGGTATCACAAGGTCATTGAAACATGAAGGTATCACAAGGTCATTAAAACATGAAGTTATCACATGGTCATTGAAATATGAAGGTATAACATGGTCATTGAAATATGAAGGTATCACATGGTCATTGAAATATGAAGGTATAACATGGTCATTGAAATATGAAGGTATAACATGGTCATTGAAATATGAAGGTATAACATGGTCATTGAAATATGAAGGTATCACATGGTCATTGAAATATGAAGGTATCACATGGTCATTGAAATATGAAGGTATAACATGGTCATTGAAACATGAAGGTATCACCGTGTCATTGAAACATGAAGCTACCACATCGTCATTGAAACATGAAGGTATCACATCGTCATTGAAATATGAAGGTATCACATCGTCATTGAAGTATGAAGGTATCACATGGTCATTAAAATATGAAGGTATCACTGTATCATTGAAACATGAAGCTACCACATCGTCATTGAAACATGAAAGTATCACATGGTCATTGAAATATGAAGGTATCACCGTGTCATTGAAACATGAAGCTACCACATCGTCATTGAAACATGAAGGTATCACATCGTCATTGAAATATGAAGGTATCACATCGTCATTGAAGTATGAAGGTATCACATGGTCATTAAAATATGAAGGTATCACTGTATCATTGAAACATGAAGCTACCACATCGTCATTGAAACATGAAGGTATCACATCGTCATTGAAATATGAAGGTATCACATCGTCATTGAAATATGAAGGTATCACATGGTCATTGAAATATGAAGGTATCACAAGGTCATTGAAATATGAAGGTATCACATGGTCATTGAAATATGAAGGTATCACAAGGTCATTGAAACATGAAGGTATCACATCGTCATTGAAATATGAAGGTATCACATGGTCATTGAAATATGAAGGTATCACCGTGTCATTGAAACATGAAGCTACCACATCGTCATTGAAACATGAAGGTATCACATCGTCATTGAAATATGAAGGTATCACATCGTCATTGAAGTATGAAGGTATCACATGGTCATTAAAATATGAAGGTATCACCGTGTCATTGAAACATGAAGGTATCACATGATCATTGAAACATGAAGGTATCACCTCGTCATTGAAATATGAAGGTATCACATGGTCATTGAAATATGAAGGTATCACAAGGTCATTGAAATATGAAGGTATCACATGGTCATTGAAATATGAAGGTATCACAAGGTCATTGAAATATGAAGGTATCACATGGTCATTGAAATATGAAGGTATCACAAGGTCATTGAAATATGAAGGTATCACAAGGTCATTGAAATATGAAGGTATCACATGGTCATTGAAATATGAAGGTATAACATGGTCATTGAAATATGAAGGTATCACATGGTCATTGAAATATGAAGGTATCACATGGTCATTGAAATATGAAGGTATCACCGTGTCATTGAAACATGAAGGTATCACATGATCATTGAAACATGAAGGTATCACCTCGTCATTGAAATATGAAGGTATCACATGGTCATTGAAATATGAAGGTATCACAAGGTCATTGAAATATGAAGGTATCACATGGTCATTGAAATATGAAGGTATCACAAGGTCATTGAAACATGAAGGTATCACATCGTCATTGAAATATGAAGGTATCACATGGTCATTGAAATATGAAGGTATCACAAGGTCATTGAAACATGAAGGTATCACATCGTCATTGAAATATGAAGGTATCACATGGTCATTGAAATATGAAGGTATCACCGTGTCATTGAAACATGAAGCTACCACATCGTCATTGAAACATGAAGGTATCACATCGTCATTGAAATATGAAGGTATCACATCGTCATTGAAGTATGAAGGTATCACATGGTCATTAAAATATGAAGGTATCACCGTGTCATTGAAAGATGAGGGTATCACCGTGTCATTGAAATATGATGGTATCACTGGTCATTGAAAGATGATGGTATCACATGGTCGTTACAATATGAGGGTATCACCTTGTCATTGAAAGATGAGGGTATCAATGGTCATTGAAATATGATGGTATCACTGGTCATTGAAATGAGGAGGTACATGTATCACAACGTCATTGAAATATGAAAATATCATTGGCAATGCTCCTGAATATTCGTTTGAAAATTATGGAATGCACGTTATGTTACCCTGCCAAAACATAAAGGAATGATTCAAAGAGTTACCAGTGATCTAAATGTACCTCTTGTAGTTTTAATGATGATTAAAGTTTAACAACTATTATCCTGTCTTCTGAACGAAATCGTAAATTATATGACTGATTAAGTTTAAAGGATACTTGCTTGGGAATATAATCAAGAGATTGATGTGATTTTTAAAAATCAGTGTAATGGGCCTTTTTTTTCTAAAATCAGCGTAACAGGATTTTTTCATGATCCTATGATCAGACTCAGCATGCGATGTGATTTAAATTTGATCCTGAAAATGTTCCAGCATACAAATCATATACCGTTATTTTCTCTGGGGAGTATTTTACTGTGTGTTATATGATAGACACACAATATTAAAGTGCAATATTACACGCTGTCAGATATTATAGTAACCAAATACCTATGTATGCTTTTTCTACAAAAACATATAGCTGGTGTTTTTATCAATACAGCCGTCTTTAGAAAATATATTTCTTAAACATGGCAAATACATTTTAACCCTAGTATATGACATTAAGTCCTTTGACTTAATGATTTTTGGTAAGTACGTGACTCAGTGCAGGGGATAGATAAAAGATACATTGGTTGAAAAATACATAAGAAAACTAGCCTTGCCTCGGAAGTTCCAGGACCCAGTTTGAGGGATGACTTTAACTATAAAAACATCATAAAATTTTCATCTCACAATTCCAATGAAAGAAAGTGATATCGATTTGACAAATAAAAGTTTTCCTATGCCTAATGTAGTATCTGTAGTTTGAAAGTTTCAGAGATTCAAGTTCCGGATCTTATCACTGAACATATCTTCACCCCGCAAACTCCTCCTCCTCTCTAGCATCTGATGTTTACGCTTCCGTGTTAAACATGCTAGGAATGCATCTCTAAGTGCCTCCGTGAAGTTTAGAGAACTTTCAAACATAGCGATATTTAAGAACTCAGTAAGGAAGTGAAAAGAAATCGGTAATAAGATAGACTTTTAACCTAAAAAAATAAATGTTAAAATTACAAGCATTGAATAATAATTGACGTGAATATGAATATCAAGAGCTAAGGGCATGGTATTTACAAGTGTCCAACGGGAATTGCATCGACGAAAATATGATTTTAAAGTAGGCTTCTAGGAAAACGTGCAACAAGAACATGATATTTTGGGTGTTTCTTCTTGTTTTTTTTAATTTTAAGAAAACGCATATAAAACACATAAAATCAGAGCTTTTAAATAATTTACTGGACCAACGTAAAACTACTTAATCAATATCACACGCTTAATGAATATTACACCTTTTTTCAAGTATTACGTGCTTAATTAATATCGTCTTTCCATTTTCAAACACTTTAGCTGTAAAATTAACCGCTTTAACATTTCAAGATTGTTTTATTCTCTCTATAGCTTTCATGATCACCATTGAGCACACGATGATGACAGTGATAAAAGCAGTAGATGAGGTTGGTAACTGATAATGATGATGGTGATGGTGATGATGACATTGATGATGTTTGTGATGATGGTGATGATGACATTGATGATGTTTGGGGTGATGATATTGATGATATTGATGATGTTTGTGGTGATGGTGGTGGAGGTTGTGGTGATGGTGATGATGGTAGTGATGGTGATGATGATGATGATGATGATGACGATGATGATGACGATGATAGTGGTGGTGGTGATGTTGATGATAGTAGTGATGGTGTGATTATGATGATGATGATGGTGATGGTTATGATGATGGTGTGATGATGATGATGGTGGTGGTGGTGGTGGTGATGATTATGATGATGATGGTGATGGTGATATTGATGATGTTTGTGATGATGGTGGTGGAGGTGGTGGTGATGGTGATGATGGTAGTGATGATGATGATGATGGTGATGGTGATGATGATGCTTATTGTAAGAGTAGTTATCGTTAAGTGATAATGATGTTTCTTCAAGATGTGAATATAATGATGTCAATATCCTTGATTGTTTATTCCTAATGCAGGATATTTACCATCCAAAACACATCAACATGATACTTCTTAATCATACAATGTCATTCTTCATTCATTTTAGCAAACAGCTTGACAACATATATTTCAAAGTACTATATGCGTATTGATGTATGCAAATGAACAGCGTGCTATATACGGTAAAATAACATAAAATAATGCCTCCTAAATGAGTTACAATAATTGTAAGTTTGGCATGTTTTTATACGTTTCAAAATACGTTTTTATACGTTTTCAAATAAAAAATATTTAACGTAAGGACAGCGAATTCGAACTCGCGTCCTGTCGCCTTCATGTACAGTAATCATGAATACATGCCCGAGTCCAACTCACGAGAGTTGCTTCCCTTCCGTTCGGTTGCACATGGCTACTCGAACATCACACGGAGAGCTTAACTGAATAATAAGCAGCCAATTCTAAAAAAAAAACTTTACACACGTCACTTTATGGAACAGTAAAGAATGAAGTTCGGTAAATGAAAATATGACTCAAACTGCCTTTGTTACTTGGGAGTATTTTATAAAGCGTTCGCACGGTAGATTTCAACTTGCGATGAACATGTTTTTAACTGCTTGATAAATTTTGCCGCATTATGTATTTGCACAGTCCTTGTTTTGTAATGTTTCAAATTAATGTATATGAAATGAATCATATATATTTTTCTATGAAGCTAAATGGATTTTTACTATTACGGTATTTTACGTTATTACAGGCGTTAGAAATGTTAACGCGTGTGACATCATTCTCAAAAGAAGTTACGTCACTTCACTTTTGTAATTTACATCTTTATCCGTACATGACCCAAACGGATATCGAAAATATCCGGTGCCTTTATCGTGCCGAGCACACCATCCAGTGTATGGTAATTGTATTTCTAACATTGTTAATGTTTATCAGGTGCGATTCTGCTACCACAATTCACATTCTCCTATCAAACTTAAAGGGGCAGTAGCACATATTTTTGTTCAAATAAGTTGATGAAATGTATTTGAAAAATAATGTCACTAATAGTAAAACTGCCTTTTCTCTTCGAAAAATCAAGTTAAGAAATGAGTGTACATGATTCGGTAAAGCCATGGGAATCGTTTATGTAATTCAAAATAATAAATAAATGTTCGCATTAAAATGGCCACCATGCAATTTTATGCATTATACGCAACATCGATATTACCACTACGGATAATTTCTCTGTGAAATAAGATGTTTTACCCTCTAAAGTAAATACAAATGACATAAACTATCATTATAAATGGGAAATTTGAAAAGAAAAAGAACGTGCTACAGCCCGTTTATCATCATTAAATCGCTATGTACCTAGCTAAAAGTTAAAGTTAAAATTCCAACGACGAACGTTTTAAAATGTAGTCGCTATTACGATTTGTTATATAATACCAATATAACGAAATATGCATGTCATTATGAATACATAAACTGTAATGTTTATTTTGATTCATAAACGTATAAATGTTACGTGTTCTGATTTAACTAAAGTGCATTTAAGAAATACAAAAGTTCTTCTTCACTGGCTTATAAACGGGTTGACAAGTGCACGTTAAACTGGTATAAATGCCTGAGCTTGTCGTCGGCATTTATACAATAGTTTAACTTGAACTTCAATCCCTTCATAAGCCAGTCCCATGCGGGATTCGAACCCACGCCCTCAGAATAAGGCAACTATCGCCAGCATTGACTGTACCAACATTTTACCACACGTACAGTCAATGCTGAGGATAGTTGCCTTACTCTGAGGGCATGGGTTCGAATCCCGCATGGGACTAGCTCGAAGAGAGAATTTTTACTATCTAAATGGCAAGTATTTCTAGCAATAAAGTAGTCCTGAAAGTTATTTTCTATAAACTTCAAAATATGAAGGTTATCCTTTTCAACTCTCAGTTTCGCGTTCATAGGAACATATACCGATCATAGGCCCTCGTTAAATTCCATCAGCAGGGAACATATTCTTACCACATAAATGTATTAGAAATAAAGCGTTCAAAAGGACAGTACAATCATATGACGATGTTTAAAGACACTGGACTTTCAAGTATCACTAACCATAGACCAGGACGAACCTTTAAACAACTCCTGGGTTCACAAAATGAAAGAAATATAAAACATGGCATAAAAATACACAGAGAAGAAAGAAATTGTCTTTAATTTCATATTCTATTGCTTTATATCCTTTGATATTCATATCGTGGTAAGATAAAAGGAAAATATTATTCAACATCATTATTTGAAGTTACGTTATTGTTTGATGTTGGAGGTTGGATGTAACCTGTTACAATTACTGCGATCATAGGTTTTTGTCCTTCAAATGTCATATCTTGACTATTTTCTTTTGTTTTGTCTGTCATGGCATCGATTTCTCCTCAAAAATCGGTTGACAAGTCTGGAAGGAGCTGTTATTTGATGAATCACCCGTCACTATCAAATAACTCAATGCAGTTCCCTCTCAGACATATCTCGGGGGGTTTCATCTACGTTTCCTGACAGCCACAAAGTATTCTTAAAACTTTAACTTTTTAAACTAAACTTTATTCCAACAGGAATCGCTTGCAACAGTTCCATAAATCCCCTTAACCATTTTACAACCGTGGTCATTAAAATTAAATTAGCTAGTATAAGAAGTAAAGAAAGTGCATATATATGGAAAACTATATACCACAATACTAAATACTCAATTTGCCATATGCTATTCTGACATATTCAGTTGCATGTTTGCAATTTGCTTATGTGTCATATTTAATTGAAAATAATTGATTTAAACGAATTTCCAAAATATGAAATAGCGTAAATATTGTAAATTCGTTTGGATGAGGCATGAACATATCATAACTGTTTATGATCAACCATAAATAGAAACCCCTGTCTATGATGCAGAAGGTTCCCTTACTGACTCGGTTTTAAGTAAGTAAATATTACTTCCGACTGACACGTTTTAGTTTGCTTTGTCATTTTTCTGCTAATTTGAGTCAAGTTCCTGTTCTCAGTATCCTGCCAGGAACATCATTTACAATCAAGGAAGAAGTTAAGAATAAACTTTTAATGAGGAAAAAGTTAGGGATTAGATCGTTAGGATTTCAACGAGACCAACATAAAAAAAAAGAACTCATCTGAATAATATAGTGACGTGACCAAGAAACGAGGGGAAGCATTTAAAAATCAAATCGGGAGAATGTTCAATTCACGTAAAAAAAATCCTAGTTGGGGTGATATTATGCCGATGTTGTTTTTGTTATTCCTTACATGGCTTTGTATATACAATATGTACAATCCCACCAAGTGTATTCTGATATCAAAACCATTCATTCATATTTCATATTATAACATATAAGTTGTGCATAGTCAGTTTCATTTGCCCTTATTTAACTTTTCTATTTAGTAAAAATGTGTAAAATGTTTGATCAAAATGTTATGATAATGATGGTATGTTTGTTGAAAGACTGAAGGTCTGAGGTTATTTTGTTTATGTTGGACAACATGACACACTTACATAATCACTATTTAAACATGTAAACATTATAAGAAATAGGTATACATAAGACAAATACCGAACATGTGTCTCCATATTAGCGTTAGTTATGTAGAAGCTACAAATTATTAACATATATGTCCAATGACATTTATAGGGGTTATTTTTTTACATTCGTTGATAGGAGCATGCTTAATTCCCATTTCTTACTTGTTTATCATATTTAAAGGTAGACATTAATACATCCCTTTCTCTATATTTATAACCAGCAATTTATTTATAACGTATATTTCGTCAAAATGAAACCACAAACGCACAAAATATATAGTTTCTCTGTTCTCTATTACTGCTTGACATAATTTGGGTCGTTACGAAATTGAAAATCATCATGTATAAAGGTGAAGTTTTATCTTCAGGCATCTAATGAAACCCATTTTTATAAATTTATAACACAGCTGAAATGTGAATTTTATGACAATTTAAGAACCCATTATATACCACATTTGTATTATGATAATCCATCAATCTATAAATTAAATCAATTAATGTTCTCTACATCTGTAAAGTTACTGAACAATTTATGCCAATATTTAAATCTAAGTTTTTAATTAAGACTCATCTTAATAGATAGGTACTATGTGTTTAATCATGCCCTATATGTTAATCGTTATATTGTTATATTTTTTAATGTTATGTATCTACTAATAATAATAATAATTGATTTATATAGCGCCTGTTTAAAAAAAAACAATGTACTCAACGGCTACTGTTTATATGTATCCTTTGCCTTTAGTGAATAAAAAAGACTTGACTTGACAAAATCGAAATAGCTGTAAGCTCAACCTACTGCTGTATAAGTGTTATTTACAAATGTGCATTGGAAGTTAACACGCCGCCCAGAAACTGCTTGGGCGCCTATTGTTTTTCACTATGGATCGCCTGGAAAACAAATGCATTGTAGATCCTCTTACCAAAGGACATACCTAAACAAAATAGGGCCCAAAACGCGGGGGAGCTGCGTGTGAGTGTGTTCTGAAGCAGAAAAAGCTAACATTTACATATCCCGTTCTTATATATTTCCACAATTTACTTATTAAGATTAAGATATATTCATTGAATGGAGAGTTGCGATCAGACAACCATGGCTCAGCGCGCATCTGTGTCAGGTCTTTGCATGACTTCCCACTTGCTTAAATGTCCACGTTAAATCTCACACCTAATGTGATCCATCAAGACATGCTTGATCTCAGGAGTACATGCACTGTATTTCATATACTTCATATAATCTAGAATCACCTGTGGTTGAAGAAACATTTCCACGTCAAACCTGGATGTGCGAACAGGTCGAAAAGGTTTACTGGTAAGTGACGATATAACATACCTATATTATAATCAGTTTGTGTTAACAGTAAATATTCATAGGCAGTATAACTTCTAAATGTCTTGGTGTCAGCAGCTAAAATGTGAGGTAAGATCTGAAGTTTTATACACGTACTTGTAAATGGGTTATTGTGTTTCTAAGTTGTTTTAAATAATTGCTACTTAGCAATACGTCGGAGAGATATTGTCAGTACAAACATTGTACAGCTTCATATAGATGACAGATCTTTATGGATAATCAAATAATCTGATAATCTGATATCTCACAATAGCAACGTTGCCGTATGGATCCTAAATCTTTAATATTTTGTTTATATTCATCGTCCTGAAAGATATAGAGACTATTTCATTGTTTTTGCCGAATATCATTTCTATCTCATCGAGTGGGGTGAGATAATGTCACATTCTCACTCCACGAGATAATCGGCAAAAACAATGAAATAGTTTATTTATCATATAGCATTAATCTGCATAAAAACACATAAAACGTGACTATTGAAAGGTTAGAACGGTCTAGTCATAGGCCTAATCCTAACAACTCCCCGCTTTAGTTCACGGTAAATGCAGTGAGAAAATAATTCGACTGAAATAAGTCGATATAAAACAGGATAATGTTTTACAAAAAAAAATATGTTGTAAATGTTTTTTAAGTTTAAGACCAATAATATTTTACGGTACCATATAGTCAAATGAAAATGCCTAAAACATTGAAGAACGCAAGTTTTGTCGCTATTTCAAACGCGAAGTGATACAGCGGGTGACGTTCGTTATTGTGTGTCTCATACCTCTCGCCTCACTAAGTTTTTCACGAATAAAAAAACAATTATGCAACATATCAACAATAAATGAAATTCATTAATAATTATTTACAAAAGGGGACAATCATGAAAAGTAATTCCGGCCACACGTTAGTCACTGCAGTGCAAATATGGATTATATTTTCATTGCATAATCACATATTTCATTGCTAGTTATATAATAAAGCACTTTATCTGAAGTATAAACCGTTTGTTAAGGTAAGGAAGCTGAGAGTTGGCGAGGACAGGCATGGAGAGTGGGAGAGAGTTTGGTTCCGGGTCGAATCCAGGATTGGGCTCCGGTGAGAAGAAGGCATCCTTAAATGACGCCACCAAGCACAAAACGGCCCAATCAAGTGGGTATGTGGAATAACCATTGTTGGTGGAAAGGGTCAACACAAGTTATTGCTTGATTTCCAAAAATCATGTATTGAGCTATAATGTAATATGTGATAAAAACACAAGTCTTTTGTCTTTTGTCACTGTAATATTATAAATTACTTGGTTTAGTTGGGGTCTTTGAGGCAAGTTGTACGAGGACAACAATCTATTGACAACTTCTTATTTTAAAGAGAACCTTGGTACATGTATGATGTCGGTGTTTGGCATGTTGTACTGTAAACAACGTAGAATATATAAATCTCTACGCCATATATATTTCAAAGAAGTAAATTCATTGTTAACTGTTGAATATTATCATATGTCACTTTCATTAATCGCATAGAAAAGGATTGGCAATTAACGATGCATGTATCACGTTCTTCACTACACTCAACCGCAACAGAAACGTCCCCATACAAGATTGCAATTCAATCCAGGGGTGAAAAACAGAGCTATATCAACTAATCTGAAATTGAAAATTCAAAACAATATCTGTCAAATACTGAGAAACACACGTTTTTATAATTCTCAAAATCGTCGTTTTCGAATCTTCTAAATAAACGAGATATGAGAGTCAAAACTGGCGTTTTTTGGTTTGTTTTATGGTGTCATGATTTTATGACAATTACTTTTCTACGTTTTACAAATGTTTTACTTAAATGCCAAACTCTATGGCCAAAATAAAACATTTTGAAAAAGCGATTTCATCATCCTAAGTGTATTTGAACTGACATTAAAATAAAACAAATTTTGAAAATTTTGAAAATGGGGTGACGTTTATTTTGCGGTTGAGTTTAAGACTCACGCTCTAAACGCTCTTTGAGAGCAAAACATGACGATGATGTACATTTCAGGTGTGGTACATATTTAACATATTTGCTGCTGGCAGTTGGTGTGTGTTTGCTCTCCATTGTGGCATTGCCGTGTCCAATCGACCCCGTGTCCTTCAAGTGAGATATATTTTGGTCATTGTCGTAGTATATATTTGAGAGTAAAGAGAACAGTCGGCTTAAGGGGACACTGCGTCGAGGATAAAAATGAGTCCAATCTTTTCCTCACTAAATTGATTAGATTGTCTGCTAACGAGCTACGCTTCACTTTACTGTCTACATGGAGTAGTTTTTATTTCCAATTACGTCAATTGTCTGAAATTAGATGTCTGTGACTTGTTAGCAGACATGTTAATCAGCATAGGTAGATACACATGATCTGAGTTTTATTCTCGACGTGGTGTCCCTTTAAAAGGAGAATTTTATCGGGGTATTTATTGTGGAAACGAAATTCAAAAGGATAATCCCATTTACACATATATGCTATTAATTCATTATCAAAACAAAGTCAAATTGAAAGATATTAACAAAGTTAATATTTTGATGACTTTATATTTCAAAACTTGATAAAGACAAATGCATATTTGTTGAAAAATAAAAAGAATGAGAACTGGAGCCATTCATCGACGCTGCGAGTGGGGAAAACTTCGCTCCGGACTGACAGCATATTGTTTATTAATTTTATGATATGCTATGTGTTACTTTGTGCATTTTCTATCATTGTATATGTTTTATTTGTTAAAATGTGTAAAATTGGGTTAAATATAACGTGTTTCACGTAATGCCAAGACTTCAAGATGGCGGATGCTGCCGATTAATCGGTGATAGAACTTTCCCTTTAAATCAACCTTGTCACAGGAATTGGAGTTGCAAAACATTGCATCTACCGTTTTGCTAACTCGATCGCTCGGTTTCCTCTCCACACGGTCTGATGACTATTGGTATAGGCGTATGTTCTGAGGCAAGTTCAATTAGCTAATCGCAAACAAAAGCTTTCAACACGGTAAGTTAGGGGCAACTCCAGAAAACCACCATTCCGTGTGTTTCCCTTATCTTTGTAAAAACTTTTAAAAATGAATGACTGAAATGTATTCAAAAAGGCCTGCGTTTTAAACGCTTTGATGTGACTGGCCCGCTAAAGTATCTAGGCTTGTATCTGCACCAAAAGGACAAGCGCTTTCACGAACCGTCATCATACTCTGAAGAGAGGAATCTATCGGAGAATAACTGCTTCTATCAGTGAATGTCAGGCCGCTTATGTAATACAATTATATTACACTATATAAATGTTTTCTTATAATTTGAGAATTTTTATCAAATTTCATCAAGAGGCTGACATTATTGGTATATTGAAGTATAATTGATATGATTACAAATATTCGTTGTAACATGCTAGGCCTATATTTATTGTTATATAGAAGAATGGTTGATTTGATCATAAATATCCATTTTAACATGCCAGGGCTTCATTTACTCTTAAATTGAAGCATAGTTGATTTGATCACAAATATTCATTGTAACATAGAACTTTATTTATTGGTATTGATTTGTCGATCTAGACTGCCGCCCGCACCCCCCTTCACAGGGCCCCTCACCCCCAACGACAGATTGACCGAGGCGGAACTTCTGTTCGAGAATGAGCTTCTGGGACCTGAGTCACTGGTTGTGGATGGAGGTATGCAGGAGCAAGTTTTTTTTAACATCGTGGGACAGAGTTGTTTTATGACCACCCATCTACTTATATATTCCGTTTACAGAGCAGAACATGAACCTGTATACAAGTACAACAATGTATATGAGTGTACGTGGCATTTTGTATTGGCCGAACATTGTATTGATCTTCATGTTAATATATGTATATAGCTAATGTAGTAGCATTCTACGTGTTTATTCAGTCATACATTTATATAGGTATAATACTATAATTCCAAATGTTTACTTAGTCATGATTTTATATACATGTAGCTTACAGGTAATATTATTCCGAATCTTAATTCACTCATGATTTCATATATGCAAAAAACATTATTCCAAATGTTCATTCAGTCATATTTATTTTTATATACCCACGGCATTATTGTTTCAAATGTTATTCAGTTATGATTTGATACAGCCAAGGTACAATTATTCCAAATGTTAATTCAGTCATACCTTTACAAAGCTGCAGCATTATGATGTCAAATCTCATATCAGTCATAATTTCATATGACCAAGTTACTATTATTCCAAATGTTAATTCAGTCATAATGTTATATAGCTAAGGTATTATATATTCTTCTGTTATGCAATGTTATGAATTTGAGTATGAGTTATCTGTTTCGTAACGCAGTGTTAAAGAGCCATCGAGTATGTAAGTGTTTCAAATACAAAAACCTATTTTTGGAAAACGTACTTCTGATATCAATCGCTAGTGAAATCTTTTATCTACAAAATGACATTTGATCAATAATTTTCATGTCACGACAATCCAATGAAATTTGGTTTCAAAGATGAGTACCCTTCGATTAACGAGCGTCAATAAAATCTGACGTCATATAAACAGAATTCCCTCTATTGCCTAAAACGTACTACACAGCAGCAAGCGTTTCCGAGGCACATTGTCGTGTCAATTTCATTAGTCGCTATAGCAACCCATGCTTTTTACCAACAAGTTACCCTTGTCACACATTACTGAATGTCGTGATTGCTATATCATCATGTATTTAAATGTCCTGTGAATATACAATTTATTGACATTTTACCTGTTAAATGATACTTTAATATTTTGATAATACCATAAAAATATGACAAATATAATATGTAAATATTCTCATTGATTATGGAATTCAAGTAAAATACCTAGTTGGGTAAAAACTTATTTCAATATCTTTAGAGAATATATAGTTGAATGAATTGGTAAATAAATAAACGCCAACGGGGGGGCTGCACTTCTCCACACGGAAAAAGCTCTCAGTCGGGGTTGAGGGTAGTGGCGGCTTTTACGATTGGATTGCGCTTTTTCCGTGCTATATCAGTTGTTCAATATTATTTTCCACTTTACTTTGAACTTGTTTTGGAGGGGTGCACCTCTGTTTTGACTGTGGTTTCACTGGTCATTTACTATTTCTTGAAAATTCCGAAAAGATTCATCGGAAGTTCACCGCAACTACAAATGTAATTTGATGAACCCAAATATCATTTCATGATAACATGTGTATTATCTGCTGTAATAAAATCAAACAGATAGCTAACTTTGAGTCGGATATATGATAACCATTCTCAAACGGAAGAGCGTAAGATAAATGTAGTTTGAAAGGCTGTCTGTGGTTGGCTCAATTTTATCGCAAACCATGTCGAGAAAGTGATTTGATTGGCTGGATCAGAGATCACAGCGCGAAGGTCGGTGTATGCCGTGCATCCAGGGTATAAATAAGTGACGCTTTGAGGATACGTTTAACCCTGAGACAGGATGGGGCATCACCTGTCCCTGTTCTGTTGTAGAGCATATGTATACGGGTACAGCGGACGGGAGAGTGGTGGATATCTACAAGGGAGAGATGCGAGTACTTGCGCGCCTGGGGCCGGGGCCTTGTGGTGAGGATAAATATGAGAGATGAATAGTTTGTTTTGTGTCACTTATAATAATTTGGTACAATGTAAAATCACAGTGTAAGAGTATATCCTAAGCCAAAGTGTTTTATGACCAACGTATAACAGTTTTAAAATATGATATCAATATAAATGACAATTTAAGGACTCACATTTTACATATTGATGAACTAGTTGTATTTTTAAACCAAACCAATATGATTTTAACATATATCTATGCTTGAAATTGGAAACAAAGAAAAGTACATATACAGCACAACTATCAATTTTAGAATCCTGGGCCGAAGCTCTCTTAGCGCTAAGATAGTCGTAAGTGCCATACATTAACATTGACTTACGACTATCTTAGCACTAAGACAGTTTCGAAAATATTGGTCCTGAACTACAGTGACGGTACAATTTCAAATTTCAAATTTTGAGTCCAAATTTTGTTTTGCTGTTATCAAAAGGTCAACACCAATCTCGTCGCCCTGTTACAAGAGTGATGCTACATATATCTCAAATTCAGTCGCTCAATTTTATTTAAACTTGAACAGAAACTTTAAATGATCATAAAAATCCATAAGCAACTTTGAATAAACATTTGAAACTGTGGCTATGTCTCTTAAAATATTACATTCTTTATATAACTTTATAACTTATTTGAAACAGCTGGATACAGCAATGTTAAATTTTTTGTTTCAATTCAAATTGTTGCGAATCTATTCAGCCTATCCTTAACGATTTACGCCCTGCAATATGTTTATTTTTCTACGGCAATGGGTAAATTAAATATTGGTAAATTGCCATTTATGAGCATATTATTAGGATGTCGCACAACCTTCCCCTTTCTTTTCAGGTTTATGTCCCGTATGAAATAAGGTTGCTCTGACCTGAGCTTTGGGTGTATATAAAAGGAGAAGAGCTGTGTATCTTGTTTATATAACCAGCTTAAATTTCATGTTTTAACCATGCCTTTTTTAATTGTCACTATAACTGAATGGAATAGCACAGGAATGTCAACCCTGTCACAGTCTCTGGGTTATTAATATTTTGTTAAATTATTATATAGTAAGTTTGATACCAAATCCTATTTTTATCCATGATGTGCTTAATGATGAAACCAGTGAAAGGGCACGCAAAATAAATCTCTGCAGAGATGTGAGTTATCTACCATTTGAATGACGTCATGCCACAGCGACCGCCATTTGTCAGTTTCTCTTCGGCCAAAGTATGTACACCCCGGCCAAACGAAACGCCTTCTAGATATCTTATCAGATATCATTGTAAAAACTGTATTGAACATTTTAGTAATATTATAACATAATGAATTTGCACCATTTCTGCATTATATATTGGATTTTCAAAAGTTCATTTCACGAAAGATGGGCGATTGTTGAAATGAGAAAACAATAAATGTTCAGGTTTCGATCAGTGCTTGATCAGAAAAACATTTTTAAAAGATTTTCATACAACCACGAGCAATAATACAGGCACGCATTCGCGTTAAAGTGGTGATGATGCTACCGATGTACGTGGTGAAGGTGCGCAAGTGAATCAACCGAAAATAGCAGTCTTCATTGGGCGTGGTTTTCATGAATGTTATTGACTCGAATCACAGTTTTCCACTATTTCAATGGACTTTCATATAAGTTACTGCTTCAGCATAACGTGCATGGAGACCGCCATTAATTATATTTAAGAAATTATTGCATCTTTCATTTTAAGGAACATAACGTAGGCGTTTCTTTTGGCCGGGGTGTAAACAGCAGCCTTAAAACTTAATTTCAAGATTGATATATAGATGATATCATATGCGTGTCTATTTTCACGACCCGAGTAACTGAATATTAGTATTTCCCGAGCGATAGCGTGGGATACACCAATATCTAGATACGAAACAATGTATCATGACATTTTCGTACGTAGACAATAATATAATGTTCGATGTATTACCGAAGTCATGCAATTGAGGAAAATACCCTAAATTCTGCTTGCAAGCGTTTAAATTCCCTTCCAGGGTGTTAATTATTGTCTAGTGAGTATTTAATTTTATTTGTAAAGTAACGTGTGCGATCATGTGAATGTGGCTGTCCCGGTATATACTTTCTCAGTGATGTTATTCAATTTCCTTTGTTTAAGTTTGGCGGTTAAGAAACAAAAATGTCAACTCGATCAAGTGAAATAACACATTTTATGCTCTATTCATCAATCTTGAACTTTTGTTTACAAACGAACTATTTTAAAAATCTTAAACAAGTCCAAACACGCCAATAATATATTTTTTGAGTAAATACATTCCAACAGAGTTTAATGTCATCGGCGGAAAAGAGCAATATCAAGTTAAATTTCAAGAAGTACAATGAACATATACAAGTTTTCATGATGAAACATTATTTGTCTAAAATCCAAAGCACATATAAATTCGCTGATCATTACTCAATGAATATAATTGTTCTTAAAGTTTACATAAAAAGGATTATCATTTCGATAATTAAAAGGAACGTGATAAATAAGAACTCGTCGACAGAATAACACTGTTAATCAAACTGCTGTGTCAAGGTGTGTTTAACTATTGCGTCGTGTACACTGCAAGTTCTGAGAAAAATGAGTATTGAAAAGGAGAATTGAAAATAGGAATAGAAAATGAGCATTGGAAATCAGAAAATAAATAGTTGAACATATTTCAAAATTATTGGCTGGATCTGACACTCAGAATTGCTGCATAACCAAAGGTCGAAGGTATTTACCATTTAATTATTTAAATTCAAATAGTTTTACGTATACATGTACATGTATGTGTATTACATATGAGGGTGTAGTATTCGTGGGATTTATAATCCCGTCCACCCTTTCGAGGCAACATGTGACGAATGTATTACCCCCTTAGATCTGTTATTTGTACACATTACACTCATCTCAAACCATATGAACCATTGAACCATATCCGTCCCTGATGAAAACTTTGTTCCGTTTGAGACAACAAAACGGAGTCATCTCTGCTACTAAATATTCGATTTTAGATTTTTGATAAATTAACAGATAGAATTCAATCAATTCAGTGTAAGGGTGAATGATATGTGTCTGCAGGCGGAGAGGAAAATGAGTCGACATGTGGCCGACCTCTTGGCATGAGACTGGACAAGGACGGGTATCTCATTGTCGTCGACGCCTACCTTGGCTTGTTCAAGGTTAACGTGGCCACGGGTGGGTTAAAATCCATAAATATATTTTATGTTTATTAGTATTGTAATATCGTTAATCGAAACAGTCATCTATATAAAGCACATAGCATAAACCGATGACGTTGTCTGTTATGACGTCATTAAACTGTGTATGGCGGGAATCCACGTATACTACCCGTTATATATATATATATATATATATATATATATATATATATATATATATATATATATATATATATATATATATATATAACATTCATAATCAATAATAAGTATTAATTCACAATTGGGTAGTATGGTATATTGCATATAGATCTCTACCTACATTGGTTTCCTCACAATTTGACCAGTGAAACAAAGTGTTCAACATGACTTTCATCATAAAGGGTATTCGATATTAAATAATTGTAGTATTTTGAGTTAGTCTGTGCAATAGAATATTATCCCTGAGTTTTGACAGACCCCTTCCTTTACAGCATACTTAATGTGGTCAATATTAACATTGTTCCCATTGTAAATACATAGGCCACGTCGAGGAACTATTTTCATCTAAGCAATCTATAGAAGGAAAAGTTCCGAAGTTCATGAATGACCTTGACATTGGAAGTGACGGCACTATTTACGTGACTCACGCCAGCACGAACCACGACCGTCAGAACCACGTGCACAACTTCTTGGAAAGCAGACCGACAGGCCGGTACGTACAATATATACAGTAGATCAGCCCGAAACTTTCCAAATCATCATGTTTATAAAACCTAAGTTACCAAATATAACACTACCAACATAGTTGGAACATGTTCTTTATTACGTTACATCTATAATACCTCGTTGACAGACCAGTGCTCATCACATATCGGAGATGAATAATAAACATACATTGGCATTGTGTTCATAATAGGTAAAGCTAGAGTTATGTTACAGTTTCGTATGAATCAAGATACGAAACACGAGCATTAGTTTCAAACTTATGATAGTAACTACTTAAAGGGACAGTAGCAGTTTTTCGCTGAAATAAGTCGATGAAATATATTTGATAATGTCACCAATAGTACAACACCCTTCTCTTGTCAGAAAATCAAGTTAAAAGATGGGATCACATGGTTCCGTAAAGCCATGGGAATCGTTTTTGTCATTCAAAATAATAAAATGTGTTCACAAGGAAATGGCCTCCATGCAATTTTTGCTTTATATACAACACCGTTATTACCACTACGGATAATTGGTTTGTGTAATTATATGTTTTACCCTCTAAAGTTTATTTTTAAAAAATACATAAACTATCGTTATAAATCGGAAATTTGAAAAAATAAAATTTGCAAAAAACGTGTTACTGCCCCTTTAAAATATTGGTTTTCGAAATTGTGAAATGAAATGCATGACTCTGCAACATTCAGTTTCAACTGCTCTTAGTCTGTAAGTAGGCACCACATTACGTACCTTCTCTAAGTCAACCATCTTTATCAGTTGCCTTATCCCATTTTTGTTGCTATTAAAATCGTATTAATTGCAATAAAGAAGTTGTAAATACGGATGAGTTTTCCTTCTCAACTGACCTATTTGGTTCCTCCCCACACAGGGTAATGGCCTTCACCCCGAGTACGGGCGAGATGAGAGTGTTGATTAACGGACTCTCAGTAGCCAATGGTCTTCAGTTGTCTAAAAATGAGGACTTCCTATTGGTCAGTGAGATGGGAAGGTCCCGAATATGGCGGTAAGTAGTTCATTGAAATTTGAAAATTTGAAAATTTAAATGTTTTATTGATTTGTCTTGTCTTTAAAACAATTGCGTTCATATGTCCAAGTGAAAGTTCAAGGTTTCGTTTAAGATAGGTATATGTGTCCTGTCCAGTTTATATTATTTCATTAACATTAGTTTTCGGGACGCGAAAATGAATGAATAACGTTACGTATATGGATATAATAGACTAGAATGATAGGAGGGGCTAACTCGTAAGAGGGCAGAGTCTGTCTGTCCGTGTTTCTGATTGGCAAACATGCATCCTGTTTGTGCGTGCTTTAACATGACAAATCCAAATTACATTGTTTTCAATTAGCCCAGTCTCTAAAGGGGTATTTACTAGCTTCATCTATACAAACATTTTAACTAAACCTCGAGACGCTTCTCCCGTATCTTTTTTATTGTAACATTTCTAAAGGATATCGCAAATTCCTTATATGAATATGGTCATAAATATAAAATAGATTCCGATATACGTTAAGTATCTTCTGTAGGGAGAGCATGTTAGTGACTATTTTCATTTAGAACAGTTAACATATCTTGTCATTTTAGCTGGATGATTTCACTGATTAATCCTAATATTGCAATGGTAGGTTTTTAACCATAGTTCTGTTATACAGCTACTGGTTAGAAGGAGATAGACGCGGAGAGGTGGACATATTCTGTGACAATATGCCTGGTACTCCAGACAACATCCGGCGAACCAAACGAGGCACGTTTTGGGTTGGTTTCACTACGGTACGCAGGGCAGAGAAGTTTTCTATGGCCGATTTTGTGTCTGATAAACCCTGGGCAAGGTCTTTGGGTACAAAGGTATGTTCCACGTATACTCAGTATGTATGATTTATATCTAATATACAGTATAATGAGAGGTCATGTTGGATGGGTGTTTGGTGAGGTAAAATTGTAGTTTTGAAGAACTTCATTTACTGACTTTGCAGTCCTATTTTAATATGTAAACTACCAGGCACACTTCTGTTGGTTTATCATATGTATGATTTTCAACGGCAAATATCTAAAGTTATCGATGAACTGAACAGTGTAGGCGTTTATTCAGCAGTCAAGACTGCTTCTACATGGTGTTTTTTTATTATTTTAAAAAAAATAATTTGAAATTTGAAATTTATTTTGGATAAAACACAACAGTTCATCGACATTGAAGACATATATTCTATGTGAAAATTAATAAATGTGCCTGATTCTGCACACATTTACTACACTTTAAACATGATAGGGGCTATGTTGGTGTAAATTTCATGTCATCATTAAACTAAAATGTTTCCAATCAATTATTCAAATAATTGCAGAGTCAAATGCATTTGATTTCTTTTGCACTTTGCCTGGTAAGTTTAGTTGTCCAAACATATCCTTATGAATCAAACTAGTCATATAATCACAGACTGCATTTCTTCTCTAAAACTTTCCCTTTGATTACAGAATTAGCGGTCAAAAAAGTTCATCCCTCTCTTGTCTTGACATTGTAGGTCGAATTGTGACGTATTTCGGAAACTTGGGGCCCTCATGAGATACAACCCACACAGTGAGATAACATTTCTAACGTCTAAATGTTTGTTATTGTGAGTCCATATGCCTAAACCCTTCCTATACTCATAATTGCAGCTTCTGTCTCAAGACGCCCTCCTGGGTCTTATTCCCAAATATGGGCTGCTTGTTGAGATCAATCACCAAGGGGAGATAATCAACAGTCTGCACGACCCGACCGGAAGAAGAATTCCGGCAACAAGTGAAGCGGAGGAAAAGGACGGGTATCTGTACATCGGCTCCTACTCACTACCATACCTCAGCAGAATTCGCTTGACAAAATAGTCCCTTTGATGAGTTCAAGAAAATTACAATAATGTCTTATGAACATTACGAAAATGCGATGATTATTTGAAGATCTTATAAAATAGAATATTGACAGTGTCATATAGGGACCAGTACATCTCTGATATCTGTACATTGGTTATTTTGTTTGGCCATTTAGCCTTAAAAGGAGGGTTCTATCGGCGGGATATTTTTTGTGGAAACGAAATTCGAGAGGATATCCCCGTCTACACAAATATGCTACTAATAAATGCTTAAAACACAGTCAAGTTAAAAGATAAGAATAAAGGTAATATTTTGATGAATTTATATTTCACAACTTAATAAAAAAAAAAGCGTACATTTGTTTTTTTTAAAAACCCAGTAAGAACTGAAGCCATTCATCGGCGCTGCGAGTGGGAAAAAGTTTGCTACGGCATAACAGCAAATTGTTAATTAGTTTTATGACACGCTATGTGTTATTATGTGAACTTTCTATCAGTGTATATCTTTTATCATTAAAATGTTGTAAAATTAGGTAAAATATAGGTGTTTTCATTTGACGTAATGCACAAAATCCAATATGAACGGCCCCTTTAATGTGTCACGAAATACTTTTTATCATCCAAAATTGTGTTTCACAGGAGATATCGCTTGTGTGAGATATAATGATTATTACCCGAGAAAGTGTGTCATATGAATTTTACGAAACGAGTGTGAATGTTTGTATTGCCCGAGCAATCTCATAAAAATGGTAAAGATACGGCCTACTTCTCCTTCGTGACGTCACGAACAATTGTTTGATGACGTTACAGACGACAACATACGGGAGGCAAACCTGATATGTGCACATGTGCTCGTATCGAATATATTAACTCGGTTATTTTCAACCAAATGGGGAATAACAAGCGATACATCCTATTGTTGCAGAACGTCCTGTCAACTACATGACATCACAATGATTTACATCTTGGATTAATGACATCACAATAGTACGACACCATAGATATGATGACGTCACAATGCTAAATCATCAGCCGATTGAAAGTCAAATGGAAGTGATGTGGTCAGAGATTCAGAAGAATGATTTTCGATGATAAAGATAATCTCACCCTCGTGTTTTCTGATATCAAATCTATCAACGCTCGTTGATGAAAGTAAAAACATATCCTCAGAAAGCCTCGTATATTTGTAACTTTTATCAACTATTAATATATTTTTAGATGTAGATAAATATCATATAGTTGATATCAGGAGACAATTGCATGAGATTCTCATGTATTGAAACAAAAGTGAAAAAGTAACCAACTTGTGCAGTGGAGACAGACGGAGTTGTGCTTTATCTCACGTACTACAGGTTGTAGTTACAAAATGTGAATCTTTTATGTTAAAGGGGCAGTAGCACGTTTTTTGCAAATTTTATTTTTTTCAAATTTCCTATGTATATTGATAGTTTCTGTCATTTATATTAACTTTAGATGGTAAAACATCTTATTACACCAACCAATTATCCGTAGTGGTAATAACTGTATTGCGTATAAAGCAAAAAATGCATGGCGGCCATTTTATTGTGAACACAATTTAATCATTACGCATAACAAAAACGATTCCCATGGCTTTATAGAACCATGTACAATCATTTTTAACTTGATTTTCTGAAGAGAGAATGGTCTTTTACTATTGGTGACATTATTTTTCAAATACATTTCATCGACTTATTTGAGCGAAAAAACGTGCTACTGCCCCTTTAATATATTTTTAGATGTAGATAAATGTTATATTATTGATATCAGGAGACAATTGGATAAGATTCTCTATGTATTAAAACCAAAGTGAAAAAGTAACCATATTGTGCAGTGGAGACGGACGGAGTTGTTTGTCACACGTTGTGTTTCATAAACTTTTATTTGGCTTTAATACGTTCCAACTCACCACATATGCTGTCAACAATACAACTAAATTCACTCAGCTTGCAAAGTTATCCCCAATCGCCAAATATATCATAATTACTAGTTTCCAATTGAAATTGAGTAACATCATTATGCATGTGCAGAAACCGAAACATACATCCAATTTACAAGCACAGTAGTAATGTGACCTATTAAACATTATCAACTCAAATTTGTTTTTTTATCTGTTATAAATAAGATTCCAAAATTACGTTTGACTCATTGACGCGCGCTCCACGCTGTGTACTGTCCGGTTTTCGATCAGAAATCGCCACTTTTACCTTCATATCTTCAATATACTAAGTTGACTATCATCAAAATGGTAATTTTCGGTAACAGTCGGTACTTCTCGATAAAGTAACACCATTTATAACGTTTGCAATATATGACCCCCAACAACACAATGGATGTACCTTTAACTCAGGTGATGCAGGTTGTAGTTACAAAATGTGAATCTTTTATGTTGATATATTATATAGGCAAAATTATGCTCTGCTCTCACCAGGCTTATTTCATCATCATTAGTTCATCTTATTTATGTATGCGATACAACGCATTTGTAAATATAGAAACATAAAGTAATAAAGTGATATTAATTTATGTTTGTATTAAGTTATTAACCCAAGTAGAAATGAAACAGTTGTGGGGCTTATCAACGAAGTCTCGGTGGCTGAACGATTCAGCTGTTGGGAGAGTCGTTGCTTCTGATAAGTGCGTGAGTCTGAGGATTTATCTCGTTATGGACTCATGCCGAATAAAAATAAAAGGATTAGTAATATAACAGTATGATGCCAAATATTACATGTGTTCACAACACAAACAACATGATAATAGCAGGATTAACTTTCATATGATTTGTATCCTCAACTCAAACTGGTATGCATATTATTCATATGGATATGGCCTAAGTAATACATTGTACTAGGTACATTGTCTGAATTCAATCAATCAATCTTTATTACGGTACTTAAAAGGCCACAGGTCTGGGCCCACTTTCACAAAGCACTGAGGTGATCGTAAGTCACTTAGGTAACCTAAGTGAAATGTTAAAGGATGGGATTTAAGGTTAACCTTAGTAAAGGTTGCTTTGTGAAGGAGCCCCTGTAGTACAAACATGATTCTTACCCAAGCGTGCATAGAGAGCATGATCTGCACGTGGAATGTCTGCAGGAATGTAAATATCGTGAAATGTACATTATAATGTACAATAAGCCCGAGCAGGTTGAAATATACATGAGAAGCGTGCATAATCGACGCGTTGTCTCTTTCATGTCGTGTCGTGTGTTAAGAAACGTCAATATGGCATGTCTTCCTAATGATAGACGGGTTTACAGGGTATTCTTACCCAAGCGGGCACAGATATGCCCGGTATTGAAGTTTTTATAATGGTCATGGGAATTACAGTTTTTCTCAATATAACTTGCGTTTTGATTGGTTGACGGAACTACTTTGCGCTCATTCATGAATTGCTTAGCTATCCTGTTTAAGCTAAATCACATAATTGAACAATTTCGAGCATACCCAATTGAAGTCACACCTCAGTAAAACATATTAAATATAAAATCATGTTCAACTTAGTTTCCGAGACCGTTATTACGGTACCAAACTTGCAGCATGCAAGAGTCGCCGGATGCACTGCCGTGACGTCATTAACCATGACGTCAATTGGTGACGTAATTACACTCCTATCTCGCATTCCAACAGTGCGTTTGTTTGTTCACGTTTTCACTAATATTCTCTCATTCTGCGACATAGTTTACAATATAAACGGGCTGTTGACTATGTCAGTAAACCATTTAGGCAATCAAATTCAACAGTTACTTTAGAATAGTTCTGAAAAAATAGAGCAAGTTGCAAACTATTTAGATATGCGCATCTTGAAGGTGTGAAAGAGTTTATGAATGGCGTATGACTTCAATTTGTATTTTACAGTCTCATCAACGAGCGTGAATTGGAGTCTTGTTTTTCGATTTTTACGCATTAAAATGATCTTGGGTAAGAAAAAGAATAACCAACTCGGTGCTCGGAATTACGAATTATCTGTCCCTCGTAAATTATTATGTCAAACTCCTCGCTAAAGCTCGGAGTTTATCACAATAATTAACTCGGGACAGATAATCCGTAATTCCTCGCAACTCGTTGATTATTCTTATAGTAAGATCACATTACAGATTAGTTTCCGTATAATATTTTTCTACATAACATTGCATAATAAATATACATTGCAAGGTTTTGTATTGGTATGTTGCAACAATAACAATCGTTTTGTTACACTGGGGTAAGTATACTAGTATGATTTAATATATTTAACACAGCTGATACTCGTTTGGGCAAAATCACAATAGAAAGCCTCATTGTAGTCATGTGATAATTTTTTGAATTCAAGACCAGCCTTTTGTTATTCTATTGCCCAAACCCATGTATGTATAACTACAAATAAACTGATACTTACTTACTTACTTACTTACTGATAGAGGCGATGTATCACTTCAATTGTAACTCCACCCCTACTGACGATAAGTTTTAAATGATTGGACCACGCCGGTGGGAATCAATACATCTAGAGTTACCGTCTAGACGAACTAATTTGTACTTTGGCAGTTGAAAAGAATTGGGCAATGGAATAACACGGTCAGTATTTACCTATTAGTGATTACAAACTGTTCTTTGTTTGCAAAGTCATCGGTATAAAGATCGTTTTCATGTTACAAGTGATATGATACTTAAAACAATCACATGTATCCCAATTGTCTTGTGAGACCAAAACGATCTGTCTGGCAGAGTAATGAAAGCCTGAACTTTATAAATATCTATAGTCTAGTCAGACATATCCGATTGCAAATCCTTTACTTAAAGAAAAGCGTTTAAGTATATTGTATATTGTCTTTGTAATATGGCTGTCCGCCTTCTTGTATACGTATCTCTGTCTTCAGATGGAAGTTGTATTTATGTATTGTATTTGTTATACATTATATATATATTCGTATAAATATATCAAATATATAGTTGTTCGTCAATAATAATAAAAAAAACTCTTTTAGTATTATTAAATGCGCTTAAGCACGTTTATTGCAAACTTAAAAATATACAAACGGACTATCTTTGTGTTTTATTCTGTTCTGTAGCTATTGCTGTTAACTTATGTATATGTGTTTTTATGATATTGAATTGAGGCTCGAAGCCCCGTACTGAAATAAATATATCTGTCTGGCTGTCTGATTTCCTGAAATAACGTATTAATTAGAAGATCGCGACTCAAATTCGACACCCCTAAGGAAATCAAGGTTTCAGATTCTTCAGTTGACATCTTAACAAATGACTGACTTACTGGTATAGAATTATTGTGTGAATATTCTATGTCTTCATTGTGAATATAAACAGTTTATCATCAGAAACTATTTTCCAGTGGCTTGTGTGAGGTCAAGAGCTATATCCGAGGACAGCAAATGTGTTTTAAATGTCCTGTCACTGTCAACAAGACATCACAATTATCTTACATCATCAAGTAATGACTCACAATAATATCACGTCACAGGATGTCAAATGACAGTGCTGGGCTCTGACATATACAATTTTCAATGAAACGCAATGATTTATGATTTGGAATAATAAATAGAATCCTTGTATCTTCTGATATATGTAGAAGGGATATCAACATCATTTGAAAATAGTCAGTATCTATTCACGTTTTATTGTTTTGAATGGTCTTGAGACAACTATTTTTTTTAAACAAAGTAAAACATGAAAGCAATTGGAAATAAACGCCTTTACTTTGAGGTAAAATTATAAATCATTTAAATTATAATAGCTACCATGTCAATGGCCATATAACAGGTTATTACTCGCCCGTGTAAGAGACTGCAGTTAATATCTATACGGCAATATTAAACTAGTGTAATACCACTGCACGTATGACGTCACAATAGTGTTTGGTTATGACGTCATAATGGGAGTAACGTCGTGACAATGGTGTCTGACTTGCGGGAATCATATTTTCAGAGCCATGTGGGCTATTTCTCTGGATTTTAGGTGGCGAGTAATAAACAGAATACTAAACTTCCTTCTATTTAATACCATACATGTATTTATTAAACTCGTGAATGATTTGGTATCACACTCGCTTTCGCTCGTTTTATACAATAACATTAACTCGTTTAATAAAAATGGTATTAAATAGAAGGTCGTTTAGTATCCTCTATTTAACACATGAACGAAGTGACCCTCTTGTGTGGTACCTTGAAATATTTTGCAAGAGGGTCGTTTGTGTCAGATACTCTCCTTGAATCCTCAAATACGTTAAAACCAAACCTTCAATTACATCCATGGCATACCTACTAAAATTCATGGCTGGCAATTTAGTTTTCAATTCGTTTCAATCATCGTTAAAATACTGAGTTGATATTCTAGCAGAATAAAACATTTCATTTACGAAATGACGAGGCTGGCGCCAAATAAACACCTCAAAGAACTAAATTCAACATCGAACCCTCCTCCTTCCATTTAGGAGTATGCGTTGATGAATGGGGATCTGATATTTCATCAAATAAAACGTCGGTTTGTTTGTGCAACGTACGTAGGAACCTTTTTAATAATGAACACATTAAATGCTATGAAATGTAAATGTTGAAATGAATGATAATAAACAGAAGCTTACATGATAGGCGATTTTCAGTTTATTTTGAAAACACATGAATTGATTAAATTATGTTTGAACAAGTATATTTGGACAAAATGCTGTTTATTTTTAAAGCAAATTTTACCACATTGAATGAATTAAAATATATTTGACGAGTATTTTCTGTGTAAGTGCTTAAACTTTGGCGACCCAATATTTTATTGTACCACATTTGTTAGGAGGAAATTGGCATCGTATGACCATGGTATATGACGGGAACTGATGAGTGGCTCGTTCGCTGTTAAAAGGGGCAGTAGCACGTGTGTTTTTCGCTCAAATAAGTTGATGAAATTCTTTTGAAATAATAATGTCACTAATTGTAAAACAACTTTCTATCTTCGGAAAATCAAGTTAAAACTGAGGTCCAGTGTACATTGTTCGGTTAAGGAATGGAAGTCGTTTTGGTAATTTTAAATAATATAATGAGTTCACATTAAAATGGCCTTCATGCAATTTTATTTTAAAACACAACATCGTTATTACCACTACGGATATTTGGTTTGTGTAATAAGATGTTTTAAAGTAAATATAAATCATTATAAATGGGATTTTTTTTTTAAATGTGTTACAATCCCTTTAAAGGCAATACACTTTTTAACTATACAATTGTACTCTATAGTTCTGATTCGGAATAGTGTTTGTGCAATGTACGCAAGAACTCTTTTCACAATCCTAACATTAAATGGTTTGAAAATTAGATGTTGAAATCAACTGACTTGTTCAATGAGAAATTAACAGAAGCTTAGATGAGTGGCGATTTTTTGTTTATTTGGAAAATATGTATGCAATCCTATTGATAAAAAACATGATTTAGTATTAAGTATAAGATGGAATGGTTTCGCGGCCCAAACAATTGTTATGAGAAAGTATTGTATCTTATGTAACATTTAATAAAAATTTTGGGTCAAAGTTTAGTTGTAAGGGTCTAAAATTAGTCAAGTATATTTGACCATCCTCGTCATTTCCGGAAGTTTAAGGAAGTTTAAAGAAAGTTCTAGAACTTGTTGAAAATTTGATGTAAACAACTTTGCAGATATATGTAGAAATCTAGAGAAGATTCTTATGAATTCTAGAAGTAGCATTGACTATTTAAAGCTTATTTTCGGCAAGGACTGACACTTCCTTTCTACACTTGGATTACACGATGTAGGAATCTGCAATGACTTCGATTCATTGCCTCTCCACGATCATTCTACATTTAAGATACAAGACTTCTGTGCTTTGCAGTGACTATTGATACACATTGATAACTCTGTTATTATATATGTGACCGTATCATTACCCTATTATATAGGCTTAGTTCATAATGTATGTGAGGCCATGGGCCCAAATACATGATACATCAGTATCAATATGGCTGAAGTGAACAATCATTTTCGTTTCTTAAAGGGGCAGTAGCACGGTTTTTGCAAATTTTATTTTTCAAATTTCCCATTTATAATGATAGCTTATGTCATTTATATTAACATTATAGGGTAAAACATCTTATTAAACAAACCAATTATCGGTAGTGGTAATAACAATATTGCGTATAAAGCAAAAATTGCATGGCGGCCATTTTATTGTGAACACATTTTATTATTTTTAATTACAAAAACTATTCCCATGGCTTTAGGGAACCATGTACACTGATTTTTTAACTTGATTTTCTGAAGAGAGAAGGGTGTTTTACTATTGGTGACATTATTTTTCAAATACATTCCATCAATTTATTTAAGCGAAAAAACGTGCTACTACCCCTTTAAAGGCAACATGAATGAATTCATGAATTCAATGAATTATATATCTATTGCATTTCATGTATAAAATCTGTATTGTTAAACTGATTAATCGTCTGATTAATACAATTTTAATAATAATTTGACATGTTTGAGTTTTCTTTGGCTGGTTTCCTTTGGGGACTTGGACTTGGTAATTTCACTAATTGTAATACAATGTTATTTCAACCAATCTGTACAGAAGCAGAATGGCAGTTGTGTGAGGTTGGGCTATGAAGGAAACTAGTTAGTGGCTGGTTGGATGTTTATAAATTTAGTTCACACCTAATTCAAATGTTCATCATTTCAAACTCAAGGTCACTGTCAACATATCCTTTTTTAAACACAAAAAAACAACAACAACTAAACAAGTGTTCATGTTGATTGTACATTCTGAATATTCTAGGTATGGGATGTCAATATTTCAGATATCAGTTCTCTTTCACATAATTAAACAAACATTGTCTATCTGTGGGACTACTGTTCTGATGCCTTCATCACACGTGTGCGTCGGTTAGGATTTTGTGTGATAAATGTAGGATATTTACGTTTAAGTTCACTGAGATAATTAGGTGCATAAGTGTCAAAGAGTATCAAAGAGTGTCAACATATCACTGGCAGTTGACAGGATATAACTTTAAAAAAGTGTTGTATTATGAATCACGTAATTCTTTGTCCAGCAAAACTGTTTACTTCATTGACTGTGCATTAGAACTGGGTAGAAACTATCCATGTCAGAAATGAATGACAGTAATTAGGATATAGATGCTACACCACCGACTATGTAAATATTGAAGTACATGTAGTCAATGGCACAAAGATTATAACCTCTGTCTAATAATGGTACTTAGCTGTGCAATGGTTATACATAAGGACACCTTGGACATAGACAGGACCGGTTTTACGTCACTGTGAGCACACAGTAAGTAGTTATCATGACTTAACTAGTGTATATGAGGACAAACAACAAATGTTACAGTAAGCCTCCAATCGGGAAATCGGATCATAGTATATCTTTTGCCGGAATATAAACAGATATTGAAGGCTAACGCTGTCGTGTCAACAATTGTCAAGGTTTGGAACAAGGAATCTCTTGATGCATTACAAGGTAGTTTCGCTTGTACAGATTGGAGCGCACTGTGTGGTGAATCCGAAGATCCCAATAAACTGTGTGATATTATAACCGGTTACATATCGTTTAATGTGGATAACTTAATTCCGCAAAAGGAAATTAAAATTTATCCTAATAATAAGCCATTGGTCACTAAAGAATTGAAGTGCTTATTAAATGAAAAGAAGCGAGTGTTTGCCAGCAATGATAAGGTGAAGCTTCGTGGTGTTCAGAAGGAGATCGACAACAAAGTCAGGGAATGTAAACAGCAGTTCAGAGAGAAAGTTGAATCAGATTTCAGACAGAGCAAGACGCGCGAGGGTTGGCACGGTTTGAAAACCATGATGAACTGTGCAAAAATGCGGGATGGTGTGTCTGTTTCGAACGAGATTGGTTTTGTGAACGATTTGAACGATTTCTATGCACGGTTTGACTGTCACGATTTTTCGGAATCAATTGACAATTTATTGTCAAACATGGAAGACTCGCAAGAAGAAACTGTGATAGGGGAAGATGAAGTATTGCTTAATTTTCTGTGTGTCAAGACAAGGAAAGCACCAGGACCAGACGGCATACATGGCATCATCCTGAAACACTGCGCGCGAGAGCTCTGCAAAGTATTCACCATGTTATTCAATCTATCTTTGCGTTCTCACGTTGTGCCGCTATTATGGAAAGTGTCAGAAATTATTCCTGTACCTAAACGGAAAAATCCAACAGAAATGAACGATTACAGACCCATTGCACTGACGTCAGTGATCATGAAGTGTTTTGAAAAAATTGTTCTCCAGCGTCTATTGAACCAAGTTCAAGGTCAACTCGATCCTCTGCAATTCGCCTACAGAGCAAGACGGGGAGTTGAAGATGCCACATCATGTCTTCTACACAGAATTCTGGAACATCTCGAGACTCCTACTGCATATGCACGAATTCTATTTGTGGACTTCTCGTCAGCATTTAATACCATGCAACCTCTTATTCTAATTAGAAAGCTTGTGGCATTAAACGTTGATTCAAACCTCATCAAATGGATATCATCATTTCTCTTGGAAAGATCACAATATGTTAGAATAAAAAACACGGTTTCAAGAACACTCACTATAAATACCGGCGCTCCACAAGGATGTGTATTATCGCCAGTACTGTTTATTCTGTATACGAATGATTGCACTAGTGTCAACGAGAGCTGTTCTTTATTTAAATTTGCGGATGATTCAGCATTGACTTCCTGTCTATTCAAAGATGAAACAGCTTACATGAGCGAGATATCAAGACTCGTGAAGTGGTGTGAAGATAACTATCTCCAGTTAAATATAAAGAAGACAAAAGAACTTGTAATTGACTCCCGAAGAAATAAATCGACGACTACACCTGTTGTCATTAACGGGGAAACGGTAGAAGTTGTCTCCAACTACAAATTCGTGGGTACAATAATTGATGATAAACTAACCTTCTGACCACATGTGGACTATGTATATAAGAAGTGCCAAACGCGACTCCACTTTCTACTTAGGTCTTTTAACATTGACTCTCACCTGTTGTCTTTATTTTATTCAAGTAGCATTGAATCCGTTCTCGGTTTTAACATTCAGTCGTGGTGTGAAAATTTGTCTTTGCAGGAAAAAGGAAGACTGAGAAAAGTGATCAACATTGCAGGAAAAATTTCAGGGAGACAATTTGATACTTTAGAATCAATATATTCTCATAGTCTCATGCGTCTGGGAAAAAAGATAATATCAGACAGCGATCACTACCTGCATGGTTGTTACGAACTCCTTCCATCCGGACGACGCTACCGAGTTCCGAGTGTAAAATTAAGACGCACCAAAATGTCATTTATTCCATCAAGCATTACTCATTTAAATATCTAAATTATACTCCTCCAGCCTGTCATATCCATGTGCCATTTGATTATTGTTAATTTGTCATTACTGTATATTTTAGCCTTTTTATATCCTGTTATATATTTTTGTATTTCAAATGTGCTCAATTCATGACAATTCAAATTCCCTTCCAAGGGCAATAAAGATTTATCTTATCTTATCTTATCTTATCTAATCTTATCTTATCTTATCATATAACCAATAACTCTACAAAAGAATCAGAACGTCAGGTAAAACACATTCTTGTCGATGTCACGGTGGCCGAATAGGTAAGCTGTTTACACAGTCATTGCTTGCGGATGATGTCGGAGGGTGTAGGTTCGAACCCACAAGGGACTCGTCTTGTACAATGTACACAAAGGTCTTCGTGATTTTTTTTCTTCGTGAGTTTGTCATGACAAGTTTTTTTCACATTTCCTTTCACTAAACTCAAACTTTCACCAATGTCAATAAATATTTCCATAGAAACCATTTCTTCAAATTGTATATATATATTATTTTTTAAAACAACGCTTTATTAAAGTCATATTTGTCAAAAGTGTCAAAATATTTTTAAAAAAGACAATATTTCTCTAAATTAAAAATATCTTTTCAAAAACAATATGTCACAAATGTCAATATTTTATCAAAGATAAACTTTCACCAAAGTCAATTAATATTTCCAAAGTCAACATTTCACCTATATCATTTTTGTTCATTGTTAACATTTCACAAACCTTAATATTTATTTTCAAAGTTAATCTTTAAAACATAATCCTATATTGGTCAACATGTCACAAATGCCAATATTTGATTAAAGTCAAACTTTCAACAAATTAAAGTAAATAAATATTTCCATCAACATTTCATCAAACTAAATATATATTGTCATAATCAGCCTTTCGTTGAAAATCAATCCCAAATAAAATTCCAACCGATGAGGCATGAGCATATACTCGTAATGCCGTGTATCTGCACAATATAAAGATTGCTATCCAGAAAATATCCTTGTCCTATGTATTCCACAATTAAATCCCATTGAATTCCTAATCAAAGCTATATACATGTAAGGCATAATTTACAATAACATTGAATGTTTTATATTGTATGTATGATATTGTAAACTGTGACTCTATTAGATTAGATAAGATTAGCTTATATACTTATTTCTATCAACCTTTATGACCATTGACCTTTTCAGCATCGACCATAACTAACGGAAATGACCGTTCTTTTTTTTGATACGGTCTGGTTTCTGTTATTATAGTATCTACTACTAACTTATAGTATCAACCTGTAGTATCTACATAGTTTGTATGTACATCGGGTGACCTTGATTTTCTCAAAGTACAACTAAAGTTGGTCACTAAGAGTCGTAACGACAAGTCGAACTATTAGGACGGGCCTTAAAGGGGCAGTAGCACGTTCTTTCGCTCAATTAAGTTGATGACATGTATTTGAATAATAACGTCACTGATCGTAAAACACCCTTCTCTCTGCGGAAAATCAATTTAAAAATGAGTGTACATGGTTCTGTAAAGCAATGGGAATCATTTTTGTCATTAAAAATAATAAAATGTGTTCACAATAAAATGGCCACCATGCAATTTCTGCTTTATACGCTAAACCGTTATTACCACTACGGATAATTGGTTTGTGTAATAAGATGTTTTACCCTCTAAAGTAAATATAAATGACATAAACTATCATTAAAAATGGAATATTTGAAAAAATAAAATTTGCAAAAATACGTGCTACTGCCCCTTTAATAGAGCGGTGTCAAAACAAACAAAGGTCGTCACTACGATACCATCTGACTCTCACTAGTACTCATGTACATGTGCAGGAATAAACCTGCTATGAGAAGCCATACTTCCACACACTCTAAATCCCCAAACTCTGCTTCCGTTTAATACATGTCACGTTACAGATTTAAGAGTAGCCGACACAACCGGAACAGTGTGACTGGAATGAGTTGACGCCGCCAGACTTTTCTTGCATTAAAACTTTGGTACACATCTAGTTAGTTTGCAATGTCACTTTGTCAATTTAAAGTTTGAACATTGACAAAGTGAGTGCGTTAAGTCGCTGTAAATCAATTGAGAACAGCTTTTAAAATTACTGAGCGTGACAAATGCGTTTTCTTGGCTACAATTCTTGATCATTTACTTTCCACAACTTTAAATAAATCTATGTCCTCTTCTAATACTGCTGTCTGTCATCTATCTGTCATCTGTTTGTAAAATATGTAAATCACCTATGTATATACCAAGGAGAGGGTATTCTAAGTTGGAGAACTTGTTCCTAATCCTTTTCATGATGAATAAAATATGTTTAAACCAAAAAAATACAACGCGAAACAATGTCAAAGTATCTCACTGGAGAGGTTTTAAATCATATTCAAAATGAATGTTGTAATTTTCTGATTAGGCTTTAATCATTTACAAATGAATCTTGATTGATTGTTCACCGAATACGGTATTAAGTTGGTTTTGGAATTGACGGTTTTCCAATAGATTTCTTTAAAAAATTTTGGAAAGATCTAAAGTTTTGGATTTATTGTTTTGTTAATGATGTATCAAATAAAAATGACATGTCCCTAAGTATGAAGAGGGGTGTAATCACTTGCATACATAAAGCAAACAAAGACAGAACATTACTAAAGAATTGGAGGCCTATCACATTACTTAATGCAGTTTACAAAATTATTAGCTCATGTATAGCAAATAGATTAAAGACTACTTTAGATGAATTAATTCACTCTAACCAAACCGGTTTTATTCCGGGCAGAAAACACAAGGCTCTTATATGATATAATTTTTGAAACCAAAAAACAAAACATTCCTGGCCTTTTAATTTTGATTGACTTTGAAAAAGCATTTGACTCTGTTTCTAAAGATTTCATTAATGAAGTCTTACAAAAATTTGACTTTGGACCTGAAATGATTAGATGGGTAAATATTTTGACTTATGACACTACCTCATGTGTGATCCAACATGGCCATATTTCTGAATTTCTCCCAAATGAAAGAGGTTGTAGACAGGGAGACCCATTCCCTTCCTATATCTTTCTTCTTGTGGCTGAGATTCTGGGTTGTATGATTAGAAATAATGACAAAATCAAAGGTATTACGATTATCGATACTGAATAAAAACTTGATCAATATGCTGATGACACAGAATTATTCCTTGATGGTACCGAAGACAGCTTGTATGCTGCTATTGACACAATTAATAAGTTCTACAAAATGTCTGGTTTGAAAATTAATTTAGATAAATCCAAGGCAATTTGGATTGGAGCAAAAGCTAAATCTATTGACATAATATGTAAAGATCTCAAAATCGAGTGGTTAACGGGTGAATTTGATGTACTTGGATTTAAATTTACACCTGATCTTGGTAACTTATGGGTGATAAACACCCGAAAGAGACTTCAAGAAATTAATAGACTCTTATCATCATGGAGGAAAAGAAATTTAACTCTTATTGGTAAAATTACAGTGATAAAAACTTTAGCAATTTCTAAATTAGTTCATATCTTTAACACTTTGCCTAATCCCCCTGCTGAATAAATTACTGCACTTGAGAAATTATTTTTTAAATTCATATGGAATGGAAAAAATGACAAAATAAAAAGAAATGTTCTGAAAAATAAATATGATGATGGGGGTTTGAGAATGATTGACACATCTAGATTTATAGATGCTTTGAAATTATCCACCTTAAGGTTGTATCTAAAAAAACTCTATGAAGAATAACCCTTGTCAGATACCTTTTGATGAAATTTTTAATTTTGGAGCAAACTCTGATACTTATTTAAAGATTGAAAATCCGTTTTGGCAAGATGTATTAAAGGCTTGGAAGGTATTCCACAAAAAACATTATGTTGACCCTGACATTATAGATAATATTTTACCCCAACCTCTTTGGTTTAATCACAATTTTAAAAACACATCACATTTCATAAAAGATTGGGCAAATAAAGGAATAATGACTATTAATGATATATGTGATGAAAAAGGTCTACTATCAATGGAATCTATAAAAGATAGATACGGCATCAAAGGTACATTTCTAGATTATAATTACTTACTATATATTTTGCCTGACCTATGGAAACATACTCTTACCCACTCTTGTACAGAAATAAATACCAGAAGCATAAATGTTACTGAATGTCAGTTGAACTTAATGAAAACATCCAAAGGCTCAAGACTTTTTTATGACATCTTGATTTCAACAGATGTATTCCCCAACATTTGTAACAAATGGCAAATTTTATTTCCTGAAATGTTATTTGATTGGTAAAATACATTTACAATATATACGAAGGCATTAAAAGACACTAAATTACCAGATTTTCAATATAGATTTCTTCATGGTATCATCTATACTAAAAGAGAATTACTCAGAATGAAAAAAGTTGACAATAGCTTATGTTGCTTTTGTAAGAGTGTTGATGAGAGTGTCTGTCATGTATATTGGGAATGTGAGGAGACACAAATCTTTTGGAATAATTTACAAGATTGGCTTAATAACTCATTTCTAACTCCAGTGATATTTTCCAAACTCTTAGTCTGGTTTGGTACTCAATACCAAAACAGATTAATTAATCACATCATTATTTTTGCTAAAAGATACATCTATCTTAGCAATATCAAAAATACATCACTAAATCTCAATATATATTTAAAAAATTTGAAAGAAATATTTTTCGTAGAAAATTTTATTGCAACCAAAAACAATAAAAATCAATACTTTGAAAAGAAATGGGGTCTCCTCACTCCAGTAATTGTGTGAACACCAATCTATTCCATATTCAAACTGCCGTGTGTACTCTTTATTGCCTAATCTGTTAATATTGCCTATATATTTTGTCTGTATGTATTTATGTATATATTGGGAACTAATAAAAAAAAAAAATAATAATAAAAAAAGTTGGTTTTCGTTGGGATCATAATGTGATCCAAAACGTTGTAGCTAGTATTATTATTTCGAAGGTCGCAATGTTACCAGGAAACCTACATTGCAGCATTGTCCGACATCCTACATTCTCAACATGAAAAAAACAGACAAACTGATCATATGTGCAATAGTTTACACCTAGCGTTGATAATTATGTGGTTATTCAATATAGAAATCATCTTACTTTACCTTCTGCGATTTTTTAAATGAAAACGCCGTCATGTAATTAATGACAGTATACGTTTCTGCATTAAATGATAATGGGTTTTTTTTATATTGTATTACACGTTTGCATACGTGTTATGAGTGCGTTAGCCATCTGCGATCTTCTGTGTCTATAATAATTGAATAAGATAAGGTAAGAGAGACATTGTAAATGAAAAAATCATCATTGCGCAAGATCTCAGACAATTGCATTCAGTTCTTCACTGTTAACGTCTAGACGAATAAATCTTACCACGATTGTCTGAAAAAATGGTTAAATATTATATGAAGACAACACAGCCATAAACATCTTAAGTTTCTACGTATGCAAAATTGTCCTTCTTTGCTAAGTCAGCATTATACATGTATGTTTGTCTACCTTATGAAACGCTGCAAAACAACAAAGTAGACACGTTGACCGAGCAGTGTATAACAACAGCGTGTCTGGCAGAGGGAGGATGATTGCAGTATTGTATTGCTTACATATATCTATCATCATCTCAGACATCCAATTCCAAGTTTCAGAGGCAATTTTTGCTCAGGACTACTAAAGACATTAATTGCTCGTTAGACTATGTCTCTGAAAAACTTTTAACATAAATAACTTATTTATTTCGATAAACCATTGATAATAATTATGCTTCTTAGGAGGATACATTTTCGGTGTTGTTTGAAGTCACGTTTGGTCGATTTTCACCTCTATAAATGTACATATCATTTTTGTTATAAACAAAAGAAAGAGGGTACATATTTATGATGTTCATCAAAATAAATTTTTTAAACTATCCGCCACAATAACTGTGTTATTCTGCACAATTGATATATCTTGAACCTAAGCCAAAATATCTTATTTAGAATTATCATTTATGTTTTAATAATAGAAATTACTTACTACGGGGAATGTATGTATATCACTATGTTAATAATTCACCGTACCACTTGCAATTGGACTCAGGTTTACATTCAGTTGTACCGAGTAACCCTCGAATTTCGGGAATATTTTTTGTATCATTTGAGATTAATTGTAATATATAAATATTGCATTATTGTTACAGTTTGGCATCATTTGATTCCTTAAAATTTACTCCTGGACATGTACATGTACATTCTATACCTTGCATCCTATCATTTCTAATCGCCTGCATTACATTTCATACAGTAAACACCGTCTCCCCTGACTTTGGGTTTGTTGTGGCCATTCTTATGTCTCGTAACTCGATTTATGTCTTTGTATTCTTGAATAGTTATTTTAAAATATATCATTTCAATCATCATAAAGCATCAGCCGAATCTCTTCAAACTTAATAGCATAATCAACAATATTATTCATGTTCATGACAGAGCTGGCGCCAGCTAAACACTTCAAAGAACTAAATTAAATCATAAAAATAGTTATGTTATATAGCTATTCACTGGTCAATTCAACTCTTCTAACAACTCAATCAAATCATTCAAACGTATATGTATTATAGCTATTCACTGGACAAATCAACACTTCAGAGAACACAATCAAATCTCCAAATGACTCAAAATCACAAAATCACGTTTATATGATACAGTGGTCCGCTGGCAAAACCAAAACTAAATTATTTCAAAATATCGACGTTCTTCTCATAAATATATTTTAACCTTATTTAAGTATAAATGTACTGTTATTTTCAAAAGAATCTTTACAGAAGAAAAACATTTTTGATTGATCGGCAAATCTATAAAAACGTATTTGTCAATACATGGTCAGAAAGGGAAAACAGGTATTAATGGTCATGGAATATGCAGAGAAGAATAACACGTAAACATGGTTTTCTTTGTGCGAAAGAATGATAAAGAACAACGCTTGGTTTCAAATCTCGTTCAATATGTATTTAGTTGCGCGAAAACTATCTTATGATATGATATGCATTTTTACCTAACTTGTAACTTAATGACGGTGGGATGTTCATTTGTTTTCATTATACATGTAAAAAAGGGTCAATTGATTTGAATATTGTTGATGGTGTGTTAATTTGTCTTTTGCATCATGATGTCCCTCATATTTATTCTTCAACATATTATCGGCATATAGCTTGCAATTAAACATCTACGAACTACCCAAATGTCAGTATCAAAACCAAAAATGTGCAACCTCCCTTAACATTAAGATAGTCGTGCTATACCTGAAAATTGACTTCTGGCTTAAGGAGAGATGGGACCCAGAAATCGAACTCGCTTACGGCAACATTTTGCGACAACAATTTATTTTTGTGAATAAGTCTCAAAATATATGGATTACATTGTGTTGGACATAGGTTTATCTGTACACTAACGGGGAGCGCCTAAATTTACCGTAACGCCTTTATAACGGTCATTTTACGACATGCCGCATAGCATTACCGTCATCTATATTCGCGGTAAATATGTTACTACGTGTGTGATTCGAATTACATGCGCATCTCAAGTTAGTGACGAATTTAAATAGCCTGGTATAATCAACTGATAGTTATTCTTTCATCGTGCACTCTTACATTGATAATATATTCAATAATGATTACACAGTAGGCCGTCAAAGTTACACTTGAAATCATCAAAACTGCCGTGACGTCAGGTTTTTACGTTTATGTAGTTAATATAAAAAATGACGTTAAAGTGATGAAAAACGTTCGGTGACCCCCTATTATTATTTCTGAATTCGTTTGTTCAGTTAACTGCGCACATCATATCAAAGTATTAGCAATATCTAAAATATGTGTGTTAGTGACAAATGCTGTTGAATATGCGAAACACGATGATAAAAATGCCGTTTTTAATTAAAAAGTGCTTAATTTTTTTTTTCTCTTTCCAGCGTCATTAATTTTCAAAATATAGACTTGCTATACATCCCCGAATGTGACTGAAATGTATCTGAAAGGATTCGGAGTTTATTCGTTGACAGCGAGCGCTTGATTTAAATACACCAAATCAGTCAAAAATGACGTAATTTGCCGACGGGTGTATTATTATTAATGCCGATAACTCTTTAAATCGTCCGGTGACCCCCACATTTTCTTACAATTTTGGATAAAAGACATAATGAACTTGCTATTTTGAAAAAATAAACGAATTCTAAAATATTTAATTTCATCGTCCCATCTCTCCTTAACAGATAGAGAATTTCGAAAATCTGCGCCTGTTGTAACTCTTATCGAATTTTAATTATCAATCCTTTAATAGTTAGTTCCATTATGAGATTTTTATCCTTTTTTCGTTTCATCATATCAAGCTGCAATAGTATCTGTAAGAGGTCGGTTACAGTGTATGACGTCACGCCTACTGATTGGACAGTGTATGATGCTGATAACCACACGGAACTCTCCCAGTGTCGGGTGAACATCAAACAGTTGCAGGTGCGTGCTTCTCACATCATTCATCTCGATTAGACAACTCAGATCTTACCTCAGAGGAGGATTTAGATACTTCAATAAATAATGAGATGACGTACAAAGACTTGAGAGAAACCTCAGCGAATGTGCAGCATATGATTACAATATATACATATTTCAAGTGAATGTAACTTACTAAATAATGACCGAGTTAACATGCTGATTCATCATGCCGAGTATGCCTTTTGCCATACAAGATACATCAACATATTATCATTGCATTGTGAAATAAATAAATTTACATCAAATCAAAATGAAAAAATATCGATGTCCTTTTCAATCTCAGCCAATCAAAATCATAATTTGATGATGTGAAAATTTCATTCTTGTTGTTTTCAAATGAAGTTTGAAGTGAAAATCAAGTAACCTTATTTCGTTTTTATTAAGGATAATCATAGTGTAATACTTAGTATTGAATTTGCAGTTTCTGTAGTTGATAATGGTGCAACATTATACTGCCTTCCACTCGGATACATGTTTTGGTATACACTTGAGCATCGATGGGATTCAATGGAACATGGTTGTGATGATTCATTGAGATTCGAACCCCCTTCCCAGATACAGTACCGATAAACAATACTCTAACATGTGTTTGCTAAGAGATCCGCAACTCCTAAAGCTGATAGGAATATCTTAAGCAGTTGGTGTCACACATGTAAACAGAGGAGTTAATACACATCAGATGCTGGGATCACACACGATTACGCTTTCTATCAGGCGTTTCTACATTGATTTGTTTTCCTGATATAAACAGAAGATTAAATCCCAATGTCAGTATGGCGTGAATATCAATATATTGGGAATACAAGTATTTTTATGACTAGATGATGTAAGTGTATGCCATTAAACCCATTTACATTTATCTGTTTTGGTGATAAACAGAAGATTAAATCACAATACATGTATAGGTAAGGGTATGATTTACATACATATATCTGTTCTAATAGACTGTTTTGAAACTAAAAGGTGTACGTGTATGTTATCAAACTATCTACTTCGATCTGTTTTGCTGAAATATGGCGTACTTACAATGCATTACATACACGATAGATAAATATGTTGTAAATAACTGGTTAACACGTGCTACATACGGCTATTTGTATCGATCTGTATTGCTGCAAAGAATAACGGTATGAGTACAATATAGATAAGGGTATGATGTGAATATTGGACACCTGTTACAGCTGTCTAAGTGCTTCTGAACTACCTGTGTCACCCCCATGTTGTAAGCATTGTATCAAACCAGATGTCTCACCTTTCCGTATTTCCATGCATCTCAATTCAAAGAAAGACGCTTTGTAATAAATAAGGTTTTTGTTACAAGTATATTGTATGTGTGATTTTAAAAAAGGGAAAATGTCTACATTATACAATGCTCATATTCAAATTGAAAAACAAACAGTTTACAAACGTTATTGAAATAATAAGAAAATATATGGAAGAAAATTGGAGAACAAATCTGTTTTACATTTTACTAAAAATCAAAAATGTCTTGGAAAAGTTTTATTAAGGATATTCAAAATCATATTGAAAGACATACTTTATGTCAAAATGTATTGACATTTAATTAATGGTTAAATTTCAAAGTCATGTTGGTGTTTATCCTTTTGTCTTTTTATCCTTTCAAACACGCAAAACAACATTTTAAGCAGATTGCTAATGCTCAGAATTTAACGACATTTTTTCTATATTTTTTTAATAGCATTTGTTCTCTAAGTAATATTTACCCCTAAACCTTACCAGAAGGGGAATTGTAATCTGGAGAAAGAGATCTCACTCCAAAGAGTCGAAAACAATATGAATACCACATCAATTGAGTTCGTGTAAATTAATGAACACGATTTCTTTAATAAATCTTCTTCATTTGCGCTAGAAAAAGTATTAGATGCTCTATCGGTGTCATGCTTATTGTTTCCCTATTTGAAACATGACTTTACTTACCTGTCTGTATCATTCTTGCAATGCTACTTTATTTCTATATTTATGGACTTATACATCAACGAATACGAAAAATAAATGATGATCAGATTTTCATTTGTATTCATATTACAGTCAATTAAAAATACTGTCTTTGACGGCGTGTAGTCTAAATGAAATATGTTCACAAGGCAGTCATTTGTATAAACTTAATGGGTAATACACCATTGTTCATATTTATTTGCAATAATATTTACGTAAGATTAATATATTGTCTATCAACAAAAAATGGCTTACCTATAAACGGCTCTGCTTGATATCACACGATCAACAGACCAGTCCCTTCTTGAACAGCGATGCTGATATCCTTTAAAATAGGTAATTATGTTCAAGAGATTGAGTCGATTCCATGTGTGTATAATCATTCCAGTAGCTAGTTGATTCCATACTGCGTATCATGTGTGTATACAACACCCAACTCATTGTGAATCATGTGTGTTAAAATATTCAAGTGTCTAGTTCAATTCCACTGTGTGAATTATGTGTGTGTATATCATAGTAAAAACATTCAAATGTCTAGTTCGATTCCTATGTGTGAATCATGTGTGTTTAACACATCCAACACATGACGGATTAGATAGAAAATCCATGAACACATCCAATCACTTAGTTCGATTCCACTGTCAATTCCACATTCAACACAATTAAGTAGCTAGTTCGGTTCCACTAGATGGACCCCATATTGGTATATCCAATACATCAAGATCACGTTGATAGTTGCTACGTATCCATAGGTTACGTCATATACGCATGTTTCCGCTCCAGTCAGATCACCACGTGCGATATGACAGGTGCCCGTGAGACTTCAAGTAGTGTTTATTAAATCTTGTTTCACCACGATGTGTCCTTGGGTTTAGAAACAGTAGTATACAGGTCCAGTAATTTCATAAAGTTTAATGATCGAGATGGAAAACTAAACATCTCTCACAATTGCATATTGCAGATGTTCATTACTATGTAACACCCTCACAGCTGTTAGTTATAAAGAGAGTAGTTTTACTAAGAGAGTGAATTGGTCAAGTGGTGTGTCGTGAAACTAGACAGGAACTAGACCTACTCAACCCTTCATTACTCCAGCCAGTAAAGTGGGGAGAAAATGCACATGTTTACAATAGGAACACTCGATAGGGGCAGGACTCCTTATTTCATAAGCCCCAAAAGTGTGTACATTTAATGTTGTTTATGTCTCATTTATCGATGGACTGACCATCATTACAATAAAGATGACACTTTCAAACCCACTGTGCGCCTACCTAGCGTTACTAATCATATATCTATCTGATATATAGTGGGTCTTCCACGGATCGGTGGTTTGACTGGTCAATCTATTTTAAGAGGTTTAAAGCCTTCACCATTGCTGAATGTGTGAAGATGCGAGACTGTGATTGCAAACATAGTATATAGATAGCATATGTTGATCTAAAATCGTAATTTAAGGCGCTGTAGCACGTCGTTTTTATAGAAATAAAGTGCTCTCATGAAAAGAAAATAAGCTTTACCAACGGCTGATTATGCTTATCCCTAATCAATAAAAAATAATTCTAAAAGTCATGCGAGTCCATTTCCCTTCGAGTGGCCCTTTTAAGGCGTTCACATTAAAATGGTCGCTCGAAGGTATTTCAAGTGATCTGACTGATACTCCTATACTCAGGGTAGAGTTTGTATATGTTGCACCATGACTGAATGGTCAACCATCTTGTTGTCTGAACTTTCAAAATCGCACATATCTTTATATACCTTTGACACTGAAGAGTTGAAAAAAGTGTCTCTTTTCCTTTTCTTCCAATCCAGATAACCGTATCTAAGGATACTGCTTATCGCCTAATAAAATGTTTCCCTCTAATTATAAACTTTAATAATAAATGGCAAATTAGGGAAAAAATGATATGCCAAAAACGTGCTCCCGGGCCATTAAACTAGCAAACTGTGAATCTAGTTATTACAAAACGAAAGGGATATTTAAAAAATGTCATTAGTTCCTCTTAGTTCATTTGACTGATCAAGTCTATTTAAAGACATTCTATATTTCTAAGATGTTTCCTGAGGACTTGTGTAAGTTGTATTCTATTCATCAGAGCCAAAGTTGATTCAAAGAAAAAAAGAAAAACCCGAGAAAATCTGTTTGATCCTTTTCGACGTGTGCGTGTCTTTATAACGTGAGTATCATTGGTTTAAAATACAGAATTTAACGTTAATAACGTAATCTGTTAAACACTGTTTATATGTATTTTTTAAATGACATTTATCTTATTCCTAACTGAAAAGGTCAATAGTCTCTCAATCTTAGAATAACTGTAAAACTTCAATTACCGAACTCGTTTAAATGAGGAGACTATCAACAAATGACTTCTTCAATCTGCCCGTTAAAGAACAGGGATTCTGCTCAATCTCAAAGCAGCTCTATAGTAATCTGACTCTTGATTGAAGAAGTTTCGTAACCTTTCCACACTTCTTAAGCTACAATTTATACACCGAGAGGCAAAATAAATTTAAACCATACCAAAAACAAAATATTTCTACCAGACAAAGTCGATTTTGAATGTCTGTGAAGAGGATATATAACATGTAATGCATGTGAGAATGATACTTAATATCTGTTAATACAATGTAAAATGCTGTTTGGTATTGAAGGTGAAATGTTCATGAAATATAAATATTATGTTTGAACAACAGGTTGCCGGCATAATGTACTTGGACTTTAAAAATCGTATCGTTGCTGTGGGATGTCTTAACACAAGCCATAGAAGATTATTTTCGCTCTCCTATCTCCACTTTGTGAAGGATATTTCAAACCGGCGATTTTTTAAAGCCGTGTTTTTCAGAAAAATGAACAGAAACTGTTTCAAGCATGACAAATTGAGTTTAGTTCGGGTTTAAGAGATATTGTGTAACTATGTTTCAGTCATCTATCCCTTGTGGAGTGAACTATCTTGCATTGTTTGTTGGTATCGTTTCTTTCACCCCTGATTGTAAATTAGAATGTTTATCAGCGATTCCACCACACCCACAAATTTGTCATCTGAAAGTCTTAGTGTAGCGATCGTTGGGCATGTCTTACTTTGTTGCTAATCAGACGTTACAGATAATAATCAATAATAACCGTCTAAACTTACTTATCTGTTAACTAATCTCCATATTTCCTTTTACGACTGTGTGGAACTTGACAGATTAATTACTCCCGCAAATTTTATACCACTCGCGTTCTTCAAGATGATTGATGCATCTGCCCAAAGTACATGCACTCGAAGTCTGAATGAGGTGTCTCTACTAAAATATGCATCCTGTCTCCCATCGTGGCATATTTGAAATAAACCGATTATATAGATGTATAAGATCAGTAAAACTAATTTAAAAAATCTTAATTTAATATATTTAAATACCATCATATTTAGCTGTCCTGACCTTGGTGGAAGCACTAAAGAGGATGTTTAAGTTTACAATTGAAGAAAATCAATTGTTTATAAACAAACACAAAATTGGATAATATTCTAAATATTAATGACTTTTCATTTAGTTTCTTGTATTCGAACATGCCTAATAAGAACAGCCATTAATAATAGTAAAATGGTGTTTTGTATGCAAGGTCAAAGTCAAGTATGGTTAAAGTAGTGTCTTCAAACTCGAATGTTCTGTAAATGTAACCATTGCAGGTTGAGGATGAGGAAGAGGCCAGTTATTACATTTTGCCGCGTTTATTACAACTTCAGACCAGACCTTTTTGTAAAGAAGTGTTTTTGACAAGAACAAATTCAGAGACTAAATGTTAGTCTTGTAACAGTTTGACTGGTTTATGAATCCAACTGTTTGAGAGACATTCTAGAAGTTGGTGTGATGAAGAAGACAAATATTTTATGGATGATCAACTTCTTTTTTCAGAATAGTATGAACCCTTTTTCTAATGTTTTTCAACATTGCAATATCATCATACCTTACAAATGTAATTAAATCTTCAACATCGGCTTGATGCAGTTTGTATGCGTAGATACCCGACCAAAACACTTCTAATTTCTAGGATACTAAGCAGATTATTTTAGCAGGCAGTGATATATCTAATATCGTTTAATCTAATTTAAACTTATAGGATCAAAATAAATCTCATATGCAAACTTATTTATAAATTTAATTATGAAATTCCAAGTTCATCAAAAACTCTATCTTAGAATAAGCTTTTAACATTGAGTGGTAATCGTTCCGGTAAGTACTACTAGATATATAGGTCAAGTCAACTGGGAAATACTTCCAGGATCTTCCAAGTCTAATGCAGGTTCATCTTGTAACACTTATCAGATTTCAGGCTTCTAATTTTCCCTCGCATGGACCTGGTCCTGGGTAACACCCTGCTGGAACTGGGCGGTATTAGATTACTTCAGAAATAGAAGACTGGTTGACGTGCTTTATCGTAGAATAAAACATGACAGGAAGCATAGAAGGGCATTAGAAGGGCGCTGTGTTTTATTCTCTCTGATATGTGGTTTCTATCACGTACATGATATTGTACTGTTAAAATTATGTCTAAATCCAAGCTAATACTTATGTCAATTGAAAATTTACTAGAAGTGTTAATAAAAAAAACAGAAGATTGAGCGATGAGTTCACCCAAAATTAGATAACTGACTTGACCAAGATGACGTCATTTGCGATGTCAGTAATCACGAGCATGTTTATTTCTCATTACGCTGTCTGTCCCATTGGCCGCCAGTGTTTTTATTGCATATTAGATAATAAACTTTAATCAACACTTTTATTAGAAAGTCAATGTTTCTAACATGGTGTAAGATATGAAAATCATATGATATGACAGTGATAACTTTAGCAGTAAAAGGGTCACTTAATAAAAAGCAAAGTTTCAGTTTAAACACATATTTATATTTTGAGTAAAACTGATACCAGTATAGTTTATTCATACATTTATTTAGGTTTTTGCAGAGATAGCATATGTATTACTCAATAAAAAAGGTATTCATTAACATTTTCATCAAAACTATATTAACACGAAATGACAATTGTGAAGATACATCAACTCTCGACTTTGAAGGGATGTTTATAATTCTCATCTCATGTGAATCAACACCTGCTCCTGTGTAACACTAAACTGGACCTGGGGATATCAACAGATTACTTAATAACAACATTTCATCAACACTTTAATCAGAAAGTCAATATTCCGAGCATGGTAAAGGACATGGAAAACAGTTTATCGAGAGGTTTATCAACAGCCGTTCTACGGACAGGATACATACAGAAACAACATTAGCATCACATGTAGTTGACATGATCAAACATATTGATATCATACAAACCACTCAACATGATGCAGTAGGGTGAGGATGGCTATTTATTAAAATTTGATATTGAACATAGATGAGAAAAACTGCAATACTTCAGACATAGTGTCTTATATAAATAATATAAGCAATTATGTGTATGACATGTATACTGACAACACAAACTCGTTCAAATGCTTAACACTATGTGTTAAATGTTTGATAATAAAATAAAATTTTAATTAAATTTTCGATTGAAGTGTGTGAACTTCAGATACAAATGGCTTTGATCTTAACTGCCTTCATACTTTCATTATTGATATTTTGTGTTGATGACATCATATTGAGTAGCTATTACGATTAGTGGTTTGTTGCATCATCGAAAAAACGCCTTAAAGGGGCAGTAGCACGTTTTTTCGCTCAAATAAGTCACCAACAGTAAAACACCATTCTCTCTTCGGAAAATCAACTTATGAATGACTGTACATGATTCCGTAAAGCCATGGCAATCGTTTTTTTGTCAATCGAAATAATAAAATGTGTTCACAATAAAATGGCCGCCATGCAATTTTTGCTTCAACCACAACACCGGTATTACCACTACTGATAATTGGTTTGTGTAATAAGATGCTGTACCCTCTAACGTAAATATAAATGACATAAACCATTATTCAAAATGGGAAATTTTAAAAAATAAAATTTGCAAAAAACGTGCTACTGCCCTTTTAAATGCCCTTAAAATATATTCTGATCAAATTTCGACACAGATAGTAAACCTTTCATCTGTACTTTTATTCTTCTTTCAATGGTAATTTAAAAGTTGGTTGGATGATGGAGAACAAGTTCTATGGATAAACAACTTCTTTACTAGTGGAATGCGATGTTTTAGTGTAGATTCTAACACTGTTATCAAGCAAACACTGTTAAATCAAATGATAAAGGTGTAAGAATCTACATTAATACATCGCATCACTGCAATAAACAAGTTGTATATTCAGAGAACTTGTTCGCCTTCCCTGTATTTCTATTTGTTCATAACATATCTTGGTTTCTATAAAAATATACATACAGGTTATTTTTAGTAAGCGTTTGTCGTCAGATAATTGCCAATAATATTAGCATTTCATAGCAGGCCATGTTAATGTCACAATGTATATCCCCACCTCGAGCAGCCACTGTGGCGAGATGTAGATAGCATTACGACTAGACGACGACAATACCACTACAACATGCACTTCAGCAGTTTCTTATTCTTAGGCTTTTTCCGTGTTGTGTTACGCGGCTCCATAAGTCTGAGTGTTTTATAGTGTGTGTCTTCGTGTATGCATTGCCTTATTTTACATGTGAATATAGTTCTAAACTTTGTCATCTAATTTTTACTTCGCATTTCATTGAAATTGATTACTTTTTGTGCATCAGTGTTTTTGTATGTTTCATTACTGATGTCAATATTTCTTTATTCGTGGTCGGTAAGCCCATTTCAAAGTTAGTGATGTAGGTTGTTTGTTTCTGTATGTGTATGCCTTCATTCAATACGATAAATCAATCTTGCAAATATCTTACATAGCCAACTAAAATGTACATTAAAATGGATATTATAACATATTGTAAAGGCATCTACTTATTTAACATTTATGATTTGATAACATAAATAAACGTAAATTGATTGTTCTTTAATGTATAAATGTGTTTATGAGTGCCTATAGTAAACCGAAAATAAAGATATGGGAAATCAGTGATAGTTATAACAATTTCAATTTCTTTGGAATTGCATATAGACCGACAATAAAGACAATACTTTATTACCTTGAAAGGAATTCATTTTGTATCACACATCTCTTACAAATATAAAATAGATAACACCATAAAAACACGATTCAAAAGCATTAACAGAGATACGACATATGGTTTAAACTGTTTAAAATGAAGATAACTGGACATTCAACATTTGTTGGCTTAATGTAGAAACGAATCTTGTTTTCTTACTGAAACTTCTGGAAACAACTTTTTGTTATTTTCGCTAGTTTCTTTACCAAAATATAATACATAGAAAAGAGCTTGTTCGTATGGGAAAAAACTAAAGTTGGTCATGTGTCGCATTATCTAGTAATCATAGAAAGGAAAAACTACCTTTTTCGAGAATGAAATCACTTTCTATGGATAACAACTTTCTTCATCTATTCTTTTTTCAGCTTTTATTCCGCAATGTATAGAACCGAATCTAAAGTATGAATAGTATTGATTATCTACAATATAATATTTGTGAGTCTTACATTGTAGCTATAATTTTGTATTTGCATGGAATAAATATGTGATGAATTCTTTGTTTGTACATGTAGGTAATAAAGTACAACTTTGTACTCAGATACGTTCATATAATAAAGACTATTAATCCTCCCATGCGTTAGTTGAAAATACACGTTAGGATTACTATGACTACCTCTAACTACAAACTACACTATGAACATATGTGCAAAAATTCGTAAGATTTAATGAACTCTACTACCTTATTGAATGTTAAGAAATTCACAGACATCATTGACCATACTCTTTCTTAAAAATCATTGGGTATATGATTTATTACTTTACAACTTGTTGCAATCGTAGAATCGTAGAATCGTAGTGATTTCCCTGGCAATAGACATTATGGAATGGCCAGGAAATACAGATCAGTTTTATTTACACGGAGATTCCGAGCCAGGTGATGCGGCAGGGGTATGTGTTTTATCAGTAGGTTTTTAACCTTTTATATTTGTTGACTGACAACCTCTTTAACTGTGTTGCACTAAAACGTTTACATTGCACAGATTCTATTATCAAAATATCAATATGATATCTATTATCAATATGATCTTTATTTGTTATTTACCATGTTGACACAGGTGAAGTTAAGGTTTGAGATTCCAAGCTAGGTGGTGCAGCAGGGGTATGTGTTTTATCAGTATGTTTTATACTTTTTTTATATTTGTTGGCTGACAACCTCTTTAACTGTGTTGCAGTTAACGTCAAATTGTTATCTAAAGGGTTATAGCCATGGTGGAGGGTAAACTACGCACACAGAAGATACAGCTTGTCCTTCCAACTATATCCATGTACTCAGTGGATAAGCTCTTACTTCCAGACCAATGAATGTTAAGATGCATATAACAACTGACCAGCAACAATGGTGTCATGTTTTAGCACTATTCTATTAGCACAGATTTTATTATCAAATTACCAATAGGATATATATCATCAATATGATCTTTATTTGTTATTTACCATGTTGACACAAATGAGTGAAGACATTAATTCTGTTTTATGTAACGTCGAACTTACGTTCTCTTAAAGATTCCTAAAGAGATTTTTAACAGATCATTTTTGCAGAAGATTATAAGCTGAATAGATAATAATACCACAACAACATGTGAACCAAACGTGACTTTTAAAATTAGAAGAAATAATTTCTGTTATGGTAACGTCGATACTTTCTTCTCTATGCACAAGGCTAATTATAAGATAGCATGTTAATGGAAGCTGAATAGACAATAATAAACAACAGAAACATGTGCATCAAATGCGACATATCAAATACATTTGCCAATTTCGTTCAATCTGTATCATTCAGGGAACGAATATGAAATGACATGAAATTTGTACACAGATCTGAAAGGCGTGGAGACAATTGGCTTTTCCCAATCCATTGTCTACTTTCATAAAGCTTGATGAAACTTTTATTGTTCATGAGTTTGATGCTATTAGCTTTGTACCTGCAACTGCCCAATGTGGGCATAAGGAGCATCAGAGAATCAACGTTGTTGACGCCATGAAAAGCAATCATTTTCTTCTGGATTTGTTTTTCATCATCAACAGAAAAATTTAACCTACTGTGGCACTGGCCGATCAATTGTGCCACCAAGAATATGCTTCGAATCCGTAACGTATTCAAGCTACACATTCATAGACTGGCTGCGATTGTCGATGATGAGGCAAAACCAAAACTGTTTTCTATCATTTGATGACTATATTTCTATCATTTGACTGATTATAAAGTATTTAGAGGAACCAATGTATTCAATTGTATGTCATCTTTTCGGGAGAATTAAGACTCTACAGAATATATCATTCTGTAAATTTCATATGTTTTAATTCTGATTGATATTAAGGGGCTACCAAGCTAATACAAAGCATTGGACACAATGTCTAACTTTCAATGATTTAAATCATTCGGACATTGAAGCGACATTCTTGCTGTACGAGTAATTATCACTAAGGTGACAGCATCCCCAGCCGTAAATTATCACATCATTTTTTTTTCATCAATGTCGACCAGGTCCCTTATCTTCCTTAGAAGAACATTGAATACTGAATAGTTCTTGGGATATCAAGCTGAAAAACAGCTTCACATGCGGAAAAACGTGATTACTTGACGGAAGTTTCTTCACTGAAAAGAGCAAGGTGATACTAAAATGACTGAATTATGCAGATGTGCTATACAACCTACATGTACACACCGAGATTATATTCTCATCGTAATTTACGGAAACACAAAGTAACTGACGTCAGATATACAGGCAGTAAAGATCAATTTTATATACTCTACAGTTCATTGACAGTTTGAGTAGACTGGGTTACATCCTACAGGTACATTGGTTTAATGGGTTTTTTTTCGATATTTTGACATTTTGGTCATTTTACTTATTGCCTCAAGCCTATCTTTACTCATACTGAATTGCCGTTGATGTCGAAATGTTATCTCTTTTCTCGGGCCACAAATCATGGCTTCGTATAGTGTTAAGCAAATTACATTCATGGTTGATAGCGCTGATCCTTACTTCCATATCGTCGCTTTTTTACGCACATGTAGAGATGTGTTCTTCACGAACTTAGCAGTTTTGTTTTTAAAAATCTCAGAAATGTGCCTTATAATAGTGGTATAAGACTGGTCAAGTTTACTATATTTCATTTTCGGTACTCACTCTGTCATCAAAACAGTACCAGTTTGTTCTTACAACTTTAGTAACAAATACTTAGGGAGTATGTGTACCTGTCCTTTTTACACTAAAAACTCATGAACAGAGTTGGTGATTAAATTTCGTGTACGTATCTGTACTCTAGACAAGTTAAATAAACAGCCAAATACAATCACATTAAACGTGACAACGCAAATGAACTAGCCAATTTCGCTTAATGAGTATCCTGACGGAGCGTTATTCCACTAGGATCTGCAAATCACAATGGATATGTGACATCTTGCAGAATGAATTGACCTCTAAGAACCCATTGTCCATTTGCACGAAGGAAGCTTAAAATGTAATTTTCAAGTTGTCTTAATCGATCCTTTTAGTTACTACAGCTTGGTCATAAGGACACAGCAATCGAAATTCGATAATGTTAACGAAATTATATTCATTGAAGAAAGGGTCCCAATCTTGCAACGCTAGATGTCGCGAAGGTTAGAAATGTTAGAAATGCATATTCAAATCTCTGGATTAAAACATCTGCAATAAAACTAAATAGTTTGTGGATTACATTTTATTTTGACGCTCACGACGTTTCGAAATATGCCTGAAGGTGTATGCATACACTCTGAAACGTCCTGCCTTTCAAAAAAACAATGGTGTTGTTTCGTTTGTTTTCAAATTCTAAATTCTCTACAAAGACATATCCACATTCATATGATACACACTATTTAGTACATACTACCAAGAGTTGAACAGCGGGTGTACGAAGGGAACCGGTGGGGCAGGTATCGCATGAACGTGTCTCCTACTGCTTTGACGGTTAAACGAGGGTGATAACACTGATAACCTGCAGTGGCTGTCTCGTTACCAAAACCACTTATTTCATCAGCTCACATACAGACTGATAAATACATAACTACGTGGATGTCAGTACGTTGGCAGAGAGTTTGCATTGAATTCAACAATCTGTTAAAAGTATTAAAGATGCATCCATTGTGTTTCATATTTTTTTATTTGGCTTTGACACGTGTCAACATACGATATGTGATGATTTTAGTTCAAATATTTTTACTCAACTTGAATATCCATCTCCAATCGCCAAATATATCCAAATTACTTGTTTCCAATTAAATTTGAGCAACATCTTTATATTTGTGCAGCAACCGAAATTACACGTCCCATTTACACGCACATACGTTTTATGACAAATTAAACATTATCAGCTCAACGTTGTCTTTGTGTCTGTTGTAATTAGGTTTCCAAAATTACGATTGACTAATTGACGCGCGCCATAGGCGGGGCATTGTCCGGTTTTTCGATCAGAAATCGATATTTTTACCTTTATATCGTCAGTATACAGGGTCGATTATTATCAAAATAACTCTCGGTAACAGTCAGTACTTCTCGATAAAATAACGTCATTTATTACGTTTGGCATATTTGACCCCAACAGCACAATGGATGTACCTCTTTAAACGGACACTATCAACAATAATTGATAAAACATCTTAATGGCTTTGGAGAATTTGAATTTCTGAGAAATGATATTCTACTAAAGAGTAATTGCAAGAGAGCTTTTCGTTGTCAAGATTACTTTTTGTATATTCTAACGAAGCAACTGTAGCAGTGCTTGACGTTTTGTGGAGTCAAAACTAGTTTAAGAAACACAGATAAGTGGTTTAAGGCTTTCCTCTTTGAATAATGTTTGCGTTGGTCATTACTTTCTCGTCATATTTCCAGGACTGTCAAAAGCAATTTACACATACATTTCTTGAAAGTGGCATCGTGGTGTTTTGTGAGTTACAAGATCAGTTCACTGTGTTTTAATGTCTCTGATGGGTTTGGTGACCTAGATGAACACACGTGTAGGTTTATATTGTATACTCGTTACAGTTCTTCATTGTTGTGCACCTGCCTCCGGTCAAGATGGAATGCATGTTGAATTAGACACGACGCAAAAGGAATTAAACAGTATTACAAATAAATCAGTTATTATGTTTTGCAGTGTTCTATGTATTGACCGTAACTCTCTACATATTTGATTTGGCATCTGCAATTCACAGGATAAAAGTACATTGAGAATAAAACAGAAAAGTTGAAGCAATACGCCCTCATAGTGGCATAGCTCAACTTCTACAAATAAACTTGCATGTCAAATATGCTTAAACCAGGGACAGTAATTAGAGAGTTTATGCTTAAACTCATTGTTAAACACGCTCAGACGTGACAATGTGCTAGTCATTTTATTAATTCGATATGTTCACTCTTCAAAAACATCAATTTCCATAGGAGACTAATTGGTTTATGTAATTATACAAAGACGTCACGGAGCTAGGGCTGATTATTTTTTTATATTACCCATATGGGAAGACGGACACAGGGTAGTATTTTCCTGTAAGTCACATGGGAGTTACATCTTTTTCTGGCTTTTGATTGGCTGTTACAGAAAAATAAGAATTTCATTGGTTGCCGGAACTACTTCATTCATCTTTCTTACTTTTCCCGACTAGTAACTTTAGAAACTGTCTTCTGCACTTTAACATGTTTTATTTGTTTCCCGCAGTTGAAATTAGCGTTTTCGTACATATGCCGACGCATCAAATGTCGGAGGAAGCAGTTAAATTGTCTGAAATTTAAAGAAACTAGCGATTACTGCTTGACTGTATAACCACGGAAAGCTTCAAGAGCGACGGCGATCGTTCGAATGTAATGATGTCATAGGCGCGAGCGGTTATGACGTCACTGTGTCGATGGTAACGTCACAGGGCTTTTCGGTTTGAGCCGACTTGTTTTTGAGCTTCGCACACCTCTTGATATGGATGTTGCAATAACTTATATGTATAATCATGGATTGATAGTAATTGGCAGGAATACAAAACTTTCAACTAAAGCCACATCTTTCTTTTATTGTGAAAGACATTTTCGCAGGGGACATTTTAATCGTGCGGAGTAAACAAGGATAGGTACGTAAGAAGTGAATCCACGTCACACGCGTATGGATATGGAGATTCATCTCCTTCTCGGGTCCTTTTAGAGAAGCTATTGGCTTTTAATATTCGCGTTTTTACTTTAATTTGTCATATGGGTAATATAAACAATAACCAACTCGTGACGGGGAATGGCAGGTTATCTTTCCCTCGTTATATCAATTGTGTGTAATTCTCTCGCCAAGGCTCGAGAATTACTCAAATGATATAATTCGGGAAAAATAATCTGTCATTCCCCGTCACTCGTTAGTTATTGTCTAAATAAGTCACAAGCTGTTGACATATCTTCCTCGATCATCTTCAAGGTATACATTTCCATATACCATTTAGCTAGTCTATCAGGGGAAATCTTTATTGAACGCTTCTCTTGAGAGTATGGAGAATGTTGACTTTTAGTGAGAGAACGTATTGAACGATGATTCTGGTGATACGTGTGAATAACCAGAGCTCATGCTGTCCGCTGTTTTAGGTTTCTCAACTAACATTTTCTAAGTATATTCATTAATGCAGTTATTTATAAGATCTGTTTAGTTCACAAAATGTAACACGGGTTCACTAGTCTTGAATGACGAGCTCTATTTTTCATCTGTAAGACATGTGTCTCAGAAACAATCACCCCGTGGATACCTTGAGGGGTAAGATATGAAATTTACACCAACACGACCCCTACCATGTTTACCATGTAAATGTGTGCAGAATATGTCTTATATGTCGATGAAGAGTTGTGTATCATAAAAAAAATTTTGGAAGAAATTTAAATTTCATTTTTTTAAGAAAAATTTAAAAACATATGTAAGTATTATTTGACCGCTGACTAAACACCTCTACTTTTCAGTTTTAGATTATGACATCGAAAACTTGAGATGTTTGAGAGATTATTGAAATTGAAAATCATACATATGATAAAATCAACTGAGGTGAGAACTTTCTTTTGCCTGGCAGTTTATATATGTAAAAAGCTTTATTGTGATGATGATAAAGATCGAACCGTTTTAATATGTAATGGACATGGTCGTTATCAGCATCGGGAATTCACCACACGATCAATGTCCATGTTAAACATTTCCGAATAGTCATGCAGCAAAACCAACTGCGTGGCAGAGAGCAATATAAACTGTTTGGAAGTTATGACAAAAGTTGCCTACTTGTTGTAACGGTTTTAATGTTTCTATGTTTCATAGTGCATATTGTATATGCTGTTTATGGGGGTTTATATTCCCAATATATCTGTACTGACCATCGGTGCTGTCTTCCCGTGTCTGACAGAACTGCAATCCAGGAACTGCAATGAAAAAGCTCGTCATTTCGGGTTGATGAACAAAACGTTTTACCCATGTACGTGTATGCATTTGCTGATGGTCAAGGCAATTGTTAGTTATAGACATGTATTTAATGAATGCATAAGGTAATTACCGTTGTTCCTATCACTCATATTCATTTTGATCCTTGATCATTATATCAGATAAACTCACGGGCAAAAGAAAGTATATCTTCTTTCCAACAGAGTCAAACACGAATTATTCCTGCCGGATAAAGTCGATTTTTACTGTTTGCGATGAGGATATATCACGTTAAGAGATGACAGTATGATACTTAATATTTTATATATATTCAAGCACATACGGGGTGCTGAAATAGCTATTTCAAAAGGTATTTTGGGAAACAATTGTTGGTATTTCAGGTAAAATTTATGAAATATGGAAATTATGATAGTACAAGATGTTATTAACATAAAGTACCTCCTTTGACTTCAAATCAATGACGCATAGTTTCTGTAGGATGTCATAAATGAAGACAGAAAGTCATATTTCACTCTCCTATCTTGCCAGGGTTTCGTTCAATAACAGCGAGCGCTTAAATTGCTCATTGATCGCTCAATGTAGCGCTCAATGTAGCGCTCACTCTCTCTTGAACGATACAGTGCAAATTCCTCAAAGTAGCGCTACATTGAGCAATCGCGTTCAAGATAGGTTTAAAAGTAATCGCTCATTGAGTGATTACTTTGAAACCTATCTTGAACACGGCCCTGGTTTAGTAGTTTCTAGAACGACGATTTTTAAAAAGCCGTGTTTAGAATTATGAACATATATTGTTTCAAAATTTACAGACTAAGTTAGTTAGAGACATATGGTGTAACTATGTTTCAGACGTGTTCATTACTCATTGATTAAAATATCTTGCGTTGTTGTACCTATACTTTCTTTTGCCTGACAGTGTATATTATTTGTTTCAACTATGGTAAAAATAATATTATGCTAAGTTTATGTCTAGAACGTTTACTGTAACCATCGTGTTTGTTTTTTAACATTTTTGGCTGGTCTAGAAATGAAAGTTTGAATTCATGATAACTGATTGCATATATTCTGAATACAGTAAACGAAATCATACCAGAAAATTCGGAATCGGTATGAATAAAATTATAATTGTTTTGAATAGATAAAGTCATAAACGAATTGGAAAAAACGCTCCTGATAAAAATTATAATCAGTAATATAATTTCTCTTTTTTTTCTACAAAAATGAACGTTCATAACATTTCATAGTTTTGCTTCATGGACTATTTTTACCAGATGTCTATATGTTTTGACAAATCTCCCTGGTAATCAGCTTACATGGTTCTTAGAAGAATGCTTTGAGCAGAATTACATAAAGCCAAGAACACCGGGGAAGGATTAAGAAACTAATCTGGATGACATGGATTCATAATCGAAACAGTGTCAGAATCAGCATACTAGAATTTAACAATCAATGTGTGATTTACGTTTTCTTCATACACCTATAAGAAGAATTTAAAACATGATTGACAACAATATAAGGATATGTGTCACAGGCAGCAACAACTATAGCCCTTTTTATACCTCCAACTTTGCACATGTGCAATATTGCTTATGGTAGTAATATAAACACGTGAGTAAAAGTAAATTGATTATGCGTTCATACGTATTTAATTTCTGCCTAAGCAAATGGGCTTCCAACTCTTTTAATATATGAATAGAGAATTACAATTAATATCTCTTAGATGTAAACTAAATAAATGACATTAATTTATATCTGTCAACATTGATTTGACTATCTCGCCCTAATTATAATGAACATCGGATAGTCAAATCGAAAGTTTCCGCGTATAAAAAGGAGAACATCCTATATAAAGAACTTTAAAACTAATATTAAGAGTTTTTAAAGTTCTTTAATATATTTTCTCAACCTGTGTGAAATCACTATGTTTGTATACGACGAACTATTACCAGAATAGTGAAAATACCATATTTACTCATGGTAGTAAACATTTGCACCTGCCCCGGACAAGGTGCAAAATTGCTTACGGTAGTGAAAAATTAACTTACGGTAAACTATACATATGTGCAAATGCGTCCAATAGGCGAATTTTGCTCATATGAGCACATTTGCATATATGTAATGCTTTACTGATATGCAAACGATCGCCGTATAAACAGGGCTAATGATACATATATTTCACAAATGTAATTACTGATTGTCTTCCGGTAAGATGAAATATACACTGAATAGTACTGATGCTATAGAATACGTTCAATTATTAGACAGCATGTTCTGTATTAGTATATAAAGTGAACTTTCAACACTTTTAAAAAGTAGGTTAATGGAGTTTGCAATTTGCACTTACAATACAACCACATTAGCAAGGAAGGAAACCGATAATAGCAGTCGCCAGATAATAATCCAGATATGTCTCTGAATGAACACAGAGAGGGTATGTCATTGTATGTTCTCGAACGGGGGAGACAACTTCCTTTTAAATCATGTAGTTAAGCATACTATAGTTCCTGCTTATACATACAAAGAAAGTTCAAGGAATGTTAAACTTATAAATGTACAGTCATTATACTTATTGTACTTCGTTATTGTCATGACTCATGTGACTTGCATCTTAAGAATGTACTTCAGCAACTCCTTTGTACTGATCAAGTCTCGGTCAACATTTACTGTCTGTGTTTCAATATGTTTTCAGTATTTATTATCTGGGAAAGTTATGCAGATATTGAAATATTTGAATTATTGCTCGAAAGGTGAGTGGATCTAAAGGAATATGCTGCAAATCAACAAGAACATGAAATACGCCAAGTAAATCGTATCTAAAGCCATTGCAAAAGGGGGAGGGGATATAATAAGTGCATTTGATTGTATTGAAATCTGTTTTTTTTCAATCATTTATTTAAATACTTACCAACTGCAGTTATTTTCATGTTAATTTTCATCTTGCAGTTCTGTCTTTTTCTTACGGAATGTATATACTGTAAATACCATGGAGAGAGTATCCTCAGTTGGATAACTTGTTCCCAATCCTTTTCATTACGAATATATGTTTGATTAAAATAATCAAAAAGTTAACATGCCGTAAATCAACACAAAAACTAATTATGTCATTAGTTGAGCTACACAACCAACTATACGTTATTAAATACAAAACCATCTGATTTATCTTGCTAAAACAGATTAGTAGATCGCATCAGTGTAGTTAATGATTTAACTTATTATAAAATGTTTCGTTGCATCGGGAAATACCAGGACAGTTTGCCTTCGGACATGGCCAAACATTGACAAACTGCCCTGGTCTTTCCCAGTCAGTGCTCGCAGGTTTCGCAGCTGAGCATTACCACATGGCGTTGTGGGCTTTCTCGCTGCCATAATACTAGGAGCCGCAATATAAGTGAAACATTCTTGAAAGCGGCGTTAAACACCACCTCACCTCACCCCACCTCACCTCACCCCACCTCACCTCACCCTGATCTTTCCCGGTACAACTCGGAAACTATGGTAGTAACTTTTACCTACAATATTCAAAGTATTCTGAAAACACTAATTACTTGTTCAATATGTATTGGTTAGGTGACGCCTATCAGAAACAACAATCTGCTTCACTTCTAACAGCAAAAGCTGTTTCCGAATAGAGTTCTAGATTTCTCTTACATCAACACAGTTGAAATATCTCAATGACTTTTCTCCAGTGGCTGTTGATTTATATTTGAACATGTGTTTTACATCATTATCAATATCCATAAATGTTTTAAATGTAATATCTAATTACATAACAGACCAAGCCTGACTAAGACAGAGTATCTGATAATATCCATTAGGTCGATATAATCATCATCATCATCCATATTTGATTAAGTGTGTCACATTTATGATCAACTAGTATTACTGTCAAACATATTGTTCAACTTTTCGGTTTTCTGAATGCAAAATGTGTTTAATGGGGTCGAGGGTGAATGATTTTAATCATTCTGGTTTTAATGTTGTAAAAATATCATATTTCAATCATCGTCAACATGGGATATCGAAATAATGACTCTTGAGGGGATATTCAACGTTGCAGTTCTTCGAATATCGAATTAAATCAGGTTAAACATGATTCCATTTTTTTTTATTTGAAGTATAATTCTAAAGTAATAATTGACTTCATGTTGTTAAGTCTGTGAAGCCATCACTTGTATCATCAGCTCACTCATCATTATGTATTACAATATCACATCTGAAAGGATTATTGCCCACGTCTCTTAGACAGGAAAGCTATCTTATAATGAAGCATGCAATCGTTATCTTTACTGGAATTAAGATGTCTCCCCCTTCATAACCTCCTACAGGGTATCACACCTCAAAAACGATATGACGCATTTAGCTTAATAATAATAAGAATAATACTTCATTGCCTGACAAAGGAATTCTTCTTAAGATATGTCACAAATAACAGTAAACTTTCATGATGTCATCTGATTTTTTTTTAAATCTGAAAAGCTATTTGAAATTGGCTTATATAGCAGTATATTACCGTTGATAAGAACAATGTATCCCCATGCTTTGTAACTTGCATATCCTTGAATTTACATTGTCAATTATATGTTGCTTTTTGTATTAAATGATATCCTCGACTGAGAACAACTTAAATTTTTCAATTTGTTCTGCATCATTATTAATAAAAACTGCCAATTTTTTTTTAAAGATTTCCATGTTGAAACCGGAAGAAGCCTTCTCAGTTACCTCTGGGTCCCCGCAGACTTCAATCATCACATGTGATAATTCATTACAGGATCACATGCTCTGGTTATTTTTTAAGACGTATATAATTGATATGATAAGACCATTGTCATTTAAAAATAGTTTAATCACCTGAGCGTCATTATATATGGAAGTGTTGATCAAGAGTGTTACAAAAATATAATGTTTATTAATATTGTAGGGGTTAACGCATTTGCAGTTGTCATAAATGAACCATTGTAGAGAAACAGTTATAATTATTTGTACAGGTAGGACACGTTGATAAGATACAATGAAACCATTAGTTTGCAAAGATACTTGTTGTTAACTGTTACATAAACCCTAAAGGAGATGTATGAGATACAGTCATAATATTGATGTAAATGAGAATGGCGTCATCGAATATAAACTGACATCGTCACCACATGCATTAATATGTATTCGTACATCATGTCTAAAAGACCAGAAATCAGAAATAAGCGGATAAGTATTTTTGTTTCAGTGAGCAACTGGAAGATTGAATAATGCCTGGTAGTTGGAAGATGATCTTTGAAGTCCCGAGTGATATTCATAGTGAAATTACATTCATCATTTGTTATTCCTCACTAAATAAAACTTTGAGAGCGGAAAACTTTTTTAAATCATTGGATTTAAAAGCGTTCTGTGTCGAAATTCTTATGAGAATGACTATTTTTCATTTGGAGCCATATTGCTAAAGTGGCGTTCAACAATAACTCACTCACTCACACCACTTACACACACTAACAGACCATAACTAATCAGCATTGACCATAGGACGAATTCAATTCTGTAAAACCAAACGAAATTCACATTGCCAATAAAGTGTCACAGCTTGGTGATTCATAAAATACAAAATATACCTGTGAAGCTACATGAATAAATAACTATTAATTTATTCATGTTTCAAAATAATACTTAGAAATGAAATATTATGTTTATTGAATGAATTGAGACGGATGATTTTATCGTATGGGAAAAGAAACGCTGGTACACGTGTTTCAATTGTTGCCTTTTGCAGGACGGCGTACGCCAGTCACATAGTCAATTACATCTCTATCGTCGCCAGCAATGTGAGTAGTTTGCCAGGTTGTTTTTCTTGTAACTTTAGAGGTAAAAATCATTTGTGAACATCCTGGCTCATGCATGCAGATTCTCCGTGAGAAATCACGTCTGAAAGATGAGAAATGGACAGCTAGTTGTTGGAGACAAAAGGGTTGTTGTCACGTAAGAAGAAGATGACACATCTCATGAATATGCAATAATAACATCAGTGTCGGTTTCATCCTCCTCTTCACATCAGTTGGATAAACAAGGTAAATACATGCTAGTTGCGTCAGTGTTGTCTTGTTTCATATTGTCATGCTTCATATTAGTTTCAAAAGGCGCATCCAATTGGTGGTTTCTTATCAATACTTAACCTTCCTCTGCTAAAGACATGCAGCAAGGCTTAACTTAGTGATTTCTGAACAATATTTCACAAGTCAAACATGTTTTTGATGAAAGTGTTGTTGCGATAGAAATCTGTTCTTGGAACCTCCTAAGCCTGTTGTTAGTGAGAAGTTGTTAGTGAGAAGTTGTTAGTGAGAAGTTGTTAGTAAGAAGTTGTTAGTGAGAAGTTGTAAGTGAGAAGTTGTTAGTGAGAAGATTTTCTCAATCAACACCTCAATAAGAAGTTAAGGTTAACGCCTTTTTATGAATAATGAAGACATAAACGAATTTCTTCCCACCCCTTGATGATTATGAACTGCAGTTCAAAACTATTCAAAATACACTTTGAACTTTATCAGCAATTATCCCAACAGATCACGTATCTTTGAACTGGTTATATTGTTTCAAGCTGGAGGAACTTCAAATTGTAGTCTCTATAGAAATCTCATACAGCAAGTTTTGTTTTTAAAGCCTGCCACATTTTATTTACAAACTTTTTGAAAATATGTGATATATATTAAAGATCTGATGAAATGCATTTTTCTAAAGAATGACAGATGATTACCTCTACGTATATTGTATATCGGAATCAATTGAGCATAGAATCGAGACAATATAGACTTGCAATTGATAATTAAGACGATTTTAATTCACCCATTTTAACACTACCGCAATTTGTTCGGCAAATCCTTTTGAAAATGCTCACTGAGGCGTGACTGTGATAAGCGACAGGCGGGGCGGCTAGAAAGCTACTCAGCCGGTATCTCGTTAATTAATTAATGATGATTATCACTGCCACTAAATGAATTTATGAGGTGTATTACATCGCCAAAAAGACATGTTTATGTAATAATTGTGTAATTGTGATCTGCGGAATTACCTAGTTGGATATCTAAACATTCGATATATGGGAAATTTAAGTTGGTTTATTGAAGGTTTCTTTGTGAATTCAACGTAATTTCGCACATATGATTGTTAATTTCGCCGAAAATCAAATTCCTCCACATACGTCACAGAAGTCACGGGTCACACCTCCGGGGCTAAATCAGGCGTTTTTTTAAAAAGCCAGATATAAGTAATTTACGGACCGATTTCAGAAATTTAAAATCGAGCAATTGTCAAATTGACATCCCATTTTAATAAATCCGATTTGGACCATATGTCATTTCATCTATCCTTTAAGTGCACTGTGTAGTGTAGTGTAGTGTAGTACTTGCCTTAATAAATAATCTGTCCATGTGTCTCTAATGACAGTAACACTTGTATAAGACACTTTAACAGAGGATTATAGTAACTGACAGAAACACTGGTCATAAACGTAGAGTCTGTGATTTATGATAATTATCTTATAGCTTATTAATTTAACTCATGAATAGTCAGATGAATATTGTAAGTATACCCACCTCATATTTCTACAGTTAATATCCCTACACTATGTAAGAACAAAATCAATTGGTCCGAAATGTGCGATGATTAAAATACGAACATTCCTTTATGAGGTACAACGACATTAAGGATGATATGAAACATAAAACTGAATGCTCATCACTCATGTATTCATCATGAATGAATGAATAATCCTCAAGTGCATATTAAAGAAATCCGTGCTTGGTGATTTAATAACATTATTAGGATTTGGAATATTAACGTAAATGGAAATCACTCAAGCAGGAATCGTCAAGAATCAGATATCATATTTAGTTGTAAAGTATGTGTAACCGATGCAAAGTGACATTTATTAGTTGCAAGTTAATAAAAGTTACAATATTTAGCTTCTGGTGATGCAAAGAAAACACACTTATGAAGAATCACGAAATAAATAAGGAATTCAACATGTATTTGATTATTTTAATTTAAACTCAAATGGTGTTGATACTTTTTGCCCATTAAACTGACAATCAAAACAATCCAAAGTTTACTCTTTTCTAACATAGCTCGAGGTTAATCTAGCCTAGCATTAGGTTTGTGCTACTGACGTTACTGTTGAGGCAGTACGTACTGGTTAGTAACTTTATGAGACATGATGCAACAATTCAGTGTAACAGTTGTTAAATCTGGTCGGTGATACATTGATGGAGCTGAAGAACTCCAGAGAGTGTTAACTTATCGCCAAACAAATAAACGTTTCCGATTGTGTTTAGAGTTGATGGGGGATATTATAAATGCAAACCAGTTATATTGTGCCCAGGGACAGTGAAAGTTCCCCCTTTTGAAAACAAGTTTATGTGTGAAGGTTCTAACAAAACAAGTGCATGAATTCTAGATTTCTTATTGTAATGTAATGAATGACGAAGCCTTGTTGTACTCTCATGGGGAGGTCAGATGCAGTACATCCGTGAACTTGCTCCATTTAATTACTTCTTCGATTTAGATTTTCTAGACAATTCAAGTCTCTAAAGAGATTTCTTCATCTCTCTCCGTCATGCATTCGCCCCCTTGGTGACATTGACAAGAAATTGACAAATCCGTTCTATTGTCAGATCTACTGTAAATACTATTGGTCTGATTCTAACATGAATCTATTCCTTTTCTCGGCACTTTCAATTGCTGATTTACAGATACGTATAAAATATTTTGAACAATGAATTCATACAGAGATCACCAACAAATTTATATTTGCCTTATGATTCCTAACAAGAAGCGCACATATTGTAAATAGACGTACTGTTAATCATTCTTGTTTTTGCCTACTCAAAGTATCGATTTACATTATCATCACTCTGCAACATTCTCTAAACAGTAAATTCAAAAAGGCTTTAATATATATGTACATGCTTAAATTTCTGCTGATAAACGACAATGACATAGTGCTATTGAAGTCCGGATGGCAATGAATTATTCTTGTATTTATTTTCCATTTGAGTCTTCTTCGGCTAATGAAGTGACACAGAACCAAGCGTGTGTTCAATCATCATCGATATTATTCATCTCAACAGCTTCTCATTACATCATTAAGTCATCACTTCAGGAAGAAATACATCAACAGCATAACACGACATTATGTTATTTTTTATCTAAATATGCAGAGATAAAACAATGGTCGCATGTTTTCTACAACTCCAAGCAGGTCGTATTTGCATTGTATTCATTCTGTCAACAGAACCAATAATCACAAACGCAAAAAGGGGCAAAGTGTCTACAATCAAAACTCAAATCTAAAGTTAAATACATATTATTCATTGTCCCCGACTGTTTCCTCGTGATATGGAAAGCAAATTCGTTGTCGATAATATTTTGTAGTCCTAATTAAATTATTAATTTGTTGTTGTTGTTGTTAATAGCCAGTTTCTGTCGACATTCGCAGAAAGATTTACAATGGCTTTACAAAGGACAACTTCTCCAGTTCTTCAGCGTACATTTCCTAAACAAACTGAAAGAAAAGTGTACTTCAGTTTTTCTATGAGGCAGTTACATAGAGGATGCCATATAATCCCATTATTTTAAAACGAGTTAATGATTTGGTATTGAAAGCGAGTTTGATAACAAATCATTTTTGAGTTTAATAACAATGGCATTATATGGAAGTGAGTTTATTATTCTGTGTATGATCCAAATTATTCAAGCCGAAAAGTAATGCCACATACACATATTATTAGAAAGGAAATACAATAGTTAACATCTCTGCACCAATCACAGACGTCAACAGGCTATAGACGTGACGTGTTATTGTTCTGAACCAAGCAAAGATAGCTCCTCTAAATACTGGACACAGTTGGACACTGAGACAAGATATATTGGCTATAGTCAGATGAATGGTGATGTGAACATAAGATGTGTTTTATTCAGTCTGAAAACCGAAAAGATGGTTGGACATCTTCCCGAATATGGTGAATAGTTTGTTTCCTGTCACGAGTTCTGTCATGGGTAACGTTTGAAGACAGCTGGTATCAAATGCTGGATAAAGTCATCACATTTCCAGAATGAAACACAACCTAACATACGTTTGTAATGTAAAGATTATATTCTGCTTCAAGAAGGATTATATTATAATAGATAATGTCCAGGTAGAATACATTATTTAAAGTGAAAGATATAGTATATAAGAAAACACATTTTTCGTAAATATAACAGGTTTTAGCACATCTCTTAAAGTACATCAATATAAGGTCCCAGGATGAAATGACATGACATATTCAACAAAAGCTAAAAAGGAATACCGTAGTTTTTGATATAGGACCATTAAATAATTCATGTTATGATTAATGATTAATCAGAATAAGTTAGGGATATTTAAATTTTTATATTCTTGATACTTTATCAGTGTGTCAGTGAATATATTGATCGTCATTTATAATTTCATATATATTTCCATATTTGCATTTCCATTGAATCTTACTTATCTTTTCCTATAAACTCAGCAATCAATGAGTTCTTTGTGTACCATCTCCTGTAACATCTTCAATACGACAAATACTTCCTAGGGGAAATTCATGACAGTGCAACCTCTCTTTACCCCCAATTATTTATCGAAGAACAAATAGGACTATAAAGGTGACGTTCACCTGCATTGCCAAAACGATTTTTACGGTTTGCCATCATTTTGATATCGAAAAAAGTGTCAGTGGCAGTTTTAGTACTGTGGAGTAATATTTTCGAGATCTATAATGTCTCTACCTACCTCAAATATCAAAATATAACAGGCAAATACAAATACTTGTTTGGCTTTTGTACAAGGTCTACTCTTCTTGTACTTTTGATTAAAAGGACAACACAGAAGCAGTTTCTATATTTGTTCTTTGTTGGTGTGGCATCGTGACACGGACACCGAGTCTTGAAAAGTTAACTACATTACTCTCACTTGCGGTACACAATTGCCCATGTGGAATGGAGGGGTGTCAAATCAGCGGCCTATGTGTGAGTTGCCTTCTTACTTTAACTCGGTTTGATGTTTGAGTGAATTGCGATCTCATGCTTGGTAACGGTGTTAGTAACGTTGTATCTCATTAAGATAATGAAGGTCAACTGCAACTTGTAAGTCTTCATTTAACCAACTTCTAAAATGCGTCTCAAAGAAAATCTTCAATGGGTTCTAACAAGAGCATCCCCAATCACGCTTAAATAATTGGATGACCATAAACATGACACAGAATGTAACTAGACACTACATTCAGAGAGAAGCGACAATTACCAGGAACTAGAATTAAGCTAGGTCTGTGGATAGAGATACAGGAGTTGCTGTAATGTGTGCAACAAATAATAAGTCTCACTTTATCTCGCAATGAAAATGGTCTCCATCCATGCCATGCACCGCATATATTGTTGCCGATCCTCACTGATAGAAATCAATCAATCTTTATTTTGCACTTAGAAGGCCACAAGCCTATAGTACATACATGTATATAAAAGCGATATCTTTGGTAGTTGAGAGTACATTCTTTCTATGTATAAAGGCATGATATACATACATTGACAGATTTTCTAAATGTGTTTTACTAGAACAGGATAATAATGATATAAATTTATGAATACTATGATGTGTCAAATAATATTTCTTAATATACTTATTTCTTAAGGAGTGATAAGCTGGACATACACAAAGGAAATGATATTCATCTTCAATTAAATTCAAATTGCACATTTTACAAATTCTATCTTCTCTTTTTAATCCAGTATATCTTCCTGTTTCTATCTGTAAATCATGACATGGGCAAGGAAATTGTGTAAGGGAGAGTCTATATTTCCGATAAATACAATAAACAATGATAAATAACTTTCATTATATATAGATTGTTTAAACATTCTGTAATAAAAACATTTATTTGATACAGATAAAAGGTTAAGCCAGTCTTGCAAATATATATCTTGTAGCCTCTGTTTAAAGGATATTAGAAACTTTGAATGAGAGTCTAAACATTGATCCATCAACTGAAATCAACTGAACACCCTGTATTAACCAACTGAAGTTGTCTGATAGGCTCTACAAACTAATGGAACTTCAGAAGAAGAGGTTAATGACCGGATACATAAGATCCGAACTTTCATGGTTTCGCAAAGTGAACGATCAACAAGTAAACTAAAGGTTACAGGAATCTGTGTTAAACTATTGACGTCAGGAAATGGAGCTTATGGGGTTGGCTATATATGCTGTTTTCGATTAAGGCATTTTGAAGTGAATTACATCTCCTTTGCTGTGCTTGCCACTTTTTCTTATTTGATACTAAAGTTCGGCAAAACCAAATTTTATATATTTTTTTCATATTTTTTTAGTAGATATTTTATCACTATTTTAATGAATAAATAATGATCATAATCATAATAATTACTCATAATTTCAAAATATATGTCAAAATATTAATGTCCAATATCTATCGAGCCAGACATTGGTGGTGTTTATTTGTTGATCCGATTAAAGATAAAATATCATAAAATAATTTATAATGTACTCGACTTTCATATCAATCCCAAATCGCCAAATGAAATATATTTAAATTTTTTTCAAAATCGAGCAATAGCCTTTATATTTGCAGAAACCATACACGTCCATTTTACATGCACAGTAGTTATATAACCCACTAAACATTACCAACCCAATTTTTTTATTTTTGCCACTTATAGATAATTTCCAAAATTATGTTTGAATTCATGCGCCAGTCGTGGTGCAATGTTCGGTTTTCGATCAGATATCACTAGTTTCTTCTTTCTATTGTCACCATACGTAATCTACTACTATTAACACCGTTTTCACAGCCGGTGGAATAACATATGTGACTTCAACAACATGCTGAATGTTCATTTTAGAAAAAGTAAAGAAAATTGTTACAGAAAGCAATTGTTGAGGTCTAAAGCCTCGTAGACTAACTAGATTTAGTGATATCCTCTCTCTCCTCTCAGTCTGATTGAACAGTATCGACATGGTATCATTCATTGACGACCCAGACTTTCTTTCACCTTCCGGATATAGAGGGACTTCCCTATCATGAACAACAGGTTATTTGAAAGACTAAATACAAAACACTGAATATTGCCAAGGCTTTAAAACTACTAAATTATGTACATTTCTGAAACAAATTAGAATAAAAGTGTACTTCAGAATTATAACAATCGTTTACTAGTTTGTTTTTTACATGGATGATACCAAACGACCTTCCATAAAACCTCATTATTAAAAATTAGGTTAATGATTTGGAATTAAACGAGCGAGAGCAAGTTTGTTAACAAATCATTTATGAGTAATGGATAATGGAATTATATGGAAGAAAGTGTACTATTCTGTTTATTACTTGCCAAAATTAATCAAATTACCGACATTGTAATAATTAAACACTGCAGTATCTTCCACAGGCGACTAATAATAAGACATTAAACTCCACTTATGTTTAAATAAATGCCACATACACATATTATTAGAGAGGAAATACGATAGTTAACCTCTCTGTACCAATCACAGACGTCAGCAGGATTTAGACGCGGCGTGTTATTGTTCTGAACCAAGCAAAGATAAATCTTCTGTGTACTGGACACAGTTGGAGACCAAGACAAGATGGATTTCTATCAGATCGACGATAACGTAAATGGCTTCATTAATGGCTTCATGAATATCAACAGCACATGCATGTATGTTTTATTGAGTCCTAAAATCTAAAGCGAAACGATGTTTGGACATCTTCCTGAATATGGTGAATAGATGTTTTCCTGTCACGAGTTCTGTTATAGGTAACGACTGCAGACAGCTGGTATCGAATGCTGGATAAAGTCATCACATTTAGCCCTCAGTAAGCCAGCTTATTGTTCCAGAATGTAACACAACCTAACATACGTTTTGTATTGTAAAGAATATATTCTGCTCCAAGAAGGATTATAATAGACAATGTCCAGGTGGAAAACATTATTTATAGTGAAAGAAAACGTTTTCATAAACATAACAGTTTTAGCACATCTCTTACAACTATTCACGATATAAGGTTCCAGGATGACCTTAAAGGTACATCCATTGTGTTGTTGGGGTCAAATTTGCTAAACGTTATAACTGATGTTATTTCATAGAGAAGTGTTGACTGTTGCCGAAAATTACTATTTTGATGATAGTCAACAAAGTATATTGATAATATAAAGGCAACGTTCGTGATTTCTGATCGAAAACCGGACTATGCACCGCGATTGGCGCCCGTCAATCGGTCAAACGTAATTTTGGAAACTTAATTACAACTGACAAAACGACAAATTTGCGTTGATATGTTCAATAGGTCATATAACAACCGTGCATGTAACTTTGATGTGTAGTTTCGGTTTTTGCACATCTGTAATGGTGTTGTTCGATTATTATTGGAGTTTTTACGAAACACAATGGATGTACCTTTAAATGTGACATATTCAACAAAAGCGTTAAGGAATACCGTAGTTTTCAATATTGTAGCATTAGATAATTCATGTCATGATCAACAAAATATACTGGTCAGAATAAATTAGGGATATTTAAATTTGTATTATTGATACTTTATCAGTGTGTCAATGAATATATTGAGGTTTTGCATATACTTTATAAACTTTGTATATATATATATCTGTAACTAATGTTGCTAACTAGCAAAATAAATATATCAATGTTGGAGTGGTCCTATGACAGTCGTGTTGAATACATTATGTCCACATCCTTTCAGCATGATGATTTCTTTGCGGAGTGACACATTAATCAGTAATGCTTTCCTGAATCATTAAACAAAACTGGCATCCTGTGGTGTTGCTTCTAGGAGTGTGTTAATCAAACTTTTGTAACTGGCATGTAAAGTTCATAGGCGGGAGTTGCGAATACTGTATTCAAAGGGAAATATACATAATATAAAACTCATTTTTTCAATTGTCATATCATCAACTCGCACAACAATTGACAATATAGATTATTTTTATTTATTATATATTTATTACTAGTTATATTAGTAACATTTACTAGTTCACGCTATAAGGAGCTGAACATCCTGACTTAACAGAATTATTATAGCTTTAAAAATTAATTTAAAATCGAGTGCGTAGCTTGAGGCTTTAAATGGATAATTGAGAGCTATAAGAGCAATGGAGCTATCCTGAAATCGTTCAATGAATCTGACATGTTTGGTGTTGCTTCCGGTAGTCATTTTAATCAAATGTGTGTACCTGACATCTGATCTGTAAAGCTCATTTGCCGGAGGTACATCTGTGTCATTAGCAATCCAGACTTATAAGACGAGGCAAATGCCTTATTCGTACTCTATTCCCTAGCAGACTTGAGTTGATCAGAAAAAGAAATTAAATCAATTTAACAAAATACCTTCAAGTACTTGGTAATGTTCATCTTCATTCCTGCTTTAAAAGCAACGCTTGTCAAAGTGAAGGTTTCCGCAATTTTGCTTTTGGACATAAGGGAAATGAAGTATTCTAATAATAATCAACTGCTTAACCACCGTGTTCAAGCTAGGTGCTTTATTATTAATTCATTAATTACATTATTACCCTTGATTAACGAAAGCTGACATGTCGCACATCCAGCACAACCATTACCCATTACCCATTTGTACTGCTCGACGAACAGAGGCACATTTTGAATAACGTCACTATCCCAGGGCGCCATCATAAGTCTCTCAACTCATGTTGCAATGTGGAGCAGGAATCATCCTTCAAAGTCTCACTTTAACTCCGATAAAAATGGTCACCCATCCATGCCACGGACCACATACATTGTTGGTGAACTTCCCTGATGATAGAAACCAACTGAACTATGCACAGGACCAGGTGTCATACCACCGAAATATTTGTTAGTTGAAGTTCTTACAAAAAGTTCAGGTCTTCATACTGAAGAGAATGTTTTTATTTTATCGTCTCAAGGTCGATCAATGTTTGCATGATGCAAGACATAAATTACAATCTAACAATAAAAACGTGACACTAATTGGGCACCATCCTGTATTGACCAACTGAAGTTGGCTTAAAGGCACTACACACTAATAGAATTTCAGAAGATCAGAACTTTGATGGCTTCTCAAAGTGAGTGGTCAACAAAGAAACTTAAACTATTGATGTCAGTAAATGGAGCTTAATGGGTTCGGTTATATATGTTAGTTTTTATTTGCTTGCCACTCTAACATTTCTTTAATATCTGGACAAAATAAGTTCGGGATATTTGAAAATGAAAAGATAGATATTTCATCAGTGTTTTAAACGAATACATAGATCATTATTAATCATTTCAAAATGTATATGTATGCCTAAGTATGTTGCCCATTTTGAAGAAAATGTATTTGTTGATCCGATTTTCAGCCTGAAGACTAAATATGACAGCAAAGTTAAGGACGGTTATTGCTTGAGACGAAGTTCAGAGTGTATTGTGACAGAACGGTTGAGAGGAAAGCAGTTGTTGATGGCTAAGCCTGGGGTAAAACTAGAACTTTCTTAATCACATAGATTCATAAGATTAAGAATGTTATCCTCCACTCAGTTTGATTGAAAATATAATTTAGATACACGGTATCACACCAAATACTACGAAAACTTAAAACTGCTTCTTGAGTACCCTCATTAAGTTAAAGTATACAGACAATGACTCGCCCACTTACCACAACAATTCATAAATTTATATATATTTATTTCTTCAACTAAAATAAGTTGTTTCTTCCAGAATGCAACCATACTACACTGACAGACTGACTGGCCTTCTGGCATGTGATGTGCCATCTGGAAATTATTTTGTTAATAAAACGTTCTCTCCAAAGTAAAATGTTTCCTGTCAACCTTTGTCTTTTGTCTTTGATATTTCACTGTCAATAAAATAAATAAATAAAGCAGAAAAATATTCAATACTACCAGATTAATTTCAAAATATAACATTTATATTGAGTCATCAGTAAATAATAGTTTTTGTTATGAATCACATTGGTATATCTTTTTTTAACGTGTAGATCGATGTGTATGTGAAACTCACGTGGTTTCACCTTTGCCAACAGTAGGAGCCAGTCATAGAGATTAATGCCCGGAAGTGGAAAAGTGAAAAGGAAGTGTGTCATATGATTTTTACGAAACGAGTGTTAGAATGTGTATTGCGAAATCGAGAGCAGGTTTCGTAAAAGTGTTATCAGTTCTTTTTTACTCATTTTATTTCATTTCTTTTTAAAAACACGCCAGTGCCTACTTATCTTGCAAAAGCAAAGTACAATGACGACACCAACAATTGTTTTATGACGAATATACGGGAACTCTCGTTGGAACACTGTTTGCTAGGCAAGTATATGTATAGATGTATGTATATATTTAAGAATTGACTTAAAAATTTATTAAGTTCATGTAGGTATAAACTTAAAAAAACGCTGTGCAAAATGTGTAAATCCGCATAGCTGATTTACGCCAAGTTTGCAGAGAGTTTTTTAAGTTTATACCTCCATGAACTTAATAAATTTTGAAGTCAATTCTTATAAATAAATATACTCGTACTTGATGTTTTGAAAAGATTTCATTGCTCCAAATATACAAATAAGTAACAATTAGAGCAGTACTGTGTACGATGTATGTATGAAGACACAAGATGTCAAATCAAAACGTCATTTGATTATTAGCCCCGGCTATAACGCGTTCATCAGCAAATGAAATGCAACGGTCCATGCACCTCACGTCATGGGGGCGAGGCTACGTGTGATATGACGTCACGAAATTAAGTTTATGCAGGTATGAACTGAATCCCTGTGACAGTGTTCAGCGAATCAGATCCACGCAAAGCAACATTTGAACATGTGACTTACATCATCATCAATATCCATAAATATTTTAGATATGATTTCCAATTACACAACAGACCAAGCCTGACTTAGCCAGAGTATCTGATAACATCCATTAGGTCGATACAATCATCAATCAACGTCCATATTGGAGTAAGTGTAGATTAATTTATGATCAACTGGTATAACTGTCAAACACCTTGTTCAACTTTTCAGTTTTCTGAATGTGAAATGTGTTAACTAGGTTCGAAATAAATCATGTTGGATGATTTTAATCATTCTGGTTTTAATGTTGTAAAAATATCATATTTCAATCATCGTCAACATGGGATATCGTTTTTTAAATTTCATCATGAGCTCATATAGCTGTTGGGAGAAACCATGATACCGAGGATATGGTAAGGTTGTCAATCCTGATAGTTCGAAATAAAGAATGGTCGATGATTTTAATCATTCTAGTTTTAATGTTTTAAAAATATCATATTTCAAGCATCATCAACATGTCACTTTCATCATCAGCTCGTACTCGTTTGATATCAAGTTCTAGAAGGATGTACAACGTTACAGTTCTTGGAATATGGATTTAATTCAAGTTAAACATGATTCCATTTTTTATTTGAAGTAATAATTGACGCCATGCTGTTAAGTCTGTGAGACCATCAATATCACATTTGCTTTAATGATTTCTTTCCTTATAAGGACCTTTAAGTATATGAAGCATGCAATCGTTATCTCTACTGGCTTTAAGATGTCTCTCCCTTCATAACCTCCTACATGGCATCACACCTATCATCAACTACGAATGTTTAACTATTCATAACCGATCCTTGTTGTTCATAACAAGTTCGCAATCAGTTCTTGGAAATTCGTGTTGATAATTTGTATGGTCTCACCCCGAATTACTTACGAATTATCTACGAATACTCTGAAAAAGGACGAACCACTGTAGTGTGTTCGCGACAGTTTCTTAGTTATTTCTCACGATTCGTACATAATTTGTAAACAATTCGTAAATAATTCGTTTCTGTTTCATAGGGTTTCAGTTTCTACGAATGTTCGTACAAGTAAACTTCTGTCAATCGAAATAATAAAATGTGTATATAGTTATTAACACCACGGATAATTGGTTCGTGTAATAAGATGTTTACCCTCTAAAGTGAAATTAAATGACATAAACTATCATTATCAATCGAAATTCGAAAAAATTAAGCCCCTTTAAGATATGTCACAAATAACGGTGATCATTCCATGATGTCTTGAAGATTATTGAAAAAATGTTTTAAATCGGCTTATGTTATACAATTATAGACTCCTGTTGAGGTTGATATCGGTTTTTATTGACCTGAGTAAAACAATATTGACCGAGCTTGCGAGGTCGATATTGTTTTACTCAGGTCAATGAAAACCGATATTGACCGATACAACAGTCTATAATTGTTTTATTAAATAATGAAAGAGAAACAGGTTTTAATGTTAATATTTAATCCACAACTGTAATCTTAGAGTTACAGCTCATCATTATCACAATCATTACAAGCAATTCACAGGATACAACGTAACAGCTTTTGAATAACAAACGTTTAAAGGAGATCACAATCACAATATAGAGGTGATACTATTTTGCTGCTTAAGACTTAAAGTTATAATTTATGGTCACATTGCAGTTGTGAAGAACTGGTCCTGGCATCTGAAACATCAGTCTATTTGTCATGTTGTGATTGAGCACATGCATGTTATCTGTTACGGAAACAGATGGCTGAGGCACAGGCATTGTCTGTAGGATTTCATCGAAATCATTGTCAGTTAGAAAATCAGTCAGATCATCGTCATTGAGAATAGGCAAATTGTTCTTCTTTTCCTCGGCGGGATTGGCACAGGTCATGTCGCTGATAGTCGCGGACATCCTTTTCTTAGTCTTGTCGTCAGTAAAACCAGTATAGGTCTTCAGACTGGTTTCGTCTTTGTGTCCCGTGACTGTCCTAATATGCCGCGAGGGTACCTGGGCGGCATCCAAAACGTGAACGGTGGTAGCTCGAAGGGAATGGTTAGTGTATTTTCTTGATAGACCTGCCTTTGTGCTCAGGGTCGCCATCATTGAGCCAAGTCGGCTGTGTCCGAGCGGAACAGCATGAAAATAATTTCCATTTTCGATTTCAGAGTTTGGTTGCTGAAATAGTTTTGTGCAATCTTGATTTAAACGACGTATATATTTGATGAACGTCCTCACGGGGCATCTGGGGTTGTCTGTAATATAAAAATCAAACAAAAATAAGTCAATATTGAAGTTATGATATTTAAGTTTGATTCGAACTCGAACCGCAGTAACAACTACAATTACGCTGCAAACATTTTGACGTCAATAGTTGTCTCCCTTTCCGTTACCAAGCATATTTTTGACAGTCACATTGATGGTTGCCGGTTACGTATCTTTCCAGTGTGTTTATTGTAAGTTTAATATCCTTATTTGAATAAGATTATTCGATAAAGTAACAATATACCTTTCTTCTCGTAAATACGCCCTTGTGCACGCTCGCCGTCCTCCTGGTGATTCTTGGTTTGTTCGTCCCGGGTCATGTAGACAAACATGTCACCGTCAGCGTCCGTGGTTACGGCCAGGTCGCTGATTTTCAAAGCCGAGAGATTTTCCCTGCCCCGTCTTCCGAAATGCAGCATTATGTCGACGAATACCTACAATATCAAACATGTATATATTTCTGATTTGAAAATTTGTTAGACTAAATTGTTTGTGTTGTTATTTGTATCAGTGCTTATTTATGAAATCGTTAGGTCGATACATCGACGGTACATTACAGTACAGCACTCGGATCACAGTAGACAAACTGCTGAGAACTTTACAAATAAAAATCGATTAAGAAACTAGTTTTAAATATGTACCTTATACTGAAGAAGTAGTGGGGTATCAGAGCTGCACACGTAGTCGTAGAGCCTTGCCATGTCCGCTTCCCAAACAGGTGGGTAGTGTTTGATCTCAGCGCACCCGATTCTTTTGAGTTCTTTCCCCATAGCCTTGAACGCTGTCGTGGATTCTTTAAAATTGGCTCCCCTAATAATGTCAATGTCTTTTCTTGTTTCTTGTAGACTGTCACGTGACGGCATTTTGACCAATCACTGTGCAGGAAAAATACTACCTATTTAATAAAGCAGTATATTACCGTTGATAAGAACAATATAGCCCCATGTTTTGTAATGCCCCTATTTCACTACGAGCCAGATAGTAACGAATCATCATGAGAGAGAAAATGTTCACATTCGTAGACAATTCGTATTTAATTCTTGGAATTCGTAAATGATTTATAGTTGATTCCCCAACATTTCTCCAATTCGTTGCATTCGTGAAAAAAATTTGATTTGTTCAAAAAATTTCACGAATCAACTACGAAATTTTAACTATTCATAACCAATTCGTATAGTTCATAACAAGTTTACAATCAGTTCTTGGAAATTCGTGGTTGATAATTTGTATGGTCTCACGCCGAATTACTTACGAATTATCTACGAATACTCAGAAAAAGGACGAACCACCATAGTGTGTTCGCAACTGTTTCTTAGTTATTTCACACGATTCGTACATAATTCGGAAACAATTCGTAAATAATTCGTTTCTGTTTCATAGGGTTTCAGTTTCTACGAATGTTCGTACAAGTAAAATTGCTGTTCACGAATTTTGCCGAATGTTTACGAATTATACAATCACCTATTCATGGTTATTCGGCTCTTACTAAAATAGGGGCATAACTCGCAGATCCTTGAATTCACATTGTTAATAATATTTTGTCTTCTGTATTAAATGATATCCTCGAACAAAAACAACTTCAATTTTTTAATTTGTTCAAAGACTTCAGTCATCACATGTAATAATTATTTATAGGATCCCATGGTCTGGTTATTTTAAAAACGTATATAATTGATATTATCAGATCATTGTCATTTAATAAGAGTTTAATTACTAATAATCACCTGAGCGTCATTAAACATAGTAGTTCTGATAATCATCGTAAGGATAAGAGTGGAATAGTGTGTGTTCAATAGCAGTAGTATATGAATATAGAAATTATTACCTGATGAACTGTGCCATATGACTTTTTTCAAAACGAGTGTTGTTTTTTTTGTTGTGCCCGAGTGAGAGAGAGTGTTATTAACAAATTTGCACGAGTTTTGTAAAGTCATATCGCGCACTTCCTCGGGTGTGTTTGAGTATAATAATCTTTTATTACCCATTCTATTCCATTTTATTCACGTAGAAATATCCATGAAACGGTAATTTTTTCTTGTGACGGCAAGCAACAGTGAAGCACTCCGGTAAATCATCTGTACTATCCCTCAAAATGTATATTTATAGATGTAAGCACAGAGCAACACACTTGCATTTTCCAGGATTGTTATCAAGCATCAAGGAAACCTAAGAAATTGAAAGCTTTTATGGCCCCACAAATACCACACTGCAAGGGAAATGGTCCTTATTGTTTCAACGATCCTAATCCATACACAATCCATATTAACTCGGGTCATTTTCAACCATTGGAGTTATTGAAAACCAGCCAGTTCCAGATTGCATCTACATTGTCCGTGCCAAAAATTAATGGGTCATTACATCGTATTTAGCATGTTTCTCTCTTATATAATTATCTTTAGTTATGAAACTCATGGCAAACATATATCTTTCATGTCACATAGAATTGTGTATATTGTAGGGGTTAACGCATTTGCAGTTTTAATACAAATTTAATGTAGAGAAACAGTAATAAGTATTTGTACAGTCAGAACAGGTTGATAAGATACAATGAGACCATTAGTTTGCTAATATACTTGTTATAGCTGTTACACATACTCTAAACGAGACGTATGAGATAAAGTCATAATACCCATGTGAATGAGAGTGGCTTCATTGAATATACACTGACATCATCATCATATGTATTCGTACATCATGTCTAAAAGACAATAAATATATATTTTCCTAGACACATCAGAGTAGATGAGTATTTTTGTTGCAGTGAGCAACTGGAAGATTGAATAATGCCTTTTAGTTACAACAGTTGATGATCAGTAAAGAGCTGAATGAAATATTCATACTGCAATTACATTCATCATTTGTTATTCTCACTTGTAAAACTTTGAGAGCGGAAAGGTCTTTATCAATGAATTTATAAGTGTTCGGTGTCGAAATAGCCTGGTTGTAAAATCGGTTTTCTCCTGAGAATGACTATGTGGTGCAAACCGCATCACACCCTGAGCTGAATCGAAGTAGTGTAATCGGCATTTTGCATAACCAAACGAAATTCACAAATTCAATAACCATGTCACAGCTAATTGATTTAAAGAATACTAAATACACATGTGAAGCTACAAATGTAATAAATATTAACTTAATAATTAAATGAAGTGAGACAGGTGATTTTATCGTCTGGGGAAAAAACGGAGATACACTTATGTTAATTGTTGCCTGTTACAGGCCGGCGTACGCCGGTCACAGAGTCACTTACATTTCGATCGTCGTCAGCAATGTGAGTAGTTTGCCAAGTTGTTTTTGTTGTAACTTTAGAGGTACAATTCATTTGCGGACATCCTGGCCCATGCATGCCGATGCTCTGAGTTATCACGACTGAAAGATGAGAAATAGACAGCTAGTTGTTTGAGACAAAAGGGTTGTTGTCACGAAAGAAGATCACACATCTCATGAATATGCAATAACAACATCAGTGTCGGTTTCATCCTCCTCTTCACATCAGTTGGATAAACAAGATATGCTAGTTGTGTCAGTATTGTCTTGTTTCATATGGTCCTGCTTCACGTTCCTTTCAAACGGCTCATCCAATTGCTATTTTCTGATCAATACTTAACTTTCCTTCACTAGGGAATTGCAGCAAAGCATAAATTAGTGGTTTTACTATCAATACTTTACAAGTCAAACATGTGTTTGATGAAAGTGTTGTTGCGATAGAAATCAGTTCTTGGAATCTTCTAGGCCTTTTGTCAGTGAATTATTTTAAGGTTCCTGAGGTGTTAGGGAGAAATTGTTAAAGATTTTCTCCATCAATCACCCCGATGACAAGTGAAGGTTACTAACTTTTATGAATAATGAAGACACAAAAGAATCTCTACTCATTCCTTGATTCTTTATCCTAATGGATCACTTTTCTTTGAACTGTTAGAAAGTGGATGAACTCTCTATAGTAATATCTTGTAGTCTCTATAGAAAATCTCATACAGCAAGTTTTATTTCTAAAGTCAACTCCATTTGATTTTCAAACGTTTTATAAGATTAGATTTAAATTGAAAATGTTTGATATATAAGTGCACTGCGTTGTGTAAACAATTACAAATCATATAACAGCAAGAACTAGCCGTTATAAAGCATCTGTCCATGTTTCACTAATGGTTAAGTCAGTAACACTTTTAACAGAAAAGTATAGTTACTGACAGATGAACTGGTCATAAACGTAAAATCTTTGATTTATGATTAATAATGTGATAGCTTATTAATTCAACGCATGAATAATCAGATGTAACTATACCCACTTCATATTTCTAAAATCCTCTCGACTTTAGAACAAAATCAATTGTTCCGAAATTTCCGTTGATTGAAACACGAACCCTCCTTTATGAGGTACAACGACATTAATGATGATATAAAATATGAAACTGAATGCTCATCACTCATATGTTAACATCATGAATGTATGAATATTCCATAGGTGCATCATGTAATCCATGCTGGCAGATTTAATAACATTATTAGGAGTTGGAATATTAAAGTAAATGGAAATCACTCAAGCAGGAAATGTCAAGAATTGGATATCATATTTAGTTGTAAATGATGTGTAACCGATGCAAACTGACATCTATTAGTTACATATCCCTTAAACTGACAATATTTAGCTTCTGGTGATGCTAAGAAAACACACTTAAGAAGAATCACGAAATATATTAGGAATTTAACATGTATTTGGTTAATTTCATTTAAACTCAAATGGTGTTGATACTTTTTTCCCATTAAACTGACAATCAAAACCATCCATACTCTTGTCTCTTTTCTCACATAGCTCGAGGTTAATCTAGCCTATCATTTGGTTTGTGCTTCTGACGTAACTGTTGAGGCAGTACCTCCTGGTCAGTAACATTATGAGACATAATCAAACAATTCAGTCTAACAGTTGTTAAATCTGGTCGGTGATACATTGATGGAGCTGAAGAACTCCAGATAGTATAAACGTATCACCAAACAAATAAACAATTCCGATTGTGTTCAGAGTTGATGGAGATATTATAAATGCATAGTTTACGATTTATATTGTGAACAGGGACAGTTAAGGTTCTTATTGTAATGTTGTCACCAAAAGTGAATGATGAAGCCGCGTTGTACTCTCATGGGGCAGTCAGGTGCAGCAAATCCATGAACTTACTCACTTTAAATAGTACTTCGATTTAGATTTTCTAGACATTTCAAGTCCCTAAAGAGATTTCTTCATCTTTCTCCGCCATTCAATCACCCCCTTGATGACATAAAGGAATTGACAAATAATTTCTATTGTCAGATCTATTGTAAATACCACTGGTCTGATTCTAACATAAATATATTCCTTTTCTTGGCACTTTTCCCCTGGCTGTTCCCTTAAGTATTGAATAAAATATTTTGAACAATGAATTCATACTGAGATCACCATAAAAATTATATTTGCCTTTAGATTCCTAACAAGAATCACACGGTTTGTAAATAGATGATAATGTATTCTATTACCGTTAAACATTCCTGTCTTTGCCTACTCCATGTATGGATTTACATAGTCATCACTCTGCAACATTCTCTAAACAGTAAATTCAAAAAGGCTTTTAAACATAAATTTACCTGGAATTTCTGCTGATATCAGACAATGACAAAGTGCTTTAGCAATCCGGATGGCAATGAAATATTCTTGTTCATTTTGTCCATTTTAGTTTTCTTCGGCTAATGAAGGGACACAGGTCCAAGCGTGCATTCAATCATCATCGATATTACAACACTAAATCATCACTTAAGGAAGAAATACATACAGAGCATAATGCAACATTATATTACTTTTTATCTAAATTTTCAAAAGATAAAACAATGGTCGCATGTTTTCTACAACTCGAGTATACCCCGAAGTAGATCGTGTATGTATTGATTGCAATATGGTTATGATACGACAGGTTTCAGCTTTATTCTAATTTATTGTATTCATTGTATATCTCATCGGCTGCTACCTCGTGAAATGAAATGGAAATTCTTTGTCGAAAACATTTTTGTAGTCCTCATCAATTATGTATTTGTGTTCAAAGTTAATCTGATCATTATAAACCGAGTTAATGATTTGGTATTGAACGAGCCAAAGCGAGTTTAATAACAAATCATTTATAAGTTTAATAACAAAAGTATTATATGGAAGTGAGTTTATTATTTTGTGTAATATTTGGCTACATTAATCAAGCCGACAATGAAATGATTATACACTGCAGTAAAAATAAAACATTTAACTCCACTTGTGGTATGTCAAAAATAATTTCACATACACATTTTATTAAAAAGGAAATACGATAGTTAACATCTCGGTACCAATCCCAGACGTCAACAGGCTATTGACGTGACATGTTATTGTTCTGAACCGAGCAAAGATAGCTCCTCTACATACTGGACACAGTTGGACAAGATGGATTTTCTATCAGATGGACGAATACGTGAATGTCTTCAGGATTATCAACAACACATGCGTTTCCATGTACTGTAAGATGTGCCTTATTCAGTCCGAAAAGATGGTTGGACATATTCCTGAATATGGTGAACAGTTTTTTTCCTGTCACGGGTTCTGTCATGAGTAACGATTGAAGACATCTGGTATCGAATGCTAGATAAAATCATCACATTTAGCCCTCAGTAAGCCAGCTTATTGTTCCAGAATGAAACACACTAACATACGTCTTGTATTGTAAAGAATGTATTCTGCTTTAAGAAGGATTAAGATAAATAATGTCGAGCTGGAATACATTATTTAAAGTGAAATATGTAGTATATAAAAAAACTGTTTTTCGTAAACATAACAGGTTTTAGCACATTTTTAACAACTATTCACGATTTAAGGTCCCAGGATGAGATTACCTTAAACATGACATATTCTACAAAAGCGCTGAGGAATACCGTAGTTTTCAATATTGGAGCATTAGATAATCCATGTCAAGATCAATAGAATATACTGGTCAGAATAAATTAGGGATATTAATATTTTTATGATTGATACTCCATCATTGTGCCAATGAATATATTGATCGTCATTTATAATTTCAAAATTTGCGCATATCCCTAATTAATGTTGTTAATAATGCTACAAATTATCAATGTTGGAGTGGTCCTATGACTGTCGTGTTGAATACATTATGGTCACGTCCTTTCCTCATAAGGATTTCTTTGCGGAGTGACCCATTAACAGTAATACTTCCCTGAAATCATTCAAAGAACCTGGCATCCTGTGGTGTTGCTTCGAATAGTGTTTTAATTAAATTCTGTAACTGGCATTTGATATGTAAAGTTCAGAGGCGAGAGTTGAGAATACTTCAGTCAAAGGGATATATATGGAATATTCAACTCATATTTTCCTGACATGTTTGGTGTTGCTTCCGGTAGTCAGTTTAATCAAATATGTGTACCTGACATCTGATCTGTAAAGCTCATTTGCCGGAGGGTCAATGGTGTCATTAGAAATCCAGAATTAGAAGAACAGGCAGATACCTTATTCGTACTCTATTCCCAAGCAGAGTTGAGTTGATTAGAAAAAGGGACTTAATCAATTTTACAAAATGCCTTCAAGTGCTGGGTTATGAAGTAAAGGTCATTCCTGATTTAAAAGCAACGTTTTGAAGGTGAAGTTTCCGCGATTTTGTTTTTGGACAATGTGGAAAATGAAGTATTCCCTCCCGATTTGATACATTACATATTCTGTTTCAATTATGTGTGTACCTGACATCTGATCTATAAAGCTCATATGCCGGAGGGTCAATGGTGTCATTAGAAATCCAGAATTAGAAGAACAGGCAGATACCTTATTCGTACTCTATTCCCCAGCAGAGTTGAGTTGTTTAGAAAAAGGGACTTAATCAATTTTACAAAATGCCTTCAAGTGCTGGGTTATGAAGTAAAGGTCATTCCTGATTTAAAAGCAACGATTTGAAGGTGAAGTTTCCGCGATTTTGTTTTTGGACAATGTGGAAAATGAAGTATTCCCTCCCGATTTGATACATTACATATTCTGTTTCAATTATTTTCCAGATAGATAACCCTGTATGTCATTTATATATATTTCCGTTGAATCTTACTTGTCTTCTTCTCCGATAAACTCAGCAATCGATTAGTTCTTTGTGTACCAACTCTGGTAACATCTTCAAAACGACAAATACTTCAGAGGACATTCATGACAGTGCAACCTTTCTTTAAAGTTTAACAAAATAATATCCGGTTTACCCCCAATAAATTACCGAAGAACAAATAGGACTTTAAAGGTGATGTTCAGCTGCATTGCCAATACAGATTTTTTACAGTTTGCGATCATTTTGATATATATATATACAAAAGTGTCAGTGGTAGTTTTACGAATGTGGAGTAATATTTTCGAGATCTATAATGTCTCTGTTTACCTCAAATATCAAAATATAACAGGCAAATACAAATACTTGTTTGGCTTTTATACAACGTCTACTCTTCTTGTACTTTTGATTAAAAGGACAACACAGAAGGCAGTTTCTATATTTGATCTTTGTTGCTGTGGCGACACGGACACAGAGTCTTGAAGAAAAAAATTCTGTGCCAAAGTTAACTTTATAAATTACTCTCACCTGCGATACACGATTGCCCTAATGGAATGCAGGGGTGTCAAATCAGCGTCCTATGTGTGAGTTGCCTTCTTACTTTAACTCGGTTTGATGTTTGAGTAAATTGCGATCTCATGCTTGGTAACGGTGTTAGTAACGTTGTATCTCATTACGATAAAGAAGGTCAACTGCAACTTGTATGTTCTCATTAAACCAACTTCTAGAATGTGTCTCAAAGAAAATCTCCAATGGGTTCTAACAAGAGCATCCCCAAACACGCTTAAATAATGGGATGACCATAAGCATGATACAGAATGTAACTAGACACTACATTCAGAGAGATGCGACCATTACCAGGAACTAGAATTAAGCTAGGTGTGTGGATAAAGATACAGAAGTTGCTGTAATGTGTGCAACACATACTAATGATAATGAAAATCCAAAACGTCGAGTTTCAGCTGTGATGTTCACGGGGGTTAACATGCGATAGTATTACCCTGTTCTAACCAAAGCTGACAACACAATCGTTACCGGGTACCATATTTGTACTGCTGGAAAAATAGAGGCACGATTTGAATAGCGTCACTATCCAAGGGTGCCATCATAAGGCTCTCAACTCATGTTGCAATGTGGAGCAGGAATTACTCTTCAAAGTCTCACTTTAACTCGCAATGAAAATGGTCTCCATCCATACCATGGACCGCATAAATTGTTGCTCAACTTCATTGATAGAAATCAACTGAACTATGCCGCACAACCATGAACTGTATTAGTTGTGGTCTTTGTACTGTAGAGAAAGTTTTTCTTCACTGTCGCAAGGTCGACAAATGTTTGCATGATACAAGACATAAATTACTAATGTAATTACGAGAATCAAACACGTAATACTTGATATTGAGCACCCCCCTGTATTAACCAACTGAAGTTGTCTGATAGGCCCTACTAAATAATGGACTTCAGAAGAAGACGTAAATGACCGCATATGCATAGGTAGGATCAGAACTTTGAGGGTTACTCAAAGTGAACGATCAACAAGGAAACTAAAAGTTACAGGAATCTTTGTTAAACTATAGACGTCAGTATATATATATATATATATATATATATATATATATATATATATATATATATATATATATATATATATGTTGTTTTCAATTAAGGCATTAGGAATTGGAAGTGATTTACATATCCTTTGGATATGCTTGCCACTTTTATATTTCTTTTTTTAATACTTAAAGTTCGGCAAAATCAAATTTTATATATTTAAAAATAAATAAAATTTTAGTAGATATTTTATCACTATGTTAATGAATAAATAATTATCATAATCATAATAATAACTCATAATTTCAAAATGTACGTAAATATCTAAATATTTATGTCCAGTATATATCGAGCCAGACATTGGTTGTGTATATTTGTTGATCCTATTAAAGATGAAAATTATAAAATATTATATAATTTACTCGACCTAGATATCAATCTCAGATCGTTCAAAATTGAGCAATAGCCTTATACATTTTACATGTACAGTAGTTATATGATCCACTTAACATTACCAACCCATTTTTTTGCCACTTATAGATAGTTTCCAAAATTACGTTTGAATTCATGCGCGTCATTCCTGGTACAATGTTCGGTTTTCGATCAGATATCACTACTTTCTTCTTTCTATTGTCACCATATTCAATCTACAAGTATTAACACCGTTTTTAACAGCCGGTGGAATAACATTTATTACGTTTGACATATGTGACTTCAACCACATGCTGAATGTGCCTTTAAGAAGAAGTAAAGAAAATTGTCACAGAAATCAATTGTTAGGGTCTAAAGACCCGTAGACTAAATAGATTTAGTGATATCCTCTCTCTTCTCAGTCTGATTGAACAGTATCGACATGGTATCATTCACTGACGACCCAGACTTTCTTTCACCTTCCGGATATAGAGGGACTTCCCATTCATGAACAACAGGTTATTTGAAAGACTAAATACAAAAGACTGACTATTGCCCAGGCTTTAAAACTACCCGGATGTCCCGATACAATACTTTATACCGACAGTGCCTCCTTCACTCATCACGTCACATAGGACAAAGTACCTGATGTTCGGATAGTGTTCTAATATATATTAAATATTTTGATAGGATGTATAATAATAAGTGTGCGTAAATATCTTTTTTTAATGTTTATAACGACGAGAACACGGTTCAATTGCAATTTCATGATAACACACTCATCCTCGGGCGTTAGGGAAAGTGTTATTAGTTTTATAAACCATGTCACCATGTCACCATGTAAATATGTTCAGTATTGCACATTTCATAAGATATATACGTTAGATTCGGCTGATACGCATTGAACTGAAGAAATCATAAGCATATTGTTGTGATTTTGAAAATAATCCAGTGCTTATAAATATTCAACCCGAGGTGCAGAAGGTAATGTACATGTACAAAGATGTCAAAATGCTTTAATTTACAACTTCAATGAAACATGTAAATGACATGTTCATTCGATTTGCTTTTACTGCCTTCATTATGTTCGTTGTGTAAGGCATAGGCATCTGTGGGGTAAACTAAAAGAATTCCTTGGATGAAAGTACACGAACAACGCAGATAATAATTTCTAGACAGATGTCATGGTTGCTTTCGTACTGTCCAACTTTTACAGCGAGGTGAGTTGGTGTTTAACGCCGCCTTCAAGAGTATTTCACTTATATCACGTCTGCTAGTATTATTGCAGGGAGAAAGCCCGCAACACCATTGTGGCTATCCATTGCGGTGAAACCTGCGAGCATTGGCTGAAAGTATTGAACCATCGGTGATACTACGCTGAAATTCAGTGTAGCAGAGATTCGAACCGCCTTGGTCCGCAACCGAACGTGTTAACCACTGCGTTATCCCGCCCCTCCTGACGTAAAATACATCCTATAGCTATCCCTATATTCATTTAGATATTGAACATCAAGTTTGACATTTATAAAGCCACATTAGGTATACACATATGCACAGTGGTATAAAACGTTTCAAATCCTCGTTTCAATTTGTAAGTTACAAACTAACTAACTAGATTTGTTAAAAATATATTGGCGTCTTGTTAAAAACTTTCATGAAGTAAAGCTATGAAGTATGTGGGTTGTGAACGTTCATTTTTGTTGGAGCACGAGTATGGTATGATTTTTAATTCTTATCAGGATTTTTCTTCAAGTGTCTTTGTGATCTCTTCTTTTCAAAAGAATCATCATATTATGTTTAATCCTATCAAGAATGTTCTGGGCCGTGTTCAAGGGAGGTTTCAAAGCAATCGCTATATTAGCGATTACTTTTAAACCTCTCTTGAACGCGATGGCTCAATGTATCGCTACTTTGAGATTTTGCACCGTGTCGTTCAGGAGAGAATTGAGCAATCAATGAGCGATTATAAGCGCTCGCTGTTATGCAACGGGGCCCTGGTATGCTTCCGTGTACTGAAATCAGAATATAATAAATCAGTAAACATGTAGTTAAAGTTTTATTTCTAGTCCACACACACAAAGTGAAAACTTTCAAACTTTATTCAGAATAAGCATAATATTGGTTTACTGTAGTTGAAACAAATAAGACATGTGATATAGTGTCGTGGCCATCAGCTAATGCATGATGGGAAGATAACCCTCGTTACCAGCATATACAATATGCACTATGATACATTGAATACATTAAAGGGGCAGACGCACGTTTTTTCGCTCAAATAAGTCGATAAAATATATTTGAGAAATAATGTCACTAATGATAAAACATCCTTATTACTCAATCAAGTTAATCAAGTTTTCAATGAGTGTACATGGTTCCATAAAGCCATGGGAATCGTTTTTGTCATTCAAAATAATAAAATGTGTTCACAATAAAATGGCCGTTATGCAATTTTTTATTTATACGCAACATGGTTATTACCACTACGGATAATTGGTTTGTGAAATAGGATGTTTTACCCTATAAAGTAAATATAAATGACATAAACTATCAATATAAATGGAAAATTTGAAAAAATAAATTTTGCAAAAAAACCTACTACTGCCCCTTAAAACGGTTACAACCAGTAGGACACTCTTGACTCTTCCAAACAGCACCTATTACTCTCTGTCACGCACTTGTTTTTTTCCTGTATGTTTATTCAAAACATTATTTTATGATGGGTTCATTACCTTCTGTCAGATACAGTAAAACATGATTACGATATAAATCCACGTAATAAACAAGTGTCATATGTACAATAAGACACTTAAAACCGTAAGAACCAGTAGGACATGTTCACATGTCTTCCAAACATCAGTGAATATATTGCTCTCTGTCACGCACTTGCGTTTTTGCGTCTCTTCAGAAATATTCTTTTATGGACATTTTAGCGTGTGGTGAATTCCGGATGCTGACAATCACCATACTAATACTATGTCAATTGCTAAAAGTTCTGTCTTTATCATCATCAAAGAACATTATTTACTATACACTTTTCCATTGTCGTGATACGACAGTTCGAGAGGTATTACATCACTTGCAACTTCAAATCCTTCCACAAATCTCAAGCTTTCCACCTACTGATGTCCAACAGGTGAGAAGAAACAGCAAGTCTAGTCTGATTAAAATCGACGATTTTCCGAGGAATAAAACTTTCAAAATAGTGCATCTACCGGATACGAACTCTGAAAACAGCCCGTAGACTCCCAGTGTCTGTCTACGTCGTCAGTAGATATGTTTTACAACCATGCTTGTATGTGTGGGTCCTGAACAACCATGCTACTGTGGTGGCACGTAGTCCTGTGCATAACTCAGTCGACCGCTATCATTGAAGTTCAGCAACAGCGGGCTCAGCTCGCTTGATGGGTTGGTGACCAACTTCATTGCTGAGTAAAACTGAGAGTTCCAGGGGTTGATTCCCTGCCCCACACTGAGACATGTGTTCAGAGACCTGTGGTGTCATCTTGGGTAAGTGGCTTTATTCAAAATGTGCCTCTGTTCACCCAGCAGCAAATGGGTACCTGGTAAAGGTTGTGGAGGTGACCTTCTAGCGACAACTATGTCAGCTTAGTAAGACCATGTTGATAATACTCCCATAGCGCCTTGAGCAACCACTGAGTGGATGGATAAGTGCGCTCTATAAATGGACATATTATTATTTAACATCTATAAGTGAGGCTTCTTCCAGTCGCGGTAGTTTATAACATTACATGTCGAAGCATCCAGGACATGCGGAGAGATTTATAGGAATGTATATCCATGAGATGATTGAGAATAACATGTCAATAGCCTCGTGATGTCTTTGTCAAAAACTCTTTAAATTTCAAAATATATTAGTATATTAATATATATAGTTCATTGATACACTCAACTTTCCAGGGTAAACGGTTTGGATAAAATATCAGCCCGGGTAGTTCATAAAATTGTGTGGCAGAGTGAATGAATCCAGGGTATAAGTAGAGATTTATATAAACGTATAAACTGGAGATGATAGAACCTAATATGTTGATAGCTTGTTACTTGTTACAATAATCAGTCATACCTCAGTGACGTATTTGTCAAACATTCCAAATAAAACGTTTTTATTAAATGCACCAAGTAATCTTCTTTGGGAAGTAATGTTTTTTTAGAGTGAATATACTGAAATAATAAAAAGAATAGACCATTGTCACGTGTGTGCGTGTTCAGCTTTAAAGTTGAAGCTAATTTAACATTCACGATTATTTGTAGAAGTTGAGCTATGTTTTTGATATCCAGGCTGTGTGCTCTATGAGTGCTTATTGTCGTGATCTCCTTGATCTTTTTCGCGTACAATGTACTTTCATCCTGTGAATTTTCAAAATAAATATACATTATCGGCCAAAGGAAACGCCTACTTGATTTGCCTTAAAATGAAAGAAGAAATGAATAAAAAAATATATAATGAATGGTGGTCTCTGTAATAATTGGTATGAAAGTGTATTAAAATCGCAGAAAAACTCTGATTCAAGTCAATACCATTCATGAAAATAACGCCAAATGAAGACCACTAATTCCGGTTTATTCACTTGCGCACCGTACCCACGTACATCGGTAGCATCATCACCACTTTAATGCGAATGCGTACCTGTATTGTTGCTCTCGGTTGTATGGTAATCTGTTTCAAATGTTTTTTCTGATCAAGCACTGATCGAAAACTGAACAAGTCTGTTGTCTTATTTCAACAATCGCCATTCTTTTGTGACATGAAAACTTAAATGTATTAACCAGCTGAAGCTGTCTGATGGGCTCTACTAAATAATGGAACTTCAGAAGAAGACATAAATGACCGCATATGCATAGGTAAGATCAGAACTTTGAGGGTTACTCAAAGTGAACGATCAACAAGGAAACTAAAAGTTACAGGAATCTGTGTTAAACTATAGACGTCAGTAAATGGAGCTAATGGGTTTGATTATATATATATATATATATATATATATATATATATATATATATATATATATATATATATATATATATATATATATATATATATATATATATATTGTTTTCGATTAAGGCATTTAGAATTGGAAGTGATTTACATCTTTTTTGGATATGCTTGCTACTTGCTACTAAGTTCAGCAAAATCAAATTTTATATATTTTTTTGTATATTTTGTTAGTAGATATTTATCACTATGTTAATAAATAAAAAATTCAAAATGTACGTAAATGTCTAAATATTAATGTCCAGTATACATGTATATCGAGCCAGACATTGGTTGTGTATATTTGTTGATCCTTTTAAAGATGAAAATTAAAAAATAATATATAATGTACTCGACCTAGATATCAATCCCAGATCGCCAAATAAAAGATAATTACTTTTTTTGTTCAACATCGAGCAAAAGCCTTATACATTAGCAGAAACCTTACACGTACATTTTACATGCACAGTAGTTATATGACCCATTAAACATTACCAACCCATGTTTTTTACTTACAGTTAGTTTCCAAAATTACGTTTGAATTCATGCGCGCCATTCCTGGTACAATGTTCGGTTTTCGATCAGATATCACTACTTTCTTCTTTCTATTGTCACCATATTTAATCTACAAGTATTAACACCGTTGTTCACAGCCGGTGGAAAAACATTTATTACATTTGACATATGTGACTTCAACCACATGCTGAATGTGCCTTTAAGAAGAAGTAAGGAAAATTGTTACAGAAATCAATTGTTAGGGTCTAAAGCCCCGTAGACTAAACAGATTTAGTGATATCCTCTCTCTCCTCTCAGTGTGATTGAACAGTATCGACATGGTATCATTCACTGACGACCCAGACTTTCTTTCACCTTCCGGATATAGAGGGACTTCCCTCTCATGAACAACAGGTTATTTGAAAGACTAAATACAAAACACTGAATATTGCCCAAAACTACCCGGATGTCCCGATACAATACTTTATACCGACAGTGCCTCCCCCCACTCATCACGTCACATAGGACAAAGTACCTGATGTTCGGATAGTGTTCTGATATATATTAAATATTTTGATAGGATCTTTTATCAATAAGTGTGCGTAAAAATGTTTTTTAAATTGTTTATAACGACGAGAACACGGTTCAGTTGCAATTTCATGATAACACACTCATCCTCGGGCGTTAGGGAAGTTGTTATTAGTTTTATAAACCATGTCACCATGTAAATGTGTTCAGTATTGCACATTTCATAAGATATATACGTGCGATTCGGCTGATACGCATTGAACTAAAGAAATCATAAGCATATTTTTGTGATTTTGAAAATAATCCAGTGCTCATAAATATTCAACCCGAGGTGCAGAAGGTAATGTACATGTACAAAGATGTCAAAATGCTTTAATTTACAACTTCAATGAAACATGTAAATGACATGTTTATTCGATTTGCTTTTACTGCCTTCATTATGTTCGTTGTGTAAGGCATAGGTATCTGTGGTGCAAACTAAAAAAACATCCTTGGATGATAGTACACCCTGAACAACGCAGATAATAATTTCTAGACAGATGTCATGGTTGCTTTCGTACTGGCCAACTTTTAAAGCGAGGTGAGTTGATGTTAAACGCCGCTTTCAAGAGTATTTCACTTATATCACGTCTGGTAGTATTATTGCAGGGAGAAAGTCCACAACACCATTGTGGCTATCCATTGCGGTGAAACCTGCGAGCATTGGCTGAAAGTATTGAACCATCGGTGATACTGCGCTGAAATTCAGTGTAGCAGAGATTCGAACCGCCTTGATCCGCATCCGAACGTGCTAACCACTGCGTTATCCCGCTCCTCCTGACGTAAAAGACATCCTATAGCTATCCTTATATTCATATAGATATTGAACATCAAGTTTGATATTTATAAAGCCACATTAGATATAAAACATATATGCACAGTCGTATAAAACGTTTCAAATCCTCGTTTCAATTTGTAAGTTACAAACTAACTAACTAACTAGATTTGTTAAAAATATATTGGCGTAGTGGTGAAGTAAAGCTATGAAGTATGTGGGTTGTGAACGTTCATTTTTGTTGGAGCACGAGTATGGTATGATTTTTAATTCTTATCAGGAATATTTCTTCAAGTGTCTTTGTGATCTCTTCTTTTCAAAAGAATCATCATATTATGTTTAATCCTATCAAGAATGTTTTGGGCCGTGTTCAAGGGAGGTTTCAAAGCAATCGCTATATTAGCGATTACTTTTAAACCTCTCTTGAACGCGATGGCTCAATGTATCGCTACTTTGAGATTTTGCACTGTGTCGTTCAGAGAGAATTAGCGCTACTTGAGCGCTACATTGAGCAATCAATGAGCGATTATAAGCGCTCGCTGTTATGCAACGGGGCCCTGGTATGCTTCCGTGTACTGAAATCAGAATATAATAAATCAGTAAACATGTAGTTAAAGTTTTATTTCTAGTCCACACACACAAAGTGAAGACTTTCAAACTTCATACAGAATAAGCATAATATTGGTTTACTGTAGTTGAAACAAATAAGACATGTAAGATAATGTCGTGGCCATCAGCTAATGCATGATGGGAAGATAACCCTCGTTACCAGCATATACAATATGCACTATGATACATTGAATACATTAAAGGGGCAGACGCACGTTTTTTCGCTCAAATAAGTCGATAAAATATATTTGAGAAATAATGTCACTAATGATAAAACATCCTTATTACTTTGGATAATCAAGTTTTCTATGAGTGTACATGGTTCCATAAAGCCATGGGAATCGTTTTTGTCATTCAAAATAATAAAATGTGTTCACAATAACATCGCCGCTATGCACTTTTTGCTTTATACGCAACATGGTTATTACCTCTACGGATAATTGGTTTGTGCAATAGGATGTTTTACCCTCTAAAGTAAATATAAATGACATAAACTATCAGTAAAAATGGAAAATTTGACAGAATAAAATTTGCAAAAAACGTGCTACTGCCCCTTTAAAACGGTTACAACCAGTAGGACACTCTTGACTCTTCCAAACAGCACATATTACTCTCTGTCACGCACTTGTTTTTTTCCTGCATGTTTATTCAAAACATTATTTTATGATGGGTTCATTACCTTCTGTCAGATACAGTAAAACATGATTACGATATAAATCCACGTAATAAACAAGTGTCATATGTACCATAAGACACTTAAAACCGTAAGAACCAGACGGACATGTTTAACATGTCTTCCAAACATCAGAGAGTATATTGCTCTTTGTCACGCACTTGGGTTTTTGCGTCTCTTCAGAAATATTCTTTTATGGACATTTTAGCGTGTGGTGAATTCCGGATGTTGCCAATCACCATACTAATACCATGTCAATTGATAAAAGTTCGGTCTTTATCATGATCAAAGACCATTATTTACTATACACTTATTTTCCCATTGACGTGATATGATATTGGAGAGGTATAACATTCAAATCCTTCCACAAACCTCAAGCTTTCCTCGTACTGATACCCGAAAGGTGAGAAATAAACAGCACGTCATTCAAGACAAACTGGTGTCACAAGAACTTATCAGACTATCGTTCAATAAGTTCTCTGACCAAAAGTCTTAGTCTTCTGCTAATGTTCTCAATGACTCAAGAGGTTCCGATAATTCTCTACTCTTACCCTAGACGTATCTACGGTTCGGCCTGATAAGTTATTAAATGTTGGAACCTGCCTGGCTGCGTCTTCAGTAGCCAACAAGATGTTTTACAACCATGCTTGTCTGTGTGGGGTCTAAACAACCATGCTACTGTGGTGGCACGTGTTTCTGTGCAAAGCTCAGTCGACCGTTATCAGTGATCTTCAGCAGCAACGGGCGCAGCTCGCTTGATGGGCTGGTGACCCAGTGAATAAAACTTTCAATGAGTTTCAATGGTTCCCTGCCCTACACTGAGACATGAGTTCAGAGACGTATGGTGCCATCTTGGGTAAGTGACTTTATTCAAATGTGCCTCTGTTCACCCAGCAGCAATTGGGTACCTGGGTACCTGGGTACCAGGGCCCATATTTTCGAAGCTATATTAGTGCTAAGATAGTCGTAAGTCAATGTTAGTGTATGGCACTTACGACTATTTTAGCGCTAAGAGAGCTTCGAAAATATGGGTCCTGGGTAATAGTCTCCAATAAAAGCGCCTGGAGCAACCACTGAGTGGATGGATAATTCCGCTCTTTAAATGGACATATTGTTATTAAACATCTATAAGTGGTGCTTCTGCCAGTCGCGGTAGTTTATAACATTACGTGGCGAAACATCAATGACATGCGTAGATATTTATAGGAACGTATACCGATGAGACGATCGAGAATTATGTCAATAGCCGCGTGATGTCTTTGTCAAAAACTCTTCAAATTTCAAAATATAAAGTTCATTGATACGTTTTTTTATGAAATACCAGTCCGGGTAGTTCATAAAATCGTGTGGCAGAGTGAATGAATCCAGGGTGTAAGTAGAGATTTATCTGAACGTATAAACTGGTGATGGTAGAGGATAATATGTTAATAGCTTGTTACTTATAGCTGCTTGTTACTTATCAAAACAATAATCAGTCATATCTCAGTGACGTCTTTGTCAAACATTCTTCAAATTTCAAAATAAAACGTTTTTATTATATACACCAAGTAATCTCCTTTGGAAATTGATGTTTTGAAGAGTGAACATACTGAATTAATACAAAGAATAGACCATTGTCACGTTTGAGCGTGTTCAGCTTTATAGCTTAAGCTAATTTGACATTCACGATTATTTGTAGAAGTTGAGCTATGTCATATCCTGGCTGTGTGCTCTGTGAATGCTTATTGCCGTGATCTCCTTGATCTGTTTCGTGTACAATGTACTTTCATCCTGCGAATTTTCAATGCCAAAATAGATATACACTCTCGGCCAAAAGAAACGCCTACTTGATTTGAAAAATGACATTATTTCTGAAACATAATTAAGTGTGGTCTCTACGTTATGCTGAAGCAATTATTAATATGAAAGTCCATTGAAATCATCTAAAACTGTGATTTGAGTCAATAACATTCATGAAAATCACTCCTAATGAAAACCGTTGATTCACTTGCACACCGTACCCACGTACATCATCACCACTTTTTAGCGTGCCTGTATTGTTGCTCTCGGTTGTATGATAATCTGTTTGAAATGTTTTTTTCTGATCAAGCACTGACCGAAAATTGAACAAGTCTGTTGTCTTATTCCAACAATCGCCATTCTTTTGTGATATGAGAACTTAAATATATTATGCAGAAATGGTACGACTTCATGATGCTATAATGTTGCTAAACCTTTCATACTAGCTTTTACGAAATCTGATACGATATCTTGTAGGCGTTTCTTTTAGCCGACAGTGTAACTTAAGACCACCAAAGCCATCACACTAGTTAGTTACAGCGCCTACCGACAGACAATAACACACCGTGAACTGATCTTGCTATGCATAAAACACCATGAAACTATTTTTATGAAATGTATGTGTACATTGCTTTTGACAGGTCCTGGAAATATTATGACAAAGACATTATTCAAAGAGGAAAGCCTGCAACCATTTATGTGTTTCCAAATAATGTTTGTCTCCAAATTACGTCATGCATTGCTTCCATTACTCGTAGAATATACAAAAAGGTAGTCATGACAACGACTAGTTCTATTGAACTACCCTAACCGTAATTATCAACCTACCAGCCATATAACGTGATACTTGAAACGACCTTTCTAAACCGTATCACCCAGTACGAGGGACTTACAACCTTGTAATTCCCTCCAGGAGGGTTTACACAGACAGTTGTAAACCCTGTTAGAAGGAATTATTATGATTGTAAACCCTGATATATCTGTTAAGATGACGGCTTGAAAGTAAAGATCTGAAGAAACTAACTTAGACTAATTTTGAAAAAATTCATAAGTTTACGACAGAATATGTACAGCAAATGTTTTGCAGAAAGTGCGTCTCGAACCCATATCCACAATCACTTGTAGTTACTGAGTCAACGCCTCAGACAACTGCGCTAAGGGGACAGACGAGATGTGACGGTACAAAAGAAACTCATATAGCGCGGCTGTTAACAGGCTGACATCACCATGGGATGCTCAATATAACGCCAGGGAGCCGCAAGATCATCAATATAACGCGATAACAAGTAAAAAGCCTGTTTTACACTTAAAAACGGTTGATAATATAGATAACCCATTCTACCTCGGATATGGTAAGGTTGTAGACCCTGATAGTCAGGGAAAATCATGGGTTATCCTTATAATAACAACATTTATTCAATCTCAATAAGACTTCAATATCAATGATTAGTTTGAAATTCAATGTTGAATATTTTACTATTGACATTACGTTGGTAATATTCTTTTATACGTTTAAGTTTGTTCAATTAAGGCAGGTGCACAACAATAAAAGGACTGTAAAGAGTATACAATAAAAACCTACACGTGTGTTCAACTAGATCACCAAACCCATCACACTTGTTACTTACAGCTCCAACAGAGAGACATTAAAATTCAGTGAACTGATCTTGTAACTCACAAAACACCAGGAAACCACTTTCAACAAATGTATGTGTAAATTGCTTTTGACAGGTCCTGGAAATATGATGAGAAAGTAATGACCAACGCAAACATTATTCAAAGAGGAAAGCCTTAAACCACTTATCTGTGTTTCTAAACCTATTTTGTCTACATAAAATATCATGCATTGCTACAGTTACTCTACATATACAAACAATAACCTTGACAACGCATACATCTCTTGAAATTCCTCTAAACCAGACTAACATTTTTCAGACATTCAAATTCAAAATCCAATAAGACATTTATATCAATGATGAGTTTGAATTCATTATTATGTATTTGACTGTTGACTGTTGATAGTGTCATTTTATTCTTTTAACAGATTGTTAACTTAAATGCAGTCTCTCTCTCCTCTGCCAACGTGCTGACATCCACATAGTTTTGTACTTATCAGTCTGTATGTGAGCTATTGGAATAAGTGGTTTTAGTAACGAGATGTTCAGTGCAGGTTATCAGTGTTATCACCCTCGTTTAACCGTCAAAGCAGTAGGAGACGAGTTCATGCCCTGCGGCTTTGCAATCATACACATTTTATTTAACTCTGGTACTAAATAGCCACGTACCATATAGTAGTTCGCATGTCCTCAAGATATATGTTCAAGATAAATCTTTGCAGAGAATTAAGAATTTTAACACAAAAGAAAAAAGATTTGTGTGTTAAAGGGTTTATTTTTACTCCTTCATCAGACGAATATTTCGAAACGTCGTTTGTGTCAAAATAAAGTTGTATCCAGAAACTATTTTTCGTTTTATACATATATGTTTTTATCCAGAGATTTCGTATACTAAGGTATTTAATGTGAGAACAGGCATTTATGTATTTCCAATTTTATAACCTTTCGAGGCAACTCGTGTTGCATGATTTGTAAAAACAGACGTAAATAAACTGATTTCATTTTGACAGAATCATCGAATTTCGCTTGCTGTGCCCTCATGACCAATTGCAAACTGTTGGATCGATTAAGACAACTGAACAATAACATTTTAATATACCTTCGTGCAAATGGACCCTGGGTTCTTAGAAGTCCATTCTCTCTCCGCCTTTCACATTTCGATTGTGATCTGCAGATCCTAGTCGTTTAACACTCCCGTCCTTCGGGATACACATTAAGCGAAATTGGCAAGTTCGTTAGAATTGTCACATTTAATGTGCCTGTATTAGACTGTCTGTTTGAAATGTAAAGTGTAAGACACGAGGTTTAGTCACCAACTCTGTCAATAAGTCGAGTGTGTAAAGGATGTGCTCCTTTATGAGCAACTCTGCACTTTGAGAAACTCTTCACTAGTTACATAATCCATTATCTCATCGCTGTTTTAAGAACACACTGATACGTCTGTATTGATAGACGGAGTACATGAAAATTAAATATATTAAACCTGACCCGCCCATTGCCGTTATTGTAAGGAACATTTCAGAGAAAAAATCCCAAACATGCGGAATTCAAGAAGAACGTGTGGTTTAAGAGGAGGGTTCTACCGGGGTTGTTTTGTGGAAACGAAATTCAGGGAGATATTCCTGTTTACACATATGTTTTATTTATACATGATTAAAACACAATGAAATTGAAACATACTAATGAAGGTAACATGTTGATGACTTTATATTTCACAACTTGATAAAAAGCGCACATTTGTTGAAAATTAAAACAATAAGAACAGAAGCCATTCATCGGTGCTGCAATTGGGGAAAACGTCTCTACAGCATAACAGCAAATTGATTATTAGTTTCAGGACATGTTATGTGTTACTATGTGAATACTCTATCAGTGTATGTCTTTAGTTATAAAAAAAAGTTGCAAAATTAGGTACAATATAGCTTGTTTTCGTTTCACATAATGCAAAAAAATCCAAAATGGCGACTGAACTCGCCCTTTAAGGAGCCATGCTATGAGAGAGGATCAGGCTACAGTCATGTCTGAAATAAGACCCTGGCTACCTTAACAATGTACGTGATCTGTTTCACTTGGGAAAAGATAAAATTTCGACATCAACTGCAATTCAGTATGAGTAAAGGTATTCTTTGGGCAATAAATGAAAAGATAAAACACCAAAAGATCAAAATATAGAAATAACATGTAAAGAACGTGCCTATAGAATCTGACCCAGTCGACTAAAACTGCCAATGAACTATCCTATGACTATATAACTGATCTTTAGAACCTGTCTACCTGAAGTTACTTACTGTGTGGGAAGTGTTCATAGATGTCTTGTATTATTCCGTTACTGAAAACCATCTATGTGTGCATTATTAACAGTTTTGTTTAATTCATTTATTTTAATGTAAATTTTTGGTTGGTAAATTGCACAAACGTGTGAAGACCGCATTTCAAGGCTCTCCTTCAAACAATCTCGTCAACGTCAAACGAGCAGCAAATATCTAACAATGTAAATGACTTAAAATAAATTTAATAGCGTGGCGTCAGTAAAAAGAATTTTAAAAAGACATATTGAAAGTCAGTACCGAAATGATCTGGTTTAAAATGGAAATGCACGACATTCTATGTTTCTCAGCACAAGTTCATCGGCGGGTTAGTTGTTTGCCGTTTATTACAATGTTACATACCATCATTTAAAGGGACAGTAGCACGTTTTTTACAATATTTGTTTTTTTAAATTCCCATTTATAAGGATAGTTTATGTCATTTATATTCACTTTAGAGGGTGAAACATCATATTACACAAACAAATTATCAGTAGTGGTAACAACGGTTTTGCGCATAAAGTAAGAATTGCATGACGGCCATTTTATTGTAAACACAGTTAATTATTTCTTAACACAAAAACGATTCCCCTGGCGTTACGGAACCATGTACACTCATTTTTAACTCGATTTTCGGAAGAGAGAATGATGTTTTACTATTAGTGAACGTTAGTGAAACGTGCTACTACCCACATAAATGATATGGTAAACAGTTTCCTATTATACATCAAACATCAGATATTTACTTTCTGTACCTAGCATCCGCAAGAAACGGTACCAACACAAATGGAAAGTAGTTCAATCGACGACTATTGATACGACAGAAACATAGAAGAAAACATACATTATGTCGACAACATCTTTGAATAACTTGATTTTCATATTTCAAAAAATATATATTTAAATACAAAACATTTTGACCTTAACCCTTTCTTTTGGACGCTAGTTTAGTATGCACTAATTGGAATACCTTTTAGATTTACTCATATTTAATCATAAATTCCGAATCATTTCCTGCATAAATGATCGGCCATTTGCACCGAACGTTCACGTGTTCGTGGATGACAAATCTAGAAGAAAGATCGTTTTCGTGGCGTAAACAGCACGGAGTCTCTCACGCATTGGGCAGCTGTAGGTACAATGCTAATAGTATCAGACTCATGAACAATTAAGTTTTCATCAAGCTTTATGAAAGTAGACAATGGACTGTGAAAAGCCAATTCTCTTCGTGCTTTTCACATCTGTGTACAAACTTCATGTCATTTCACATTCGTTCCCAGGATGATATAGATTAAACGAAATTGGCAAATTACAGATGTTATGCACATGCTGCCGTGCTGTATTATTGTCTATTTAGGTTCTATCTTCTGTAACATGATCTGGTATAATTAAACTTTGGGATCATGTGTTAAGAGAAGAAAGGTTCGACTGTACTTTAAACATAAATCATTTCTTCACTCGTATGTTATCATGATAACATATCATACTAATTTGAAAATAGAACCTGAACAATATATACGTGACCATTCCTACGTTTACTGCTAAAACACTCTGCTGTTTAGTTAGGTGGTAAATGCATTTTAAATCGTATTTGTCTGGAGTGCTTATTCACTGAGAACATTGATATAGTTGGAAGGGTAAAGCTATATCTTCTTTGTACGTAGTGTACCCACCACTGCGGCCATAACTCGACAGATAACACTTTGACGTCAACTGAAACACAGTTAAAGAGGTTGTAAGCCAACAAAAATAAAACGTGTAAAACATACTGATAAAACACATGCCCCTGCTGCACCACCTGGCTTGGCAACTCAAAACTGAACTTCATTACCCGGCCACTTCATGAAGTCGATCGTCGTGGAATCCATCGTGACGTTTGTTCTACGATTGAAAGAAGTTGTAATGTATATCGTAGCCTTGATGTGTATATTTCCAACTCGTGCATGAAAGGTTGAGGTGTCCTTAGTGCTTGATTATATCATCTGAGTAGAAAACTACTGAATTACCTACAAACAATGAAATGTTATTCAGTGCAATAAAATAATGACAACCACAATGTAGGAAACACCAAATAGTATATGCTAGATACTCAATAGTATACATACACTTTAGATTCAGTTCTATACATTGCGAATATATAGGTGTTGATAAAAGAATAGAATAAAAACGTTGTTATCCATGAAATTTATCTTCTTTCAAAAAGGTATTTTTTTCCTATCTATAATTACAAGATAATCTTACAAAACACCAGTGACCTGAAAAGAAAGAAACTAGCGAAAATTATTAAAAAAATAGTTTCCAGAGGTTTCTAAGTACAAGATTTCCGACAAAAAATGTTGGGAATGTCTGGTTATCTCCTACATATTTTTAAACAGTTTTAACCACCTGTCTCACCTCTTTTAACGATTTTAATCGCATATTCAATGGTGTTATTTATGTTACATTTGTCAAATCTCTGTGATCAAAAACAAATTCTTTTCAAAGTAATAAAGTATTGTAAATGTCGGTCTATAACTATAATTGATTTCTTTCCCTATTTTATAATTTATCAGGCACTCGTATTCACATTAAACCAACATATAACAATCAATTTACGTTTCTTCATATCATCAAATCATATGTGTCAAATAAGTAGATGTTATTCCAGTGTGTTATGAACTTGACTGTTTGGATGGTTGTGTAAGATATTTGCATGGTTGATAATCGTATTTATGAATGTTAATAAGTACAGAAGCAAACAACATAAATCACTAACTTTGAATTTGGTGTACCATTTAACACGAATAATGAAATATTTGACATCAGCTATGAAACATAAACAAATACTAATGCATAAAAAGCAAAGTAATCAATTTCAATGAATGAACTTGTAGAACCCATAAATTAAATTGAAGTATATATTAGATCTACATGTACATACACATGTAAAATAAGGATAGGGTAAAGAAGACAAACTATAGAGCACACCCAGATCGATGAAGCCGTATAACTCCCAATGGAAAGAGTTTAAGAATATAAAACTGCTGCATCATCATCATCATCATAAATATACTTACATCGCGTTAAAACCAGAAAACTGCCCTGAAGTACTGTAATAAACCCATGAAAATGTCAGGTGGTCAATCAAATGCAGTTAAAAAAAAGTGTGTTTTAAGTCCAGATTTAAATCGAGGAAGTTCATCTAAGTCTCGAAGGAGGAAGCTGATTCCAGAGAAGAGGGCCGTTAAATTGAAATGCGCGATCACCAAATGTATGAGTTCAGGATGAAGGCATTTTCAGGAGGTTATTGTTATTTAGACATTTAAAAACTAGGAGAAAGAGTTTGAACTGAATTCGATATTGAACGGGAAGTATATGTAATTTATGCAGAACGGGTGTGATGCGGTCATGGCGCTTGGTTCCAGACACTACGCGAGCGACACAGTTCTGAACTCTCTGCAGGGATTGGATGCAGTGGGATGGTAGACCATACAGAGGACCATTACAATAGTGTATGTGTATGTTGTAACTGTATTGTCGTCGTAGTGTTCTCTAGATCTCGCCACAGTGGCTGCATGAGGTGTTGACATCCATTGTGATATTTAAATGGCATATATAGCATATACTGTTACATTATTAGAGGTAATTATTTGACGACAATTGCTTTCTTAAAATGCTGTGTATGCAAATTATACTCAAGGGTTCTCATTTGATTAAAGTTGTATTTTCTTAAAATAGGTGTCTTTACTCAAGCTAAATTATGATTTTTATGGCAGCCTGATATCCCGAATGAATAACAAATATATTTGGAATGTTTACGATCTCTATTTTAATTAAATAAAGTATCTAAGGAACATTAAAAACATTTACTCTCGATGAGTTGAAATTTAATTAGATATAGTATTCAATGTGCATTTAAAGCGTTTCCTTTTGATGTTACAAAATACCATAAAAGCCAGTGAATATCATCTCATCAACACAGACTCTGCTCTATTGTCACAGTTCGCCTTATTGAGAACAATAATTGGACAGTAAACTTAAATTAAAGGATGAAGGCATAAGTCAACAGTCATTTTGATATGAAGTTGGCACAATGTTAATTAATTTTTTATTGCCAAACACTTAATACATAGTGATAATCCAACGAACGATTGTGTGTTATCAGTATTTATTATATTCAGTGGTGAATTACGGCATTTACCGGTTAAAATAAAAGTAATATATTCACTGAGTGAAATAACATGTTATTCTACTGCGTGAAAGAACACTTTCAATCGTATGCCGTCAATTACGTCATAAGAAGACCGTGATAAAGCAAGGGGAGCATAGATGCTCCTTTCATTGTAATAACGTCATTATACAAAACTGGTTGAATCTAATAAATAGAACATTAGACATTTCTCGTCGAATACCAATTATATCTCATCTCGTGAAGTAGAAATGGTATATTTACATTCGTGGCTACGCTACTCGTGAAAATATGCTTTTCTACTTCACTCGATGGTATATACATGGTATTTGACGAGAAATGTCAAATATCCTCTATATATTATTATGTCATAAACATCAACTACTAATATTGTTAAAATAGTACACCATGTCAGAAGTATTGACTTTTTGATAAGACTGCTCGTCTGTTTTGAAGAATCAAGTTCGTAGTGAAGCCTGAGTGGTCAGCCTCATCCTACTGCATTATGTTGAGTAGTTTGTGGGATATCAATGTGTTTGATAATGTCACAAACATGTGATGTTCTTGTTGTTTCGTTTTGTACCATGCCAGTAGAACAGGCTGCTTGATAAATCTCTCGATAAGATGTTTCCATATTATTTACCATGTTCAAAATATTGACTTTCTGATAACAGTGTTGCTGTTATTAAGTAATCTGGATATATCCCCACTTCCAGCTGAGTGTTATACAGGGCCAGCTGTTGATTCACGTGAGATGAGAATTAAAGTCACCCCGGCGGGAGTTTTTGCAACTGTCCTTATTTAATAGAAAAACCTCAGGCATTTTAATTTTGTTGATATGAATATGTATTTTTAATGAAAATTTGTAGAATAGTAAAGCTGCATTTGCGTTTATATTTTAATGATGAAAATATGAATGAATAGCTTTTTAAAATTTACAACTTAGTAAATATGCTTTATATTCTATACATTCCCAACTAAATTATGAGCATTTTTATAGTAGCCCAGAAGTATGGTGCGAAAATAATATTACATTTCAAAGGTTTACGATCTGAGTTGAAATTAAATTTTTACCCACGTGGTACTTCGTAAAGGGGTTTCATAACAATCTGTTATGACACATATCATAACACCTTCAAGTAATTTCATGACTAAAGCAGCACTTGTATGAACAAATTTGAAAATGCAGCAGGAGTTTTTACTCTCTTATCGTTGGGAATGATAATGCCTTTTTGATAACACTGCTTGTCTATTTTGAAGAATCAAGTTCGTAGTGAAGTCTGAGTGGCCAGCCTCGCTTATTGATTTTCTGATAAAGGTAATAAAATGTTGTTATTAAGTAATCCAGCTGTAGATATCCCCACTTCCAGCTGAGTGTTACACAGGGCCAGCTGCTGATTCACGTGAGATGAACATTATAAACATCCATTCAATAGTCTTATCTGAATCGTTAGACCTGGCCTCATATAGAACAAAGAACTAAGTGACATATATATGTGTTTACAACGAAAATTTTGAGGATATAAAAGCTGCGTTCGCGCTTATTGGTTTTTTGATAAAATTGTTTATCATTTATTTTGGTTAATTAACCCTTTTGCTGATAACACTATCACTGTAACAAAATATCTTTCAATCAACTGATTTTCATATCTTACACCTTGTTTGAAATATTGCCTATCCGATAAAAGTGTTGATTAAAGGTAATTATTAAGTAATCTGAAGATATCCCACAGTTCCAGATTGGTGATACACAGGACCAGGTGTTGATTCATTGAGATGAGGATTACAAGATACTCGTATATTGAGAATATTCTGATATTAAATATATCAACATATATTACACATGTCACAAGCTTGGCGAGTGTTGATATATTTGATATCAGAAGACACAAGGAAGAGATAGTATCAATTATCCAACGTTACTCGTAATCATTCTTCAGTACTTTCACGGAAAACACATGACAACACTTCGGTTGACTTCCAGCGAGGTGATATCTTAGCACTGTGACGTCATTATGTCTATGTCTATGACGGTGGGAGGACATTGTGTAAAATTTACTGTGGAGCCGATATCTCCTAGGATATATCTCTCACACAAGCGATATCTCCTGTGAAACGGTTTAGGGTCAAGTGGAGCACAGTGGTGTAGTGGTTAGCATGCTTGCCTCTCACGCCAACGGCCCGGGTTCGAATCCCGGTGGAGACACCAAACATTTGTGACCTTGGTCTTACACTGTGTTGTGCCCCTGGGCAAGGCACTTCATCCACATTGCACTCAGTCCACCCAGCTGTTTAAATGGGTACCTGAACACGGGAGGTACGGACCTATATGGTCGCGCGGAGCGCTTAGTAGCTGCACCGAAAGTACAGTACCTTCAGGGTAATAATTGTACCGCCATTGAGCAGTGCTTGCACTGGATATTAGGCGTTGAAATGTATATTATTATTTTATTATTATGAGGGTCAAGTGGCATATATGTCTTTCTAATAGGGTCTTTGCAGGAAGTCAACATTTCGAAAATCTGCTTTTGAATATTGTCGACAGGCGACTTTGTTGTTGTTAAAACTCTTTCATGTGTCCACTTCCTGCAATTGAACCAACTTCGGCACAAAATATTATTTTTCGAAAACATTGTGTCTCAGTGCCATGAACCCACAGCAACAAAGATCGACTACAAAAGAAACTGTGTTCCGTGTAGTCTGTTTAATTAAAATTCTAATCCTTCTTGTGGCAAGGAGAGTAGACGCTGTATAAAAGCAAGAAGTATTTGTATTTGCCTCTCACCTATTTTAAGGTAAATAGGACATTATAGATCTCCAAAATATCTAATTGATTGTGAGCTAATTCAAACTCCCACTGACACTAAGAAATTAAATTGACACGAACATGACCCCTACCATGTTCAAAATGTTTTAAATGTGTGCAGGATGAGGCACATTTATTGATTTTCACACAGCGTATGTGTTATTTGTCGATGAACAGTTGTGGTTTTGTCAAAATTAATTTGGAGGAATTAAAAAAAACTTCTTCTTTTTTTTAAAAAGTTTAAAACCCCGTAGAGGTATTCTTTGACTGATTTAATGTTTTGGACTTATTTTCCAAACTAGTCAGTTTTTTTAATACGACGTCGAAATAGATATTTGACTTAATTATACATATAAATACAACTGGCTGATATACTTTCTTTTGCCCGTCAGTTTATATAGTATAAATCACCTATAAAGTTATCTGACTTGATAATATATGAAACAGAATAACGAATATCTACTTGCAATAGAATTGGGTAACATGTGATCACATATCATATCGAGAGGGAACCAAGAACCCTAGGCCTCTCATATTGTTACTCTCAGTTCTGGAATGAAGATGAACATGACCTTTCCTTCATAACTCAGTACTCGAAGGCATTTTGTGATTGAATCCCTTTTTCTTTTCTGTCTGGTTGGTAAGTAGAGTACGATGAAGGTATATGCCTATTCTTATAAGTCTGGGATTGCTAATGACATCGTCGCACCTATGGTCTGTAAGCTTTTCATATCAAATATCAGTTACAGAAGGTTGATTAAAATGACTACCGGAAGCAACACCACAGGTTATCAGGTTCCTTGAATGATTTCACGAAAGCAATACTGATTAATGTACCTCTCCCTAAAAGAAATCGTCGTGCGGAAAGGATGTGAACATAATATACTTAACATAAATGTCTACTACATTATTCATTATTGATGTATAGTACTGGAAAAAACTAGTTTATGCTATGTTTGAAATTATATATGGTGATCTATATTTACACAATGATTAAATATCAATTATAAACATTCAAATGTCCCTTATATATTTTGCCAGTGTGTTATATTGATCAAAACATGAACTATTCAGTGATTCAATTTATCATCTCGCTATTTCTTAACGTTTTGGCTGATTATATATAAGGTAATCAATCTCATCCTAGGATGTTATATCGGAAATCAGTGAAAGAGAACATTGCTAGGACCTGTTATATATACGAAAAACTCGTTTTGTATTCTATATATTCCACTTTAAATAATATATTCTTAACGTTGCACCTGGGCATTATCGCTTCTAATTCTTCTTTAAATGGAAAGTATTCTTTACAAAATAGAATGGTGTTAGGTTGTTTTCAATTCTGGACAAATAAGCTGGCTTACTAAGGGCTGAATGTGATGATTTTATCCACAATTCGTTACCATCTGCCTTCAATCGTTACCAAGGACAGCTATGCGTGAGTGGGAGACACATATTCTCCATCTTCAGGAAGAACATGTCCAACCATTTTTTTCTGTTTAGATTGTCGGACTGAATAAAACATACCTTACAGTACATGGTTATGCATGTGCTGTTGTTATTCATGAATCTGTTCACATTACCATCCATCTGACGTGACGATAGCCAATATATCTTGTCTCAGTGTCCAACTGTGTCCAGTATGTAGAGAAGCTACCCTTGCTCGGTTCAGAACAATAACAGATGACGTTCATAGCCTGTTGACGACTGTGACAGGTTAACTATCTTCTGATATGTGTCATGAACGTTATTGTTAAGGGTGGTTTGGCTTAAGAAATAAAGTTCGCTGTAACCCAATGTGTTTTGTCATAAAGTATAGTTTTGCCCTGAACTATTATAGTCAAAGCACGAGGACGTTATTCCACGTGTAAAACCCGCCCCCTAAGATAGACTAAGATCACGTAACTAACATTCCAAAAGAATTGTGGGTCTAAGCGTGTTGGCGGAACGTAATTTGTCTAAATCAAATGTTTGTTGCTATCATAAAAGTTTATGTTTATTGTCCCACCACTAATTTTAACCGACTGCAGAAGTTGCAAACCATGGAAAATAGTAAAAACTTTAATGGTTGCGATGTAAGAGTTCAGACGGCTGAAGCGAGTCGACGTTACGTTACCATGTGCACATGTGATCACGAGGGAGCGGCGTTGAACAGTGGTAACATCATTCGATTGTTACATCATCAACAAAAATATACCTTTATTGTCTGATAAAGTACTTTTTTCGATTGTTCTAACCACTAGGCATCTAAGATAATACTTTAAAGTGTTATTTTTGCTCGCCCGTGGAAGATATAGCAGTGCAATAGTTCTACTGCAATATCAAAATAGTCATCCTCGATAATCCAGCGCTATTGTTCCGATAAATCTACACACAAGCGCTGGAAAACAGTAAGGGTATTTATCCTTAACCTAGTTACCTCCCTTCGCAATGACTCAGCGAAACGCTTGCTTTCTAACAACCAATGAGATCAATTGAAATCAAGGGTGAAATAACAAGCACTCTCGTGTCAGGATCTTGGCTTTCGCAGTACAGGGAGTTTAATCATTTACCTCCACCCGTTTTGATGGACATGAATACACCCTTCGTCTCGTACAGACTTCTTAAAATTATCTTTTGACTTTCTGTCAGGTTTTCTACGCTGAATGTGTAACAAACTTTATCGTAATCGAGTGAGTCGGCCGCCGCTATATGTTTGTTTCTATAAACAACGGTAGTGATGCGTTTTGATTGGTCGAGTTGTTTACGCAGATAGTGTCTGCGTTTCGTTTCTGATTGGATAACATGGACCCAAGAGGAGGTAACTAGGTTAGGGATAAATACCCTTACTGTTTTCCACCGCTTGTGTGTAGATTTATCGGAACAATAGCGCTGGATTATCGAGGATGCAAAATAGTGTAATATTAGTCAAAGTATGACGTCACAATACTGTGAAGTTGTGACATTATAAAAGTCGCCCCTCCATCACGATGGTACATGAGGGACAATCTTAGTTTCAGTCCATTGTTGGCGATTTCACTTGATTAATTTGAGCAAGTAATAAACAGAATACAAAACTCCCTTCCATATCATACCATTGTTGTTAAAATCATAAATGATGTTTCATTAAACTCGCTTTCATTCGTTTAATACCAAATCATTAACTCGTTTGATAATAATGACATTAAATGAAGGTCGTTTAGTGTCCTTTTTGTAACTACCGAAAAAAGACGATGTTTTAGAAGCGAAGAAAACGTAAATTATTCATTTCATATCAACAGGTTACAGCCGGGGACACATACAATGAGTTATTATGGGATATATATCTCGTTCCCCTTTCATATAAAGTTGTGTTCTTAGCCTTGGCGAGGGACGAATCAAAATTATTATACGAGGGACTTGATATGATTATGTATCTTATTTATTACCAACTTGTATTTCATAAGATTCATTTTGTTTCAAAATATATTTTTGTTGGAATGGAACAGCAGAGTAATATAAGAACTGTCACAGCATCTAAGTTAATAGAATTAGGATGTTTATTATTAACATCTTTAAAGGGGCAGTGTCACGTTTCGCTCAGACAAGTCGATGAAATGCATTTGAAAAATAATATCACCAATACTATAACACCCTTCTCTCTTCGGAAATCAAGTTACAAAAATGGGACATGGGACATGGGAAAGCCATGGGAATCATTTTTGTAATTCGAAATTATAGAATATGTTCACATTAAAATGGCCGTCGTGCCATTTTTGCTTTATACGCAACACCATTTTTACCACTACGGATAACTGGTGATAATAAGATGTTTTACCCTCTAACGTAATATGAATAAACTGTTATTAAAAATGGGAAATTTAAATAAATAAAATTTGCAAAAGCCGTTATACAGCCCCTTTAAAATGAAATCCTTCTATAAGTCATGCTGTTGGTTTAACAAAACCAGTCGCACTGGTATTTCTGAATGAAGCGTACACAAAATAAAATGTCCCTGCTAGAGTAATACGTAGCTTTACACGTAATTTGAGTTTGATTGTTTGCGGTTATCGATAATTGTTTCAGTCGTAAAAACGTTACTGAAACGTGTCATATAATGACGAGACAAACATCGAAACCAATGCTAACCCTACATGTACGTACATTCAGGGAATTATAAGCGAGTTGTAGAAAGCATGAGACCATTGTATTAACCTATGCACATTTAGTTTGAAGTAATGTTGTGTTATGCTGTTAACGCATTTCTTGTGATGATTACGTGTTGTAATGAGAAGCTGTTGGGATGAATAATATCGATGATGATTGAACACACGCTTGGTCCTGTGTCACTTCATTAGCTGAAGAAGACTGAAATGGACAAAACGAACAAGATTAATTCATTGCCATCCAGACTGCTTAAGCACTTTGTCACTGTCTGTTATCAATAGAAGTATCAACACATACATACGGTAAATGGGGACATTAAACATGTAGCAAATATAATTTCAATTTTATGGGCATCATAAATCGATGCAGGAATATTCAAGGGTGTTCACACCTTGTACAGGGATTCACCAAGAGGCTTCGTAAAATTTACATGCAACTTTTTTCAAGTCTCCTTTTGATTCGCCACTTGACTCATATTTTCTTCATATAACACAATTTTCTCTTTTCTGCTGAAATCCGAGTTTTCATTAAGAGTTTTTGAACTTCATTCATTTCAAGGAGGAATTACTCACGGACCAGTTACAAATCGCATTCATAGAACACATTATTTCTTTCATTCTTCAGATTTCTAATTAGCAATCATATTTGCCAAGCATTTTGCAGCTTGTAACTTACTATTATCGATGAGCAATTATATTAAGTAATATTTTAACAAATATTAAGAAATCATTCGTTATGTTTGGACATTTATGAACGTGATTATAACACAAAATATTTCTAAATCTTATAAAACAATTATAATTATCTAATGGTGCAGCTTGTTAATTCACGATATCATTTCCTGTAAAAATGAGAAGTTGTGATGTTGCTTTAAGTAGTATTAACACTTAATAAATACTGTGCTGTAAAAACTAACTCACAAATGCAAATATATCAAAATGTGGAAAAGTCAATAAAACCCTTGCATTTTGTACACATCCACAATCTAATTAAGAAATAACGACTTTGTTGATAGACGGCGTACATGAAAATGAAAGATATGAAACCTGACTTGTCTATTGCCGTTATTGTAAGGATCATTTCTGAAAAATAATCCCAAACATGCAGAGTTCAAGAAGAACATAATCTCAACATGTGAGAACCATGCTATGAGAGAGGATCAGCTTGACCATAATTACGTGATTTGGTTGTAAATGCATTTTAAATCGTGTTTGTCTGGAGTGCTTATCCACTGAGCACATGGATATAGTTGGAAGGGTAAAGCTGTATCTTCTGTGTACGTAGTTTACCTACCACTGCGACCATAACTCTAGCAATAACGCTTAGACGTCAACTGCATCACAGTTAAAGAGGTTGTCAGCCAACAAATATAAAACGTATAAAACATACTGATAAAAAACAGACCCCTGCTGCATCAACCTGGCTTGGAATCTTAAAACTGAACTTTATTACCCCGCCGTTTTGTTGATTATCAGGAAAATCATCGGGAACGTTGTTCAACGATTGAAAGAAGTTGCCATTTTACCAATGATTTGCAAGAAAGTGTATGGTTAATGATGTCTATCAATTCATAAACGATCAATAATAAAGTAGAAATCTTTTAATACCAAGAACCTTGTACAGATGTCCATAGCGTAGATAATAACCTTTTCAACCCGTGCATGAAAGGTTGAAGTGTCTATATTCAGTTTTATTCAGTGCAAATGAATACTGATAGCCACAATGAAGGAAAAACCAAATATTATATGTTAGACACTCAATAGTATACATACACTTGAGATTCAGTTCTATACATTGTGGAATACATCTGTAATAGAAACAAAGTGTTGTATTTTGTATGTAACTGTAATTGTAACTATAACTGATTGCTTTCCATATTTTATTATCGGTCAGGCATTCATATTCACATTAATACAATATATAACAATCAATTTACGTTTCTTCACATTATCAAATCATATGTGTCAAATAAGTAGATGTTTTTCCAGTGTGTCATGAATTTGACTGTTTGGATGGTTTTGTAAGATATTTGCATGGTTGATAATCGTATTTATGAATGCTCATAAGTACAGAAGCAAACAACATAAATCACTTACTTTGAACTGGGTGTACCATTAAACACGAATGAAGAAATATTTTACAGCAGCTATGAAACATACACAAATACTAATGCATAAAAACAAAGAAATCGATATCAATGAATGAACTTGTAGAACCCATAAATTAATGTAACATAAGGATAGGGTAAAAAAGACACAAAATAAAGAGCACACTCAGATTGACGAAGCCGAAGCCGTATAACTCACAATGGAAAGAGTTTAAGAATATCATCATCATAAAAATACTTACATCGCGCTGAAACCAGAAAACTGCCCTGAAAAGCTGTAATGAACCAATGAAAATGTCAGGTAGTCAATCAAATGCAGTTGAGAATAAGTGTGTTTTAAGCCCAGATTTAAATCGAGGAAGTTCATCTAAGTCTCTAAGGAGGAAGCTGATTCCAGAGAGAAGGGCCGGCAAGTTGAAATGCGCGATCACCAAATGTATGAGTTCTGGATGAAGGAATGTTTATAAGAATAATCAACGAGTTGCGAGGAATTACAGATTATCTGTCCCAAGTTAATTATTGTGATAAACTCCGAGCTTTAGCGAGGAGCTTGACATAATAATTCACGAGTGATAGATAATTCGTAATTCCGAGCACCGAGTTGGTTATTCTTTTTCTTATCAAGATCATGTTAATGCGTAAAAATAAAAAAAACAAGACCCCAATTCACGATCTTTGATTAGACTGTAAAATACAAATTGTAGTCATACGCTATTCATAAACTCTTTCACATCTTCAAAATGCGCATATCTAAATAGTTTGCAACTTGCTCTATTTTTTCAGAACTATTCTAAAGAAACTGTTGAATTTTATTGCCAAAACGGTTTACTGACATAGTAAACAACTCCTTTATATTGTAAACTATGTCGCAGAATGAGAGAAATTTAGTGAAAGCGTGAACTAACAATCGCACTGTTGGAATGCAAGATAGGAGTGTAATTACGTCACCAAATGACCTCATGGTTAATGACGCTACAAAGCAATGACGTCACGGCAGTGCAGCCGGCGATTCTTGTGTTTAGTAGTTTAGTACTGTAAATACGGCCTAGGAAACTAAGGTTGAACATGATTTTATATTTAATATGTTTTACTGACTAGTGACTTCAACTGGGTATGCTCGAAATTGTTCAATTATGTGATTTAAAACAGAATAGCTAAGCAATTAATGAATGAGCACGAAGTAGTTCCGTCAACCAATCAAAACGCAAGTTATATTTTGAAAAACTGTAATTCCCATGACCATTATGAAAACTTTAATACCCGGCATATCTGTGCTCGCTTGGGTAAGAATAGGGGTTAACTGTCATTTAGACATTTAAAAACTAGGAGTAAGAGTTTGAACTGAATGTGATCGGGAACGGGAAGCAAATGTACTTTCTGCAGTACGGGTGTGATGTGGTCATGTTGCTTTGCGAGCGGCACAGTTCTGAATTTCTGCAGGGATTTGATTGTTGTAACTGTATTGTTGTTTAGTAGTCGTAATGCTATCTACATCTCGCCACAGTGGCTGCATGAGGTGTTGACATACATTTTGATATTTACATGGCATATTTAGTATATACTGTTACATTATTAGAGGACATTATTTGACGACAAATGCTTTCTTAAAATGCCATGTATGCATTATACTCAAGGGCTCTCTCATTTGATTAAAGTTGTAATTTCTTAAAATAGGCGGCTTTACTCGGAAAGAAATTTATAATTTTTATAGAATATGCTATAACTAGTATGCTATACATTCCCAAACTAAATTATGATTTTTATTGCAGCCTGATATCCTGAATGAATTACAAATATATTTGGAAGGTTTACGACCTCTTTTTTAATTAAATAAAGTTAAAGCGTTTCCTTTTGATATTACAAAATACCATAATAGCCAGTGAATATTATCTCATCAGCACAGACTGTCTCTGCTCTATCTTCACAGTTCGCCTTATTGAGAACAATAATTGGACATTAAACTTTAATGAAAGGGTGAAGGCATAAATCCACAACCATTTTGATATGAAGTTGGCATAATGTGCTTTTTGTCCAAGTATGCAACACCTAAATCGAAAACTTAATTAAATGTGTTTTTATTGTAAAACACTAAATACATAGTGATAATCCAACGAACATATATGTATTATCAGTTTTTATTATATTTTCAGTGGTGAATTACGGCATTTATCGGTTAAAATAAAAGCTGTATTTTCACTTAGTGAAATAACATGTTATTCTACTGCGTGAAACAATAGGATTACGTCATAAGAAGACCGTGATAAAGCAAGGGGAGCATGGATGCTCCTTTCATTGTAATAACTTCATTTTCAAACTATATCATATACTATATATAAATAGAACATTTGACATTTCTCGTCGAATACCAAGTATAACTCTTCTCGTGAAGTAGAAATAGTATATTTACATTCGTGGCTACGCCACTCGTGAAAATATGCTTTTCTACATCACTCGATGAGATATACATGGTAGTCGACGGGAAATCTCAATTATCCTCTATATATTATTATGTCATAAACATCAACTGCTAATATTGTTAAAATAGTACACCATGTCTGAAGTATTGACTTTTTGATAACACTGCTTGTCTGTTTTGAAGAATCAAGTTCGTAGTGAAGTCTAAGTGGTCAGCCTCACCCTACTGCATCATGTTGAGTGGTTTGTGTGATATCAATGTGTTTGATCATGTCACAAACATGTGATGTTATTGTTGTTTCTGTTTGTCCATGCCAGTAGAACAAGCTGCTTGATAAATCTCTCGATAAACTGTTTCCATATTATTTACCATGTTCAAAATATTGACTTTCTGATAACAGTGTTGCTGTTATTAAGTAATCTGTAGATATCCCCACTTCCAGCTGAGTGTTACACAGGGCCAGCTGTTGATTCACGTGAGACGAACATTATAAACATCCATTTAATAGTCTTATCTGAATCGTTAGAGCTGGCTTCATAACTAACAAAGATCTAAGTGATATAAATATGCGTTTAAAATGAAAATTTGTAGGATGTAAAAGTTGTATTCGCGTTTATTGATTTTTTGAAAAAAATGTTGATAATGTTTTTTTTGTTAATTAACTCATTTGCTGATAACACTTTCATTTTTACAAAAATCTTTCAATCAACTGATTTTCATACTATACACCATGTGAGATGAGAATGAAAGTCACCTAGGCGGGAGTTATTGCAACTGTCCTTATATAATAGAAAACCTCAAAGATTTTAATTTTGCTGATATGAATATGTATATCTAATGAAAATTTGTAGAATATAAAAGCTGCATTCGCGTTTATATATTAATGATGAAAATATTAATGAACAGCTTTTTATAATTTACAACTTCGTAAATATGCTTTATATTTTATACATTCCCGACTTTTGTTTATAGTAGCCCAGAAGTATGGTGTAAAGATAATATTAATATATAAATAATATTTATATAATAAATATATATAATATTTCAAAGGTTTACGATATGAGTTGAAATTCAATTATTATAGCGGTCATTCCGTCCTTCCGTCCTTCCGTCCTTCCGTCCGTCCATCCGGTCAATTTTCTCAAAAACCGTCAAAGGTACATCAACCAAACTTTGTACAGTTGTTAACAATGTTCCTCCGATCGCGCACAGACAATTTTCAATTTTCTGAGATTTAATTTTTTTGTCGTTTCCATTGAAACGTCACTTTTTGGACTTAGTTTTATTGTGTTCAATGGGGACAAGTTTTCTCGGATACTGTTCAACCTAAGTGAATGAAATTTTGTTTGTGAGTACTCATGACCATACTCTTTTTCGAGTTCGAGTTCCGAAATATTATTTTTTACGGAGTTATGAAGCCCTTGAAACTGTAATTGAATTTGGTACAAATTACCGATGTGATACTCTTATGGGAAAAATTAAGTTACCTGAAAGATATTACATCTGGGTGAATGAAATTTTGTAAAAACAGACAGTTCCTTAAATTATTTTGGACAATATTATGATGCTTGAAGCTGTTTTTTAAACATAGTAATCTTCACATCTATAATTCTCAATGGACGGATAGCGGCTGGCGGGGGTATGTGAGCTCACTTTTTTCTTGTTACCCACGTGGTACTTCGTAAAGCGGTTTCACAACAATCTGTTACGACACATATCATAACACCTTCATGTTATTTGATTGGTTAACTGTGAACTTTGACACTGCCTGGACTACTTTATTCATTCATAAAACAAACGTCTATTCATTCATGAAACTGCAAGTAATTTATGACAACACTTCGTTATAATTGATATAATTATCTCATTCTTCAATTAATTCATGTAATCGTGCTCACCACAATGATTGGTTTAATGAATAATTACCAAATGTATACATCATGACTAAAGCAGTACTTGTAAGAACAAATTTGAAAATGCACTAGGAGTTTTTACTATCTTACCGTTGGGAATGACAATGCAACGAACAGCTATTTTCAGTCTCTCGATGAAAACATGTTTATAAGGGTACACAGTGACTTTATACTCAAAAGACGAAAATAACCGAAAGAAAGGGCATTTCAAAGGCAATGTTCAACTCAAACGTACACTAAATGAGTTTGATGTACTGGTTTACACATTGAGACGATTTTATATTGTGTACGTTTCCTTCAGAATGACCACGGCAAATGGTTTCACTTTACCGAACATCACACATTATAGAACTGTTTGATTCTAAAAGTGAGAATACTTAACGTCTCAATATTATGTACTTAGATGCTGTGACAAGGTTGGTATTACTCCGCTGTTCCATTCCTTTATAGGGACAACATAAATATATTTTAAAATCCAATAAATCGTTTGAAATACAAGTTGGTAATAAAGAAAGACACGTAACTTGTTGCCCTTTCAAATCAAATTTATGTCCCTCGTTAAATAATTTTGGTTTGTCTCTCGAGAGGCTCGAGACAAAGCAAACTTATTTCACTCGAGACATAAACTTGATATGAAAGGGGAAGCTAGATATCATATAATTATATAAAATATTCATTTCATATTATATAGCCTGTGAAGATGATCTCACAGACTGCTCTGTCTTCACCATCCGCCCTGTTGAGAACAAGTGGACATTCGACTTGATGAACATTATAAACATCCATTCAATAGTGTTATCTGAATCGTTAGAGCTAGCCTCATATAGAACAAAGATCTAAGTGATATAAATATGCATTTGTAATGAAACTTTGTAGGATATAAAAGCTGTATTCGCGTTTATTGATTATTTTTTATGGAAATGTTGATAATGTTTTTTTGTTAATTAACTCATTTGCTGATAACGCTTTCATTGTAACAAAAAAAATTCAATCGACTGATTTTCATATCTTACATCATGTTTGAAATAATGAAATAATGAAATATCCGATACAAGTGTTGATTAAAGGTAATTATTAAGTAATCTGAAGATACCCAACCGTTCCAGATTGGTAATACACAGGACCAGGTGTTGATTCATTGAGATGAGGATTACAAGCATGGACATATATTGATAATCTCACCCATGTGTCTTCTGATATTAAATATATAAGTTAAGATACAAGTTTAAAATATCCGAGGGTGAGATTCTTTTTTTTCATCCAAAATCATTCTTTATTATTTCAATGAAAACGTCTACGTCTCTAAGCAGTTAGCACAGCTCTGCCAGTTGACTTCCTATGCGGTATTAAATGTTATTGCATTGTCACGTCATCATGTTCATGACATCATAGTATTGTGATGTCATTTCTCGATGATGTAAAATCATTGTGTCATGCAGTTGACAGTGACAGGGAATTGTGCAAAATCTACCCTCTTAGGAGATATCGCTTGATCTCACACAAGCGATATCTCCTGTGGAACACAGTTTTGGTTACAAACACCACAGGATTGACGAGGATATTTTACTTTAAACAACGAGTGTATATATTTGATATCAGAAGACACGAGGGTGAGATCCTATCAATTATCTAAAATTACTCATAATCATTCTTCATTACTTTCATTGAATAGACAAGACTACACTTCGGTCGACTTCCAGTGAGGTGATGTCTTAGCACTGTGACGTCATTATGTCTATGACGCTATGGCAATTGAATTGTCATAAGTTTTTTGATGTCATATCACTTAGAGTCATGACGTCTTATGTCATGTGATTGACGGTGGGAGGGCATTGTGTAAAATTTACTGAGGAGCCGATATCTCCTAGGATATATCTCTTCATCTCACACAAGCGATATCTCCTGTGAAACGGGTTAGCGTCAATTGGCATATATGTCTTTCTAATAGGGTCTTTGCAGGAAGTCAACATTTCGAAAATCTGCTTTTGAATATTGTCGACAGGCGACTTGTTATTGTTAAAACTCTTTCATGTGTCTACCTCCTGCAATTCAATCAACTTCGGCACAAAATGTACTTTCTGTGTCCCAGTGCCATGAACCCACAGCAACAAATATCGGTTAAAAAAGAAACTGTGTTCTCTGTTGTCTGTTTAATTAAAATTCTATTTTTTTCTTGTGGCAAGGAGAGTAGACGCTGTTTAAAAGCAAGAAGTAGTTGTATTTGCCTCTCTCCTCTTTTAAGGTAAACAGGACATTATAGATCTCGAAAATATCTAATTGAGTGTAACCTTAATAAAACTGCCACTGACACTTTTGTCTATGCCACAATGATCGACAAACCGTATCAGCTATTTTTGGTTTGGCATTTGCAGGTGAACATCACCCTTCATCACACCAGTACTATTTCTTTTGATTATTACTGAGGGGAAAAACCTCTAAACAATTTGTGAACATTTAAAGAAAGGTTGCACTGTCATGATTTCCTCTGGCAAGGATTTGTTTTATGGAAGGTGTTAAAGGAGACAGTATACCGAGAACTCAAGGATTGCTAAGTTGTCAGAGAAAATGATACTTTTAACTCACTGTAATATAAACTGCGGGCAAAACAAAGTATAACACTCACTTGCTTTCCATTAATTCGATATTTTAAAGAAATAAGATGCATTGGATTATGGCACGATACAATAACACATTTCGGCAGTAGTTTGAATGACTTAATTGGAGATTGTTTTATTTTTTAACTTAAATATCATTATTTAAAGTAGACGGGGTAAGGAATTATATTGACACCAACATGACCCCTACCATGTTCAAAATGTTGTAAATGTGTGCAGGATGAGGCACATTTATTGATTTTCACACAGGGTATGTGTTATATGTCGATGAGCAGATTTGTCAAAATTAATTTTGGGGAATTTCAAACAAAAAATTTAATTTTTGTTTTTAACCGCGTGGAGGTATTCTTTGACTGATATAATGTTTTGGACTTATTTTCCAAACTAGTCAGTTTTCTAATACCACGTCGAAAACTCGAGATATTTGACTTAATTATACATATGAATACAACTGATATACTTTCTTTTGCCCGTCAGTTTATATAGTATAAATCACCTATAAAGTTATCTATCTGGATAATATATGAAACAGAATAACGAATATCTACTTGCAATAGAATTGGGTAACATGTGATCACATATCATATCGAGAGGGAACCAAGAACCCTAGGCCTCTCATATTGTTACTCTCAGTTCTGGAATGAAGATGAACATGACCTTTCCTTCATAACTCAGTACTCGAAGGCATTTTGTGATTGAATCCCTTTTTCTTTTCTGTCTGGTTGGTAAGTAGAGTACGATGAAGGTATATGCCTATTCTTATAAGTCTGGGATTGCTAATGACATCGTCGCACATACGGTCTATAAGCTTTTCATATCAAATATCAGTTACAGAAGTTTGATTAAAATGACTACCGGAAGCAACACCACAGGATATCAGGTTCCTTGAATGATTTCACGAAAGCAATACTGATTAATGTACCTCTCCCTAAAAGAAATCATCGTACGGACAGGATGTGAACATAATATATTTAACATAAATGTTTACTACATTATTCATTATTGATGTATAGTACTGGACAAAACTAGTTTATGCTATGTTTGAAATTTTAAATGGTGATCTATATTTACACAATGATTAAATATTAAATCAACATTCAAATGTCCCTTATATATTTTGCAAGTGTGTTATATTGATTAAGACATGAACTTTTCAGTGATTCAATATAGAACATTGCGCTATTTCTTAACGTTTTGGCTGATTATATATAAGGTAATCAATCTCATCCTAGGATGTTATATCGGAAATCATTGAAAGAGAACATTGCTAGGACCTGTTATGTATACGAAAAATGCGTTTTGTATTCTATATATTCCACTTTAAATAATATATTCTTAACTTTACACCTGGGCATTATCGCTTCTAATTCTTCTTTAAATGGAAAATATTCTTTACAAAATAGAATGGTGTTAGGTTGTTTTCCATTCTGGACAAATAAGCTGGCTTACTAAGGGCTGAATGTGATGATTTTATCCACAATTCGATACCATCTGCCTTCAATCGTTACCAAGGACAGCTATGCGTGAGTGGAAGACACATATTCACCATCTTCAGGAAGAACATGTCCAACCATTTTTTTCTGTTTAGATTGTCGGACTGAATAAAACTTCTGATATGTGTCATGAACGTTATTGTTAAGGGTGGTTTGGCAATATACTTTTTATTTTTGCTCGCCCGTCGAAGATATTACAGTGCAATAGTTCTACTGCAATATCAAAATAGTGTAATATCAGTCAAAGTATGACGTCACAATACTTTGAAGTTGTGACGTTATAATAGTCGCCCCTCCATCACGACATGGGAAAGCCATGGGAATCGTTTTTGTAATTCGAAATAATAAATTGTGTTCACATTAAAATGGCCAACGTGCAATTTTTGCTTTATACGCAACACCATTTTTACCACTACGGGTAATTGGTGATAATTAGATGTTTTACCTTCTAACGTAATATGAATAAACTGTCATTAAAAATGGGAAATTTAAAAAAATAAAATTTGCAAAAGCCGTGATACAGCCCCTTTAAAATGAAATCTTTATATAAGTCATGCTGTTGGATTTGACAAAACCAGTCGCACTGGTATTTCTGAATGAAGCGTAGGCAAAATAAAATGTCCCTGCTCGAGTAATACGCAGCTTTACATGTAATTTGAGTTTTAGAAAGACTTTTCCCTTGTTTGCGGGTATCGATTATTGTTTCAGTCGTAAAAGTGTTACTGAAAAGTGTCATATAATGATGAGACAAACATCGCATCCAATGCTAACCCTACATGTACGTACGTACAGGGAATTATACTCGAGTTGTAGAAAGCATGATACAATTGTTTTAACCTTTGCACATTTAGTTAAAAGTTACGTTGTGTTATGCTGTTAACGTATTTCTTGTGATGATTTAGTGTTGAAATGAGAAGCTGTTGAGATGAATAATATCGATGATGATTGAACACACTTCATTAGCTGAAGAAGACTGAAATGGACAAAACGAACAAGATTAATTCATTGCCATCCAGACTGCTAAAGCACTTTGTCACTGTATGTTATAAATAGAAGTCTCAACACATACATACGGTAAATGGGGACATTAAACATGTAGCAAATATAATTTCAATTTAATGGGCATCATAAATCGATCCAGGAATATTCAAGGGTGTTCACACATTGTACAGGGATTCACCAAGAGGCTTCGTAAAATGTACATGTTTCAAGTCTCTTTTTGATCCGCCACTACACGCTGTTTCATATTACACATGTTTCTCTTTTCTGCTGAAATCCGAGTTTTGATTAAGAGTTTTTAAACTCCATTCATTTCAAGGAGGGATTACTCACGGACCAGTTACAGATCGCATTCGTGGAACCCATTATTTCTTTCATTCTTCAGATTTCTAATAAGCAATCATATTTGCAAAGTTTTTTGCAGCTTGTTAATTCCTGTTATCGATGAGTAATTATTTTAAGTAATATTTTAACAAATAATAGAAATAATTCGTGATATTTGGACATTTTAAGTACGTGATTATAACACAAAATATTTTGAAATCTTATAAAACAATTACAATTATGTAATGGTGCAGCTTTTTTATTCACGATATCATATCCTGTAAAATAGTTGTGATGTTGCTTTAAGTAATATTAACGCTTGATAAATATTGTGCTGTAAAAACTTAGGTACAAATGCAAATATATCAAAATGTAAGAAAAGTCAATAAACCCCTATGCTTTTGCACACATCCAAAATGTAATTAAGAGATAAAGTTCACTGTTCCCCAATGTGTTTTGTAATAAAGTATAGTTTTGCCCTGAACTATTATAGTTAAAGCATGAGTACGTTAGTCAATAATAAACATGGCTGGTTTTAAAAAACATTAGACTTTTTAACATTCACGTCGCGCAATCACTCACTTTGTTTGCGATGTACGGTTACACAAGTCGACGTTACATTACCAGGAACTCACTTGATCACGAGGAGGAGGCGTGGAACAGCGGGAACGTCATCCAATTGTTATGTCATCAAAAACGCTATATCTTTATTGTCTGAAAAAGTACTTTTTTCGATGGTTCTAACAGCAAGGCATCTTAGATGTACACATCCAAAATTTAAAAATAAAAAAACGTTTTCAAACCATCACGTCCTCTTCCTGGTGTACTTCACCATTAAACAAATAAATTGTTAAATGTAACCGTAAATCACCCATTGGTTAGACAGAAGTCTTGAAGTGGTGAAGACCGGTTGCAGTCAATCATCCGTATTAACAATAGACTGACAATTGAAAGATTTGTCAATTCTTTCACCCAGGGGGTGAATGCATGACAGTGAAGGAGGGACAAATCTCTTTAGAGACTTGACTGTCTAGAAAATCTAAATGGAAGTACTGTTTATATGGAATACTGAAGACAAACCAAGAATTTGCTGTATCTGACCGTCCCATTAGAGTACAACAAGGTTTTGTCATTCATTGTTGGTGACAACATTAGAACAAGAATTTTAAATTACATGAAATTGTTTTATTAAGGGGGGGGGGGGGGGGGGGGGGGGGGGGGTCGTGACTGTCCCTCTACAAACAGTAGAGGCAAGGCTTTGTCATTCATTGTTGGTGACAACATTAGAACAAGAATCTAAATTACATGAAATTGTTTTCATAAGGGGGATCGTGACTGTCCCTTTTCACTATTCAAATGTTATGCATTCTTATATATCCATCAACTCTGAATACAATCTAAATCGTTTATTTGTTTGGTGATAAGTTAATCTCTCAGCAGTTCTTCTCCACCACGTCAATGTATCACCGACCAGATTTAACAACCGTAACACTGAATTGTGTTATCATACATCACAAGCACAACCAAAATGCTAGGCCAAATTTTGATATCCAACATTTTTTATACGATGACCTCATTTCACCCAGTATATAAACTTATATAATTATGTATATGTATATGTAAATGTATAAATACCCTATCAAAAACTGGTAACATACAAGTTCCCATAACATAAATCAACAGAACACTCCAACTGTAACATTCTTTATGATGATTTAGTTTGCTCAATGAGTACTGACTGGGATGAATAAATAGGAAGAGGCATCTTTATACAGTACCAATGGTCTGGCGATCTGAGCAGCGATTCACAACAACCACATTAACTAACATTTAAATTGAACAAGTAAATATATGTAGCAGTGTGTTGTGTTCTAAATGATTTACTCTTTTGAGACATGAGGCCTTGGATCCCCTTGCACACAAACCGTACTAATGTTTATCTTAACACCAATCCTTAAACAGTACATGTATGTATATTTGGGGTCTCATCCGTCAGTGAAAATGACTTTAATGTCAAAGCTGTCCATACTTCTGTGAGTTTATGTTTTTCTGTTTCTAATCGAATTACAAACATGTTAATTGTTAATTCCTAATATTATTCGTGAGACTCATTACACATATTTCATGAGAGTCACTTGAAATCGTATATGTTATCTGAACAGGTAACTATTAAATGCCATTTTGCATCGATTACACATCATTTACAACTAAATATCATATCTGATTCTTGAAATTTTCTGCTTGAGTGATTTCCATTTACTTATATTATTTTTCATTATATTGTTATTAAATAACTCATGTTTCTATCAGCACGTATTATTGCAAGATGCAATAAAGGATTTTATTACCCACGTGGTACCTCGTAAAGGGATTTCATAACAAACTGTTATGACACATATTTGTCATAACACCTTCAAGTAATTTGATTTGCTAACCATGAACTTTGACACTGCCTGGACTACTTTATTCATTCATAAAACGAACGTGAATTCATTCATGAGTATGTTACGACAACACTTATAATTAAAATGTGTCTCATTCTTCAGTTGATTCAGGAACACTTACTCACCGCAATGATTGATTTTAATAAATAATTAACATAAAGACCATGACTAGAGCAGAGCACAAAGTTTAGAATGGAGCAATAGTTTGTGCTCTCAATCATATCGTTGGGAATGAAATTGCGCCAAATGCTCAGTGAAAATGATGTGTTCGTAATGGTGCACAGTGAATTTATACTCACAAGGCACACATAACCGAAAGAACCCATTTCAACAGCGAAGTTCATCTAAAACTTACATTCAATGAGGTTGTTTTAGCTTGTTTACACATTCCGACGAAGAGAAACATGCGAATGGCGGCCGCCATGACATGACGTCATTCAAAGGACGGATAACTCGCATCTCATGTCTTCGAGTAGGGAGATGTTATATTACGTACGCCTCCTTCAGCATGACTAGTGCAGCTGGTTTCGCCATACCAAACATCACGGATTATAGAATGTTTTAGTTTTAAAAGCGTGAATATTTAACGTCGCAATATTATGAACTTATAGATGCTGTGACAGGGTTGATATTATTCCGCAGTTCCGTTCCTTTATAGGGAGAACAGAAATATACTTTTAAACACAATAAAGTGTATGAAATGCATAAATAGGATACATAAATGTGATGGCACGTGGTCCTGTGCATAGCTCAGTCGACCGCTATCAGTGAAGTTCAGCAACAATGGGCGCGGCTTGCCGCATGGGTGGGTTACCCCCTTCATTGCTGAATTAACTGAGAGTTTGAAGGACGATTCCCTGCCCTACACTGAGACATGAGTGGAGACTTATGGTGTCACCCTGGATAAGTGACTTCACTCAACGTGTGCCTCTGTTCACCCAGCAGTAAGTGGGTACCTGGTGTAAGATTTGGAGGAGGTGACCTTTAAGCGCTTTGCGGCAGCTTAGGTTAGACCAGGGTAATAACGTTTAGAAGCGCCCGAGTCCACAACATGGATATTTGTGCGCTATGTAAAAACTATCCATTATCATTATAACTCGTTCCCCTTTCATACCAAGTTGATGTCCCGAGTGAAATAATTTTGCTCGGGACATAAACTTGATATGAAAGGGGAAGCTCGTTAGATATCCTATAAATACATTCACAACATGAGAGATGAGCATTCAGTTTCATATTTGTCACCATCCTCGATGGCTTTGTACCTCAAAAACAAGAAATTTCGTATTTAAATATTAAAATTCGGACGGATTGAATTTGTTTTAATGTTGTGTTGGGATATTCATAAAAAGACATACGTGGGGTGTATATATACTTACAATATTCACCTGACGATTCATGCGTTAATTAACTAGCTATCAAATTGTTATCATAAATCACAGATTATCACCACATTTACCTGTCAGTAACTATCATCTTTCTGTTCATGTGTGTTATAAAGTGATCCTGACCTAATACTTAGGGAAACATGTAAACAGGATTTGTTATAGCTTGTTCTTGTTCGTTAAACTTGTTCAACCTTGCATGGTATTGTTCCTGATAGATTTATTTTTAAGCTGAACTATATGACATGCAATTTGTTTACATTACACACTGTATTTGATACACCGATTTTCGCCACATTTTCAATTTAAATCTCATCATATAAAATGTTTGCAAATAATATTGAGTCGGCTTGAGAAATAAACCTTGCTGTTAAGAATTGTATGGAGACTACAATTTGAAGTTCATCCAACTTGAAACCTGTTACATATTTATGTGATCTTTTGGGATAATTGCTGATTAAGTTTAAACGTTTCTCTTGAAATGTTTTGTTTTAACTCCAGTAAATGATTATCAAGGAATGAGTGTCATACAAGTTTTGGGGTGTTTGAGGATGGAAATCTTCAACAACTTTTCATCAACGACAGGCTTAGGAGTTTCCAAGAACAAATCTCATTGCAGCAACACTTTGATTTTATTGCTCAACAACTTTAAACGTTTATCTTGAATCGTTTTGTTTTAATTCAGTAAATGATTATCAAGGGATGCATAGAGACTCGTTTTTGTCTTTATTATCCATAAAAGTTAGCAACCTTCACTTGATTTAAGGGTGTTTGAGGGTGAAAATCGTCAACAACTCCTCACCAACAACAGGCTTGGGAGTTTCAAAGAACCGAATTCTATTGCAGAAACACTCACTGAGTTGTCAAGGACATATTTGATTTGTGAAATATTTATAAACTTACCTACTCAATCCATAACTCGTGTCAATCTCCACCACGGACTTACTTAAGCCTTCCTGCATTTCATTAATAGTTCTGTGCTAGTATTTAATCAGAGCCCATTAAAGAGTTCAGGTGCAGAGCTCCGCTATGTTAGCACGGAAAAGTGAACTCCATGTTGCAATGCTTAAATTAGCCAGTAATGGAGATTGACGTCAGTTATGCATTGCGGAGGGAAGTTGAGTATTGATCAGAAACCGCCAAGGCATAACTCGCGCCTGTTTCCATCACTGGTTAACTTAAACCTTGCTGCATATCCTAAATATTTCTGTGCTAGTATTTTATCCGATTGGTCCAATGGTACGATTACGACCCTTTCGTGGTTATAGCGGGTAATTCGCTTGTGAACATCCTTCGCTCTTCGTCTGGCAATAAAGCAAATCACCCTACATGCTTTATTTCAAACCTCATAAACACATTTCACATTCAGAAAATTGAAAAGTTGAGCAAGAAGTTTTACAGTAATATTAGTTGACGATGAATGTCACACATATAATAATGGGCGTTGATTGATGATTGCATAGGCCTAAAGGATATTATCAGATAATCTGTCTTGGTCAGGCTTGGTCTGTTATGGAATTTGAAATCATATTTGAAACATTTATGGATATTGATGATGATGTAAAACACATGTTGAAATATAAATCCAAAGCCACTTGAGAAAAATCTTTAAGATTTTTCAATTGTGTGGTTTTGTTTTAAGAGAAATAAAGAACTCTAAAGAAACATAAAAAAAAACATTTGCAAGTAAAACAAATTGTGAGAAATTGATAGCAGTCAAAAGTACCTCAAATGAATTCTTCATCTAACCAAAAGATATTGAACAAGTTATTGTATTCAGAATACCATGCATATTGTATGTGTTTATATAACGAATACCATAACATATCTTTTTTACCCATACATACCCGAGGGGATATTTTTTACAAGAATACATCTATACATATCATGTTCGCTCTTGATCGGAAAATACACATATCCACACTCGTTTCATAAAATCATATGACACAACTCTTTTTTCTCTATTAGTCTCTTGCTGTTAAGGAGAGTTGGGAAAATGAAACGATCTTTTATCCAAAAATGTTAGAATATCTACTAGTAACAGAATGATTTAAAGAGTTATTAACAGTAATACCCCTTAAAAATTGCGTTAATTTTGACCGATTTCACCTACATAAGTGATGCACGCGCTTACAACGATTAAATTCAGAATCCATTCAGATACAATTGTATTACTTCTGCAGATACATGCATGATAATTTTATATTTTGAAAATTAATGACACTGTTAAGGGAAATAAAGGAAAATTCAGCACTTTTAAAATAAAAAGATCATTTTTTATCATCGTTTTTCGCATATTCAACAGGATTTTTCACTGACACACATATTTTAGATAATACAAAAACTACAATATGATGTTCGCAGTTGAATAAACAAACCAATTCAGAAATAATGATAGGGTGTCAACGAACGTTTTTCATCACTTAAACGTCATCAATTCAAGTGTAACTTTGATGGCCTGACGTGTAACTATTATTGAATATACTTTCCATCTGAGAGTGCTTGATGGCAGAACAACTATCAGTTGATTATAAAAGCCGATTTATATTCATCACTTACTGAAAATATGTATATAATTGAAATAACGTACATAGTAACATATTTATTTTTAATTAATTTGGGAATTATCACATATTGCCTTGAACATTTTGTCTGCTTTATTTTTATCAATACTGAAATATCGAAGACAAAAGACAAAGGCTAACAGGAAACATCTTACTTTTATTCACATAACCCTTTAAACATCTGGTACATCAGTATGTGCCAGTGTCTCCATGGTACTTTATCTATTGAAACTAATATACATAAATTTATGACTTGTTGTGACATTAGTAAAACTGCAATAGACACTTATGTCAATATCAAAATGATTGTAAACCTTAACAAATCATATACACAATTACAGGTGAACGTCCCCATTCATTGTGCTATTGTGCTTTGATAAGTACTTGTCAACACTTATAGAAAGGTTGCACTGTCTTCTGGGAAAATGTTGCAGGAGACGGTATACCAAGAACTCACCGATAGCTACATTTGTCGGGGTAAAAGATCAATCTGGGAAATATATGAAACAGAATATGTACCGATAACGAGTTTTTACTTTCAACAGAACGTGTAGTCAATAATCACAAACATAGACACATAGGGATTAATATTTCATTTCATGTTAAGTGCAAAATTAAAATGACGTACACTCCCACAGAACTCTCCTTTTAAATGCCATTGCTCTCATTTAAGCATTTCAGAAAGGACGATGATGAACGCGACCTTTCCTTCATAACTCAGCACTTGAAGGCATTTGTAAAATAGATTGATTTAATCCTGATTTCTGATCATTTCTACTCTGGTTTGTGAGGGGTGTACGACGAAGAGTTATCTGCCTATTCTTATATGTCTGGATTACTAATGACAACGCTGTACATCCGGTCTATGAGCTTTACAGATCAGATGCCAGTTACAGCAGACTACCGGAAGCAACACAACAGGATGCAAGCTTCGTTCAATGACTTCAAGAAAGTAATTCTGATTAATGCATCTCTCTACAAAAGAAATCTTTATACGGAAAGGATGTGAACGTAATGTAATCAACACGAACGTCATGAGACAATAGCATTTTCCATTATATACGTATAGCACTTAGACAAAGTATTGGACAAAACAAGTACGCTATATATGCAATGTTTGAATTTATAAATGTAATCTATAAATTCATTTACACAATCATAAAATAATAATAAAAATTTAAATACCCCTAACTTAGTTTGTCCAGGGTATTATACTGATCGTAACATGAACTTTTAAGTGATTCAATATAGAAAATTACAGTATTCCATAACGTTTTTGTTGAATATGTTATATATTAATCTAATCCAGGGATTTTCTGTTATGTGTCTTTATACAAGATGCGCTAGAGCGAAACATGTGCTATTTTTATTCTTTATCTTTCATTTTTAATAATGTATTCCCAACATCATCTCTTCTAATTCTTCTTTCAATGACATATATTCTTTACAAGATGTTAGGTTGTGTTCCATTCTGAAAATTTAAAAGAACGACTGAATGTGATGATTTTCCATCATTCGGTGCCATCTGTCACCTTGAACAGAACTCGCGACAGAGACACATCTATTCTGCATGAAGAACACGTCCGGAATTTGTTTCTGTTTAGATTTTTTAGACTGAATAAAACATACCTTACAGTATATGGTTATGCATGTGCTGTTGTTATTCATGAAGCTGTTCACATTACCATCCATCTGACGTGACTATAGCCAATATATCTTGTCTCAGTGTCCAACTGTGTCCAGTATGTAGTTGAGCTATCTTTGCTCGGTTCAGAACAATAAAATATCACGTCTATAGCCTGCTGTTAGCGTGCTGGCCTCTCACACCATAGGCCCGGGTTCGAATCCCGGTGGAGACACCAAAACTGTGTCGCCTGGGTCTCATACTGTGTTGTGTCCCTGGGAAAGGGACCTCATCTAAATTGCACTCCAGTGCAGTCCAGCCATCTGTATAAATGGGTACCTGAAATAACGGATGTACATGGCTTCGTGTAGCACTTCGGCAGCTCCGAAAGTACAATTCCGTCAGGGTAATAATGAGTAGCGCCCAGAGCAACCACACGTTGATTGGATTGTTGGCGCAATATAAGAACACTTATTATTTATTATTATTACGATAGTACATGAGGGGAACTCTTAGTTTCAGAACACTGTCTGAATGAAGCGTACGCAATATAAAATATTCCTGCTAGAGGAATACGCAGCTTTACATGTAATTTGAGTTTTGATTAGAAAGACTCTTCCCTTGTTTGCGGTAATTGATAATTGTTTCAGTCGTAAAATTTTTACTGAAACGTATCATATAATGACGAGACAAACATCGCATCCATTGCTAACACTTCATATTATATCGTATTATGCTCGAGTTGTATAAAGCTTGCGACCATTGTTTAAACCTATCCACATTAAGTTAAAAGTAACAATTTTGTGCTGTTGACGTATTTCTTCTTTAAGTGACGACTTCGTGTTGAAGCTCTTGAATTGTATGTTGAGATGAATAATATCGATGATGATTTATAAGTGCGATAAATGGGAACATTAAACATGTATCATATAAAATGTCAACTTCATAGTCTGTATAAATCGATCCAGGAATATTCAAGGTTGTTCACACATTGTACAGTGATTCACAAAGAGGGTCGTCAAATTTACATGCAATTTTGTTCAAGTCTCTTTTTGATCCGCCACTACACGCTGTTTCGTATTATACATTTTTCTCTATTCTGCTTGAATCCGAGTTTTGATTAAGAGTTTTTGAACTTCATTCATTTCAAGGAGTAATTACTCACGGACCAGTTGAAGATCGCTTGCGTGGAATTATTTCTTTCATTCTTTAGATCTCTAATAAGCAATCATATTTCTAGCATCTTGCAGCTTGTTACTTCCTGTTATCGACGAGTAATAATATTAACTAATATTTTAACAAATATTAAGAAATAATTCGTGATATTTTGACATTTTAAGAAAGTGATTATAACAAAAGATATTTCTAAATCTTATAAAGCAATTATAAGAATGTTTGATGCAGCTTGTTAATTCATGATTTAATTTCCTGTGAAAATAAAACTAGAAGTTGTGATGTTTCTATGACCCTTAATAGAAAGAAGTCATGAAGTGGTGAAGACCTGTTGCAGTCAATCAACCATATTAACTATAGATCTGACAATTGAAGGATTTGTCAATTCTTTTTGCATGACGGTGAAAGCTGTAGAAATCTCTTTAGAGACTTGACTTGTCAAGAAAATCTAAATGGAAGTACTGCTTAAATGGAATACTGAAGAAAAAAGATGAAATTCGAATTTGCTACAACTGACCGCCCATGAGAGTACGGCAAGGCTTTGTCATTCATTGTTGGTAACAACATTAGAACGAAAATCTACATTACATGAAATTGTTTTCAAAAGGGGACCGTGACTGCCCCTTTTCACTGTTTAAATGTTATGCATTGTAATATATCTACAAACTCTGAACACACCAAAATCGTTCATTTGTCTCGTGATAAGTTATTGTTCTCAGCAGTTCTTCAGCATCACGCCAATATACCACTCGCCATTTTAAACAGATTTAACAGTTACACTGAATTGTATTTTTTATAATCCTCTAGTGACGTCACTCGATTGTCTCGCCAGGGTCTTCTTTTACTGGATAAACTTCTACCAGAAGTTTAACGGGCATTCTTTAGGAAATCCCCGTGCTTTTTGTAAGAATTTCCGCTGCTAATTTGTTTTGAATGGCTATTAAATTAGAGTGTTTTTAAAGACTTCAAAGTAATGGATAACACCTGAATATGAGGCCGTTCTAGAAAAGGTAAGACCCGAGGGTGCGACAGCGTCTGAGGGTCTTCCTCTAGGAAAAGCCAACTATTTGCTAGAACCCCCGAGTCTAAATGTTTTTACTGCATTTCCGGTGATTCAAGTGAAATAAAGCGCATATAAAATATCATTGAAGTTCTCGGAGAGCAAAACAGATCTCAACAATCAAATGTTCACAGTCACAAACTTATGCTAGTCTAGATTTACCTCGAGTTATGTGAGAAAAGATAAAAGAGTAAATATCGAATGGGTTTGACTGGATCAATCTATGTTAAACCTATTAACCAACATTTACTTACATTTCAGGAAGTAGAAGAAAAACTACGCTGTTTTCTAAATGACTTGCAGCTTTGTGAAATGAGGCTAGGTCCCCTTGCATGACACATCCTCTACTAAAGTTTATCTCAACCGCAATCGTTAAACATTACAGGTGTGTTCATTTTGTGACTAACAACCACTCTACTGTTTGTTGAAAGAAGGCCCAGTCACAAATGAAATATCGAGGTGAAATTTCTCTAACATACCAGATAAGTAAACTCAATTGGTTTAAAGTGTCAACGCCACAGTTGGATTATTTATTTCTGTTCCCAATCGAATTATATATGCATGTTAAATTACTTAATATATGTTTGGTGAGATTCTGAAGTTTGTTTCCTTAGCATCACTATAAACTAATAAATCGACGTAATATATGAATATGACGAGCAATGAAATACTGAGATTCATCAGTGAAATAAACTGTCTGTCAAGCTACAGTGAGAATAACTTATTCCTTCACTGCGACCAGTGACTGATAATTTGACGTCATAAAACAATGGTCTCGCGCGCAATTTGGCTTATGACGTCACAGTGTTGCTGTGGTGACGGGCTGTTCCTTGCGCCCGCTTGGCGTGAAAACGACCCTTTTCGGACGTAATTACATCGATAATATCATATTATAAATAGATTATCCGTCAATTCTTGACAAATACCATGTTTATCTCATCTCGTGAGGTAGAAAAGTTATATATTTTCACTCGTGGCTGCGCCACTCGTGAAAATGTAACCTTTCTACCTCACTCGATGAGATAAACATGGTATTAGTCAAGAAAAGACAGATATTGGCTTACAACGTCACAGTGTTACTGTGGTGATGGGCTGCTCGGCGAGAAAACGACCCTTTTCGGACGTAATTACAAGGATAACCTCATATAATAAATAGAGTATCTGTCAATTGTTGACAAATACATGTTTATAAACATGGTATTAGTCAAGAAAAGACAGATATCCTCTATATGTTATCTTTTTCACGTAACTAATAAATGTCTGTTTGCATCGGTTACACAGCATTTACAACTAAATATGATATCTGATTCTTGATGTTTCGTGCTTGAGTGATTTCCATTTACTTTAATATCCTTTCTCTAATGAATCACCCATGTTTCCATTAGCACGGATTACTGCAAGATGCGATAAAGGATTATACATTCACAACATGAGGGATGGGCATTCAGTTTCATAGTTTTCATCATCCTTAATGTAGACAATTTCGTGTTTCAAATAACGCAAATTACTGACCGATTAATTGTGTTGAAACATCGTGTAAGGATATTCCTTTTAGAAACTATTACATGTGAGGTGGGTGTACTTACCATATTCACCTGACGATTTGTGCGTTAAATTAATTAGCTATCAGATAATTACAATAAATCTATGATCATGTTTACTGTCAGTAACTATCATCTTGTGTTGCTGACTTATTATGCAGATTAATATTCGTGTTAGATTTATGAATCATGTGATTTGTGATTTGTTTACACTACACAGTGCACTTAATATACCAAGCATGTTCAATGTAAATCTTATCGTATAAAGTGTTTGTAGATGATATTGTGTAGGCTTGAGAAATAAACATTGCTGTATCAGAATTGTATAGAGACTACAATTTGAAGTTCATCCAACTTGGAACTTGTTTCAAAGAAATGTGATCTGGTAGGATACTTGCTGATTAAGTTTAAACTTTTATCTTGAATCCCTAGTAAATGATTATCAAGAAATGAGTGTTTTCAATATTCATAAACGTTTTGGGGTGTTTGAGGATGAAAATTCTTACCAACAACAGGCTTAGGAGTTTCCAAGAACAAATTTCGAATGCAGCAACACTTTCGTCAAACTTATCGAGTTATCAACTTTCTTACGCAGAGCATAACACGCGCCAGTCTCCATCATTGGCTACTTAAGTCTTGCTGCATTTGCTCAACATTTCTGTGCTAGCATTTTATCAGTGCCCAATAAGGAGTTCGGGTGCAGCGCTCCGCTATGTCAGCACGGAAAAGTAAAGGCCATGCTGCAATGCTTAAATTTGCCAGTAATGGAGATTGGTGCAAGTTATGCCTTGCAGAGGAAAGTTGAGTATTGATCAGAAACCGCCAATAGGATGCGCCATTTGAAACCAATATGAAGCATGACAATATGAAACAAGACAACAGTGACGCAACAAGCATGTATTAACCTTGTTTATCCAACTGATGTGAAGAGGAGGATGAAACCGACACTGATGTTATAACTGCATATTCATGAGATGTGTCATCTTCTTCTGACGTGACAACAACCCGTTTGTCTCCCAACAACTAGCTGCTTGTTTCTCATCTTTCAGACGTGATTTCGGATTGCATGAGCCAGGAGGTATGTATTTAACCTCCAAAGTTACAACAAAAACAACTTTGTGATAGTATATACATTGTTGACTACGATAGAGATGTAATTTCAGACATGCTCTATTCCTATAAACGGCTTATACAATGACGATGTGACTGGCCTGCAGGCCTTGCAACAGGCAAAAATGAAACAAGTGTATTGGCGATTTTTCAATACTACATAATTACTGGCTACATTCAATAAACATTATATTCCCTTTCTCGGTATATTTATTTTGAAACATAAATACAATTATTGTTACTAACTGTTTAGCTTCATCTCTATTTAGTGTTATTAAATCAGTTAGTTATGATAGTGTAAGTTATGTTTTTTTTAATTTGTTATAATTCGCCCACTGGTCTGAGTGCGCCCCTTTCGTGGTTTGGTTATGGCGGTAATTCACTTGTGAATAACCCTCACTCTCCTTTCGGCTATTAAAAAAATCACCCACCATGCTTCCTTTCAAATGCCATAAACACATTTCATATTCAGAAAACCGAAAGTTGAACAGATGTTTGACCGTAAAAGTAGTTGATGATGAATGTGACACACTTAATCCAGCATGGACGTTGATTGATGATTTTATTGACCTAATTGATATTATCACATATTCTGTCTTAGCCAGGTTTGACCTGTTATGTAATTGGAAATCATATTAAAATCATTTATGGATTTTAATGATGATGTAAAACACATGATATAATATAAATCAACAGCTAGTGGGGACAAATCTTCCCAAAAAAATCAATTGTGGTTTTGATGTAAGAGATATACATATCTCTATCTGGATTTGTTTTCATAAAACAATACATGTGACCTAATCTACTAACGAAATTGTAAAAAAAAATTAAAATACCTCAAATAAATTCTTCACCAAAAGATATTGAAGAAGTAATTATTGTATTCAGAATACCATGCACAATGTATGCGTTATAACAAATACCATAACATATCTTCATTACCCATACAGTTGAACGTATCCGATGGGATATTTTTTATAAGAACACATCTATACATGTCACGTTTGCAATCGATCAGGCTATACACATATTCACACATGTTTCCTAAAATCATATGACAAACTCTGTTATTAATCTCTAGCTGGTTGACTCTTGCACAAAGATTCGCTTTGAGGAGAGATGGGACGATAAAATTAACTATTTTAGAATTCGCTTATTTAAAAAAAACAGCAAGTTTATTACATGTATGTCTTTTACCCAAAAATGTTAGAAAATCTGGGGGTCACTGTATGATTTAAAGAGTAATCGGTATTAATAGTAATACCCCCTGTATTTAAATGATGTTAATTTTGACCGCTTTCAACGATTAAACTCAGAATCCATTCGTATATAATTTTATCACATAAAAAAGGTTATGACACTGTAAAGGCAAATAAATTAAGCCCTTTTTAAATAACAACAGCATTTTATCATCGTTATTCAACAGGGTTGTTCACCGACATTCATATTTTAGATAATGCTAAAGCTATAATGTATATGTCCGGAGTTGAATAAACAAATGAATTCAGATATAATGATAGGTGTCATGGAACGTTTTTCATCACATTTAAAGATCATTTTTTAAATCACTTATGTTAACATTAAAATGTGACATCACGGCAGTTTTGATCAATTCAAGTGTAGCTTTGATGGCCTATTGTGTAATTATTATTGAATATACTATGAATCTAAGAGTGCTTGATGGAAAAACAACTAACAGTTGATTACAAGCATGTTTATATTCATTACTTAGTGGAAATAAGTATGTAATTGAAATAACCTACATAGTAAAATATTTACTTTATTAATTAATTTAGGAATTATCACATATTGCAATGAATGGTTTTCCGCTTTATTTTTTATCAATACTGAAATACTGAAGACAAGGAAAAAGACTAATGGGAAACATTTTACATTTATTGACGTAATACTTTTAACATCCGGTACCACAAGACGTGTCAGTCTGTCCATGTGTGTATGGTTTGAATCTGAAAGAAATAATACATTAAGGTGCTTTATCTGAAGAAACTAATATACATAAATGTATGAATTGTTGTGATGAGTGAACGAGTCATTGTCTGTATACTTTAATTTACCAAGGGTACTCGAGACCTGTTGGTGAGTTGATCATGAGAGGGAAATCCCTCTATATCCGGAAGGTGAAAGAAAGTCTGGGTCATCAGTAAATGATACCATGTCGATACTGTTCAATCAGACTGAGAGGAGAGAGGGGATATCACTAAATCTAGTTACTCTACGAAGCTTTAGACCTCAACAATTGCTTTCTGTAACAATGTTCTTCACTTCTTCTAAAAGTCACATTCAGCATGTGATTGAAGTCACATATGTCAAACGAAAATGTTATTCCATCCGTCTGTGAAAACGATGTCAATACTGTAGATTTAGTATGGTGACAAAAGAAAGAAGAAACTAGTGATATCTGATCGAAAACCGAACATTGTACGACGAATGGCGCTTATGAATTCAAACGTAATTTTGGAAACTATCTATAAGGGGAAAATTTAAAAAAATGGTTGGTAATGTTTAATAGGTCATATAACTAATGTGCATGTTAACTGGACGTGTAAAGTTTCTGCCAATGTATAAGGCCATTGCTCGATTTTGAACAAGTATTTCTATTTTATTAGGCAATTTGGGATTGATATGTAAGTCGAGTACATGATGTTATTTTATAATTTTCATCTTTAATCGGATCAACAAATATACACCACCAATGTCTGGCTCGATTTATACTTGACATAAACATTAGACATTTACGTACATTTTGAAATTATGAGTTATTATTATGATTGTGATAATTATTTATTCATTAACATAATGATAAAATATATATTTAGATATATTTTAAAAATATATAAAATTTGATTTTGCCGAACTTTAAATATTAGAAAAGAAATATAACAGTGACAAGCATATCCAAAGGAGATGTAAATCACTTCCACTTCCTTATGCCTTAATTGAAAACAACATTTATAACCAAACCCATTAGCTCCATTTACGGACGTCTATACATGTGGTTTAACACAGATTCATGTAACCTTTAGTTTCCTTGTTGGTCGTTCACTTTGAGAAACCATCAAAGTTCTGATCTTACGTATGCGGTCATTTACGTCTTCTTCTGAAGTTCCATTATTTAGTAGGGCCTATCAGACAACTTCAGCTGGTTAATACAGGGAGGTGCTCAATATCAAGTATTACGTGTTTGATTCTCGTAATTACATAAGTAATTTATGTCTTGTACCCTGCAAACATGTATCGACCTTGAGACAGTGAGAAAACTTTCTCTCTAGTACAAAGACAACAACTAATATATATCATGGTGCTGCGGCACGTGGTCCTGTGCACAGTTATCTATCAGTGAAGTTCAGCAACAATTTATGTGGTCCGTGGCATGGACGGGTGACCATTTCAATGCGAGATAAAGTGAGATTTTGAAGAGTGATTCCTGCTCCACATTGCGACATGATTTGAGAGACTTATGATGGCACCCTTCGATAGTGACGTTATTCAAAAGGTGCCTCTATTTTTCAAGCTGTTCAAATTTGGTACCTTGGTAACGATTGTGTTGGAGGTGACTTTCTAGCAACATGTATGTCAGCTTTTGTTAGAACATGGTAAAAATATCGCTTGTAAACCCCTGATAACAGCACAGCTGAAACTCGACGTTTTAGATTTTGATTACCATTATTATGTGTTGCACACATTACAGCAACTCCTGTATCTCTATCCACATACCTAGCTTAATTCTAGTTCCTGGTAATGGTCGCTTCTCTCTGAATGTAGTGTCTAGTTACATTCTGTGTCATGTTTATGGTCATCCAATTATTTAAGCGTGATTGGGGATGCTCTTGTTAGAACCCATTGAAGATTTTCTTTGAGACGCATTTTAGAAGTTGGTTTAATGAGAACATACACGTTGCAGTTGACCTTCATTATCGTTATGAGATACAACGTTACTAACACCGTTACCAAGCTCGTGTCGCAATTTACTCAAACATGAAATCGAGTTAAAAGGCAACTCAGCAACATAGATCAAATATAGAAACTGCCTTCTGTGTTGTCCTTTTAATCAAAAGTACAAGAAGAGTGGACCTTGTATAAAAGCCCAACAAGTATTTGTATTTTCCTGTTATCTTGTGATATTTGAGGTAAACAGAGACATTATAGATCTCGAAAAAATTACTCCACATTACTAAAACTTCCACTGACACTTTTGTCAATATCAAAGTGATAGCAAACCGTAAAAAAATCGTTTTGGCAATGCAGGTGAACATCACCTTTATAGTCCTATTTGTTCTTCGGTAATTAATTGGGGGTAAACCGGATATTATTTTGTTAACCTTTAAAGAAAGGTTGCACTGTCATGAATTTCCTCTGAAGCATTTGTCGTTTTGAAGATGTTATAGGAGATGGAACACAAATCGGGAGGGAATACTTCATTTCCCATAATGTCCAAAAACAAATAACGGAAACTTCACCTTTAAAAATCGTTGCTTTCAAATCAGGACTGACCTTTACTTCATAACCCAGCACTTGAAGGCATTTTGTAAAATTGTTTTAATCCCTTTTTCTAATTAACTCAAGTCTGCTGGGGAATAAAGTGCGAATAAGGTATCTGCCTGTTCTTATAACTCAGGATTGCTAATGACACCGTTGTACCTCCGGCATATGAGCTTTACAGATCAGATGTCAGGTACATAAATTTGATTAAAATGACTACCGGAAGCAACACCACACATGTCAGGTTCATTGAACGATTTCAGGATAGCTCCATTGCTCTTATAGCTCTCAATTATCCATTTAAAGCCTCAAGCTACGCGTTCGACTAAATTCAAATTTAAATTTAGAGCTATAATAATTATGTTATATGCGGCTTATTGTCAGTATTTTTAGCTCAAAACAACTTGAACTAATAAATATTACTTACAATGAGCTATTATAACTAGCAATACAATTAAGGATAAACCTATTTATTGTGAATTGTTACACGAGTTGATGATATGACAATTGGAAATATGAGTTGAATAATCCATAATGTCCCTTTCAATAAAGTATTCTCAGCTCCGGCCTATGAACCTACATATACGATGCCAGTTACAGAAGTTTTCATGGAAGTATAACTGATTAACGCCGCAATTAAATTCTTAAGAAGAAAGGATGTGACCATGACGTACTCAACACGACCGTCATAGAACCACTCCAACATTAATAAGTTGTATTGCTAGATAGCAATGTTAATTAGAGAAATATGCAAATTATGAAATTATTAATGAAAATCAATATATTCACTGACACACTCATGAAGTATCAATGATAAACAATTAAATATCCCTTACTTGTTCTTTCCAGTATAGTATATTGGTCATAACATGAATTATTTAATGCTCCTATATTGAAAACTACGGTATTCCTTTTAAGCTTTTGTTGAATAAGTCATATCATTTCATCCTGGGACCTTATTTAAGAAATAGATTTCATAATGTGTTTGTTTTTTGGCTTATAAACGGTTTGAAAGTTGCAATTTAAACTGGTATAAATGCCGGAGATTGTCTAATCAGTAAATAAACTTTTGAGAATAAAAAAAGCACTGAAAAAAATGTGCAGTGTATGATAAAACAAATGTTTAGTATTGTCTTAGATCAGGCGCTAAGCTCCGCCCACAATAACGACGCATCACTTAAGTGTCACCACGCGCAAAACGTAGTTCACAGGAAATATTCATAATTTTGTTTGGTTCTAAAACATGTTGTTTTTCAATCAAGAAAAGAGCATGTGATAGTAGTGTCATAATTGCGAAATAATACAGTGATAAAGTAGTACTCCAGGTCATTTTATGTAAACGTCAGGTTATGAAGGTTATCCTTTTCAGCTGTCAATCTTGTGTTTATGAGAACGTATACTGGTCAAATGACCTAGTTTAATTCAATCAGCAGAGAGCATATCACGTTAACTCTAAAGTCTGAATTTATATTGATGTACTTATTAAGAGATGTGCTAAAACCTGTTATTTTTACGAAAAAAAGTTGTTTTTTTATATACTATATCTTTCACTTTATATAATGTATTCCACCTGGACATTATCTATTATTATAATCCTTCTTGAAGCAGAATATATTCTTTACAATACAAAACGTATGTTAGGTTGTGTTTCATTCTGAAAAAATAAGCTGGCTTACTGAGGGCTAAACGTGATGATTTTATCCAGCTGTCTGCAATCGTTACCCATGACAGAACTCAGGACAGGAAAACATCTATTCACCATATTCAGGAAGATTTTTGGACTGAAAAAAATACATCTTACAGTACATGGTTATGCATGTGCTGTTGTTATTCATGAATCTGTTCACATTACCATCCATCTGACGTGACGATAGACAGTATATCTTGTCTCGGTGTTCAACTGTGTCCAGTATGTAGAGGAGCTATCTTTGCTCGGTTCAGAACAATAACACGTCACGTCTATAGCCTGCTGACGTCTGTGATTGGTGCAGAGATGTTAAGTGTTGTATTTCCTTTCTAATAATATGTGTTTGTGACATTATTTTTCGACTTCATCAATTTGGATAATATACAGATTAAAGGTGCATCCACTGTGTTTCATACAATTTTATTTGGCTTTAATACGTTCCAACACACCATGTGTGCTGTTTACAATACAAAAAAATTCACACTAAGCTTACATATTCATCCCATTCGCCAAACATATCATAATTACTAGTTTCCAATTAAAATCGAGTAACATCATAATGCATGTGCAGAAACCGAAAGTGCACGTCCTATTTACATGCACAGTAGTTATATGGCCTATTGAACATTATCAACCCAAATCTGTTAGTTTGTCTGGTTTAAATAAGATTCCAAAATTACGTTTGACTCATTGGCGCGCGCCACACGCGGTGCATTGTCCGGTTTTCGATCAGAAGTCGATACTTTTACCTTAATATCGTCAATATACTTAGTCGATTATCATCAAAATGGTAGTTTTCCGTAACAGTTGGTTCTTCTCGATAAAATAGGATAATTTATAACGTTTGGCGTATTTAACCCCCAACAACACAATGGATGTACCTTTAATAAACTCACTTCCATCTAATATAATTGTTATTAAACTCATAAATGATTTGTTATCAAACTCAACTTCAATACCAAACCATTAACTCGTTTTAAAATAATGGGATTATATGGAAGGTCGTTTGGCATCCTCTATGTAACTGCCTCATAGAAAAACGTTGTAAAAGAAACGATGTAATTAATTCTGAAATACATTTTTTTTTCAGTTTGTTTAGAAAATGTACGCCAACTTTAAAACTGGAGAAGCTGTCCTTTGTAAGGCCAATTTAAATCCTTCTACGAATATTGACAGAAACTAGCTATTACTAAAAACAAATTAATAACTTAATTAGGACTACAAAATATTATTGACAACAAATTTGCTTTCCTTATCACGAGGAAACAGTAGGGGGACACATGCAATAAATAATATTTAACTTTACATGTAATTTGAGTTTTGATTGCAGACACTTTGCCCCTTTTTGCGTTTGTGAATATTGGTTCTGTTAACAGAATGAAACGTGTCATATGATGACCAGAGATATTGCAATCAATGCAAACACGACCTGCTTGTATTTGTAGAAAGCATGCGATCATTGTTTTATCTTTTGCAAATTTAGATAAAAAAAATATCATAATGTCGTGTGTTGATGTATTTCACCCTGATGATTTAGTGTTGTAATGAGAAGCTGTTGAGATGAATAATATCGATGATGATTGAACACACGCTTGGACCTTTTTTCACTTCATTAGCTGAAGAAGACTAATATGGACAAAACGTACAAGAGTAATTCATTGCCATTCGGACTTCAATGGCACTTTGTCATTGTCGGTTATCAGCAGAAATTTAATCACGTACATATGTTTAAAAGACTTTTTGAATTTACTGTTTAAAAATGTTGAAGACTGATGATGTAAATTCATACCTGGAGTAGGCAAAGACAATAATGATAAACGATATTAGAATAGATTAACGTCTATTTATAATCCTTGTGATTATTGTTAGGAATACTAAGGCAAATATACATTTTTTGGTGATCTCAGTGTGAATTAATTTTTCAAAACATTTGTTTCAATACGCAATATAACTGTAAATCAGCAATTGAAAGTGCGAAGAAAAGGAATAGACTTATGTTAGAATCAGACCAATGGTATATAAAGTAGATCTGACAATAGAAAGGATTTGTCAATTTCTTCGTGTCACCATACTATTACAATAGATCTGCCAATAGAAAGGATTTGTCAATTTCTTCGTGTCATCATACTATTACAATAGATTTGACAATAGAAAGGAATTGTCAATTCCTTCCTGTCACCAAGGGGGCGAATGCATGACGGAAAAATATGAAGAAATCTCTTTAGAGACTTGAATTGTCTAGAAAATCTTAATCGAAGTACTATTTAAAGTGAGTAAGTTTATGGATTTACTGCATCTGACCGCCCCATGAGAGTAGAACACGACTTCATCAGGCACTGTTGGTGACAACATTACAATAAGAACCTTCATTGTCCCTGTCCACAATATAACTGGTTTGCATTTATAATATCTCCATCAACTCTGAACACAATCAGAATTGTTTATTTGTTTGGCGATAAGTTAACACTCTCTGGAGTTTTTCAGCACCATCAATGTATCATGATCACCGACCAGATTTAACAACTGTTACACTGAATTGTTGCATCATGTCTCATAATGTTACTGACCAGGAGGTACTGCCTCAACAGTAACGTCAGTAGCACAAACCTAATACTAGGCTAGATTAACCTCGAGCTTTGTGAGAGAAGAGAAAAGAGTAAACGTTGGATGGTTTTGTTTGTCAGTTTAATGGACAAAAAGTATCAACACCAATTAAATTAATAAAATACATGTTGAATTCCTAATACCTAAACAGTAACTCATAACATCAGGACACTCCAACTGTATGTTCATTATGATTTAGTTTACTGAATGACCACTGCCTGTGATGAAAAGCAGTACAATGTTTTATAAATGACTGTGTGAAATGAGACCTTGGGTCCCCTTGCATGGCACAACCTCTGCTAATGTCAGCCTTAACCCAAAGCCTTGAGTTGAAGGTTTTCCTGTCCTGTCGAATTAAATACATGATAAAGTCCTAATATCTTTGGGGATTCTTCTTAAGTGTGTTTTCTTAGCAAAACAAGAAGCTAAATATTGTCAGTTATATGGACACGTAACTCATAAATGACAGTTTGCATTCATTACACATCATTTACAATTAAATGTGATATCTGATTCTTGACGATTTCTGCTTGAGTGATTTTCATTTACTTTGATTTTCCAAATCCTAATAATGTTATTAAATCACCAAGCACGGATTACTGCAAGATGCACCTAAGGAATATTCATACATTGATGATGTTAACACATGAGTGATGAGCATTTAGTTTCATATTTTATATCATCCTTAATGTCGTTGTACCTCATGAAGGAATGTTTGTATTTTAATCAACGAATTTTGGACCAAATTGACTTTGTTCTAGCGTCGTGTAGGGATATTCATTTTAGAAATATGAGGTTGGTATACTTACAATATTCATCTGACTATTCAAGGTTCAAGGTTTTTATTAACTCAATTCCACCTTCGGTGGTACATGAGCATAATACATTCACATTTATATACAGAATAAATTCATCAAGATGGCGTATGCATATACACATATCATGCAGATACAAAATACAAGTAGGGCAATAAATATGTACAATGTGCAAATACTAACTAAGAGTTTTAGTGATCTTAAGGACATGATTTATAAATAATGACAACTGTTTTAAATACTTAATCTTTGTTGTGGTCAATAATTGTTTCATTGCTAAAAGGTTAGAAAATTTCATAAGATTGTCTGGGATATACTTGATACGTTGTTGGAGAAGAGCTTCACATCGAAAGAGATAGTGAAACTCGTCTCCTATAGCTGGTGAATTACATAAGTTACATAAACGTTCATGTTTTGGAATATCTTGCCAGCGTCCGGTTTCAATCGGGAAGTTATGATTAACTTCATGCGTTAAATTAATAAGCTAACAGATAATTATCATAAATCACAGACTCCACGTTTATGACCAGTTCATCTGTCAGTAACTATAATCCTCTGTTAGAGTGTTATACAAGTGTTACTGATTTTTTGTTACTGACTTAATCATTAGAGACACATGGACAGATTCTTTATTACGACTAGTACTTATATGATTTGTAATTGTTTACAAAACACAGTGCACCTATATATCAAACATTTTCAATTTAAATCTTATCTTATAAAACGTTTGAAAATCAAATGGAGTTGACTTTATAAAAAAAACTTGCTGTATGAGATTTTCTATAGAGACTACAAGATAGTACTATACATGGACAGATGCTTTATTACGGCTAGGACTTGCTTTTATATGATTTGTTATTTGTCTACACAACATAGTGCACTTAATAAATCACACATTTTCAATTTAAATCTCATCTTATAAAACGTTTGTAAATGAAATGGAGCAGGATTTGGAAATATAACTTGCTCCAATTTGAAGTTCGTCCAGCTTGAAAGAGTGTAACCAGTTCCAAGATACGTCATCTGTTTGGATAATTGCTGATCGAGTTCAAAAGTTTACTTTGAATAGTTTTTATTTGCAGTACATACTCATCAAGAGGTGAGAAGAAATTCGTTTGTGGCTTCATTATTCATAAACAGTTAGTAACCTTCAGTTGTTATTGGGGTGTTGATGGAGAAAATCTTCTCACTAACTACTTCTCACTAACAACAGGCTTAAGAGGTTCCAAGAACCGTTTCTTTTAGCAACAACACTTTCATCAAGCACATGTTTGACTTGTGAAATATTGTTCAGAAACCATTAATTCAACCTTGCTGCATTTCCTTAGTGGAGGAAAGTTGAGGTTCGATCAGAAAGTAGTAATTGTATGCGTCATGTGAAACCAATATGAAGCAGGACAATATGAAACAAGACAATACTGACGCAACAAGCATGTATTAACCCTGTTTATCCAACCGATATGAAGAGGACACTCCTGTTGTTATTGCATATTTATGAGATGTGGCATTGTCTTCTTACGTGACAACAACCATTTTGTCTTCAACAACTAGCTGTCTGCTTCTCATCTTTCAGTCGTGATAACTCACGGAGAATCTGCATGCATGGGCCAGGAGGCTCGCAAATGGATTTAACTTCTAAAGTTACAACAAAAACAACTTTGTGATAGTAATTACATTGTTGACGACGATAGAGATGTAATTTCCAACTTGTTATAGACATTCTTGATTCTATAAACTGCGCACATATATAACCGGCCTACTCCACCCTGCAACAGGCAAAAAATTAAAGGAACACCGCGTCGAGGATAAAATGAGATCAGATTTATCTACCTATGCTGATTAACGTGTCTGGTAATGAGTCACGGACCTTCAATTTCAAACATTTGAAGTAATTAGTAATAAAAACTACTGCATGTAGACATTGAAGCGAAGCGTAACTCTTTAGCAGACAAGTTAATCAGCATAGGTACCGTAGGTAAAAGTTATCTCATTTTTATCCTCGACGTAGTGTCCCTTTAAAAGTGTTTTTTCCAGACTACATAATCAATGACTACATTCAATAAACATAAAATTCCCTTTCTCAGTATATTTATTTTGAAACATAAATACATTGATAGTTACTAACTGTGTAGCTTCAGATGTATATTTAGTATAATTGTATAAATCAGTTGCTATGACATGGTTTGTTAATGTGTTGATTTGTTTATATTTTCCCGGCGATCAGATTACGCCCTTGTAAATGTTGCTGTTTTTTAGAACTGATGTACAAGTACATATTTATGTACATGTGTATATGGTGATGGTGTAACTGCATATTCAACGAAGCTGTTTGTTTATTTATCTATATCCGTATTACTTAACTCTATCTATTACATCTATTTAGGGTATGCATAAGCTCTAATTACAAGTATATGTGCAAACTAATGTTGCAAACTAAACTCCATTGTATGTTATCTCAATATAAAATTGTCTGAATGTGACATTGAGATTGCGTTTTGTCTGTACAAATACCTTTTATCCTACCTCATGTTAGAATGTCGATCCCTGATTGGTCCACGTGACCATTAAAGAATATCAATAAACACTTCTGATCTTCCCGAGGGTGATAAATGTTTTGTATCCCGCAACATGAATAAAGCATGCATCCACGTCAATCATTCCATGTCACGTGACACTAGTTAAAGGTCATAGTTTGTCGATCGATCAGCTGTTTCTTTCTTTGGTTTTTACTGATATTTTGAGACATGTGGTAAGATAAATACTTATAGCATTCAGTTTGTTCGGGTGACATCGTAATTTATCAGACCCTTGTTAGTGTTTATAAAAAACTAACGCGGGTCTGATAAATTAAGATGTCACCCTCCACTGATGTTATAACTTATAATGGTATCTGTAATTTATACTGACAATAGTTCATATCTGCATTACACCTGTCAACGATTATACTATACGCAGTTCTATGTGACATCAACGTATTTGTATATCAATAGATTAATAACTAAGGTGTATTGAGGAAGACATTGAGTATACACACCAATTAATATTAGGAACAGATCATGGAGTTGAAATCTACTAGCTAGATGAAAAACATAATAGAACTTTCAAACTTTGCAAGTGTAAAGACATTGGTGATGAGTTTAATCGTTTATTTATGTGTTCTCATTTTATAAATGCAATAATTAAATATCTTAAACCTTTCAATACTTGACAATTTTAATGAGGACATTATTTACTGGTAAAAGATAGGTAAGAAGGCTACCCTTGTCCTGTGGCGTTATAAATGGGTTTTTTAAATGTTGCTAAGTATTACTTGACTAATATATCAAATACATCGTGTATATTTTTAATTTGTATGGCAGAATATTGACAATGATTGAAATAGGATATTTTACAACATTCAAAGCAGAATGATTAAAAACACCCACCATGCTTTATTTCCAACCCCATTAACACATTTCACATTCAGGAAAACGAAAAGTTCAACAAGATGTTTGACAGTGATACTAGTTGATCATGAATGCGACACAACTAATCCAATATGGATGATAACTGATGATTCTATCGACCTAAAGGATATTATCAGATACTCCGTCTTAGTCAGGCTTGGTCTGTTATGTAATTGGAACTCATATTTAAAACATTTATGGATATTGATGATGATGTAAAACACATGTTCAAAAACGAGTCAACCATTAATTATTGGAGAAACAAGATTTGGAATTTTTCAAATGCGGTTTTGATGTGAAACAATGCGGAAATCTGTTTGGATTTTCTTAAAATGGAAATATAAGCGACCTATCTGCTAAAGAAAATTAAACTGCATTTGCTGTTAGAAGTAAACAAATGGTGTTTGTGATAGCAGTCAAAGCATCCGTTTATATAAGAAGGTTATACGTTCGAAAATAACAGAGTTAATACTTTCGTAACGAGAACATGTACTAATATCATATTTGCCTGGTCGCCATCGCTTCAGCTTTCGTGTTTTGTCGTCTTTAAAAGTGTTCACAAAAAGAATTGTCTTTGTGTGTTTTTGTCGTGATTTCGAAAAATAAGTTTCATTTATAAATATTCTTTGATTATTCTCAACATTGTTCCATCAGGTTTTGTTTATTCGGTCAAAACGATGAATTTAATGGGACAAAGCGTGCCATTTATACATCTCAAAATGTACGTTTCTAAAGCATGCTCTTAACTTTGAATGACGAACACATGTACAAATACGTCTTCTCGTCTTAACAATGTCTGGCTGCTCGTGACACTAACTGCCTAACCGGCTGTGACTTCGGTTGTTACGCGAATATTTCTGTGTTAAACAACATGCAAACTGTTACCATTTACCTGTTCGTCTTTGTTGTAGATTATGGGCATATGACCTACAGGTCTACCTCTCACACCGACGAGTTGCTTTATACGTCTCACCATTTTCTTTTACCCTCTAATGTTATAATATAGTGTATACACTTTAATAATAAATGACAAATTTGAGATAATGAAATATGCAAAACACGTGCTGCAGCACCTTTAAAACTTTTTTGGGGGGAGAGGATCTCGGATTTAATGGTTTGGACGTATTGTTTTAGACACAGGGTAAGTTTGGGGGATTTTACAGCTGACTCGTTTACTTTAAAATTGATATATAGCAGCTGGGACATGTTGGTTTTCATATGTAAAGTTTAGAAATGAGAACGTCAGTTTCCCTACATCATGCCGTGCGACAATAACTTCATGTTCAGAAGATTTAACTCTGCCTACCCTGTCACATGATTGCTTTATCGTTGTACAATTCATCATTGTGGTAAATTAATATTATTATATTATTATATTATAATTAACATGATATAAGCAACTTTGAGAAACCTTCTCTGGAACACAACATGCAAAAAAATGCAAAACAGTGACATTTCTCATGTCCATATTCAAATGGGCATTGACGTCATCATCGGCACTGAGCACTGACTTTCTTAATTATCCGAGATGCATGAGGCGTATATTTTATATAAAACGTACGAGTCGTGCTACAGCATAAGCGTCGTGCTTGAATCGCGAACATGCATGATTTAGGCACGTTTTAATTCAGAATATTGAGCTCTAATAGTTTTCATTACCTATAAAGACTGAGCGTTTTTTTAGAATGAATCAGTTCACACAATGGCTTTAACAAAGACAGTCCAAGGACAAGTACACTATTCAGAAAAGTAACTTTACTTTTTTACTCCTTACTTTTTTAAATGTGTATTTAAAAAATCAATACTTATTTTCATTAAATTGGTTTATTTAATAATAGTTATTGTTTTTGTATTTCAAATATTTTTCCATCCTGTTAATTTGTTAGTTGAGCTGTATTTATCAATTTACGAGTTGTAATATCTATTGTTGCATATGCTAATGTGCATCACGTCTATATTGCATAAAACTTATTTTCCAGGTTACTGCAGCAACGAAATTGTACTCAAACTGTCTATGGGAAAGGATTTAGTATGTAACGTCGTACTGGACATCACTCGGACGCTGTGTTACAATATAGGGGGTTCAGTGAGACGACCCTGCAGCCTCTATCCTCTAACACACCAAAAAGGTAAACACTTTTATATCACTTTCTTCTCATTTTTATGTCGTTCTTTATAACTTTTGAATTCTAACTTTATATATCGTGGGATAAAAACAGAAAATAAAACAGCATATTATATTGGCCACATGGTGCATGTCACTGTTTCACTTACTCGTGATATAAATGAAATACACTTGAAAAATCCCAATTGACCTAACGTTTCTTGCTTTATTTACATGCTTATATTCTTCTTTTAGGAATCTCAAGCTCCTTAACATGGAAGACCCCATCGACGGAAACGACTATTTTCTTTCAGAAAGGGAACACTGCAATCCATTTGTCAATGTAATAAGTGTTTAACTGTGTATTATCCACATAAATAAAACAAATAACTCAAATAATTCGTCCAAAGAAACACAGGTAAAGGAACTTTTTTTTTAAGATTATGTCGTGATGATATATTGCACAATATGTTTTGTAACGCCATGATTTGAAGTGTATTGCTTTAAATCGAGTCAGTATTAACTTCGATATATTTCTGCGTTGACTGTTAAGTATGTAGCGTAGCCCATCTTACCAAATCTAGAATTAATTCTAACATCTTTGAACACTGATATATCTGACATTAGATGATTCAACATACCAAAGTAAGCGGCAACTATAAATGTCGTGTGAACAGTTCCATGGAATGCACTAGAAAATTGAACTAAACTATTAGTTTATAAACAGGAAGACATAGTAATCAACATCCCCGCCCAATTGGAACAAGGGGAATAACTCAAGAAAATATTATTGCATGCTTTTCTTTCTCTTTCTCCATTAAGGTATAGAAGCCCTAAAGGCACACACCAAATTTTGTTTCCTATTTTCAACAGATCTGATAAAAGCCGTCCCCTTTGGAGATACCATGAACAGAGTCTACGAAATCGGAACAAGGTCAATAAGTCCAAAACAAATAATCGCGCGCTTCTAATTTTCGAACTTCATTTAAGGCATTGATGCTCTCAAGCCTATCTTAAACGGTTTCTAAGAAAAGCTGTCCCCTTTGAAAAACGGAACAAGGGCAGTAACTCCCGAAAATCTAATTGATAGTGATACCCTCAAGCCACACACCAAATGTGGTTATCCTATCTTAAACGGTTGCTAAGATACGCTGCCCCCTTTATCTCGGACGGACGGAGCTCAAACCTATAGACCCCTTCCACATCGTGATGGGGGGTAATAATATCTTTTACTTGTTTGAACATCAATTTGTTGACACCACTCCTGGCTTGTACATAGAGTCGGCGATGCACTTTAAGCTCATCTTTACGCCATGTCCTTTCAGCAGCGAACATTGTCTCCATGCTCTGCTCCAAGATTTCCTTATCTGGACCCATATTTTCGAAGCCCTCTTAGCGCTAAGATAAGTCGTAAGTGTCATACATTAATATTTCCCTTATGACTATTTTAGCACTAAGACAGCCTCGAAAATATTTGTTTTGGGCTTCTCAGGTAGATTAAACAACATCTTCTTAGAACCCCACAAAACGAACATAGACTTCGGCTTTTGATAATAAAAAAAAAATTAAAAATTCCCTTAACAAATATGTACGTAGCGACCGTCGATTTCAGATGTATTTACTGTTGTCACAATCTAAACATCCATACCAGGATAAGTGTATTCAGATCAGCGTATATATAACTTGAAGCGTGTTGCTTCTAGACCTCCAATGAATGTCCTAAAGTTCTTTGAACAAGGAAAATAACATGGAAAGATTTCGCCGACCAATATATATTCCCTATGTATGTATAATCAATGACAAACGTTTAGCATAATATACAACTCGGAGACGAAAACTACTTCATTGATTGAAAGAGCGAAGATCATAGGTTCTTCACACTTACCAATCATATGTTAAATGTTCTTCATACGTGCACAAGTATGTGAAAGCTCCTTCACAAATATCCGTCCACGTTCTTGTGACTGTTGCGCTCTAACATTAGTCAATAAGCCATAACTCTGTTTAAAGGAACAATACCAGGGCAAACCATGAGATTTCTGAAGCACTTTCACAACGATTTTTCTGATCACGATACTACACGTTGCTTGTGAAAATAAAACTATATACGTTCAACTCTGTGTTTGTTCAAGATACAAGAGTCGATAACTCAGATCCTACTTGATAACATCCAGGTTGTCAGGTTGTCAGGTTGTCAGGTTGCTTGGTGAACATTCGTCTATCATACGATAAGAAGCTGAAGCAATGGCGAGCACGGTTAGAGTCATACTGGTATCTTTGATGGTGTTCATAAGCAGAACAGTAGGCGAAGATTTCATTTTTCGTGGCATACAAGGATGTGAAGAAAATTACAAGTCACCCGATGATGTGATTGTGACGTCGCTGGTTATGACGTCATTTGATTGTGTGAGAGAGTGCGGAAGGTTTCACTGGTGTGAGAGCGTTAATGTGTGTCCCTCCGCGGATCCGGGGTTGCTGACGTGTGAAAAGATGACTTTCAAGTCCAACTGGAGTTGTGAGACTCTGAATTCGGAACAAGATTGCAACTATGTCGAGAAGGTGAGTGGAATTGCGAAACTAGGGTTTCGTTCCATAACAGCGAGCGCTTATAATCGCTCATTGATTGCTCAATGTAGCGCTTAAGAAGCGCTTAAGTAGTGCTCATTCTCTCTTGAACGACATGGTGCAAATTCCTCGAAGTTTGCTCGCCTTGCTACATAGCGCTACATTGAGCAATCGCGTTCAAGAGAGGTTTAAAAGTAATCGCTAATTGAGCAATTACTTTGAAACCTCTCTTGAACATGGCCCCGATTTCAATGACAGGTAGGGTACACTAATGGAAAAAAATGTAAGTTTGGTCACTCACTTGTTCAGATTTAATCTATGGTATTAAAGAGTAAAATACACAAATGGCATTTGATTACATAGACAAAGAAATGTAATACGTTTTTGATATGTGATGTTTTGAGCATTGTTCGACATTAATTCGAAATAAGTATTGATATCTATGATAACTCTTCTTGGTAAATGGAAGGTATAGGCTTCGATTATTGAAGGACCATTTGTTCAATTCGGAACAGTTTTGTCAATTGCAATCTGTTGTCTACAGACTGCGGTCGTCTCTGAACGATGCCAATTCGCCTTTATATGTAAACAGTATCCCGATAATACTTACGAGCACACTTCCAGTAGATAGAAGCAGCTCTTCTTGTCCTGACACTCAATCTGTCGGAACACATGGTACATTGAATCACTAGAAGGCGTTTTAATCGAAATTCACCTTAGAATTTTAAAACAATTAATGTTTTAGAGTTATTATCAGTCAAAAAGAAGTCCAAATTGTTACCATGCAAACAGAAAAAATAAAGTGAAAGAAATATTGAACCCCTAAAACGCATCTACACGCATCTTCCTACTGCAAGGTGAAAACGTATCGAGACCACTCTACCCGTGTTTTACCTTGCCTTCAGCGATAGAAGCAGCTGTGAAACGTAGCAGCGACATCTATTGTGATCACGAGGTCCGTATACTCGCATGTTCTGACACGAAGTACGTAAGCCAATCCTAGGTCAACAACAAAACTTGAAATACGGGGAACATGGGGCAAGTAACACCAAGAAGTCATTCTTTCGTCTGTTTCCGTTACATTTGGGGCATTTTATTTTATTTATTTTGAATGAATCTTACTAAATCTCCGTTGCTTGGAGTGCACATTGTCTCAGACTGACAGTTTTTACAGTTAAAAGTTAAAAGTGCATCCATTGTGTTTCATAAAATTGTATAAGTTTACAGTGCAAATAAATTCACTCAGCTTGCATATTCATCCCAAATCACCAAATATATCATAATTACTAGTTTCCCATTAAAATAGAGTAACATTTTTATGCATGAGCAGAAACCGAAACTGCACGTCCCATTTACATGCACATTAGTTATATGATCTATTAAACATGATCAACCCAAATTTATTAGTTTGTCTGTTATAACTAAGATTCCAAAATTACGTTAGACTCATTGGCGCGCGCCACACACAGTACATTGTCGTATTTTCGATCAGAAATCACTACTTTTACCTTCATTTCGTCAATATATATCGTCGACAAAGATCAAAACGTTTGAAAATACTTTATCCCAGAGAGGTTACTCCCTTAAGATTTCCAATCCTACCCTCTGTTGTTTTACGCTTGAAATCGGGGGCAGAAAGGGAGTGTCCTGATTGGTTACAATTGAATCTGGTTGTGCAATCAGCGACGCCGTTGTAAAAGTGACATTTGTCAATGACACGGCATAATGATAAAATAAACGTAAGACCAACGTTTTCTCGTTTAATTTGTTTTCCTCGAAATATGCTATTTGATTTTGTGAAAACTCTTGATCATAAACATGCTTGCAAATAAATAAGACCAAATCAGAGACAAATACCAAAAATAGTTCATTTGTGTTATTTACATCAGATATATTCGAAGGACATATGCTAATGAGCAAGACCCTTAAGAGTCAAATGCCTAGATCTTTGAAGTGACTCGGTCTACATGGCCACTGAAAGGTGAGTTTTCATTGGTTAAGAAACAGGGATACAGTATGAGTTCAGCTTTCCACCGCTAGGGGAGTTTGCTTCTGCTCTCGATTTCAAGCGAAAAAGAACAGAGGTTAGAATCGGAAATCCGAAGGGAGTAACCTCTGTGGGAAGAGCATGCCTGTGCCTCTACACTGTTTATTTCTGCATGCAAACAGCACTGCTTGAAGGAGAGGGCCTGTCACACTGTGTGTTTTTATCAAATGAATATCTCTAGAATACGAAAATTCACAAGGAAAGCGTGACATCTCTGAGTTGCGTGAGTGTACATAGAGGTTCACTTTATATCAATCAACCCTCCATTCTGAAGACAAAAATTCTAAACGACGATTTTGATCATAAGTGCTCTGTTGTCTTTCACAAGGCGGTGACGACGTGCTACAATGGCGGGACATACGTCAAGGAGAATGAGACTTGTCTGTGCATCTTCGGTTTCACCGGGGACTGGTGTGAACGCTACTACTACGGTAAGACTCACCGAAACCTGTTTGATAATTTTGGGATTCATCGAGTGGTTTGGGAGGTTACTAGTATTGTGAGGTTCACTGAAACCTTCAGCTTGTGACTCACCGAGTGGTTTGGGAGGTTCTACTGCTATTGTGAGATTCATTCTTTGGTTTCCGGGGGGACTCGTGTGAAGAGGGTGAACAGGGTCAACATTCTGGGAGTCTAGGGGCTTACCGCTACACTGTCGACCAAAAGAAACGCCTACTTGATGAAATAATTTTAATCAATGGTGGTCTCCACGTTATGCTGAAACAATAAATAACATGAAAGTCCATTGAAATCGTAGAAAAACTGTGATTCGAGTCAATAACATTCATGAAAACCACGTCCAATGAAGACCGCTATTTCCGGTTGATTCACTTGCGCACCGTAACCACGTACATCTGTAGCGTCATCACCACGTTAATGCGAATGCGTGCCTGTATTGTTGCTCGTTGCTGTATGAAAATCTGTTTCAAATGTTTTTTTCTGATCAAGCACTGATCGAAAACTGAACAATTCGGTTGTCTCGTTTCAGCATTCGCCATGCTTGTGTGACATGACAACTTCTGAAATTTATATAAATTTTGCAGAAACGGTGCATCTTCGTAATGCTATAATATTGCTAAACTGTTCATTATAGTTTTTACGAAATCCGATAAGATATCTGGTAGGCGTTTCTTTTGGTCGACAGTGTACGTCCTATCACGCTACAACCATTTAAAGTGGCCATTCTGTCGGCAAAATCCACCATCTTGGATGTTGTGCATTACGTGAAATGAAAAGACTCGCAGTGCCGATGGATGGCTTCAGTTACGTTGTCATACTTTTTCAACAAATTTGCGCTTGTCTTTATCAAGTTGTGAAATATAAATTCATCAAAATATTACCTTCATTAATACCTTTTATTTGACTGTGTTTTAATCATGTATATTAGTAGCAAATTTGTGTACACTGGGATATCCCCTCATATTTCGTTTCCTCAAAAAATACCCCTATAGCACCCTCCCTTTAACACGAAGAGAAAAAAGCGAGAACTACATGCAGTTTTGTTGTATTTGAGGTGTAACAGTTGTTGTAAGCAGTAGTTAGACTATACCCAGCCAACCAGTTCCTAGAAACCTAAATCTGACATTCGGATTTTACGTTTTGCTTACAGATTGCTCGGAAGCCTACCAGAAAACGCTGGTAAAACGTGGACATGCATGGCTGACGATTCAACCCAAGACATCTCCGCGCCCGTTCTATGTGTTCTGCTATCTAGACTGGGGCGGATATACCTACATAGAGTCCAGACACGGCGGTTGTGACGTCATAATGTTCAACCGCACGTGGGAGGAACTCAAACAGCCAATCATCAACTCCGACTGCAGCTATTGGCTGGGGCTTGAGAATATCCACCAGCTGACGTCACAGGCAGACTACCTTCTGGATATTTATATGACAAGTAATGCAAACATGCTTGTTCTTATTAAAGAGGCAATAGCACTTTTTTTGCAAATTTTATGTTTGCAAATTTCCCATTTACATGTATTATGATAGTTTATGTCATTATCCCCCGCCGCGCGTTTAGCGCGAAGCGGGGCATATAGTATTAAGCTGCGCCCGTCCGTCCGTACGTCTGTACGTACGTCCGTACGAAATGGAATAACTCAAATACTATTCACTGGATACTTTTCATATTTTGCATATGGGTTCATCATAGGAAGAGTAATGTTCACAAAGGTCACAACGAGACTTTGTCTTTTTACCCTTGCCAGCGGGATATCTCAAGAACTATTCGCTGGATTCTCTTCCTATCTTACACATAGCTTCTCCAGAGAAAGACAAAGGGTTGATTAGATTTTGGTGACCTTGACATTATTCTCAAGGTCGCAAAGGAACTGTGATTATTTTCGACATGATAATGTTCATGTAAATCTTGTCAGCGGGATGCAAGAACCATTGACAGGAATTCCATCATATTTTACACAAAGCACCTCCTAGGGAAGACAAAGCGCTGCTTAGATTTTGGTGACCATGACATTATTCTCAATTGACTTTTCCGACATGTTTGACAGTCGATTTTGCTGATTTTGACATTATTTTTCAATTTTGAAGTATTAATTTGCGGCGGGGGATCATGTATTTGTATAAAGCAAAAATTGCATGGCGGCCATTTTATTGTGAACACATTTTATTATTTCAAATGATAAAAACGATTTCCATGTGTGTACGGAACCATGTACATTAAAGTTTTAACTTGATTTTCCGAAGAGGGAAGGGTGTTTTTTTCATCAACTTATTTCAGTGAAAAAACGTGCTACTGTGCCTTTAAGACGCTAAGTATGCATATTGCGTTAGTCATGTCGATGGTTGGCTGACAGTCTTCAGTTGTAGATATTTACAATCGTGACTCACAAATATTCATACAATCATTGTGGATAGTAATCAGACTATTCACAACAAGCTGACGTGAACTGCATATCTGTGAGGTTGATAATGAATCCTAATCCATAATCCTAGAAATAAGTAATTGATTCCTAGTTGATTCGGCAAAATTCCTCTGATTGTGGCATTCGTGACAAATTATGTTTTTGTCAAAAAAACGTTCACGAATCATCTACGAATTGCAGTATCGTAGATCCTACGTAAACTATTCGTTATTAATCTTGTAGTCTGTAACAGTTGGAAATTCGTATTTGATCATGTTTGTGTTTTAACCTCGAATAACTCACGATCATCTACGAATGTATCGTAAACTATTCGTACATGATACATGATGGTGTATCTTTTTCGTGGAAATCCGTAATGAGTTCGAGATAGCTAATGTATTGCACTACTCAAAGCATTTCTCAACTTTAGAAATTCTTCTCTTCCTCAGGCCCTTCTGGATATTTCGGTCACGCTCTTTACCAGCGCTTCAAGATCGGAAACGAGGCTGGTGGTTACAGAATGACGTACGGTCTCTTCGCAACTCACGTCCGACCGGCTGACGATGCGTTCGGTGTTGACGGAGCAAATAGTCCAGACGGGCACCCCTTCGCAACAATGGACCGGCCCGATGCTCGTGGTTGCGCGCTCTCTCAGAATGCCGCCTGGTGGTACGGGCCGGATTGTCCGGATTATAATCTTCACCTTCCGCTTGGAACCGGAAGTGCATCTCAACCCGCCATCTGGCGGCACCAGGGGGTTGATTTCGAATTGAAGTCCTTTGCTGCGCAGATAACAACAACTTGGTAGATGGTCAAATCTCTTCTCATCTTGAGTTTGATTGCTGCATAAGTCCAAATATGTCGAAATGTTGATTGAATAGTACATATATGTTAATTATTATGATATTGAATCTAACAGAGAAAACATGTTCGGCATTGTATTTGTATTGTGTATTTGTTTTACTATTTGTCATATTTTGTCGATAACGGGAATTTCAGATAAAACAAATTTCAGTATAACAAAAAATAATCGCTCCAAAACCTCGGCCTATTGCTAGAATACCGTCATCTAAACTACCAGGCAAAAGAAAGTATTCACCTAAGATGGTTTTATCATATTATGATTTTCAATTACAGATATCTTGAGTTTTCGACGTCGTACACTTAAACTGAATAGCCATTGGACAATTTATTTAATTTATTTTAAAACTAAAAAAGGATTTTTTAAATCTAAAAATCCTTCGAAAATTAATTTGGATAAATGACAACTGTTCATCGACATATAAGATATATTCTCTGTTGAAATCAATAAATGTGCCTCGTTTTGTACACATTTACAACGTTTTAAACATGGTAGGGGTCATTTTGGTGTAGATTTCATTTCTTACCCCTGTCAGGTTAAACAACAAAATAACCAACATTTAACCACAGTCACCAATTAAGTCATTCAAACAACTGTAAATAAGTGTAGATGTATCGTGCCATAATTGAATGACTCTATTTATGAATCATTTTAAATATTGAATAAATCGAAACCAAATGAGGTGTGTACTTTCTTTTGCCTGGCAGTTTGGATTGATATTACCAGTGGAAGTTTATCAGAAATATTGATCGCAACACGTCAGGCGTCATTTAAACCTTGATTATCATTATTTAAGAAAATGCTCTCAGGCATTCAAGGAACATTTTCACACCTCATAAAAAACTTTTCATCTTTTTATTGTCCAAGGGGCCAGGAACACGTTACGATATATTTGATATGTTATATAAATGGACCATTGTTATCAAATAAACATTTTTGGCATGACATTTATGTCTTGTTCTTTTATTTTGAATATTCCATCATTATGTTAAGGGCATAGGGGCCAACTGGCTAAATTACTCACTGAACCGAAAACCATGAGAAATAGGAAAATACCCCATAACCTCTTATGAATACATACGCCCTGTGTCAAACTGTATCAATGGACATAAAACAGCTTACAAACACAACTGATAACTATAAAATTATGCAGTATGCAATATGCAGATGGCACCGAATTATTCGCGATAGTTCAGAACAAAGTTTAGGGGATGCTATTGATGAAATTAATACTTTCAAATTAAAATGGCCGCTCGAAGGTAGTTCACGTGATCTGTAGCGATACCGAAACACTCAGAATACTTTTGATAATAACACCATGATGGAAAGGTCATTCATCTTCCTGTCTGAACTCTCAAATTCGCTTGAGACCTACAAATCTACCTCTCACACAGAAGAGTTCCACACCACTTGCGCTTAATACGTCGCACGATTTTTTTCCAGTACGAATAACCATTTTCTATGGATACGGTTTCAATCGGGTCGTGTAAAGACATGTTTTACCCTGTTACGTAACGATATATTGTTTAAAGTCATAATATATGGAAAAATTGAGGTAAGAAAATTTGAGAAAAAACGTACTACAGCGCCTTTAAAACTAGCTATAGTGTTATACGTCCCCTAAGTCCGTCATTACGGGACGTATATATAACATTACCTCTACACTGTAGATTGTATTGTTATGGAGTGTTTCTCCAGGTCAAAATAAGGTCTGAATCTATTTGTTTCACGCCTAAAGTTTTGCAAACGAAAATGGTGAAAAAAGAATAAAATGTAAGCAACATTTATCGATTGCACTCTCTATGTTCTATTAGCACTCCATTCTGACATTTCTTTTCTAATGAACTTCTTTTCTCAAGAACGTAGTTATTGTGTTATTTGTTATTGATAATAATGTTGTATGTATGAAAATAAAAGTGTATGTATATGTCATTGTGCAATATTTAACTGCATTGATTGAACTTGCGCACTACTAAGAATATCCTCAGGGCGAGGTGTGACTCGGAAGTGGAGATTTTACGAGAGCTTCAATGTTTTCCTCTTACCTCTTTGCGTTACTTTCATTTTGCTGTTTTAGTTTCATAGTTTTACTTATAACGAAAATTGTGCATTAACACGTGAACCAGAGATATGCATGTAGCCTAATGAAAAATGAGCTAAATGACGCAAACGTTGGTCTTTATTGTCTGTACAAGAAATTAAGAAAACAGCTTATTACTGACACAGAAGCTGAAAACACCAAAACGGTAGACTCAGACTGAAAAAATAATATTATTGTAATGGAGTCTCTGAAAATCCATTTCAATATTTGATAAAAGAAGTGCTTGTCTACGGAAGCATCCTAGTGCCACAGTGAGATTTTTTTTCTCATAATTAGGAGATACTAACTCCTAATTAGGACATAGTTATAACCTACTAAGGAGATACTAAGTCCTAATTAGGACATAACTATATCCTAATTAGGACATACATATCTCCTAATTAGGACTTGATTATCACCTAATTAGGTAAAACTATCACCTAATTAGGACTTTGTTATCTCCTAATTAGGACTAAGTTATCACCTCATTAGGACATAAGTAACTCCTAAATAAGAGTTAGTATCTCCTAATTAGGAGTAAGTTTCTCCTAATTAGGAGTTAGTATCACCTAATTCGGAGATAATAACTCCTAATTATAAGGACTTAGTTATTTCCTAATTAGGACTTAGTTATGTCTTAATTAAGCGATAACTAAGTCCTAAATAGGAGATTACTAAGTCCTAATTAGGAGATAACTAAGTCCTAATTAGGAAAAAGTATCTCCTAATTAGGAAATAGTATCTCCTAATTAGGTGTTAGTATCTCCTAATTAGGTGATAGTATCTCCTAATTAGGTGATAGAATCTCCTAATAAGGAGATACAAACAATTCTCACTGTGGCACTAGGGTGCTTCCATATCCGTACTTTCAGAGTCTGAATGTGAGATTACCAAAACGGCTACACCCACGAATATTATTTGGTATTAAACTGACATGCAAAATAAAGTACTCACCTCAGTTGATTTTATCATATGTATGGTTTTCAATTGCAAATATCTTAAGTTTTCGAAAAGTACAGGCGTTTAGTCAGCCGTCAAAAAATACTTCTACATCTTTGTTAATTATTATTTTTAAATTGATATTTTTTAAAGTATTATTTTTAAGGATAGACAACTGTTCGTCGAAAGACATATTCTTCGTGAAAATTAATAAATGCGCCTGATTCTGCACACATTTACAATATTTTATACATGGTAGGGGTCATGTTGGTGTTAATTTCATTTCTTACCCCGGTCTTCATTAAACAAAGATATTTTAAACAAAATTTAACCACAGTCACAAATTAATTCATTCAAACTACCGCAGATAAGTAGTATTGTATCCTGTCGTAGTCACATGCATTTGATATTGAATTAATTGAAACCCACTGAGGTGAGTACTTTCTATTGCCTGGCAGTTTATTGAGTTACATATAACTCTCATCTCAATTTCAACTTCATACATGAGGGAGTTCAAAATCAACGTGTCCGTTTAGAACACATCGCAATAAACGACTTTGCTACCGGTATATGGTAATGCGGCGTTTCCTGCTCCGGTTCTCCGGTATCGTGACTAAATAGCTGAGATATATAGAATACTAAACGATGTCCCGTTTGATAACATGTTTATGAAACGAGTGGATGGTTTGGTATTTTAACGAGCGAAAGCGAGTTAAATACCGATGCCATTCACGAGTTTCATAAACATGTTATCAAACGGGACCGAGTTTAGTATTTTATTTATTACTCAATGATGTAAATAGCGCTGAATTGCAAGAAAATCGTTTTAAGTGACGATTACTTGCAAATAGGTCACCCGCTATTGCAGTCTCGTGGCTAACATTGTGACGTCACCCAAAACCAACTATGACGTCACGCGCCGATTATGACGTTACGGCAGCACGCGGTGGTATCACACATGTGTGTAACCAGCTCATTGTTATCTAATGAGTGATCTCACCACGGTTGAGTAATAAATCGTAATAACTTTTTATTGCATCAACTATAATCTTATTATATAAGAAGTTAGTAAGGCCCAAATAAAAAAAGAATTTGTTTCTGGTTTCCGCCCGCGTCAGTTTCAAACCAACGCCTCAGGTCTTTTGTCTAGGTTTTAACCACAGGAACTCGATACATTATTGGCATAGGATAGCTACTAACAACGAAACATTAAAGATATCTAGTTTATTATATACATTCATATCGCAAGAAAATTCAAACTTCGTGAAGAATCTACGATGGATTTCATTTATTAAAAAGATTTTAAACGATTGTGGTTTATCCTTGGTATTTAGCAAACCATGGCTGTATACCACGTCTGATCTCACTTCTAAAATTAAACAGATTCTATCTGATCAACACTTACAAAACTGGCAAAGTTCGGTTAGAAATAGTTCGAAAGGTATATACTATCAAATCTTTAAGACATCCCCGTGTTTTGAAACTTATCTGTTCATGCCTCGTTCTGTATACTATCCAATTTTGAAATTTAGGACAAGTAATCATAACTTCCCGATTGAAACCGGACGCTGGCAAGATATTCCAAAACATGAACGTTTATGTAACTTATGTAATTCACAAGCTATAGGAGACGAGTTTCACTATCTCTTTCGATGTGAAGCTCTTCTCCAACAACGTATCAAGTATATCCCAGACAATCTTATGAAATTTTCTAACCTTTTAGCAATGAAACAATTATTGACCACAAAAAAGATTAAGTATTTAAAACAGTTGTCATTATTTATAAATCATGTCCTTAAGATCACTAAAACTCTTAGTTAGTATTTGCACATTGTACATATTTATTGCCCTACTTGTATTTTGTATCTGCATGATATGTGTATATGCATACGCCATCTTGATGAATTTATTCTGTATATAAATGTGAATGTATTATGCTCATGTACCACCGAAGGTGGAATTGAGTTAATAAAAACCTTGAACCTTGAACCTTGATATCGTACGTAAAACAAACATACCCCCTATATAACATAAAGTAAAGGAGCAAGGGCAGCCATTTTGCCGATCTAAGGGTCCATTCAACATTAGGTTAAAAGTAAAGCTAAAAAAATAGAGCCATGGGCTCTGTAGCTCATCAGAGTTTATTTTGTTTGATGATGAAGACAGAAATATGTTGTCTCAATATAATGTACGATCCCTAACCCTGACAAATCTTATTCTTGAAATTGAGAGAGAGCACTCAGCAAGGTCAACACACAGGAGATATATTCTGACCCCTTGGCTCTGGTTACAAGCCAGCTGTGTTTTTTGTGTTTTACCGCCAAATTATGTAATAGACTCTTGCTTGCACTAAACACTGGCAGCACTGATCTAACTGTATAAGGCTTAAAGAGAACAGGCAATGTGATGAATCTCATGGTACATAGTACAATTTAGAATCACCTTGGCTAAACTATCTCGGTTATAAGCCTTGTCATCCAAACATCTAAACATTCTGAACAAAATATTCCTTCTAGTTTGTTCTGGATGAAAACAGGATTTTAGGTAATGGCCTGCGAGGCCCTTATTTGGGGCCACAGGGTCACCAAATCTACAATTTAGAATCTCCATTGGCTAAAGACTCTTTACACAACATGACAACCTTCTAGGTCTTTTCGTTCTGGAGAAGAAGATGAAAATAGTCTTATCTTATCATTTCATCACCAGTCATATGCAGTTCACATATCTCATGTAAAATAAAAGAATTCTTAACTCCTCTTCAATTTAGTCCTTTATGCCTTGTCACAATTTTCAGTTCATAGGCTATTCAATAGTTCTCATTTCACATTGATTTCATCAATTTGACAAACATGTCCACAATGTAGATTGTTATCTCAAGTCGACATACATTTCAAATAAAGTGAATGAAGTGCACATAAAATATCAGTTCAAAATTCATTTTCAAAGGTTTTTTAGGCTGTGGCCCATATTTGGGGTCACCAAAGGGTCACCAAATTTACAAGTTAGAATCCCCATTGGCTAAAGAGTTTGCATACAATATCACAGCCTTCTAGATCTTTTTGTTCCGGAGAAAAAGATGAAAACAGGATTTTAGGTAATGGCCTGTGAGGCCCTTATTTGGGGTCACAGGGTCACCAAATCTACAATTTAGAATCCCCATTGGCCAAGGAGTCTGTACATAAAATTTCAGCTCTCTGGAGTTTCAGGCCTGATGAGCTAAAAATGGGACATTCCCAAATGAACGTACGTACCTATCACCTATACATTTCTCCGCAAAACCCGGCTGATTTCCACCATATGTCACCCCTACGACAAGTTTAATAGCACTTCAAACTCGAAAACCACCACAAAAACCTCTCCCGTGAACGTTAGACCGAGGTCGAAACACTTCGTACGATCTGATTGGTCCGTTGAGCTGGCTCTGTTGCTCACATTTCAAAGCTTTCCTCTGATCAGGTGTTGAATTCATAGTGTAGAAATTTTCGAAATATCCTGTCGTCTCGCCAAGTCGTCGTGTTTGTTTACGGATACTATATTAATAGTTCAACTCAACAGACCAATCAGATCGTTCGAATGGGGAGCGACTGCGGACTAACGTTCATGGGAGAAGTTTTTGTGGTCAAATTAAATATTAAAGTTATTCTAGGGGTGACAATCAGCCGGGTTTTGCGTAGAAATGTATAATTAATAAGTACGGGCGTTCATTTGTGTATGTCACCAATTCTTAGAGTAACTTTTGACCTAATGTTGAATGGACCCTTAGATCGGCAAAATGGCTGCCCTTGCTCCTTTACTCTATGTTATATAGGAGGTAGGTTTGTTTTACCTACGTTTTACCTACGTTTTACTTACGATATCGAGTTCCTGTGGTTTTAACAAAAGTAAGGGACAGATAACTCTAACTTTTTAGCCTCAGAAAACATTGGACATAGAAAATGTCAGTCATTTCTGTTGAGATGGAGTGTAGGGATGAGATTATTGACTATTTGGAATAGTGACATATATTTAAGAGGATTTGTGCTTTATTTATATAGTTAATTGTATAAATTTTGTTTGTTTAACTCTTTAATAAAACACACAAAATATCGTAAATAAGAAAAAAAATCATCGCATTATTTTTGTCAGCCTGTAAAGACCAGAAACATTTTGTTTTTAGGCCTAAGATGGGAAATACAATTTCCGTGGATTTACAACTTCTTTAATGCAACGAGAAACGTTAAGAAAATTGCAATGAAGACGTTGTAAATGTAAAGAACTTATATTTTCGCATCTTGTTACCGTTTACAATGCCCTTCACAGAAGAGAGATTACAAATGCTCAAATAAATACAAATACAATACTCTCAGAGAAACTTAAGTTGCATATGGAACGTTTTCTTGGCTAGAAACAGAGATTCCTGCTTGGTTGTATCTAAAGTTAGTTGTGCAATCAGCGACACCGTTGATAAGATCACCATTTGCAATGACAAGTTGTAATGCTATTATTTGAATACCTATCTGTTGACTAGACCTACTTTGCCTTACCTCCTATAGGTAATGCTATTTCAACCTTAACACAGACGAACTTGAAGAGTGGAGAAGGGGTGCGTAAAATCCCTTATCCAAGGGGCGGTAAGTCTAGGTGGTCTCGTGACGTCACTACCTGTTCATGTCACTCTCCTATTAGTTGCAGAGCAAGACAGACATGTTTGTTTTGTTCTGAGACTGGGTATTTTTAGCGACTTGGTTGCTAACTTGCTAGCTATCTCTTACTATTTTGAGGGATATTTTCAACTATATCTACAATTCGTCTTTAGCAGGTTGTTTAACAATCTGTTTTAGTAGGTGTTGGGGTACAATGGCCTTGTTGACATGTGCTTGATGTGTGGCCGCCCGAGAGGTAGCTGCTTGCCTTGCACGTGCAGTCTTTGTGTTTCTCTCACCTGTCTTCATTGACTGCTTCGGTTCGCACGCCTTGTAAGGCGTACCCTCCGCCAGTCACCTTCGACTGTTGGTTGTTGACTCGCTTCGCCATACGCCTGTGACTTGCTTCGCTTGTCATTCACGTCCGCCAGTCATTCGCCTTCGGTCCGTATCAACTACCTACGCGTCTCCAGTCACTCGCCTAGCTTATCACTACGCGAGCGGACCCTTTGGCTTGATTCTATTGTACTAGCAGTGTCTCGCCAGTGTCTCGCTTACGCCAGTCACTCGCTTCGCTAGTCTATCGCCTTTGGTTGAAATCGACTGGACTCGCTCCGACTCGCCAGTGATTCGCTTCGCCAGTTATTGGTTTCGCCTACCATTCGCCTTTGGCTCTATTCTACTGTACTAGCATCTACTCGCCAGTGTCTCGCTTACGCCAGTCACTCGCTTCGCTAGTCCATCGCCTTAGGTTGAATCAATTTGACTCGCTACGCGGCGGACCCCCATTCGACAGTTTCCCCTTTGGCTCGATTCTACTTGACTCGCATCTACTCGCCAGTGTCTAGCTTACGCCAGTCACTCGCTTCGCTAGTCCATCGCCTTAGGTTGAATCTGTGGGGTTCGTTTCGTCTCGCCAGTGATTCGCTTCGCCAGTCACTTGCTTCGCCAGTCTTTCGCCTTAGGCTCGATTCTACTTGACTCGCATCTACCCGCCAGTGTCTCGCTTACGCCAGTCACTCGCTTCGCCAGTCCATCGCCTTAGGTCGAATCAACTTGACTCGCTACGCGGCGGACCCCCCTTCGACAGGTTCCCCTTTGGTTCGATTCTACTTGACTCGCATCTACCCGCCAGTGTCTAGCTTACGCCAGTCACTCGCTTCACTAGTCCATCGCCTAAGGTTGAATCTGTGGGGTTCGTTTCGTCTCGCCAGTGATTCGCTTCGCCAGTCACTTGCTTCGCCAGTCTTTCGCCTTAGGTTCGATTCTACTGACTCGCATCTACCCGCCAGTGTCTCGCTTAGGCCAGTCCCTCGCTTCGCCAGTCTATCGCCTTAGGTCGAATCATCTTGACTCGCTTCGTCTCGCAAGTGACTCGCTACGCCAATCATTCGCTTCGCCAGTCATTCGCCATAGGCTTGATTCTACTTGACTCGCATCGTCTCGCCAGTGTCTCGCTTAGGCCAGTCACTCGCTTCGCCAGTCTATCGCCTTAGGTCGAATCAACTTGACTCGCTTTGTCGGGCAAGTGACTCGCTACGCCAATCATTCGCTTCGCCAGTCATTCGCCATAGGCTTGATTCTACTAGACTCGCATCGTCTCGCCAGTGCCTCGCTTAAGCCAGGCACTTGCTTCGCCAGTCTATCGCCTTAGGCTCGTCGCTCGCGTTAGGCCCGATTCGATTTGACTTGCATCATCTCGCCAGTGACTTGGTTCGCCTGTCATTCGCTTCGCTTGTCATTCGTTTCGTTAGTCTTTCGCCTTTGGTTTGTATATTTGATTAGTCTCGTCTCGTAGGTGGTTATCAGTGTAAGCTGGTTCGCCAGTCACTTATCTTGACCAACCATTACTTGATATTGGCTTTGTCCTCTTCAAGTTCGGAGCCTTGTTTCAACTCTCTCGATTAACTATTGGAGGAGTTTGTTGGTTCTTATGCTACGCTACGTAAGTGTCTCGCGTTAGTGATTCGACTCGTCTAGTGACTCGCCTCTTCTACGCTACGTGTCTCGTCCTTCGCCCTCCTGCGTACGTGACTCGACTGTCACTACCTTTCGCCTACGTCACGTGTGTTACGCCGGCTCCGACATGTACTCCGTTTTTTGCGCGAATTGCGGAGGGTTTGATATTGACTTTGTTCTCTTCGAGTTAAGAGCCTTTGTTTTCAACTTTCTTACGCTACGCTACTCAAGTGTCTCGCGTTAGTGATTCACCTCGTCTACGCTACGCGTGCGAGTATCTCGTCTTTCACTCTCCTGCGTGAGTGACTCGACTGTCACTACCTTCGTCTACGTCACGTGTGTTAGTGTTTCGCCTGCTCCACCATGTACTCCGCTTTTTGCACGAATTGCGGAGGGATGTCACAGCCATTCGCTCTAAGATTCGCTCTCTCCCCGTTCGTGTTCACGTTCTCATTCGCGGACTCGCGCTTTGTGTAATTAGATCAACTTAGGTGTTTCGCGTCAGTGATTCGCCGGTTATTCAACTCTTCCATTCGTCACTAGTCTCCCGAGGAGGCGGTAGACTTGGTACTTAGGGAACGGGCGGATGATTTCGACAGGGAGTCGCCGGGTTCTTCCGACTTCGCTAGGGGTTGAGAGATTCGCTCTCTCCCCCTTCGCGTTTGCGTTCTCGGCTGCAGACTTGTACGTCGCCTCCCCCTTCGCCAGACAGGCGTATGTCGCCTTTGAGACTTAAGGTCAGCGGACCCTCCACACCGAAGAGCAAGGAGAAGAAGGCCAAGAAGGATAGGTTTGACCAAGTCAATCCGGACCTCCTTCTTGCGTCCGTTAAGGACAGGGTCTCTTCATTGCTGGATGCTCAGTTGGGTCCGCTGGCTTTGCCTAGTCTCACGATCCCCGCTACTACGCTAGATCGGGAACCCAATGCGGACTGCGTGTCTCAGATTTCGCGTCCCACGTCTTCAAGGGCATCCGGGTCCGCTGCCTCCTCGCGGGTTTCTCACACCCCTATGCGTCGTGTCACGGTGGTGTCGCCCACCCGGGATTCCTCGCTAGACTCGACGGAGCGTGACGTCCGCTTCGTTGAGGTCTTGGACCCTCCGTTCATCAATATAGTGTCGGATGCGGAGGGTGTGGGGTTATCGACTCAGTCCCAAGGCTGTCGGAGATGGCCTCGTTCGCGGAGGTACCACTCAGTCAGGTCAGCGTGTCGGGACCCCGTTCGTCGGCAGCCAGGAAGGCTTCCTTTTGTTCTGAAGGGGACTTAGCTCCCGCGCGGGAAGGAAAAGTCTCTCGCGTAGGCTTCGCTTCGACAAGCATTCGCTTTGCCAAGCATCCGCTTCGCCAAGCATCCGCTTCGCCAGTCATTCACCTTCGAGTTGAATCAGCTTGACTCCCGTTGCCTCGCCAGTGACTTGCCTTGCCAGTTACTCGCTTCGCCAGTTACTCGCTTGGCCAACCCTTAGGCTCGATTCTTTTGGACTCGCATCATCTCGCCAGTGACTCGGTTCGGCAGTCACTCGCCTCGGCAGTCATTGAGACTCGACTCGCCATATAGGCTCGACTCTGCGTTGACGCGCCTCGTCTCACCTGTGATTTGCTTCGCCAGTGGCTTGCCTCGCCAGTCACTCGTTTTTCACCTGTCACTCGCTAATCATTCGCGTTAGGTGAGTTTCGACTCGACTTGAGTGCCTCGTCTCAACCTTATTATATTATTATATATTATCTCAAGCGTATTATTCACTTAAGCGTCTCGTTATCTACGTTTGTGAGTTTACACTCTTGGTGTTGTTGAAGTATTTAACTATTGGAAGGGTTGTTGTCTTAGTGTCGGAACTGAGTTCTTACACTGCTTTGATTAGGTGTTTCGTATCAGTGACTCGTTTGTCATTCACCTCGTCTGTATGACGCAAGTTAGTGAATCGCCGGTCACTCTTCTGTTTAGGATAACATAGATGTGTACTACTCTAAAACCAGCTATCTACAGGTTTCTACGTTTCGTTTGCTTAATGCAAACTTCCTCAAGATCACTTTTTTGTTTAGTGATGTGAGTGCCACTCACCTGTCACTCACCTCCTCTAGACTACATGCGTTAGACTGTCGCTCACGTCGTCTAGATTACGCTCGTTAGTGATTCGCCTGTTACTCATCTGTTGTCTGTCACTCACCTGTTGAGTGACTTGGGTATCACTCACCTGTCACTCACCTCGTCTAGATAACACGCGTTATGGGTTCAGCTGTCACTCACCTGTTAGGTGACCAGACTGTCACTCGCCTCGTCTAGATTACACGCTCGCCTGGCGCTCACCTGTCAAGTAACTTGAGTGTCACTCACCTCGTCTGGATTACACGCTTTAGTGGTTCGTCTGTCACTCACCTGCTAAGTGACTCGACTGTCTTTCACCTGTCACTCACATCGTCTAGCTTACTCGCTTCAGTGGCTCGTCTGTCACTCACCTGTTAAGTGAATTGAGTGTCATTCACCTCCCCTAGCTTACACGCGTCAGTGGCTCGTTTGTCAGTCACCTGTTAGTGACTGGATGGTCTCGTCAAGGTCTCGACTATCACTCACCTAGTTACTCTACTACCGCCGTTTTTGCTTCACTATGTACTCTGCGTTTTTGTAATTGCAGAGGTAGGAAGTCTGCTAGGACTTGCCTTGTATGAAGTGCAAGGAACTGTGTAACGAGTGTGTCACTCTTTCGTCTTCAGGTTTCCGGGCGTATGTTTCAGTCATTCATAAGTCCATTGCTTCGTCTTTGAAGAGTTCAGCACTACTTCGGGTCAAGTCGGGTTTTTTTCTCCCTTTCGGCAATTGCCAACCTATGTCTCCCATGTAGGTAGCCAAGGCGTCAGGAACCTGTTTCCGATTCAGCCGCGGAGAGATCTGCTCCTCAGCAGGCCAAGCGAAAGGTTACACGTGAACCCTCAGGGTTTCTGCCTTCACGCTTGGCTTGTGTTAAAAGAGGGCTAAAGAGCAGTGGATACTCGAGGTCCGTCGCCAATGCCAAAGCTACCTCTCATAGGAAGACCACTAGAAAACTCTATGTTTTCCAGTGGCAGGTCTTCGCCTCCTTCTGTGCTCGGAGAGATTTCATCCCGACAGAGGCCTCAGTTCCTCAGGTGGCGGAGTAATTAGTATACCTACGCTACACCAGGCGTCTTAAGGCGTCATCGCTTAATACCAACATGTCTGCTATCCTCTCCGTTCTCAGGAAGAGGGGGCGGGATAGCGCAGTGGTTAGTGCGTTCGGTTTCGGATCAAGAGGTCCAGGGTTCGAATCCCGCCAGGGGCACGGCATTTTTGTCTCTAGTAGAGAATGCAGTAAGTTTTGGGTGCAGGCTACACTGAACTTCAGTGCAGTATCACCCATGGTTCGCTAGTCCAGCCATTGCTCGCAGGTTTCACCGCAATGCATAGCCATATGGTGTTGCGGGCTTTCTCCCTGCCGTAATACTAGCAGCCGCGATATAAGTGAAATATTCTTGTAAGCGGCGTTAAACCCTAACTCACCTCACCTCGGTAAGAGGTCGCCAGGGTTAGTTGTGTCGGTCCTCATGGGCCTTCATTAAAACCTTCCGCTCTGTGGACGGCAGCGCGGATTGCTGAAATCCATGCGTTGCAGGCGGACCTTCTACGTTTTGAGGTTAGGGAGGGGGGTTCGGCCTCTCTCGGGTGGGCTCCTGATTTTGTCTGTAAGAACCAGGCAGCTGATGAGGCTGACCGTACGTTCTCTATCCCGGCTCTGGGTTCTGAGTCGGGGGAGGTGGACCTCTCTCTGTGTCCGGTGAGGGCCTTGAGGGTGTACACGCAGGCCGAGAGACGGCAGACGTCGTCTTTTCTTGCCTCACTTGCCTAGAAGCACCAAGGAGCTAGATAAGCGAGCATTGGGCGTGTATCTAAGGTCGGCGGTCATTGATGCGTACAAGGCCGCTGACTTGCCTCCGTCTTCGCGTTCAAACCCTCATGAGATCTGCGCAGTATCAGCCACGATGGCGTATCACTGCAACATCGCGGTTTCGGATGTCATGGCAGGATGTTTTTGGCGTTCATCAGAGGTTTTCGCCAACCATTACCTACGAGATGCCTCAACAGCAGATCTTGAAGGCATCTCTAGGCTGGGTCCACAGATCTTCGCTCAGGCGAAGGTGGTCCCCCCAACCAGACCAAGAAGGGGTCAACCCCCTTAGGAGCTTTAAGGCTCATTGTAAATAAACAAGGTTTACATTGCTAGCTCTCGTGTCTGTTGGTTTTTTCTTTAACTTCGCTTTAACACCCCCCCTCCCTGTTGGGGTTTGGGGGGGCAGTGTGTTGATCGGAAATTGAGTGGCAGGGTTATCTCTTCGATCCGCTAAGCGGTAGAGATGGTATCTCCCGGGCTTTACCTTGTCCTCACCAAAGGGTGGAGGACTCGTAGGTTAGCTTACACTCAGGGCTAGTCGCTGGTCTCGTCACTACCATGTATCTACTGACCCGCCTCCTTGCGGTGGGATTCTAGGCAAAGTAGGTCTAGTCAACAGATAGGTATTTAAATAATAGTACGTTTTTGATTAAACGTAATTATTTATACTTACCTGTTGACTAGACCTACGCTCTAGGCCCTCCCATCCTCCCACTTGGTCTGTCTTGCCTTTTGGGACTTTCGGAGAGTGACATGAACATGTAGTGACGTCAAGAGACCACCTAGACTTACCGCCCCTTGTATAAGGGATTTTTACGCACCCCTTCTCCACTCTTCAAGTTCGTCTGTGTTAAGGTTGAAATAGCATTACCTATAGGAGGTAAGGTAAAGTAGGTCTAGTCAACAGGTAAGTATAAATAATTACGTTTAATCAAAAACGTACTATTTTAATGAACAAATGTTTGATGACGATTTTATCGTTTAATGTGTTATCCCCGATACATGATGATGATGATAAATGAAGAACACCAATTTCGAGATAGAAACTGAAATAAAAAATAAAGGGGCTAGACTCAACTGTAGATTATCATCAACTTTGTGTGCCTCAGCCAGAAGTGTAATCGACCCGACTTGAAGCCCTGATGTGATTGCAAAAAGTCAACACTGGAAACATCATGTAATATTTACAATAAACCAATTCAAACTTTATCATATCTTTATTTCATACATCCTGGTAACCAAGGAAATATTTTTTTATTAAATGAGTTATAAGAGAAACATAATCGGCAATATTTGAAGTTTTACGGGACGCCATCTTGTTCTAGCGAGGCACACAAATATTCCAGTCCCTTTATTTTATGGTCTCTGATGAATACCGTATTCATCCTAATAAACACCCTCTCCTAATAAACGCCCCCCTAAGCCATTTTTGACTCGCCGAAAATGACCCCTAATAAACGCCACTCTTTTGTAACGAATTATCTTACTGATGTTTCATTGAAGAAGAGTTTTCAATCTTGCTATCAACCTCCTATGTCCAGTAAAGTGTAAGGTACATGGTATTTCCAGTCCCCCGGCGACTGTCGAATGTCTGTAACGATCAGTCACTACGCATTTTATGCAACCGCCATGTTTTAAGAAACAGGAAAATGTCTTGCTCAACTCTCTTGGAAGATTTCCCACAAGTACAGATGACATTGTCACACTGACCGCGATTTTGTCATGAACGTTATTTTGTTCACGTGTAGTTGTCAATGTGATATAAATAAAGAATATCATGACCCGGAAATAGTGTTTACATAATCGTTCTGCACCATGCGCTTATCACCTGATTGTGTTTATGCTGCCGTTCATTGGTGGTTTTATTTAGATTCTTAGCAAACTAAAGTTTCATTGGATAAGAGTAATGACGCGACAAGATGGCGGATTCAATTACTCAATGTATCTTCGTGAGTTTTAATTAGTTTCAATTTGCATGGCAAATTGTGTATCAGGACCGGTTGAAATTTTATACAAATAATAAACTGCGACATTTCACTCTTCTTTACATTTATTTGATACACTTATTTTGATTAAAACTCTGAAATAAAATCGATGTTTCTTTTTCTTTTGGACATCAACATATATATTTTTAATAAACGCCCCCTTTTTACGATTTTTTAAAGTCATCTTTATAAACGCCCCCTTTTCCCAATTTTTTAAACGCCCTAGGCTTCTATTACAGCGAATACGGTACTAATAGTTTATTATCGATCATATGTACTATTCAATAAATCAATCAATATGTTAATTTGCATTTATCCAGCAATCGGCATCAAATCGGATTATTTCCCACAATAGGAGTTGAACCTCCCATTTGGATCCAGCGCAGGTTCGACCATCTACCAAGTTGTGCTTATCTGCGCCGCAAAGGACTTCAATTCGAAATCCACTCCAAGGTGCCGCCAGATGGCGGGTTTAGGTGCGCTTCCGGGTCCAAGCGGAAGGTGAAGGTTGTAATCCGGACACGCCGGTCCGTACCACCAAGCTGCATTCTGGGATATCGCACAGCCACTAGCATCGGGCCGGTCCATTGTTGCGAAGGGGTGTCCGTTAGGTCCATTTGGTCCATCCACGGCGAAGGCGTCGTCGGCCGGCGAGGGGTGGGTATCGAAGTTACCGTGCGTTAGTCTGTGTCCGCTTGCAGCGTCTCCCACTTTGAAATTCCTGTATAATGGATGCCCCCTGAAGGAACCAGCATCTATAGAAAGAATATCAAAATATATCATCTAGAAACCTATAACAGACTCACGATGAGTGCAAGAATAAAGCTTCGTTGATATTTGATGTCAAAGGTGATGTCACTGCCAATGACACTGGCGCCATCAACGTCAACTTAAAATCAGAACTTTTATCAAGAGTTGAGGGCGGCAGCAACTACGATACGACAAACATATCCAAACACTGATACCTCATCCAACCTCGTCATCTATACTGACCTTTACGTTGAAGAATAACGTCAACATCAATAGTGACCTTCAACTCTCATTCACATGGCACCTACGTGTATATCTTGCTATGTAATCGCTATGGATTCAGCCGAATGTAAAGTGTTGGCTCAGACCTTTGACGTTAGAAGTAGTACATCACTTTTGTCGTCCATGCTGATACATTGATTGCATTTATGCTTAAAGGGGCAGTAGCATTTTTTTTCGCTCATATAAGTTGATGAAATGTATTTGAAAAATAATTTCACCAATAGTAAAACATCCTTTTCTCTTCGGAAAATAAACTTTAAAATGAGTGTACATGTTTCGGTAAAGCCATGGGAATCGTTTTTGTAATACAAAATAATAAATTGTGTTCACAATAAAATGGCCGCCATGTAATGTTTGCCTTATACGCAACATAGTTTACCACTACAGATAATTGGTTTGTGTAATAAGATGTTTACCCTTCAAAGTTAGTTTAAATGACATAAACTATCATTATAAATAGGAAATTTGAAAAAATAAATTTTGCAAAAAACGTGCTACTGCCCCTTTAAGCCAAGAACATACAGCCAGGGGCAAATGAAACGATACCACACAAAATACAAGATATTTCAATCCAGGAGCGATACATCCGACTGAAATAGTTACATAACATCTTCAGAAGCCAACTAAACTAAATTTGAACCTTCAAAACATTATCTGTTCATATTTCTGAGAAACACACGCTTTAAGAAATCGTCGTTTGCAATATCTGTAACTAGATGAGATAGGAGAGTCTAAAATGGCTTTTTGGTTGCTTATGACGGCCTACACTAATGATGCGTCAACAATTTTAAGTCAAAGAAGGCACATTATGCCGTAAACATCTTATACTAATATACTATACTATACATAATGTCCATAGTTCATAAAATGTTACCTTAAATACCAAACATAATGTCCAGAAAGTACCTTAGCAGTTTCAGCACACCAAGTGCTTTTAAGTATCACACTCTCATGAAATAAATTGTGTGTATCCCTTTACGAGATATATCCTCACTACAGACATTCAAAATCGACTGTATCCGGCGGGCGGAAATAGTTCGACTCGAGATTGATAACATTGGTAAAGATGTATTGATCATGGCAGAAGAAACGACAGGTGGTGTCTTTTAAAACAATGACGACAGAAACTGTCACGAAAGAATAACGTATTCGTCCAGATCGTTTTTAACTTCATACAGTATTGTATTACCATTTGATCCCATGACTGAAACAATGTACCATTTCAAAAGCCAAGGTAAGCCTTTCACACTACAGGCCATCATAACACAACAGACACCGACCACACGACACATAGCGTCACGATTACGAACTGATCCATTACGCATGCGTGCATTACCTGCCATGTAGATGTCCAGAAAGTAATCCGCCTGTGACGTCAGCAGGTAAATATTCTCCAGTCCCAGCCAATAGCTGCAGTCCGAGTTGATGATTGGCTGTCTGAGCTCCTGCCATGTGCGGTTGAACATTATGACGTCACAATGGACGCTTCTGGATTCTATGTAGGTATATCCACCCGAGCCCAGGAAGCACATTACGGTGAAAGAACGCTGGGACGTCTTTGGTTGAATTGTCAGCCATTTTTCTCCGCCATTAACCTGGGTCGTCTGGTAGGCTTCTGAGCAGTCTGTAAACATGAAGTCAGAATATCAGACAAAGATAGAGAGCAACATCCGTGGCCATATGGTTTAATGTATATCAACAGTCTGTGGTGAACATATTACATCGATAAACGTTTAAAATGTCGGAGTCATAATATTCTCATTTAGTGTATGAAGGATTCTCAAAATGCTCTCTTGTTGACATTGATTACGGCGAGGATGTAAAAGAACAAGAAGACATGGTCATCAACATCCTCCGCCATATTGGTTCTCATTAAAACTCCAAAATATAATTGAGCGCTTCTCTATCAAGATAATGATACTATCACACATCAAATTTGGTTATCCTATCTTAAAACGTTTTTGAGCTGTCCCATTTGGAAGTACCATGAACGGATCTTAAAAACAGATCAAGGGCAATAACTCCAGAAAAAATAATCACGCTTCTTATTTTCAAACTCCATCAAGATATCGATACCCTCAAGCCTCACATCAAATGTTTATCCCTTCTAAACGGTTTCTGATAAAAGCCGTCCCCTTTATCTCGGACGGACGAACGCAATGACGGACGGACGAAGATGAAACCTAAACTGACGGGCCAAAGAAAGTATAACACTCACTTGTTTTAGATTAATTCAATATTATAAAGAAATGAGATGCATTTGATTCATGGCATGATACAATAACACCTCCCGGCAGTAGTTTGAATGACTCGTGACAGTTTTATTTTTTAACTAAAATATCATTATTTAAAGTAGACAGGACAGGGGTAAGAAATTAAATTTACATCAACATGATCCCTACCATGTTTAAAATGTTGTAAATGTGTGCAGGACGAGGCACATTTATTGATTTTCACATAGAGTATGTGTTCTATATCGATGAACATTTGTATTTTATCCAAATTAATTTTGGGGAATTTTGAAATTTAAATTTGAAATTTAAATTATTTTTTTTTAAACTGCGTAGAGGTATTCTTTGACTGTTTTAATGTTTTTGACTAATTTCCCAAACTAGTCAGTTTTTAAATACGACGTATAAAACTCGAGATATTTCACTTTATTTTCACAAAATTATACATAATGATAAATACAACTGAGTAATATACTTTCTTTTGCCCATCAGTGTATATCCCCCTTCTTCGTGACGTCCAAAAACACCAAAAGAAATTGAGAGTTGCTGAATAAGCTTCACTTAATCCAATTTTACTCTAAAACATGTACGTTTGTGTCTTTCATAATGGTGTATCAACAATGAATTATACAGGGTGTACACATCATTATACTCGAGTTCAATCAGTTGGGTAACTTCAGCACGACAAACACTATCAACTATTAGATCAGATAATTGACTTTGTAATGCATCTGTTTGTCAAGTTAGAGAGGGGTAATGGGAAATTTTGAGGAGGGGGTCATGTTACACTGTCTTTTCCCGTATATTTTAGTGAGAGATATACCAATACTTTTTCGAGTGTATCGAAAGATACCCTACAGTTTTCCTCGTGGGGCCCTTACGAGGCGCAGCCGAGTAACACTCCACGGGGAAAACAGTAGGGTAAAATTCAATACACGAGGAAAAGTATGGGTATATCTGTCTTATACCCCACTTACGGTCGAGTGTAAACGGATACTAATTCATAATATTTCTTAACAAATACAGCTGTAAACAAGCTTGTATATGAAACGCACAACCCAAATGGGGCCTCATCTGTGACAACCAGGTATGCTCATCCCGTGATGCGTTGTATGGTTACCCATGTTCGGGGCTCGAGATCTAATTGATATGGCCTAATGACGGTATTGTCAACGCAGACGCACGTGCATCTCGCTGAAATGTACAGCTAACGCCATAAACTGCATGGCTAATGTCAATATGGCCAAAGTTTAGAGAAAACAGAAGCAAGTTTTAGTATATTAAGACATTTTGCTCCCAAAAATAAATAACATTCATATATAAAAAGAAATACAGAAATTTGTGATATTATATCAAGCTTTATAAGAACCTTATTCATTTGGTCATGAAAAATTTACACAGTTTCAACTTGCCTCGTGGTCTAATGGTTAGTTCGTTCGACCAGAAAGCAACAGGACACAGGCTCGATCCCAGGTTTCAAATGAAACATTTGTAACTTTCTTATATGTTCATATACTGTGACATTTAATAAAGTATCATCGCTTAGATTTGGAAATTTAGAAAATGAACTCCATTGATCTCAGTTGTTAAAAAGTGTAGGTGTATCAAAAAAGTGTAGGTGTATCGGCTTATACACCTACACTTGTAACAATAGAAACCATAGCAACGAGACCGGAAGTGGGGTATAATGGGTATTATTGTGTTAATGTCAACCCATCCTTAGGTGTTGCCCGGTGTAACCAATTCGTTGATGTGTGTCTTTAGGTAGTTGTAGTGTCTATTTTTGGAATTTGATACGGCAAGAATTGTTACTGAATTGAACTTGCCGTAGTAGTAGCGTTCACACCAGTCCCCGGTGAAACCGAAGATGCACAGACAAGTCTCGTCCTCCTTGACGTATGTCCCACCATTGTAGCACGTCGTCACTTCCTGTTGCACCTCCTGAGGAAGAACAGAATAAACTTCGTCAACTTGATCTTTTTAATAGATATTTTACCTCCGAACTAGTCACTGTTCATATGGCATTATTATTAACAAATAAACTGACTTGCAAAAGAAACGCCACCAACAAAAAACCTTTTAAAATTCCTTAAAGGGGCAGTAGCACGTTTTTCCGCTCGAATAAGTTGATGACATTTTTTTGAAAAATAATGTCTCCAATTGTTAAACATCCTACTCTGTTTGGAAAATCAAGTTAAAAAATGAGTTAACGTGGTTTTGTAAACCCCTGGGAATCGTTTTTGTAATTCGAAATAATAAATTGTATTCACAATAAAATGGCCGCCATGTATTTTTTGCTTTATACGCAACATCGTTATTACCACTACGGATAATTGGTTTGTGTAACAAGATGATTTAAATGACATAAACTATCATTATAAATGGAAAATTTGAAAAAATAATTTTTGCAAAAAACATGCTACTGCCCCTTTAACTAGGAGAGTGAAAAGGGACATGTTGGCTTGTTTTATGGCGCCCGAATGCGACAACGAATTTAAGTTCAAAAGAGGTATATTAGACCTTCAACATCTTTAATTAACTAAATTTCTTGTTGGAAATGTGGTTGCGTTTCAGTTTAGTTCACATTTTACAACAACGTGATCATATCCACGCTAGGGAAATAGTAGGACAGTTTGTCTTAGACCGTCCGAGGCGTTTGTCTCCACCTTTCACGTAAATTGGCATCCATTTTGTTTCATAATTTGTATTTGGCTTTAATACGTATCAAAATACTATATGTACTTATTTCAGTTCAAATAATTTCACTCCACTTATTCATCCACAATCGCCACATATATCATACATACTAGTTTCCGATGATAATCGAGCAACATCATTACAGAAATCGAAACTACACGTCCAATTTATATGCACAGTAGTTATATTATATTTCAATTTTTTTTTCCAAAATACGTTTGACTAATTGACGAGAGTCAATCGAGGTGCATTGTCTGGTTTTCGTTCAGAAATCGCTATTTTTACTTTTACACTATACTGAGTCACCTATCACATCAAAATGGTAATTTTCAGCAGCCAGCCAGCACTTCTCGATAAAATAACACTATTTATAACGTTTGGCATATATGTGACCCTCAACAACACAATGGATGCACCGTTAAAGGTCCATTTGTCATATAAAACTTTAAGCGCAGGGGCGGATGTGAACAATTGTAAAATGGCCATTGAAGCTTCAATAAGGACAATGGTGCGTTGAGGTCATTATTTCTCGCCTTGCGACCTTGACCTCATGGCAGGAACCTTTTTTTTAGTAATATTCGCATCACATGTGCACCTGTTGTGATGAAACTTTTCATATGACGTCATCATGGTTTACCTTGTGACCTTGACCTTGAACCATTTTTTTTTAAAAACGTTAACCATGGTCATAACTTTTCATTGGCCAGTGAGGTCTTTGGTACTTGACAAGGTCATCCATTGGAATGAAACCTCTCAGAAAAGGGCAATTTTTTACTTGAACTTGATCTTGCCCAAAACTTTGATGACATGTTACCATATTCATTCACGTGGGGTATAAGTACCAATTTTGATAGTTTAATTCAATCGAACTTATATCCAGGGGCATTGATACAGTGTTTAACAAATATTTCTGTTATATGTGGTATTTAAGGTTTTAGACAACTCACCTTCTCGACGTAACAACAATCTGGTGTTGGGCTCAATGTCTCACAACTCCAGTTGGACTTGAAAGTCATCTTTTCACACGTCAGCATTTCCGGATTCGCGGAGGGACACACATTAACGCTCTCACACCAGTGTGACCTTCCGCACTCTCTCACACAATCAAATGACGTCATAACCAGTGACGTCTCATTTACGTAACCGGGTGACTTGGAATTGATTTCACATCCTTGTATACCACGAAACTTAAATTCTTCACCAACGGTTCCGCTTATGTAAAGATATAAGGACAAGATGATGACTACGTTGCTACCTGTCATGGCTGTGGTCTGTAGCCATGTGAACACAATTATGATTTGGCAAGATAATTAATTTGCAATAAGTACATGTAAATTGACCCATATACTTCCATAAAACTTCTATATATCTACCGAACGTGTTTTATTCTATGATATTTACGAATCATTATTGCGTTATCAATTAATTCATTGAAGAAAATAATCATTAGGAAACAGCATTGATTCAACGCTCCTGAACGAAGCAAGAGTTTACATACGATGCCAAGAACAAATTGATTAAAAATGACGTGTAGATAGATTTTCGGATAACCTTTTATGTTTTCATTCGAAAACGTTTCGCTGTTTATGGTGTCATTAGTCTATATTGACTACGGAAGTCCATAACTACGGAAGCATATATTTGTGCAATGATGAACAATAAGCCATAGTTTCAACTAATGAAGGGGTTAGGGATTGGAGACAACTGTCCCTCGAACTTTGTTAAGAATTGAAAGGGGGTGATATGGTGGGGATGAGGATAGTGCGGTGTTAGCTTTTCTAAGGCACTTGGACAATTTAATTTTACATTTGTATTACAAAGAAAACTTAGTTTTTTTTTAGATATTTAAACCTTGGACAATGAATCTTTTGATAATCAAGTGGAGACACATAACATTATAACACTTTCTAGGTAGAATCTTAATGTTTTCATACTAAGTAGATGTCCTACGTAGAAGATCCTATATCCTTGGTAGGAGATACTATGACAGAATGATATGTATTATCTCCTACACTAACACACTTCCGTATATAGCAGAGTAAGCTGAAGAAATGATTTTCTACACATTATAAATGGAAGATGTGGTAGAGATTTCAAAAAGATCGAATCTACATTTATAGGTACAAATGGAACAAGTGTAGTAGATTACATTTTAGCTTCCGCACATTTGTTCGACAAAGTATTAGATTTTAACATACCCACAAGTGCAGATTCATCCCATTTACCTTTAACCCAAATTTACGAACGCTTCCATCTCTAGGACAGACACAGACTATAAGAAGCAAATCAAAAATGGATACTGATAATGAAATTTTAAAGTTTACTTAATAGCAATATGCTGTCGCAATTCCGAAATAACTTGATGTCGGAGGAAGTACAAGATCTATTAGAGAAATCAGTTGATGTAGCGTTCACAGACATAAGTAAGTGTGTAGATCATATTATAGAGGCATTGTGTCTAGCGGCTGCAGATATGAAAAGACGGATACGCCCCTCACAAGTAAAATATAATACAAATGCTTGATATGATAACGAATGTGATCATCTAAAGAAACAAAGATGTAAATTCCTAAACCTTTTTCGAAAAACTAAGACATTGCATTCCCTGGAGATATATCACAAATCTAGAAATAGATATAGTAGAACTTACAATGAGAAAAGAAAAACATATATGGAACAGAAAAGAAAAAAACATAGACAATAGTCTAAATTATTAAAAAAGATTCCGGTATGGGCTTAAAACGCTCAGTCCTAGAAAATAGACAAAACCACAATATCGAAACTGACGAGTGGCACGATTACTTTAAATTGTTATATTCTACCTCTGATGATATCCTTGATAGACCTAGACAGGATAATCGTAACGAAAATATGTCTCTCCCCATTTCAGATATTACCTCCGACATACTGGATGCCCCAATAACTATCGATGAAATCTTAAACAGTATACTTCACATAAAGTGTAATAAATCACCAGGTATAGACAGCGCCCTACCGGAATGTTTTAGACATTCATCTGATCTTTTACTCCCGTATGTTGAGCTTATATTCAACATTATCCTCGACACAGGAAACTTCCCCGAATCTTGGTCAATGGGTATCCTTGTACCAATCTTTAAACAGGGTGATCCGAATGATACTAATAATTGCCGTGGAATAACCATACTCAGTATATTTGGCAAACTATTCACCTATATCATCAACAAGAAACTAGTTAAATGGGCTCATGTTATGGATAAAATATACGAGGGTCAAGTGGGCCTTAGAGAGGGATATACAACTACAGATAATATTTTTATATTGCACCGTTTGATACAAAGATATCTACATTCAAAAGGAGGAAAGTTTTATGCATTGTTTGTAGATTTTTCAAAGGCCTTTGATTTTGTACAACATGGGGAAACTATGGGGACTTCGCAATCGCATGGTCTAAGTAGTAAAATGAACAAAATGCTACAGAGTATATATGAAAATGTTAAAGTGACTGTTAGAAATAAGCACGAGTTATCTGAACCTTTTATCAGTGAATTAGGTGTTAGACAAGGCTGTATTTTAAGCCCGTTTTTTTGTTCCTGTTTTATTAATGAACTGGCAATGCAAATATGTGATATATGCACAAATGGGATCCAACTACATCCGGACACTATTCAACTTTTTCTGTTACTCTTTGCGAACGATATTGTTTTATTTTCTAGCACGGTTTGTGGTTTACAAAAACAAATATACGAATTAGACAAATTTTCAGACCAATACAATTTAAGTGTTGATAGAGACAAAACCAAAATTGTTGTTTTTAAGAAGGGTGGAAAACTTTCTAAAGTATCATAAAGGGAACTTACTTCAAACAACCAATGTTTATAAATATCTCGGCGTATATTTCTCTGGTAGCTTATCATGGTCTAAACACACGAAACAAGCGTCATTTCAAGCCTTGAAAGTATGAAAGCATTTAACGAGTTCACCTATATGCATGCAAAAGGTATCTTGGTGTAAAATCAAGCACATGTATTACTATGGTTTATGGAGAAGTAGGTTGGTTCCCGTTATTTAAATATTCAGCCATTAATGCGATAAAGTATTGGATAAAGTTATTAAATATGCCATGCCACAGATTTTCGAAAAAAAAGTTATGAAATGATGTACTGTATGACCAAAATGGGAAAAGAAATTGGGTGACTGATATTAGAGAACTGTTGTACAAAATTGGCTACGGTTATGTTGGTTGGATCAGAAAATTCCATGCTATGCTAATTTCATCACATCATTTACACAAAAAATGAAAGATATGTATTTACAATCATGGTCGGAATCTCTACTCCTAACAACTAAATAAACATTTTACAAGCAATGGAAATCGGGTATATGTTTCGAAGAGTATCTAGCAAAAGTTGACATGAAAAGGTTTCGTATATCTCTCACCCGATTTCGTTGCTCTTCCCATGAATTATTTATTGAAACTGGCAGATACCTAGGTATACTAAGAAAACAGAGAATATGTCAATTATGTGACCATAATTCTATAGAAAATGAATTACATTTCCTTCTCATCTGCCCTGTGTATAACACTTTACGAACTAAGTACCTAAAACCATACTTTTATAAATACCCAAGCGAAAGAAAATTAATATCACTGTTAACAGATACTTACACTACAGAACCTTGCAATGTACATATATTTCGCAACGGATTCAAGAAAACACATTGTAATAGATAAGAACTTGTTATGACTTACTACTCATATGAAGTGTAAATGTACTACAGGCCTGTGGACTTTTCAGTACTGAAATAAAGATTGGATTGGATTTTCTACATAAACTCAGGGTAATAATGGTTGACACCCCCTAATAGTTATAGGAATGAAATGTTATATAAACAACGTAACGTGTCAGTTTCGAATATGCTTTTGGTAAAACATGTTACTACTGGAAGTCTTCTTGTGAATAGCGTCCTTGAGCATTTGCTACTTCTGCACTTGTACTTTAAAAAACCAAAGAAAGAGGAACATAAGAAAAATGAAATTTATTCAAAAGAGTTCATTCCTTGTGTCTTGAGATCTTGGCATTGGTACAGTGTTACAGTGTTCGAGTGTTCTCATTTTGGTTCTAATAAATAATAAAAATTTGCATTTAAAAAAATCTACTGCACACAAATATACACAAAAATCGTTCATGGAGTCTCCTTTGCACACAATACATACATGGTAAGTATTTGACACCTGAAACAACAACGATCTCAGGTGAGAGACATTGTACATACCATGCCATATTAGGGTCGAGTAATCGAGAAAAGCAAAGAGAAACAAATCACGTAAGTTTTGAACTTGTCACGTCTGATTCTAAACTCACATAGAGATATGAACATAAAGAATGATGCATAAAAGATTATACACATCTTATTGACATCATCACTCGTGTATTACTATTAATATGTATTAACATTGAATGTACATCAATAAATAATGAAATATTTATTGAATGTACAACACGATAACGGTGTGTATCAGATATCCATTCAAATTGATTACAAACAATTCTAATGAACTTGGATGGTTGTTTGAGGGCAGAAATTATATTTGAAAATAGTTGACGCAACAGGGCTCCGTTCCATTACAGCAAGCGCTTAAAATTATCATTGATCGCTCAATGTAGCGCTCAAGTAGCGCACATTCTCTCTTGAACGACACAGTGCAAATTCCTCGAAGTTCGCTCGCCTTGCTACGTAGTGCTACATTGAGGAATCGCGTTCAATAGAGGTTTAAAAGTAATCGCTCATTGAGCGATTACTTTGAAACCTCTCTTGAACATGGCCCTGGTCACGACTATGCGCGAACGTACATGTAATGAGCTCGTCCCGGTCGTTCACCTCTTTTGCGGAACATATTTACTAACTTTGGCTTCTGCTTTAACAAACTTGGCCAAGAACAATATTAATGTCAGGAAAAATGATGATTCATTGTCATTATTTGTGGTGTAATTATATTGACGTTACAATGAACGTCAATTTGCATGATATTATACTTAGATACAAATGTAGATGAACAAACTTTCGGTACGCAGCTGTACTGTACTGTGTTTCAGCTGTACTATGCTTCAGCTGTACTGTGCTTCTATTAATTTACTGAAACAAATACGAGTCAAGTATCAACTTTGAATGATATTTAACTGTATACATTTTAAAACATATCAAACAACGCCATTCATTGTTTAACACTATGAAAACAATATTTTAATAAAGTCTACCTATTTAAGTTTTAAGTGAACTCAAGTTAAATGTTCTCCTTTGACGATACGAGTCTTGATTTTCATATACTTTACTTCAGTTCAAATCCTTTAAAGGGGCAGTATCACTTTTTTTTTCAAATTTTATTTGTTAAAAGTTCCCATTTATAATGATAGTTTATGTCATTTATATTTACATTAGAGGGTAAAACATCTTATTACACAAACAAATTATCCGTAATGGTCATAACGGTGTTGCATATAAAGCCAAAATTGCATGGCGGCCATTTTATCGTGAACACATTTTATTATTTCGAATAACAAAAATGATTCCAATGTCTTTATGGAACTATGTACACTCATTTTCTAACTTGATTTTCCGAAGTAAGAGAATGGTGCTTTACTATTAGTGACATTATTTTTTAAATACATATCATCGACCTATTTGAGCGAAAAAACGTGCTACTGTCCCTTTAACATAGTTTGACGTATATCGCTGGAAAAGGACATTCAAGATAATGGATAATGCTTACTCACCATCACGGTTATTGGAAGCTTTGTACCACTGCTTGTGAAGCTGTAACGATTGATTTCTTGTAGCCATCGATTGATCAGTGTTCATTTATCTATTCATTGATTCAGAAGAGTACTTTATATGAAACTCCACATTAGCATGAACCCGAGTGTTTGCAGAAACCGTCAATCGGTTTAAGTACATGTTTGTTTAAATGTCTTTTGGTATATGATATTGACGTATTTTGCCTCGGTGTGTAAACTAAGAACAATAAATAATAAAATAATAAAATGTCCATTTATAGAGCGCACTTATCCATTCACTTCCTCGTTGCTCAAGGCGCTATATGAGTATTATTACCCTGGTCTAACCCAAGCTGACATAGTTGTCGCTAGAAGGTCACCTCCACAACCAATACCAGGTACCCACTTGCTGCTGGGTGAACAGAGGCACATTTTGAATAAATCACTTACCCAGGGTAACACAGTAACTCTCTCAACCTATGTCTCAGTGTGAAGCAGGGAATCAACCTTTGAAACTCTCAGTTTCATCCAGCAGCGGGTGACCACCCATCCAGTGAGCCGCGCCCGTTGTTGCTGAATTTCACTGATTGTTGACTACAACCTACAGAGACGCAATGCGTGTGTGAGCCAGATCGGTCACCCGTTCAACAAACAAACTGCTATAATTGCGTTATAGACAGATAGACACGCAGATTATGTATTTAAGTCTTACCTCACGTGTATAATACAGGAATAAGTATATACATATAAAGGTAAAATATAAAACGTGAGCTACTCAAACAGGGTTACTAGAAATTACACAAAGACTTATAAAGACTATAGAATACAGCACATATAAAATATAATAAGGTTATTAAATATACGAAATAGTAAACAGTATATACATATAAAGTGGTAAAATAATTATTGATTGAATAGCAAATGATTGCGCGCATTGAGAATAAATTTGGCAGTAAAATTATCAATATCAGAATTAGACATAATAAAAAAAACAATTTTGTACATCATCAAAATGGACTTTGAAAGGCATTAATATTATATACATAAGAACAGGAAGATTTTCTGGATAACAACTTATATTATACTTATACTAAAATATACGACGTTACGGAGTATATACTGACTCGTTCATTAGATCAGCAATATATATACATAATATATATATAGCATCAATACAATTGCACTCATCAAATAAAATGCCAATGAATAATCCAATGTCACTGAGTAAAATAATCATTATTAAACGTATCCTGTGATCGTCACGTCAGTGGTGTATGTTTTCGAACTGTGCCATAGGGGTCAAATTCTATTCACAAATACATTGAACAAGTATGAGAGGAAATGCATGATGAATGTTTGACCCAGTTGATCACAACCTAACAGAATAAAACATAAAAACTTTAGTTCTCACTTCAAAAAGCTGTCAAAACTCTAACTGTTGAGGTATCAAATTGAACATTGTTATGGGACATTTAACTGTATTAAGAAAAATGCAAAGTGGTCCCTTTAGGTTTCGCTTAGATATATGCTTTTAAGACATCCCAAATTACATGGTATTTGCACGAAAATACACAAGTATGTGAAAATTATTTCGGGATGCAGCTGTATACGTTGTGATATTCACTTCAGGATCGGGTAGTGTTTGCCTCTTACTTAGTTCTAAATTGCTCTCAATAACATTTGCATAACCATCAACTTTGGTTAAATCACACTGTAACGTACTATATCTTTGTTTTCTTAAGCAACAAAAAAAATATTCTTGGGAGATTGAGGAATGGGGTTTTTTTTAATCAGTATCTAAACACCAACTTGTCACGTTGGCTGCAATATTCAATGCTTATACTATTGTTTTTCTGATAGATATATGATATATGATATATGATATATGATATATGATATATGATATATGATATATGGGACAAGTTTGGGTTCAGGTGGTTCAACTACTTTTTTTTTAACGTTTACATGGTTATTTAAAATTTCAAACAAACCTACGTTGTTAAAAGTAGCTAACTATTTGGGCTGTGTTTTGCCTCAAATGTTGTATTGCGATACGTATTGCTGAACTGTAATGTATTGTAATACGTACCACAACATATTGCAAGGTCCTCTGACAATGAGATATTTCTCTAGAAACCATTTTAACTAGTGCCAATGATATTGCAACATGCTAAATGAACTCTGAATTAAACTTTATACTTCTTTTTGCAGTTTAAACATGACCCACTTGATAAAATGGCTTTCAGATCTTTAAAAAGATCATTTGTAATACAGTCCAGCACACAATCTAGCACTTCATAATATTATTCTTAGTACAACTTAAGCCAGTAAATGTGCCTTTTACAAGATAAATGATTACATTTGACTTAATATTTGTTGGTGCAATATATTGCGATATGAAAATCGTATTGCAATACGTGTATTGAACTAGTCTGTATTGCAATATATTGGTATTGCAATAATATTGCACAGCCTTACTAAATATATATAATTATTTAATGAGTTAAGAATTAAATCACAATACAATGCCCAGCCTTCTTCTTCTTCTTCTTCTATGAAAATGTGATGCATGCTTGTACATGTTTGTGTTTTAAAGTGTACTATTATTTCTATTTATGTATATTTTAGACATGTATGAGTCCCATAGGCCGTATGGGTGGGTGGTACGCTTTTTATTGAATGTATTTAGTGTTTTTTAATGGATATTGTGACACAGAAATAAAATATTTTCTTCTTTCTTATTCTTTCTACATTAGAAAGTCGACAACCCGTTGAACTTAATTAGTAATAATCAGTGCCCATATCAATGCAAAGAAAAACCCATCCCATTCGATGTGAGTTGATCTAATGATAATCGCCTCTACCCTAATTAATTAACTGCAACTCTTCGCAATAGGAAGTGACGTTACTCGAGGCGCACTTGTTTATGGTCCCCTATAATGACCTGGTTATCCCCTAATAACCCTTAATGACTTGCACACCTTCTTGGTGAGGTATATAAGCTAGAGACAAGAAATCTTGAGTCACAACCAACAGTGAACAATCCCACACTGCATCTCGTGTATGTAGAGCATTAACTCTCCGAGATAACTCATTTCCATCCATCATCAAAGAGATCACTTCACCAGCAATGTCTACCAGTCGATCAGTAGTAGCCGTGCTCGCCGTCCTGGGCCTCATATGCCCGACTCTCGTGCCCGCCCAGTGGATGGGAGCCCAGCTCCAAGGAGGGCAGACTCAGCCTGGAGGGGCCTGGGGTGGGGGCTCATCCTGGGGGGCCGGACAGTTTGGCGGACAACAACAGCAGCAAGACCCCGAGTTTCTCACATGCATCGCCGCAAACTCAAACAACGACGACATGCGCATAACTTTCAGCACCGGAAGTAGCAGCAACAACCCCTGGGGTCGCTTCGGCATGATGGGAAACAGGTTCGCTAACACAGGGCGTCTGCGCCTTGAGGCAAGCATCACTTCCGGTCCGGGATCGCAGCTTCAAGGCCAGTACCAAATCGTGGTGACAAGCTTCTCCCGCTCCGAGGAAGTTTGTCTGAGTCGCGCGCTTGGCGATATCCTGTCCGACAACACGCCGTCCTGGTGGGGACAGCGCAACCAGAGGCCACGTGGCATTGTGGGAACGCCCTTCCGGATCATGAGCGGTCAGACCGCCACTTCCTCCGAGACCGTGGACAATCTGCGATTCGATGAACTGGCTGGACTTGGCATGGCTCTGTGTCCGTCTCACCAGATCTCCGGAACCACTTGTAGGGACACCATCCCGCTGTGCTGCAAGATCGGTTACGACTCTCAGCGAGCTACCAACCCGTTCACACCCGTCGGCCAGATGTTCCAACAGTCGGGCGGATTCGGCATGCAGAATGGGGGCTTCGGAAGCGACATGAACGCAGGAGGATTCAACCAAGGGTTCGCTCAATCTGGATTCGACCAGGGACTTAACCAAGGCATGGGTATGGGCGGACAAGGCGGATTGGACCAAGGACTGAACGCTCCAGGTTTCGGGGGAATGAACCAGGGAGTTGCGTCTCAAGGTCAAGGTCAGGGCGGTCTCGCCTTCAAGAAATAGATGTTTTGTATATGACATAAGGGCGGAGGATGTTTTCAAATAATGACAAATCTTTCTAGCGACATGGTTCTTTTCTCCCATTGTTTGACTGTTATTTACCGCAAGCAAAAACCTGTTAATAAGATTTGAAATAATATTGAAACTGGAAGAGTGGGTTTTATTAAATGCATAGTTACACAAAAACCTTCAATTTGTGTTTGTTTCCTTGTCATGGCATCTTGTTTATACATAGCAAATAAAATCAGGAGTATATAATTTGGAAGCATGCATTCATTACTTTAAATAGAGATAACAGAATGAAATTGAATCTCCCAGGGACATGTTCAAGAGAGGTTTCAAAGTAATCGCTCAATGAGCGTTTACTTTTAAACCTATCTTGAATGCGATTGCTCAATGTAGCGCTACGTAGCAAGGCGAGCAAACTTCGTTCAAGAGAGAATGTGCGCTACTTGAGCGCTACTTGAGCGCTACTTGAGCGCTACATGAGCGATCAATGAGTGATCAATGAGCTATTATAAGCGTTCGTTGTTATGGAACGGAGCCCAAGTGTCACATTTCACATGATGGAAATCAATGGTAAACGCGTGATGTGACGCAATTTAACGCAACTGTTACTTCTGCGTTGCCCACGGCAACTGGTTTGACGTCAGTATTAGGTGTAGGTACTGACAATTTGTTTGACTGTTTACACACGATAAGCAGACACGGTATTCATTTCTGGCATGCATAACTATCGTAAATCCTTCATAACCGCATCGCGATTATTAATTTCAAACACAAATTTGACACGGCCATTATTCATGGCCGGCGGTTGTTCGAGGAAGGCGATCATTTATTTTATCGAAATCATAATATGTAACAGAGTCATTGTGATTTTAGCATCGGTCGGTAGGTCAAGGGTAAGGAGCGATGAATTGGTTGCAGATATACAAGACGTTCACAAAATTGAAGTAACAGTATAGTTAACACATTTATCCATAAGTGACATTTAAATTTATGATGACCAAATAACCACTGATCGATGATGTCGTAAAGCCAGAAATCGCCACAAAATTAATAGTTTCTCATAAATTATCGGTATATTGTAAGTAACGTGTGCATAAGCAATGGTATAAACGATGCATGTTGTTCCGATTTGGGTTCCTCGTCTTTAATCATAAAACATTCGGCGTTATATCGGTAAAAAACGTAGGTGTCAATTACCTTGAAATTTTCCAATGCCTCACATAAAATTGACGATTACACTATGCATGTAACGAACAATTTGTTCATTATCACAAATTATTTCAAATCACAAAATGAAAGTTAATTGGCTTGATTCGTTCAATTTCATCTACGAATAGGATAAAGATGTTTCCCTGAACCTGTTTCTGGAAGAAGAAGCTTTTCTTCATTGGAAAATCTCGTGGCCTGATTTGATGAAATTTTACTGCATCGGAACAAAACTGACTGGCAATGTTATTTTCACGGCAATTACAATTTCTACATAGATGGAAATGCCGTCCATTCCAGCTTGTTTTATTGCTGCATAGTATGTTGCATAAGGCAACAGTTATTGTAATCCATATATGCTTGACTTGAAGATATACAACACAAACAACATTTCAGGAAATTGCTCGATTTGATATTATTTGGTAGAAAGATTTATCTCGAATCTAATTAAGTCATTCAATAGCAGTTCACCTCAGTATTTGTTCAACAATCGGCACCCCCCTATGACACCGCGTGTGAACGCATTGCGTCTATATAACGTAAGTCCTCATTAAAGGGGCTGTAGCACGTTTTTTTTTGCAAAAAATATTTTTTCAAATTTCCTATTTATATGATAGTTTGTGTCATTTAAATTTACTTTAGAGGATAAAACATCTTATTACACAAACCAATTATCCGTAGTGGTAGACAAGTTGTTGCGTATAAAGCAAAAAATGCATGGCGGCCATTTTATTGTAAACAAAATATTGTTATTTTGAATTACAAAAACGATTCCCATGGCATTACTGAGCCATGTTCACTCATTTAAAACTTGAGTTTCACAAGTGATAAGGGTGTTTTACTATTGGTAAAATTATTTTTCAAATGCATTTCATCTACTTATTTGAGCGAAAAAACGTGCTACTGCCCCTTTAAAGTAACATGTTTCCTATTGTAAGTCAGTCTAGATCTGTGTTGAAAAAGATGATGTAATATAAAGTAGAAATAATAACTGTAGATATTCATTCACACACTAAGTTTATGTTTTTAAACAATTCAAAAATATTCATTCTTATTCATAGTCACAGCATTTTATAAAATACCTATATTTTCACAATATATATATAAAAAAAGACCCACTAGGATAGCCGAGATATCTTTAAAACAAATTTATTTTTATACACAGGGAATATTAATTTCTTTTAAACAGTAGATCCAACACCACAGAGCAAAATCAATTTGTTACCATGAACATAAAATAATGCACATGTGCACATCGTTATAATACGATCACCTTTCTACGGATAATTTTTAAAAGTCATCTGAATTACATACGTGCTTTTCAAGACGCGGTTTATAAACATGGAACAAAACTACAACTGACAATTCTACACCCAGGGACAAAGAAACTATATACCAAAAATGCAGGATATTTTAATCCAAGGGATAATTAAAGCCGACTAAATAATTGGAAATGTTGTTTTGAAATCTCTTTAATCCGGAGAGAAAGGAGATTGCATGAAATATGGCTTTTTAGCTAGTTTTATGACATCATAAGCAATAATGGTCGTTGATTTTAAAGTCCAAGAAGAAACATTATGATGACAACATATTGTACTAACATGATTTCAATGTTTCATACAATTTTAACTTTAATACCAAACATTATGTAACAAGAAAACCTTTTGAAAATGCAATAAGATAAATAAATAAAAGCTTCGGCACCCCATGTGTGGTTAAACAAATAACACAGTGTCATGAATGCAATTGTTAATACCTCTTTACAACATATATCTTCATCACAGATGTTCAAAATCGAATGTTTGACTGTGTTGAAAATTTGGTATCATTTCGTCTGGCCCCTCTGTGTAGATGACAATTAAAGGTACGCATTAACAAATGTATCCCATACCTCTATCACATCATCATCGGTATCAACAACATTGGAATTTTGGTAGTGTCAACTTATTATGCAAATAATTTATGAATTCACCTTCTCTTTTTTTTTTATCAAAGTTTGGACTTTGTCAGTATTTTTTTTTTTAATATACATTTGGCATGTTTTATACTATGCATTTGTGTCTGAATTCAATAGTGTTCAAATCTCAGTTAACATTTTGCCGAATAAGTTAAACGTCCTACTTTTACACTTTCATTTTTTCATTATTTATATGGAGTTTAACCCAATTTTGAAATTTCTATTTAATATGCCCATATTTGGCTATGGTTTGTAAAATACAGGATTTCATAGTGTTATATAGAGTTATACACAATTTCACTTTTCAAATACACTGAAAAAGCATAACGTTTTGATTCAGAAGTAATGTCTTCAACGGTGAGGTCGAACAGCTTTCTGCTATCAAGAAGTGAAATCATAACTTTTCACATAACGATCTTCAATAATCTCAAGCCAACATGTGATAAAAAAAAATATTTTCAACTATTCTCTGACGTTATTTTCCGAAATTGTAATTTCAATGAACTGAATGAAATTGTTGGCATACATACTCATGAATCTAGTCAAGTTGGTTTATTCATGATTTTAGGTCTTGGGCCAATATACATGTACATGTACATTTCAACATTAATTCATATAAAACATTTTCACTAATTACAAGTTTAGTAATGATTGCCTTCGTTGAAGACTATTATATATATATATTTACATAAATTAAACATTAGTGTATCGTTGACAGTCATCATGAGCCATTTAAACTCATGAATCTGTTTGCTAAACATCCATATTACCCATACAAAGGGCCCCAGGCTCAACCTCGTAATGTTTATATTGATCAATTTTACCCGCAAGGTCACCCAAGGCAAGTAATAAGCCACATACTGTAATAGGCAGCCCAAAACAATGCTGAACCTCTCTGTTTGAGAGTCTAAAGTGATCTTGGATTAATGATATTGAAAAAACAGTATTGATATCATTGGTATCCTTCTGCATTTATCAATTTGAACAGCAGCATAATGGGCTGGAATTTGAAAAAAAAATCGAGCAAAAACAGATATCTGTCATAATGATTTTTATTTCTTTTAAGTATCAATGATTTCTTCAAAAAGACTCACTCATTCATTCTAATAAATTAATTTGTTCATATTCAATAAATATTTCTTTATAATAAATAGTAATGGACAGGTAGATTTCTTTGCACATAGTCATGTCACCATTCTTTCTAAAAAGGTAGAACTCCCATTGACTGTTGCCCTTGGTTACGTGAAGGATTTCCGGTCAATGATTGACCTTGAACCTGACTGGGGGATCCAAAGGCTTGATTCTGACCTTGACCCATCCTCATGTTGGAGCTGCCGGCCATGTTGTTGAAGGGGTTGTTTCTGAATCCTCCGTCCATGGCTCCGGACTGTTGGAACATTTGGCCGACGGGTGTGAACGGGTTGATAGCTCGCTGAGAGTCGTAACCGATCTTGCAGCACAGCGGGATGGTGTCCCTGCAAGTGGTTCCGGAGATCTGGTGAGACGGACAAAGAGCCATGCCAAGTCCAGCCAGTTCATCGAATCGCAGATTGTCCACGGTCTCGGAGGAAGTGGCGGTCTGACCGCTCATGATTCGGAAGGGCGCTCCCACAATGCCACGTGGCCTCTGGTTGCGCTGTCCCCACCAGGACGGCGTGTTGTCGGACAGGATATCGCCAAGCGCGCGACTCAGACAAACTTCCTCAGAGCGGGAGAAGCTTGTCACGACGATTTGGTACTGGCCTTGAAGCTGCGATCCCGGACCGGAAGTGATGCTTGCTTCCAGGCGCAGACGCCCTGTGTTAGCGAACCTGTTTCCCATCATGCCGAAGCGACCCCAAGGGTTGTTGCTGCTACTTCCGGTGCTGAAGGTTATGCGCATGTCGTCGTTGTGTGAGTTTGCGGCGATGCATGTGAGAAACTCGGGGTCTTGCTGCTGTTGTTGTCCACCAAACTGCCCGGCGCCCCATGATGAGCCCCCACCCCAGGCCCCTCCAGGCTGAGTCTGCCCTCCTTGGAGCTGGGCCCCCATCCACTGGGCGGGCACGAGAGTCGGGCATATGAGGCCCAGGACGGCAAGCACGGCTACTACTGATCGACTGGAAGACATTGTAGTACTGATCACTGGAGTGAAAGATGGAGAGTTTGGAAATGAGACTCGTTTTATACTCTACACACAGGGGTGCAGCTGAATAATTGTCTAGTGACACCCGAGGCGTCACGTGACGAGATAGGCTTGATTGCTGGGTGTTTGGCAATAATTAAAAGTCAATTAGCGTCTCCGGATACCCCCAGGTTGCTTGGGGTTACTCTGTTTCTTGCACATAAATAAAGCGTTACTTTAGGATAGGTGGCCCGCAGTGGCAGGTACTTGTCAGATCAAAGATAACAGCGGTAATAGTTATTTAATAGATAATTCACTAATTGCTGTTTTAATTCCCGGTCATATTTGATAAATAGTGTTCAACAGTTACAGAGGAAGACTGACGAAGGTCTAAAACAAATCCAAAGCATGTGGGTTGGTACTTGATTGATAATAAAACTAGTAAGCATACGCATGTAAATTGGTCGGCTTATGTGCAATACATATGTGCTTCACAATTAATGCCGAAAACCAATGGTCTAATGCTGTAAAATTTAAATCAAAACTGCAGATAACCAAGGGGCATTTAACCAGCTTGAATGTAGACTTTTGGTATCACGTTATTTAACAGAACATCGTCAATGGAAATTAGTCCAGGAATGTAAAGACAAGTTCTTTGATATCGCCCCACGTGTGCGTGTAGGCACGCAATCATAACAATCTCGAGTTAATGTGGTATAGTTGCTCATGATAATATACTGTAATAAACGTGAGGTGGTTTTTTAACAACATTATATATATATATATATATATATATATTAGTTATTGAATTTTCTGTAATGAAGAAGAATAGGTTCTATAATCGTTTCTGTTGGGCAAGAGACGTGTTACCATACGATGTGTGGAGAAATGTAATGATAAATGTTAGCTCTGTTTTGAGCAAATAAAAAGCATTGTTGTATATATACTGTATTTGTGATATGTGAAATGACTTATATTTAATATCCATGTGTATTGTAATCTTCAACATATGGAGGAAATAAAGAGTGTATATCTATTTGGCATGTGAGTATGAATATGCGTATCGTATGAGATGATTAGAACTTGGATTGGTATTAGCACATATATATTTCAGCACTTAACAAAGCCACACTGTATCTAATACAGCATCCTTCAATCCAAATACAGTTTGAATCTATTGAATCTACCAGACATTGTCAACCAAGAGGACGATAAGAGGACAAAAAGATGAGCAACATTGAAGACACGAATAGCGTGTTTTAGAGGCAAACACGTTTCTTCCTGTATCTTTAAAATCAGGTACCATGTAATACGACAATATATCAAACTGTACAACAACAAAATCTGCTGCGGTGTATATGGCAAAGTAAGATGTCTAATTTGTACAGTAGTTTCACATTCGTTGTTTACTGATCCTGAACCATCCTCGATAATCCAGCGCTATTGTTCCGATAAAGTGTAGATTAATCGGAACAATAGCGCTGGATTATCGAGGATGATCATGAACTGAACTGAACTGTATTGTCACTCAGACTGCAAACTGCAGCATAAGAGGTACATACCGTATACATATTTACATAAATACAACACAACATAAAATATAAGTTTACAGCAAGTACTGAACTACGAGATAAGTTTGAATTTTAAAGGGGCAGTAGCACGTTTTTTGCAAATTTTATTTTTTTAAATTTCCCATTTAGAATAATGGTTTATGTCATTTATATTTACTTTAGAGGGTACAACATCTTATTACACAAAACAATTATCCGTAGTGGTAATACCGGTATTGTGTATAAAGCAAAAATTGCATGGCGGCCATTTTATTGTGAACACATTTTATTATTTCGAATGACAACAGACGATTCCCATGATTTTACGGAACCATGAAAACTCATGTTTTAACTTGATTTTCCGAAGAGAGAAGTGTGTTTCACTATTAGTGACATATTATTTTTCAAATACATTTTATCGACTTATTTGAGCGAAAAAACGTGCTACTGCCCCTTTAAAGACATTATCTTTTGTATTTCTGAAAAAACGCGGCCTTTTGAAATGTTTAAGAACATTTTTTAAGAAATCGTTTTTGTTAATGAATGTTGTAGGACAGTCATAAGGGCTTTTTTATTCTTTTTATTTTATTTTATGACGTCCTACAGCAATGCTGCGTCAATAGTTTAAGTCTAAGAAGGTTTAATATTCATGTCGGTTACCTAACATCTTTTACTGATTACATTTCTACATTAAATGCTTTTTTTACTTAGCGTTTTTGTACAAAGACCATTGGTGAAAATGCGATTTCAGCACCCCAAGTGGATTTGAACTAACATAAAAATAAAAGTATCATGCTATGGTACATAACTCGAGATTACGTCTATTCCTACAATAGAATCAACCACAGGGGCTTGTATTGTCGAAACTAGCGATTACAACGAATATGACGTCGACGATCCAGCCCCATATACTATACAAAAGTAAAGGGATGTAACGGGGTCAACACCCCATGTCCGTTTGAAATTATATTTCAGAATGTTGTCATCATATTATCATTCAATGTTATACATACATATATAAGCCAATACATTTGTCTTTAAAACAAGCCATCAAACGTAAAAATCGAACGGATAATAACAAGGATATGATTTTTCAAAGCCAAAAATATTAGCACATTGCTCATGTAAGCCATTTGCCTGGCCCACCAAAATAATAAAATATTCGCTTGAAAAAATTATTATAAAATACTTTATAATATCCTGTCAGCTAATAGTGACCCAGTTACAAAGCCCAGTATTTGGTGCATCAGATCGCGCAAGAATTATAACATGAGGGACATTGTATTTGACATACCAGGGATTTTACATTATATCAAGTGTGTTTCGAAACATCGTTTGTCTAGTAGTCATCCATATTGAATGACCTTGACATTGGTCTATTTTTGGAAACGAAATGATGTCATAGGGCCTCAAATAGCCCTATGACATCATTTCGTTACCAAAAATAGACCAATGCTAGTTTTCATCGAGATGTCCTTTGAGTAGGCTACAGACCCGTGCCATTCAGTTACATTCATGTTATTTCCATAGACTTAGTTAATAAGTCTAGGATAAATATTTTTTCACAGATACGATTCTATTCACAATATGTTTGTGAGAAATCATATTTACTACAACCTCATAACTTATGTTTGATTTTTCTTTTTCTATCCAGGGAATGATAGTAATTTGAAAGTTGTGAACACTTTTAACAAGGCGATCTATGGGAAACGTTTTAACATGGATCCTACCACAAATTATTTAATGAAAAGTGTGTATTCTAGACTGAATTAACATGTCTATTGAAATAACGTCACCTTCCGAATATGGCATTGGTCTGTAGATCTACTAGATTTGAGTCCAAGTACTGCAGAGAATTAATTCAACATTCAATATTGTGAGCACATGAAAACGCCATTGGGTGTTGTTGAACTCAAATATACTTTATATTTTTGTATTTAATTTATGAATTATTATCATATTACAAACTAAACACGTCTGCAGTTTTCCTTTGGAAAGCCAAGCTGCACTGATAGACTAGGACAGATTATGGATAAGATGAAAGCAAGAGGCATTTTTTAGAAGGATTTGGTATCCAGTCTATCTTACCTATTTAAAGGATGCTGATTACGAAAAAATAGGATACCAAGCTGTAAAAAGTGTTTTTGACCCCCAAAATTCAAAAACAAAATGGCCGCCAAAATTTCACAAAAAAATGGCAGCTGATCACATTGTTGTCGTTTATTACTGAATCTCTACACGTTAAAAAGTAGTAAAAGTGTTTTATAGGGCATTCAAAGGGTACTGATCATGATTAGGTTTGAAACCAAGTTAGAAAAAAATTATATAACCCTCAAATTTGAAAAACAAAATGGCCGCCATAGTCGCCTCACATAGTATTATGTATGAATGTTATTTTATAAAATGCGCCTGTATATTTAGTGATAATTTTTTAAAAATTGACTTTCTCAGACATCTTTTAAATGTTGATCACAAATAAATTTTATATACGCTGAATAAAATTGTTTTCATCTTCAGAATTGAAAAACAAAATGGCCACCATAGTCGCCTCAGATGGTATATTAGGTGTGAATGCTATATCATAAAATGCCTCTGTATATTTATTGATATTTTAAAAAAATTTGACTTTCTCAAATATCTTATAAATGCTGATCACAAATAAATTAAATGTAAACAGAAAGAAAAAAATTTCTCCTTTAGAATTGAAAGACAAAATGGCCGCCATAGTCTTAGGTTTGAATGTTTTATCATAAACTGTCCCTGTATATTTATTGATAATTTCTTAATATTTGTCTTTTTCAGACATCTTATAAATGCTGATCACAAATAAATGAAATAAGTTCAGATTTTCGTTAAACATTGTTTTAAGACTCTCATTCATAGCACGTTATCAATACAATTTTAGTACACATTTGGATTGTCAATTGAAACAACTCGTGTCATCACGCAGAGGTGCAAGGAAGTCTTAAATCATGCATTTATAGCGCAAATTCTGACATTGTGTGCGACATGCACATGTGATGAGTGAAATATATGCTTCAGGAATGGTGTCTAAAGACATCAGTAGGTGTTGCAGACCTTTGCTTGTTCTTGTCCAACCCATCTCTGTGACCACTGGCAGTTGTGGAATGCCTTCACAGGCTTTATTTCTGATAATTGTTTCGTATGATGAGTACTGGCGGGACGAAACGTGAAATGTAGGGGAGACCGGGGCAAAGCGCGCCCCTTAACTTTGCAAGGCATTTTTTTGAAACTATACACTTTTCAGCTGCGTATCTTTAGACCTTCGGGAGAGCTTAGTTATATAGTATGAAATTAACACACTCTTTTACTTCTGGTCACCATCGTTTTCGGCTTAGAAGGAAAACATTTTTTTTTAACGTGGGCCACTTTGCCCCGTGGTCCGGGGCAAAGTGGCCCATGGTGGGCGCTTTGCCCCGTCTTCCTAATGTGGGTTGAAACGACGTTGACGTTTTTTGAAACGGTAAACACGAATATGGTATTCACAGTTCATAATAAACTGTACAGAATACCATTGTATACTTAAGGTCAATTGCTTTCTAATTCTACCCCAGAAACAGAACCAACTTTTGGAGGAACGGATTATAGGCCTATATGCCGAGAACAGAAAAAAAAGATAAAAGTTTATATAAAAAATCTACTGACGTGCAAAAGAAACGTCCAGACATTTTAAAAAGAGCAGAAAATGAAATATTGATGTCGTAGAAAGTATATCGTGAATGCATTTGATAGACACATGTTTTATAAAGTAGTACTCACAATTTCAACCTTCAGAGTATGATACTTTTATTTATTCAGATATTCAAATACACATGGGGTGTTAAAATCGCTTTTTCAAGATGTTTTTTTAGATATTTAAGTACTAAACGGTGTCTTCAAGATAAATAACTTCTTGGATTTCAATTTGTTGACGCATCATTACTGTAGGATGGCACAAAACAAGCCAAAAACTGCTTTTGACTCTTCTATCTCGTCAAATTAAGGAGATTAAAAAAATAACTCTTTAAACGTGTCTCATAAATATGAAGAGATAATTTTTGAAAATTCATGTAAAGGATGCTGTTTCAGTCGTATTTATCGCCAGTGGATTGAAATATATTGCATTTTGTAGGGGGACGTTTCTTTTGCACGTGGATATATTTGGGGACGTCTTATGTTCTAGTGAACGGCAACCACACTTGTCAAAACGTAACAACAAAAAAAAGTAACAAATTTAACACTTGCAGAAAACACATTTCCAAGTGCAAACGTTTAAATACCCTTCGAAGGTATGGTAAAACAAAGAATGGCCTATCGTTAGCATAACTATTAAAGACGTTCCTACCAATTGTCCATGTCCAGAAACATTTAAAATCAAATAATCTTTCTATCTAATAAAGAAAGGTAATGGTTTTATGGCTGTATGAATGGTTTCTGTTTTATGGTGATAATCATATTTGCTATATAACCGTATATAAATTTAGATGAATGATGTAATGAAATAAAACACATTTTTTACACTGAAGAGTTATCTTCCTTTGCCAATTTTTATCATAAATATTGAACTTTAGCACCAAATATCTCAGAAAATAGGTCCGTGACATATATGTTTATAAGTCTTCAGCAGTACATTTTCATATTTGAATTGTTTATTGTTTTCATACTTGAATCGTTTCTATTTTTTTTCTATTCTTGAACAGGACTTTTGAAGTTATTTCTGCAGAATCCATTGTCGATATTATATTTTTATCATATAAGGCTGACACAATTAAACTTACAAATTACATAAATCCCTTTTCTATTCTAGTAACATTCCATTTTTAAAGAAAACAACACTAACTTAACACAACAACTCTGAATGATGACCATAATGTTTATTAAAGTAACTAACAAAATCAAACAAGCGTGCCCTGACGGATTTGAGATATTACTACAATAAATATCATTTTGCAGAAAAAAGGTTCGTAATATGCACTTTTCCCCTTTGAATTTTTCAAAATACATATTCAGCTTGCACCAAGTTACCGAATTTTTTCATTTATTTTGATTATTGGTGGAAAGAGTGGCCTTTAAAAGGTAGTATCCTGACACTGATTAGCTTATTCTGAAAATACATTTGAAGGCCCAACATAACATAAAATGCATTGGGGCAAAGCGCGCCGGGGGCGGCGCGCTTGGCCCCAAAGCATATACCTTTTTAAAATGGAAATAGAAGAAATTAGACCGGACACCAAGTGCATACAAACATGAAAATTGTAAGCTTAGATAATATGTTTTCACCTAGAAAGTGATTTTTTAGCTCCGGTGATAGAGAATGTGTCTGTCAGTTATGATATTTGCTCCCGATTTTTACATGAAAACGTTCAATATCAAAGTTTTCGCCCTCCTGTCGATTTGCCGCTGACTGCTCATGACGTCATCCACTTGTACGTTGCTTTACGTCATCTGTGATGGGTAGATAGAAACTGATAGTGTCATCGGCTGTTCATTCTAAAAATAAACCGTTGGGTCACTTTGCCCCGGGGGCGCACTTTGCCCCGGTCTCCCCTACATCTAAATATCTCAAGAATATCTGTACCATGTTTAAGTCAATTGAATTACAAATATAGCTATTACGAGTTTATTTCTACCTTGTGCACAAGATTAAGTAAACATGGTATTTGTCAAGGAAACACAGATTTCTATTAATCATTATATCTGTTTTAAAAGAAATTTCAACGGATAAATGTAAAGTCTCAAAAGCTGACACTATGACGTCATAAAACTGTCCTATTCATGTTACAAAATCAAAGTCTTTAAAGTTAAAGTCTTTATTCAGTGTTTAAGTGTTTAATACAATTTTGTGTGTGGATTTCTTACCAACATTATACAAAATAATGAAATAATGAATCATGATACACCAATTTCACATGTAAAAATAGAGCCATGGGCTCTGTAGCTCATCAGAAATTACATGATTTATTATCTCAGGTTGATGACTTAGTGAGTGAATTGTTTAACAACTGCTTAAATCAGAATAAGAGATTAATATTATGTTATTATAACTGCTTCAAAAGATATGTCTACACAAAATTTTAACATACTAGTGCTTAATAATTTTGAAAAAATATGATAGTCAACAAGTGAGCTTAACCTATTTACAAAATAAGTAATGGATAATCACACACAAGCGATATCTCCCGTGGAACACTAAAGCCTCAATGTAAAATACAATGGAAGTGAACACTGAACAGTCTATTTAATCAGACTGAGACAGTTATCGACTGCATTAGGTGCAGTCAATGGTTTATCAACCTTGGATAGTTATATTTGAGACTAAACTTGAAATAAACTTCTAAATTATAAGAGAAGTACGCATTTAATTTTTACTTATTCCAGAAACTGCTTGAATTGCTAGGACCTCTTAGTGAAGTTAGGACGATCTCCTTGGAACAGAGGACACTGGCATGTCTTTGGTACATTGCAAATCAAGAGACCTTCCGAGGAGTAGTTGATAGGTTTGGAATGAGTAAAGGGTCACTCCATTACTACCTTGACAACTTCTGTAGGGTAGTAACAGGGAACAGCATCCTGCCAACACTCCTAAAGTGGCCTGACGAGGGTTTATATCCCCATATATCAGCTTGTTTTGCTGAACGAGCAGGTTTCCCAGGTGTTGTAGGTGCAATCGATGGGACACACATTGAAATTCCAGGCCCAGCACATCACAGAGATTCCTATATTTGTAGGAAAGGATTTCCAGCTTTGCATGCACAATTAGTCTGTGACAGCAATCTCCAGTTCACTGATGTGTTCTGTGGTTATCCGGGTTCGGTGCATGACGCTCGAGTGTTCAAAAACAGCCCATTGATGCGTATCATGAACAGAATACCAGATGAATACCATTTGATTGGGGACGCAGCCTATCCAAATTCAAAGTCTCTACTCACACCATACAGAGACAACGGCCATCTTCTGCAAGAGGAGAAGACCTTCAATTATAAACACAGTAGTACACGTGTTGACATTGAGCGGGCAATTGGGCTGTTGAAAGGCAAATTTCGAAAATTGAAATATCTAGACATGAGGGATGTCAGAAAAATGCCACAAGTTGTTGTTGCTTGCTGTACGCTTCACAACTTCATCATACAAAATGAGTCATACCAAAATGAAGAAATGGAGCTAGTGGATTACGAAAACAACAAACCAGATGGAAACCCTGTGGGAATGTCAGACAGCCAAAGTGGAGGAAACAAAAGATTGTTGATCACACAACAGTTCGCCTGACCATGTTGACTAGTCAACAGTAATGAAACAACAAACACATGTTAAATGACGTTAAAATAAACAAAGTGTGTCTCTCCAATTTGTTGTCAGTTTTCATTAATAAGTTACCATGGTGTAGAAATGTTATTAACCATTTGAAATTTTTGTATCCCTTGGGTTATCAGTCACATTGCTGGTTGGATAATCATAAGAATTAACTGAAATGGACAAACATTAATTGCTAACAATTTTAACTGCTTAAACAAATTCAAACATATGTAGAAACATTTTGATCTGATTCAATTAAAAATTCATTCATATCAATTACTGCCTCTACTGAGGACTTTTATCAAGTCTTCAATGGCAGATAATTTTCGTTTTTCCACCTCTATCCTCTCCCTGTGCATTTCTTTAACTTCTTTACGATACGTGGCCATCCACTCAGGTTCATCCCCAGGTGTAATTCTTCTTCTTTTCCTCGACCGAGGAGTTTCCACTTGATCCAGAGTAGCAGATGTTTCCATTGCAGAGGTAGATGGAGTTAACGGTGTAGTGGATACAGTGTCAGGAGCAGCAGATGATGAGGATGAGGGTGAGGGCAATGTCGAGAATGAACTAACAGGCGTTACAGATGGGCTATCTCCAAACAGTTCATCAATCAGTTCATAATGTTTCCAGGGATTCCTGCCTTCCCCACTCTTTTTCCTCCTGTCGCTCACTATCTTGTGTCTGAAAATATATTTGATAAGTGTTTTTAAAGGGGCAGAAGCACATTTGTTTGCTCATAACTAAAATAAGTCGATGAAATGTATTTGTAAAAATAATGTCACCAGTAGTAAAACACCCTTCTTTCTTTGGAAATTCAAGTTGAAAAATGAAAAATTAAAAGTGAATGGCACAACAAAGACTTTTGCAGCTTTGCCCCAGAAATGAATCTTGAAATAGAACTTTGAAACTATTAAACCTAAACTTTTTGCCATGGAGTGAAAATTGGAAATGCAAAAATTAATCATTGTAAAACATCCTAAAAAGCAAAAGACACCACTTCGTCATCAGTTTAAGACAACTACCAAGCTCAATAAAACTAACGCAAACATTTTCCAAGTAATGCCCCAGAAACAATTTCATGACAAACGAAACACATAATTTTGAGATAAAGTTTGTGCAGAAAACATGTCATTTAATCAGGAGTGATGGTTTAAATCATCGATTTAAGTGATACAGCGTGTGGGCATCAAATATTGACCATATCGCAGAAAGGTTTCATATACATTTCAATTAGCCTTGGCCAAAATAAAACATGTAATTGAACTTGACAAACTTGACTAAATACCTGTTGATCAGTGACCTGAATTTTCTGTCACAATCATCAAATGATTTGTTGTGGCCATGTTTGCTCATTTCAACTGCAATTTTCTGCCAACCATGCTTTTTCTTCCTGTTGGCACCTGTGAAGAGATGTTCCAGCTCTTTTCTTAAGTTGGCGAGTAGCTTAACTTCATCATCCTTCCATTCACTGTCTGAAAGGCAAAATATACAGATGTAAGTGTGGAACATTTGCTGGCTTCTATCTAGCTCAAAGCTGTACACAGGAGAGGTGGTATAAGCAATTAAAACAAGTAGTTGTCACTAAGGTGACATGATCCCCAGCCGCAAATTAATACTCCAAAATGGAAAAATAATGTCAAGATCAGTAAAATCGACTGTCAAACATGTCGAAAAAGTCAAAGCTCCACTTTGACCTTGAGGATAATGTCAAGGTCACTAAAATCTAATCAGCCCTTAGTCTTCCATAGGAGGTGCTTTGTGTAAGAAATGATGGAATTCCGGTGATTGGTTCTTGAGATATCCCGCTGACAAGCTTTACATGTACATTAACATGTCGAAAAATTCAAAGTTCCGTTGTGACCTTGAAAATAATGTCATGGTCACCAAAATCTAATCAGCCCTTTGTCTTTCCTTGGAGAAGCTATGTGTAAAATATGAAGAGAATCCAGCGAATGGTTCTTGAGATATCCCGCTGACAAGGGTAAAATGACAAAGTCTCGTTGTGACCTTGAAATGAAGGTCAAGGTCACAAACCTCTGTAGGAACATTACTCTTATATAATATAATATATATCTGCTTCTATAGCGCTGGGTTGCATGCATGCATGCTCAAAGCGCTGTGATGAACCCATATGCAAAATATGAAAAGAATCCAGTAAATAGTTTTCGTACGGACGCAGCCGAATACTATATCCCCCGCTTCGCGCTAAACGCGCGGCGGGGGATAATAACAATGTAGTTAACCTTAAAGCAATTGTAATTGTGTTTGAGGAACTAAATGGATTTGCAACTTTAATGGCATTATGCAATTATAAACCTGATGATTAATTCAAATGGAGTAATAAATATGTGTACATTAATAAAGGATATTATAGGAGTGTCTATGTCATACTATGTTTACGACACGAGTGCCTGAATATTTTTTCCTGAGTGAGAGCCAGGGATATACCGATATTCAGGCACGAGTGTTGTAATAAAGCATGGCGTGGACACAAATATAATATTCTGTTTATTACAGAAGTCATCTAATTATAACATGAAAATACATTAAAATCCCCTGGCGACCCGCCATCGCTGCAGGTAGAACGTAACGTCATGGACGAAAAATGACGCCATGACAAAGTGATATGTGGCCCTAGGGCAACGTATGAAAAATAGGAACCCTAATATGATTGCCCTCGTAGGTTATAAATACTATATTACCCATATGGGAAGACGGACACAGGGTAATATTTTTCCTGTAAGTCACATGGGAGTTACACCTTTTTCTGGCTTTTGATTGGCTGTTACAAAAAAATAAGAATTTCATTGGTTGCCGGAACTACTTCATTCATCTTTCTTACTTTTCCCAACTAGTAACTTTAGAAACTGTCTTCTGCACTTTAACATGTTTTATTTGTTTCCCGCAGTTGAAATTAGCGTTTTCGTACATGTGCCGACGCATCAAATGTCGGAGGAAGCAGTTAAATTGTCCGAAATTTAAAGAAACTAGCGATTACTGCTTGACTGTATAACCACGGAAAGCTTCAAGAGCGACGGCGATCGTTCGAATGTTATGACGTCATAGGCGCAAGCGGTTATGACGTCACAGTGTCGATTGTAACGTCACAGGGCTTTTCCGTTTGAGCCGACTTGTTTTTGAGCTTCGCACACCTCTTGATATGGATTTTGCAATAACTTATATGTATAATCATGGATTGATAGTAATTGGCAGGAATACAAAACTTTCAACTAAAGCCACATCTTTCTTTTATTGTGAAAGACATTTTTGCAGGGGACATTTTAATCGTGCGGAGTAAACAAGGATAGGTACGTAAGAAGTGAATCCACGTCACACGCGTATGGATATGGAGATTCATCTCCTTCTCGTTTTAGAGAAGCTATTGGCTTTTAATATTCGCGTTTTTACTTTAATTTGTCATATGGGTAATATAAACAATAACCAACTCGTGACGGGGAATGGCAGGTTATCTTTCCCTCGTTATATCAATTGTGTGTAATTCTCTCGCCAAGGCTCGAGAATTACTCAAATGATATAACTCGGGAAAGATAATCTGTCATTCCCCGTCACTCGTTAGTTATTGTCTAATTATTTGGTAAAATAGTCATGATATATTACCCTCAATGTTTGGGTGCTTGTGTATGTACCTGATAGATGGCGATATTCTTCTGTTTCCTTGGTTCTGCTTGTACTGGGTAGAGGTTGGGATTCCTCTGTGCCAGCAGTTCTTGTAATAGGAAGAGTGCTAGGAAGACTAGGTTCCTGGGGATCACGTCCTTGGTTGTTCGAACAGTAAATGGACAAGAAGATACAATACTTATAAGATCATTCGTAAGTGATGGAGAAGCTAATGGTTGACAATCCTAGGATTATTTCACGCACTAACAAGCCTTGATTATAAATTGTACAAAAAAGTATGAACAGCAGAGCACATGGCTCGATTTTACTGATTTCTCTGCACTGCAGTAAAGCTTCATCACACAAAATACAGCATCGGATCAAAAACATTTCAACAGTTTCTCCCATTTTAATTCATATTAAATCATGGTTACATGTAATAGCTACCTGACATATTGACAGTCACAAGCTCCAGGTATCTCACTTTCTCTCGGCTTGTGAAGTCTGCTGGAGCACTTCTTAAGATGTTGAATAAAGTAGATTCACTGGGCTGACTTGCAGATGCAGCCAGGGCAACAGGGTCAGCCTGGGTGGTGTTCTGTCCCGATCGGTGTGTAGATATACAAACGCCTTTGCCACTCGCTGCTTTGGCTTCGGGCAGTACAAGACCCAATGGTGCTATGAGCTGAAATGATTCTGATATGAGCTGAATTCCATCAGTTTGTGGAAACATTCTCTCCATCATCTCGAACAGCAAGTGTGGTATCTGAAATTTAACAAAGATTTTATTTTTTAATAGACTTAGCAAGTTAAATTGCAGTCAACTAAATGGTGTGCAAAAGAAATTTCTAAATTAAGAAAAAATTATGACTACTGAAGATCAAACTTCACAAATAGATGGATCAATAAAGTAAATATAAAGTAATAGTAGCCTAAATATCCTAAATTACAGAGCTGATGGCCATATGATTACGTATGACGTAATTACCCTACTTCATAATATTAGCTGTTGCAAGAATAGTTTTCACAAATTGGGTAAAACTCCATTTGCCGTCATATTTTCCAGACACATTAATCGGCTGCCGCTATATAATAATAATATGGTCATCCTACTGCATAAATTCTCATTTAGTCCCTATGTATGTACATGCAAACGTGCACATATTGGAAGATGCATTGAACTATTTACGTAGATGGTTAATGTTTGTAAACCGCTCCGTGACGTCACTAATATACTCGCTGCCATCAGAAGGGGTTCGGGTGAGAAAGCTCCAACACAGCGCGTGCAGCCGTTGATTGCTGTCACGCTCCAAATATAAACTTTTAACTCGTAGGATTCGCAATACAGCTCCGTACAGCGACACAACGAAAGAGACCGTCAAACTAATATTGTTGCGATTGTATTAAGTTTTCCATCGCGTTATTGAAATAATATGTTTTTCCTTTCATTACCAAGGTCATTAGACATGATATAATTAACCAAAAACATGAACAATACATATATCCATCATCCTAACGCATAAAACATACCCTTGAACCGATTGCTTGGTATGTTGACTAAGCCTTTGGTTCTTAGCTATACGTGACGTCATATTCAATTGTTGTCAACTGGGTTGACAACAATGCCCCCGTGAAAGACGGCAGGGCCACTACCGTAGAGCCAATCGGAGGTAGAGCGCCCTGACTTGGAGGTTGAAATTTTGGAATATACGGGCGTAACGTGTTTGATGAAAATTCATGAAATATAATTTATTTTGATCGAGTTTGTTTTTGTGAGAGACAAAACATTTACGACATGAAAAGGAATGTTCGTCTGTTAATAAAAAAAAATCAACTAGCTAATTAAGTTACTTACGACAGACAATATTGTCACTATCCAACATCTTCAAGTGAACTCTCGCGAAACGTCACTCTGACATGTGAACATTTATTCAGTAAGAAAGAATGCGTTGGCACATCATGAATTCATGCAAAATAATTCATTCGTTTTGAAAATAAAATACTTTGAAACAACTCGTAACTGTTTTGAAAATAAAATAATTTGAAATAACATGTCATTGACCTTGCCAGGACACACGTGGTTTTGATTGACAGAAGTGGGCGTGGACACTTGAGTGACAAGATGGGCGTGGTTATCGTAGCTTTGCGCAGATTGAGATATCGATGTCGTCATTGATCGATTTACCAAAAAATGTCCTCAAATTTAATTGAAATTAAAAACTTTGACAAATATTATATGGGTTTTTAAAACTTACTTGACAAGCAGTAGACTAGTGTTTGATGTGTCGATAGCGTGTAGACAAAAAATCGTAAAGTACAGTGCCGGTGCATGACGTTATTTTCATAGACGTGCATATTAATTTAATCTGGGATAAATAATTTTAATAGATACGATTTTTGTCCGATTCTATTCACATTTATCAGGTTTGTGGGGAATCGACTTGGTTACAACCTCATAATTTAAGTTTAATTTTCCGTTTACTATCTTGGGAATGGCAGAACTTTGATCAACATATATACGTAGTTGTGAAAACATTTAACATGACGGTCTATGGGAAGCGTTTTTATCTAACGTACACATGTAAGTAAATTGGATGACATTAGTTAATTATCGTCCGAAAATTTAATTTAAATTATTTTCTTCAAGCTGAGATGATTTCAAATCAAGATGAAAAGTTAAACATTGATTTAAACAGAACTTATTTCATGAAAATCAGTTATCCCAGCGTAAATTAACATGCAAGTCTATGGAAATACGACACTGTACGAATATAACTGCCACGTAGGCCTACTGTAGGCCTAATTACATGAGAAATGTGAATTTGTATTTATAAATGTTGGAGGCAAATTACTTGAAAAATATTAAACATCAGTTTATTTCACTCTTGCACTTGTCTGTTGCAGGTACCATTATCAACCGCCTCTTGTAGGTGAGAGTTTTTGTAAATGATTTGTGACATAGGCCTACCAACTTGAATCCATCAACATTCTCATACTTAATTTCAACTGGCATTTTTATTTGCTACACATTGAAATAAAGGATGAACTGTTACCAAATCTTGACTTTTTGTCCAAAATATAACTAATCTGCGGTAATCCAGTCCAGTCCGGCGGCCTTCGAGAGATTCCGTACTCCAGTGAAAGAGATGAAATGACACTCGACCTTCAAGAGGTCTACTTTGTGTGCAGGTACTCACTTGACAGTGTAGAATCAAGGAAATTGATGGGATATCTTTCTTCAACACTTGTCAGCTAAATCAGATTTTTCTTCCCCATAAGGTATTGTCTTTTTTGCCTCAACTCTTTGATAGAATTGCTCAAATATTCGTTAGGCTTACTATTTGCGTCATATAAATGATATAGTTTTGTTTTTGACATTTGTTTAAATATTAACACGTGTTCATATCTAAATTGACAAGTGTTCATTGTCATATTTAATTTACAGTGTTTGTAGTAAATTTAGTATTGTTTACGTTTAAAAAATAATTTAGTTGTGCTCCTAATATCAAAACCCGCATGATCCATTACATGTGTGACAAACGGTACACGACATTCATTTTTAAAACTTTTTTTAAATGGATCGCTTACACTCGTAAACAAACCATAGCTTAACAAACTTATGTCTGATTGTGATTATGTTCCGTTAGTACACATATATGTCTATATTAAATGTATAGATTACCAACCAATACCTCATGGGGAAACTCTGATCAGGAGGAACGTTCTATTTTCTGATTGGCTGAGAATGGAATTCCCCAATGTGGGTTCCACTTGGTTATCGTTTGTCGACAATTATAATACTCCATTTGGAAATTAATATAATTAGATGCTTTTGATTTATAGTTCTTCTTTTATTCTTTATTTATTAATTATATATAGTAACATGCATTACGTTTATAATTATGTCAGATAAATTAAACTATGCGCACAATGTACTATGTAGGCCTAGCCTAAGTATTGTTTCTTTTATATCTTAATTTACAATCTTAAAATTATAAACATCCTTTAGTATCAATAATAATAATCCTAATAAAAAATGAAAACAATGTTTTCGACTCTCAATTTATATATACTTCTTGATATCGTGTGATCCCACATCTTGTCAATCGCTCATGATATATACTGCCATGACGTTTTCGAGCACCTGCTGAGATCTGCACATCTGCCCACTTGTGTCGTCTGCTGCTTGTGTTTTGAATTTTGAATTGAGGTATTCGTCCCGTAATTACATGTGAATCAATAGCGAATGAAATTTAATAATTGGAGGTAGGAAATAATGTCTTCTGCTACTTCTGGACTTGTCTGGTGATTTTATTTTTTCTTGAAGCTTCTAAAGGGAAGTAATAATAAACTGACTTCCGTTGCTACGTCATTTCCGGAATGAAAGTTTTTCGTTTGCAATAAATTTTGATCTAATTTTTACAGTAAAGGTAGGATTTTTGTCATATATTATTGCCAAAAGACCTAACAAATGTGTTACAGATACTTTATTTATTAATACACAATTTATTCGATGACGAATTAGACGTTTCTGAGCTTGTGTTACAGTGTAGAAAATGTCATTTGCTCATTAGTTTTCTCTGTTGACCGGCCTCAGGTTATTGTTTGCATCGAATTTTTATCCGTTGTTTACACAGTGCTGTTAGTGAAATGCTTACGTTTATCACATTAAAAATCACATGGTATAAGAATATGAATCTCTTTGTATCCACGTGATAATTTTGGTAGCTATTGAAACAATTATTCTTAATATATTGTTTATTTTCGTTCTAATTACCGAAGTCCGCCATTTTGATTTGAAACAGACGATTTCCGAGACATCAGCATGGGTAATAGCTTGCTATTCGAAAAGTGTAATTTCTACAGTGCTGAAACTTTATTGATACCACTTTTAGTTATTGTTGATATTTATTCTTAAGTATGGATTCTTTGTGTTCTGTAGTTTGTGAGAAAATCGCAGTCAAAGCGGTGCGAGCAAAGTTGAGGAATTTATCAAATAATAATAACGTCTTCGTTTTATGTTGACTTCTAACGATATTAGATAATTTATCGCCGTGGTAACTACAGTAATCGAATAACAGAGAAAATCCTTGTGAATATTCGGTTACAACCCTGAATTCGTAAAATGTGAATTTATCTGGAATATTTTAGTTTTATATTTCAAATGATCGATCCTGGATAAATCGTCCAGATTACAAAAAAATAGATTTCATGAAAAAAGTACTACTTTGCTGTTTCAAGGATTATTTCTTCATTATTGTATGTGGTATGAATATAAAAAATATATCATCACATAGCCTAGTGATTTCCCCATCAGTGTGTGAAATTTTGCTTAGAATACTTGTTTACTTTTTTATCAATTTCAATTTTCGTAACTGTGTTGATTTTACGGCGCTTCAGCTGAAATTAATCCAGATGACAGTGGATGTTAGCCTAAAACAATCCAGCAGGCTAAAGGTTAAATAAGGACATACCCTACCCAGAAATAAAAAATATTTAGATTTTTCTGAAAATTGGCACATATGTACAACTGAGTGTGCTTATTTCAAAAATCAAATAAAAAATTGGGGTCACCATGCTCGTTTTCGAGTAAAAATGTGTACAAAACTGTCCTCTTTTATTGAAAAGCCTGAAATGTAAAATTAATTTTTTCAGCAAAATTTTATTATTTTTTAAAATAAATGCAAAATTTTAATTCTCACAGTTAGATATAAATGATACTTCAAAGTTTATCCAAAAATAATTTTGAAAAATGAAATTTGAAATTATTTTTTTCAACTTATTGTGTCTAATTTTTTATTTTTTACCTAAAATTTCAATGAATTATCTTCAAAAACATATTTCCAAAATTTAGGATTTTTTAAAACTTTCAAAATATGAACCAATATATGGAACTCAAATTCGAAGAAAAAAATGGGGGTCACCACGCAAACGAACTTTTTATCTCTGAAAATTGATATCGGCAGTGAAAAATGCCCCAAAACGCCTCGGCAAGTCTACTGAAAGACAGCGATAAGGGTTTCGCATTGTGTAACATTGTTCATAAAACTCGCAGTTTAAAATGACAGAATGTTACTCTTACAAGTGACGAATATTATGTTCACACATCTAAGTAGGCCGATTAAAACAATCAAGTATTTGGTTTTGACCCCAATTTAGGAGCGGAAAATCATATACAGTGCCTGATCGGCTACTCTAAAAATACATTCAGTGGTTCACTACATCAGCGCATGTTGGTAATAATCAAATTGCTACGAAAGCCTACAAGGGCCAAATTAAATGACAACATTTTTTTTTAAAAGTTGTAGTTTCAACTTTTAAAGGTGTAATTACAAGTTTAGAAAGTTGTATATTCAAGTTTTAAAGTTGTTATTACAACTTTTTTTCTTTTTTTTATCACTTTATTTCTTTTTCTTGGGTACAGCATATTCAGTGTCATCACAAGAAAATAATATAATAAGTTAACATAATCACATGTATATACTATATACAAGTAAGTTCATCTATACAAAGAGTTTATGACAAGACGACCAGAAAGAAACAAAAGAATCGTATCTGCAGTGTGAGTAAGCGTTTGATTTATGCAATTGATAATTATATTTTAATTTCGGCTTCAGACCAGCAAGGGAAGGTAATAGATTTGCAAGTTTTCGGGAGTAAATGTATTCCTTTGTAAGCATGAAAATGAAATTCAATACATTGTTTCTTCTTTCTTTATATCCAAAAATAAAGGTTTCTAGGTTTTGTGTTAAACAGGTATCTGTCACACTTTCGATCCATTCAAGTAGGTCTTGCCATAATCTTTTAACAATTCTGCAATCATATAATAAGTGACGAATTGATTCTATTTCAACATTACAGAAAGTACAAAGTGGAGAGTCTATTATTTTATATCTATATAAGTCTTTATTAGTCGTGAGTATTCTATGAAGTACTCTATATTGAAACCATCTATGTCTGATACTATAGGCTGCTTGGAAAGGTATGGAATTGTAAATTTTCCATACTTGTGGTGTGATTTCTATATTTAATTCTTTTTCCCATTTTATTTGGTAATGCAGTTTTTGGGTTGAATTATCATCGACAAGTTGAGTGTAAAAAATGCTACATCCTTTTTTTGTTTTATAAAGAATTTCTACGTGGGGCGGAATGAATGGCAATTCTTTCTGTTTAAGGATAATGATAGAACTTCGTTTGAAGTACGATTTTAGTGAGGATATCAACCCTGCATATTCGAGAAAGTTTGTTTCAACTTCATATTTTTCTATGAATTCTTTGTATTGTAGAAGTGTATTATCTTCTTTAACAAAGTCATTTATGAATTTAATATTGGATTGGAGATAGTGGCCATATACTATAGGTTTATTTCCTATTGTTATATTATCATTTGCCCAAATATATTGGCGACTAAGTTGGTCATTGTCATATGTCTGTTTTTCTTGTAAATCAGACCAAGCGTAAAAAACATCTTTCCAAAATGGGCTATTGAGTTCAGGGTTATATTGTGTTCTAAGATAGGCTGATCCCATTTCAATAGGGGTAAGTATATTTTTTCGATGTGTTGTATGCAACACGTATTTTAAATTTGAGTCTTGTACATATAGCCTTCTGATCCATGATATCTTTTGTGATTTAATTGTTTCAAGTATAGCTGGCATTTTTAAACCACCGTCTTGATACGTTTTAGTAATTAGACATCGTTTTATTTTGTCAGGTTTACCTTTCCAAATAAACGAAAAACATTTTCTTTGCAGATTTGTTATTGTTTCTAATTTTGGGTTTGCAAGTGAGGTAAATAGGTGGTTAAGTTTTGGTAGTATTAAACTTTTAAGAACAGTTATTCTTCCCAAAGGAGTAAGGTCTCTCAAAGACCATAAATTCATTTCTTTTTCAATTGACTTAAGCTTATCTTTGTAGTTATTACAACTTTTAAAGGTGTAATTACAACTTTAAAAAGTTGAATATTCAAGTTTAAAGTTGTAATTACAACTTTAAAAGATGTAATTACAAGTTTAGAAAGTTGTATATTCAAGTTTTAAAGTTGTAATATGACTAAGTCGATGTGACATATGACTAAGTCGATCTGATATATGACAAAGTAGATCTGGTATATGACTAAGAAGATCTGATATACGACTAAGTAGATCTGATATATGATAAAGAAGATCTGATATATGATAAAGTAGATCTGATATATGATAAAGTAGATCTGATATATGATAAAGTAGATCTGATATATGACTAAGTAGATCTGATATATGACTAAGTAGACGTGATATATGACTAAGTAGATCTGATATATGATAAAGTAGATCTGATATATGACTAAGTCGATCTTATATATGACTAAGTCGATCTTATATATGACTAAGTAGATCTGATGTATGACTAAGTCGATCTGATATATGACTGAGTAGATCTGATATATGACTAAGTAGATCTGATATATGATAAAGTCGATCTGATATATGACTTTTAAAACTTGAATATATAATTTTTAAAACTTGTATATACAACTTTTAAACAAGTTTTAAAAGTTGTAATTACAACTTTTAAACTTGAACATTCAACTTTTTAAAGTTGTAATTACACCTTTTAAAGTTGTAATTACAACTTTCAAACTTGAATATACAACTTTTAAAACTTGAATATATAACTTTTAAAAGTTGAATATACAACTTTTAAAACTTGTAATTTCACCTTTACAAGTTGTAATTACAACTTTAAAACTTGAATATACAGCTTTTTAAAGTTGTAATTACAACTTTTAAAAAAAAAAATGTTGTCACTGAGTTTGGCCCTTGTAGGCTTTCGTAAATTGCATGATGCCCATGTAATTCGAGAAAGTTTCTTTTCTTTTGATATATTTTGACGATACCACATGTATATTTACGAAAGCCAACAGGGCTCAGAATGGATTTTTGAAATTTCTTTTTTAAAAGTGGTAATTACCATTTTTAAATTGGTAATTTCCACTTTTTTCTGGTAATTACCACTTTTGTAACTGGTAATTACCACTTTTGAAACTGGTAATTACAATTTTTTAAACTGATAATTACCACTTTTGAAACTGGTAATTACCAGTTTTGAGTACACAGTAGTATATAAGAGAATTATTTATAAATTGGTTAGAGAGTTTCGAAGGAGTCAGGATGTTGTCCAAGAAGAAAAATGAAGGATTGATTAAATCTTCCTTCCCTCCTCTTATTTCCCCATTCTGTTCCTACCCACTCTTTCACAAACATGTTTGTCCATACCCTCTCTTCCACTACCCTCTTCTATCTATATACTCTTTAACTACCTTCTTCTCTCCATACCCTCTCTTCCACTACCCGCCTCTATCTATATACTCTTTAACTACCTTCTTCTCTCCATACCTTATCTTCCACTACCCTGGCCTCTTCTTTCTATACACTCTTCCATTACCCTCTTCTCACTTTAACTATCTTCCACTACCCTATTCTCTGTACACTCTCTTCCTCTACCCTCTTCTCTATACACCCTCTTCCTCTACCCTCTTCTCCCTATACTCTCTCTTTCACTACCCTCTTCTCTCTATACTCTCTCTTTCACTACCCTCTTCTCTATACACCCTCTTCCTCTACCCGCTTCTCTCTATACACCCTCTTCCTCTACCCTCTTCTCTCTATACTCTCTCTTTCACTACCCTCTTCTCTCTATACACTCTCTTCCTCTACCCTATTCTCTCTTTACACTCTTGTCCACTACCCTCTTCTCTATACAATCTCATCCCTAACCTCTTTCTCTAAACGCTCTTTTCCGCTACCCTCTTCTCTCTATACTCTCTATTCCCCACTACCCTCTTCTCTCTAAACAGTCTCTTCCTCTACCTTCTTTCTGTACAATCTTTCATTATCCTCTTCTCTCTATACACTCTATTCCACTACCCTTTTCTCTTTACAGTCATTCCAACCCCAAAAAAACCTTTAAAAGCAGTTAACATATTGAATTACAATATAATATATGAGAGGAACGAGTGATTAAGTGGAACAGAGTTGAGTTGAGTGGAGTGATTGGATTGGAGAGGAGTGAGCTGAGAAGAGAGGAGAGGTTAAGTGAAGTGAAGATGTATGTATGTGCGGAACGGCTTTGAGTTGATTGGAGAGGAGGTAGTGGAAAAGACAGTGAGGGGAGGGTTGGAGCGGAGTGGAGAAAAGTGAAGACTAGTGGAGCAGACTGGAGTGGAGCAGAGAAGAGAGGGAAAGGGTTAGAAAAGCTGGAATGGGCGTTCCTGGTGCAAGAGATAGTATATACAAATCTCTATAATCTATATGAGGCGGATTTCATTTCAGTGAATGAAAAACGAATGTACTAACCTAACAACAACACTTTAAAGGGAGTATGTTTTTTAAAACAAAAAATGACTCTGAATGATAACGAATCCCGCACCACTCAAAGTTAAAGTTTAATCAACTGAGATTTGCTGCAACGTTTTCATCATTGAATAGTAAGAATTCCCAAACTTTGGTGTCAGATTACATTGAGGCCATGCCTTCGAATTCTAAGAACTGTCCTTTCCAAAATGATTGCTTTATATATACAAAAAAAGTGGTAATTACCAGTTTTTAAAGTGGTAAATACCAGTTTCAAAAGTGGTAACTACGAGAAAAAAGTGGTTATTTCAAATTTTTACAAGGAACAATTCAATTACAACTTTTATTAATAAAGTGGTTGTTACCAGTTTCAAAAGTGGTACTTACGAGAAAAAAATGGTATTTACCAATTATGAAAGAAAAAAATTCAAAAAACCATATTCCCCAAAAAGTGGTAATTACAAGAAAAAAGTGGTAATTACCAATTTAAAAAAGGTAATTACCACTTTTAAAAAAGAAATTTCAAAAATCCATTCTGAGCCCTGTAGGCTTTCGTATGTATTTCATTTCTTTGAAAAAAGAGGAATTGTGTTTTAAGTAGGCCTAAATATCACTTGAATGATGACAAATCAGCAGACCAACAACGTACATCGAGCGAAATCGATCATGATGACTTCCGCTTAGACTTACTTCGTTATATATCTAATATGTTTTATTTTGCCCTTATTTACACAAATTTTCTGTCTGTATTCACACCAATCTGACGAATCTGACTGTTGTTCATCAATAAACTGTGTATGTCAATGGCACACTTTATATTTTGGAAACTTGCGCTAAAATAAGTATTTTTAACTTATAATGGAGCCCCGATCAAGTCTTTTCATCGAAACAGTGGTAGCTAGTGCATTTCATCTTGAATGCGGTGAATTCGTACCAAAAACCACAGGCTGGGGAGGAAATATACCCACCTATATCTATATTTCCTCCCAAGCCTGTGCCCAAAACAAACTTGATCGTATATAATCTGCATCGACGAGATGTTTTGGTGTGAGAAGACTCTACTAAGTTATAATCATGTGTCATACTGCAAAGTTAATATTAACATAATACATACTTTGCCAATCAGGATAATGATTATGCACTATTTTCAAACTTTGCAAGGTGGTGTAGGCTATAACAGATGAATAATATTAATATGCATATTGATAGGAAATAATTTGTAGACTGTTCCCTTTCTTTGAATGCCCCAAAATAAATGAAATAAATCTTTGGTTGGACATTATTTTATTTCATCAATATTTCTTAGGATTGTGTACACTGTCACAGCTTACCTGAACTCACATACATTTTGTACATACATGTTCATTAACCTACATATGATTATTTCACATGTACATGACGGATTGTACACCATGTTACCAATACCAGGAAACTGTTCTGTATAGTTGCAAATCATTAAAACTTCATATAGATCTGCTTCATCCAAGTTGTCTTGACAGGGATTGTACTGTTAGGCTGACACAGGTAAAGAGAACTGGAACAATATTGCTGATTGGCAACTCCAAGGAAAGTAAAATGGGCAGCTTTTACAGTGCAGTTGCATCATGATCTGAAACAATCAATTTCCTCATGTATTTAAAATCTGAGAAGTTTTAAAGATCTTTACAAAATCACAGCTATTATTCTGCATAAACACAATTAATTAGTTGGGTAAAGATTGAAATTTAATTAAAGAAGACATACTAGCTGTAGTCACAAATATGTGTCTGAAATATGAATTTATTGTTAATCTTATTTTGTTATTGTAGAGTAATTAAGAATATTTGACGAACACCCCTACTACACTGAGTTGGGTAACTGCAGTTACCCACTCCAAAAATGGCGGCCGATCAAAACATGGCTGATCGTAAGTTTTCTTTTAATCCACCTCGCCTCTATTCTAGGGTACTTTCCTACACATTATCAACGCGCATGCAAAGAGCAGTCTCTAAGGAATCTGTAGATGCCATGTTAATGTTCAGAGAGTACGTAAATACATCACAATCTGTGTTTGAAAAATTGAAGCGGGAGAAGGGTAACTTGATAAATATTTTCGCGTATGAGAAGGGTAACTCAAATATGGGAGAAGGGTAACTAAGACGACTTGTGAGGGATTTTAAGGGTGATTCATTGATACAATTGCGTATCTTGCAGTACTTTCTGCGTTTACAGTATCTTCTGCATTGAGTAGTGACGCGGGGAACATGGAAATCAACGAAGAAACTCAGGTAACTTTCATCTAACACTTATCACTTGCTAAGAATATTGAATATTGAGAATGGCTGGAATTGTACTGTGGATGCACATGTATTATCTTCAATGTGATTTGATCCTTTTTGGGTCTTCACCCATTTCATACAGATGATACTTTTGATTTGACATTACTTCTAGCTTAATATTATCCTTATAAATGTAAGTTGAGGAAAATAACACCTACATTGTAACATTATCACATTCCAGGAAAGATTTAATTTATTCTAATTCATTAGAAAAAATCTAGACACTGGACAAAGTCAAATATAATGAATTTGATCACAAATGGGCAATGTATGTTAAACTTGTAACTGATTATTTAATACTATAGAAACTACAAGGTTGTATGTGAGTGAGTGAAATGTGTGTTAGCCTTTTTTAAATTTTCATTTTCTCCTGTCAATAAAATCTCTGTTATGAGTAAATATATTATATTGATGTCCTAACATGTATAACTTGATCTCATGGACTTAAACTACCTGACTGGAGACACAATCATGGCCATAGAATGTGTAAGTGACCACATCCATGTTGACAGTAGGTTGATGAAAACATATATATTCAACATCATTTGATAATTATTAAATCCTTGTAAGTATAGACAATAAAAATGATATCTATATCAGTCATTTTAATATAGAAATAATTAATGATAATCCATCATATGCAACAATAAACAATTACATTTAGATAAACTGAATGAAATATCTTCATTTGCTTCACAGTTAAGAAGGGTAAAATAATGTTCAGGTGAACTATTATTTAGGATTAACTGAATATTACTTCTACTAACAATATCATTTAAATTCATAAATGGATGTGCTTTTCAGTAACTGATGTGAATCATTAAATGGTTTGATTAGATACTACATAACTACCAACATGTAGGTGCATGTAACTAGTATCAAATTCAAAATTGTATCATTTCATATTTTTGACATGTTGTAATATGGAAATGAATCACTGCTTATGATGAATGTAATTCTTTTTTCTATAGAAGTTGTTATATGTTAGAATTTTAAAAAATAAATATGTACTTGAGTTTCCCCACACTTGAGATAAATAGCTAATAGTAATACAAAAAGGTACAAATCTTACCTGCTCTCCCCTTATGTTTTTTCTCCAAGGCTGCAAATTTTATAAATCAAGTCTCCAAAGTCATTGTGATATCTGCAAAAAAACCATCAAAAGATGGTTATCACGACGGATGAATTTAATTGAAAACACAATATATTTATGTTTTAACTGTATTGAAAAAAAAATGCTTAAAAACGTTTAAATGAGTTGATTTAAAATATATTGCAAAAATAATGTTGACACTTGTGAGAAGGAAATTAAAGTCTATTTGTCCATGCTTTCTCACAACATGTTCGCAATTAATTTTTTGAAGCTGATCGAGGGCGTTGCCTACCTGAAATGAATTCCCCTGAAACTTATGGGATGCCTTGTTTTCGTCGACAAAGTCCGGTCAGCTACCAAGCTCGCACATCCGTCGCAGGCCGGATTTGTATAATGCGTTTGGTAATTTTCTGTGAAAACACCTCTGAATATTCAATGAAATACGGGGTTTGTAGTTTATTTTCACTTCTGGTTCTATGATGTTGTTCCAATTTCTTCAAATCGGGCAAGATTAAGTGACAGGTATCTGATTCACCGGCCGATGTCTTGATCGAGGCCGATCAGCTGTTGGCGGCATGGCTTGTTTTGTCAACAATGCCATACATTGTTTTCATGTCGTAAATGTCTATTTTTGTTTTATTAGAAGCAGGAATTTGAGAATCTATGGTCTAATAAACATAATTATGTTATAGTTATCATAAATTATACTTTTGAGTTTGTAATTTATTAAATGTTGTAAATTTAGCAATTGTCGTAAATTTCCTATCGGGTCGAATTGCGATGCGCACGGTTATGCGCAGTAGACGTTTTTTATGCGTAGGGTATCTGTATCTGTATCTGTATAAATCTGCTGGCCTACTCACTAATGAGCATATCTTGCCAGGGGGGTTGGTGTGTGCGCATGCGCTGGCTTTAGTCCACTCCCTTCCTGAGGGCTGACCTAAAGCAGTCAACAGAGTTACAGTTCACCATATCCTCTGAAAGAGCGTTCCATTCTGTTATTGTCTTTGGGAAGTAAGAGTTCTTGTAAGCTTCTGTATTGGAAGTAATTCTTCTGAGTGATTTAGTATGAGATGTTCTGAGTGATCTTGTATTATGCTCTATTATGTTGTCTGTTGGTACTGCAACTAGATTGTTCATGATTTTATAGAAGAATAGTAAGCGTTGTTCCCTTCTGAGGTCTTTTAGGGAGATCCAATTCAGGTTTTGAAGCATTGAGGTGACACTGCTCTTCCTGGCGTAGTCCTTACACACAAATCTAGCTGCCCTCCGTTGAACCCGTTCAAGACGGTCAATATCCTTCACCTGGTAAGGGTCCCATACAATGGATGCATATGATAAAGTTGATTTGATTAAAGAGTTGTAGGCTGTTGATTTCAAATGTTTATTGGCATTCTTGAGATTTCTTCGTAGAAATCCAAGAGTTGAGCTTGCTTTATTACAAATCATGTTGATGTGGTTAGACCATTTCAAATTATCGCTGATTAACACTCCAAGATAGGGGTTGTCCGTGACTTGTTGCAAAATATGGTTTGCTAGCATATATGTGTTAGTAAACGGTTTCTTGCTGCGATGAATAGACATCAGATAACATTTAGTTGCGTTGAATTTCATCCCCCATTCCAATGCCCACTGTTCCAGACTGGCTAGGTCCTCCTGTAGATGGACTTGGTCCTGGCGAGTGTTTATAGCCCTATACAGCAAGCAGTCATCGGCGAAAAGTCTAACTTGGGACTTGACTCTAAGCGGTAGGTCATTGATATGAAGTAAGAATAAAAGAGGTCCTAGGACTGTGCCCTGGGGCACACCAGAGTCAACAGCACATGATGATGATGTAGAGCCTTCCACCACTACTTGTTGTTCCCTGTTGGTAAGGAATGCATCTATCCATCTGTTTAGTTTACCTGAGATGCCGTAATTATCTAGCTTATATAAAAGCTTCTTGTGTGGCACAGTATCAAAGGCTTTGCTAAAGTCTAGTATCACTAGGTCTACTTGCTTCTTATGATCATATAGCTTCATAATGTCCTGTATGGTTATAATAAGTTGACTTTCACATGAATGAGCTCTCCGAAAACCGTGCTGTAAAGGGGCAAGTATCCTATGTATATCTAAGTGGTTCCTGACATGTGAACATATGATATGTTCTAAGAGTTTACAACAGACACATGTTAATGATACCGGTCTGTAATTACTTGCAAGGTGTTTATTTCCTTTCTTGAATATGGGTGAGACGTTAGCATTTCTCCAATCGTAGGGTACAGTTCCTGTATTTATACTTTCTTGAAATATATATGTAAGAGCTGGAGCGAGTTCTTGAGAACAAGTTTTAAGCACAGTGTTAGAAATGTTATCTGGTCCACAAGCTTTATGAACACGAATGTCATGCAACATCTTAGACACACCTGTAACACTTATGTGAAGATCTTCTATATCAGGATATTTCTGCTCCAGAAGCGGTGGTAATGGTTTGGAGGAATCATCCTTGATAAATACTGATTTGAATTGGTTATTTAAAAGTTCAGCCTTGTCTTTACTATCTGCATAAAGAATTCCATCATGTCTTATTCCTGCAACACCTACTTTATCTTCTCTCTTGGACTTTATATATTTCCAAAAAGTCTTGTTATTCCCTTCTTTTAAAGAAGTTTCAAGGGTGTTATTGAGATATTGCCAGTGGGCCTGCCTGATTGCCTTCTGTGTGAAACTTTTATGCTGTCTGTATTTATCCTGGGCACTTTTATCTCTAGAGTGTTTAAGTATCTTATGTAGTCTGTGTTTTTTCTTTATGAGTTTCCTGATTTTACTGTCCATCCATGGAAGATTATGGCGGACTGATGTAAGTTTAGAGGGGATGTTGCAGTCCATGATATCCTTAAGTCCATTTTTGAATTTACACCACAGGTCGTTCACAGGGCATGTGCTCGTTACGATAGAATGTGATAGGAGGATGGCTTTCCCTTTAATCTCAGTCCAATCTGCTTTTTTATAGGCATACACTTTCCTCTGTTTAGGTTTATTATATTTAGGTTTAAGGTCAGAGTCTGTGACGACCATACAGTGGTCAGACAATCCAGGAATAATGTCACATGATTTAAGTAAACTAGGATGTGTTGTTAAATATAAATCCAAAACATTATTGTCTCTTGATGGCTCATGTTGAACCTGGTCGAGACAGTAGTCATCTGCTATTTGTAGAAGTTTATGGTGTTGTGCCGATTGGTTACAGCCTGGGGTAACTGACTTTGTTGACCAGTTTATGTGGGGAAGGTTGAAGTCTCCTGCAATGATAAATGGTTTATCACGGTTCTTATCTGTTATCTCTTCTCAAACGATGTCAAGATTATCCAGGGAATCTGCGTTAGCACTTGGTGGACGGTAATATGATCCTATGATGAATGATTTTTCACGGGTTTGTACTTCTGCACACACAAATTCACAATCTACATTGTTAAAAGATAACTCATTGGCCACAAGATTATCATGTATTGCTATAAAAACTCCTCCCCCATTCTTATTTCTGTCTTTTCTGTAAACTTGCTTTTGGAATCCATCTGGGAATATTTCTGAATTCTTGTGTTCCTGGGATAACCATGATTCATTTCCTATGATTATATCTGGCTTTATGTAGTCTACACTTCCTCTTAGGTTTGCAGTTTTATTCCTAATGCTTTGGCAGTTCATTATTAATGTTCTTAGGTTCTGTCCTTTCTTAGTAAAACTATGTGAAGATTTTGAATGTGAAGTATTCATCGATTCTGGGCTCCTATTACGAGGTTTAGGGCTACTGGATGCTGAAGGGCTGAATGAGGAGTCAATGGATGGTACTGAAGATATATCACTGAGTAACACATTAGGTGAGAGGTCAGAGTTAATGGATGTTTTGGAGTAATCATCAGATAGTACCATGTACATGTTAGAAGTTTCAAGTTCGTATGCATGGAAGGTAAATGAATCTACATTGATGCTGTCACATCTACAACATAGCCATGACACGTTGGATTTCTGTAAATGATCATATTTCTTCTTGCTGATTTCCATGCAGTCGGTGTGGTACCATATATCACAATTATCGCAACATATAGCACGGTGTTGCCATGAGACGTTTTTTTTCACAAAGACCACAGGGATAGATAGACTGTGGCCCTGGGTTTGATTGGATATCTCCAGAGAGGACAAGTAGAAACAATATCGCTGTGGAGACACTTTTAGTTGCTGGTGTAAGTCTGGGTTTATTACTGAATTTGGAATGATTTGATGTTGAGAGCATAGTAACGTAGCTTATGGCTACCACAGATGATTTAGATATGAGTTTATGTTCCCGTTCCGCGAGAATCGACGTTCCTTGTCCAGAATATCTAATTTCCTCTCTAAAATGTTGTTTGAAAATACATAAGAATGGAATAATGAAGATATATATGAGAAAGCACATGGGTGATGCCATAATGAATTATCTTGTCATGCCCGGTCCTGAGCTTTGACTAATACCGTATTTATATAAAGTTCATGAGTGAAAATATTTTCCTTTCTTATTTTGTGGGTCCAATATGATATGATAGTGGCTTAATATAACGAATTTGTGTTTGAGTCCGAGATGTAGAGCGTCTAGATGAAGGAGCACATGCATGGGCGCCGCCATATTGGTTTGGTCTCACCTGAGCTTGGGCTTGCAACTTGACTTGAAAAGTAGGTAGCGGTGTTATTTTCACGTCCTTGGTGTTGGGAAGGATGAAGTGAGTCCTAAAAGGGTGGTTTACGCACTGTAATTTGTGTTTGGGTTCTAAAAAAGTTCATTAAAAGTTAAAAGTTTGAGGGATTTTCACGGAGCTCCGATGAGACACGTCCGTACCCCGCGCATGCGCACACACGTATGTGGGTCCTTAAAACAGTTGTTTAATGAACTGTGAAGATAATGAGATGTTATGTGCACTTCATATGTCAGCTTAAGAGTAATACTACATTATGGACATGTTTGATGTAATCAATGTGAAATAAGAACTGTTGAATAGCCTGTGAACTGAATATTGTGACAGGATGCATAGGAATTTTTTTAAAAAGGGTTAACAAATGTTTTATTTTACATTAGATATGTGAACTAAATATGACTGGTGATGAAGTAAGATAAAACTATTAAAATTAGCTACATGAGTTTGTGATACCACATCTTAAATAAATAAAGATGGGGAAAACAAAATTTAAAATATAAAATTTACTGGCTGTGTGTCCAAGATCTGCATGTTGCAAAATTGTAGGTGTTGACCTGGGGAGTGACCACTCCCTGGCAGAGATGCAAACAGCAGCTTGCTAATACACGGAGGTTTCAGGTTACTTCTCTGCTGTGTTACTGATTTAGTCTTACACTCAGATGCTCAATAGAATTTATTAATTAAATATTGAAAAGGATCCTATGAAACTATGAGCCTATGAGAAACAGGATTTTTAGAAACAAATAGGGGCTCTTTAAAAGTCTTTTTCATTATGTAATAAATGTTGATAATTCCAGGATCAAAATAGGAAGTAAAACAATAAACTGCAAAGGTCTACATTATTTATAATGAATATGGAATAATGTGTAACCAATTTTGATAATAAATTTGATGACTGAGCAATGACTTATTATGTGATATCTTAACCTTTTCCTTAGGGATAATTAATAACATGATTCCTGATGAGCTTCAGAGCCAGTGGCTCTATTTTTATCATATTTGGATACCAAGTTTATCAGATTGCTTTTATTGCATCGATAACACCCTCCATTATATGATAAATACATGTATCAAATTAGCTTTGCTAATAGTTCCGTTTAAATTTGACTTATATGAGTGTTATTATTATACTCTTTGTTTTAAGTTTGAGAAATTTCAGGAATTCTTTTATTTATTCATTTTGTTCAAGTTTTTATTTATGTGAAATGCAACATGACAAGGCTTTGTTACTGGTTTTATGACAATGTTGTCAAACACACAAAATAGTTTGCATGTATAAACCATTTGTAGTCAAACAGATGTAACCAATTTTGTATTCGTTTGCATTTTAATACATAATCATGTAACTTTGTTTGAATGGTTTTTTTTATATACCATCTCTTTATGAATATTACCTCTTATGACAATGTGCAATCTGTTTATTTAGAATAAAATTTATTACAAATCGTTTTAATTATCTGTTCACAGTGTTTCCCAATTATACGAAGTAACAAGAATGCTATATAAAGAGCACAAGAACCCCATGACCCAAGACTGCCAGTACCTGTTCTGAAATCAATTCCCCCCACAGTCATTGATCAATCTGAAACTTAACATAAACTTTGGGGAACGATCGGATTAATATTTTCAGAGCTATGGTCCTTGACTTAAATCGCTCAGCTTTCCGATTTCAGACTGACGGTATCTGTGATTGACCAATCTTTCTGAAAAATATTACCTGCTTTGGATAAACATCGGTGATACCATACACATGTGCTTTTTGGGCACTGATGGGATTCATATTGAGAGGGTTATGGCCCTTGACTTTGAGTGCTCAGCTTTCTGACTGTGGGTTAAAATAACTTAGCGCGGCTCAAACTTTGATGAAATTATGTCTTTGAAACTTGATATGTTTCCTTTTACATATGACCATTGAGTAAGATCTAATCTTTCGTAAATTACCCTTACATTTAAACTGCTTATTTGGAGGATAAGAAAATTGGGGGTTTCTGTGCTCGCAGAGCACTCTTGTTATCCAATGAAATCACATTTTACATCGTTTACTTCAACCAGATAATTTAAAGGAAGGCCGAAATAAATTATTTTCTATTGAATTCTTAACTGCAATTGGTTCATTAGACTATTTTGTGAAAAACGAGACCCCAAAAAAATCCATATGTTGTTCCTATATTAAACTAGAACGACTTAAAAACACCGAAAAACATTGTCTGCTTTTCACCCGTGACAAATAAACCAAAAATGGGGCGGGGCTTAGAGAGTTGGAAGATACCGGAAGTGACGTATTACTATTTACAATGGCAAATTTTGTCGGATCCAGATCATGTGTTGCACAGTGAATATGTTCAACTTCCTTCTGGAAGGAGATACTTATTACCTCGATACAAAACCAATAGAGGTCTGAATACATTTATTACCTTCAGCATTCGTTTGTTAAATGATCCTTAAGTTAACCAATTGTGATTGTGTTTTGTATTACATGTAATCCGTGACTGTTAATTGCCATTCATGTACACAAGCTCTGTCATGATACAAAATGAATTCCTTTCGAGGTAATAAAGTTTTATTATTATTATTATTAACAGAGTCGTTTTTATGTTGAGCGGCCGCTGGGAAGAGCCCGTTGCCACAGTAACAATGTGACGTTATAAGAGAATTTGTTACATCAGACCATTGTTTTATGACGTCTTAAACCTTTGAGTAGTGATATATTTTATCAGTCACTGGTCACATCGAAAATAGAAGTTATTTTCACTGTAGCTTGATAGATATTTCACTGATATATCCCAGTATTTCATTGTTCTATTTAATTGTGGGTAAAATACAGCAACATAAACTTTCACAAATACACTGAGTAGCTGTCATCATCGTATTTAGAAAGTGATACAGACTAAATGTTCCATCATAGAATGTGTCATGATTCATAACGTTACAACGCCATGACAATGTGATATTTTGCACAAGGGCATCTTATGAAAAATATGAACCCCAATATGAATGCCCTCGTAGGTAAACAATAATGAAAATCTGAAAAAAGAGAAAAACACATCCTAAAAAGGAAAGTAGTAACAAATCTCACTTTGCTAAACTTTCCCCACCTTTGATACTTTCTCACCTATGATTACAGAATTTACAGGGGTAGCTAGGCTACTTCTTTCCCACCCTTGTTTTTATTTACAAGGGGGGAGATTCTGGCCTAGCTAGGCTACTTCTTCCCCACCTTTGTTTTTATTTACAAGGGGGGAGATTCTGGCCTAGCTAGGCTACTTCTTCCCCACCCTTGTTTTTATTTACAAGGGGAGAGATTCTGGCCTAGCTAGGCTACTTCTTCCCCACCTTTGTTTTTATTTACAAGGGGGGAGATTCTGGCCTAGCTAGGCTACTTCTTCCCCACCCTTGTTTTTATTTACAAGGGGGGAGATTCTGGCCTAGCTAGGCTACTTCTTCCCCACCCTTGTTTTTAAAGTAAAGGGGGGAGATTCTGGCCTAGCTAGGCTACTTCTACCCCATCCTTGTTTTTATTTACAAGGGGGGAGATTCTTTCCTAGCTAGGCTACTTCTTCCCCACCCTTGTTTTTATTTACAAGGGGGGAGATTCTGGCCTAGCTAGGCTACTTCTTCCCAACCCTTGTTTTTAAAGTAAAGGGGGGAGATTCTGGCCTAGCGAGGCTACTTCTACCCCACCCTTGTTTTTTATTTACAAGGGGGGAGATTCTGGCCTAGCTAGGCTACTTCTTCCCAACCTTTGTTTTTATTTACAAGGGGGAAGATTCTGGCCTAGCTAGGCTACTCCTCCCCCATCTTTGTTTTTATTTACAAGGGGGGAGATTCTGGCCTAGCTAGGCTACTTCTTCCCCACCCTTGTTTTTAAAGTAAAGGGGGGAGATTCTGGCCTAGCTAGGCTACTTCTACCCCACCCTTTTTTATTTACAAGGGGGGAGATTCTGGCCTAGCTAGGCTACTTCTTCCCCACCTTTGTTTTTATTTACAAGGGGGGAGATTCTGGCCTAGCTAGGCTACTTCTTACCCACCTTTGTTGTCCCCCGCCGCAACGCGGAACGGGGGACTATGTATTCAGCGGCGTCCGTCTGTCCGTACGTACGTCACATTTCTTGTTTACGCGATATCTTATGAAGCGTTGCATCCAAAGTCTTCAAATTTCATGTCTGCCTACATTGTGGGAAGACTCAGACACCAGTCAGTTTTGGTGACCTTGGTCTTATTTTCAAGGTCACCACGACACTTTGACCACTTTTTGAACTCTTGTTTACGCGATATCTCATGAAGCGTTGCATCCAAAGTCTTCAAATTTGGTTTCTGCCTACATTGTGGGAAGATGCAGACACCAGTCACTTTTGGTGACCTTGGCCTTATTTTCAAGGACACCACGACACTTTGACCACTTTTTGAACTCTTGTAAAGGCGATATATATCTTTACCAGTCGGACTCAAAGTCTTTAAATTTGGTGTCAGTCTACACTGGGGGATGACGCAGACACCAGGGGATTTTGGTGACCTTGACCTTATTTTCAAAGTCACTACAACACTTTGACCACTTTTCGACCTCTTGTTATCACCATTTATTATGACCGGTTGGACCAAATGTTTTCAAATTTGGTGTCAGTCTACATAGGAGAATGCACAGACGCCAGTCGATTTGGTGACCTTGACCTTATTTTTAAGGTCACCACAACACTTTGACCACTTTTAGAACTATATTAACACGATATATCACGAACCCAAGTAGCTCCAATGATGTGTCTTACTAACTCAATGTCACCGGCGGGGGACATTGCCATGTTAGTGGCAAACACTTGTTTTTATTTACAAGGGGGGAGATTCTGGCCTAGCTAGGCTACTTCTTCCCCACCCTTGTTTTTAAAGTAAAGGGGGGAGATTCTGGCCTAGCTAGGCTACTTCTTCCCCATCTTTGTTTTTATTTACAAGGGGGGAGATTCTGGCCTAGCTAGGCTACTTCTTCCCCATCTTTGTTTTTATTTACAAGGGGGGAGATTCTGGCCTAGCTAGGCTACTTCTTCACCACCTTTGTTTTTATTTACAAGGGGGGAGATTCTGGCCTAGCTAGGCTACTTCTTCCCAACCAACAGTGACATCACAGCCTCATTCCCACATCTAGAGGGGAAGCTACGTGTGATCCTCTTCGGCAAGTGGGAGGACTGTAGCGTCGTCGCATTGTAGAATTATTCAACGGTTTTCACACTTAAATGGCCGCTATCATTTTCATTTTATTCTGTTTTCTACAACTTCTGAAAATGGGACTGTTTTACCCACTGAAGTACTGCATAACTATACAAAAAAATGTGCTACAGTGACTTTAAAATAAGCCTTGGCTCCATTATGTTACTGGGACGTTGATCTATCTACATACAAACTGTCAGTGATACTTGAATACTAATTTTATGCTCTCAACATCAAAATGAAGCATTCGTAAAATCAGAAGCTATGAAACTGTAAGAAAACTCAAATGAAAAAAAAATAGGTTGTTTGATTTTATTTTTTGAATTTAAATTACCACAAAAAAAGGAGTAAAAACCAATTACCAGTGCTCATGATATTATATTCTAAAGGTTATTTTCCAATCCTCTAACTTACATAGATTTTATTCACACAAACTCTAAATTCTAATTTACATATTCATGTTTTCTGTTACAGCTGTGGGCTCAGATCGAGGTAGACATGCACTCGAATGTACAGATCCACGTGTACCGAGAGTCGGATATCCCAAACCGACATGGTCACTGCAACTCCAACCCATATATCCCCAACATCCTCCGAGAGAAACTCGGCATGGCGCTTTTACCCGTCGGACAGGCAACCAGTAGGAAAGGGCTCCGGGAGAAACGTGGTCTAAGATAGTCTTTGCTGTTTTGTTCTATTTATATTTTTACTGCTTTATGTTTTTGATAATCAATATTCTCTGTAATTTGAACAAATGTAGTGTACCAAATTTAAAAAGAAAAATATTGGTTACACTTGTACCTGCTGAACAGTCAAATCATGTTTGTAGCACGTTTTTTTTATAAAATTTGCCATTTATTATCAAAGTTACTTTAGTTACAAATAAGTAAGAAAATAGTGCCAAATATAAAGCGACAGTGGTGTGGAACTCTTCAGTGTGAGAGGTAGATTTGTAGGCCTCATGAGAATTTGAAAGTTCAGACAGCACGATGGTTGACCATTCCAATATTGTACTGTATTTAAAACTCTACTTTGACGGTTTAGGTATGCTACATCAGTCAGTCACTTGAAAACCTTAAAATGGCCACTGTTAGAAATGGACTCACATGCATGGCTTGACCGAACTCTTTTTTATTGATTCAGGAGATTTATGCCTTTTTGTGAGAACACTTTATTTCAGTAAGCAGAACGTGCTACAGTGCCTTTAATGTACTTTTTATTTAGATAAGTTGGTTAAAACATTTATTAATATCTGTATAAAATACACAATTAAATGAAATGGTAGATAATATTTCAGTTTCTTTCGTGTCACTGGTACATGCAAGCGATCTTCCATTTAATACCATTTTTATTAAACGAGTATAAAGTTTCATGCCAAATCATTCAGGCGTTAAATAAATATGATATAATAAGGAAGATTACTTTCCCAAATGCCCTACTGCAGTATCATATTGGAATAGTGGAATCCTCTGCCTAGATTTCAAGCAATATGCATATGCTTAAAAACTTGAACGGGACTAATCGATAGTATGAACTAGCAAACCATAGTTTAACTATAATTATAGTTTAAGGAAACTTACTTACTCCACAAATTGAAAACAGAACAAGAACATTAATTAAAACTGTAGTTTATTGCACTAAGAAATGCATCTTACATCATCTGTAGCGGACATGACAATATCGTAGATAGTATGATGATTGTAATAAAATATATTGTAAACAAAATAGTATTTGGCAAGTTCAAAACTGAAACTATTTTGTATATTCAGTTTTGTGAGGCTATGTGGCATGTACAGCATTCAGTGATGAATATCAATTCAAATTATGGTCAACGATATACATTTTATAATTATATAAAACAAACTTTGGGACATTTCACACCAAAATGAATCATTCTGCTATTTACAGAGAGCGATGGCCAAGTCCACCATAGACCAATATGTCTGGCTGGCTTTATATTATATATATCATATGATTAGATGGAGCCGTTTTAAACAAGGACTGCTCTCACATTTTGATACGTCCAATGAATGTGAAAGTATTGGTTGTACAATATTCAAATAATTTAATTTTAATTGAATAATCCAAAAAGAATATTTCAAATATTAATGTTTCAATTAATTTTCCACAATAATTCAGACATTGATCTAGATGCTTGACCATACAATGATACAATTTAAAGGCGCTGTAGCAGGTTTTGGTAATTTTATGTTTTTCTAAAATTTGACAATAATTGTTAAAGTTAATACAATATAAACAACATCTCATTACATGACCCGATAAGCCGTATCCATAGAAAATGGTTCTCTGTATTCGAAGATAATGGAGCAACATTTATTTTCAGTAATCGTGGTACAGCGCCTTTAAACAAACATGTCCTCTGATAAAGTCTAACGACACAGGTCTCAGGATTTCAAACGATGTCCCAATCTCACTGTTAGTGTACCCTCAACAACAATACTGCTCTTCAGGACATCAAAGTGTTAAATTAATTGAATCTTCTAAACATGATAACAAGTCACAGTTTTCATAACACATACAGTTGATACTAGACACAATAATTACTTATTACTCGTTAAAGGTACATCCATTGTGTTGTTGGGGGTCACATATTGCAAACGTTATAAATGGTGTTATTGTATTGAGATGTACCGTCTGTTACTGAAAACTACCATTTTGATGACAGTCGACTCAGTATTTTGACGATATGAAGATAAAAGTAGTGATTTCTGATCGAAAACCGGACAATGCACAGCACATGCAGTTTCGGTTTCTGCGGGTGCATAATGATGTCTCTAAATTATAATTGGAAACTAGTAATTATGATATATTTGGTGATTAGGGATAAATATGCAAGTTTAGTGAATTTAGTTGTATTGTAGACATCACATGTGGTGAGTTGGAACTATTAAAGCCAAATAAAGTTTTATGAAACACAACGGATGCACCTTTAAGAATCCTTCTAAATGATATTTGAATACATGCACACAGTGGCAATTAGCGATACAATGTGAGATATAGAACCTGAACAATTTAATTGGTATAATTAACATTCGTAATTAACATTTGTAATTAACACTAGAATTCTAGAATGTTGAAATTGTTTTACTGACTGTTGCTTGTCTGGCTGATGTTATAATTTGTGTGTATTAAAGGCGCTGTAGCCGTTGTTCTTACTGAAATAAAGTCATCTCTTCACTTAAATAATAAATGGCAAATTTGAGAAAACAAAACATGAAAAAAAACGTGCTAGTGTCAGCGCCTTTAAACACCATTGCATTAATCCATCACATTTGATTAATATACTAACATTGTTTTAAAATAAGTTATTCTCGAAGTGGACTTCATGGACTATCATTATATAAGAAAAACATGATATTTAGCTAGGGAACAAATGTAACATCTGCATGAACATGAAAATGTGATCCAAAATGAATCTGTAAATTGTGGCGAAACAAAAAGAGGTGAGGTGAGTTGGGGTTAAATTTCCCATATATCGAATGTTTAGATATCCAACTAGGTAATTCCGCAGATGACAATTACACAATTTACATGTCTTTTTGGCGATGTAATACACCTCATCAATTCATTTAGCGGCAGTGATTAATTAATTAATGAGACTCGGCGGAGAATTACAAAATGAATCGCCCAACTGATTGCGCTAGTGTTAAAATGGGTGAATTAAAATCGTTTTGTCAATTGCAAGTGTATATTGTCTCGATTGTATGCTCAATTGATTCCGATGTACAATATATGTAGAGGTAATCATCGGTCATTCTTGAGAAAAATGCATTTCATCAGATCTTTAAAATTGGGAATAAGTATTTAATATTTTGAATTTAAAACATCCTTGGGTCGAATAAGAGCAATATTAATACAATTTGGAAGTTAAGACAAACTTGGTATTGGTGATTCAAAATAAAACAATGTTATAACTTGCTGAAACTTTATGAAAACCATGATAATTTTAAAGGCAAGTATTATTGAGATTTTTAAAATTTAGAATTAAGATGAACTTGGTCCTGGTTGACCATTAGAAATACATGCAATTTAAATAGTGTAAAATGTATATTGTTATATTTTGGAATCATATCTGCACGAGTACAAACTGTTAAACTTTTCCTGGGTGCGTCCATTAAAGGATCGTCCCAAAAGTACAATAATATTGCTTGATTCAAAATATAACATTAAATTATGCTGAACATTTATGAAAAACATGATAATTTGGACATTTTAGAATTAGATTAATTTAGAATTACATGCAATGTGAAAATAACATTGTTGTATTTTAAAATCATACCACCTGAACAATATATTTGCAGATAGTGTGATAACAATGTTTATAGATTAAATATGCTGAAGATGTATTTAAATAATTTTGAAGTCAAATATTACAAAGAAATTTGAAATGTCAAATGAGCTGAGATACAGAACCCTTCATGGTTGTGCTTTAACAGAGAATCCTTCATGGTTGTGCTTTAACAGAGAATCCTTCATGGTTGTGCTTTAACAGAGAATCATTCATGGTTGTTCTTTAACACAGAATCCTTCATGGTTGTGCTTTAACACAGAATCCTTCATGGTTGTGCTTTAACACAGAATCCTTCATGGTTGTGCTTTAACAGAGAATCCTTCATGGTTGTGCTTTAACAGAGAATCCTTCATGGTTGTGCTTTAACAGAGAATCCTTCATGGTTGTGCTTTAACAGAGAATCCTTCATGGTTGTGCTTTAACAGAGAATCCTTCATGGTTGTGCTTTAACACAGAATCCTTCATGGTTGTTCTTTAACACAGAATCCTTCATGGTTGTTGTTTAACACAGAATCCTTCATGGTTGTCCAATAACACTGAATCCTCCTTTATTATCCGATAACATGGAATCCTTTTTGGTCATCAGTGATGAATATCATGTAGGGTTCTGTTCCATGCCATGAATGCAGGAATAAACTCTGGAAGATGCCATTTCGAAAGAAGGCCTTCAAGAATGTCATGCCGGAAGAAGACCTGGGAGGACGCCATGCTGGAAGACCTGGGAGGATGCTATGCTGGCGGAAGCCCTTCCAGGATGCCATGGGAGCAGAAAATGTGGGAGGAAGCTTTGCCAGAAGAAGACCTGGGGGATGCCACATCGGAAGAAGATCATGAAGGGTTCTGTTCCATGTGATGACGTAGGTATGTACCTGGGAGGATGCCATGCTGGAGGAAGACCTGTGAGGATGCCATGTTGACAGGAGAACTGGGAGGATGCCATGCTGGAAGAAGACCTGGGAGGATGCCATGCTGGAAGAAGACCTGGAAGGATGCCATGCTGGCAGGAGAACTGGGAGGATGCCATGCTGGAGGAAGACCTGGGAGGACACCATGCTGGCAGGAGAACTTGGAGGATGTCATGCTGGAAGAAGACCTAGGAGGATGCCATGCAGGTAGAAGACCAGGGAGGATGCCATACTGGAAGACCTGGGAGGATGCTATGCTGGCAGAAGACCTTTCAGGATGCCATGCTAGTAGAAAGTGTGGGAGAAAGCTTTGCCAGAAGAAGACCTGGGGGATGCCACATCGGAAGAAGATCATGGAGGGTTCTGTTCCATACGATGACATAGGCATGCACCTGGGAGGATGCCATGCCGTGAGAAGACTTGAGAGGATGCCATGCTGGAAGAAGACCTGGGAGGATTCAATGCTGACAGAAGACCTTCAAGTCATGTGGCACAGAATCAGTCTTGGTCGTCATTTAGCCTTGCATCTGCCTTGGTCATCCTTCAGGAGGTGAGGTGAGTGGGGGTTTAACGCCACTTTTAAGGTAGGATGGCATCTTACTTGATTGTCATACCAAAATGAGCACGGAGGATTAGGAAGAATGATACCATACCGCAGGATAACCTGTAAACAGGTGATGTCATGATCAAGGAAGATGGCATGCCGAGGAGAATGTCATGACGGAGGACGACCAAAGAGGATTCCAGGTGCATGTTTGTGAAGCTAGCAACCAGTTGTTGAAAACATATCTGAGGGGAGGGGGAACTAATGAGGTGTATCTTACATTCTAAACTAGTGCATCCACACTGGGAACTGTATGGTCCCTATCCACCATGATAAGCACAGTCCCTAACCCTAAGCAAGGACATACAACCTTGTTATACCAATCCGGCAAAGCCTGCAGCTATTCACCCCTAAACTAATGATGGGGAAAGCTACTGAGGATTGGACACCTCAAACAGACAAATCTTTAACAACTACTGTTACGTCCCTTCACAAACATGCACCTGGAATCCTCTTTGGTCGTCCTCTGGCACGACATTCTCCTCGGGGGCCCACTGGCATGCTATCTTCCTTGATCATGACATCACCTGTTTACAGGTTATCCTGCGGTATGGTATCATTCTTCCTAATCCTCCGTGCTCATTTTTGGTATGACAATCAAGTAAGATGCCATCCTACCTTGAAAGTGGCGTTAAACCCCCACTCACTTCACCTCCTGAAGGATGACCAAGGCAGATGCAAGGCTAAATGACGACCAAGACTGATTCTGTGCCACATGACTTGAAGGTCTTCTGTCAGCATTGAATCCTCCCAGGTCTTCTTCCAGCATGGCATCCTCTCAAGTCTTCTCCCGGCATAGCCTCCTCCAAGGTGTGTGCCTACGTCATCGCATGGAACAGAACCCTCCATGATCTTCTTCCGATGTGGCATCCCCGAGGTCCTCTTCTGGCAAAGCTTCCTCCCACACTTTCTACTGGCATGGCATCCTGGGAGGTCTTCTGCCAGCTTAGCATCCTCCCAGGTCTTCCAGCATGGCATCCTCCCTGGTCTTCTACCTGCATGGCATCCTCCTAGGTCTTCTTCCAGCATGACATCCTCCAAGTTCTCCTGCCAGCATGGTGTCCTCCCAGGTCTTCCTCCAGCATGGCATCCTCCCAGTTCTCCTGCCAGCATGGCATCCTTCCAGGTCTTCTTCCAGCATGGCATCCTCCCAGGTCTTCTTCCTGCATGGCATTCTCCCAGTTCTCCTGCCAGCATGGCATCCTCACAGGTCTTCCTCCAGCATGGCATCCTCCCAGGTGCATCGTACGTCATCGCATGGAACAGAACCCTTCATGATATTCTTCTGATGTGGCATTCCCCAGGTCTTCTTCTGGCAAAGCTTCCTCCCACACTTCCTACTAGCATGGCATCCTGGAAGGTCATCTGCCAGCATAGCATCCTCCCAGGTCTTCCAGCATGGCATCCTCCCAGGTCTTCTACCTGCATGGCATCCTCCCAGGTCTTCTTCCAGCATGACATCCTTCCAGGTCTTCTTCCTGCATGGCATCCTTTCAGTTCTCCTGCCAGCATTGCATCCTCACAGGTCTTCCTCCAGCATGGCATCCTCACAGGTCTTCCTCCAGCATGGCATCCTCCCAGGTCTTCCAGGATGGCATCCTCCCAGGTCTTCCTCCAGCAAGGCATCCTGGAAGGTGTCTGGCATGGCATCTTCCCAGGTCTTCCAGCATGGCATCCTCCCAGGTCTTCCTCCAGCAAGGCATCCTGGAAGATGTCCGGCATGGCATCCTCCCAGGTTTTCCTCCAGCATGGCATTCTTCCAGGTCTTCCAGCATGGCATCATCCCAGGTCTTCCTCCAGCAAGACATCCTGGAAGGTGTCCAGCATGGCATCCTTCAAGGTCTTCCTCCAGCATGGCATCCCCCAGGTCTTCCAGCATGGCATCCTCCCAGGTCTTTCTCAAGCAAGGCATCCTGGAAGGTGTCCGGCATGGCATCCTCCCAGGTCTTCCTCCAGCATGGCATCCTCCCAGGTCTTCCAGCATGGCATCCACCCAGGTCTTCCTCCAGCAAGGCATCCTGGAAGGTGTCCGGCATGGCATCCTCCCAGGTCTTCCTCCAGCAAGGCATCCTGGAAGATGTCCAGCATGGCATCCTCCCAGGTCTTCCAGCATGGCATCCACCCAGGTCTTCCTCCAGCATGGCATCTTCTCAGGTCTTCATCCAGCATGGCATCCTCCCAGGTCTTCCAGCATGGCATCCACCCAGGTCTTCCTCCAGCAAGGCATCCTGGAAGATGTTCGGCATGGCATCCTCTCAGGTCTTCCAGCATGGCATCCTCCCAGGTCTTCCTCCAGCATGGCATCCCCCAGGTCTTCCAGCATGGCATCCTCCCAGGTCTTCTTCAGCAAGGCATCCTGGAAGGTGTCCAGCATGGCATCCTCCAAGGTCTTCCTCCAGCATGGCATCCTCCCAGGTCTTCCAGCATGGCATCCTCCAAGGTCTTCCTCCAGCAAGGCATCCTGGAAGGTGTCCGGCATGGCATCCTCCAAGGTCTTCCTCCAGCATGGCATCCCCCAGGTCTTCCAGCATGGCATCCTCCCAGGTCTTCCTCCAGCAAGGCATCCTGGAAGGTGTCCGGCATGGCATCCTCCCAGGTCTTCCTCTAGCAAGGCATCCTGGAAGATGTCCAGCATGGCATCCTCCCAGGTCTTCCTCCAGCATGGCATCCTCCCAGGTCTTCCTCCAGCAAGGCATCCTCGCCGGTCTTCCTCCAGCAAGGCATCGTCCCAGGTCTTCCAGCATGGCATTCACCCAGGTCTTCCTCAAGCATGGCATCCTCCAAGGTCTTCCTCCAGCAAGGCATCCTGGAAGGTGTCCGGCATGGCATCCTCCCAGGTCTTCCTCCAGCAAGGCATCCTGGAAGGTGTCCAGCATGGCATCCTCCCAGGTCTTCCTCCAGCATGGCATCCCCCAGGTCTTCCAGCATGGCATCCTCCCAGGTCTTCCTCCAGCAAGGCATCCTGGAAGGTGTCCGGCATGGCATCCTCCCAGGTCTTCCTCCAGCAAGGCATCCTGGAAGATGTCCAGCATGGCATCCTCCCAGGTCTTCCTCCAGCATGGCATCCTCCCAGGTCTTCCTCCAGCAAGGCATCCTCCCAGGTCTTCCAGCATGGCATCCACCCAGGTCTTCCTCCAGCAAGGCATCCTCCCAGGTCTTCCAGCATGGCATCCTCCCAGGTCTTCCTCAACATGGCATCCTCCCAGGTCTTCCTCCAGCAAGGCATCCTGGAAGGTGTCCGGCATGGCATCCTCCCAGGTCTTCCTCCAGCATGGCATCCTCCCAGGTCTTCCTCCAGCAAGGCATCCTCCCAGGTCTTCCAGCATGGCATCCACCCAGGTCTTCCTCCAGCATGGCATCCTCAAAGGTCTTCCTCCAGCAAGGCATCCTGGAAGGTGTCTGGCATGGCATCCTCCCAGGTCTTCCTCCAGCAAGGCATCCTGGAAGGTGTCCGGCATGGCATCCTCCCAGGTCTTCCTCCAGCATGGCATCCCCCAGGTCTTCCAGCATGGCATCCTCCCAGGTCTTCCTCCAGCAAGGCATCCTGGAAGGTGTCCGGCATGGCATCCTCCCAGGTCTTCCTCCAGCAAGGCATCCTGGAAGATGTCCAGCATGGCATCCTCCCAGGTCTTCCTCCAGCATGGCATCCTCCCAGGTCTTCCTCCAGCAAGGCATCCTCCCAGGTCTTCCAGCATGGTATCCACCCAGGTCTTCCTCCAGCAAGGCATCCTCCCAGGTCTTCCAGCATGGCATCCTCCCAGGTCTTCCTCAACATGGCATCCTCCCAGGTCTTCCTCCAGCATGGCATCCTGGAAGATGTCCGGCATGGCATCCTCCCACTTCTCCTGCCAGCATGGCTTCCTCTAAGTTCTCCTGCCAGCATGGCATCCTCCCAGGTCTTCCTGCCAGCATGGCATCCTCCAAGGTCTTCCTCTAGCATGGCATCCTTCAAGTCCTTGTGCCAGCATGGCATCTTGTCCTGTAAAATGTATGATATTATTTTAGATTGTTTGAGGTGAGTGTGGTCGGGTATACTTGGCACATAAGATGTCTTTATCAAGTAACCAGACTAGTTTCCATTTTTCTGTAAAACACATTTACTGAAGGTAGGTTTAGTCATGTACTTTAAGACCAATAACTAGAAAGACTCTAAGCAGTAAAAGATAATAAATCTCTTGAAATAAGATTGTTTCTGTGATTGGTATTTTAAACTCTCGAAAAGACCTGCTAAAGAGATTTAAGTTTTGATGTGTCAACTGACAATCAGCAATAATTTATTGAAAATATGAATGCCAATTTCAACAAAATGAGATCTGAACAAAATGTAAAGACTTTAAAACTTTAATTAAGTATAAACTAGATAGGCTACGTTATTTTGAAGTGGTTAAATCCTTATCAAAACAATGAAGAAAGCACCTGATCTCTTTAAATAAACAAATCTTTTCAACTTCAGTAAATGATTTTTTGCACCATTCACCTCCAGCAAATGTTTTACACATTACTGATGAGCAAACATACTGTTTCTAGTTAGTATACATGAAGACTAAACATATCTAAGTAATCTTTCTTTTAAACAATATTATGGCATAGAGTGAAGTTATGAGCATTTCATATACTTTTTTTGGTTTGTTTCTGGCATTTTAGGCATTGATAAACATGATTGATGATTTGAGGAATAGAAAAGGTTCATACCTTTGCCATCGCATGTTATACTGTTATTTGTCATATGTTAGGTAACATAAATGACGTTTTTATAAATGTTTATTTGTTCCTATGGTTACAGGTTCAAACACAAGAGTCGAAGAAGAAGTTGTATAGTCAAAATAATAACAGATAATACAGATACAATAACTAGTCAGAATGTGGGAAGGTGAACACATGTTACTACAGATAATACAGATACAATAACTAGTCAGAATGTGGGAAGGTGAACACATGTTATTACAGATAATACAGATACAATAATTAGTTGCTGAGAGCAATTCATTGTTTTTCTTTGAAATGAATTTTCAACAGAAAATATTTCTTTTACTACTATCTAATAATAATTGTTGAAGTTTGGGACTGTATTTCTAATATTACTAAATGGATATGTTTTTTGGCAGAGACAATGATTTGATTAAGTAAAACATCTTTATGTAAAGTACCGAAACAAATCAAGTATTTTGTGATTTTTATTTATATTTATTAAAAAGTTATTTATCCCACATTCCCAATAAACATGACATATGCTCTCGGAGGAATCCTTGAAAAACCTGCAAAAGTCACTGTCAATCAAATTCTTTTTTAATCATTCCTTTTTAGTATAAACACTGGTAATTCTATGCAAATATGTATTGAAAATTGAAAAGTTTAACATCTTTCAAGCCATGTCTATAGACATTTAACACACTGTGCCAGTTAAATACTAACACAGTGAACAGTTTTTCCCATTTAGTAAAATTTTTTAAGTTTATTGTTTTTGGATATGAGCTGATAGAAGAATAACCTTGAACCTTTGGAATGTTTTAAAATATTACTATGGTAAATATTTATGTATAAATTATAAGAAGGAATTATTCTTGTCCCTTATATAATAATATATTTTAAAGAATTAGGTTGTATGTGAAGTTGATAATTATAGTCTAATAATCATATAGACTCTAAAATTGTTTCTCTTATTTTATATTTTGACTAATTCATCAAAAGGCATAATCCATGATCATCATATAAAGCCTTTTACTGTCAATAAACCCTTATAAGCCCAATGTTTAATAATATACCGGTAGCATGGATTTTTATAATTATGGTTGAGCCATGAAGATTCAGCAAGAATGTGATCAATTGAAACTGTCTGAATCAACATTAAACATTATTACAGTAACTGTTCCATGCTCCAAAAACATACTTCCAGTAAGGGTTTTCAATATTGAGTAGTTTGTCCATACTTGAAGTTTTTTTCTGTAAGGTAGGATTATTATCAGATAACTTTTAGCAGTAAAGTCTAATTCAGTATCATCTTCATGTTGTCCTGACTTGCATTCTTATCACCAATAACAATACCTTTAATAGTTTCATTATTTCTTATCACACACCCCATTTCAGCTACTAAGAGGAATAAATATGGTGATAAGGGATCCCCCTGTCTACAACCCCTTTCATTTTCAAAACATTCAGATAAGTGGCCATTTTGTATCACCCAAGAACTTGGATAATATATAAGAACATTAATCCAGTTAATTATTTGTGTACCATAACCAAATTTATATAGGACTGAATTGATGAAATATTTTTATACTTTATCAAAGGAATTTTCAATTCATTTAATTCTTTTACTCAATTTTAAGGATATATATTTATGTCAATTTCTTAATCATCAGATCTTAAATTAAAAAAATAAATAAATGAAAATAATACTTTGAGTTCTGAGAAGAAAATTTGTGAAAACGACTCATAAATTAATGCAGTTTTTTCCAGGTCACAATCATCATCACGGAAATATATACTTGTAGAGCTCAGTATATCCTAGAGAAACAGGAGGGAATATTTGTAATGACAGCTTCATTTACAATTACATCTTCAGTTGATTTCATAAACTAAACACCAACTTTACTATTTTCAACTGCAGTAATAAGTGATAGTAATGTGATACTTTAATTACTCATTATCTGAAAGTAACTCTGATATCCACTACTAAATATGAGTGAAGTACTCACCTTGGCCCTCTGTGACCAGCATGTCCAGATGCCTGACTGTGAAGCTAGCAACCAGCTGTTGGAAACTTGTCTGAGGGGAGGGGGAGCCTATCCCTTAACTAAACCTACTCATGAGGTGTACCCTACATCTAAACTGGTGCATCCACACTGGGAACTGTGTGGTCCCTATCCACCATGACAACCATGGTCCCTAATTCTAAACAAGGGCATGCAACCTTGTTATACCAATCCCGGCAAAGCCTGTAGCTATTCACCCCTAAACTAATGGTGGGGAAAGCTACTGAGGATTGGACACCTCAAACAGACAATCTCCAACAACTACGGTTACGTCCTTTCACAAACATGCACCTGGAATCCTCGCTGGTCGTCTTCGGGCATGACATCCTCCTTGATGGTTCTCTGGCATGACATCCTCCTTGATGGTTCTCTGGCATGACATCCTCCTTGATGGTTCTCTGGCATGACATCCTCCTTGATGGTTCTCTGGCATGACATCCTCCTTGATGGTTCTCTGGCATGACATCCTCCTTGATGGTTCTCTGGCATGACATCCTCCTTGATGCTTCTCTGGCATGACATCCTCCTTGATGGTTCTCTGGCATGACATCCTCCTTGATGGTTCTCTGGCATGACATCCTCCTTGATGGTTCTCTGGCATGACATCCTCCTTGATGGTTCTCTGGCATGACATCCTCCTTGATGGTTCTCTGGCATGACATCCTCCTTTATGCTTCTCTGGCATGACATCCTCCTTGATGGTTCTCTGGCATGACATCCTCCTTGATGGTTCTCTGGCATGACATCCTCCTTGATGGTTCTCTGGTATGACATCCTCCTTGATCGCGGCATCACCTGTTTGCACGATTGGATACCGCAGACAGACAATCTCCAACAACCTTCACAACAGCAACCCTTAGACGGTAGAGCGGGCGACATTCTGTAAAAAACAAAGAGATGATATGATGATCAAGCTGTTATCGTGATGCATCAACCATGAGGTGAGGTGAGGTGAGTTGGGGTTTAACTCCACTTTCAAAGGTTTTCCACCTATATCGCGGCCGCTAGTATTATGGCAGGGAGAAAGTCTGCAATGCCATGTGGTTATGCATTGCGTGAAACCTGCGAGCATAGGCTGGAACTAACAAACCATGGGTGGTACTAAGCATATAGCCCCTTGTGGACATTACATGATCTACAGTGAACCATATACTTAGATACTTTGAGATTCATTAAGCAACACCCTAGTTTGTAAACTGAAATGCGGTGCTCTTGGAATGTTAGGATACATTGAATGATTCTATCACTCCAGACATAAGAAGTGCTTATTTATAGACTAATTCATTGAATTTAAAATCTACAATATGCACAATTAATGAAAATGAAGAAAAATGAAAATGAAAAATTGTCATAGAGAAAGCATAGTATAATGCTAATAAAAGAACACACTATGTAATGGAAGAAGAAGAGCTACTACACTACAAACTTTAGAATTAATTTATTGTAAACAACATTTGTGATAGCAAGTTGACATTCATACTCAAGAAGCTAACCAGACATTCAGCCCTTTTTTAAGAATAATTGAGAAAAAGCTTACAGCTATAGAATCTGTGAACAAATTCGAGATTATTTCAGTTATTTCTGAAAATTAAACACTTCTTGTTGGTTCATACTGCTTTAGTGAGTGACTTTTGTTAAAAGGTCAGTTAGTAAAGTGTCATCATTTCCTTTGAAAAAAATTACACTACTCACATTACAGCAACAAATGTTGACTTTCATTTACCATTATAATGGAGGTTTGATATTGACACCAAAATACCAATCTATTGTAAAAGACGTCATCCAAAGGCTGAACCGTTAGTTGAGTGAACTATCCTTTCAACACTGCTATAAATTATTCTTCTACCTAACATCACTAATTGTTGTCTTCTTTCTTATAGATCCAAACATATTACAGTGTTCAGAAAAGTGGCCACATCTTCCATACCGTATCAGAAATGTGACTCAACATTAAGATTTATAGTCTTCATATTAGTATATGAAAGCAGTATTGCTATTATCAGTATTAGCATTTTATTCTCACTATCATAGGGTAATGTATCTGTGTTCGTGATTGTTTGTGGTAAGGGTGGATGTTTTTATTTACAACGTTGCTACCTAATTATTATCATAATGGAATGAATGTGAGTATGTATGTGTGTGTGAGATTGTGTGGTTGTATGTAGCTTTTATCGCATTTATTCTTTTAACCATTCGTACATATATATCTACCGGGGATGTAGCTCAGTTGGAAGACCAGGGTTCGATTCCCGGTCGCGTCATACCAAAAGACGTTAAAAGTTGTTGCTGACTTGCTTGACACTCAGCATTATAAGGACAGAACAACGTTTGAACTGGCGCTGCACAGTGACCGCTGGGTGCGGAAAGCACAAAATGAATTTTCTATGTACTTTGTATTGAGGAAAATAAAGAGTTATTATATTATTCATCCTGCAGATGACATAGCTGGTGACGTAGTTAAAGACCTGGTATGTTGTCACCTCTGTTGCCCTTATGATGCTTTGTACTGTTTTAGCAAATGAATCATTACCTTGTATTCATCATTTGTAATCTGTATATTATAATTATCATTCATGCCATTCAATGTTATACATGTGTAATTATCATGTGTATTGTGTACAATTAACATATAACCATAAATATATATTATCTTTGAGTGTTGACATGGTCATATGTTAACAATGGTGTCATATTTAATCAAACACAGATAGATGTAAGCATATTTATTTAATGTAAAGGTATTGCCATATACACCAGTTATTATGTAATTATGGTAAATGTATGAATTTATCGTTCCTATGATGTAAGTTCTCTTTCAAGTCAATGTTTAACCTGTGATGCATATATTTGTTGAGTGTAAACTTATATTTTTATTTTAATGTGTTTCAGACAAATTAGAGAGTGTTTTTTTACATTCTGTAATAAAGTTCATGATCCGACTCACACTCAGTGGTTTTGTGGTTCTTTGCCTAAGATCCCCATCTAACGCTTCTACAACTAGAAATATGTGCATGTAATGCACTGTGATATGTCCTCCGCTCCAACTTTCAATTCAATCTAGTCATCTTACCCTTATTTTTCACTAATGCCAGAGACAACCCAAAAAGAACAATCCAAAAAGGTTAATATATTAGAATAAATGAACTTGTTTCCATGTAGCCCATTAGTTCAAACTGAGTCCCTTTTTCTGATTTCCTAGTTGAAATGTTTTCCATGGTAACCAGAAACTACATCTGAAAAGGTTCCTAACCTCCATATGCACTTAGTCCAAATTGTTTCCATGGAAACCAGAACAAATATAAAAATCACAATCATTTAAGTAGCAAAAAGGCACCATGCCAAGACTAGGTGACTACCCACAAACCAATTCTCATAAAATAATACTCCATAGATTTTGAAAAGGTCCCTACCCCCACATGCACTAATTTCAAACGGTTTTCATGGAAACCAGAAAAAAAATATATAATTCAGAATAATCTAAATAGCATAAGGCACCACTCTACCACTAGGTCTAGCCACATACCAACTGTTTCGTAAGAAAATGAAGGGTGTTTGAAATATGGCCCGGAAACGAAAGCATTTCGGAAAGACGGAATGACGGACGGAGGCGAAAACATTATGTTTCTCGCAAAGCTTTGTGGGGGACATAAAACATAACCGTTTTAGTATCCATGCACAACTACAGACCCGTGCCAGTTATATCCGGACTTAGTATATAGCATCCTCGATCATCCAGCGCTATTGTTCCGATAAATCTACACACAAGTTTATTTATCGGAACAATAGCGCTGGATTATCGAGGATGAGTATATAGATGTAGCATGTAGAACAATACAGAACTATTGCCAACTATCCAAACACAAAGTATCAATGTTCAGACAAGACAAGAAGATATATGAAATCATACAAGCAAAAGAAAATCAACAACTCGTATATAGTATGCATTCGAACAGATTATGCTGATACAGCGGACAGATTCAATGTTTCCAGAAGTACATGACAAATATGCGGCACGGGCCCCTATCTACTAGAATCTCATATTTGAATACGATAACATGCATCTATTTGAAATCAAATTTAAATTCGGATATCAATTGTTGTTCCAAAAAAAGTCATCTTTAAAGTAATGTGTCCAACTTATCATAAATCATACACGACCAAACAAAAACTCCAAGATTCCGAATTGGGTATATTATTAAAACAAATACTGTGAAGAACATATTCCCTCTGCAACGCGCAATTTCAGTCAGTCTCTGTGAGCAGTTGAATGTTTGGACGTGATTGTAGAACATTATGAAAGAATTCTTTTGTTTCATTCCTTATTCACACCGTAGGAACGTGTAGGCCTGGAAATTGTTACTCAACGGAAGTGAACGAATTTCTCTGCGAGAGTCCAGTTTGTTTTTGTTCATTTGGTGTAGGATAAATCGGTTTTCAGGTACTTCTGACAAAAGATACTTCAGGCTGTAAAATAGTAGACATTAGTAAACACAAAGTTGGTTTTAGAAATGAGAAGCTTAGCAGAACTAGCTTAAAGGAGACAGTTGTATGTGAGGCTGCATGCCGAACAAATTTATTTGCACACTAATGTGGTCGATATATGAAACAAACATATGATTTTTTCAAGTATATGTCCAAAAAGGCTGATACATATTTATCAAAACTAGAAAATTTAGTCAAAAAACAACGAATAGTTACGGAGATATTTACATTCAATGACTGCTGGTATAATATCGTGGTGAACACGTTCCTAAAGAAAACACCAAGTGGCTGTAATTCATCACCCCCGTTAGTAACTCGTTCACTTTGTTTTGACACCACGTGTGGTTCAGGGGTTCTACTTTTGTTATTTGTCAATAATAAGTCTCAATATTTGGCATATATGTTCATATATGCATATTTAACAACATGGTAAAAAAATATATGAATATTTTTATGGATTTTTTTTAAAGCAAGGTAATATCAAACACACGTAGGTTCCACATGCGAAATTCGTCTCCTAAATTGTGATCTAACAGTCGACTGAGGGCACACAATGACATCATCTTTCGTCTACATCTTCATCGGTGTCTACCATTTTACAGCCTGAAACATTTTTTTCTTATAAATACCTCAAAACCGATTTATCCAACAAAATCCTACACCAAATGCACAAAACTAAACTGACCTCTCGCAGAGAAATTCGTTCACTTCCGTTGAGTAACAATTTCCAGGCGTACACGTTCCTACGGTGTGTTATTGACCGTCAGTTTTATCTTAGTGAAAATGTATACCGGTCACGTGACCTTGTTTCCTTCAATCAGTAAGAAGCATGCTGCTTTCTTTCAAAGTATAAATCAATGAAATTACATGAACGCGGATACATGCTGCAAGGATTTAACATACGATGCCTCTTCAAGAAGAGATTTGAAATTTGATTTTTCGTTTCAACTTTAAATGAATTTAAAAAAAATATTTTTCTAAAGGAAAATGCTAAATGGACAAGATATGTTTCAAAGAGAATCTAAATTGCTTTCATTTCAGTCGTAAATAGTAAGTTACCAATACAATGTTACAAAGCTCGTTGATCTGCATGTTTACAGGTTAAAGGATCTCTGCAGTCCCTGATCTTGCTACCGGTGAGGCGCGCTCCTAATATTTGAGTGACACAGTTTTTACGTATCTATATTATATGTACTTTTACAAGTATTACTGTTCCATATAAAAATATTCAGTTATATGATATAGTATTTCTATGCTCAGAGACCATAACATTATATAATGTTATGGTCTCCGCTATGCCTAAAGAAGTTGTTTAAAATTTGAAATGAATACATATATGAAGAGGCAATATTTGAAACTACACTAAACCATATTAAAAGAAAAGTTATTAACATTTGATTCAACTAAAATAACTATTCTTTGGTTTCAATGGAGACATAAACACTACGTCATACCTGCATTCTGCCCCAGTCGTGAATGATTCAAATTTCTGCTTCCAACGTCCAGTGAGCTCCACCAATCAAGAGAACAATGGTCCAGCTTGGGGGATCAGTGGACAGTCCCCCCCCCCCCCCCCCCCCCCCCCCCCCCATTGTTACAAAAAGAACTCAGTAATCCTGGGAGTTTGAAATTCTTTGAGTTTTATTTGGTCGGCCACCTTTATAAACTAAATCTGGGACTTAATTTGTACCATTCACAATTCATTTAAAGATAAACATACTGACTTGCACATGAAGTTTTATTCGTTTGACTCTATTATAAGTAGGTAATTGGAGGTCAGTTTTCTGTCCTTTATTTATTAGGGATAATCCTGTTTGGTTGGTCATACTTTGGGATTATATGGGATATATTATATATTTATTTAAAACGAAGTAACGCGAACATTAGGATAGTTTTTTTTATAGTAGTTTGATGGTGCAAGTCTCCAAAAGTTTACTAATTTACAAAAAGTTTCAAATAGTTTAGAAACAAAAACCAAGAATTGTTAACGTCAGATTTCAAATGCGCTCGAACGCAGCCGGCTGAATCCCGAGAAAAGTGGTGTATTGAAAAAGCCCGTGCAAATCTATTAGTCCGGCAGCCAAACCCCGATTTTCACCCTAGGTGGGAAAGTGCGTCCATAGAAACATTCTCTTCCCACAGAGGTTAGTCCCTACAGTTTTCCGGTTCTACCCTCTGTTACATTACGCTTGAAATAGAGAGCAGAACCAAAGTCCCCTGGCGGTGGAAAGAGAAATCTCTTAACCTATCCTTACTTCTTAACCAATGAGAACTCATGTTTAATTTGATATGTCGAAAGGGTAACTTAAAAGATCGACGCATTTTACTCTGAAGGGTCTTGCTCATTAGCATATGTCATTCGAATATGTCTGATGTAAATAAAGCAAATGAACTGTTTTGGGTATTTGTCTCTGATTTGGTTTTCTTTCTTTATAAGTATGTTTATGATCGAGAGTTTTCATAAAATCAAAAAGCATAGTTCGAGGAAAACACAGAAAACACTGTAAAACGAGAAAACGTTGGCCTTACGTTGATGACGTGTCATTGGCAAATGTCACTTTTACAACGGCGTCGCTGATTGCACAACTAGATTCAATTGCAACCAATCAGAACACTACCTTCATGCACACATTATCGAGCGTAATGTAACAGAGGGTAGAACCGGAAAACTGAAGGGACTAACCTCTGTGGGAAGAGAATGCCATAGAAAATGTTTTTACAGAAATTGAACCTTGTGGGTATATACTTGAGGAAACTGAATGATGACACTTTGTCATCATTGAGCATTTTGAATAATTAATGATTTAATTAGATAGGGTACACTCATGATTTCAGTTATCCAGACACATCAAGTAATTATATTTTAGTGTTCACAAAAATGACATAAAATTAAGGCAGTTATATATCAATTGTTGTCTATAAGTATTATGAAAAAAAGCATAAAAATTTGTTGAAAAAAACGAAAGGCCAAAATGTTGATAATGTGTCTGGATAAACGAGGTTTCTGAGCAAATTTGGTTTTCTTTCAGTAAAATTAGATTTAATGGTGTAATAATTTACTTTTGATTATAATTACGATTATTGAATCATAATAAAAAGAAATGGTGATAAAGTTTCAGTTAGTGTTAGTGTATATTTGTTTACTTTTGCCAAATTCTGAAATAGGCATTCTTGTAACAATGTCAGTTCTTGTGGTGAGAAAATGGAGATTTTTGACGATTTTATGGTGTTTTTAAAAACACACAATTTACCATTTTTACTTTGTATTGAAGTGATTTTTTTTTATTCACAAAGCAACACAATTATCACAAAGAGTTAATTTGCAAAAGACAAAAAAAGGAAATAGTCAATTTCAAAGTTTAGATCCAAGATTCGACCACGAAGCGGGCACTGAAATTGGGCAATTTGAAAGTTAAGTTATTGGTTGACAACAGTAGTCTCCCTAGAAGAAAGAGCTAGAATGTTTCTTAAACGTTAAACGTATAACTGCAATGACCTGAATAGTGACATTAAAAAGTGTGGGCGTGCACATATTCAAACCCTTATTCAGATAACACTAATGGTGTAGGCCAGACGTTGCAACACATTTTTGTTATTTCATAGGTTAAGTCTTGCTACACCTATCAGAACCATTCACCGCCCAACCACTTCACACCCCAGCCACAATCACTGGCCTCTCCTAATACTCTCAATCACCATGTCTTCTGCATTTCACATCCAATCAACTGTTCTTGTATCTACAATAAAGACAATTGGCTTTCCTCCTTTTACCAATTTGTATAACTGTTGTCCAATCACTACTTCAATAAAGCCCACAGGCCATTATTGATTTAAGAATCAACTATTAATGCTCCTCATGTTTGTATCAGAAATCATCAATGTATCACCAATCTCATGCGTTATTTATCTTAAAAACTTAATTTAAACTATCTGATTGAGTTTCTCGCCATTGGTTTCTTATATAAATGTATACAATTTTGTTATTTCTTACATTTCACCTGATGATGGAGTAAGTATATACTCCGAAACGTCTTGTATTTTCACATGAAAGAAGTTGTTATCCAGAAAATGTCCTTGTTCTAATGTCAAGTAATCATGTTGGGTTACATGGAGGTCTTTTTTCAGAATTTGTCAAAAGTAAACATATACTAACTGAAACTTTATCATTATTTCTTTTGATTATGATTCAATAAGCGTAATTATAATCAAAAGTAAATTATTACACCATTAAATCCAATTTTACCGTAAGAAAACCAAATTTGCTCAGAAACCTTGTTTATCCAGACACATTTTCAACATTTTGGCCTTTTGGGTTTTTTTTGACAAAAAAGTAAAAAAGTATACTTATTTTCATAATACTAATAGAAAACAATTGATATATAACTGCCATACTTTTATTTCAATTTTGTTAACACTAAAATATAATTACTTGATGTGTCTGGATAACTGAAATCACGCGTATACCCTATCTAATTAAAACATTAATTATTCGAAATGCTCAATGATGACAAAGTGTCATCATTCAGTTTCCTCAAGTATATACCCATAGTGTTCATCATGAACAAAAATATATTCTATGGACGCACTTTCCCGGTCACAAGGGCTGGCTGCCGGACTATATTGGCGACTTCACGGAACAGAGGAGAACGAACATCACAACTGTTCAAAGAGGGTGTTTTCTGGTCGATCAAACGCTCTAGCACATACATTACACCAATAATTAGAAACTTTCTATACTTAATAATAGTAAATATACATCTAAAACGATATTGACAATCAATAATTTAAGCATAATTTAGAAATCAAAGCAAAAGCATTTCGATTCGGTGCAAAGTTATTTCAGTAAAACAAACATGAAAAGGCGTGTTTTGATTTTGATTGAAAACATATTTTATTCATTTAAGAAATGGATTGGGCATAAGTTATAAAACTTATAGAAGCCCTCTCCACATAATCGACGAATATTTGACAAGGCTTTATTTTTCTTTGATTTAATTATTGAGTTTTATTTTTATGCATATCCCACAAAACATACAACTTTTCATTTCTAAGTTGTTCAGAGAGCGTTGCCAAACAATGTTTTTACTCCAAATGGCACTTAATGATGATGATAAATTTTTTACTGTTTGTTACAATGATTTTACACCATTTGGAGCTCAAATAATCTAATGTTGTATATTATGTTGAAGTGCCTAACCCTTTTAGTTGGCAGTGAGTTCTGTGATATAGTTTTGAATATGTTTGTTTTGCATACATCGTGTTTCATAAAATTGTATTTGGTTTTAATATGTTCAACACACGATATGTGCTGATTTCAGTTCAAATAATTTCACTCAGCTTGCATATTCATCCCCAATATCTAAATACATTATAATTTGTAGTAATTTTGACTAATTGACGCATGCCACATCCTATGTGTTATATCTCTCACCTAGAAGTTGACATTTTGAATTAGTTAATGTATATAAAGCCTGATGAGCTACAGAGCCCATGGCTCTATTTTTTAAAAGTGTATACCATTTTGAATTGCTGTAGGATAGATGATAGACACATGCTTTTTAGTGATGTACTCACAATTTCATACATCAGGGTATGATACCTTTATTTTCATGTCTGTTCAAATACACTTGGGGTGCTAAATCGCTTTTTGGCCACACTGTTTGGTATTAGAAATTATAAATTTAATTAATATAAGATGTCGTGGACCTAAATAAACTTCTTGGATTTTAATTTGTGACAGTACCTTATCGTTTTAAACCGATGATCAGATATTGAAAATGTGTCATTTAGAACTAAACGTTCATATAGATCAGTTATTTAACTAGAAGGTGTCTATACAAGTAAAAAAAAAAACAGATGACCCCCTCTTCCCCCAATTCACCTTACATGTATATAAAATCCTCATCAAATAAATGCATTTTTTAGATTTATTAACTTATTACCTTCAAAGTCCAAATTGTAACCATGGGAACAAACAAAAATAGAACTGCAACGAAGCTGAAACTCCCGAAAAGCCCATATACATGATATAGAGAGACAGTACACTCAACCACATAAGAAACGTCGCCACATTTTCAACAGTGTAAAGCACGAAATACTGTTTCCGGCGAACGTCGAATGCCTTTTCTAGGGACATGATTAGTAAAGAGATACCCGCAATTTCATACATCAGATTATAATAATTAAGGATTCAGCATTTATGCTGAATCCTTATTGTTATTGGCGTGTTTTTTAAAAATTATTTTTCCACCGATTTTGTCAGTGGCACTTTGGCAAGAAGGAATGCAGCTATTACATTCAAACTTTACAGGCTGATAACCCTTAATATGTCGTTGTGCCGCGAAGCTTTTTGGCCCAATCAGTTAACCCATTAAAGGTCCAGTTCGAATCCAAATTCCGATTTCTAACATGGGATTTTTTTTCAAAATGCACTTAGAGACTTGGACATTTTTTTAAAAGATGCGCATTGATAAACTGAGCAAAAAAGTAAATCGCGGTGAAATCGTAAGTCACGTGGTTTTGCCGCCATTTTGGATTTTTAACCTTTTAAAATTTTCGGACCCCATGTACCTTTGCGGAAACACCACTCCGAAGATATTTGCACCAAAGAGCTGAAACTTTAGTTATATGTAGCTGACACATTGGGGAATAACAAGTTTGTTCTTGTTTGTGCGAATTCCTAATAATTTTTTCACATTGACCTTTCAAAGTCAGGCAATTTTGGAAAACCGCGAACTTTCAGGGGCGATAATTCAAAAACCTACCTATCGAATTGAACGATTTTTTTCAGGAGAGTGAGACAGGACTATGGTCTTTATGAATCAATAATAAAATCGCGCGCGTACAGTCATTTCCGGTCATAATAAAGAGAAACTTTAACATGGGAAAATTTTGTAAAAAGGATTTAGAGACTTGAATTGTTTTGCAAACGATGCGCAAGAACAATACAAGCAAAAAAGTAAATCATGACAAATTCGTAGGTCACCTGGTTTAGCCGCCATTTTGATTTTCTTAATTTTTTTCTGATTTTGACATGTTAAATTTCGCTCTAAATAACCCCAGAGAGATACTAGAGACTCGCAACTTGTTTTAAAATATGCTTTATAACTAGACAAGCAAAATATGTTACCATTGCGAAGTCGTAGGTCAAGTGGTTTCGACGCCATATATACTTTGTTTTAAAATGTTTTAACCCTGTGCATCTTTGCGGAAACACCACGCCGAAGATATTTGCACCTGAGAGCTGAAACTTAGATGTATAAGCAGCTGAAGCATTGGGGAACAACAAGTTTCATATCTTACTAGCGAAATCCTATTAACTTTTTCACAATTATTTTTCAAAGTATGATTACTTTGAATGTTTACCTAGGTTCTTCAAAAAATCGAATTTTCTTATTTCTCCAAAGATATACAATTTACAGAGCAATAAGTCATACCAGTTCGAGTTAAAATCTATTCTACGCGTAATGTGAGGTAAAACTTGTTCGAAATTCATATGATATTTATACAATAGTCGATTTAAAAGATTTTGCAAGTGTAAAGAATCATGCTAAGACACGAATAACCGGACAACAGTCTCAACACTGTCTGGTTCATCGTGGCCTTACTGGAATTAAAATTCGTATTTCTCCAAAGATACACATGCTATTAAGCTTTAAGTCATGCCAGTTCGAGTGGAAATGTATTCTACGCGAACTGAGATATACATACTGGAAGGAATTCATATGATATTTACACACTAGTTGAATTAGATGATTTTTAAGTGAAAAGACTCATACTTAAACTCGAATAACCGGACAACAGTATCGACAATGTCCGGTTCATCGTGGCCTCCCGGAAACCTTTAAAATTCTAATTTCTCCACAGATATACATGTTACTATGTACTAAATCATACCAGTTCGAGTGAAAAGCTATTCCGCGCGAACTGAGAGATACATCCTGGAAAAAACTCATACAATATTTACACTGTAGTCGATTTAGATGCACCAAGTCACAAGTCAAGCTCATAAAACCGGCTCCAGATCCGACCTTTTCAGTTAAGCTCAACTGTGACGTCAGTTATACGGCTCGAAGCATCAAAGTTTTCCTTAAGTGAAATTGGTGGTTTTGAGTTTTTTTCCATGTTTCAGTTGAAGCCGTTGAGCCTTCTGTTTGGGGTATACCCCCACCCCCAGTCCCCACCCCGACCCCCCAAGCCATGTCGCTTCACTTCTTATCTTTACTATCATTTAATATTAAAAAATTCTTGCTGTCTTTTGGACTTAAACATTTAATTTACTCACCACCTTTTTTATATTTTATTATGGAGGTGTACTTACACTGTGAAATTGTCTGTTTTTATGTTTTATAGCTTTCAGCTTAAGTAAGTACAACTTCCCAATGCAAGGCATAACTCTTGCCAGTCTCCATTACTGGCTGATTTAGGCCTTGCAGTATTTTCTTAAGAAATCTGTGTTTAGAAATTCAGGCCCGCTATGCATTTCCAGCCAAAGAAAAAGACAAATCTAGGTTGATTATGCTTGAAAGATCTGTGCATGTAAATCGGACTGTAGTTTCGGGTCTTCAAATATTTTATATGATTCACATTGAGTGTAATGCACACAGACATTGGTATGCAATTTGTTATCTTTACATAATAGAGAATTATTAAGGAATGTAGCACGAGTCAACGAATTAACACTTAATTCATTCATTAACAAGATTTTACTATTGTCATAGTACGCTAATTCCAAATAAATGAAGGTGGTTTTTTCATCCGCCAAAAGAGTTCCTTGTCCATCATTCATACATTACGCATGTGGCAATTGATTAACAACTCATCAATGAAACTACGTTCGTTTTAAGCAAGTCTTTCACACAGTATACCTATTGTAACCATTGAATGCGTATTCAAAAACCAGCCAAGGGTAACAGATTTGAGGCATCATTGTCTCATATACACAAACATTTATTCTACCCTTTCTAACACTTTAATGCCGTGCTGTACATATTCATTGTCATTTCTAAATTATTTCAATTCTATTCCTTCTCCATTCCTTTTATTCAAACATTATTATCAAATCATATTCTACCTAACCAGTACGTCAATTGCTCCCTTTTGAAAATAAGTCTGAAACAACCACTTCCGGTCTATCTATTTACTTAAGTACACGCTAACACCATTTTAACATGTAAACTTTGGATCTCAATACTCCTGGAGATATGCAAGAGACTTGAAACTTGTTTTTAAAAAATACGCAGCAACATATAGGACAGATGTCTTAATTAAAACAATTGAAACGCTGAATCCGCGTGTCGTCGCTTGCGACTATATGTTCATTTTATGTCTGTTCAAGTACACTTAGGGTGTTGATATCATTTATTCAAAATGGATTTTGGCCAGTTGAAGAAAAGATGTAAATAACCTTCTCGGTCTTATATGTGTTAACTTTAGGACACCATAAAACAAGCCAAGACTTATCTAGTCTGTTTAAGGAGGCTCCAAAAGGACGATTTCTTAAAATGTGTGTCTCCGAAATATGAACAGATAATGTCTTGAAAATTCATATTTGGTATAGTTGAGTTCAGAAAACATGACATAAGATTAACGCTGTTTCAGTCGGATTTATCGCCCATGGATTGAAATAAAAAATGTCTTGCAAGTGAGTTTATATACAATTCACATATCATTTTTGTTTGATAACACTTGATACCAACTAATTTTGAATTGATTTTCCACAACATTTAAGCATTTTAATATTTAAATATTTGTAGTTCATATGTCAATGTTTGTAAGTTTACAATTGGTCTTATCCTATGATGTATATATTTCTTTATTGAGAAAGCGACTATAGATTGGAATGAATTTGGTGCTATCTGTGTTCTATTGCCTGCCGTGGATGTGCCGAACATATGAATATTTGTAATTATAGTGTACTAGTCTATACCTCGAAAATGGTTTGAAACCATTACGAAAACGTCAGCGAAAAATGAAAATGCTTAATATACAAAATCAAAAATCAAATGGCTCCCAAATATCTTACTGAACCAAAAGCGTTGGTCCAAACGTAAGTACAATTTAAGTAACTCCCATTATATTGTGACTTAAACAGTCAAGACAATCATTCATTCCATCAGCAATATGTTCATGGAATGATTATCAAATAACGTCAGCAAATCAGAAAGTATATCAATATTTATGTTATAAATGTGTGTATGGTTTCGTAGTTCTATGCTGATTCTCACTGCAAGTACAAATGATATATTACAATAGATGTTTGTCGCCTTTTAACAAAGTAAACTTTAAAAGTTACCCTTCTCCGTTTTCCCTTCTCTCAACAGATTACCCTTCTCCCACGAAATCAGTTACCCTTCTCCCGCTTCAATTTTTCAAACGCAGATTATGAAGTATTTACATAATGCCTAAAGGTTAACATGAAATCTACATATTCCCAAGGCATGCGCATAAATACTATCTAGAAAAGTACCCTAGTATATATGTGAAATAGATAAAAAGAAAATCTGCGATCAGCCATGTTTTGACCAGCCGCCATTTTTGGAGTGGGTAACTGCAGTTACCCAACTCAGTTTAGTATGGGTGCGGTTTTCGATCAGAAATCAATACTTTTACCTTTATAACATCGCTATATTCAGCCAACTATCATAAAATTGATAATTTTCGGCAACATTCAGTACTTCTCGAAAATATAACAACATTTATAACGTTTGGCGTATGTGACCCCAACAACACAATGGATGTACCTTTAATCAATCTCTACTATGATAATTCTATACACTATCCTACTTGACAGAAATATAGTCTTCTCTGTGTATTGTTTACTTTATGATGTTATTGCATGTTTTTACAAATGTTTCTACAAATGTTTCTGTGTTACTGAAATAATTTTGATAAAAAAAATAAAACCAAATCATTATATTGTTGTATTTAGAATAAAAATTTTTTTATAAATATATTTACAAATTGCTCCACTGTGATACTTGTAAAATTATACAAGTTTTATTTGTTGGTAATATTGATAGATATTACATCGAGGCAATCAAAGGGAGATAAGAAGAAAAGGGAAAGAGGCTGTAAAATCAAATTGTGTTTGTTAATAATAGTTTCCTGCTTTAACTATGACACTTATTGGTCATAATGATTGCATTTCTTCACTGAATAACATACATGCACCAAGTAACAATTTGTATAATATAGCATCATGTAACCAAGACAGAAAATGTCTAATATCCTCTGTATAGATCGAGATTATTAACCAAGTGTGTTTCCTTATCATTAATATAATATTTTTGGAATAAAAATTTTATTATGCGAGCCTTTGGCGAGCTTAATACATTATTTTTTATTCCAAATATATAAGGTTGTTCATGGAGATGTTTTCAATTAGTTTTTAATAATTAACGTTGCTAGAACAAGGGAGGTAATTCAGATTCGTTTACTTCAACCAGATTATTCAAAGATTAACCTTTGACTGTAAAGCGTCTTGCTCTGTCTTTCCTAGCGCATGCCCTTATATTATGTCTGATGTAAATAACAAACATTTTTGTTTTATCTCTGATTTGGTGTTCTTTATTTATCAGCATGTTGATGGTCAATTATTTTCACAAAATCAATTAGCATATATCCAGGAAAAAATATTAAACGAGAAACTGGTTATTTCTAAAAATAACATTATGTATCATTTATAAATGTCGCCTTTACTGATTGGTTGCATTGGAAGTTAATTGTATAATTAGTGATGCCGTTTGGCCAGGGAGTTGCAGATTCATTGAAGAGGATCCTCCCTGGGGTTTTTAGCATAAAAATCCCAATTTTTGACTTATGACAGTTTCAATAATAATTGTTAAGCTATTGTACTACAAAGGAGGATCCCTTCTGAAAAAGAATTGTTACTACCTAGTAAACATTGTTGGCTAGCATTTCTTGGGGCTAGTAAAAAAAAGATCACTAGCACTGCAGGCTATCACATGTTTTATAATTACTTTCAACCACAGGAACTCGATATCGTAAGTAAAACATAGGTAAAACGTAGGTAAAACAAACCTACCCCCTATATAATATAAAGTATAGGTTGTAGGTTTGTTTTACCTATGTTTTACCTATGTTTTACTTACTATATCGAGTTCCTGTGCTTACAACCCCTGATACTAAACTGATCAATAACAATAAATAACACAATTTCATTCAGGGAGCCATATTTTATTTCCAACATGAACATTCATGGCACTTTTATTTATAAATATTTACATACATACACACATTCGTTATCAGGTTCATTCTTTGAACCATCCATCCAGACACAGGTACACAATCGCTCTCTCACCCCTCCATTTGTAATCAGTAATACTGCTAAAACCATCATAATCCTAGTGTGTGAAAGAGGACACTGACTAATGAATTACACAAGAGTACCAGTTAACTTTGGCAAGATTCTTTACTTTGGTACATGAGATTCTTTGATAATACAATCATTTGAAATTCAAAATGACTCGTCCTCATCAAATTATTAAAACGGAATAATATATAATTCCTGGCAATTATTTCGGGATGCTCCCAATCCATTCCACTGCTGGTGTTACCAAAATGTTAAACATGTCATAACTATTTTGAACATGACTGTAACCTGACTATTTTCTAGTTCATATTTTACATTTATATAGAACTAACCATCTAATAGGCATTATAGCTATGATTCTACGGGGAAATAGTTTGCAAGACTTTCAGCAGTAACTTGTACAACTGGATAATTTCCTCTAGATATGGAGATTTATACAGAGCTATCATTTTCACATTTTCTTGCATAGAGAAAATCAGACATACTTGCCTCCAAGAACCTAACTTTACACCCAGGTTTGGAATGCAAACAGCATTGAGATATGGAGGCAACATTTTAAGTTTGGAAATCAGATATACTTTTCGATCTATACAACAAGTCATTATTTACACTGTATTCATATAGATATTATTGCACAATCTAAAGCCCTATTGCAAGATGCTGATCGAGTTTAGTGGAAGAGTTACCTCCCTTTGAGGCAGAAGGTCTCTTGATAACATAATAAATTACAACCTTTGATATATAAATAAAATATCAGTTCAGTAAGTTCAGTTTGATTACTTTCCTGAGAATATTTCAGAATATTTTAAGAACAAAATTTCAAGTTACATCTTTGAAGAATCTAAAAGACATTGATATAAATATTCATAAATCTATAACTTAACTTGATGTCAGAAATCTAATTAAACAATGAGAGAATACTTGTCACAATTAACGACTGAAAACCTCCCAGGAAATTTGTGGTTTGGTTTTGTTTTCCTAATAGTTTTCAGTCATTACCTAACTGTACAAAAGCCATATGCAGTCACCAGGGAATGCCTTTAGTAGAACATTTCAAGACACCACAATCTATAGCTCTCAACATTATGTACACATTCATTTTGGCTGAAGCTCTGAATTTTATTTTGATGGATTTCAATATTTTCCTTAAAAAAAATATACATTGCAAATTGTTGATAAGATACGAAAATGTTTTTAGAATATTTTCATCATAAACAATGGACATTTTCATTGATATGCTCACAAAGTTATAATATGAACAATGTTAACTAGCCTTGCAAAACAAAGGAATATGCACAGCCTTGTAGGAAACATTTCAAGGCTATATGAATGATCTTTCTTCAACATTGGTCAGCACTCGGCCATGCATGATATTGTGACTCTTATTCGTTGAATTCATGTTGAATGATGAAATGAGTGACGTTTTTGCGAATGGAAAGTCCAATGATCAATCCAGGTTGATGCTCAACTCTTTTGCACGGATGAAACAAATCGGAAAGTTCAACAGCAGGTTTCCGGAAATTTCAATCTCGTTCGTCAAGTCAACCTCAGCACTTTGATCTAGCACTTTCAGTTGCCATGGAGATGCAACATGGATGTTGAAATTGACATGACAATGACAATATATTGTCATCAGACAGTAATGTCAATGAGAGGCGACACATGGGCTTGTGGATATCTACAAGACGAATCTTTCAGACATCAGAGTCTTGTGATCAAGATTTACACTAAGTATCTTTGATTTGTGGTCACCGCTGTGAATCACTGCGCCAGGGGTTTACATGTATATCGGATGACATGGACAAATCTTCCGATCACAGCTGTGAAGAAGAATGTCTGTCTAACGATGTTGACAAGTGTCTGATCACAGTTGACTTCACCCAGTGCATGTCCATATCACAAATGGTATATCCATAGCTTGGTCAGTGAGATATTTCATCTCCGTAAGATGATCTTAAGCTCCTTGAGATCCACTGGAATTGCTCATTCTTCTTTCTGCTTACTGTCGTCCTGAAAATTAAAGAAACAAATATATTTTTTATGGATTTCAGTATAAATGCAACTGAATTAAATAACACAATGAATCATTAGATTTGATCTCATAAAATAAATTTTTGAAGCAAAAATTTGGCAAAATTACAATTATTTTTGAGAAATCAAAAGACAGTAGAAAGACAGTGTTGGAAATGAAATATTATCACACATTATTTTAAACCAGCTTAACACATCCTCTGTAGTCTTAACAGGTAATTATTATAATTATCAAAGCTGTGTTGCTTACAATTGCCAACTGTCGACCTATATTGCCCATCGTAACACCGCCGGAGAAAAAGACACAGGGCAGCCATGATCTCACAAACAGGAAGTCGGGCTCGGTGTATCTGGGGGAGAAAGTTCAAACATTAATACAATTATCTTAAATGGTTGTTATATAAAATAAAATCCTGAAGACATATTTAAACTTTCTCAATTCCTCATTTAAAGCACTGTGTCCAAAATACATAACCAATTTCATTAGCCAGACAACATGATTTTGATCTCTAAATGATTATGGTAAAGCAATAAACTTCTAAGTACATCAACAATAAACATAGTTTAAGATATCAATCTAAATCGAAGCTGGCTAAGTGACAAACTGTTAGAACAAATTACACCAAACCAATCACTTGATTAATCAATGCATTTTTACCTATAAACTCCATTATAGACAAGAAGTTGAGCAACAAAGGTAGCGATGACAGCAATGGCGACCCCAAGACCGAACCCGCTCCTAGATCTGTCAAACAACCACCACAGTCCAATAGACATAGCAGCTAGAGACAGCTGGAGATTGTTGGCGAAGTCAATTTTCTAATTTGGGTTAAGGAATTTCACCCACATGAATGCATGATTTTATGAAATATTTCTATTAAAATTTAAAAGGTCCCGAATAATAGTTTCTAATGCAAAATGGAGAATCAGATTAATTCATTAATTGATGCTAAAGAATTCCAATGATTTCAAGCAATGAGTTTTGTAAGAGAAAATCTTGAATTGATTTTGATGAATACTGTTAAAGTATAACTTCTGGACATTTTGTCAATATATTAACTTGCTGTGACACACTTTTTACAACATTTTACATCAAAACATTTCAGAAACTGATTTTTTTTATTCTTGGTATTGGATAAAAGAAAACAGACTTAACTAAATGAGACATGCTTAAAACTATTACTATTAAATGTAAATATATAATTCAACATAGTTCAAGACTTGTGACAATTGACTGGCAAGGATACAGCACTAGCATGGTTGATACCGACGAAGACTGCAACACATCTCATTACGCTTGACCACTCTCTCTTGAAACAAGGCGTTTCACCCAACTTCCTGTCTAGCATCGGATACAGGAGGCCAATCACAGCTGCAACATTGAACACATTTTTTTAATCATCTGTAAAGACACTTTTCAAATTTAATGTCTTGAATTCTATAATTTTTTTCAGGTTAAATATTTCACTTTGAAAACAGATACTTAATGAAAATGACTATCGGAATAACATTTTCTTTGTATCACAGATTTACACAGATTTCAATTTTGATTAGGCCAACGCAAGTGTTGCTTGAACATTGCTAAGTTCCCAATTACATGTATACTCTCTTCATGCAAATTCAACAGTAAGGATAGATGCCTTATCAAGTTGAAATAAATGATAAATTCATAACAATAAACCAGTAAATAATCTCCAGTGTATGAAATAAAGCTCATCCGCCAGTCCGTACCATGGTAACAGGTAAGTTTTTGTTTGAGCTTGCAACCTTTTGAGAATTGTTGTTAACTTTTCAATCTAATTGATAAAACAACACTTTGAGCTTGCTACATTGACATCTCTGTAGAGTTCATACCTGCAGCAGTTCCACAAGAAGGTGGAACCCACCAGGCAGAGGAGAAAAGACTCGCTAGCACCTCCGGTGGGAACACAGTAACCTGGCGTTGTACTTGTAACAAGTTCAGAACTAGAGCGAAGAATACCCCCACACTGAACAATACTGTCCCCCTCATCGCCAGCTGCAGAAATGTTGCCATTGTGTAGAAGTCTAGTTGTTGAATCTAATAAATCTGCAACATAAAAAAGTTAACATGAGAATAAAGCACTGCTGCTAAGTCTAGTTTTCTTTGTGTAATTGAATGGCAACTAAATGTGCAAATCCAGATAATTTTAACATCAAAAAGAAAAGATTATGCTTAGTATGTGTTCTACAAGGAACTCTGATGAAGATAACCATCACACAAGAAAAGAGAACACACATCTATTATTGAATCTGATCGACAACTCTGCAATCCTTGGTAAAAGTTTAGGTCTAATCATGTGATTGATGACTAGAACCCAGATTACAAACTATATATTTAGACATTGCATATTTACTAACTATAGTTTCTTTATGCCATTTAGTCAATAAATCTTCGAACACAATTGAATGACGATCTCTACAAGTCAAACAAATGTTCGAGAGAGGTGCTGCTGGTAAATCATTCAAGGAATGGGTCAAATGTCAGTTCTTACGTCATTGAAGTTTGATAAACATATGCGTTATGCATTTATTAGTTTGCATGATTAAATGTATAATGTTTGGAGGATTGATTAAAAATATGTGCTAAATATTTGCATCAAAGGATTTGAAGAAGCGTCATTGAAGTTTGATGATGCAGACGCCAAGATGTGCAAGGGTCTAAAGTCCACTCCCAAAGCATGCAGATCTTTCGTGATCAGCTGACAGAAACAAACGAGAAAGAAAGATCACTATAAAATAAACTACGATACAAAATAATGTCTAAGTTGGATAATATGAGAGCTGGACTTACCTAGAACAGTTAGAGAAGCTTTCAGTTCGGTGGACACAGTTGTTGTGACGCGTTCCAGGCCAAACAGTAAATACTACCGACTACCGGTAAAATCGCACGGTCTTGAATCGTAAGACTAGGTAATTTTAACGTTCCTTTTGCGGTCGAGTGTTACAATTATGGGTATATGTATTGATGTCGAAGAAGATATATACAATTCAGGTTTTATAAATATTTTAAACACAGGATAATAACTAATACTACTTGACGAACTATTCCTGCTGATAAATACATGTAACAAATAGTATTTCTTTAATAAAAACTTTTGCAATTACTTTTTTGATGTGACAATAGACAACTTCTTTATTGCCATGAGTGGGACGTTTCGTTGGGTGTAGGTCTTTTCGTAGGAGGATCCCGTTCGTAGCAGTGCATTTTTCGTAGGAGGATCCCGTTCGTAGAAGGTCTTTCCGTAGGAGTGAAAAAATATATTCGTAGGAGTGATAATATATTATGAATTAGGTAGGTTTAACTTTTGTTATTTTGTGTCGTTACCAACCAACGCACAGGGCCATGGATGATGGTGAATGACCACGTATCTTATTTTGGTAGCTTATATATCATACATGTTTGTTCAGTACATAAATTAGTCTTCTCATCGGCTTCTCCGCTTAGGAGAACCAGTAATTATAGGTTGTGAGATGTTTTGATTGACAATTGCCAGGTGCTTTGTCGGCGACTTTCTACTTCACCGAAAGTTACTAATCTCCAATCAGAGATAAACAGTCTATAACAAACAAACAACAAAACAAAAGATGATATGTTTTTAATTCACAATAACACAAAACATAATAACATAATCCTATCAAACATCGGTCTGGACATCAAAGACACCAAAGCGATGATTAAACTTTGTGAATGTGAATATACTTACCTAATAAATGTCTTTATTAACAAAAACAACATTTCATTGGAATTTTCTACTTCTACGAAAAGACCTAAAAATCCTCCTACGAAAAGACCGAAAATCACTCCTACGAACGGGATCCTCCCACGAAAAGACCGTTTCCCGTTTCGTTGAAGATGCTAACGGGATGTTCGCGCCCGGAACTCAATATTGTAATTAAAACGTTGATAAAACGTAGGTTAAACAACTACACCTTATATCAAATAGAGCATTTAATATAGGGTGTAGGTTGTTCTTTTTTACCTACGTTTTACCGACATTTTTCTTACGATATCGGGTTCCTGTGGTTTTAATTACGATACTTGTGGCTAAACCCTAATTGGGCCTCGTTTCTAGACAAAGGGAGTTAACTCTCACTGTTTTGAATTTCTTCCGGGTCGAGTGGTTGAATTGTGTCAAGGTGAAGATAGGATCAGATACTAGATAGGGAAGTGGATTACTCGTATACGTTCCAATCATTAGCCGTCTAGATTGGAACACATGCTGCGAAAATGACATTAGAAGACATTATCAGAGTATTACCTGTGGTGCTGTTTCTAGTTTTACAAGGGATTCAAGATGTAAGTTTGTTTTTACATATGTTCACTGACTGAGATTGAGTCACGAAGTCGGAGTGAGTTTTCGTGATTCAAAAGTTGCTCGTTGATGCCTTGGGATATGTCCTATTTATGAAAATAGAAAGAGGATAGTAGTTTGGATACGTCCATGGATACTCCGACATGCCTGTAATTCCAATACGTCTCACTCTGATAGTATCGTATGTTTGTGTGGGAATCAGCTTTAAGGATCTTGTTACTGTTTACTTACTAAATATAGACTACATTGTTATAAAGCTGAAATTTGACAGTGCGACATGCGTAACGATCTTATTTACTTAAAGGGAGGGTTCTATGCAGATACTTTGTGTGTAAATTAGATATATATAGCAATGAAGATGATACAGTTCGTGCTTTTTGTGTAACCGTCTTTGTCAGTATGGAGTGACAGTGACAAAATGTGTGATATAATATATAGGACAGGCGTTATCACTGTGTAACAATATACTGTATTTCCTTTAAAAAGCGCCCTGGCGCTTATTTTTTCATCACCCCTTGATCCCGCGGCGCTTATTGGAGACCTGGCGCTTATTTATTTTATAGAACATTGAAGTTAACTAAGGAAGCATTAATCTAATGGTTTAGACCCGGCGCTTATTGGAGACCCGGCGCTTATTTTCTCAACTACGCTTGAGCCCCCCGGCGAGTATTAGAGGCCCAGCCCTTATTGGAGACCCGGCGCTTATTAGAGGAAATACAGTAAACAAAAGAATAATAGGTGCACAGTTTAGGAAAAACCTACCGAATGTCATATCTCAAATGGGCTATTAGGCCGAAAGGAACATTGTGTTGTGTTTCAGGACCCATAATGTGATATATGACAGTAATCTTTATTGATCACATGTTGGAATTTTGCTCACAGTATTCCTTCCTATTGAATCAAAATTTCAAATAATTAAATAGTTTTGCCTCAATAGTCACTGGCATTAGATTCTATGGATCTATAGTTTATACCTTTGCATTCTAAAAAAACTTGTTCAGAGCATTTTGATAGTTTTGATTATGTGCTGGATTTTTTGCATCTGTAAAAATCAAATGTAAAAAAATTTAATTCTCGACCTCCTGATGTGTGACTTGTCAGACATTTTTGGTTTTGGCCTCATATCCTGTTTGGAATTTTGCCTTATATCCCAATCAGGATATTATTTGTACATTTTCTATTAAATTTCCAAAATGAGATACAATAGGTCGATCTGGATATTATATCCTGTTTTGTGGGTTTCGCAAACCTGATGCAAGGAAAGGGAAGCAAGATAAAACTATTTTTGTAATACATAAATATTCATAAACCTACCATTAGTCAACACAACAGATTAGATATGTAATATTAAAATCCAAAGCATATTCACTCCAGCCCGAGTTCGACCAAAAGCTGTATTGACTTGTGTGACGTCAAACGATTGTTGCATGACGTCATGCTATTGTTACCATGACATCATTTGACCATTGTCCCAACTGTTCAAACCAAATTATCGCTGCTAATGGCTGTGATACTGCCTAAGCGGTGTTAAACAATAACTCACTCACTTCAAACCAAATTACATTTTTGACTGTATTTCATTTATTTCATTTCTGTATTAAATACATAATAAAGCATTTATGGACTGGTGAATTTAGTCAATATTGTTTTCTCTGGTCAATAAAAAAAACAGGAGTGACCTCATCACCAGTCTATAATTGTATAGTATCGCATATCGTGATATATAATCTGTCATTCTGTAAGGTATTAAATTTTCATCTAAAAAATAATGTCAAACAGCATTTATAAGTGTAAAACATAAAAACAAAATTCATTCAATATATTGCAATATTATTTTTATACAGGGGCTATGTATTGCAATATATCGCAATATAAAATTTAGTGCATATATCCAACCCAAACTACAGTCAGCATCACAAACATTGAACAACATCAGTTCAACATTGTCCAACGTTAATTCAACAATGTTGCAAAGTCACTGTTGATACTGGCAGACCAAGGAGGACATAAAATGCTAATAGAGGTTGACCCACAGCTGAGTTGGAACTTGGGGTAGGTTATAGAATATAGGCCTTGTGTAACAAAAAGTGTAACAGTATAACCTCAATGGTAGACACTAAATGGTTGAATTGACAGAATGGATTCAGACACATTGATGAGGTATATAAATTAAATTTGATCTTACGTTTTAATAACACTGATATGTATTGTTATGATTTGAAAATCTTCAACTTCTCATCAAGACACAAGAATGATGGACTATATTTTGAGTTACTCTTATGACTGTAGTCAGTGACGGATCCGGGGGGGGGGGGGGGTGGGTGGGAGGGGTGGGCATCGTGAGGGTCCAGGAGTTTTGAAGGGGGGGGGGGGGGGGGGGGGGGGGGGGGTGTCAAGGGGGTCAGGATCCCCTTTTCAAAAATTTTTGCATGGGCGGGTATATGGACCCCCCCCCCCCCCCCCCCCCCCTTTCAAAATTCCTGGACCCTCACTGATAGTGGTTATTATGTAACAAAGACACCAGATGGCATGACGTAGACCGGGAAGTACTATCTTGTCTCTGTCTATCTATCTATCTCCTGTTTGCTGAGCAACTGTTGACTCACACTGTGTCCTCATGGTCCAAATTCTGCAAAATTGTGTTCGAGTAGATTTGGGTGACGTGACATTCATTCGAAGAATTCGTCACGATTCTAGAAATACCTTGTCATTGAATGTTTCGGAGTCTTCCTTGGCTTTGTTATTTAGCCAGTAATTTGTTAGAGAAAAGAATATAAAGTTTGTAATTTTGAACTGTTTATGATATAGAAGGGAGTTCATGAAAGTCACACAAAACGTCTAATAAAAACAATACAAACAAGTTTGTAAATCTATCGGCTATTTGATTATCAATCGGGGCGGATACAGAGGGGTGTCGGGGTGTGGGGACGTGCAACTGGAGTTGAAGCTGCCTTTCTGTTAGTCACAGCAAAGATGTACAAATGAAATAATGTAAATGTTGGTACTTGTTCAGTCATGGTTTGGAACTAGGGATTTAACATGAAAGGATGTTAAAGTAATGGGTGTCCAATGTGCGTCTGACCATTTGTCTGTTTGTCTGTCAGTCCTCTTAAACTATTGTACATGAGACCTTATGACCATCAGCTTATGACTGGATGTATGTGTCCATCCGTCCATCTGACCGTCTGTCTGTCTGTCTGTCTGTCTGTCTGTCTATCTTAGTCCTCTACTAGTACTGGAGACCTTCTGACCATCAGCTTATGACTGGATGTAATCAATCAGAGAGCTTTACAGTTGTCATTTGAGGTGTTGTGCATATCCAATGAATGGCGACATGTTGACGCCAAGTTTGAGCTACATCCCGCTGGTGACAGTTATTCACTCTTCGTCGTAAGCATCCTGTTCTTCCTCAACATTCACATGAGCAATAGACACTTCTGTACATGCCTTTATGGTTGTAGCAGGGACTTAAATTACCCCGTGGTTGTAGTAAATAATGACCGGGTGCGGTTATGGCATTTAAGCTTGTGAAGGCGTTAGCCCAGGAAGAGTTTATTGTCATAACGCGAGGTAATCAGGTCATTGTTTGTGTTACACTCCCACTGAACCATCTATTTCTAAAATAATTTGATATATATGCCTTTTACTTCGCTGGTTTATGTTACATGACTGAATGAGATTAATGAGATATTTACAATATATACTGCTGATTGGTTGAATCTGACATAGAATGTGTGACTTGAATGGAAACACGCTTGATGGTCCCTCAATACTCTCACTGCTTGTGGTTGATATTGCTTCAAGATTTATTTGTTGTGATATATGTAAACATTGAAAGTGGTTGTATCATTTTGATAAGGTACACATGGGGGGCAACTGTTACCTGACGAATAAGACTGTGACTTGACTTCCGCACTCATCCCTTCTATCAACACCAATTCCCGCCAGGGGCACGGCAACTTTGTCTGCAGTAGAGAACTGTTCTACACGCAGTAAGGTTTAGGTGCAATGCTACACTGAATTTCAGTGCAGTACCACCCATGGATCGCTATAGTTCCAGCCGATGCTCGCAGGTTTCACCGCAATGCATATCCATGTGGTGTTGCAGGCTTATAAGTGAAATACTCTTGAAAGCGACGTTAAACCCTAACTCACCTCACCTCACCTCACCAATTCCCTCACTCATTATTTGTTGCCGGACCCTTTTCATTTCATGTCGGAAAATTTGTTGGTAGATATGCAGATAAACATTCATCTTTGGTGAAGAAACAATAGATCATTGAAGTCCCATCTTTGACAGTGTGTAAGATTATATACAGTGAAGGTAATCAGAGCTGCAAGGTGTGGTTTATGCTAGCTTGGAGGTAAATTAATCGAAGGCCGTGGTATAGGTGGATAGTGGTGAGATTATTGATCTGAATGACATCCACATCGTCCGGACAGCATGTTCCATTAACAGTTTTGTCGTCACATCTTTTTTAATACCGTGGGATATAGTCGTCGCCCTGTCCATCTGTCTGTCAGTCTGTCAGTCCGTCCGTAATCATTTCGTTTCAGGAGCAGAACTCGAAAACCGTTCATGATATCTTTCTGAAACCTCCCATGTGTATTACCCACCAACTGAAGTGGTGCCTTTTGTTATTTCTGAAATGTTTTTTTTGTTATGTTTCCATAGAAACGTGTTTGATTTGGACTTTGTTCAGAGATAGGTCTGCTTTCGGAGCAGAACTCTAAAACCCTTCATCATATCTGAAACTCACTAACTGAAGTACCGGTAGTGGATATACAGTTATCTGTCAAAGATGTGTTTTACAAATTATGTGAGACCGGTGGGACATATCATATTATGTCATCTTCTGATGACTCTTGTTTATGTTACTGCCGGATTCTGAAGTTGTGAATTTTTAATATTTTTTTAGGTTTCAAACAGCTTTTGTTGCCAAAATAATAAGATTGAAATTAGATCAGCTAGAGGATCTAATGACTTGCATATTCAATTGCCATTTGTCACCTATTATGTTGGTATATAAAGTTGATTAATGCTATAGGCAAGGCTTCTGTTGAATTGTATGGTCTGTGTAAGCATAACCTATTTATTTTGCTTTATTAAAAATGATAGAAAGACTGGTAAAGGTGATATTTGTAATATCAATCACAGGCTGGTGATGAGATCAATACCTCTTTTTATTCACCCGCAAAAAACAATATTGACAGAGGAGGAAGCCAATTAAAATAGATATTGACCTGATTTACAGTCCATAATTGTGTTATCGTTATTAATACAATAAGGAAAGGAAAACCATGACCTACAATCAAGAATGGTAATTTGGGTTGATTGTTTCGCACTATCCGGGAAAATTCTGTGATTCTGTATCATGTGGATTCATCACCAACTTATTATGTATAAGTCCTAATGCATACCCGTGTGTATATGAAATAATAATTTATGTTCTGTACCTGGTCTTTGACGTATTCATGAATAAACTAATCTGATTTATTACAACAGTTTGTTCAGTACCTTTATTCAATGAGATTGGTGTGTCCCTACCGATGGACGATAACGATTATTCCTGCTCTACTTTTCCCAATATTTGCTGCGGTAAGTAGGTATAGACACACGATACTCGTTAATGAATCACTCGGGCGAGGCTTGGCTTCTCAACATCATGCAGGTACCTTGTGATTGGTCGATCAATACTAATCATCTGGAACTGTGGGTAATTACACAATACGTCTGCTGTAGCATATTCAACATAATTAGCACACTCTTCCTATAAGCACCCCCCATCCACCTTTTGAACTCAAGAAAAAATTACCCTCTCTGGACAACCTGACCTAATGAATGAACTTAGAAAATATCTGAATTATGTTACATAATATTTAAAAGGTGATATCGCAGAATCGATTCTGACCTTTATTTGAAATGCATACATTGATAAAATCGTCTTTTTTGTAAGTGGAACAAATATCCAAGCGTTTTACTTATTGGACTGAATGTAAGTTGTCTTAAATAAGTGCCCCCTTTTTATTGGAATGAATGTAAGTTGTCTTAAATAAGTGCCCCCTTCTTATTGGACATAATGTAAGTTGTCTTAAATAAGTGCCCCCTTCTTATTGGACAGAATGTAAGTTGTCTTAAATAAGTGCCCCCTTCTTATTGGACAGAATGTAAGTTGTCTTAAATAAGTGCCCCCTTCTTATTGGACAGAATGTAAGTTGTCTTAAATAAGTGCCCCCTTCTTATTGGACAGAATGTAAGTTGTCTTAAATATGTGCCCCCTTCTTATTGGACTGAATGTAAGTTGTCTTAAATATGTGCCCCTTTCTACCAATTTTCTTAGCGCCCAGGGCTCCAAAAAGTAAAATATGCTACATAGTGGTGTTCTGCAGGGGTGCAGAAAACGGTCTAATTGCTGGACATGTCCGATTGTGAATCCAGTTTGGTGGGAAAATTGACCTCTCAGACATTTGAAAAGTCATAAAACGATGGAAGAAAATCAAAGGAAAATTACACTAACACTCAGACACGCCTAACATTTATTAAAGGCAAACCACCCTGCTTGTGTCGGCCATAATTGATTATTAAAATCTGTTGCTCCAGTCAACATTTTTACAATATGATTTACAAAAAACTAATCCGTCAACATCGCATTTAAAACAACGTTTGTCAAAGATACAATCGCAAGAGTATTTGTTGCTTCAGTGTACCGATGATTCATGAATTTGTTTTTGTAAGTTTTCCAATGAATCCAATTAAATCGGGAAAAAGTATCAGTAAAAAAACATAGTACTACTAATGCAATAGATTGATAATAGATCAATGGCAAAGGTACAGTAAGTTGAAAAATGAATAAGCCTTTCAAAGACGAATTATTAGTAATGAAATTGCCAATATTAATAAGATCCAAACACTGAACTCTATCCTGTATGCTCTCTTATCATACAGCCTATCACTTGAAGATACTAGAATTCTTTTTACATGTACCATGCAACGTGAACGTGAAGAGTAAGTATAGAGCAATGTACAACAAGTGTTCTATTGTTATTAGTATCGACACTTGAGACTGAGATTACACTGCACCTCTTAAAGGTGCATCCATTGTGTTTCATAAAATTTTATTTGGGTTTAATACATTCCAATACACCATATGTGATGTTTACAGTACAAATAAATTCACACAGCTTGCATATTTATCCCCAATCCCCAAATATATCATAATTACTGGTTTCACATTAAAATTGAGTAACATCATTATGCATGTGTAGAAACCGAAACTACAAGCCATTTACATGCGCATTAGTTATATGACCCATTAAACATTATCAACTCAAATTTGTCAGTTTGTCTGTTATAAATAAGATTCCAAAATTACGTTTGACTCATTGGCTCGTATCAATCTTGATGGATTGTCTGGTTTTCTATCAGAAAGCACTCTTTTTACCTTCATATCATTAGTATACCGAGTCGACTATCATCAAAATGGTAGTTTTCGGTAACAGTCGGTACTTCTCAATAAAGTAACACCATTTATAACATTTGGAATATGTGATCCCCCAACAACACAATTGATGTGATCCCCAACAACACAATTGATGTGATCCCCAACAACACAATTGATGTATCTTTAAAGGGGGACAAGTCTCACGAGTGTCATCCCAAATGGACCACCGCTAACGAGCCCGTTACGTAATTGATTTTATGGGTATACCGGTCACGTGAATCAAACTAGGCTTCTGATGAGCGAGCTTGTCAATGTCTAAGCGGGGAATGTCCCCTTTTGACACGGATTGCTGATTGGCTGTTTCATCTCACTGCTACACCTTGTCCCGAGTTTTTCACGCCTCTGATGTCGTATTTGAAGAGTTAAAATATTCTATTGATATCATTAGTACTGACAATATAACATCTTGAAATGAAAGTAATAGAAATATTTTCAACTCGAAATTATTTGACAGGTTGTTGATACAATATTTCGGAATTTACTTCTACATTAAAACTTCACATACGGGATTAAATGTAAATGTAATAACGCGTATATATTACATAAACGGCATGTATTTCAAGATGATACATGGAAATGGGGATTGACAAACAGGGTTACAGGTACACACACATTTATCATTGCTAAACTGCATGTAATGTTCGTCCAGGATTGTGATTTCAACAAGTTTGTTACAATATTTCATAGAGAAAGTCGTAGTTTACCAAGCTTCTGAATACCAACAAATTATAATATAATTTAAATGCTACTAAATGGTTTCATAGAATGCATTAGAGAGGTTATATTACGACATCGATTTCCTGAAAAGATGTGAGCGTGTTTGGTGAAAATATCATGGTTACGACTCACATTTCATTGAACGTTTCTTTGTTGCTGTCACGTTTGATATCAATGACAAAGTATATCCAAAAGTGTAAGAACATAAACATAAAAGGTTATTCTAAATCAAGTTTGTCGATCAAAATATTGTTTAGACCCCTATATGATGCAATGCAATGCAAAACATTTTCACTTGCTATATGAGTTTTATGAAATTTATTTCATGTAAAAATACATGAACTGGATTGGTCAATAACTGAACAAGCTCACTGAATTTTACATGAAGATTGTTGCACTGTACACGCACACATATACATTATGATTATTGTGTTCATAAATGTATCATCTTTTAAACATCATGTATAAATGTGAACCATACATGCATTGTTGATTGGCATTTACAAAAGTCATCTAGACTCTTTTGCCAATTCATTTCTTCTAATTGAATAAAATACAATTAAACCACATTGTGATTATACACATTTATAGACAACGAACAAGATCGAATGAAATTGCTTTTGTTACCAAACTTACTGTACATCTCGTAAATGAAAACGACACGGATACGTAAATACGCTGATAGAATGTACCTGCCGCTCCAATACAAATGATCAGTTTAGCGTACCATATAGATGTTTCTTCAAGATCAAAGAGGGGAGAAGTGTTGTTACAGCAAATTAGTTTACGTAATAAAGCAGAACAAAGTCAAATAAACTGAGTATAGGTGAGAAAAAGGGAGGAGCCTCGAGTGTAATTATTATGTTTTTACAGTTAACAAGTTTACTGGACCGGATCTATTACACAACAAATGGCATCTTGGTGACCGGCATGTCAATAGACATGTTAATTGTCAAATGTTCGGTCTTGGTGACACAATGCTGATCATGACAACACATACACATTAATGCGACATTCAGTCTAGATATTGTCAGCCAATCAAAGTTCGGAATATATATTCGACCAATGGAATTTAGGAATAGGATGATAGTTTTGTATTTTGTTTGTTTGACACTCATTTGAATAAAACCGTATCATTGGACGATTACTAACGGTCACTATCTCTGAACGCAGATGTTAAACCTCAGCCCAACAACAATTAGACAACTTAGGGTGTTACCACGATGTGCATGGATTATCAAACTCACAGGTTCGTTATTCTAATCACACATTGTAGATTGCTATTCGCATGCGAAATATTTGCAAAATCATCACAATTGTACTTTGGTTATATTTACAAAAATGATATAATTGGCCTGTACGTCGCGTGTATGTTTTCTCTATACTTTCATATATATAAGACGCTCGCATCCTGTTGAGTATCGCGCTTCTACGGCAAGTAGTGGCGAGTAGGCCTCTGCGCATTGAAAACACCGCTGAGTAGAGGGAGCGCTGATTAAGATTTCCGACTGGCTGTGAGCAAATTAATTAATGCCTTCCACAGCTAAATTCGCCGAAGTGTCTACCTTTAACAAATACTGACTCTTATCAGTGTTTAAACTCTTTCTCTCAAGCATGGTGCAATGAACACATTTACATCAACCTTTCCATCTCCAGTACACATAATTGAAAGGTGATAAATAAAGGAGGCCCAAGGTACCTTGTACCTTAACTGTACCTTCACTGTACCTTCTTTGTACCTTAGCTATACATTCACTGTACCTTAACTATATTTTAACTATACCTTCATTGTACCTTAACTATACCTTCATTGTACCTTAACTATACCTTCATTGTACCTTAACTATACCTTCATTGTACCTTAACTATATTTTAACTATACCTTCATTGTACCTTAACTATACCTTCATTGTACCTTAACTATACCTTCATTGTACCTTAACTATATTTTAACTAAACCTTCATTGTACCTTAACTATACCTTCATTGTACCTTAACTATATTTTAACTAAACCTTCATTGTACCTTAACTATACCTTCATTGTACCTTAACTATACCTTCATTGTACCTTAACTATATTTTAACTATACCTTCATTGTACCTTAACTATACCTTCATTGTACCTTAACTATACCTTCATTGTACCTTAACTATACCTTCATTGTACCTTAACTATATTTTAACTATACCTTCATTGTACCTTAACTATACCTTCATTGTACCTTAACTATATTTTAACTAAACCTTCATTGTACCTTAACTATACCTTCATTGTACCTTAACTATATTTTAACTAAACCTTCATTGTACCTTAACTATACCTTCATTGTACCTTAACTATACATTCACTGTACCTTAACTATATTTTAACTATACCTTCATTGTACCTTAACTATACCTTCATTGTACCTTAACTATACCTTCATTGTACCTTAACTATACCTTCATTGTACCTTAACTATATTTTAACTATACCTTCATTGTACCTTAACTATACCTTCATTGTACCTTAACTATATTTTAACTAAACCTTCATTGTACCTTAACTATACCTTCATTGTACCTTAACTATATTTTAACTAAACCTTCATTGTACCTTAACTATACCTTCATTGTACCTTAACTATACCTTCATTGTACCTTAACTATATTTTAACTAAACCTTCATTGTACCTTAACTATACCTTCATTGTACCTTAACTAAAGCTTCCCTATATCTTCCAGTTCCTGTACCTTAGCTATACCTTTACTGTACCTTCTTTGTACCTTCTTTGTACCTTTACTGTACCTTGTTTAGTGTCTCAAAGAATCTTGTTTATTGGACACAGGTTGAGTGGCAGTAGTCCATCTCTGTGGGACATGGAGGCGTTGCCATAGTTTCAGAGTTAATAGCTGGGCAGGACATCTAAGCATGACAGTTATCAGATTATTGATAATAAAAAGCTTATTTATGCGTTTAATATTTGTTTATTTCCACATATTGTCTAGCTACGCCTCTTGGACACACAGTACCATCATATGGCAATCAATATATTAACAACTTGATAAAGGCATATGTAAGTTGGTGTTGTTATCCATGTTGTAATAACTTAGAGCACTTTGGTGTCATAGATCACAATTTGTTATTAGTACATTCTCTTGGTAATAGACTGGCTTTGAGGCCGAGAAAGAGACAGCACATTAGTTGACATGAAAGGGAGGGGCACATTAGTGCACATGAATGGGAGGGGCACATTAGTGGACGTTGAGGAGAGGTGTAAATTAGTGCACCTGAATGGCAGGGGGACATTAGTGCACATGAATGGGAGGGGCACATTAGTTGACATGGAAGGGAGGGGCACATTAGTTGACATGGAAGGGAGGGTACATTAGTGGACATGGAAGGGAAGGGCACAATAGTGGACATGGAGGAGAGGGGCACATTAGTGGACATGGAGGAGAGGGGCACATAAGTGGACATGGAGGAGAGGGGCACAGTGCACACAGAGAAGTGGGACACATTAGTGCACATGGAAGGGAGGGGCACATTAGTGCACATGAATTTGAGGGGCACAGTGAACATGGAAGGGAGAGCACTTAAGTGCACATGAATGGGAGGGGCACATTAGTACATGGAGGATAGGGGCACATTAGTACATGGAGGATAGGGGCACATTAATGCACATGAATGGGAGGGGCACATTAGTACATGGAGGATAGGGGCACATTAGTGCAGATGGAGGATAGGGGCACATTAGTGGACGTTGAGGAGAGGTGTAAATTAGTGCACCTGAATGGCAGGGGGACATTAGTGCACATGAATGGGAGGGGCACATTAGTTGACATGGAAGGGAGGGGCACATTAGTTGACATGGAAGGGAGGGTACATTAGTGGACATGGAAGGGAAGGGCACAATAGTGGACATGGAGGAGAGTGGCACATTAGTGGACATGGAGGAGAGGGGCACATAAGTGGACATGGAGGAGAGGGGCACAGTGCACACAGAGAAGTGGGACACATTAGTGCACATGGAAGGGAGGGGCACATTAGTGCACATGAATTTGAGGGGCACAGTGAACATGGAAGGGAGAGCACTTAAGTGCACATGAATGGGAGGGGCACATTAGTACATGGAGGATAGGGGCACATTAGTACATGGAGGATAGGGGCACATTAATGCACATGAATGGGAGGGGCACATTAGTACATGGAGGATAGGGGCACATTAGTGCAGATGGAGGATAGGGGCACATTAGTACATGGAGGATAGGGGCACATTAATGCACATGAATGGGAGGGGCACATTAGTACATGGAGGATAGGGGCACATTAGTGCAGATGGAGGATAGGGGCACATTAGTACATGGAGGATAGGGGCACATTAGTGCACATGAATGGGAGGGGCACATTAGTACATGGAGGATAGGGGCACATTAGTGCACATGGACAGTGGACATAGAGGATAGGGTGTTATTGGATGTGATAAGAGTAATGAAATAGTCTGACGTTTGGAATAATTACAAATAGCCACCCAATTGATTCTGAGGGAATCTATCAAGAAACATGTTAATGACTTATGCCTAACAACTGATGGCATGATATGTGATAATTAGGCGTGTTTGTCCTTGGTGATTAGAGTCAGGTTTACCGCCCAACAGAGCTTTTTCATACAGATTGGTAACATCCGTCATTTTTCCGACGGAGGGTGAACGTGCAGGTATGACATTCTGGGATAAAACACGACTCCCTTTTCTCCACGAAGATGTAAGTTTCATATGTTTCAATCACCTCCTGTTTTAATTATGTAATTAAATAACCTATCAGCATCTATCCATGAGATTGAGTCATTGTTTCATAAAGAAGTGTAGAAGTCTATAGTTTCTTTGAGAGGCATTTTAGAAGCTGGTATGATGACTAAGAACAAGTTCTATGGATAGTAAACTTCTTTATTGATATGAGTGCGACGTTTCGATGCAGATACTAGCACCGTTATCAAGCAAGTGGTACATTATCATGACAACTTGTTCTTAGTCAAGTCTATAGTTAAGAGACTATTAGATTAAACTGAGGTTGCACAAATAGATGTTTCAGCCACATTGTTTCATTGACTTGTCTTCATACACTGGTATTAAACTGTTTAAACCTCTCGGTTTCTGAGAGACTTACGACTATCTCGTGTTTCCAGGAGTCCATTATGGTCTCAGATAATCAGAGCACGGCAGATGATGTATAAAATTTGGTCATTCAAACAAATACCTCGCTAACTATAATTATACCCCCGCTACGAAGTAGTCGGGGGTATATAGCGGTCAGCACGTCCGTCCGTCCGTCCGGTTTTTGTTCCGCTCATAATTCTGAAACCAGTAGCTCAAATTTTACGAAACTTGATATGTACAATCACCATGATGTGTACATCTGCCTTTTGTATGTTTCATACCCTCATTTGCATATTTTATGCAAATTTTCTCCGTTTTTCGACTTTGCCATTCACAGTTTTTGTTCCACTCATAACTCAAATACTAATTGTTCAAATGTCTTGCAACTTGATACATATAATCATCACGATGTGTACATCTGCCTTTTGAATGTTTCATACCCTCATTTGCATAATTTATGCAAATTATCTCCGTTTTCGACTTAACCATTCACACTTTTTGTTCCACTCATAACTCTGAAACCAGTTGTTCAAATGTTACAAAACTTGATATGTACAATCACCATGATGTGTACATCTGCCTTTTGTATGTTTCATACCCTCATTTGCATAATTTATGCAAATTTTCTCCGTTTTTCATCTTCACCATTCACACTTTTTGTTCCTCATAACTCAGACACTAATTGTTCCAATGTTACGAAACCACTGATGTGTACATCTGTCATTTTTATATTTCATACCCTCATTTGCATATTTGTATGTTTCATACCCTCATTTGCATATTTAATGCTAAATTTTTCAAATTTTTCAACATTTAATTCTTTAACATGCTTACAAGTGTAATACTTACTCTGCTATAATAATACTTATATATAATGGTCTGTTCATACAAAAGTTTAAACATTGATGCCCTTTTGCTATTTTCAAACATTTCTCTTTGACCAATGTTAAAAGCGGGGGAATCATGAGTGAGCTGTGCTCACTAATTCTCTTGTTTATGAATGAATTTATGAACTGTACAATTTATGTGCATCCTCTCATGGAAAAGGGTATTGTACTAATGTTTGGACTACAATGGACATTTTGTAAAGTTTCACATGAAAGGGGGGAGGGGAGGGGGGGGGGGAGGTTAGGGGGGATTGTGCACCCCTTCACCTCACCTCTGTATCTGTACCTGGGATGTAGCTCAGTTGGTAGAGTGTTCGCTCATCACCCGGAAGACCAGGGTTCGATTCCCGGTCGCATCATACCAAAAGACGTTAAAAGATGGGAGTTGTTGCTTCCTTGCTTGACACTCAGCATTAAAGGACAGAACACTGCTTGAGCTGGTGCTGCACTGTGGCTGCCGGTTGCTATTATTATTATCTGCCACTGATCACGGTAACTTTTTTAATCATCTAGGGTTGAACTTGAGTTTCCTTTTTATGTTTCAGGTTATTGGAAAAGACTGTGGAAATGACATACAGTAAGTATAGTAACTAGGGCTGTAACGATTCATCGATACCTACGATACAATCGTAGCTTGGGAAATCGTGATTATTGTATCGTGAGCTTCCTGTATCGTGATACACTAAAAATAGATTTCACTTACTTAAAAATGAAAAGAAAAACTAAGTGAACACTATAAAACCAGCTAGTGTTGTGCAGTAACAGTAACTACAGTAAGCATGAAGCAATCTGATTCATAAATAACTGTTTTTAGAAGAAAGAAAAAATTGGATTTTTGATCATCTCATAACACAAAATTTCCACCATCTTGAAAATTCACAAAATATGCATGAAGTTATACTTTAAACAATGTATCGTGATACATTCTGAATCGCTTGTCTGTATCGTGATACATATCGTATCGTGAGATTTCTCATGATACTCAGCCCTAATAGTAACGGTGTAAGACATATCTTTCAAAAATAAAGATTTCAAACTGTAAGTTACTCATCAGGTCTATAATGCCAGATAGACTTATTGCATGGGCTGTTGTCTGGTGTCGGCATGTCATCTGTTGTCCACTGTTGTCCAACTTTTTCACATTTTCTGTTTTGTATATGCTGTGAACTTAATTTCTGGAATATAACTGATCTCCCCAAAAATGTATAAAAGGAGCAGTAGCACGTTTTTTGAAAATTATATTTACTTTAGAGGGTAAAATATCTTATTACACAAACCAATTATCCGTAGTGGTAACAATGGTGTTGTGTATAAAGCAAAAATTGCATTGCAGCCATTTTATTGTGAACACATTTTATTATTCTGAATGACAAAAACAATTCCCATGGCGTTATGGAACCATGTATAATCATTTTATAACTTCATTTTCTGAAGAGAGAAGAGTGTTTTACTATTAGTGACATTACTTTTCAGGAACATTTCATCAACTTATTTGAGCAAAAAAACGTGCTACTGCCCCTTTAAGAGACCCAAATAGAATTTTGAAGAAAAAAATCCTCATGGTGATTCTGTTCTATTGCAGCTGCTTCTCTCCCTATGTGTGCTGCACGAACCACCACACGTGTTGCTATGACAGCGAGTCACAGGACAACTTCAGACGTGCTTACAAGCTGCACGTGTGGAACATGTGGTACTTCTGGTAGGTGATCATCTTTACGTACATCTGCAAGTGAAAATTGATGTGTGACCAATTCTGCCTTAGACCTCTATAGGGGTGTAACAATACATGGAACTATCGATGCATCGCAATAGTTGGCTTGGCAATAGTACTATATCGATAGTGAAAATTGAAAATTGATGTCTACCTTAGACCTCTACTCGAAAAGTGAATAGTGTTGTTGTAACCAGGGTATCGTTTCACTAACTGATCTTAGCCCTAAGATCAACCTTAGCCAATGATAAACGATAGGCTTACAAGTTATCTTTGGGCTAGGATTGGTAAGTGGAACAGCCTCCAGGGCCCATATTTTCGAAGCTGTCTTAGTGCTTAGATAGTCGTAAGTCAATGTTAATGTATGGCACTTACGACTATCTTAGCGCTAAGAGAGCTTAAAAAATATGACTTTCAAAGTCAAAGCCAAAGTCAAAGTAGTTTATTTGTAATGAGGTCAAGGGCCCATATACAAGAAATAAATTTACAAATAGATATTCTGAGCAATATACAAACGCAGTTTTAAAGTGTTTCTAAATACATAAATCTGTTTGTAAATGCATGGTTAATATAATACTGTAAACATTTGATAATATCTTCCTGAGATGTACACAACAATTTTTTTAATTTATGAATAGACGGTGACTTCCAAAAGTATTCCTGGATAAAAGTTATTCTCAAATCATTGTAGAATTGACATACAAGAGTAAAATGATATTTGTCCTCCATCGCAATGTTGCAGACGGGACATATACGTAAAACATAGTCAATTGACTGCCATCTACCTTTGTTATAGCTTAATGACAGGAGATTACATCTAAATTTGATGTAAGTTGAACGCACCTTGTTGTCTATAACAATATACTTGTAAGGTAGCATTATCACACTGTTTGATGACCAGGAAGTTTAAGGTGTGTATGTTGAGTAAAACATGGTTCCAATCCCTCCGCAGGTTTGTCATCATATTCATCCTGATGTCATGTTTTGGCGGGTGTGGTTACTATCGACGAAGACGCATGGCAGCAATGGAACAACAGCGTCAGACAGCGATAACAACAAGACGAAATCCGCACTCCCGTCGAGCCAACCGAGCCTCTCACTCGTACCTTGCGTACGTTGGTCCGGCCGCGTCAGAGCCGCCAGATATTTCCTTCCTTCCACCGCCTTACTCTGAGGTAGGTCTGATGTCATAACTATTCATTGGTTACCTATGGTCCTGAATTATTCCAACATTGGCATTCTTTATTAATCAGCCATTGGCAAATTTATCTCCCATTTCCTCCGTTGTGAATGACTTCTGTCTGATCCCTGTACAATGGCCTCTCAGAATGGTTTGGGAATAATTGATTTCGCACCAGCTGAATAAATGAGTGCTAAAATCATTCTTGAGTGACTTCTTTAATGGGCATTTTAGAAGTTGTTGAGATGAAGGTAAACTAAGATCTATGGATCTACTTCAGTGAATGTGACATTTCGGTGTAGATTTTTGGTTTGTTATCAAGAAAGTGACAGCCATAGATCGTGGTTTTTCTTGCTGTCCTAATGGGAGATATAAACTTAATTAAGTTATTAAATAAACCAGTGGGACTCATGAAATGCATACCCAACATTGACTGCCCCAACTGGTGAAGGGCTAGTTGTTACATGGTTTGGATTAACCTCTAACTTACTCTCAGTTCAGGGTTCAAAGGTCAGGGTTCAAAATTGACAAGGTATTGAACTAAATTTATTATTTTCTGTGAAATATTGAGAGATGACAAAATCATATAGATGAACAACTATCTTACACAGTTCAAGAATATTGGAACTTGAACTTTGACATTCTGATTTTACATATAAATTATGTAAGCAGGAAAGTTATACCCTGTTGCTACGGGTTATTCCCCATTAGCAGACGACCCAATATCAGACGACCCAGTTGTCAGACAGAAGAGTAGGGGAATCCCAAGCGCTCACCCATTGTGACCAAAGGAAAACATATTGACTTTTTCTCAATTATCGTTAAAAAAGGGACCGGAAGTCTGCCTAGCTTCTCATAATGCATGATAAAAGATGTTTTTGCGTGTGAATGACATCTGGTACAAGAAAGCGCTTACAATAATGTTGTTAACAAGTAATCAATTCTAAAGTTTGAAGTGTAGTTTCCCTTAAGGACAATAGTTTTAGGTAAAATTTAGTACCATCACATTTTCCCTCATTTCATAAATTTTGCATATGGTGGATTTTTATTTCATGAATGAGTCGCTAAATAAACAATTGTTATATATGGTGTGATAAAATCATGGGAATCTTGTAAAAAAGTATCATATTCTGATATATGACGGTTACATCTCAACAACTCATGTCCCTATAAAAAGCATTTAAAATCGACTTGTTCTGGCAGCAGTGGGTTTTTTTTCATACAGGAGAAAATGTGGTGACTTTCTTTTGTTGTTGAGTGTAAAACTGTATACTTAGTACTGCCAGAGTTTTGTCTAAAAAGTGTGGTAAGAGTTGGACTGTTTCGTTTTCCTAATGGGTAACAGCCTTGTGCTATTTGTTCACTCATCCATATAACGAGTGTTAAACTAATGGGGTGTCTGACTATTGGGGTTCACACTCTGAATGTTTGTCCGTGCGTGTATCCGTCTGTAAACCTTCCTGAGCCAAACTGAAAAACTATATGATTTACAAACCTAAAATTTGGTATGGAAGTAATTTTGTGATTTTGTGACTTATAAGAAGTTTCAACAACAAGGTGCAAATAATTTTTGAAATTTTTACCAAAAAACCTCAAAATTAAATTGATAAAAAATATGTCATCCTGATCTCTTCAAGAACTTACTCTGTTGTTATGAGAGGAGACCGTGGGGATATGTCATCTTCACGACTCCTGTTATTTCTAAGAAAGATGAAGAGTCTGTGTATTCTGTTCCAGGTTGTGAATCACCCCGGCAGTTACCCTGGCAACAAGTCTGATCTCCCTCCCTATCCCGGACCTCCGGTAATAGCAGCCAGCTGCGCAGGTCAGTATATCAAGTTAATCTCATTGTCATTGGCAATCTTTCATAACTGCAGTGGAGATATAGAGGATATTTTGTGTTTTCAGTGTGATATCAGTTATCTCTCATCGAGATGAGAGACTAGTGATATTGCACTGAAAACACAAAATATTCTGTTTATTATATGCTTCTGTGGTCGGTAATATGGTGTTTTGCGTCCAAAACTGGTTTAATTGAGCGAGTTCTGGAGACGTCATACCATTGTTGCTCTGTCACTTAGCAATAGCGATGATGTCGCATTAATTGTAAATGTGACATCATATCACATATATCAACACAAGTTGATAAAAGTAACATATTTTTACTTTTATCAACGAGTATTGATATATTTGATATCAGAAGACACTTGGGTGAGATTACGTTTCAATGAAAAAGTGTTCAACTCTGAGCACAGCTCTGCCAGTTAACTTCAATGGGGTGATGTCAAAGCATTGTGACGTCATCATGTCACAGCATTGTGATACCATTACTCGATGATGTAAAATCATTGCGATGTCATGATGTTGACGGTGACAGGGCATTGTGCAAAATCTACGGCCAAAACAATATCTCCTAGCAGATATCGCTTGATCTCACACAAACGATATCTCCTGTGGAACACAGGTTTGGACGATTAATTATTTCCCCATGAACTCGCTCTCTTCACTTTAAATTTCAGCTATTATTGCTTGAACTTTTCCTCTGGATTGGGTTTCCTTAATCCTCAACGTCAGGAGAGTTGACAGAGAATACAAAAAAGAAGTTTTTTTCTAGTGATCTGTGTTGTTGCTTCTTGCCAGGGTTACCTCCCTTGCCCATGGTTTGGTTCCCAAAACTTGAGTTACCGTGGTGACCACTCAGTAATGTCATGACATTTCAAGTATCTGAGTCCAACTAATTGAGCTCAGAGTTCCACTCATCCCGACTTGATCCTCTGGAAGTCTTACTAGTAGAGGTTTGTTTTACACAACAACTCTTCCAACCTGTTAGTAAGCTCACCATAACCCTGCATGTGTTTATAAAATAAATTCTTCTAGCCTGTTAGCTGACCGAAACCATATGTGTTTATATAAGATACCCACGGCAATAAAACACAGGCGGTCAATGGGACTGACAGCATGCTTTGTGAGACAATAAAACATGCTCGTGATTTAGGACGTCGGTTAGAGTGTCACTTAGCAAATGACAACATATTTTACGTCACTTTGATTGTTCAATGCTAGTGAATGTGTTCTACGACGGGAGGCATTGATATTTTCAAAATATAAGTTATGTACAAACAACATCATATCTCCACGTTTTTTATATAAACTCGAGTAGGTGTTTAAGGGCATCTCATATGAGAAATAGAAGACTCATTGTTGTGCTTTATCGTAGAATGAAATATAGCAGGGAGCATAAAACACTCAGGACTGCAACCTTCGTGTTTTATGCTCCCTGCTATGTTTTCTTTTTCACCTTAATGGCATGAGCAGTAAGATTTGGGCGCAGTGTTACACTACAGCATAGTACCACCCATGGTTCGCTAGTTCCAGCCGATGCTCGCAGGTTTCTCTGCAATGCATAGCCACATGGCAATGCAGGTTTTTTCTCTGCAATAATACTAGCAGTTGTGATATAAGTGAAATACTCTTGAAAACGGACGTTAAACCCCAACTCACCTTACCAGTTGTGTTAAACAATAACGCACTCACTCACTTCCAACCAAATGGTAAGCTTACAATAACCGTGTGTCTTTATATCACAAGTTTGGTAAGTTTGCTGTAATCTTGATTCTTTGAACGATTTGCAGGAACAATGCCTCCCCCAGCAGCCTTAAACGCTCAAGATCTCAGCCAAGTTACCACGGCGATGCCTAAACCTCCTCCATACAGCGAATATGCAGGACCTTCTCAAACTCCTGCCTCCTCATTGGCTGAATCTCAGGCAGCAGCAGCCAATCAGACAACAGATAACATTCAACAAGAGGCACCTCAGTCAGCCAATCAGGCGACAGATAACATTCAAGAGAACTCTCAATCAGCCAATCAGTGTTCATCTCAACTATCAGCCAATCAAAGTGTTTAAAAATGTTAAAACTTCATCACCATTTGACACACTAAAATATTTTATTCTACTAAAGCAGGAATTTTCTACCCTTTTCTACCATTCTGGAATAGTTATGGAGTAGATGTCCCTCAGTGTCTGTCACTTACTACATTGCTTCCACCGAGCAACACATACTCTACTGCACGACAAACTTAAGAAAACCTAAAATGATAACTATCCTTGTTCCAGGGCCTCTATATTTATGAAGAGGCCCTGAATATGGATAGTTATCATTTTAGATTTCCTAAGTCAGACGTTCTGTTAAATAAGCATTTTCAAATCGCCTGTTTCCTCCCAAGCCATTTTGAAAATTCACCATACTCACCCTCAAAACATTTTTTCATGAGTAAAGTTCATTTTTGGTTTTGAATTAAAAATATGAACACATTGACAAATATGAACACATTGACAAATTTCTAAGTGAGTGAGAAAATGCCTTTTACTTTCAGATTTGCTGCTGTGTGCCTCTGAATTGATTAAAAATATATTTGTGATATTTTTTTGGCACAATAGAAATAATTCTAGTGGATGGAGATCTGACAAATATCTTGAGATTTAAAGAGTTTGAAGAGGTGATCAATATAAATTTCTTCAACTATTCAACTATTGATTAAAGGGAAGTAACTCATAGAGAAGAAAATTACCTCCCTTGTAATGGGGTATTGTGGAAAACTTTTATTGTGGAAAAGATTGATTTAAATACAGCATATCAATATTGTTTCGTTAAAAATGGTTCTTGCAAGTTCCATTATTTGAATTTGAAAAATGACATAATCAAATGTGATTAGTTTTTTTTCCATTGATTTGTTTTATTTATAATTCGTTGATGTATAAATTGTTAAAAATGTTTACAATTTAGCTCCCTTTTATTTGATGTAAAAATGTTAAGATATCTCTTTGTTCTGTTGATTAGTTACTCAGTTAATTAGTTAAAAAGTTACATGATTTACAGGAAATAATATCCTTTGTATAAGTAAGATAATTATTGTAAGCAGAGTATTGAATAAGCTTGAAAAATAACCAGCCCAAAAGTGTTATTTTGTCAATTTGAATGAAAAGTAAAGAAAATCCTAAAAAAGTCACAACCATGAACCAAAGTAACCAGATTCCCCGTATAGGTTTAGGTTATTGTTTAAGCACATTGACATGTCGGTAATTTATGAATGATATTCATACCCCAGTTTTGATACACATATATTTGCCAGTTGCTATGTTACTCAGGTAATTCAACAGATCACATTATCACACCAAATATTCACTAACCTACTTACTATGCAGTTGGGTTTACAATATGCAATTACGATTTACGCAAATTTAGATGAACTGTTCTATACTGTGTTATTTCAGTCGATCGACTTAGACCAGCAGAAAATTGTCTGATATAAACACTGATGTTCCTGAAAATTAAAGGGGCATTAGCACGTTTTTTGCAAATTTTATTTTTTCAAATTTCCCATTTGTAATGATAGTTTATGCCTTTATATTAACTTTAGAGGGTAAAACATCTTATCACACAAACCAATTATCCGTAATGGTAATAATGGTGTTGCGTATAAAGCAAAAACTACATGGCGGCCATTTTAATGTGAAGACATTTTATCATTTCGCCTTACAAAAACGATTCCCATGGCTTTACCGAACCATGTAAACGCATTTTTTAACTTGATTTTCCGAGGAGAGAAAAGTGTTTTACTATTGGTGACATTTTTTTTCAAATACATGTTTAATTGACTTATTTGAGCGAAAAAACATTTACTGCCCCTTTATGGGTTCCTTTTTAAAACAGTAAAATCTTTGACTCCAATAAGACACCATTGTTTGAAGGGGCTGTAGCACTTTTTGGGCATATTTGTTTTTCTCAAATTTGCCATTTATTGTTAAAGTTTATATAATATATTGTTATGTTAAATGGTAAAACATCTCATTATATGACCCGATAAGCTGTTTCTGTTATACTGCTTGTATGGAACTTGACTCATATGGCTTAACAAAATCATGTTCATTCATTTTAGAACACTTTTCAGGAGTATTATTTAGCCATTGGTAACACTTACCTTACACTTAACACTTACTTACATTTTTGTGAAAGAATTTATTTCAGTAAAAAGGGCGCGCTACAGCCCCTTTACAGCGCAATGAAGTGACAACTGATACGTCGATCACACAAAATACGGTTAACGTTAACCTTAACATTCAATGACCAAAACATTTTTAAATATGTGTCAAACAGATTTTGTTTATAATAACCATAGACATGTTGATCAGCTTGATTTGTAGATATATATATGTTTGTAGATGTGTAGATAATATTTTATATATTATGATTGTTACAGGTATCTCATGACTTCTTGAAACTTACATTTTCAATAATGTTTAGCAGTATACGGAATATATTTCTTGAATACATTCAAGAACATAAAATATAATTTTAACATACGCGGAGCAGACCGAATGGGATGATTCAGCCAACACCGTCAGTGGGGGTTCAGGTTTTTTTTTTAACACAAGACCCCCCCCCCCCCCAACCCATCTGGATCCGCCACTGACCGTACCTATACTACTTATATATTTATATATATATGTATATTCAGAGATACGGTCACAGTTGCATAAGATTAGAAGATTAGCTAGGATATAGCTTTTATTTTCACCTGAATATATTTTGATTGATGAAGTCAGTCCCAAAGTTTTATATTTCCATCTTATTGGAATTCATGTATTTTATATCGAGTCTAAAAATACTTTTACATTTTGACAATGGTCTATCACAGAAGTTTATTGTACAAGTTTATATGAATATTTAATTTTCATGAATGTGTGGGTTAATATCTGCAATTTCTGATTTTAATTATTGAATTGTAAAACTCTTAAGTTAAGTAGTGTTTGGAGCAAGAATGTCTTCTTGTAATTTGTTTCCACATAAATTCACCCATAGAACTGCTCCTTTAAGTCAATTATTGTCTGCAGTCTGCTTCCATGTTGTCGCTTTAGGTTTGTGTTAAGTTAAATATGTCAACTTTGTCATATTTCTTATGTTATCAGTGGTTTGCATGCTTGTTTATTAATCAAGACATTTGTAAAATAGATTTTAGCGACTCTTTTCATTATGTTCATTCCTTTAAACCTTATTTAATTTGCAATGCTGTGATTAGAACATGAATGATATCTGCATAATACGCAAAACAGCCTCTAGTTTTTGTTTCCTTAACTCTGCATTCAACTAACCTCCACAAGGCATACCTTGCGTCACTGGCTAATTCAAACCTTGCCGCATTTCCTTTATGTTTCTGTGGAAGCGAATCAGCTAACCATGCATTTTAGTGGCAGGACTCCACTATATTAGCACAGAAAAGGTAATTAAATGCTGCAAGGTTTAAATGGAGAGTTGCATGAGTTATGCCTTGAGCAGGGAAGATGCTCTGCACGTAACATGTAATAACATTGCTTCTTTGGGGCTACTCGTCTACAGAATTACCCAGCTGAAGCTGATTTTATAATATTGACGGATATCTCGCTTGGAAAATTTTGAGAATTATTACCTGATAAAACTATACAATTTGGGACTAGAACAAAGTGCTTAGAAAATGTGACATGTTTTACACAAAACAGTGCTTGTAATTTGACAATTAGTATCTTTGACTCATAGGTTTTTATTTTCATGCTTATTTGTAGTATGAGTATGAGTATTTTAAGCAGATAACAAAAAACCTGTCTATACCCCACACGACCCGTCCTTAACCTTACCAAAAACCTTACCCGACCATAACCCAAAACTACCCTACCCGACCATAACTCAAAACTCTACCCTACCCAACCATAATTCAAAACTACCCTACCCGACCATAACCAAAAACTACCCTACTCCTACTATAATTCAAACTACCCTACCCGATCATAACACTAAACTACCCTACCCAACCATAACCCAAAACTCTACCCTACCCGACCATAACTACCCTACCCAACCATAACTCAAAACAACCCTTCCCAATCATACCTCAAAACTAGCCTTCCCAACCATAACCCAAAACTAGCCTACCCAACCATAACCCAAAACTCCTCTCTACGCTACCCGATCAGATCATAACTCAAAACTCTAATCCCTACCCGACCCTTACCCAAAATTTCTACCCTGGCCCAGGCAAAATTAGCCCTAACCCGTACACCTAGCGGCAAAATTAGCCCTAACCCGTACACCTAGCGGCAAAATTAGCCCTAACCCGTACACCTAGCGGCAAAATTAGCCCTAGCCCGTACACCTAGCGGCAAAAATACCCCTAACCCGTGCACCTTGCGGCAAAATTAGCCCTAGCCCGTACACCTAGCGGCAAAAGTACCCCTAACCCGTACACCTAGCGGCAAAATTAGCCCTAGCCCGTACACCTAGCGGCAAAAATACCCCTAACCCGTACACCTAGCGGCAAAATTAGCCCTAGCCCGTACACCTAGCGGCAAAATTAGCCCTAGCCCGTACACCTTGCCTTGTGTTTACCTCATCACATCATCAGCTCTTTATTGCCTTACACTCTTGTGATATTTGTTCATTTTTTCAAAAATATTTTTATCAGATACGATTATTAAAACTCAAGTTGTCTATGTGAGTTTTAAGTGTTATTAATTAATAGCAATTTGTACAGTTGTCCGAACTGTGACTTTCAGCTGGGAATAAGTTACATGTGAGGTCCACAATTATTTCTCTCAGTAAAAAACTGTTTTAACCAATTGAACATTGTTTTTATCATGCAAATATTTTATAAAAAGATATCATAAAGAGTTCATAACAAGATCTTTTAGTTTCAGAATGTTATTTCTTCCTTATCCAGAAATGTTGTCAAATACCATATTAAGAACAGGTGTCAGATATTTGACATCATTGGGAAAGCTTCTGTTCGTACATGGTATTTGTTTTTTCTATTTTCTTGATGTCTGTTTTTTCATGTTATGGAATGTTTGAAATGTGCAATGAACTTGAACCTGTGACTGTTTCTTCTTTAACCATATTTTTGCATTTGACACCGAGTAAAATCCTGGAGTGTATGAAACCGAGAGCAAGTTTTCTCTTGGCTGTGGTGGAGATTCATCAAAATGAATCAGTAATGTTTTTGGTTTCTTATTACATTGTTTCAAGTGGCCAGGTGTGAGAGAGGACATAATAATTTCATACAAAGAAATTACTTGTAACAAAATAGGTATGTAGAATCTATTGGATTAATTACAAATGCAATTCAACAAGAATGGAATGAGAAAAAAATGACAAAAAATAATTTTGTATGCAAATTGTGTAATATTTTTAGTATGCCCCTGCCAAATTCCTGCCAAATTCCTTTCTTAACGATCTATGATTTCTAAATATTGACCACGTAAGAATTGTTCGACAAATTTATTTATTTATAATTCAAAAGTGTACCTTATATCTATTTTGGACCCCAAAATTAGTCGAAACACCCACGGTGTATGCAAAGTTATACATCAGTGCTCTTATGCAAGGTGATTTATCAGTTCTCACTGATTACAAAAACACATGGTTCATGCACGGTTCTCTTTTACTGTGCAAAAATTGGCTTCATGTCTTTCTATTTTTGTTGTTGTTTAATCAGTTTTATTGATTTATTAGTCAGATAGCAAAAGGCAATATTGTATAAATAACTACTCAATATCATATAAACAAATTATTTATCTGGAGATAAATATATTTTAACCTTTAAACTTACAAAATTGATTGATGAAATCCTGAAAAATAATTAAAAGTTTTTTACTTTAATAATTTTAAGCTTGATATGCATTGATGCAAAAACGCCAATAAAATATTAATGTACTCTTTGTTGTTGTTTTATAACACAATTCTATTCAAGATTGTAGCTGATGGAGGGTCGATATACTGTCTGACGCCCAGAACTTGTAGTATCTCCGTGGGCAGGAAACTTTATTCAAACTGTTTCTGTTCATCTAGCAGTATGAGATACTTGTGGTGTCACCTTGGGCAAGAAACTATACCTATGAAAAAAAGTTCAGCACCTCAACGTTTTTTCACCAGCAAAAGTTGTCTGATAATTTGCCATTGGCGATTATAAGTAATTATGTTGTAGATATGGTGATTCTGTTACTCCTAGCTATGAGTCACGCTCTAAACACCCCTTCACAAAAACTAAAATTTGAAGGTGGACCCCTAACCAATATTTGAGGAGGGATCAAGATCAAATGAACAAACTTTAGTCTCCATGTAACAAAGATGGTAATTGAATATTTAGGTCAAATCCCTGACACGTCCATTGAGGAGGGGTTCAGGATCAAACGAACAAACTTTGATTCCTTAGGTGCAATGTACTTCTCCCACAAAATTTCAGATTTGGGGTGCAGCAGTTCAGGAGAAGGAGTCAGAAATGTCAAAGTTACAGATGATGGGCAACGCACAAAGGAGGGATGATGGATGATAGCTCATGCCATATGCCCATCTGGCCCTTCAAGTCCTGATGAGCCAAAAAGTAACTGATGGGGATTTTAAATAGATAGATAATTTAAGTTGCAGCCACAGAGGACTACAATTCCCTGAGGCCAATGACCATCGTTTTGCTGTAGACTTGCTTGCTAAACAGCATAGGATGTAATCATACCCTCACCTTACAGGGTACCAACAAATAGGAATACTCTCTCAGAATTTATTCATAAAAAATTTGACTTCCGGGTTTGTCTTTTTGGGTCAAGATGAAATGTCCGAAAATTTGAATCTGCATCCCTGGTATACAGTCCGTCTGTCCGTCCGTCACAAAACTTTGTTCAGAGCATATCTCTCAAACTATACATGCCAGCTTCACCAAACTTGCTACACATGTTAGCCATGATCTCTAGTTGTACCTTTTCAGGGTTAAACCTATTATTGTGGTGTCCATGGAAACATGACCAAAACAGTGCCTGTAAGGATGTCATTTTGTACAGAACCTATCTCCCATAATATACATTCTATCTACACCAAACTTCATACACATGTCATCATGGTGCCTAGATGTGCCTTTGGAGGGTTGGACCTATTAACCAGTTTCATTTTTGGCGGTTTTCATGGAAACATGACTTAATAGTTACTCTGTCTAATTATTTGTGTTACCTTAACTGTCAAAAGTTTATCTTTGGAACTGTACATTCCATATTCATTCCCATAGATGTGCCTTTCCTATTTTCAATTATTTCAAACTATATTTGGAAGCGGGGGTATGTGAGCTGTGCTGGTTTCTACACTTGTTTTCAGCAAATAATATATCGTAATTTGCTGTCGTTGATGATCATTCATCAGTCCTCTCATTCAGGTACTGCCTCTTTTGTCTGAAAGGACATTTTTAAAATTGGCTGGTTATATTTATCCAATACAACAGTTTTAGGCCTCAGGGTATTGTAGTAGTGTACAAATGCTCTGGTGGGTGAGGATGTGTTTTCATTGTTGAGTGGGTGTTCCACTTCACCTCAGTTCCAATGCAGTTACGGGGCGGGATAGCGCAGTGGTTAGCGCATTCGGCTTCGGATCAAGAGGTCTGGGGTTTGAATCCCGCCAGGGGCACGTCAACTTTGTCTGCAGTAGAGAACTGTTCTACACGCAGTAAGGTTTGGGTGCAATGCTACACTGAATCTCAGCGTCGTACCACTCATGGTTCGCTAGTTCCAATTGATGCTCGCAGGTTTCACCGCAATGCATAGCCACATGGCGTTGCGGGCTTTCTCCCTGCCATAATACAAGCAGCCGTAATAAAAGTGAAATACTCTTGAAAGCAGCGTTAAACCCCAACTCACTCATCTCAGTTCCAATGCAGTTGTCTCCGATCTGTTGTCATAATGTCACCATGACGAGAAAGCAATTTGCCTTTGGAGTAGAAATATAACAAAAGGTTGAGTTGTATCAAAATCACATTTATTTTGAAGGCACTTATTCCCTGTTGATAGCAACCAACAGGCAAATGATTCTCAGTTCTTTGATGTAATACTATATTCATATAATCTATTTCATAAATTTTATCATATATCATACATGTCGTACAGAGTAACAGAGTTATCTCCCCTTACTTCACAGCTGAAGACACTCTCCACCAACAAACATCGTGAACATAACATCATTGAAATAAAACAAGATTCGAACTTGTGTGCACATGTGAGTTCTATCCGAGATATCTGCCATAAATTTTGACTTACGTGAAATGACAAAAATTGCTGTATTTTTACTAATTTACAACTTCTTTTTTTTAATAAAACATATTTATTCATAAAATATCAACAAAGTAACACATAATTTATCATTTGACTTACCAACAATTTTATATTAATCCAAAACAACACTTTTCACACTCATACCATCGATTAAATGGCTCATTTCCCAATTTTTTTTTAATGAACATGTACAATCAGTTTGTCAGATGCAAATGCATAAAAATCATTCCATCAGGAACATGTTACAAATTAATTTTGTTATAACCATGTAACATATGTGTGGGTCCCCTCAAATTTTGTTTCCACAAAATACCCCGATAGAACCCCCTATTTATATAAAGACTGTGCCTACAGAGTATTGCCAGTCTAAACGAAGAAGAAAACTCAATCATGTCGATGTACTCATTAATTCCTATTTCAATCTGTATCATTTCATCAAAATAACTTCATTCCATAAATTTGGACAATTAATCTTACATCTAAATTAGTAAAACCTGTTTATTACAAAACATGCTTTAGTGGTCTGCAACTTTTGAGCTAAGGGGAGACAACTCATTGTATCACGCACAATTAACCAATCACATCACTCACTCAATCTGGTCACATATATACAATATCCCTCCATAAATTAAACAGTAAAATTGATACCTCAATCTTCAAAACCAAACTCCTTTGATGTGACAAAACTAAACAAAATGAAAACAAAAATTTACTAAAAACATGTCAATATTTCCTTCATTAAGCAACAACGCAATTACATTGAAAATCAACCAATTTTCTTTTTGCAAATGACTGATTTCATCCTTACGTATTACCATTCTTGTTTTTATGATACAAAATAAACAAAGACAGTTATCACATCATGAAGAAAAATATGAATTCTGAAAAAAATATTCGACAAAATATAACTCTGACAAAATTTCTACTGATTCTGTGTCAACATATTCAACAAAGAAGTCATTTATTCCCACAAAACCTCTGTTACAATTGGGGAATATTTCTTGTTTCTAACAAAACCAACCAGCGGTGAAAATATGGACACTGTCCAGACGTAATCCAATCTTCCAATCACAAATGGTCTTATACCTCTGACTGACTTATGTCTAGAAGTGAAGGAACTCTGGTCTTCTCCATGGTTTAAGGGGACAGACCAAATGCTCAAGTTGAAGCCACTATGCTGATTGTGCAAATAATTTTCATTGCAACCAATCAGGATTCTGGACACAAGAAAGCGCTCAAATTATAACAGAGGTTCAATGGGAAGGCATGACGAGAGACTGTGTTGACAAAAGAGGTTTAATATTCAGTAAACCATTTTTTAATCTTTCTGTTCAAAATAAACAGGAAACATTCCTCTTCTTTCTGAAAGCTACATTTGTAAATATGTATAAAGATTTTTAAAAATGCTTCTTCAAAAACTGGCTCATTCAACAAATTTGTATATTCTTAATTTTTTCATTCATATATGATTGTTTTAATATTTTAGTATCTTGTTAAGTTGTCATGGCTATCATAGAATTGGATATAACAATTCTATTCCATAAATCTAAACATAATCTCTAAATTCTTTCATGAACATTTGAAAATCATATTACAATAATACAAAATATTCACGTAAAAATATAGATTTTAAGAATACATAAATATTCAAAGCAATCAGCATAAGTTACATATATAATCCAAAAGATGTTTTTTTTAAAGTGACGATACTTGTATTCTTGTAAAAGAATCATAAAATATCTTCTGAATAAAACATTATAATTATTGATTCAGGATTTTATATCCTTATTCTCATGTTTTGGATTTTTGATCATATACAATTTTGTTAGATTTGATTATAATTAATAAAGCATGTTGCAGATTCTCAATATATGACTCTTCACCATGAAGATCGGTACTTGCAATAAAACAGCATATCTTATGAGATAAAATAATATATTGCGTCATGAAATAGATTGATGATAAACAGCATGTAATAAATAAACATACCACCATGGACACAAACAAACCCGCACAAAACAGCTGACCACAAAACATCCCAAGGGATAGAGAAAATATTTTCAGCTCTTTATAAATTACCCGGGTCCCACAACTGATAACAAACATTTTGATGGAATGTTACTCTTAAATGGTATCATGGTATTCGTTATAAGTTCTTGTAACCATAGCAACAGTCATACTGTTCCTTTCCTGAATATCGTAGTACAATAGCCTCGAACACTCGAGTTATATTTTTCTCAGCCAATAAGAACTGCTTTGGAAATTGTTACCATGGATACCAATAGTATGTGTAACAACACATATATAGTCATGTTTGACCTTAGCAACAGATGATTCTTGTAAACTCAAATGTCAACAATTGATAGTTGCCATAGCAACAGGTACCTTTTATAACCTTTGTAAATACCATGTTCTACCGTAACATCAGTTAATGTCTCCTGCAGATTTGACAACAGTGTTGTCCCATGTTGCCATAGCAATATACACAACATGCACTTGTTGTCATAGCGATATGTACACAACATGCATTTGTTGTCATGACAACAGATGTCATCGTACCATAGCAATATGTACACAACATACACTTGTTGTCATAGCAATAAATGTGTCATGTGACCAAAGCTCTGGATGTTGTAGCAACAGATGTGTCATGTTACCATAGCAATATATGCAACATATCTGTTGTCATAGCAACAAATGTGTCATGTTACCATAGCAATATACACAACATATTCATGTTGTCATAGCAACTGATGATTCCTGTAACTATAGCAATGTATACCTTGTTTTACCATAGCAACAAATGAAACATACCAACAGTTCATGGGATAGAAACCGATAACTTCACGTAACCATAGCAACAGGAATGTTACACTGTTGAACAGGATATAATATATATATTTATATATACAATCATGTAAACAAACACACAAGCAGCAACAGACATGAGTAAATAATTACACTTTGGCAACTTTCTGGTGAATTAAGTGCACTTGTGTGCATACATAAAGCAGCATATGGATTGGTAATACTTATTCAGGGCAAAAGTCTTATCAACAAGAGCCCTGGTAATGGATGTAGATGACAAACTATTCCATGTGAGAAAAAGACAATGGAAAGTGTTGACATATTAACAAATTTCTAACAGCATAATTTTCATCATAATTGGGTTGAATTACAACACCAATATTGGTAGAAGTGATAGTAGACATAAATGTAAGTTAAACAACAAAATCAACACAGTTTGGCAGTGAAATTATTGTGGAAAGTTATGATCATTATATTAAAATCCTTCATAAAATTATAACCATCATGCATTTCCATAAATAAGTCCTCTTGAACTTCATACTGTGAGACAAAATCTTCAAAATTCAAAAAATAGTTATTGATGTAATCATTACAAGAGAAAACTCAGCATATTTCATATTTTCTGAACTAGATAATCAAAGCCTAATGGAAGTTCAATAACTGGTAAAGCTTCATGTCAACAAACTAGCAAGACGATGTATAGCAATGTCAGATGTCGAGTTGATTTGGTTCACCAACATTACATCTAGAGAAACCATCATCACAGTGACGATCTTCCACAAAATTTGACTCTCAAATATCATCTCCATGTCCCAAACCCAAAGTAAGCAATGTCTAAATTGGATGATTAAATGCTTGACATCGTAGAGATGGTTTCCATACATGTAATGTTGATTTACAGAGGAAAAAAATGATAAAACTGAGTTTAATTACACTGATATAAAGAAGGAATGACACCAAGGAACCTCCATGTTATCTCCGACTGGCGCGAGAGTTGGACCACACAGTGATGTGGAATGTTGTCTGTCTGGTTCTGTATCTAAGAAACCTTATGGTTTCCATGGTAACACCAAAGAAAGGTTATCAAGAAAGTTAAGGTGACCTGCATCCTAGCAACATTTTATGAAAAGCACAAAAGTTACCTGTTTCCATGAAAACCACAAGCACAGATATGTGGAAACGGTATGAGGGTGGTCCAAAAATATTTGTAATTCCAATAACCTGTTGTACAATAATTCTTGATATATTCAGAAATGTCAAGTTCAAGGTCAAGTTAACATTTAAGGTCAAGGTCAATACAAATTGTCCTTTTTGACATGGATTTCCTGATCAGCAAACGTAGTGTGCTTCTGTGAAATTTCAATTCCATAGGAATCCAGCAATGATGAAATATATTTCTATTTCAAAACAGTAGGTCATTGCATGTATATTACCTTCTTCATTAAAATCAGTAATGTTCATAAAGATCATCACTTATAAACTTTTAGGAGGTTTCCCATCAAGAAGAAGACGAACTGAAGATGAAACTGTTGCTCACAAACATCAGCGTTTATATAAGCAGCATCCTGCACTACAGCAAACTCTGACATAATCATCCACAGTTCACACTGAAACACAACAAATATAGTCGGCAAGAGTTATCCTTCCTTTCAGCAATGAGGTGAGGAGGTCAAGGTTACAAGTTTTGACCAATCACAGGCGAGATACGATATGTAGTTGCATAGAGAGAGGGACACAAGACAGATTTAGGTTTAAGTGTTTCGTATAATTCCACTGGGCGCCTTCTTCTTCCACTGCCACAGCTGGCGATCTATTCCCGTACACGACCTCATTTGTAGCTTCTTGCCATCTATCGACACTTCGGCGCACTTCTGTGTGTTCACATGTATCACCGTGTTATCCTGCAATCAGAAAAGGTCAATCAGTATCAAGAACATTTTTGAGGAATTTGGTTCGATGAAAGAAAATGTTTTAAGGAAAGTAAACTTCTTTATTTTATTACTTATGAATGTTATATTCGTTAGACAAGTGGAAAACCATTCTATCATTATTGGTGAAATCTCAACTGGTAAGACTGATGACAGTTTTCTGGTTCAGCAAACTTCTGGTAATGGGGTGTTGGGCAGAAGGTTGCTCAATTCTCATTGGCCTGTTTAGACAGAAGGTTGTTCGGTTTGATATTGGGCCATTGGGCAGAAGGTTGTTCAGTTTGATATTGGGATGTTTGGGCAGTAGGTTGTTTGGTTTGATATTGGGCTGTTTGGATAGAAGGTTGTTTGGTTTGATATTGGGCTGTTTGGATAGAAGGTTGTTTGGTTTGATATTGGGCCGTTGGGCACAAGGTTGTTCGGTTTGATATTAGGCTGTTTGGATAGAAGGTTGTTCAGTTTGATATTGGGCTGTTTGGATAGAAGGTTGTTCAGTTTGATATTGGGCTGTTTGGGCAGTAGGTTGTTTGGTTTGATATTGGGCTGTTTGGATAGAAGGTTGTTTGGTTTGATATTTGGCTGTTTGGATAGAAGGTTGTTTGGTTTGATTTTGGGCTGTTTGGATAGAAGGTTGTTCGGTTTGATATTGGGCCATTGGGCTGAAGGTTGTTCGGTTTGATATTGGGCTGTTTAGACAGAAGGTTGTTTGGTTTGATATTGGGCTGTTTGGGCAGAAGGTTGTTCGGGTTAAAATTGGGATGTTTGGGCAGAAGATTGATCAGCTTGATATTGGGCGGTTGGGGTAGAAGGTTGTTCGGGTTAAAATTGGGATGTTTGGGCAGAAGGTTGTTCGGTTTGATATTGGGCCAATGGGCTGAAGGTTGTTCGGTTTGATATTGGGCCGTTTAGACAGGAGGTTGTTCAGCTTGATATTGGGCAGTTGGGGTAGAAGGTTGTTCAGTTTGGTATTGGGCAGTTGGGGTGATTTGGCTTTATATTGGGCAGTCAGGACAGAAGATTGTTTAGCTTGGTATTGGGCCGTTTGGCAGAAGGTTGTTTTTCATCATGTTGGGCTCTTGGGCAGAAGGTTTTTTGGCTTGGTATTGGGGGTCAGAACAGAAGGTTGTTCAGTTATGTATTGGACGGTCAGGGTAAAAGGTTGTTTAGCTTGGCATCGGACTGTTGTGAGTAGAAGGTATACAGTTTGGTATTGGGCAGTCAGTGTAGAAGATTTATTTTTATTGATGTGTCAAGGTTTAGTTGGACAGTGTTTGGACTCGTAGGTTGTATTGTATTCTTGTATATTCTTCTTCCTCAAACTAGTATGCATCACTTGACACAGAAATGTCATATTTATAGCAAAAAAAAGTTTATTATACACAGAACTTTCTCTCTCTCAAGGTCCTGCAAAATGTGCATGCTAACAAATTAATGAGGTTTGATATACTATCTAAGTGTTCGGGTCCTTACCTCTTTATATTGCCACTCCTGGTTTCCTTTTTGGCCGTGACATGGATAGATGATGACGTCATCACCACCAGAGTAGTCAAGACAACCGTCATCACGTCGGATCTCTCCAGCCTTACTCATCATCCAGTACTGCAACAAAACATGAACAGTGGATATAGAGTAATGAACAGTACACGACAAATATCATCATATAAGAGAAAAGATATATTTTAAAAAATACATGCACAACCCACTAAGTTAGTGAATAAATTTTGAATTGTAATATTTGGGATCACACTATCTGTAATTTATAATCTTGTTGCCTAATGAGTCTGTTTACAAGACTTCAGCTCTCTAGAGCCAGTGGTTCTGAAGAAGACTTCGAAAAAGCAAAGGATGGATGGATGGATGGATGGATGGATGGTGGATGGATGGATGGATGATGGGTGGTGGATGGATGGATGGATGGATGGATGATGGGTGGTTGATGGATGGATGGATGGATGGATGGGCGATGGATGGATGGATGGATGGATGGATGGATGGATGATGGGTGGTTGATGGATGGATGGATGGATGGTGGGTGGATGGATGGATGGATGGATGGATGGGCCCTGACCCCATGTCATTAGCACATCATAGCTTTCAGGCCTAATGAACTAATAAAATTAAAATTGTAACATTTGGAAACATACCATCTACTATAGTACTAATTCTTGAACTTTTTCTGCACATGTCCATCACAGGATAAATGTACACCCTTAGATCTAGGCACCTTCATTGCCAACATTGAATATTCCAAAAAGCGAGGTCTCGTTGGCTAGTGGTTATCTGAATCAATTGTACACTGTCTCATTTATTCATTTCAAAATGGATATTTATCATCATCTTTTCATTACAGATTCTTAATTTCTTTAATAAAACTAGGATACATGTAAATTAAGGCTAAAGTGTTGACACATGGTCCTATGCACAGCTCAGTTGAGGTGAGGTGAGTTGAGTTGGGGTTTAACGTCACTTTCAAGATTATTTCACTAATATCGCGGCTGCTAGTATTATGGCATCGAGAAAGCCCACAACGCCATGTGGCTATGCATTGCGGTGAAACCTGTGAGCAACGGCTGGAACTAGCAACCATGGGTGGTACTACTCTGAAATTCAGTGTAGCATTGCACCCAAACCTTACTGCGTGTAGAACAGTTCTCTACTGCAGATAAAGTTGCCGTGCCCCTGGTGGGATTCGAACCCCAGACCTATTGATCTGAAGCTGAACACGCTAACCACTGTCATATCCCGCCCCCCATAGCTCAGTTGACCATAATCATTTGTTTATAAAGTAAACTACAGTACCTGATTGCCGCCCTGGTTGTGACAGGGCCACATATTGACCGCTTTATGGTAGTTGTGATGGTCCACGGGGCTGTCGATACACATCGGTTTAGCTTTACTGCGGATCTGAAACATTACATAAGAGTTAAAGAGAAGCCAAAATGCAGAGATAAAATATAACTGTTGAGGGCTCTGGTCCACCTTGTAAATCTCTACTGCTTTAAAGGCATTCTAGAAGTTGGTGAGATGAAGAAGACAAGCTTTTATGGATGATCAACTTCTTTATGGTGACGTTTCGGTATAGCTCCTTATACCGTCATCAAGAATGAGTAAATCTCTAACTTTTTATACTTGATCTCCCATCAGAGCTGAAGTTCTTCACCTCAAATTGTCACTTAACACAAAATATGTTTTTTTGTATTTTGTATTTTTCTCTCATTTGACCTTCGACAACTCTCCATTACTCTCTCTGATTATTGGAATAACCTTAATTTGGCCTTAAGATATGATTAATTGTTAACGGAATTATTAATATAATTCAAAATAAAAATTACATTTGTTTTTAAATCCACTTTTAATAGAATTGATATTTGATCTGCACCAGAAAGAAGCTGACGAGGAAATCTCACCTCTCCGGAAGCCACAGCTTCTCCTGGTACGAAGAGGTCAGGGTAGATATTCTTGACGAACCAGTCGAAACTCTTACACTGCAGTCTCTTCCTCAGAGCTCTCCTCTCACTCACATCTCCATAGTCGCCCTGGAAGTGATGTAGATGCATGAAGTACATGAAGAGACCAACACACCGGTCGAAATGAGCTCATCGTATTAAAGATGATCGATCCAGTCAGAACCATCTGATGTTTACTCTTTTCTGTGTATAACCTTACTTCACGTGAGAAACATGTTAGAAGCAGCTCATGTTATATATATAGCCAGCTGTTTCGGTCTTACAATAATTACAAACATATATGGTGAATGATGAGACCTGTAATGGTCGATGGCATGCTTGTGAATCTGAATAAATCATCGTAATTTCTCCGAACATTTTATTTTTTTCTCTCTCTCTCTATATATATATGTATATATGAAACCCCCCATATATATATATATTATATATATATATATATATATATGAACCCCACCTCCACACACATAATATATATATAGTTTCTAATTATTGTAAAATGAATGATATTGAGAACAGTACTGAAAATGATAATGGTTTAATATATAGCAGTAGTTACTGCTTAATTGTATTGACTTGATGTAAATCATTTGGTGTCAATATCCCTGTCAATACTGTAATCCACCTAAAACCTTAAGTACCCATATATCAAGTTCAAACAAGTAAAGCAATGAAGAAGGTCACAGATGGCCTCCATTTCTGCCACCTTTAGCCGACGCCTTAGACTTCTTGACAACCATGCCCTTTTCATGTTACACAACGTTTTTAAAATTTGAGGGTAGAATTAACAAAAAACGCCTTAGATCACTCCTCCTCCCTTACATTGTATTTCTCAATTCAAATTTGAATCAAACATGATCAAACATACTCCTTCATAAAAATGCAATTTTTCTGACTTTTACTTACCAAATCAAAATTAAATCTTTCATAATAGTAGTTTTTATAGTCGTCCATCCAGACCTCGGCCAAACGAACCGAGTTCTTCTTGACCACGTTGACCCCTGTCTTCCACTTGTAGGGGCTCCTCTTCCGGAATATGTGACCGACGTGTGAGCAGGGGATGATCTCCAGTGATCCTCCGCACATCCATACCTGCAGATACAGAACTGATTGTGAGATCACCTCCAGCGGGATTCGAACCTGGGCCTCCAGATGAGAGGCCAGCACTCCACCAGTTGAGCTACAGGGAAATCCCACTAGCCTAGGTCAGAAGCAGTGCGTATATCTCACCCTGTAACTTAAAGGGACACTGCGTCGAGGATAAAAATGAGGCTCAGTTTTATCTACCTATGCTGATTAACGTGTCTGCTAATGAGTTATGCTTCGCTTCACTGTCTACATGCAGTAGTTTTTATTACTTATTACTTCAATTGTCTGAAATTGGGGATCTGTAACTCGTTACGAGACACGTTAAAGAGCAAAAGTTGATAAGTCTGATCTCATATTTATCCTCGACGCAGTGTCCCTTTAAACCTCCTCCAGTTGTCCCGGCTTCTCATTGGGCACCAAAAGTAACAGAAGTGATTGTGAGATCACATCCAGCGGAATTTGAACCTGGGACCTAAAGGTGAGAGGCCAGCACTCTACCAGTTGAGCTACAGGGAAATCCCACTTGACTAAGTTAGTAGCAGTGCGTATATCTCACCAAATGTAACAGAAGTGATTGTGAGATCATGACAAGAGGGATTCGAACCCCAGACTTCCTGGTGAGAGTCCTGCGCTCTACCAGTCGAGCTACAGGGATATCCCGCTAGCCAAATTCAAAAGAAGCGCTTAATTCTCATCTCATCCCATAGCCTAAGTCAGTAGCAGTGCTAACATCTCACCCTACCACATAAACCTCCAGTTGTCCCAGTTTCACATTTGGCACCAAATGTAAGAGAAGTGATTTTGAGATCAAGAGGGATTCAAACCTGGGACCTCCTGGTGAGAGGCTTTCACTCTACCAGTTGATCTAAAGGAGATCGCCGAAGCCAGAAGGTATACTTATATCTCACCCATTCACATAGATGATGATTTGTAATTTAATAATGATATATAGAGAATCTCACCCAAGTGTCTTCTGATATCAAATATATCAACACGAGTTGATAAAAGTTACAAATATCCGAGGCTTGCCGAGGATATTTTGACTTTTATCAACAAGTGTTGATATATTTGATATCAGAAGACACGAGGGTGAGATTCTATTTATCATCCAAAATCATTCTTCATTCGTTTTTAATGAAAAATGAAAATATCTGAACACAAAACTGTCATTTGGCTTCCAGTGCTGTGATGTCATAGCATTGTGACGTCATCGTGATTATGACGTCATAGCATTGAGATGTCATTACTTGATGATGCAAAATCATTGTGATGTCATGCAGCTGACGCCAACAGGGCATTGTTCAAAATCTATTGTCAAAACGATATCTCAATACAAGCGAAATCTCCTGTGGAACACAGTTTTGGATGATAAATCAATTTCCTGAATATGTGCCACTGGATGATATCAAGGGACCTTCTACATGGCCACATTTGTTTGAAAAATTACTCAATTTCTTACATTTCAAGAAGGGTATCTGAAGGTTTGGTTATGAATCCTTAGGAATTCATTTGAGCTCTTGATTTAGACAAAGAACATTTAATTTTTAATTGGCACGATAACTACTGGGGCTGGATTGAATTCAATGTATGAGATGTACATTTAGAAAAATTAACCTTAAAGAAAAATTACTTCAAATAAGATTTATTTTTAGAAATGTTTTTCAAATTTATAAAAAATCAATTATAAAAATTATGAGCCCAGAAAGCAAAATTGAGAAAAATTAATTGCAAGACAACATTAAAGGGATGATTTTATCTTCCCTTCAAGACTTCACTTACCCTAAAAGAAAGTTCTAAATTTTCTCCACCCCATATGTCCATCCCAGGATCATATGTTCCAAGATGGTTGAAATATTCTCTGCTGATAGCAAACAATCCTCCAGCCATGGTCGGCGACCTGAACATAGCAATATTATACTTATCAATTCATTACTATATTCAATACAAATATATTTATTAGTTGTCTTTAAAATTACATCAGAAAATAAACACATCTGGACAATAAGAACTTAATTCCTTTAAAAATTATTGTAACTTTTAAAAATCTTAGACCAATTGAAACAGAAGCAAGGCAGATATGCATGTTTTCTTTAATATAAAACCTTTGGGTTTAAATGGTGAGGTTTATCATCCTCGAAACACAAATTTTTTTTAACATTTTTATTGATATATTCAACTTGAACTAAGTCTCAAAACATAAACCACAACCCACCACCACAAGCGATTACATAAACAGCAGGGTTTCAGATTGCAGTCACTTAATTACTCGATTGCAATCACTTACTATATTGCAGTCACTTAATTACTCGATTGCAATCACTTACTACATTGCAGTCACTTAATTACTCGATTGCAATCACTTACTATATTGCAGTCACTTAATTATTAGATTGCAGTCACTTAATTACTTAATTTGTAGTCACTTAATTACTCGACTGCAGTCATTTACTCAATTGTATATATTCATTGGATAATGATTCAAAATATTTGTAGGATAATTAATTCAGCACAAAGTTATAAAAAATACAGAATTATGCTATTACGATAACGTTAATATAACAGTTCCATCACTGATGAAATGTAGTTACTGATGTACTGTTTGAGGGCAATTGTAGAAGTTGATATAGACAGAAGACAAGGATTTTATTGATTATCAACATCTTTATTTTACCGATTGATAAACAAATTTGTTGGCTTTTTCACATTAAAATGTGCTCCACTCAATTGATTGTTTAAATAGAAAGTGCAACTCTCAATCAAAACCCTGTAGCTATACATACATCACCTCAGGGTCACACAAAGGTGAAGGTCACACAAAAGTGAAGATCAAAGGTCACGTTTAAGCAAGGTGAAGTTTTGCAGCGAAGGTCACATAGATGAAATTTGCCTGACTACAAACCTAATGGGGTCTGTAGGAGAAGTCCGATTGGCTAGCATATATTTTGGAGCTGGCATCCAGTTGAACGTTAGAGTCCAATCAAATTTGCCCACATGAATTTGGTCGGACGCAAACCAGAAATAACTTAAAGTGTCATCGTTAATGTTGTCGATGACCGGGCAAACCACGCTATGTGGGGAAGTTCCTATTCTTGCAACGAGTGGCTCTAACCAGCCTGTTGACAGAGGTGAAAAACATTTCAACTTTTTTTTTACAAATTATTTCCTCCAAATTCAAATTTATTGCTAAATTTTGATGCTAAAGTGATGTGAACTCCAGAGCGTTACCTAGAATGGAATTGAGCCATAGTAACATAATTAATGGAAAAGTATACGTAAGAGTAACTTTATAGAATGAATGATTTCAGTGGATAACTACATATATAGGGGCTACCAGGCGAGATATAAGGACAAGCAATCAAAGACTGGCGAAACGAACTGGAAAGCCAAGATTTGCTGGGACCAACACCTTGTCTTCAGGTTTCTGAACACAAATTTTGAATGAAGGTCAAGGTAAAATAGAATACGGTCAAGGTCAGGTCATAGCAAGGTGAAGGTCACTTGCCACAGAGGGTCAATACTGGAATTCCGATTTTTGGTGATAAATGGGGGCGGCATCATCCAATTGAAGGTCAAGGTCCAATCAAATTTGCAAACTTGGACTTGATTGGCCGGGAACCATTGCAGGCCAAAATGGTCATCATTAATGTTGTCAATCACGGGACAGACAACGTGGGTTTTGTTGTCAGCGATTCTATTAAGCAGAGGCTTTAGCCATCCTGTGAGGGAAATAAGCAACAACATTTTGAGATCAATTTTTAATTTATGAGGTTGAGGTAAACTAGAAGTGCAGATCATTCTTCTCTGTGCAAAAGGGAAGATCAAATCAATGTTTCGATGTCGCAGTTTTCGTTGCTTTGAAATTGGATCTAAACTTGATGACACAATTTCATGCTGTCCTGTGCCCAGATTTGAACACATCGATGATCGCACATGCTCTAACAGTTGACAATTTGCCAGCAGTAGCGCCATTCTATAGTTCCTATGCAGAACTTTCAACTTCCCAGCATTTAGTTCTTGCTGATGTCATCCTATAATTGCTCTATGCTGAATAAGATATAAAGTATCTTTGCAGCATGTAAACAGCATGGGTTTGGTTAAAGAGTATTAGCTTATTTCGCATAGCATTTTGATGTTTTGTGCACACATGCTTTATAAATTGAAGTTGAGCTCATGAAGTTACTGATACACTATATAATGCACTATCACTGGTAAGTTTGAGGGTCGGGTTTGTGTTCCAAAAGGGAATCCAAACAGAGGTGAGGTGAGTTGGGGTTTAACACCGCTTTCAAGAGTATTTCACTTATATTGCGGCTGCTAGTATTACGGAAGGGAGAAAGCCTGCAACGCCATGTGGCTATGCATTGCGGTGAAACCTGCGAGCAACAGCTGGAACTAGCGAACCATGGGTGGTACTACTCTAAAATTCAGTGTAGCATTGCACCCAAACCTTACTGCGTGTAGAACAGTTCTCTACTGCAGACAAAGTTGCCGTGCCCCTGGCGGGATTCGAACCCCGGACGTCTTGATCCGAAGCTGAACGCGCTAACCACTGCGCTATCCCGCCCCCGAATCCAAATTGAGTCTATCATAACATATCAGAGAGGTGGGTTAGCGTTAATTAAGAGAGTTCAGAGTTCAGAGTTCAGAGATCAGCTTATAACAACATGCGCCCAGATGTTATCTTTCATCAACTTATAAATGTTATTAGGGATATATGACCAAACCCTCCATCATACGTCCAAATATCTCCCCCAATCCCCCTCCCAAATATTTTATGATGTGTTAACTTCTGAATGAAAGAAGTGACATTCTGACATTTTGCTGTGTCCTAGTTGCGAGAAAACGTTGTTTCTCTACAATTGTAATGAAAACAATTTTGTGTGCTTTCCAAAATTGAAATATTTTTCTGATTCACATCGAAAAATCCATCTTGCAATTCAGGAATAAATGCCCACAAACAATTGCATGCGCTGATCCAAAGTTCAAGATGCAATACAAATAGTCTCAAACGACTCAGACAATATAAATGACAAGATTTCAAAAAGTTTAAAAATGAAATTGGAAGCGGCAGACAAACAAACCAAAAAACAAGTTCCAAGTTCTGAAACATATGAGTGTATTTGTATTGAACCTTAACTTTTGTGGAGAAGGGGCTCGGTGGAGATAGCAGCATACGGATCCACTCAAGGATTCACAGACGGAACCAAACTGAAGTTTAGGATAAATCCAGTCTGATTAAAATGACCTTGTTCCGAGGAATAAAATTTGCAAAATAATATATCTACCGGGATACGAACAGGTTATGTAGATTCCTTGCAACAAGGTCTGAGAACATCCGGTATAGGCTTGTGTTCCGAACCAGTTTAGCGCAGCCAAAGCCCAGTCAAATAGCTGACCAATCACATCATAGTATTTAAACGGTTGCTGTTTTGAAAGCATTCGGAACAGACAAAATGATAGCTGTTTGAAGTTATCTGCCCCTAGCTTCTCGCACCGAAAGCATTTGTTGGGCATCTTTTGATTGGCTACCTGAATTGCGCTCAAACACGCCAGTCTACGGGCTGTAATCAGACGGTTTGGCGTGGAACCTACGACTTATATGAGTTCGTATCCCGGCCGGTAGATGCACTATTTTGCAACTTTTCGGAAAACCGTCGATTTTAATCAGACTGGGATAAATCAGAAAAAGGATTAAGCCACCATCAACATGGCAGTTTTAACTCTCTCTAATGTATCCAATATTTCTGAACTTTGGGTATGACCAACCCACTAAAAATACAACAACAAAACTGAAAGAGAACATGCAGGGCATCGAAATTAAGAATAGCAAATTAAGCGCAAAACAAACGTGAAATCAAAATAAATTGTCAAATAACGCTATGGTCGCAAAACAGCAGTCCCTCTTGTTGTGTTAGAGCAGAAAGGAACATGCATCCATTGGAAAGAATGCCCCATTCAGAAATATTAAATTTGTATTAGTATGAGTACAGTCAGTCACCAATATTGTTCTTAACCTTAGTGTTAGTATTAATTGTTATTAATATGCCATGTGTTGTGTTATTGATTCATTTAAGAAAGAGAAAAATAATTGTATTAATAACAAAAATTCAATTTTATTTTATTTTTTTCTTTATTTACTGCTATTATTAAAGAGAAATTATCTAATTGTTTAATGTGAATACTTATATAGTATTAGGATCAAAGAAAATGTGTTATTAGCTGGCTAGTTAATGATATCATCAAACATCAAACAGTTTGTTATAGGTGATCGTAATTGAACTTATACCATATGTTAACAAACAAATAAATAGTTGATCCACTAAGCTTAAATTATATTTAACTTGATTAAAGACAAGGGAAATTCACAATAACACAACACTGGCAAAAGAGATGTAACAGATGTTGGCATTGGTCAGATTACATGACAGATGTAACAAGAGTGGCTATTGGCTGAGAGGATAAGCAACCCATTACCATATTAGGATAGTGAATTAAAGTTGTGACAGAGTCACTGTTCTTGACCAAAGCCAATTAAGAAATGGAAAGAAGGGAAATGCAGTAAATACAAACACAAAAATGAAAAGAAATTAAAGATATTAAAATACATAGGTACCAATAGTTTTAATCATGTGCATTGTCATCATAAGCTATTCCTCATCTTAATCTACATCAAAGTTAGTGTTTTGATTGCGGAAGTTGTCTTAATCAGAATTCAAATCAATATAGACAGAATTTCTGATAATATTCTTATTAAAATAATTCAACTAATTTTGACAGATATTATTAATACCATGAACTTGAAAAACAAGTGTCAAGAAGTTAAATTCTGATATTTTCTAATTTGTCTATAAGTCAATGAAGTGATATAAAATCCCTATTTGCAAAAGCTGTTGGGACTAAAGGAAGGAAAGTGTCACACATTGGGTACATCAAACAAGCAGAAGACTCAAACATCCACAAAGGGGAGATAACTCACAATACAAAGGGGAGACAACTGACAAATCTATTTCAAAGGGAGATACCTCAGATACCCACCACCAAAGGTTAGAAAATCATGTCATCTGCCATTGCTTCTGTTTCAGTAAATACCTCAGATTATTTAATTACATATTTCAAAATATCAAAACCAAAAAGAAATAAAGAGATATTGTTGCCATGGTGACGGACTGTTACCTGACTGGGGAGATATCGTAAGGTCTGCGACTTCGCTCGTAATCGGGTATGCCGTGCCACGTGAACTGGAGGTTCCAGTCGAAGCCGCCGATACTCGTCGCCTTGGCGCTGCCGTACTGATACTTAAACGAATCGTCTTCTATCACGTCAATTACAGGACACACTACAATGGTTTTATTTTCTGCTATTCTGTCGAGCATGGGTTCCAGCCAACCTAGAAATAAAGTAGATTATTGTGTAATATAAATTCAAATTTGTCTTAATTATCCTTTTTGCGCATGCTATATGGTATGAGATGAAAACGTGTTTAAACAAGATGCCATCAATGAAAGTGATCTGAAATGAAAGCATGCATTATAAGTTTCCACTTCCTAAAATGCTGGACCCATATTTTCGAAGCTGTCTTAGCGCTAAGATAGTTAAGTGCCATACATTAACACTGACTTGAGACCATCTTAACACTAAGCCAGCTTCGAAAATATGGGCCCTGATTGTTTAAAGTATCATTGAGCAGATACATGATATTTTTTTGTACTTGTACTTTATCGGCCCCCTCGCAGAGTTTGTTGTAGTCACTGTGGCCGAAACAGGTAAGCTGTTGATACAGTCAGTGTTTGTGGTTGGTGCCTGCCTCTGAGGGTGTGGGTTCGAATCCCGCAAGGGATATAATCAACATGCATTTCTATTGTATTCTATTCTATATAAAATTCATATCAGCATTTAGATGTTTGTGAAACCTACCCTCTGTACATTCACAGTGAGAGTCCAGGAAAGTGACGACGTCTCCATTTGCGGCGGCGAACCCGAGCAGTCTGGCGCGTATCAGTCCCTCTCGTTGTTTAGTGCGCACGATCTTCACAACCTTCAGCTTCGCCATGTACTCGTGAAGTGGATCCTTTAAGTGGTCTGAAGATTGATCAGGGGACGATATCAATCACAGAGATTTACAACAAGTTACCACAGAAATGCAGTGGTTGTGGGACCTAAGTAATTCAGCAGATGTGGGACCACAGTTATTCAGTGGTTGTGGAACCACAGGAATTTAGTGGTTGTGGGACTAAAGTAACTTAGCGGTTGTGGGACTACAATCATTTAGCAGTTGTGGTCCACAGTAATTAAGTAGTTGTGTGACCACAGTAATTTAGTATTTGTGGGACCACAATAATTTTACATTTGAGGACCACAGTAATTTATTGATTGTGGAATTACAGGAATTAAGTGGTTCTGGGACCATAGTAATTTAGCAGTTGTGGACCACAGTAAATAGAGGATATTATATGAGTGTCTATGTCATACTATGTTTAAGACATGAGTGCCTGAATATGAGTATTTCCCAAGCGAGAGCGAGGGAAATACCGATATTCAGGCACGAGTGTCGTAAATATAGTATGACATAGACACGAATATAATATTCTGTTTATTACCGAAGTCCTGAAATATTGAAAATACACTAAAATCCACGTTCAACCATAGGCTGGCGACCCACCTTCGCCGGATTTAGAATGCAACGTCATAGACGAAACGTGACGTCATAGCATTGTTTATGACGTCACGTCACCATGACAAAGTGATATGTTGCCCTAGGGCATCGTATGAAAAATATGAACCCCGATATGATTGCCCTCGTAGGTAATAATTAAGTATTTGTGGGACCACAGTAATTTAATTAGGCTGTAGAGTAAAATTTCAGTCTAGCGGAAGATAGTTTAAGGTTAAAATAGGATGCTGGCGTTGTGTTTCAACTATAATAGTTTATGAAGGTTGAGTATACTTAAATTCTTAGATAACCTACCCATATCGGAGAAATCGTCCACGAGAATGATCTCCCTCAGGAGGTGGGTGGGAGAGCGGTCTATGACGGAGTGTACGGTCCTCAGCAAGACGGTCCACGCCTCGTTGTGGAAACAGATCACCACACTCGTGTCTGGCAGCTGATCTCGGTACTTCAAGTCTCGACATCTGAGAAATAAAGGAAGGACTTATATTACCTAAAACTCAAATTTTCAAGGAGTTGGTCGGTCAAAGAAAGGGGGTTGGGGGTTTCATCACCCCTGTTCTCCCCCTCTGGATCCACAAGCTGAATAGAGTTCCAAACCATTCTGAGTGAGCAAGTTACAGGGATCACATCTTGTTAAATATTAAGGGAATACCCAAGGATTTCCCACTTGCTTAAGATTCTCTATGTTGATATATTCCAAGACTAGCAGGTAAATATTACGGTTTCTTTAACATAATATCAGTTTTTATATATATTCATATGTATATTATAAAAATATAATTCCATGCTCTAAGGTACGGTTGAATGAGAGATAGAGGAAGAAAAGCTACAGTATTTGTAAGAAAAAAATGTTTTTAAATGTTTTTTAGGAAGATACTGTAGGGAGACTTAGAGTTCAAGACAATTGTACATATATATATTTTGTTTTATAATCACACAATCAATAATAGTAGACGAATGAAAACTTATAGAACTGATATTCAAGTGAGAAATACACTCAAATCAAAGGAAGATGTTCTATTGTATCAATATATTGCCTAACTCGAGGATGTTGATGTGTAAGCACTTCTTCCTACTGCATCCAGTTTCCCACTACCTGTTCGTGACAGAATTGAGCCCCCACCCTTGAGCGGAGACGTTTACTAACAGTTGAGCTGACGGGGGATGAGGCCGGAGACGAATCCCGGGAGAGAACCTCTCGTCCACTCGCCACGAGGCCAGGAAAGGGTTTGATAAGAGGAGATTGATAAAAGATCTGACAATGATTCAGCAAGGGAGATAACTCTTCCTGTCTTTCTTTGCACTACCTTTGTAGTTTTCAAATAGTATATTCATCAATGAAATGCATGTTTTTTATGAGTAAATAGACAAGGAGGGATGTTTTTTATGAGTTTGGGCTATTCTTTGAAAAATTCCTGCTTTCATGTTTACAGATTTATAAAGGGTTTAATAATAAATCAAAACTCTTTCATCACACAGCAGTTGAAGAAGGGAGTTAGTAACTAAAGCAAAGATACAATAACTGATGCAGTAAAAACTCTAACTGAATTTTTGGTTTTGAGCGACTCATATTTGCAGAAACTTTATGATATCATATAAGAAAGAATACGCTACTTCTTATTCTAAATTGTGAGAGGACAGTTCCTTATATCTTTAAAGCAAGATACATATAAAGAAAATGAATTTATTAAAATATTTAAAAAACAAACACTTTTATAAATCAAGATACAACAAGGGTTTGATCTAAGAAATAGAATTACAAAAATTGCTAAAAAAAATTATATATTTTTTGAGTCAGGCTAATTCATGTTAACACCTTTCTCCCAACCGACGTCGTATCTCAAACCTCAGATCCCCGATCCTCCACTACTCACGATGCATTTTTATTACCCAGCATGCCATTCACAAATCCCTCTCCCAGTGAAGACTCAAAATCGATGAAAATCAATTACATACGAAAAAAAATTCTTAAGTCTATATTCACTCGCAAACGGTATCCCTAAGTTAATTCTCCAAGGGGAATTAAATGTCACAGCCTTTGAAAATCACCCTGGAGTTTTTTTGTTTAATTTTCCTTAAAAAAATTCATGAATTATTCATAAGGTGTCTAGGAAGGAGAATTTCCCTTGGGAGATATTTGTTTTCTTTTCACATGTATTTCTGAAGTCTGCATTTTACAGTCATAATATCGTCTCAAAGTTTTTCCAGTGCACGAAGCCTTGATCGGTGTAGAGATACTTTCTCTATACCGGTAGGTCCAAGAACTGATGGTGCTGACGGTATCTCTCGGTGCAGTTGTCGGTAGAGTAAATGGTAACTTAATTTGCGATTGTCAAACAAATCTCACAAGTAAATCATACATAAATCAGAGCAAGTGGCTCGCATGAATACATAGATAGAAGATATTATACGAGTGTCTATGTTATCCCATATTCTCATCACAAGTGCCTGAACATTAGTATATCCAGAGCAAGAGCGAGTGATATATCTTCCTCCCCAATCTTCTGTGTATGTCACTGGACTGATTTGAAATATGAAAATGTGATGTAATGTAAGTGCCATTTATGACAGAAGTTTATGCAGTATGTCTTACCTTAAGAGGGTAAAATGGCATTATATGACCTGATTATCCATAGTCCTTATAGAAAAAGGTAAACAGTGAAAACTGTCAGCGACCATTTTAGTGTGAACACCTTTTAATAATTCGAGGATGGGAAATGAATCTGCGTTGCTTAACCGAACCATATCCATTTGTTTTAGAACTCTATGGATCAGGAGGATCGTTTTGCAATTGGTGACAGTTCTTTCCCATTTTTTAAGATATTTTTTTCCATTGGAAAATGGGCGACAGTCCCTTAGAAAGCCTTTCTCCAAAATCTTCTGTTTTTCATTGGAGAGATTCGAAATATGAAAATATGATGTGAGAATTAAGTGTGATCTCACATTCAAATATTATCTTCTTTTATCCCTGATAATAATATATGTTTGGCAAATATAACTCCTGTCTTGGAACGTTTAATGTCAACTGCTAATAACTCCTCAGTACGTCATTAATATAATTGATATAATTATTATAATATTAATATCGCTCAAGGATCCTTAATGGAGATGGTCAAATATAAAGTTTAAACCATCATATGACCTGGGTCAATTGCAAATTGCTTTACATCTGCAAGAACATGACTTTGACATTTGACAAACTCCATTAAATATCCTTGTGATCAAGTAGAAAAATATCTCATTAAAATGAACATGTAGTAAATTATTTCCAGTTTGCACGTAATCATTGCAGACATCTTGCATCTCAACTGGGAACATCTGTTCTTTCTTCTGTAGTCTCGTGTGCGCCATGAGAACTACAGCTCGGGATAAATTCAAACATATGGAAACATGAGGAACGTATCGTATTCAACGCAATTAGCGCCCTCTTCCTATAAACGTCCCCCAACCACCTTTTTAACTCGTTAAAACATTTAGCACCTCTCTGTCGACAAATTAACGCGATAAACTTATGAACTCGATATCTGAATTATGGTACAATATATTTAAAACAGTAATAATGCAAAATCAATTCTGAATTTTATTTGAATTGATAAAATCGTCTTCCTTTGATGTAGAACGAAAATATCCAAGCATTTGATTTACTGGACTGAATGAGTCAATTCACCCTTACGTTGCGATATTTTTTTTTACCCCTTTTAGTCCCCGTGGCAAAATATTCGGGCCCTCAAGCTCACAAAAGTATTTTGACTTAGGCACTAATTGGCACTGCTGGCGGAATATCCAAAGTTGTGATTCCGGTACTGTTTTTTCGAAATATCGCATCTACATCACGAAAACAAACTATACACAGGCGTTCTATACAATTCCCGTTTGCAGCAAATTAATTTATAACCGCAACTTTGAATGAATTTTCTACAACTTTCCAAATTACTTTTTCCCAAATTACTTTTTCTATTACTTTCTAAAGATTGTCTTTAAAATAGGCACCCCTTTTTTTTCAATTTGCTACGCGGCCAGAGCTGTTAATATGGTAAATGCGGTAACTATATACTTCAATATTAAATGACCGAAGGGTGGAGGAAAAAATACACCAAATGAGAAATATTATCTTGATAAAATAAACACTTTGTTCCTTCCCCGGGGCGTGAGTAAACTTTACCTGAATGAACCAGTGTTCTTTCTCTTAGATTGAAATACTAGAATCGGGAGAAATTATGAGGCAGAAACATGTATATCTGTGAAAAAAACAGATTCTTGAAGTTTGATAAATGCTGTTGCTTGAAGAAAATTTGAAATACAAGAAATGGAATAGAGTAAGTTTAAGCGAAAGGGAAAAACATGACTAATTAGAAATACTGTATGTGATAGTTGTGAATATTTTTTTAAAGTTTTTTTACCAATTAGTTGTAAAACTCCTATAAAAAGTTTACTTTAAGCAATTTCTTTGAAAATGTCTTGAAAGTTTTATTATTTGCTCCCTGAGGTGATAATTAAGCGCCATTTCCCACCTTGTTGGAGTTTACGTGTTTATTTTGTGGCGTGATTTTAGTTTTAGAAACTTTTACTTTTCGCATAGGTATATATATACTCCACGCAATTACATTTCATGAACGTTTAGGAAAATAATTTATTCCACTTATTTAAATATTCAACTGATGTTCAGTGATTGGGAAAGGCACCTTTGACAATGGGCCATTTCAGGGCTTTTAATCATTTTGGAAATTTTAAACGGGCCATTCCCCTTTGTAGCAATAATAAAATTTCAAATCAAAATGGGCCATTTTTCATCCAATATGCAAAATGGCCCATGGCCCTTATCTTTACCAATCCCTAGGTGTTTTAAACTGTCACACATTTTTAAAAACATAGTTTTTGTGCCTAAATTGTTCAGGACTCTTTCCTTCCCAGATGTGACTTTTGTAAGAGCACTTTTGATTGGAGGAGTTATATTTTCTCATTCAAACAGCATATGCAAGGAAAATTAAGGTATCAAAGATCAGCATGGAAGAAACAGGAGTTTGTTACTGATTCCAATTGGGTGAAGTTAAACTATGTACAAACTCTAAAAGACTAAATTTTAATTTGATACAATTTTATAGATTTTTTTGCATTGTTAGAACTAATTATAATAACATAAAAGAGTGTAAAACTGATTGGTAGGTATAGAACTCATTTAGAACGGGATAGCACAGTGGTTAGCACGTTAGCAACTTTGTCTGCAGTAGAGAACTGTTCTACATGCAGTAAGGTTTGGGTGCAATGCTACACTGAATTTCAGCACAGTACCACCCATGGTTCGCTAGTTCTAGCCAATGCTGGCAGGTTTAATAATGTATATAGCCAAAATGACGTTAATAATAATAATAATAAGTCCATTTATAATGCGCTATAGTCCATTTGCATAGCAGCTAGTTGCTCACAGCGCTACCTATGTTGAGCATAGGCTTGTTGGAACAGAAATGTTTTTAGCTTTGTTTTGAAGGATTCCTATGAATCTTTGACATCTTGTGGTAGAGAGTTCCAATAGGTTGATGCTGAAAGTTCTGTAACCAAACGGTTTGAGACTAACATGTGGAACATAAAACAGTTGCCATTCTCCCAGCAATAATACTAGCAGCCGTGATATAAGTGAAATTATTACTCACCCGTTAAAAAATATCACGGTTTATTGAATCTACCTTGTAATTACACTTAGTGTAATAACATCGCGTGCTTTCGATTGACATGACGTCATAATGGTTAAAACATGACATCACAATATCAGCGCCGCAATCGCAATGAAGTTTGTCCCATTTATTGACGAGTTCGTGCAACTTAATCAGCGTAATAAATAGAATACTAAACTCAGTCCCATTTAATAAATTATTTATGAAACTCGTGAATGGTATTGGCATCTAACTCGCTTTCGCTCACTAAATACCAAACCATTCACTCTTTTCATAAATATTTTTTTTAAACGGGACATCGTTTAGTATTCTCTATTACTCTTGAAAGTGGCATTAAACCTCAACTTGGCTCACCTTGCAGTTTTATTCATTGTCTGCAGACGTAACCAGATCTGAGTGGTTGACTTGTTGCATCGTTACAAATATTTTATGTATCTAATACACACAACATTAACGTTAAATGACATAACAAAGACGGTAGAAATTATATTTCTCTTTTGAGTCTTTTTTTAAACTATAATTTCTTCCGTTGCATGTTGATTCTAGTGAACAAATGCTTGATAAATGATGTCACGCTGAAGCAGTGTTTACTCCCACCAAACATCTAAGAGCCAAATGTGCACTGTTTAAACTTTTAAATACCTTGAATTTCATTAAACAAAGTACTTTAAATTGTTTTAACTTTAGGTCAGTTTGACATTACAGTCCATTGACATTCAAATTAAATAAACTTTTAAACTTTAACCGGGAAATTAATTCTTAAAAATACAACTTTACAGGAGGGACGCAGTAAATACTAGAATAGAACAAGTATGACAACAGTGACATTAACGTGCAATGCTTTTCAAATGATTTAAATTACTTTTTGCTTCCTACCTTTGCTTGTACTTAAGGATGACTTGAATATTTAAACATCGATTTTGTCCTCAAAACTTAAGCATGTTGAGTTTAACATAATTAGCATTTATTTTTCTTGAAAGTACCAGATTTTGATTTGTAACTAATTTTATCATATAATTTAGAGTGAGATACTCAATTCTATCAGTGAACTAAACCCTCTATCAAGCTACAGTGGTGATAACCTTTATCACCACTCTACTGAGTGACGATAAACTTTATCACCACTTGCGTGACGTCATCGGGAAAATGGTATGACGTCATATTGTCAGCTTGCGAAAGCTGTACGTTTGCCGTTGAAATCACTCCACGTCAACATAAAACACAGAAATAATCATAAAATAGATAGAATAACTGTTTTTCCTTGACAAATACCATGTTTATCTCATCTCGTGAGGTAGAAAAGTTATGCATAATGGCTACTATGGATACAAATTATTAGGCTGCCTAAAAAAGTTAAATGCTTCTCAGGCAATTTTTTAAAGTGACGAGGGTGAAAAAAATAATGACGAGAGACTAGCATAAGATATTCATATAACATTTCACCTTATCGTTAACTTTTCAAATTGGAGACACTGAAAAAATGTAATTTGTTTCTCTTCAATATTGATTGGTTTATCCAAATTGTGGGAATAAAAATTCATATTTACAAAATTCAAATTAAATATTGTTCAGGACACTGCAGATGGGACTAAGTAAATAAATTACTTGCCAGATTTTGTGCTAGAAAAACATGGAATGTTTTACAATAGCTGTTGAATTTGTTGCTAAAGGGACAAACGGTCCTGTCTGGTGCGTAAACAAATAACAACAAAATGGTGCAAATGATTGAGATACTTGACAATGTCTATATCTTCGCTCGACACTTGTTTTAAAGGCGCTGTAGCATGATTTACTAACTGAAATAAAGTGCTCTCATAAAAATATAAATAAGTGTTACCAATGGCTAAAAAATACTCCTGAGACAATAACAAGCGAATGTACATGTTTCCGTTAAGCTATGCAAGTTCATTTCCCATCCAGCAGTCATTTTAATGTGTTCACATTTAAATGTCCGCTTGAAGGTAGTTCAAGTTATCTGACTGATGTAGCAATACCTAAACAATAAATAAATATGGTACAATGATGATATAGTCAGCAATCTTGCTTAGGAAACTTAATTTCTAATGAAGGTGAGGTGAGGTGAGTTGGGGTTTAACGCCGCTTTCAAGAGTATTTCACTTATATCGCGGCTGCTAGTATTATGGCAGTGAGAAAGCCCGCAACTCCATGTGGCTATGCATTGCGGTGAAACCTGCGAGCATCGGCTGGAACAATTTCTAATGAAACCCACAAACCTACCTCTCACAAGAGCTCGATCCACACCGCTGTCACATATATATGTCGCACCATTTTCTTCGAATACGGATAACCGTTTTCTATGGATATTGCTTATCGGGTCATGTAATGGGATGTTTTATCCATTAATGTTTCAGTATATTGTATAAACATTAATAATAATGCCAAATTTGATAAAACGTAACATGCTTAAAATGTGCTATAGCGCCTATAATAGCTTTACTAGAACTGTTCTCATCCAATATTAATGTCATCCTTTACAGTAGGTTAATGCTTCAGTTTTAAGCAGCAAAACTTAGAATACGAAAACAAGATTGTTGGGATAACAACTTCTTTATTGTGAAGATACATAAAGTATTCAAAGGATATGCTTACTCCTTCATCAGGTGGACTGAGGAGATATACTCTAAAATGTTGTGAATCTTCACAATAAAGAAGTTGTTATCCAAAAAATCTTCATGTTCTTATGTATACCACTTCTAAATGCCCTTCAAAGACCTAAAGAAGTTGTTATCCACAAAATCTTCTTTTCTTTTGAATTTCACTTCTAAATGCCCCTCAAAGACCTAAAATTTATACTGTACTACAAATGTTTCTACCATCTAATTTTTTTACGAATATTTTAGTCGTGGGAGAAACATTAACTTACAAGAATTTGTCTTTGTTGAACAAACAATTTACAACTAAGTTGTCGTACTTGTGGCATGTACAGAACTGGTTTTCAACATGCACTGTGGCTTGAGAAACATTACCTCGAGGCTTCAGTTTTTATTCACTTACAGTTGGTTTACAAGTTAATGTCATTAAAATAAAAAGACATTTTTAAAACTCCAAACAATATTTTTTTTAAGGTAATATTTCCACCAAGTGGGCAATTTAAATATCTTAAAAAATTTCAAATGACATGTCTTCCATTAACATAACTGTCATCATGGTATGCAAACATTAAGTGGACATGAGTTATCTCCCCCTGGGTTAGGGAGGATTCTTGTATGACAGTTTGACATCAGCGTTTACAATTCAACTTTGATGTTTCTCGTTTATTGCTGTGCTGCTACGAAACAAAAACTGCACTCAAGTGACAGAATAATTTCAACTTAACTATAAAATGTTTATATGTTTTATAAACCTGTCTCTTAAATACAAAACGGATACTAATTGTGGTACATGAGGATGGCAATTGTAGCAGAATTTACATGTAGATGGATCTGTAGAAAGATGTCAGATGTTTCTAAATTACAAATGTTTTGTTTGCTTGTGTTTAACCATTTAGAAAAACTGTTCCATAAATTTGATTTTGGATTGGATGGATGAATGAATAGATAGATTGAATTGTGAGTGTATGGTTGGACGGTTGGGTGAAAGGTCAGGTGAGGTGAGGTGAGGAGAGGTGAGTTGGGGTTTAACGCCGCTTTCAAGAGTATTTCACTTATATCGCGGCTGCTACTTTATGGCAGGGAGAAAGCCCACGCCATGTGGCTATGCATTGCGGTGAAACCTGCAAGCAGCAGCTGGAACTAGCGAACCACGGGTGGTACTACGCTGAAATTCAGTTTAGCATTGCACCCAAACCTGACTGCGTGTAGAACAGTTCTCTACTGCAGACAAAGTGGCCGTGCCCCTGGCGCGATTTGAACCCCAGACTTTTTATCCGAAGCCGTACGCGCTAACCACTGTGCTATCCCGCCCCCTTGGGTGAAAGGATAAATTGACAAATCAATGGAGAGATTGAAGGATGGACAGATGAATGGATAAATTGATGGAGGGTTGAATTGATGATGAATGGATGGAAGAATACACAAATCGATGAAGGGATGGATGGATTGCTGGACGGACAGATGAATGGATAAATCGATGGAGGGACGGATGGAAGGTTAGACAAATTGATGGAGGGATGGATGGAGTGAGTGAGTGAGTTATTGTTTAACGCCCCTTCAGCAGTATTGCAGCCATGAGCGGCGAGGGATGGATGGAGGGATGAATGAATAGAAAGTTGGATGGTTGGAAGGTTGGATATGTGGATGGATGAATGAATGGACATCTAAGATAGATCACAGTCCTCTTTCATGAAACAAAATTTAAGTTTTAGATGGGTGGATGTGAAAAAGATTGAATACATGTGTACCTGAACACAAGAAGTACATTTCCTTCGGGGTAAGAATGTACATAATGTGGTGCCACTGATGAGCATTCAGTGCATATTAAGCATTAAAGGGGCAGTAGCACATTATTGCAAATTTTATTTTTTCAAATTTCCCATTTATAATGATAGTTCATATCATTTAAATTTACTTTAGAGGGTAAAACATCTTATTGCACAAACCAATTATCCGTAGTGGTAATAACGGTATTGCGTATAAAGAAAAAATAGAGCCATGGCCTCTGTAGCTCATCAGGAGATAATAAGTGGGGTATGTTATGGAGTGGACCTTATAGCAATGGTCAGATAATGGAATGTAGTAATAAGAATCTAGGTAGTGAAACGATTAAAGCAGTTTAAAAATATTTTGTTACCATAACTTTGCCAATCTGCTATATATATGTGTTGAAAGAGCAACGCAAAGCTTGGAAATAAATTGCTGGTATCAAACATATAATAATGTGGTGGAGAGATCATACTATTTTCTAAGATCGTACACACATTATATAATAATGAATACCCCGGGTACAATTCTTTGCATACAATTCACCACTGTCAGCTATTGCAATAATGGCCTGGGGCTGTAGAAGAAAATGAAAAAAACCTTTTTAGGTCATGACCCCTGCTAATTATTATCAAAATTGGTTACACATAAATCAACATTCGTTATGAATATCATACACCTTTGCATTATATTGTTTTAATTCTTAATTGCATTATGGCAATACCAACATTTATTACATAATGAATAGGAGCCTCAGTTTTTGAAAATCCCATTTCTCATAGGCTCCATTTCAATACTTAATAAATTGGTGAATTTTTTTTTAGTAAATTCTTTTTCACCATTTTTTTATAGGCTCCCTTTCAATATTTGATAAAATGGTGATATTCTATGAATAAATTCTTTTTTAGAGTCAGTGGAAGACTAAAGCAGTCTCATGCACAGTCTATGATAACACAGTGCTGCACAGTAGTTTGAAGTAACCTGAAACCTCTGTGTAACTATCAGTTTTCATCCTTCTGCCAGGAAGAGGTCAACACAATGCAATTACATAACATGCAGACACTGGACTCACAGCCAGTAAAATTTATATGTTAGATGCAGTTTTTCCTACAATTAATTATTTTTCTGTACTGGAGAAGATGATGAAAATAGGTGTGATGTCACAATCTCATATAGCTACTTCTTTTATAGTCCTATGTTATCACCAGTCATCACTAGTCATATTCAGTTCATATATCTCATGTAAAATGAAAATATTTAATTCCTCTTCAAGTTATTCCTTCAAAGGGTATTCATTATTCAATAGTTCTCATTTCAAATAGATTCACATTAAACATGTCCATGATGTAGACATCTATCTCATTTCTTGTTCCTATTGAATAAAATTAACTGCAAAGTTAATAGAAAACTAAATCAGTTATAAAGTATAAAATATGATATAAATAAGGTATACCAAATTGACTCGTACTGGAAATTCTCATTAATTAATTAATTAATTCTCCAAATAATTACACAATATCATGAGATATTAAAAAACTCCATTATTTACTCTTAAATTACAAAGAACATTATATTAGATTTAATAAAAGATTCTGTATTAAGTCTTTAGAATACTTTTAGACTTGTGTACCTTTATCAGCAAATTCACTTGCAAAATACAAATAATTACTCATATGTGAAATGTGAGACAAAGATAAAATATGACTTATAATTTTTGTTAGACCTCCAATTCTAAGTTTTTAATTCTCAATATCTCTTTTTCATCAGACATATTATATTCTCAAAGCACATGTTAGAACTCTCACATCAGAAAGATGAAATGCCTTTAACTCAGCTGTTTTCTTTAAAATTACCTCCCTTACCTACTTTACTGATTGAAGTGCACATATAATCTCAGAAAGATGCTGTAAACTGAAATAGGCTTTTAGGTTATGATCCCTGTGACCCATATTTGGGGTCACAGACTCACCAAATTTACAATTTAGGATACCCTTACAGCCAAGGAGTCTGTACATAAAATTTCAGCTCGCTAGAGCCATTGGGACTGGAGATGAAGATGAAAAAAACATTTTAGGTCATTGCCTCTGTGACCCAATATTTGGGGTCTCACTGTCACCAAATTTACAATTTAGAATCCCCTTCAGTCAAGGAGTATGTACATAAAATTTCAGCTCTCTACGTTCATTGGGACTGGAGAAGAAGATGAAAATAGTTTTTTTTAGGTAATGACCCCTGTGAGCCACACTTGGGGTCACAGGGTCACCAAATCTACAATTTAGAATCCCTTTCAGCCAAGGAGTCTGTACATAAAATTTCAGCTCTCTGGAGTCATTGGTTCTGGAGAAGAAGATGAAAATAGCTTTTATGGTTATGACCCCTGTGACCCACATTTGGGGTCAAAGGGTCACCAAATTTACAATTTAGTATCCCCTTCAGCCAAGGAGTCTGTACATTTAATTTCAGCTCTCTGGAGTCATTGGTTCTGGAGAAGAAGTCGAAAAAGCGAAAAGTTTACGGACGGACGGACGGACGGACGGACGGACGCCATCCCATGCCATAAGCCCATCGGGCCTTTCAGGCCAGATGAGCTAAAAATTGCATGGCGGCCATTTTAATGTGAACACAACTTATTATTTTGAATTACAAAAACGATTCGCATCACTTTACGGAACCATGTACACTCAGGTTTTAACTTGATTTTCCGAAGAGGGAAGGTTGTTTTACTATTAGTGACATTTTTTTTCAAATACATTTCAACAACTTATTTGAGCGAAAAAATTTGCTACTGCCCCTTTAAACTTATCATTATCATTAAAAAGAAAAGCAAACAAACAACTTACTCCTTATCCCTGACGTCCGGGAGACTTCTATGTAGAGATATCATGTCACTAGCGTATTGGTTGTACGCATTCTTCTGCCAGCCGTCATCATATTTTTTCCGTTCATCTGGAGCCAGACTGTCTTTGTTGATGGTGACCGGCTTCCCCTGCTCACCTGGAACAGGTAATCAAACAAGGTGAAGCAGGTAAAACAAACGAGTTCAGGTGTAATCAGGTAAATGTCCGATGAAACAATACCTGGAGAACACAGGTAATGTTCGTGCCAGGTACGCAATAGATTTACTTGGAAAATATTTGAAGAATTAATATATATATATATGAGAAACAAATACAGGTATCATATGAGCAAAAGTATGAATGCATGATAAAGATACAATTTTAGGAAAGGTAATTTATTGACAAAACATGAAATAGAAATGGTGAACAATTTGTGTTTAATGGAACATATATATAATAAATGAGGCTTATGTTCGTACAAAGGTACTATTAAATATACATTGAGGCCAGGAAAGGTATTAGCGTTCAGGTTTCTTAGTGGTGAAAGGGTTAAAACATACATTGCTATGTCAATGGTGAGCATTGTTGAGTCGTATGCTGAACAGAAGGAAAATTGGAAGATAATGCTTTGGCACTTCAAAACATTAGTGAGGTGTTGAATATCCTTTTTTTGAGTTTTTGCTGGCAGAATGGGTAAACTGTTGGGACAGTCAGTGCTTGCAATTGTTGCCTGAGTCTGTGGGTGTGGGTTTGAATCCTGTAAGGGAGGTGAGGTGAGTTAGGGTTTAACGCCGCTTTCAAGAGTATTTCACATATATTGCGGCTGCTAGTATTATAGCAGGGAAAAGCTTGTGGTGAAACCTGCGAGCATCGGCTGGAACTAGCGCACCATGGGTGGTAGTACGCTGAAATTCAGTGTAGCATTGCACCCAAACCTTACTGCTTGTAGAACAGTTCTCTACTGCAGACAAAGTTGCCGTGCCCCTGGCTGGATTCGAACCCAGGACCTCTTGATCCGAAGCCGAACGCGCTAACCACTATGCTATCCCGCACCCCCTGTTAGGGATTCAAACTCAGAAAAGTACCAGAATTTGTACTATTGCTAATAGTGTGATCCCAAATATAACGAAGTCACTTCAAATCATGGAAAATCAATGGTGATCATTTTAATTAATACAATGTTGATTCATTCAAACTTCTTATGAAGTCTTAAGTCATGAAATAGTATCCAATGTATAGAACATGTACACTCAGATAGACCAACAAAGCATTTGTGGTTTACCTTAAAATTGACAAACATCATTATGAATCAGTATTTTTTTGTCAAGAAGCATCTGAACTGCACATGCCTTTATTTCCATATTAGCTGTATTGGTTATTTAAATGTACGTCTCTCTTTCAATTAAGAGATATTCCTGCAAATACAAATGGACGGTTTGTGTTAATCACATTCTCAGCCTTGACGAATATCAGTTTCTTTCATGTCAAGAAATCATACAAATATTTCATCCATATTCAGAGAAGAAGAATCAACTATGGCAAATATTCTTCGATTCATCGCGTATTGGCCGAACGGATTGAGAGCAAAATGGTCAATGAGAAAGTGTGATTCTATTCAACTCAAAGACAGAAATAACGAAATACTTGTTCAATAGCAGAATGAGATTCAAATCAGCTGACCAATCGAATCATTTGAAAGCCAGTTGGAAATGATCGTCTGAAGCAGATATCAGCTGGCATATTGGTTTGCAGAATCCCTCGGGAGTTGAGCGAGGAGAGATGGACAGTGTTTTAACATAAGCTGGGAAATAACGTTATTGTCTGTGAGAGATAACCTTCAGACCACTGATGGAATTTATTTTACACTTTATCTTGGAGTGATATATACTCTAACTAGACAAAAAGTGATTTAGTATTAATTTCGTTATGTCAATATGTGATGGTGTTATTTAGCCTAATCTTGAATATGATAACAGTTGACTGTGGAAATTCACCTGCGCAAATTTTCGAGTGGGCAAAAGTTTGCTACGGCATAACAGAAAATTGTTTACTTAGTTTATGACACGTTATGTGTTACTATGTGAACATTCTATCAGTGTATATCTGCTATTGCTGTTAAAAAGTTGTAAAATTAGGTTCAATAGAGAGTGTTTTCATTTCATGTAATGCGCAAAATTCAAGTTGGCAGATTTTGCCGACAGAACGGCCCCTTTAACAAGCTGTCATTCCTGTAAATTGACATTCAGAATGGTTTTTAATTAATCCTCTCAGGCAAAGTCGTAAGATCTGGTATCTTTTATCTTTAATCAACTCATTGATATATTAACTAGATATTAGAAGTGACTTAAGATAAGATAAGATAATTCTTTATATGAGATTATCTCTTTCCAGTGTAATATATGTATCAAATAAAATAATTCAATTAAAAATTTCACAGTCTCCTGCTATGGGTGGTGCTGATATGGTGGTAGATGAAATGTGGGAAATATTTATAAACATTTCCTCACTGTATCACCACATCTGCGTTCATGTTTAGACTTGTGTTTTAACAGCTGACAGACAGCGAGGGGTGTTAGATCAATGATATCATTAGCCTCTATCTTGTTTTTGTATAAAGCACAACTGATATGACTGAGTTTGTAGATTGTAGCATTTATGTAAATATTGTGTTTTTATAACTTTTCTTGCTGTGAAGATTGTACATTAATGTAAATATATATATATATGTAAGTCTTTTGGTGTGAAAATTCTAAGCTCATGGCATTTTAAGTCCTATTGATGATCTGTAGATAGTAATGTATATAAATATATAACTTTTTGAGGTGAGGTGAGGTGAGATGGGGTTTAACGCCGCTTTCAAGAGTATTTCACTTATATCGCGGCTGCTAGTATTATGGCAGGGAGAAAGCCCGCAACGCCATGTGGCTATGCATTGCGGTGAAACCTGCGAGCAGCGGCTGGAACTAGCAAACCATGGGTGGTACTGTGCTGAAATTCAGTGTAGCATTGCACCCAAACCTTACTGTGTGTAGAACAGTTCTCTACTGCAGACAAAGTTTCTGTGCCCCTGGCGGGAATCGTATAACTTTTTGAACTTATGGGATAAATTAAGACACTTACTATATGATAGTAACAATTAACACCTACTCGTTAATTCCCTGTGTTAGTTAACATGTTCTTGCTTTTCTTATAAATTGCCCATTCAAAATTACCTTTCACAAATCACTTCAGCAACTAAAATTTGAATTTAACTGAGCAAATTGAAATAGTGAAATGAAACTATTTTGGAACTTTGTATTTAATAAATTCAGGAATCTAGATAAAAAAGCATTATGAACTTCAGTTTACCATAATGCTACTTTAACAATATTTAAACATTTGATTGTGAATTAATTGAATTATTTCATTTTCAATATTATCTGATGCACATAGCATATATTGCCAATTCAATCAATTAAATGCCAAACCATCTAAAATGAATTTGTGCTTGAATTGATCAGCGGAATAAAACAATGAGACATAAATCACACCTCGGAGAGTTAAACGCTTACAAAAACTTCAACTATCTACATCTAGAACAAGAAAAATCCATTTCTTCTCTCAGTGCATTTGGATTTCTATTACATACATCACAGATAGATAAATATATCCCTTCATGTAAACAAAGTTAAACTTGTTGTAACAAGAAAAAAGTGAGCATGGCTCACATACCCCCGTCATCCGCTATCCGTCCATTGAGAATTATAGATGTGAAGGTTACTATGTTTAAAAAAAAGCTTCAAGCATCATAATATTGTCCAAAATAATTTTAGGAACTGACTGTTATTACAAAATTTAATTCACCCAGATGTAATATTTTTCAGGTAACTTAATTTTTCCCATTAGGGCATCACACCGGTAATTTGTACCAAGTTCAATTACAGATACAAGGGCTTTGAAATAATATTGCGGAACTGGACTGTGAACTCGATAAAGAGTATCATCTGGACTACCTACATGTAAAATTTCATTCACCTAGATGTAATAGTTTCCGAGAAAACTTGTCCCAATTGGAGCATCACAGCTCTTTTGGTACAAAGTTCAATTTCGGATTCAAGGGCCATAACTCCGAAAAAAATAATATTTCGGAACAGGTTTTCGAACTCGATGAAGAATATCATCTGGACTACCTCCATATTAAATTTCATTCACCTAGATGTAATAGTTTCCGAGAAAACTTGTCCCCATTGGAGCATCACAGTTCTTTTGGTTCTAAGTTCAATTTCGGATTCAAGGGCCATAACTCTGTAAAAAATAATATTTCGGAACTGGTTTTCGAACTCGATGAAGAGTATCATCTGGACTACCTCCATATTAAATTTCATTCACCTAGATGTAATAGTTTCTGAGAAAACTTGTCCCCATTGGAGCATCACAGATCTTTAGGTACTAAGTTCAATTTCGGATTCAAGGGCCATAACTCCATAAAAAATAATATTTCGGAACAGGTTTTCGAACTCGATGAAGAGTATCATCTGGACTACCTCCATATTAGATTTCATTCACCTAGATGTAATAGTTTCCGAGAAAACTTGTCCCCATTGGAGCATCACAGTTCTTTTGGTTCTAAGTTCAATTTCGGATTCAAGGGCCATAACTCTGTAAAAAATAATATTTCGGAACTGGTTTTCGAACTCGATGAAGAGTATCATCTTGACTACCTCCATATTAAATTTCATTCACCTAGATGTAATAGTTTCTGAGAAAACTTGTCCCAATTGGAGCATCACAGCTCTTTTGGTACAAAGTTCAATTTCGGATTCAAGGGCCATAACTCCGAAAAAAATAATATTTCGGAACAGGTTTTCGAACTCGATGAAGAGTATCATCTGGACTACCTCCATATTAAATTTCATTCACCTAGGTTGAACAGTATCCGAGAAAACTTGTCCCCATTGAACACAATAAAACTAAGTCCAAAAAGTGACGTTTCCATGGAAACGACAAAAAATATCAATCTCAGAAAATTGAAAATTGTCTGTGCCCGATCGGAAGAACATGGTTAACATCTGTACAAAGTTTGGTTGATGTACCTTTGACGGTTTTTGAGAAAATTGACCGGACGGAAGGACGGACGGAATGACCGCTATATACCCCCGCTTACTTCGTAACGGGGGTATAATTAATATTAATAATATTTTTGTGAAGATATCCATAGAAAAACACACTTTACAAATCATTTATAATGGTGGAAAGCTTCATATATCGGCTCTTGAAATATTACGAAATTCAGCTGTGTTCACTGCACGAGTGAAAAATAGAAAGTTAGTTGTAGGCTGTTGTTTGTTTGCAAAATGAAATATGAATATTTATTTGAAAAAAACACAAGACATAAAATAAATGTATTTAAAAACACTGAATTCCTAACAAAGGTTGGTAATGTTTGATAGCTGAAGTCGAGCCATTGTTTTTTCATCCCACTCTGGTTCGCTTTACCGCTGATTCTCTATAACGCGGGTGTCAGTATTTGGCTCCCACACCTCGCGTTATGTTGAGGGACCACTGTTTTTCGTATACTGACTGCTAGACTGTCTCTCTGTCTCCTGATTCTAATATCTCCAAGCAGTCCTTATAGAATTCTTCCTCAAAGTAACTAGAATCTTTTTATTATATATAACGAGCAATGAAATACTGGGATTTATCAATGAAATAAACTGTCTATAAAGCTACAGTGAAGATACATGAAATTTTCACTCTGACTTATGAGTGATATTATATATCACTCCTCAAAGGTGAAAGTTCAAAAGTTCGACGTCATAAAACAATGGTCTGAAGTAACAAATTATCATATGATGTCACATTGTTACTGTGGTGACGGGTTGTTGCTTAGCGGCCGCTAAACATGAAAACAACTTGTTGTGGCGTATAATTACAAGCATCATATAATAAATAGAGTATATTTCAATTCTTGACAAATACCATGTTCATTTCATCTTGTAAAGTAGAAAAGTTATATATTTTCACTTGTGGCTGCACCACTGGGTCCACAGTATAAGAGAACATGTTATTTTCACACAGTAGAATGTGTATCACTGCTTACAGGTAAGTTTACAGTATTTCATGAACATAATGTCACAAGAAAAGAGATTCTTTCTCTATTTATTTAACTCCTCTTTACAAAGGATAACTTAACCTACAGATGTTAATCTAAAATGAAATCTAACTACATGTTTTAACTCATAAAAATAGATGTCTCCCCTTAATTCAATTCCAATTGTTACCCTTCTAAAAGAGAAAGTCGAAATTGTTAAAAAAAATTGCGATGGAAACCGAAAAAAGTAAAATTAAAAATAAAGGGCACAAGTATGGGGAGGTAGTATACAAAATTTTGTGACTATTGTAAAAGTAGTTTTAGAGATTTGCTCCAGAAACAATAGGAACGCAGACGCCAACGCCGATGCCAACACCGACACCAATGCCCACGCTGACAGAATTTCAACCACAAAAGTTGTCTCCCAACGCTTCAGGGGGAGACATAATGAACTCAAAGACATTAAATATTCCTCATCCACTGAAAGCTAAAAGTCTGCATCTAATGTTTCCCCCTTTTCACAAGGCAGACATGCCCGACACCATCGAAAGAATGAAACCCAAATTGGTGACTATCTCATAAAGATACTGCAGCAAGTCTAGGATGTCCCTGGCGTGACTGGATGATGGAGGAGGTGTGTGATATCCTGATATCCTCCCAGTCGCTGTTATTGCCTATACCACTCAGCCCCTTCCTGATATCGTAAACATGACGGCTTCGTAATCACCCAGATTGATTTACCATTATCTGAAGTCAACTGTCTGCAGAACAATGAGAGGAACGATGGTTGATAGACGAACTTACCATCTCCTCCGAGATAGACGAACATAGCATCTCCTCGGTGACAGACGATCATACCATCTCCTTGGTGATAGGCATTAATACCATTACTCCTCATTACTTTCACACAGCCCTTCTTATCTCGCTTCAGTTGCCATATCATCGAGAAATTAAGCTATACTTCATATCCCTTTTTGAGAATTATATATATATGTATACCCCTTTTAAAAACCTCGTACAAATCCTTTTGATGGATTTTGATTAGTCCTCTAGTGGCTCATTGACATTTGATGGACGTTTCCTACAATCGGTTCATTACTTGAATACGACTTCATTCCTCTTGCTACAATACACACATCTTCAGGATATAAGATGCCACAATCATCCCGTATTGTTATATCAGACAAATTTCTTTTATTACCCCGAACCAGTCAGTAATATACTCATCTTGTTATATCTGTCTCTAAAGTCTCTTCTGTCAGCACTTTTATATGTTATATGAAGTACATTGTGCTATTTATTTAAATATATCCTCTTCATTTATTACTTTAAAGAGAGGGTTCTTTCGGGTATTTTTTGTGGAAACGAAATTTGAGAAGACTGTCGTGTTTACTGAAATATGTTTTAATACATGCTTATTGCATAATCCATGTGAAGAGATTACTGAGAGCAATGTTTTTATGACTTTGTATTTCAACATTTGAGGCGAAAAAAGGCGAATAAAGGCGAAAAAAGGCGAAGGCACATTCTTTAAAAAATAACAACAATTAGTGGTGCATGCAGCCATTGCTCGGCGCTGCGAATGTGGATCAACTCTTTGCTACGGCACAACACGACATTGTTGATCAGTTTAATGAGACAGTATGTGTCACTTTGTGAATATTCATTCCACACATGTTTTCTTATTTTGAAAAAATCAAATTAGTTAAAAAACAGCATTATTCATTTCAGGTTTTGAAAAAATCAAGATGGCGGACAATCAACGACAGAACTGCCTCTTATACAATGAGTTGCTGTATTCTCTTGAAATAATAAAACATCATTGTCACTGTTAAAATCTTGATTTATATTGACCAAAAAACTTATATCATAGTAGTCTCTTGACATTTCAACTTTGTCATGTCATATTTGATATATGGTATTGCATTTACGTCATAAACTTTGAATACAATGATTTAGTAGCTTCTCCGCGGAGAATTAAACCATCATAGTAAATTCTTATTGTCATGTCCTATGAATTATGCAAGTCCACTTGCGTCATGGAAGAATATGACTTGTTAGTTGACTGCATCCATTAGTTACTGCTCGTGTTAGTGATATGAAAGAACACCAACCTCCGATGAGACAAGTGATGTTTGGAAACTGTGCTACTGTTTTCAGTACTTACTGGCATAAAGTGTGAATTATGTCAACACAGTTTGACAACACATTTCTTCTTGTCAACTTAACAAGAGAGTATTTATTGTTTATAAGCCTTAGATATCTTTCTTGGTCCATTATAAGCATGTAACTGATGTAACAAAGTGCGATTCATAACAGACAAGACTAGAAAGCTTAAAAGGAGAGTTCTATTGGGGTATTTTTTGTGGAAACGAAATTCGAGAGGATATCCCCGTTTACACATGTGCTACTAATAAATTATTAAAACAGTCATGTTGAAATATAATAATAACGGTAATATTTTGATGAATTTATATTTCACAGCATATTAAAGACAAGCGTACATTTCTTGAAAAATAAAAACAATGAGAACTGAATTAAGCCATTCATTGGCGCTGCGAGTGGGGAAAAGTTTGCTGCGGTCTAACAGCAAATTGTTTATTAGTTTTTTGACACGTTATTTGTTACTATGTGAACTTTCTATCAGTGTATATCTTTTATCATTAAAAAGTTGTAAAATTAGGTAAAATTTTAGTGTTTTCATTTTATGTAATGCACAAAATCCAAGATGGCGGATTTTGCCGACAGAACAGCCCCTTTAATAGCTTCGGCAGTATTGCAGCCGTTAGCGGTGCTAGAGAGCTTCGTAGGAAGAATTCTTGGAGGTTTCTGTTTCTGTTGCTTTTATCAAAATTTTGTCAGTATTTTAAAAAAAATTATATTTAAGATTTTGAAGATAGTCAAGTGGTCATAGAAGTTAATTTGTTCAAATATTGTAAAACTTCAGTATTCTGTTGCTTTTATCAAAATTTTACAGTATTTTGAAACAATTTATATTTAAGATTTTGAAGATAGTCAATTGGTCATAGAAGTTCATTAGTTTAAATATTGTAAAACTTCAGTATCTAGCTCAGAGCTTATAACAGTTGAATATATAGTTAAAGGGACACTGCGTCGAGGATAAAAATGAGTCTCATCTTTATCTCACTAAGCTGATTAGAGTGTCTGCTAACGAGTTACGCTTCACTTCACTGTCTACATGCAGTAGATTTTATTACCAATTACAACAATTGTCTGAAATTCGGTGTCTGTGACTTGTTAGCAGACATGTTAATCAGCATAGGTAGATACACATGATCTGATTTTTATTCTCGACGCTGTGCCCCTTTAAGAAATTGTAAGAGTTCAAGTGTTTAGGTGTTCAGTCGAGTTATTGAACACTTCATGTTTAGGGGTTCAGTACAATTGTTTAGGTGTTCGGTAGAATTGACTCAATGCTTCTCCTTGAGTGAAGACTTTGTTTGTGGATGGACTGCACCACTTCATTCTACACAGCTAGGTTAGCTTATCAGACTGAGGATGCTCCATTGAGCTACTTCAACTAGGTTACTGCAAGGAGAGGATGAAGCAATTTACTCAATTCAATAAACTGAAAAAAGGGACTTTTTTTAGTCGCCCAATTAAGGGTTTTTTCTCCACTTAGCACTTAGTAAAATTGAGAAGGGGTTGTAGGTTTTTAAGAAATAAAAAATAAATTCACAAAATTTTTTCAAGTTAAAATGATCTAGATTTATTTGATAGGTTTGATGTATATATTAAGTTGGAATATCATCTATACTGACAAAGAATTGTTACTCAACAGTTGAAGATATCAGTGTTTATAAAGCTGCAATGTTATTACACATTGTTGATTATATTGTGTACTGTCACTTGACGTATGACATCATAATGGTTAAAATATGACATCACAAGGTCAGTGTCATGGCAAAAATGGTCTGTAACCTTCTTCCAAATTAGTATTAGGTAAGTAAAATTATTACAATTTAGTTTCATATCAGCGACTAGTAAATAAAGTACTAAACACAGTCCAGTATAGTAGCACTTTTATGTATGATGTGGTGGCACGTGCATAGCTCAGTCGACTGCTATCAGTGTAGTTCAGCAACAACGGGGGTGGCTCGGTGGATGGGTGGGTTACCCGCCTCATTGCTGAATGAAAACTGACAGTTTGAAGGGTGAATCCCTGCCTCACACTGAGACATGAGTTGAGAGGCTCGTGGTGTCACCTTGGGCAAGTGACTTTATTCGAAATGTGCCTCTGTTCACTCAGCAGTACAATTGAGTACCTGGTTTGGAAGTGCAGGCAATGTGACAGATAACCTTCGAGCGCCTTAATTGGTAGCCCAGGTTGCATACTCCAAAGGGAGTTGAGAATGAAAAAGGAATGATGTTGGTCCTTACACACGGGTAATAATGTGTGTAGCGCTTTGAGCATGGCCCTTTGTGTTGTAGTGTTCAGCACAATATAAGTATCCTCATTATTATTATTATTATTTGTATGTAACTTGCTATCGATCCCACTCATTTGTTAAAAATGGTATATAACAGGACATTGTTTAGTATTCCCTCCACCTCGGAGACCACTAGGGCTGGGACGGGAAACTCTGATACCCGGGACGGATGGGTAATATGTGTAGGACCCGGGTACCCATCACATTACCTGGACCTGTTATCATGTGACTAAATATAACAGTTTAATTTTTAATGCTTTCATTACAAGATTGCAATGTATTTGAAGATTCCAGCACAGTATCAATTGTCATTCATAATTATATTTAATTGAAATAGCCATAGATCTCTATGATTTAGTTTTTCAGCTTCATACTTCAGCCTACCAGCTGAAAAAATAAGTACAAAATCGACAAAATGGGCATCCGATAGGGGGGTTGGGAACTCCCACAATCTACCCCCTCCTTCAGATTCTTGAATAGAATGTACATGTAGTCGACAATATATAACATAATAATGCATTACTATATCCTAATTGTTAAAATTGTTTTTTCGCTCAAATAAGTCGATGAAATGTATTTGAAAAATAATGTCAACAATTGTAAAACACCCTTCTCTCTTCGGAAAATCAAGTTACAAATGAGTGAACATGGTTCCGTAAAGCCATTTTTTTGTCATTCGAAATAATAAAATGTGTTCACAATAAAATGGCCGCCATGCAATTTTGGCTTTATACCCAACACCGTTATTACCACTACGGGTAATTGGTTTGTGTAATAAGATGTTTTACCCTCTGAAGTAAATATAAATGACATAATCTATCATTATAAATGAGAAATTTGAAAAAATAAAATTTGAAAAAAACGTGCTACAACGCCTTTAACTATAATATTAATATAATATAATAATTCTGAAATTAAAACTACACAGCTGTTGCATATGGTCCTATCATCAATTCCTATCAGTATTACATCCTGAAAAGGGGGTAGATTCTGGGAGGAGGGGGTAGATTCTTGGAATCTACCCATCCCAGCCTTAGAGACTACAATGCCAATACTTAGCCACCCAGTCCCCATGACACCTCCGAAACATTTAACATTTTGAGGATTATTTGGGTGACAGACAACACATCAGACATGCAGTGCTATTGTCTCTTTAACATATCTTCTCTCCTCCAAACTGCCGTTTATCTCTCTCAAAGCTGCAAGCTGCTGGCATGATACTAAACAGTTGCAATTTATTCAACAGATAACACTCACACATTTCAGATTCATGGGCCGGGCAGAATGTAAATTGTTCATATCAGCAAATTACAAATACCTCCAGCATGACACAATCTCTTTCCAGGCTTTGTGAGGTAACTGAAACCCAGTTATCAGCTTCCAACACATTTGTAGCTCTATCAGCTGGTGCACCTGATACAGTTTCGTGTCTCACGCTCAGTGTTGAAACAGTCTCATGTCTCACGCTCAGTGATATGTCATGTGTCTCAAGCTCAGTACTGATATGTCTCGTGTCTCACGCTCAGTACTGATATGCCTCGTGTCTCACGCTCAGTGCTGATATGTCTCGTGTCTCACGCTCAGTGCTGATATGTCTCGTGTCTCACGCTCAGTGCTGATATGTTTCGTGTCTCACGCTCAGTGCTGATATGTCTCGTGTCTCACGCTCAGTGCTGATATGTCTCGTGTCTCACGCTCAGTGCTGATATGTCTTGTGTCTCACGCTCAGTGCTGATATGTCTCGTGTCTCACGCTCAGTGCTGATATGTCTCGTGTCTCACGCTCAGTGCTGATATGTCTTGTGTCTCACGCTCAGTGCTGATATGTCTCGTGTCTCACGCTCAGTGCTGATATGTCTCGTGTCTCACGCTCAGTGCTGATATGTCTCGTGTCTCACGCTCAGTGCTGATATGTCTCGTGTCTCACGCTCGGTGCTGATACAGTCTCGTGTCTCACGCTAGGTGCTGATATGTCTCGTGTCTCACACTCAGTGCTGATATGTCTCGTGTCTCACCCTCAGTGCTGATATGTCTCGTGTCTCACGCTCAGTGCTGATATGTCTCGTGTCTCACGCTCAGTGCTGATATGTCTCGTGTCTCATAGATAAGGGTGGGTGGGGTGGGAGGAGGTGAGAAATTTATCCATGAAGCTTAGATGTGTTGGCAGTTTTAAGAATAAAAGCATTGAATAATGATGCGTGATGCGAGGTGAAGTGATTATGGGGTTTAAACTCGCTTTCAAGAATATTTCACTTCACTATTTCAAGGCAGCTTGCAGGGAGGAAGCCCACATGGGATGACATCACATGTTCATAATAATATGGCCACCCGCTGTAGGTTGGTATTCTTGCTAGTTCAGTTCAATAGATTTGACAGTAATTGCAACAGATACGAACATTATAAGATATAATGACATTTTCTGAAAAAGCAACATTGAATCTTTGGAAAGACATTGATGTGTGTAAGTGAAAGCTGTTATTTCATCAACAACCTGTTAAATGATACTGCAATATATATATATATATATATATATATATGTGAGGGGTCTCCAGTATAACTGCATTTTCAATGATATGCCTAAACACACATTTAAACATATTTCTTTTAGTTCAGTATAAAAGGTTCTTTTTTAAAATCTATTCAGAATATTCCTGCAAGTGTACAGTTTTAAGAGTGACAATTTTATGCCTGCCACTGGATTACTTCCCCTTGTTTCAACTTTCTATTCAATGGTGACAGTTATATTTTATCTTGTGACAGATATTACAGAAGGGACAGGTATAATTTTACAATTTTAAATTTTTAAAAACTTTTTTTTTAAATGTAACAAATGTTAAATGTTCTTCCTAATTATTTTTTAATCATTTTTTTATTTTCTCAAGTTTTATGGTACACATTTTGTAGTTCAGGAACAAAGCAAAAATAGTTTGAGTCAAAAACTAAAAGCATAGTATATCTTAGAAGGAATATCTGATGGTGATCAGTGTAAGGTTTACAAAAATCAATCATCATAAATCCAAAAAAAATTCCGCATTTTCACGACGTAACATTTTCTCTGGGCTTTGATGAAGGACATAAGCATTAAAAGTTAAGTTTTAAAAATATTTTCTTTTTCCTCAGTTTGGTATTTTGGGAGTTGATGGGCAATGAAAGTGTCCATGGTTGTGTGAAATGGCTTGAAGCAGACCTCGCTGTCGCACTTCAGCGTCTTTACTGACATCTCCGTACGAAAACGGAAATAAGGAAGGTCAGACAGAACTGGCGATGGTGACTCAAGTTAATTAGATTCTGTTACAGTCGGTTAAGAAACTTTGAGAAATGCAATGAAAAAAAAAAAAATTTAAAATAGAATTTAGTAGATAGTAAAGTTGTAGATAAAATACTTTGAAGAGTTTATAATTGAAAATTTGAAAAAAAAAGTAATTATGTTTTATATTTTAAAAAAAGATAAAAGTTTTCACTTTTAAAATTATTGAGAATTTTTTTTTTCAAAACGTGTTTTTACCCTTTAGAAGTATTAGAAATACATGCCATTTAGAGATAGGGAACATAACATTGTTACATTTGGGATAACATTACCTTCAATAGTACAAATTCTTGTATTTTTTTGGGCCTGGTGGTCGTATAGTAAGCTGTTGGTACGGTCAATGAAGGCGATAGTTGCCTTACTAAGAGGGTGTGGGTTCGAATCCTGCAAGGAACTTTGCCCGAAAAATTACAAGAATTAGCACTATTGAAGGTAGTGTTATCCCAAATGTAATAATGTTATACTTTAGAAGTAGATAAAGTAGAAGTTAATTTCAGTATTGCAGGCCACATAGTACAGATGTACTGGGATGTTACATATACATTTCAGAAATATGGCAATATCGATGTACATTTGTTATTTATTATTAAAAGTTGTTCAAATGCAGATTTTTGTCAGGCAACGTGTACAAGAGAATCCCACACAAGTGTCATCTGACAATATACAAATAGGGTTTGATAAAAGTTACAATATCTGAGGCTTGCAAAGGATACTTTACTTTTAAATCAGTGAAGTCTGGACACCCCCGTTTTAAACATTTTGCCCTTTTCCATTGGTGGACCCCCCCCCCCTTTTCAACATTCCTGGATCAGCCACTGTGAATGTTGATATATTTGATATCAGAAGACACGAGGGTGAGATTGTTTTTATCATCAAAAACCATTCTCCACTTTGAATAAAAATTTACACCACAGCATTGCCATTAGACTTCCAGCGCAGTGATGTCATAGCACAGTGATGTCATAGCACTGTGATGTCATGATGTTTATGGGATAAATTTGGATATAATCGTTGCTTCAAGTAACTTTAATGGAATTAATGTTGAATATGGCGACAGTAACAGTATAAGAACAGCACTGAAAGTTAAAATTAAAGTAAAATTATCACTGAATGCAATTTTAGACCTTTCACTAGAAATGAAGATAAAGTATCTCAAGGATTTTCAATGCACACCCTCCCTTTTATGGAATAACAGAATTTATATAAACTCCCTCAGTTGAAACTAAACTGACTGCTAGATGTTTCTCTAATGTTGACAAGATATTCTTAATATCATTAATGCAATATTTACACATTCACTATCATTGACTTTCAAATTAATAAAATTCAATTTCAGAAATTAAGAAAAAAAGTTGTTTTATAATAAATTTACAATAATCAAAGCTAGAATTAAATATAAAAGTTAAAACAAATTTACTTAACTTCAATTACTTCAGGTGATATTTGGGGGAAAATTCTAGAACTATTCTGTTGCATTCTCCCAAGTGACCAAACTATCCTCTCTGACACTCACCTTCAAACAGCGAGTTAATCTTTGTTTACTTAACTCGACAAAGTCAACACAACTTAGCCATCCATGACTTACCTCATTGAAGTGCAAGGTGGCCTAATCACTTTTTTATTTGCAGAATATTTAAACCTTTTGATTACAACGCTCAAAGTTCGTACTTTTTTATTTGCAGATTATTTAAACCTACGGCGCTCAAAGAGCAAACTTTTTTTATTTACAGAATATTTAAACCTACGGTGCTGTACTTTAAGTGTGTACTTTAAATACAGAATATTTAAACCTACGGTGCTGTACTTTAAGTGTGTACTTTAAATACAGAATATTTAAACCTACGGTGCTGTACTTTAAGTGTGTACTTTAAATACAGAATATTTAAACCTACGGTGCTGTACTTTAAGTGTGTACTTTAAATACAGAATATTTAAACCTACGGTGCTGTACTTTAAGTGTTTACTTTAAATACAGAATATTTAAACCTACGGTGCTCAAAGTGTGTACTTTAAATTCAGAATATTTAAAACTTTTCATTACAACACTCAAAGTGAGCAGTTTCTTATTTTCTGAAAATTAAACCTTCTCTATATGATGCAAATTGTCCTCTTTTATTTGCAGAATATTTAAACTTTTTCATTATCTGCATACAGAAACTGTGAAAAAATGTATTTACAGGATATTTAAACCAATTATTTACGATGCACTAAATACTTTTTATTGACAGAATATTTTAAAATTTGGTTCAAACTCTCAAAGTGCGAACTTTTAATTTCAGAATATTTAAACCTTTTCTTTACGACGCTCAAAATACTCACTTTTTTATATACAGAATATTTACACTCTGACATTCGCCACCATATAATGATTCATGACCGCACATGGACTAGGGAAATTTGCACATCAACAGAATTTTTATTTGGACTTGTTTCACCATGAATTAGTTCCTTTGGCAGTGTCCGTGATACAAAGCCTGGACAAATACAGAGACCATGTTGACAATGTAGGGTCGGATACAACTCTCAAATACTTACCTAAGCAATATTTTAAGAAATTTGGAAGAAGCAGATAAATTAGAGTAATCATTCTGATGATGACTAGATCTTGTTGTTCAACATTTCAAACTTATTCCCATGAGCCTGTAAATAAATATTGTAAATTTTACAATCTGCCTGATTTTAAATACTGGGGTCTTCTTTCAGACAAGTACTTATTACAAACGTGACTGTGTCCCCTGTCGCAATCAAGAAATAATCTAAAAGGATGGACACACAGTTCCTACAAAGCAATGAGTATTTCCTGTTTGATTCAATTGTTATTATATCGGGCAAAAAACATTTTAAAACCCGTCAAAGTCTCATATTCACCATGTCAAGGTCACCCAAATCGACTGGTGTGTGTGTATTCCCCTAATGAAAACAGGGACCAAATTTGAAGACTCTAGGTGTAAAGGTTCATGAGATATCACGCTAACAAGAAACAGGGTGGACTCGTACAGACGTACGTATAGACTTAGGTACAGACCTGAATACTATGTAGCCGCTCCACGCTTCGCCGCAGCGAGGGACATATACACTAGAGAGAGTAAGAATGAACGAGAATGACTACCACTCATCAAGTAATTCACAAAGAGAATAAATTGTGTTTAAGAATAGAGTGAAATCATTCTTGGTAATAGAGGGAAAACAATTAAAGACTTTAGGGGACTGAAATCGTTCTTTGTAATTGAAGCAGGACAAAAACTTAAAGGGAAAGAAATATCATTTTTCATACAATCAGACTGTTTTTAAATGCATTCTGTCAGGTATCTGCCTTCGAAATAGACAGAATGAAAGCAGAGAGAAATCATTTTTAACGCAAGGCAGAGCAAAGATTTCCTTGCTGAATTGATAAATGACAAGAGCTTTAAGTGGCTAATTTCCTGAAGGCCATATTGCTAGTCTCAAATACGAAAAGAGGTTGCGCTTGAGGACGCTGATCCTGGCTCTTCACTCAGGCAGAAAGCCCGCAACACTATCGTGGTTATACATTGTGGTGAAACCTGCGAGCATTGACTGGAAGTAGCCAACCATGGGTGGTACTGCACTGAAATTCAGTGTAGCATTGACCTCAAACCTCGTTGAGTATAGAACAGTTCTCTACTGCAGACATAGTTGCCGTGCCCGTAGGGATTCAAACCACAGACCTCTTGATCCGAAGCTGAGAGAGCTGACCACTGCTCTATTTCCCCCCCCCCCCCCCCCCCAAAGGACACGATTGTTACACTAGTGCATGAACATTGGTAAGTAAAGAAGAAAGGGCGTATCCATAACATGTAACACAACCAGAGGACGACATCTTCAAGGAACATGTCGTAATGTTGTAACGTAATGTTTCGTCAATTGTGAGGGTGCCTATATCAGATCAGTCGACACCCACAACCATTAATTTACGAAGAGAAGAAATTGATAATAATGTATTCAGGACCTACCTGGATCATCGGGATTATACGGGTGCTTCGTGACCTCTTGATGCATTTTAACGATGTTATTCTCCTCTTTCGGTACTTCCCCTCGGTTCACATGTATCACATTGTTGTCTACATCCTGTATCCTCCTATCGTGTCCTAAACGTTCACTTTCTATATTGTCTATATGGTTAAAATCAGGTACTTGATGTAAAGGCTTTTCCTCCACATGGCCCCGCCTCTCTCGGGGAGATTTGTCGTCATCCTCGGGCGACGCCCACTTTCCTGGTCCGCTATACAACATCATGGACAACAACCACAATGCTGGTATCATCAGTAGGGCCTTGATCAACAACCCTCGGCGCCGACGGAAGAAACTGGCCATCTTTAAATATCTATAGTTATCACAATATCACACGGATTTCACACGATCGTTGGAAATGGAATTCTGGGTATTCTCCTTCCTCAAAGATGATTGGCTATCGCTATCTCTTCATGCTGGTCAAATTTATTACCTGGAAACAAAGATAATATATTAATCATTGATGAAAACAAAAAATTATTGACATCTGATATAAAGATTTAAAAAAAATAATTTTCTTGAAATCAGTTATTATTAGGATTTTATTTTATTCACCACTGATATAACATAACAAACCCTGTATTCACCACTGATATCACATAACAAACCCTGTATTTGTTGATATCAATCAACAAACCCTGTATTCACAACTGATATCAAACAACCTGTATACACCACTGATATCACATAACAAACCCTGTATTCACCACTGATATCACATAACAAACCCTGTATTCACCACTGATATCAAACAACAAAACCTGTATTCACCACTGATATCAAACAACAAAACCTGTATTCACCACTGATTCAAACAACACGCCTGTATTCATCACTGATATCAAACGATAAACCCTGTATTCACCACTGATATCAAACGACAAACCCTGTATTCACCACTGATATCAAACAACAAACCCCGTATTCACCACTGATATCACATAACAAACCCTTTATTCACCACTGATATCAAACGACAAACCCTGTATTCACCACTGATATCACAGAACAAAACCTGTATTCATCACTGATATCAAACGACAAAACCTGTATTCATCACTGATATCAAACGACAAACCCTGTATTCACCACTGATATCAAACGACAAACCCTGTATTCACCACTGATATCTAACAACAAAACCTGTATTCACCACTGATATCAAACAACAAAACCTGTATTCACCACTGATATCAAACAACAAAACCTGTATTACCACTGATATCAAACAACAAAACCTGTATTCACCACTGATATCACATAACAAACCCTTTATTCACCACTGATATCAAACGACAAACCCTGTATTCACCACTGATATCACAGAACAAACCCTGTATTCATCACTGATATCAAACAACAAACCCTGTATTCACCACTGATATCAAACAACAAACATTGTACCTACCACAGATTTTACAGAACAAACCCTGTACTCACCATCTTGTATCAAACAAGAAACCCTTTATTCACCATTATTTAGAGAATGCCTTGTCATCATTTTCATGCTTTTTAAGAAATCCCGGAGACAACCTGCCAGTCAATGTCTCTTTCGGCATTGTACTTCCAGACTGACAACTCACAGACAATTTATGTCTTTTTGGCATAAATGATAAATTGTAACGGTTTCAAAATCATGCAAGTATATTTTTGAAATTTTGTAACTCAATAAAGCAAATCATGCAGCATTATTAAACAATGCATTTGACACTAAAACTTGACACAGACAAGGAACATTATAATTAAGCTGTATAAACAAAGTTTTTGTTGGAACAAATATTGACGAGGGAGGGGTACTTTTAATTTTGTTCATCAAAAAATAGCCTGAAAGTGGTAAAAGTATACAAAACAGAAGCACGTCCGTTCCTGTAGACCATGTTTTGTGGACAAATGGATTTTAGGGTTTAACAAAAATGATGTAGCAAACTTTTAAAATAATTTATTCCAGAGCTAAATTCCAGAGAGTCTGAATATATGTGGAACAAGTTTTCTTCTAGTTATTTTCTATCATTCATCCTCTTTTCATCAAGTCCATCAGTGACCTCTATTCATATTTTGGCAAGATTCATAAATCACAACTTCAAATATAAACCTGAACCATTTTCTTATTATGAAACCAGCTAGGAATAAAGTTAATACTAAATTTGTATTTAGGAGTTTATTGCTGTCTGTTTCTGATAGATCTTTAGAAATAAACTGATTCCAACTTCCATCTTCATTTGAAGATAATGGTAGCACGCAGGATGCTGTATGAGATTTTAGAATACCACACTAACTATAAGTACCTAACTTGTTCGATTTCTGTGCACCCTCTCTCGGAAAGGGATGGTGCACCATTGTGTTGACTATAAAGCTTAAACGGTCATTTTTTAAATTTTCACAGGAAAAGGGGGGTGGGGGGAGGGAAAGGGGTGTGTGCAACCCCCTGCCCTCTGTGTCTGCCCCTGACATATACCCTGAAACCTCACACTCTTGGATAAAGAAGTGGTATTTCCATGGAACATGTTTCTCGTTCATCTGAAGTCATTCAGACCTCCTTCTCCAACTGAAGCTGACATGTTAACCATTATGTTCTCCTTGTGTAAACTTCTGTCCCAGGAACTTGAATGGTTCTAACACAATCTTCATCCAACTTTTTTCTAAGTTAAAAGAGAATGTGTTCTGTATAACAGTTCAAACATAAGATATAAAACGTCATGCTGAAAGGTGAGGTGGGGTGAGTTGGGGTTTAATGCAGCTTTCAAGAGTATTTCACTAAAATCACAGCTGCTACTCTAAAGCAGAGAAAAAGCCCGCAACACCATGTGGCCATGCACTGCAGTAAAACCTGCGAGCATCGGCTGGAACTAGTGAACCATGGGTGGTACTTCGCTGAATGTCAGTGCAGCATTGCACCCAAACCTTACTGCATGTAGAACAGTTCTCTACTGCAGACAAAGTTGCTGTGCCCCTGGCGGGATTCAAACGCCGGACCTCTTAATCCTAAGTTGAACGTGCTAGCCTCATGCTGAAGGGATCAAGAGCACATACAGACACATATAACACCTAGGTGTCTTTAGTGCATGACACATAGAAAAATACACAGAATAGGCAGGGCAAGTTCTTCACAAATCTCTTTTCATTGTGTATTACTCTGTAAATGTTTGCTCTTAGCTTATGACCATGTGTGAGTTGTGTATATAAGATATTATCTGATCTGCTTCTCTGTACGACAAATGGAACTTAAGCACTTTACGTGTATCAGCCTGATAAAGAAAAGATGTAGTCACGGTTTTCAATTTTCTAATCTTGACAAAATTAATAGCAGCATGCTGCACAAATATGATTCACTCTGACACAGAGCATAGCTCAAGATACACCCGCGTGTTCGTAAGATTACACCGATCATTGGCTACCAGACTGTTTGTTATGATATCTTTATTCTATACCTGGTTAGTTATATGCAGAGAATACTCTACAAACTACTGTGCAATACCATTCTCAACCTTATATCCTTATCCAGTTAAAGGGAAAGTTCTATCACAGATCTATCGGAAGCATCCGCCATCTTGGTTTCTTTGCATTACGTGAAATGAAAACATGCCGTATTTAACTCAATTTTACAATTTTTTACTAGTTAATTAAAGGGAAAGTTTTATAACAGATCTATGGGAAGTATCCGCCATCTTGGTTTCTTTGCATTACGTGAAATGAAAACACGCTGTATTTAACTCAATTTTACAATTTTGTAATAATAATACATATACAAAGATAGAATATTCACACAGTAACACCTAATAAAACTAATAAACATTTTGTTGTAAGGCTGTAGTGAACTTTTCCCCACTCGCAGCGCCGATGAATGGCTTCAGTTCTCATTGTTTTTATTTTTCAACAAATTGAGCTTGTCGATCGATCTTTATCAAGTTGTGAAATATAAATTTATCAAAATATTATCTTCATTAATATATTTTAATGTGACTGTGTTTTAATCATGTATTAGTAGCACATATTTGTGTAAACGGAGATATCCTCTAGAGTTTCGTTTCCACAAAAATACCTCAATAGAACGATAAAGCACGCCAACGAGTCTTCTATTTCTTAAAAACCATTTTTATCCTAGAAAACTGAGACAAGACTAATGAAATCTCCCAATTTGGAGGTGTTTTATTACATCAGTCTATAGGGAGTGTCTTCCTGGACCATTCCACTGATACCGCTGATATCCCAAATTCTTTAACCTTCGAGGGACATTCTTGGGTTTAAAGGACATAATCCCATTCTCACTAACAAATAATCCTATTCCCACCTAACAATACAGGTGTATATTCAGGCTATGATTGATAGATTTGGCCAGGTAAAAATCTTATTAATCAATTATGTTGAATGAAAATGTGCAATAATTTCAAAAATGTTTTGGGGGATCCAGAGGGGTTCTTTAAAAAATTTGCATGTGAATGTGGTGGACCCCTTTTCTGGATCTTCCACTGATTTATCTTCAAACAAAACTTCTCATAAGTTGATTAGAATTCAGTCATTAAATTAATGATGTACATAAATTCTCTTTCATCAGAGTTTTTTTTACATAGGATACATTTTAGTGATTTTACGTACCATAATTATTTTTCAGTTATATTTCATTAAAGCTATATGTAAAAAGGTTATCATCTCAAGATATATTTTGATACATCTGAATTATTTTAATCACAATAAATTGTTGGCAAAAAGTTAATGCATTAAATTCAATTATAATGAAAATACCATACACACTTTGTTTCCCCAAAAAATGCAAATAATATTTAAATAATCAATGAAAATTTTGATTATTTATGCATGAGCCAATAAACTAAAGGTTAACAACAGTTTCTAGAAAATACCATGAATATCAAGTTTTATGTATTATTAGTTGAATTATTAAGAGACGTGTCATATAAATTTTTAATAGCAATAACAATATTTACTTGAGTATGCTGACAAATAAGATATCTTTATTATGATACTATGATATCAGAATCTAAGTACACTCATTGTAACATAACAAAAACCAAATGACTTTATTCAAATGAATCAATTCTTCCCAAATGCTCAAATTTTAAAAACTCATCTCAGAAAAATTACCATTAGGCAAACATAAATGGAAAAAAGTTTAAATGCAACTTTTAAATTGTGTACATCACTACTTTGATCTTTAAAGTAAGTGATATAACATAATATTTTTAAATATATATCACAAATTGCCAGTTAACCAAACAGTGAACCAATGTCAAGTGTCAACCACACACTAACCCTAGAGAGAACAGAATCAAACCAGTAATATATATAGCAACAAAAATTCTTTTAAAACAAACAACATATTACCTTTCGCCAATTAATGAACCAATCCTGACTCATCATATTCACATATCCAGATTCTGATCCCACGGCAAAGAACTCTTTGAAGAATTACAGAAGTCAACTCCTAACTTCTCCTCATTTTCAGCAAGTCTCGTCAATGAAAACCCACAAGTGGGTCAGTGAGCCAAACTAATCGTGAATGATGTGAAAATGTGTTCTTTCCTCCGTCGATCTCGACAGATAGACACACAATCAACCGTTCAACAGAATGAAACTTGAAAATCGTTGAATCCGTTTTCTAACCAGGAAAATCCAAACAACATCTTGGCTCCAGCGTGTCTTGCTCAAATACGGCGATTGCCTGCGAGGTCGTTTCTTCATTTTATACCGACCTCCCCTCGTCCGCGTTGTGTCACCGTATTGCCCGGCGAGCTATTTCAGTCAATATTATCCCATCTCCGCGACTACTCTAAGTATTTTAGTTCTGCCAGTTCAAACACAGTGGGCACTGTTTGCGGAGTGCTTTGTTTCACAGCGTTACCTCTTTTTGACGTATACTCGCTGGATTAGAGTACATCATACTCAAACTGCAGATCAAGAGGTAAACAATCGTGTCAATACTTCAGTGTGAGGAGACGAGTGACACTAAAGTGCAGCACACCTCTTGAGTGTGAGTCAGTTTGTAAATAAAACAAAGGGACCTGGACAATTTTAAAGAGCTTATCAAATTCATCAAGTATGTGTCAATACCCATCTACAGAAGCAAGAGATATTGACAACTGCCTGCGACTATCTTCTTCAGGTCATGATGAACCTTTTCTACGAGATTCTGTCTCTGAATAAGGTGATCATTTATTTACTGAGGAGATAATTTCAACATGGATACCCATTTACCTATATATATATATAAATATATAGAAATACAGTTTAAAACATCTTCCAACTCCCAGGTATCATATAGAAAAGATTAAATGTTTATATATATTGGTAACAAGCTGAAAACGATGGCTTGTATCAAACACCTATCAGAGATGAATGTTTTCCGTGAATATTTATTTACAGAGGAGATCATGACAGCATGGATACCTATTTACCTACATATATGTATATATAGGTAATGAGTTAAAAACAATGGCTTATGTCAAACGTCTTTCGGTGGAGATGAACTTTTACCGTGAATAGAAATACCTATTGGTCAAGGGTACGGAAAGTTGGCAAACTTGTAAGAATGAAAGGACATTCTTAAGAGAGGTTATGGTAAAAATAAACAACAATGTGAGATATTACCTATTGACATTTTGACAGGCACCTGTGATGAAATGATAGGAATGACAAACTCCTGTATGAAAGTCTGTTGACATTAGATGAGATTTTGAGAGAAGTCTTTAAAGAGCTTAAGAGCTGGGGTGACACTGATACGACACTGCTTTTTCCAATATGAATGTGTTATGTCCATGTTTTCTGCATGAATCATGGCATCTTTCGGGCTTAGTTGGGCTTTGTTAAAATCAGATATGACAAAAATGTTAAACGTGAAAATTCTTTCTTAATACATCACACAAAGGTGATAGAAACTAAGGATAGTTGCAAATATTAAACAATTTACAAACCGCTTTTTCCACTTTTTCTTATATTAAAAAAATGTCATAATTTAAATTTTAAAAAAGAAATAATTCAAAGACATAAATATTAGATTGAAAACAAAAAGCAGTAAAAAGACGAAATTTCAGAGAGAATATTCTAGCTCAAAGAACAATAAATTCCATCTGAAAAATGTTCCTTTCTGAAATTGAAAGAAACAAGAACAAATATAACAGGAAACACATGCTCGTCACAAAAATAGATAATCGATTGAGAGCTTTTCAAGCATCAAAGAATTTGAATAAATTTTAAAGCTCGCAGATCAAACAAGAACTATCAAGGAACGCAGTTGATGAAACTACGAGAGAGGACACTTATGACAGCTTGCAACAAAGATCGAAGAAAAGAACAACCATTAAAGACCGAAAATTACAGAGGACACTTATGACAGCTCGTGACAAAGATCGAAGATAAGAAAGATCATAAAGACCGAAAATTACAGAAATACCTGTCATCAGGGTTGTTAGAAGCGGGTCTATCTGTAATGAGGAGTGTAGTGTTTGCAGTGTTGCAATGTGTGTCTCGGCCTGTGCTAATTGTTTGCCGAAAGAGCAGCAGGAATTCACTGCAGTGTCGATGTGGGCATCTAGTCAGAGAAAACAGGTCCTCAAACATTTCCATACGGTTTACATTGTCCTCTAGAAACATCTGGCAACACTCGCTCAGTGGTACTTCATTTAAATCAATGTTCGTTTTTATAATGATTTGGAATTTTTATGCTGCCAATGAATTTTTTAATTTGAAATTTGCACTTTGGTATTGAAACCAGATATCTTGTAATGCGTTATAAAAAATCCTATTCGTCACATAAGAACAATCATTTATGGATAAACAACTTCTTTATTCAGGGAGCTCTTCTCTTCGTCAGTTTCACTCTCTACTTCAAAATCAATATTTGCAGAGCTGCCTACCCTCCTTTCATGTTAAGTGTACATCTATAGCAAATATGGAGTATTTTGTAATTTGTAGGTGTACAACTCGATGAAATTAGTATGATAGTAATTCCAAGATATCAAACTCTGGTTTGACTACATAATCATAGTCGGACTTGTCTACTGGGGTTAACTCTGGAACTTCGTTATAATTTAACAGTTCAGAACTCTATTACTCTATACAGAAATTTATGAAATGAATTTTTTTTTAAATATTTCTAGAGAAGAGGTGTACAATTTGCAACATTGGTGTACAATCACATTTTAGGACTGTCAAGTGTACAAATACTCCAAAAGTGTACAAGTAGGCAGCCCTGTATTTGTATGTCAATTTTTACTTCATTTTATACGATTTGTTGAAAATATAGATGTTTTGGTAATATAAGGTAAAGCATTCCTATCTTATCAACTATCATATATCAAAATGTTTCTTGTGTGAAGAGTTTTGTAGTTTTGTCTTTGAAGAATCATAAAGAAACAATCATAACCATTTCTTTTTCAAATAAATAAATCAAATATAATCAAATAAATACAAATATATTCGGAATATAATGATGAAAATATTCCAAAGCTTCATGTATATATTTCATCTCTGTGACGATTAGGTAATTATGAACGAATGCAAGGGTAGCAAATAGTGTCAAAACCACAGACATCTCTATGCAATCTATAATACAACACAAAATGTTTAACAAATAAGGCAAACATAAATTTCAAATAAAAATACATGATGGGATGAGAAAGAAGTGACATTAAGAGAACTAAACGAACCTGCAACTCAAATTTCACGACCCACGAATCTCCACCTCCTATCGCGCTATCCTTCAAATATAACAATGTCAATTTTGGACGTCAGTTACAGAAGCCTTGGCTCGTTAAGGTGGCCAATCAGAATCCTTTCCTTAATGAGGCTAAATTACATAGATCAGCGGTGATGTCAATGATAACCGTTATAATCTCAAATGTTCGGAGATGGCTCACAATTATGCTGGATGACAGCACACGGCCTCGCGCAATCAATCACACGGCTAATTGTGCACAATATCTAGAATTCGACAAGTCACTGCTGTAAGCATGCATATAATTTGTGTGTGCTGCCAGAGAATATCTTTAAATGGGATGACTTTGAACTTGAACTTGGAACATTGTTCAACATATTTGTATTTTGCAGATCTCAATGGCCTAATCACTTGGAGCATGCATATTTTTGGTGGAATATGTATGGAATTGTGTCAAGGAATTTTGTAGAGGGAAGGAGGAGGCAGTAGGACTGAAGTAGGGGGGGGGGGGGGGGGGGGGTTCACAAAAGTGTTGCAAGCATCACTGTTTTCCTAGAAGATGTTATTTTAGTGTAGCACAAACAGTTCTCATGATCGAGGCAGTGAACGAAAACTTGTAATTTAACATCTTGAGATTATGCTTTTTAATTCATTAATTCTTAGCATGGTTTTTGAAAACTGCAAAATTATGACTGGATATTTATACAGGAACGTCACTTCCCCATTGTCACCATTATGTAAGCAGACCAAAAGGGCAGAAAAAATGGACATACTTCAGTAATGATTTAACTGCTTTGTTAAATATCCAAAATCAGAAATTTTGTATATGTTGCAGAGAAGACGCATACTTTCTGTTTCAATGTAAATTTTTAAAATATTTTGAAACATTGAGGCAATTAAATTTATCTATGCTATACTGAAATTACATGGGTCATGGGAAAACGGCGATTATTGCCATGTTACACTTTTCGCACAGTGATCGGGGGTTCACATAGTCACTAGTCTGGTAGTGCTGGGTACCATTCCACTAACAGATCTTAACCAATGATAAAATGATTGATCTTAGGGCTAAGACCCAGGACCATATCAAAACATTGACTTCAACTGTGTTCAGGGCCTGCCACTGTTTGGATCAGTCCACAGAACATATCTTTTCTTTTAACCAAACTGAAAAAACTCAAGACGTTTTAATGAGTTTTCAATAACAGACATAGACGATGGATTGTGGATACCATAATTAAGCTATCTGCCCTTATAAGCTTGATGACCTAAAACCCGAGATATATTGTGTCTGACAGTCCATGTCAATTTTTCGATGCATGGATATATTGTTCAATAGGAACTATCAAAATTAGCTGATTTCCTGAGCTTGCCCATGATTAATAGCGAACAGAACACATGGGTTGTGAGCAATATGGATTAGTTTCAGTGATTATGTTTAAATCAATTGAATGTGATTCCCCCCAAAATTCTGAGAATCTGCATGATTATCAATGTGAACCTAAATCATTTATCAGTAACATTCAAAGGGCAATTATGTATGTTGTGGGAGTTACATTATGTCATATATGTTATGAATATGCAATTGCATATTTATTCAAGTGAAATTATTTAAACTTAAAGAGAGGGTTCTATCGGGGTCTTCTTTGGCTAAATGAAATACGAGAGTACAATCTTGTTTACACTTTGTGTTATTAATACTTTTTGCACAATCCGAATGAGACATATTACTGAGTCACTTTAGAGTAAAGAATTTGACATGAAAAGATCAGAGTATCTGAGAAAATATATATAAATGCATAATTGTCAAAGTTAGTCTAAATTCACATTATAGCTTCACTTAACATTTAACAAAAAGCTATATTCAATAGAATTAAAAATATTTAAAATCTTACTTTCATTTCGTTTACACTGGTACGTTTTTCCCTAACAGATGATAGAAGATCTCTTCCCGATCATCAATCACCAAGTAAAACGTACTGATCATATTAGGAAATTATAAAATATGGATGCCATGAAACTAATGCAGAGATGATATTTATTGTTTCCATGACGATGGATATACAATATCATTTAAGATGTTCTTTATTCAAGCAACAAGGACAATGGTATGAAGCTTGTTTGACTTTATATGCATAATGCAAGCTATGTACATTAGGAGAAAGCAGAAATGTTATATGTCCATAAATTACAGCTTTTAGTTTATTATATTTATAATAATGGGATGTTGTTGTTCACGGCAAAAGTGCTCTCACGAAAATGTGAATAAATGTAACCGACGTACGTTAGTATGTTTTCTCAAATTTGCAATGTATTATGAAAGTAAATACAATTTAATGTAATGTTCCAGGGTAAAAAATCTGATTACATGACCCATGAACAAATTAAGGTGAGGTGAGTTGGGGTTAACGCCGCTTTCAAAAGTATTTCACTAACATCGCGGCTGCTAGTATTACGACATGGAGAAAGCCCGCAACGCAATGTGGCTATGCATTGCAGTGAAACCTGCAAGCAACGGCTGGAACCATGGGTGGTACTACTCTGAAATTCAGTGTAGCATTGCACCCAAACCTTACTGCGCGTAGAACAGTTCTCTACTGCAGACAAAATTGCCGTGCCCCTGGCGGGATTCAAACCCTGGACCTCTTGATCCGAAGCCGAACTCGCTAACCACTGCGCTATCCCGCCCCATGATGAACAAATTAAAACGCGAAGGGAAATGGACTCGTATTCCTTAAGCGAACCATATACATTCTTTCATTTATTGCGGGGTATGATTTAGCCATTAGTTACACTTATGTTCCTTTAGCACTTTATTTCAGTAAGAACAACGTGCTACAGACCCTAGAACAAACACAATACCATCCCTTCCAAAGAGATTTAACTTCAATCCTGTTAGAACAGTTTCAGCTTGAAATAGCAAAACAGATGAGTGATGGGGCTCTGATTGTGTTAGTTTGAATCCAGCAATAAACTCTCTAAATACCTACTGGCAGATCCAGATTGGGGGGTTCAGGGGCTTTCCCACTCCCCCCCCCCCCCCCCCCTTTAAAAAATGTTTGCAGGTGACTTCCTGACACTATCTGTATACCTACTAGGATCTTTGTCATGCCGGAGGGATATTGATTTAAGTTTAAAACATCGTGATACATTTTCTGAGGCATCTATAATAATAACGAAGCAGAGAAGAGAAACATCAAACCTACATTAGTCATGCAATTATGCAATTAATATTAATATTGAAGTGAGATGAATGATTAGAATACATAGTTTAGGCAATCGTTGTCCAAATCTGAAATTGTAGGTTGGAATTAACTCCCTAAATCCACTCCAGCACGGGGAGAAGATTGAGGAACTGACGAACTGGGGAACTGGGGACTGGGGAACTGGGGAACTGGGGAACCAAGGAACTGAGTAATTGGGGAAAATGGGGAAACGAGGGACTGTGAAACTTGGGAAACTGGGGAACTTAGGGACTGGGAACTTGGGGAAGTGAGAGACCAGGAAACTGGGGAACTTAGGGACTGGGAACTTGGGGAACTTGGGAAACTAGGGAAGTTAGGGAATGGGAACTTGGGGAACTTGGGAAAAAGGGGAACTTGGGAAACTTGGGAAACTTGGGAATTTAGGGACTGGGAACTTGGGGAACTTGGGAAACTGGGGAACTTAGGGACTGGGAACTTGGGGAACTTGGGAAACTGGAGAACTTAGGGACTTGGAACTCAGGGAACTTGGGAAACTGGGGAACTTAGGGACTGGGAAACTGGGAAACTGAGGAAGTGAGGGACCGGGGGAACTTGGGGAACTTGGGGAACTTGGGAAACTGGGGAACTTAGGGACTGGGAACTTGGGGAACTTGGGGAACTTGAGAAACTGGGGAACTTAGGGACTGGGAACTTGGGGAACTTGGGGAACTTGAGAAACTGGGGAACTTAGGGACTGGGAACTTGGGAAACTGGGGAACTAAGGGACTGGGAACTCGGGGAACTTGGGAAACTGGGGAACTTAGGGACTGGGAAACTGGAAAACTGGGGAAGTGAGGGACCGGGGAACTTGGGAAGTGGCGAACTTGGGAAGTAGCGAACTTGGGAAGTGTCGAACTTGGGAAGTGGCGAACTTTGGAAGTGGCAAACTATTGGACAGCTGGAGGCTAAAAGCTGATAAAACATTCATGTCCTAATGATGAAGAAATCTGAACTGCCTCCAGAAAGATGGAGGTTGACCAACAAAGTCAGTGGGTCAGAAGCAGACGACAAACTGGAACCGTTTGATACATATCTCCAGGAGCAGCAATCTAGGTCAGATCCGCAGTTACCAATTCCTCAGGGAGTTAAAGCAATATGTGATTCATTCCGTTGCAGTTGGGTAATAGGGAGGAAGCTGTTGGATAATGGAATGATAATTGGAATCTTATTGCAAGAATCGCTCCATGTGACCCATCATTCGCTCATGACTTCTTAACCCATCATTCCTCAAACGATTTCTTAGTGGTATGCAGTCAAAACAGGTCAGAGTGACCCTGTGAGAATTGAAAATTGATCACAGTTGGTAGACGTTTTACCAATCTACTCCAATGATTGCTTCAGAACTCGATGTTCCCTGGGAACAATTGGATGTCAAGCGAAACAGTCACCATTTATCAAGCAGATGAACGAGGGAGCGTAGTCAATGACGCTGTTTGGAGGGAAGAGACATTAACGTGTTTGCGTTTTTTGAAAAGAGATAGCAACATGTTGTGATGTTGTATCAATCGTCTCTGGTATTCTGAAACATATTATGAAAGTTTAGATAACGAGATTTAATTTCTATTAAAAGTTTCTTATTGTGGTAACCGTGATGCATTTTAAAATTATTTTTAATATGATGATATCTCTGAGATGAATGAAAGAAGTGGTTTGGTGTTGTATCTAATATGACAGATATCTCTGAGATAAATAAGAGAATTAAGACGGTTTGACGTTGTTTCTAGTATGACGAACGGATATCTCTGAGATAATCGAGAGAATTAAGACAGAGAATTTGAGCACGATCGATATGTGTACACTTGTGCCTTTGAGATTAAAATTATTTAAGATTTAAATTAAAAAGATTTAAACAATGACATCTTATTTAAGGAAACACATGTTTCTCATCAGAGAGATAAGGTAAAAAATATATCAAATCTGTGTTCCTGTTATGTATCAACTTGGATTGCCTGCTGAAAATAGACTTCTTAATGGAACACAAAACCAGATAAATGCTAAAAAATGCTGATGTATTCAAGTCCCATTAATTTCCATTACGAGGATGGAAACCAGATATTTTTGCGATGTAAATACCGGTAAGAGAACATGCTTGCCAGGAAAAACTTCTGCTTTGATGCAAACATTCTGCCGAAATCTTCATGTTATTTTCTAGTCAGATTATCATTATAGTGACAAACAAATTTATGAAAAAAGAATTTTTTGTTGTCCATCAACAAATTTAAAGAAAGAGTAAACCATTATCTTCCTCAGATATATTTATTATAACTGATGTCAGAATTTTCAATGACATGACTAGAGTAAAAACATCTTTTGGAACTAAAACAGAAAATCAGGATTCAAACTCGGTATACATCACTGGACGATATCCATTACAATGTGAGCGTCATCATTGATTTCTCTACTTCTCTTCACTTGGTTGCGTCAAGATATGCTCTCTTCAAAATGTGGTTATAATAATAATAATAACACTCGGCACCTGACAGCCACAGTGCAGCACCAGTTCAAGTGTTGTTCTATCCTTATAATGCTGAGTGTCAGGCAACAACTTCAAACTTTTAACGTATTTTGGTATGACATGACCGGGAATCAAACCCTGACCTTCTGGGCGATGAGTGGACGCTCTACCAACTTAGCTACATCCTCGGTTAGAAAATGGTTAGAATCATGGAAACAATCAAGATAACAGTATATATTCTTAAAGGTGCAGTAGCACGTTTTTCGCTCAAATAAGTCAATGAAATGTATTTGAAAAATACTGTCACCAATAGTAAAACAACCTTCTCTCTTCAGAAAATTAAGTTAAAATTAGAGTAGATGGTTCAGGAAAGCCATGGGAATCGATTTTGTAATTTTGAAATAATAAAAAGTGTTCACATTAAAATGGCCGCAATGCAATTTTTACTTTAACACCGTTATTACCACTACGGATAATTGGTTTGTGTTATAAGACGTTTTACCCTCTAGTAAATACAAATGACATAAACTATCATTATAACTGGGAAATTTGAAAAAAATGTGCTACAGTCCCTTTGTACCAGGTTTAACAAGGTTCTGTTGATTTGTTTTCCACAAGACTCATCTCTAACCAGAACCTGCATGTTCCTATGGTCAATTAGATTTTGAATTTTTTCTCTATTTAAAAAGATTCATTCCTTCAATCACTGATCTCTTCTGTCCTACAAGACATGCGCTACAACTGATGTCAGGACCTCAACCGATTCTGTGAGACAAAGTTGAATCTAGGGAATCTTGAATGATCACCGGTTTTCTTTATCGATTCATCCAATAAGTATGTCATCTAACTCTGCCTGTTCCTGACTCTGTATTCATGTCGTGGGCTCCCTGAGGAATCCCTTCCTTTAATCAGACATCAGCGAATTCCCTCATGGAGCTCAAATATGTGCTGCTTTTTATAATTTCGTTGAAATATCTTTCTCAGCAACATTCTTAAATACTGATTTTGTTAATCTGAAGCTCTTGAGAATGATAAGCTTAAAATATGTTATTGACATTGAAGAAATCTCAGCAGATGTGTAAGGCAAATAGTATTAGCTCGAGCAATGTCTTAGGAATATGATGACTTAAAATAAAGGGGCTGTGGCACGTTTTTTGCAAAAAAATGTTTTTCAAATTTCCCATCTATAGGATAGTTTGTGTCATTTATATTTACTGTAGAGGGTAAAACATCTTATTACACAAATTAATTATCCTTTTTGGTAATTATGATGGTGTTGCGTATTAAGCAAAAATTGCATGGCAGCCATTTTATTGTCAACACATTTTATTATTTCGAAAAACAAAAACGATTCCCATGGCTTTACTGAGCCATGTACACTAATTTTTAACTTGACTTTCCAAAGAGTAAAGGGTGTTTTACTATTGGTGAAATTATTTTAAAATATATTTTAACGACATACTTGAACGAAAAAAATTTGTTTGGCCCCTTTAAGTCTAACATCTGTAGGAAATTATTATTTACAATTATAGTAGAAGACGGATATAACAAACTCAAAGGGAACAAAGAATTAGTTTGCTGTATCTGATGTTCACTATATCCGTGTTCTACTGTAAATAGCATTCTGATTCTCTCCCGACCAGGTCCCCAGTTATTCTGCTTGACTATAACATTGTAGGTGAAGTGAGGTGATTGACCGCTTTCAATAACATTTCACTCATAAGGAGAATATTCATATAGCACAGATTTCCAAGTACTCAAGAAGCTATCTGAACATTACCCGTGTCTAACCCTATAGGATCATCTCCAACACCAAGTGCACCAGGTACCCACTTATACTGCTGTGTGAACAGAGACGCTTTTTGAATAAAAGTCATGATATCACCACAAGTTTCTCAATCAACTCATGCCTCAATGTGGGCAGGGAATCGCCCTTAAAACTCTCAGACCATCCAGTCACCATGCCGGTCATTTGGCAAACGGCATCCATTTTTTAGACTTTTTTCAGGGAACTATGAAATCAAACTTTCACATGATAGATTTAAACTTGCACATGATAGATTTAAACTTGCACATGATAGATTTAAGTTCATGGAACATTTTGAATCAAAACAATATTACTCATCATTTATGTTTCAAAAGTTTCATCTGCCAAAATCAAATTAAAGTGAAATAAACATGTTTAGGCGCTAAAAGATACAATTCAACCAAGTATTGAGAGTGAAAGATTTAAGGAATAAAAATAATCAATTATCACTCATGACTGATATCATTAAAATTATCAATGTCAAATTATTCTTAAATGAAGAAGCCTTTATGTAAGAATTGGCAAGTTACATACGTATTTCAAGAATAATTTTTCAGTAGAAAGACATCATTCATCAAATCACATTGACGTCATCTTCAAACACAGATCCTCAATGCAACTTATTCAGAAAAAGTATGAGAATTTGTAGTATTGCGGATATTGTGATCCCAATATAACAATGTTATACAATTCAAATTGTTAAGGTTAGGTTAAGCCTCAAATCATACAAACTTTAAATCCTCCAATAAATACTTGCGGCTTATATCTTGTTCAGGAAGGATTCTTCATTAAGTACTTACAGCACAAATATTTTAAAGGTGCTGTAGCACGTTTTTTGCATATTTTTTTTCTTTCAAAGTTGCTATTTATTATTAAAGTTTATACAATTTATTGTTATGTTAGAGGGTAAAACATTACAAGACCCGATAAGCTGTATCCACAGAAAATGGTTTAGACGAAAATGGACGTATAATTGGACAGTAGTGTTGAACTCTTCAGTGTGAGAGGTAGATTTGTAGGTCTCATACGAATTTGAGAGTTCAGACAGCAAGATGGTTGACCATTCCATCATGGTGCCATATCTTAAACTCTACTTACATCAGTCAGATCACTTGAACTACCTTCGAGCGGCCATTTTAATGCGAACACCTTAAAATGGCCGCTCGAAGGTAAATTGACTCTCAAGGCTTAACCGAACCATGTACATTAGTTTTGGAACTCAGGAGTATTATTCAGCCATTGATAACACTTATTTGCCTTTTCGTGAGATCATTTAATTTCAGTAACAACAGTGTGCTACGTTAAAGGCTGAAAAACAGAACCCTGTAGGCAAGCTGTTTTTGGCATGACTCTACCTTGCAAGATGATCAAATGTAAAGCTAAGATCTATTGTAGTTTTTGCGATAACAAATTTATTAAACAAAGATGGACAGTAATTACATTTTTTGAGTGATTTGTAAGAAAGGAGATACATAATGCATAATTCTGATTCAAACGCTTTGTGGTATCTCGTTTGTGAGACAGCGAGCCCATACATCATCAACACAACACAACTGACAGATGGTATGAATCCATGTCCGAGAGAACGTTATGCAAGCATCAAAATGAAACCAGTTAGAGATGTTTTGCCGATATTTGTACCACCTCCCTTATAGCATGATGAATAGACGTGTCAGGACAGCAGAACCAGATCTCTTTGTAACTTCAATACTGACAGTCCTCAGCCTCGATGTAATTATTTCTCATCAACTGTGACAAAGACAGAATATATGGATAGCTTTTCCCTGGTTTTTGTGAATATTTGATACTGTCTGATACCAAATTCTCTGATATATGTCAGCAATATTGATACATGATCAAGGAAAGGAACAAAACAATTTTTTCTACATATTTGAGTTAGATGTAGACATGGCTAGCTTATAACTACCATATTTTGCTGTATTAAGAGCCCTAGAGGCTTAGAAAATTGGAAAGGCATAGCCACATGGTGTTGCAATATATATATATATATATATAGTTCATAGGTTTATGTAGTTGGGTTGTCAACAGCAGGGTGCTAAATTTTTGTCATATTATTACGTGGTCCTGTGCATAGCTCAGTCTACCACTATTTGTGAAGTTCAGCAACAACGGGCGCAGCTCGCTGAATGGGTGGGTCACCCGCTGCTGGATAAAACTGAAAGTTTCAAGGGTTGATTTCCTGCCCCACACTGAAACATGAGTTGAGAGACTTTTGGTGTCACCTTGGGTAAGTGGCTTTTTTCAAAATATGCCTCTGTTCACCCAGCAGCAAATGGGTACCTGGTAACAGTTGTGATGGAGATGACCTTCTAGCAACAAATATGTCAGCTTAATTGGGTTAGACCAGGGTAATAATACTCATATAGCGCCTAGAGCAACCACTGAGTGGATGGATAAGTACACTCTATAATGACCATATTATAATTATTAAAACATCATTGGGAGGGCTTGCATTTAAAGGAAGAGGGCACTTATTACATTGAATGTGGTATTTCACTAAGCTAGTCTTGTTCTAAAAGACACCTCATTGAAAAAATTGACTTCAATTTGTCTTCAGTGATTTTCGACAAGGTGAGAGGGGGGAGAGGGAAATGGGAGGAGGGGGTGGTGGAAGGTGTTTGGGGAGAGAGTTGATGGGATTTTTTAATTTAACTTTTTCACCGTAATTCTAATCAAGCCCTCAGAAAAGGTTACAATTTCAAAGTTTGAGGGACATTTAATCATGAAAATAATCATTAGTTTCTGTGCAGTTGGAAAACTATGGAAAGAAACCAAATCTATTCACCTCCTCATTTGACTTGAATTTAGTGAATTCAGATTTTAATAGATTTTTCTCCTTCGTGACTTTAATCCTATTCATTTGATATGAAATTGGAGAGTTTTGCATTTCACATGCATACCCTTTAATTCCTCTGAGGCGTAATGGCAGCAGAGGGACTAGAATCTGAATGTAATAGTTTCATCAATAATCATTCATTATGTAACTCTGGAGGAACCTCAGACATCTGGAGCTGTGGGCAACACATGTGGCTATTGTGTAACTCAAGCAATTGGAAAATGGTATGAACAGTTTCTGAGTGAGTGAGTGAGTGAGTTGGGGTTTAACGCCGCTTTCAAGAGTATTTGACTTATATCGCAGCTGCTAGTATTATGGCAGGGAGAAAGCACGCAATGGCCATGCGGTTATGCATTGCGGTGAAACCTGCAAGCATTGGCTGGAACTAGCGAACCATGGGTGGTACTATGATGAAATTCTGTTTAGCATTGCACCGAAACCTTACTGCGGGTAGAACAGTTCTCTACTGCAGACAAAGTTGCCGTGCCCCTAACAGGATTCGAACCCTGAACCTCTTGATCCGAAGCCGAACGCACTTACCACTGAGCTATCCCGCCCCCTTATACACAAGTAGTCCGCAGGTAAACAGGATGAGGAAATGTGATTAACAGGTCTGAACTGCAGTATAGTGCATATTGATAATAAGAGGACACAGATTCCGATCAGCTCGTTTACATTGTCTAAGCAGTATTTATCTTGTAGGACCTCCTACTATTATTTAGACACAGCAACGCATCAATAGAGGATGTTAATACTTGTTAAATAAACTTGTCACGCTGGATCAAACACTTCTTATTGACGTCTCCCGCTCGTTACATGTGCTTGTTTATTTACAAATCATATCCTCGACTCAGCTACAATCTCCTATCGTCTTCTTTAAGAGCCAATAAATCTCTTTTACAGTCCCATGCTTTATGCATGATTCCTGTGATCTCCAATCAATAAAACTACTCCCAGACAACTACTTATTACTTTGGTACATGCAGTACTGCTTTCTGTACAACACATTAGAATGAGTAATGGTATGAGAGGACATTAGGTGAAATCAGTTGGAATAATGAAATAATACAATTTTCCCACTAACAGTGATGAATAGAATATCAATTATTCAGTGTTGACAAGGGAGGCAATGGGTCTTGTACATATCAAACAGGAACTATTTTCCATTTTGGAAAATATTAGAATTTTTTGTGCAACAGTTAAATTAGCCTGGGTGAGCCTGATCTATCATCCGTCCTCAGAGATTGCTAGTTTTCTAAGAAATAAGCATGGTTCAACTTGTTTAAAGTTCAAGATCAGTAGCAGTTCAGAAAATTTAAAAGGGGACAATTCGGCTCGTAGTGAAATAGGGGCATTAGGAAGATCTGCTCTACCATTTAACAGTAAGTCATTCAACAACAAATACACAGAACAGCACTGTTTGCTGCAAGTCCTGCTGTTTCAGATTTAGACTTTGATGTGAACAGAAGCTGGTTCAGGGCACAACGAGTTTACAAGGAGGTTGTCCGAAATTAAAGGGACACCACGTAGAGGATAAAAGTGAGATCACTTTTATCTACCTTTGCTGATTAATGTGTCTGCTAATGAGTTACGTTTCGCTTCACTGTTTACATGCAGTAGATTGTATTACTAGTTACTTCAACTGTCTGAAATTGGGGGCCTGTGACTCGTTATAAATCTGATCTCATATTAATCCTCGACGCAGTGTCCCTTTAACTAAAAGAGAAGCTGTCTTACAGTGATTAAATCCATTGGTAAAATCTCTCTCTTATTTGATGTAACAATTTGTCTTTTGGTTGTCAATACCAATATCTATTTCATTCATTATATCAAGAGAAACTGTAATCTGCTGTTTCATAGATCATTTTCAAATAAGTTGACAATAATTACGATTACAATTAAAATGTCATGAAAGAAAGTTTCTTATGAATTTTTCTAATGCCGTTCAAAGATTAACACTGGGTCTATTGTAGTTGTGAATTTGTCAGAAGCAGTTTCAATGTTTGATTGGTGTCATGCTGTTTTTCAATTCCATTCTCTCCACCGCTCTTGAAGTGAACAGAGGTTAATAAGGGGAAACGTCCGCCTGCAGATGTGTACTGGGGGTTAATTCACAGTGCAGCAAGTTGACGTGTGGAAGAGCAAAATATGTTCAATGTTTCAAACATTTCAAACATTGATGTCATAGATGTTTATAGAAAGACTGGCCCATCCGATGCTCGAGTTCTTACAACAATTGATAATAGCAGGAAATACTCACACAATAATTGAGCTAAGAGGTGAGGTGAGGTGAGGTGAGGTGAGGTGAGGTGAGGTGAGGTGAGGTGAGGTGAGGTGAGATGAGGTGAGATTGGGCGAGTCGAGTCGAGTCGACTCGAGTCGAGTCGACTCGAGTCGAGGCGAGGTTAAGTTTGACACCACTTTCAAGATTATTTCACTTATATCACGGCTGCTAATGTTATTGCAGGGAAAAAGCCTGCAACAACATGTGGCTATGCATTGCGTCGAAACCTGCGAGCATCGGCTGGAACTAGCTGACCATGGAAAGGTACTGCACTGTTCAATGTTTCAATCATTGATGTCATGGAAGATTATAGAAATTAAGACAGGATGATGGAGTTCTTAAAACAATTGATTATAGCAGCAAAAATTCACACAATAATTGAGCTCAGAAGAATCATAATTTTGTAGAGAAAACTCAAACTTCAAACTTACCGTTAATGAGAATTAAGTTATCAAATTCAGGCATTCATATAATCTTTTTGAAAACAAAAAATGTTTGATATATTTTTCAACAGTCTTTCAGAACTCAAAATCATCAGCTTGAACATGACGTAGACTGGACAATACCGGAAGTGTTCAAGGTCCGATGAGGTGATTTGGGCTTTAATGTTGCTTTCAAGAGTATTTGGTTTAAACATATTTATCTCCATCAAGAATTGGATTGGTTGACAAGATATAAGCTTATATATATACCGCTCCAAAGAGTTCTCTACATCAGACAAAGTTGCAGAGACCCTAGGCCTAGCGGGATTCAAACCCCTAACCTCTTATTCCCAAGTCGAAAGTGCTGACCACTGTGCTATCCCAACCCCCTGTAGTATTGGGAGAACTCAAGAAAACATCTACCTGGTATAATGGAGGTGTTCAGAGTTTATGCATAGTCAATTAAAATAGTGAAGATCCATAAAACTTTGCTCATTCTTGAAACAAAGGGACTTTACCAATTAGTATGGTTATTGTATCTGTTCACATTCAATAAAGAAGTTTAAATGTGAGAGAAACTTTGAAATTGTTGAAAATATACAAGATCAATTGAATCTTTAAACAAGAAATTCACCGTTCTACAATTCAATTTGTACCAGGTGAAATACAGACACCCAAAACGGGTAAAAATTATTTAATAAGGAATTCACTCTTCAGTGTACACAGCAAGGACATTCAACATTTGTAAGTTTACATTTCTAGCTCAAAGATCTATTTAAAGAAACCAAATCACCGATAAATCTGGAGGGACCTATCATCTGGTTTGAACTTCATCTAAATTTGCTGATTGTCAAACAGATTTCAGTCCCGCTCTAATTTCCTATCTCCCAATTCTGGAAGCTATTGAGTTTGGGTTGGGTGTTTACAATTAAACGAGAGCGAGGGTTTACCCCCGATTTCGTAGTGCTCACTGAATCCACTCAAACATCTCCATTTTATCAACAGGCACTCGTCTATCTGTGAATTAATCTAATGAAGCAAGAAAAACACTCCTCACAACAAACTGTCCACCTCGCGGGAGTCCAGAACACTGAATCGTGTCGGTTAAAGCATTTAGCTGAGGTGCGACTTTCACGATTACCCATCAATATTTTACCAGGTCAACACAGGGAGTGTTCTGATTGGATAATACGTGTATAAGCTCAAAAGCCTTCAACTTTCAACGTTATTTTTCTCTGTCAGGACATGACACTTTGTACAATTGTCTGGAAGTAGGAAAAGGGCATTGTGTAATGAAAATACCTCGACTGATGCTGTGTGTAACGGTAGTGGACAGATTGCACTTTGTTAGATTGATGCAAATCTCTCCGTCAACATCAAGAACTGGAGATTATCAGGATGAATTTAACAATCGTGATGTATCACACAAAAAAAACATTTTGTGAAACAATAAAAGCTTTGTCCAGATGTTCAAGTATGAGGCTAAAAAAAGCAAGTTTGTTCTAGTGTTAATGAACATTTTCAAGTAAGCGATACAGGCACAGAATGGATTTAGGAAAATATAATATTTCACTGATAGTTTCTGTTGCAATCTGGCAACATTTTTAATTGGGTGGGAAAATTTAGCAACAATATTATGTTGGGATTCTAAATAGCATTTTCTTTTTTCCAAATCGGTCAAAATCATGATAGGAGATTCCATAAAATAACCAAATAAATTTCTTGCCGAAAATTGACATTTTTATCTTAGTCGACTCAGTATACCGACAATATAAAGGTAAAAGTATCGATTTCTAATCGAAACTGGACAATTATTTAATGCACCACGTGTGGCACACGTCAATTCGACAAACGTAATTTTGAAACTTATTTACAACAGACTAAAAGAATACTTTAAGTTGATAATGTTTAATAGGTCTTATAACTACTGTGCATGTAAATGGAACGTGTAGTTTCGGTTTTTGCACAAGTATAATGCACGTTGCTTGATTTTGATTGGAAACTAATAAATATTATATATTTGAAAATTGGGGATGACTATGCAAGTTGAATGAAATTATTTGAACTGCTATCAGCAAATATCTTATGTTTGCATGTATTAAAGGCAAATAAAATGTTATGAATAACAATGGATGCACCGTTAATAATAAATCCAGTGAGTGGAATAGTTGAAGATCATAAACCCCTAATAGAGAGGAACTCTAATTAAACCAAACTAATAATCAAATATAAATTTTCAAACCAGTTCAAGAAATTAACACAAATCTTAGCGAACACTATACGGACTGTTCATATTGGAACTGTGACCAGCCGGGGAAGGTAGGATGGCGATAATGAAATCTTGTCTGTTCCCCGAGCCCAGAATCATCCGATTTGTCACAATACATCGTCAGACTTCACAGACAGTAAGCAAGACAGACACATAAGAAATTAGGGATGTTCATGCAGTCAACGCAAATCTCCATCCCAAATTAATGCATCTAACCATATAGTGTGATTTATCAGAACGATGTAGACTTTCGTGAAAATAAGGGAAATTTGGTAGTCTTCAAGATGAAGCATATTTTACAATCTGACTACTTCATTCAATCTTGAATTATCCAATTTTACAATATGCTTTAATGAAATCAAACATGGTAGATATATAAAAAATATATATATTTAATTTTGGATTTGATACATTGTCAACATTTTAAATAATCCTTTAGAAGATATTTGTTTTACGTTTACGAAAGTGAAGAAACTATTGAACTGTACCACCTTACCAAATTCCATCACACATGGAAAGTTGAGAATTGTGGTCAGTGGTGGATCCAGGGATTTTGAAAAGGGGGGGGGGGGGATGCAAATACTTTTGAAAGGGGGGGGGGGGGGGATGTCCAGACCATGTTAGAAAAATACACAAACTTATTGTCAGTCTAGACTTACCCTGGTCCCAGATGAACTTTTTTCATCAACTTAGATTTACCAAATTTACCAAAAGTATGAGCACGTCACAGAGACGAAAGTGGGAGACTTGGTAAGCCATAATGTCAAAACTTAACAACATGTTGTCAAATTACTAGCAGACTCACAATAACAATTAGAGGATTTTGTTGTATTCTTTAGAAACAGCAAGATAAACAGGTCCTCTCTTTTCTTTGCAGATTAAATTTTATTATTTGTGACAAAACAATATTTGCTAGGATTTCAACATAAAATATTCATCGGAATTAATCTTTGGAAATAACAGGTCTTGTGTTGATAAGGTATGCTGTCTTTTCTCAAGAGTCAGAAATTTACCAAATTTGGTTAAATATGTAAATACTTCAGACTTTCAGGCTTATAAATAAATGGCTGATTGCATGAATGTGCCATTCTTGAACTTCCATAGAACACCATATTGTTTTCTGAAAATCTAAATCATCAGATTTACCACATTCGGTTCAGATTTCAGTGAAAGTATATTATTTGAAGCACAAGCAAGGGAGTTGGTTTCTCAGGAAACTCATGAATCTACAAGTTCATCATAGGCCTAATCTCGCAATGTAAAGCACAGACTAATTAATAGGAATATATTCACAGCATATATATCATGTCCAAATCAATTAATTTTACTCTGATAAGTGATATATTCGTCTTCTAAGTGAGGTGAGGTGATTTGGGGTTAAACACCACTTTTAAGAGTATTTCACTTATATCACGGCTGTTAGTATTATGGCAGGGAGAAAGCCCGCAATGCCATGTGCCTATATGCATTGCGGTGAAACCTGCAAGTATCGATTGAACTAGCGAACCTAGGGTGGTACTTCGCTGAAATTCAGTGTAGCATTGAACCCAAACATTACTGCGTGTAGAACAGTTCTCTACTGCAGACAAAGTTGCCGTGGCCTTGGCGGGATTTGAACCCCGGACCTCTTGATCTGAAGCCGAACGCGCTAACCACTGCGCTATCCCACCCCCCACAGACTAATTAATAGGAATATATTCAGAGCATATATATCATGTCCACTTCAATTAATTTTTACTCTGATTAGTGATATATTCGTCTTATAAGTGAATTATTAGATATCTTACAGGTGAAATGAAATTAGGGGCGAAGACATAATCGATTGGTCTGGACAAGATTGACTAATTCTTTTAAAGACAGGACTGTCGTATAATATTACAGACTTGTCCCATGATAATGTCAGAATTTCAGAACCTCAAACAAGCAAAATTAGATTTTCTTTGACCATACACTTTGAACTAAGTCTAAAATTGAACCACATTGAAAACCGAAGGAAGATATTCGTACAAGACCTAACATAACATTCAATTGATTTGCTGATTTTGTTTTGGTAATAAACAGTCTGCAGTATTTTGTATCATATGCATCTTGTATCATAAGTATCTTGTATCATATGCATCTTGTATCATAAGTATCTTTATAAGCATCTTCTATCATAAGTATTTTTATAAGCAAATCTTTATAAGCATCTTCTATCATAAGTATTTTTATAAGCATAAATGTATAAGCATCTTGTATCATAAGCATGCACCTTGTATCACAAATATCTTGTATAATCATTCTTATAAGCATTGTGTATCATAAGTATCTTCATTACTGTATTTACAAGCATCTTGTATCATAAGCATTTTGTGCCATATATAACTATCTTGTAACATACCTATCTGGTACAAAGATGGTAAGACTATAACATCCAAAATCAAGCCATTTACTGTTGAGATTTTGAAGGGCTAATCGACCTAATAAACGCAAAACTTATAAAGTGGAGTAAACAAAGGGTAACATCCAACTTGTACAAAAGGATGGTAACACTCTCTGGCTGAGTGAAGCACCAAGAAGGTAACATCTAATGAGGTGAGGTGAGTTGAGTTGGGCTTTCAAGAGTTTTCACTTGTATCGCGGCTGCTAGTATTATGGCAGGGAGAAAGCCTGTAACGCCATGTGGCTATGCATTGCGGTGAAACCTGTGAGCATCGGCTGGAACTAGCGAACCATGGGTGGTACTCCACTCAAACCTTGCGTGTAGAACAGTTCACTACTGCAGACAAAGTTGCCGTGCCCCTGGCGGGATTCGAACCAGACCTCGTGATACGAACCCGAATGCGCTAACCACTGCACTATCCCGCCCCCTCACTCTATTAACAATCCAACAGTGTACCTGAAATAAGCTTGAAAAGTTGTCAGCCCAAAAGCGATAGTTTGTCAATATAAAGGCAAACCTCAAAATGTTTTGACAACAAGCTCTGATTCTGGGTTGTTGTTTAGGCCTTACTCATACAAAGAATCCAGTCTTCAAAAAAATACTTCAGAGTGAGACCAAAAGAATTGATTTTTATCTTTTTATTCTTACTGAAGCAAACTAAATGCAACGTTGAGTATCCTAACAACTAGCAACTTTCAGGATGCCCACGAAGAAGCAATCAAACCTCGGCTTCGACCATTCCGTCCCTAATCAACTTCAAAGAGATTTCGCTGCCGGACTGAACAATCAAATTCAGGGAAACTGAGCAGAGAAAATGAAAGAAGATATATACCTACTTATCTCGATACTAAGATGGCACTCATTCAATAGTGGACAATCAGAGGTATTCTTGTGCAGTGAAAGCTTTTGGTCTTGTCACAAGAACTACTTCTTGTCACACAATGCATTACTTCTTGTCACACGATGCACTACTTCTTGTCACACGATGCACTATTTCTTGTCACACGATGTTCAGATAACAGTATCACATGGAGTCATTTTATAGTGATCAGTTGGAGATCTTTTGTCTACAGTGAAACAATGTTCTCTCGTCACACGATGATCAGCCGGAAGGTACGTTGAAGGTCACATTCTGTATGATTACATGTTTTATTGAAATCCATTTAATATTTGGATTTATCAGTAAACATAATCATAAAAGAATAATAATGAGGATACTTATACCGTCCTGAACTCATTGCGAAGGACATGCTCGAAGCGCACACACATTATTACCCTGAGAGGACTGGTATAGTTCCTTTTTTGCCTTCTCAACTCACTGGGAGTATGCAATCTAGCTGCCAATTAAAGGCGCTTTTCCTTCACTTCCATACAGGTACTCAATTGTACTGCTGAGTGAACAGAGGTACACTGTGAATAACGTCACTTGCCCAAGCTAACACCACAAGTCTTCATAACTCTGAAGGGGCAGGGGATAAGCCCTTCAAACTGTGTTTACCTAGCCATGAAGCAGGTCACCAACCCATTCGAGCCATGCCAATTCTTGCTGAACTTCACTGTTAGCAGTCAACTGAGCTATACACAAGACCATGTGCCACATACAAGTTGTCCATCTAAATCTAAGACGTCATCTGACCAACTTGTGAACTGACTCTGAACGAGGGTTTATACGGTTGTCATCTGGAACAGGAACAGCTAGGGTGTGTCTCTTATACACATATTGACTGATCATAGTTTTTGTTACGAGAACAAATAATCCATAGCAAAAATCTGCATCCACCTTGTAATTTCTAAAGTAGGCCGATGTAACAGAAGGCAAGAGCATGGAATGATGGTTCGTGACCATTGATAACTTGGGCTGAATCAATGTGGAATGTGAGATTTGGCGTTTCCTTCAAAATTCTGCCGATATGACAGAAGAAAGGGGAAGGAACACTGATGATTAGAGAGTGATCAGATGGTTTGTAAGAGTATTTATAAGTTAGGATCAATCAATGGGGAACGTGAGCTTGGATGTCACCATGTAATTTGTAAATTCTGCCTATATGATAGAAGAAAGAGGGCGAGAACACTGATGGTTTGTGTGAGCACTGACAAGTTGGGATCAATCAATGTGGAATGTGAGATTTTCAATGTCACCTTGCAATTTCTTAATTCTGGCCCAATACAAGAAAGCACAAGCTCTCAAGAGCATCGAGGTGAGTGCAGGGAAAAGAGATGTTGTGTTGTGAGCTTCTTAACTGGATGGTTCAGTTGAACTTGAGGTTTCCAAATTGAGAGGACAAAGCAATGATGTGTAATGGGAGGGAGGAAGGAAGGAAGGAAGGAAGGAAGGAAGGAAGGAAGGAAGGAAGGGAGGGAGGGAGGGAGGGAGGGAGAGAGAGAGAGAGAGAGAGAGAGAGAGAGAGAGAGAGAGAGAGAGAGAGAGAGAGAGAGAGAGAGAGAGAGAGAGAGAGAGAGAGAGAGAGAGAGAGAGAGAGAGAGAGAGAGAGAGAGAGAGAGAGAGAGAGAGAGAGACAGACAGACAGACAGACAGAGACAGACAGAGACAGACAGACACAGACAGAGAGAAAGACAGACAGAGAGAAAGACAGACAGAGACAGAGAGACAGAGAGACAGAGACAGAGAGACAGAGAGAGACCACAGCCTACATCGAAATAGGAGAAACTTCCTTCAAGATACGACATAACTCTTCATGTGTGACCTGTCGGAAATGCTTTCAACTTGTTTTCGTGTTCTATTAAGTGAAAATTGCTTTAATATTGGGTTTGAATTCAACGTGCATATGAAATGCGACAGACAACCCATGAAATGGAAAAAAATACCTAATGGCACATGACGTACCAAAACATCAATTAATTATTATTTTGAACGTTCATTAAATTCTGTCATGGAAAGTATAAAGCTGTATAACATTTTAGTGGTTCCCTTCTTTCAATTACGTATTCACCTTGAAAAGAAAATAACGTCTTCACCTCGCAGTGAAGATCAATATAGGAAGGAAGAGATTAAAGTAAACATGAACATTAGATCAAATTTCATTAATTTTATAAAAACTAAACTACATAAATAACAAGGCCACATCTCTTATTGAATGACATTCAATTTTGTCTTTTTATTAAAGCAAACATAATTATAAGATCAAATTTCAATATGTTTTCTGCAAACTAACCCAATTTAAAACAAGGCCATATTTCTTAGTGGCTGACATAATCAATCTTTCTTGTTGATGAAGGCAATCCGCAAACACAATAATTAGATCACATTTCAGGAAAACAAAGCACCAAAAATGAAACAATTTCAAGAGAAGAGTTAGAACTCCAGATGCTTCACAAGCTGAGATGATTGTTCTTCGATCATCACGTGGTGGCACGTGCTCCTGTGCATAGCTCAGTCGACCGCTATCAGTGAAGTTCATCAACAATGGGCATGACTTGCCGCATAGGTGGGTTACCCGCTTCATTGCTGAATTAATTGAGTATTTGAAGGGTGATTCCCTGCCCGAAACTGAGACATAAGTGGAAAGACTTATGGTGTCAACCTGGTAAGTGACTTTATTCGACATGTGCCTCTGTCCGCCGAGGAACTGGGTACCTGGTAAAAGATTCTGAGGTGATCTTGGAGGACTGCAGCAGCCCAGCTAGGTTAGACCAGGGTAATAATGTTTCAAGGGCCTTGAGTCCAAACTTTTTTTTGAAGTTATTAAGATATTTATTCGATAAGTTTTCTATCATTACACCACCATAGAGAAACTTTTTCTAAACTTTCAGGTAAACCTAATAAATCAAAGTCCTTATTTTATATTTTAAAAGTTTTTTAGTTGCAATCTATTTACTCTCTGTCCTTGTCGTTCTATAGGACCAGTTTTTCTCACCATCTGAAATCATTAACAACGTAACGTCTCCTTTAACAGATCACATTGTTTCACTTCTTCAGAGCAACGCATGTTTTCTGCCTCTTGCAGTAATCAATTTGGTTTTTATACCAGATTAAACAATTCCATTGTACATCCCGATCAGGAAGAGAAAACAACCGGCTGTGCATGTCTCTCAAGGTAAATTATACAAGAGGAAGTGATACAGCGAGTATTTTTTAATACTTTTAAATGATTTATCAAATTAAAATCATCAATATCAGTTTTATATATCTAAAGTCATTTAATAATAATAAGGTGAGGTGAGTTGGGGTGCAACGCCGCTTCCAAGAGTATTTCACTTATATCGCGGCTGCTAGTATTATGGCAGGGAGAAATCCCGCAACGCCATGTGGCTATGCATTGCAGTGAAACCTGCGAGCATCGGCTGGAACTAGCGATAATAATAATAACACTTTAATATCCGCAATACATACATTGGAAATTCAGTGGGTGTAAATATCACCCGGCAGTCACAGTGCAGCGCCAGTTAAAGCGTTGTTCTGTCCTTATAATGCTGAGTGTCAAGCAAGGCAGCAACAACTCCCATCTTTTAACGTCTTTTGGTATGACGCGACCGGGAATTGAACGCCGGTCTTCCGGGTGATGAGCGAACACTCTACCAACTAAGCTACATCCCCTGTATTAATCATTAATCATTAAGCATTATATTAAATCTTGATGTGGTATATCATATAGCAGGATTATCTATATATTATATAATCATTAGTCTCATTCAAACGTGTACTTGGTTTGGGTTCCTGAGTGTCAATTATAGACCAATTTGCCTCATTTGAAATTAAATTGAAAAAAGCCATTTTAAAAAAAATAATTTATTTCTCCCTGTGATAATTAGATAATTGGAAACTGATATCTAAACTTATTGAAGATTTTAGTTGATAAATTGTCATTATATGGATATTTTTTTCAAAAAGAGACAATCAGGAATTTGAAACTGATATTTACAACTGTTTGAAGATTTCAGTTGATAAATAGTCATTATATATAAATACATTTTTCCAAAAGAGTCAAACGAAAATTAGAAACTGATATTTGTAAACAACTATAATTAAAGATTTTAGCTGTTAAATAGTCATTAAATAAAAAAAAAATTTAAAAGTCGAACGTCATCAAATATTGCAAATCTTTATCAATACCAAAGCTCTTGTTAAATCAATTCCTCGTCAAATGTAAATGGTCGTCAATTATTTATCAATTATTAATATCAACCTAACACAGATAAAATCTAAAATGTTATATGTCTGAAAACTTTTCCTCTAATGGTAACTTTACCAAACATTCGCAATGATGACGAAACATAATATTTGTACATGTTTTGTTGCTTTAAGTGGAATTAACTGAGTAAGATATAATTTTCAGGTAACAGCTAGCAACAGGCAAAGAATTAATAAAAAGTGAACAGATTTCAACCTTCCTAAGAATAAAGGCCCATCTTATAGTACTACTGATAACTGGGGTACATTAGAGATGGACTAGGTTAAAAAGTTTAAATCTATATAAGATAACATTAGCTTTGACTACTCGTAAAAACATACCTTCCCCGAATTCAATTCTACTTATTTCCCTTCTAAAAAAGAACGTCTAAATGATTGTCATCTACATGACATGGGGACTGTATACCAAATTTGGTGAAGATTGGTCAAGTACTTTTAACATTATGCTCGGGAAACAATGCCCATGCCAATGCCAATGCCAATGCCAATGCCAATGCCAATGCAATTGCCAATGCCAATGCCAATGCCAATGCTGACTGAATCTCAACAAAAAACCATTATGTCTCCCGACCCTTCAGGGGGAGACATAATTTCTGGAAGAAAAATTACATTATGCTTTCAACTAATATACTGAATAGCATTACACATTATTCACTATACGAACCTTAGAAGAAAGATCAGCTTTCATTTCTTCAAGAAAGAAATCTTCAAAGATATAAATCTACCATCAAAATTTTAAAACTTTTTGACAAGACTGTACGTTGAGTTTTGATGTTAACCTGGTAATATTCTTCAATTGATATTGATCATAATTTGTGTCCTATTAAACAGATAATAATTTAAACATCAAAGGAATGTCCAGACAGATAAAATTGACATTGATAATGTAATAAGAGAAAATTGTTCACTTCTTTTGATGTAAGAAATAGGAGAGGTCCGCGGGTAATGTGGCCGATTCTTGTCTTGTCATTACGTGCTTGAAGTGAACAAATAGCTCACTGTCTATAAATTCATGTTTTTGATTAATTTTATTTCATCATGTTGAGACACTAAAAGCATGCAATTTATTAGCTAGAAAGTTGAAACATTGCAAAGTCTTTTTATTCTCCATAGTCCATCAAGTACCCTTCAACAAACACAGACTTTTTATCGTGAAGAGAATTTTTCTTTTGACGTAGATAAATAAGATCATTTCAAAGATGGAATGCAGTTGGTAGAGCATCCGTTCATCCCCAGGCTCCTGGCCGAGTCTCAAAAGACTCAAATGTATGAGTTGGGTGCTACCAATTCCTTGCTTCCTTCTTGTGGCACATGGTCCTGTGCATAGCTCAGTTGACAATCAATGAAGTTCAGCAAGAATTGGTGCGGCTCGCCAAATGGATGGGTGACCAGCATCGCTGCTGGATAAACTTTCAAATTTAGGTGAGGTTAATTGGAGTTGAATGCTGCTTTCCAGATTATATCAGTTATATCACAGCTGCTTGTGTTATTGCAGGGAGAAAGCCCACAACACCATGGTGGCTATGCATTGCGGTGAAACCTGTGAGCATTCGGCTGGAACTAGCGAACCATGGGTGGTACTGCACTAAAAATCAGTGTAGCATAATACCCAAAGCTTACAGCACGTAGAACAACTCTCTACAGCAGATCACGTTCCAAGCCCCTGACAGGATTTGAACTCTAGACCTCTTGATTCTAAGCCAAATGCGTAACCTCTGCACTATTTTGCTCATCCAAATGGAGAAGTTGTTGCTTGCTTGCTTGGTGCTCAGCATAGAAAGAATAGGACAATGCTTCAACTGGCACTGCACAGTGCAAAATACACACAACAAGTACAAGGAACAAAGAATTACGTAGACTAGCTAAGGTCGTTGTCTTCAAAGTTCAAAAGCTCAAAGTTTTTTGGCAACCTCAAAAAGAGTTACCATATCTGAGTTCTATTTCGTTCAGCGCCCCTCACCCTTGAGTTCTATTTGAGGCATGGTTGTATTCAAGGAAATATGGTAGGCCTTAAATTAATATTCGAGACCCAGGTTGTATTCACCTTAGCACTCCATGGTTATATTCTAGGCTTGGGTTATAATCAAGATCAGGGTCATACTCGAGTAAATACGATAATAATAAGAAAAAAGGTTTTATTTCTCCTTATGCAATTGGTAAAGGAAATTAGAAAGTTATCATAGCAAGGAACGATAAAACATACACAGAACGTATTGATGATGACAGCTTGGTATGTGTAGGTAGGGTTATATAGGTATGTAGGTATATAGGTAGAGTTATCTACATGACAGGTATGTGAGTCTACATAGCAAGAATATCCTTACACTAAGGAGAAAGATCTCACTATACACAATGTGCCACTGAAGTTACATTTCCATGCAACTTTTAAAATCAAACCAAAAAAAGCTTTGATTCAAAAGTTAGAATGAGAATATATCTGTCAAAGGAAATAGCTTATGATCAACATAGATCAATTTAACAATAATATTTGAAAGGTAAAATAATTTACTTAAGGATGTAAGAAATGATTAACAAAATAAGTCTTCTTTTATTTCTGAAAAAGTGTTAAAGTCTTATCAATGTGTAACATGCACTTACCAGAAAAAAGAAGTCCTTAAAATTGTCCTCTAGTTAGAAGTCCACCATGTCCTTTATTTGACAATTTTAAGAGCCAGCACCTCTTGCTGTTATATGCAATATAATGCTGTCCCATGATTAAGAAGAGAATGAATATATATCGTTCCTTCCTGCCGAATTATGAAAATTTACCAAGAATGCGTGTAACAACAGGTTTAGCTAATCACTTTATCCGATCCATAATTTCCCTCATGTGCGGTGACTCTCTGACTATACTGACAACTACAGACAACTACAGACAACAATTGACAACAATTGACAACAATTGACAACAATTGACAACTACTGACAACTACTGACAAGTACCGAGACTTCTCTATGTTGAGACCACAGTCTGTAGCCCAGTCCGTGAACTAGTGTATTATTTCAATTCCCAGTCTGTCACACATTCCGTCCACTGATTTCATCCTTCCATAAGAGACTTAGTCCAACTCTGAGTCTTCAGATTTTTCTCGTCATTTCAGTCACCTGAACTAATCTTTGACTTCAGATTTCTTTAGAACTCATCAAAACAACCAACAAACTTTCTACAGAACAAGAGCATTGTCTTCTGCTACCACAACCACTTTCCAAAAAAATTCACTTCACATCACAAGCATTACCAAACTTTCTCCCTTACATGTCTCTACATCAATGATCAACTGAGAACTCTCCACAGCAGAGGACCGATTGTCAGGAACTGTTGTCTCCACTAGTCCTGCTGCCACTAAACTCCTAACAGCTGCCGCTGAGCCCTTCTCATACTGATATACCACACACAAGAGCTGCACCTAGCTCAATAAGCCTTCCAAGCTCCAAACGGCATGTGCTACAATGACTTAAGCCAATGACACAGACACAATAGGATTAAACGCGAATACAAATCAAATTAATATTAGGCTGTTGCACGTAGAGCAAATGATTGTATTGGAGAGAATTTATTAGAAAACAGAAATATCATATTGTATTATTCCTATTCTATTAACACAATGCATCAACATCCATCAGCTTATTATGGTAATTGAAGCAGTAATAATGTATGAAAATGTGTTTTTTAATATGATTTATCAAATAAAGTCAAAGAGTATTCAACATGGTCATAAACCTATACTGTGAGATATGATATTTAATATTTCAACCATTTAAATATTAATCATATTTATAAAAATGAGGACACTGATATTGTACAGAACTCCTCACACACATTATTACCCTGGTGTACAGACCAAAGAACTCCTTTTTCCTTCTCAACTCACTGGGAATATGCAACTTAAAGGGGCGGTTTGCAAATTTTTTTTGCAAAAAACGTGTTACTGCCCCTTTAACTACCAATTATATAGTTACCAACCAAATTGCTTCACTTTTATACCATTTCATCAAAGAAATAAAATATTTCCTTTAAAAATTGTCACCTTTAAGTAATTTTACAGAAGAGATTAAAATCTCTATGAGGTGAGGTGAGTTGGGGTTTTAACGCCACTTTCAAGAGTATTTCACTTATATCACGGTTGCTAGTATTATGGTAGGGAGAACGCCCGCAACGCCATGTGGCTATGCATTGCAGTGAAACCTGCGAGCAGGGCTGAAATTCAGTATAGCATTGCACCCAAACCTTACTGCGTGTAGAACAGTTCTCTTCTGCAGACAAAGTTGCCTGGCGGATTTCAAACCCTTGACCTCTTGATTGGAAGCCGAACATGCTAACCACTGCGCTATCCCGTCCCCGATTAAAATCTGGTTCCTTGAGTAATTCACTTGTACGGTTTAAAGGCCAGATGCAAAATTGTATAATAGTAAAAATGATCTCTTTTTGTCTCAACTATCATGACTGCAGTACGGAATAAATATAATCAGGCATCGATGGCGCCGACCAAATCTTAGAAGAATCTGTAGAAGATAAGTCAAGTGTCTCCAATAAAACTGGGTCCTTGTTCCAATAACACCATCAACCTGTTTTCTAGCATATTTTACTTGCATCACGTCAGAAGTTGATATACCCTCCAGTGAAGCCTGCAAGAATTAGATGAAATCAACATTCAAACTCTGAAATCTTTTCTCGAGACAGAATATGCTGACCAATCCCTTTTCTACAATAAAGAATAGCAAAGTCTTAAAGTGAAATAATCTTCAAGCATTTGCTGGAATCAGCAATTCAAACCCTGACAAGTTGCTTTGAAACTGAATGTGCGGACCAAACCAATATCCCAGGCCCCTATACAATAGGAAATGGCAAATCCTGGCAATTTCATTCTTATTGTAAAACACTTATTGTAAAAGCTTTCACAAGAATGCGCTTAAAATTAATTACTATTGTCAAATGCTTAAACTCTTCCACTTGGAAGTTCCTCCTTTTCAATCCATTCAAATGATTTTATTATCCAGAAAATGATAAAGCATCATTTCATAGACTCCCACCGATCCTCTGCGATCATAGAAACTGCTCCTTTTATTCTCAATGTACCAGATTTGATCATTAATGACTTGAGAGCTGCTTCTTAGACACAAAATCAATAGGACCCCACTCACATGGAGAGTTTTTCACAGCCTATTCTTCAACCGTTCAGTTTTTTAAAACTTTAAACCTAATCTTACAAGCATCATTGAAGATAGCCGAATGAAGAGCAAGTTAGATCCAGCACAGATTGTAGGAGTCTGTCAACATGTCAGTAAGATAAACCTTGTACTCTGAGGCACTACCGTAATCTATCTCTCCACTGTGCAAGGTTTTACAATCTATCACTCCCCTGTACAAGGTTTTACAATCTATCTCTCCACTGTGCAAGGTTTTACAATCTATCACTCCCCTGTACAAGGTTTTACAATCTATCTCTCCACTGTACAAGGTTTTACAATCTATCTCTCCACTGTGCAAAGTTTTACAATCTATCTCTCCACTGTGCAAGGTTTTACAATCTATCTCTCCACTTTACAAGACTTTACAATCTATCTCTCCCCTGTACAAGGCTTTACATTCTATCACTCCACTGTGCAAGGTTTTACAATCTATCTCTCCACTGTACAAGATTTTACAATCTTTCTCTCCCCTGTACAAGGCTTTACATTCTATCTCTCCACTGTGCAAGGTTTTACAATCTATCACTCCACTGTGCAAGGTTTTACAATCTATCACTCCACTGTGCAAGGTTTTACAATCTATCACTCCACTGTGCAAGGTTTTACAATATATCACTTCACTGTACAAGGTTTTACAATCTATCTCACCAATGTGCAAGGTTTTACAATCTATCTCTCCACTGTACAAGGTTTTACAATCTATCTCTCCACTGTGCAAAGTTTTACAATCTATCTCTCCACTGTGCAAGGTTTTACAATCTATCTCTCCACTTTACAAGACTTTACAATCTATCTCTCCCCTGTACAAGGCTTTACATTCTATCACTCCACTGTGCAAGGTTTTACAATCTATCTCTCCACTGTGCAAGGTTTTACAATCTATCTCTCCACTGTACAAGGTTTTACAGTCTATCTCTCCACTGTGCAAGGTTTTACAATCTATCTCTCCATTGTACAAGGTTTTACAATCTATCACTCCACTGTACAAGGTTTTACAATCTATCACTCCCCTGTACAAGGTTTTACAATCTTTTACTCAAAATTTCTAATTCTTTTGCTTTGTCTGATTTTTTCCTTTTTATTTTTCAAACCAATCTTTTGTCACACAAAATATCAATCATTGTTCAGTATGCTTAAAACACCACTACAACCCTATAATTGAAAAACCTTTTTTCAGATTTTCCAACAGTAAAAATCAATTATTCAAATCACAACAGCATCATAACCTCAACCCTCATCCATTTCCACAGATAATGCATTGAAACCTCCTTCTCTCTCTTTAAGACTAAATTGCCAACAAGCACTTTTCCTCGAAACTGTGAAAACTGATCAATTAGTAATTTAATTAGCGACTTGTTCACCATTTTGAGGACCCTATCACTTAAAGCATCTAGAGTGAAGTGATCGCGAGTGCTGCAGAGTCCACCCAATCTCTATCCTTCACGCCAGCAAATACTTGAAGGTCACCAGCTCTCTGCATTGGGAAACTGTGTGCTGACAGAGTCAAGTACATCTCGTACCGAAGTTGAGAGTAACTTCACTTAATGGAGCCCGCATCCATTTGACTTTCATTCTCAAACTTTGCATTATCGATATCAGAGAGATACTTTACTCATTTGAGCTCATATCCATAAGACTTTATACAAGAACTGAATGATCAATGTCAGAGAGACGTGACTCTAAACACTTCTCCATATTGCCAACAAATCAATATTTCTCTGATTCATTCTTGGAGAAATCTTATATACCTCACAAGAATTCCCAAACGGTCCTTCAGTTTTATATCTTTTGGACGTTTCTATGAAATCTTCATTTTTCTTTCAACTCTTCTTAAACCGAGACAAGACAAATCCAATCTGACAGTAACGGCGCCAAGCAAATTGTCCGAAGGTCAAACGTCTGAAATAAAAATGGGACAATTTCCCCCTTTCTTTACACCAGACAGTCCCAAGCAATTCAATATATGACAAATATAAAATTGTGTAATGACACTGTACAAATGTTTTCTTGTTGTCTCAACCATTCTGACTTCAATACAAGACAAATAAGATCAGACACCGATGGCGCCGACCGAACTTCAGAAGAATCTGTGGAAGGTCAAGGGTCTGTAATAAAACTGGTCCTGTTTCTTTTTTCAATATAATATTAAAGCATTCCATGCTATAAATGACAAATGTATATATATAAACTTTTGAAATAAAACTGCAACAAATTTCTATTTTTTGTTCCAAGCATTACTGCACTGATACAATTGAGACTCAGCAAGGTAAAGACTTTGTAAAATTCTGACAATTTCTCTTTTTATAAATATTACTTCTCTCTTAATCTTAAAATTACACTCTCTGTTCATCATTCTATGATAGATTCTTATTCTGAGAGTTCATTTCATTATCACCGGAATTTTTTATATGAGGAAGGTTTCATCTTGAGTGCAACGATTACTGCCGTCTGTGTCCAACTCTGAAAAAAATCTTTCCAGTTGGCACTTGATCCTGACGATGATAGCATGGTATTTTTTAGACGCCAAAGACAGATACTTCTACAGAACTGGTATGAAATCACTACAAACACCTATGGGAGAAGGGTATCACATTTCAAGAGGACAATGTTGAAAACTAAATTTTGATTTGATTTGATTTCCTTTTATCTTCCTGTGCGAGACTCAGTGCGTATCAATCACCCCTCTTATAAAGTACGATTCAAATCACATCTGGCACTGACAGCACTAATCAATTTTGGAAAAGGTCCACTGACAAAACTCTTTTATTTCTGACACAGAAGATGTTAGCAATACTTTGCTGAAAACAATAGAACATTCAAAGAATTCCTGCTGAGGCAGACAAATTTATAAACTTTGTTTTATGAAATCTCCACCCATGATTTTAATAAAATTAGAGAAAACTTTTTCTGCTCTCCATAAAATTGTTGTCCAAATTTCCCAACGAGGTAAAAAAATGAAAATTACAATCTTTTTAAAGAAAACGTTGTCAATATTCCTTAACGGAAACCTTTCAAGCAACTTTTCTTTTACACTACAACAAAGGTTTTTTCCTGCCATGCGTACCTTAGCCATTTACCCACAAAATCCTTATATATAAGTTATCAAAATTTCTTAAAAAATGAATAAAATCACTTGAAATTCAGCAGTGCACTTCTCCTGGCAGTGTAAAAGATTTGTGCAATGTTGAATATTTTTTCTGTAATTGGTCAAATAAAACATGTCTTTAGATGGACGGGACCCTCTGTATTATAAAATACCCCCAGACTGATGGTCAGGGGTATAATTAATTTGGTCTGGCCTCAGGTGCATTAGGCTAAAATTGGTCATTACATAATTAGGTTCAGGAATAACAAACCTTCTTTCATTTTCCTCAAATGTTGATGAAACAGACATCTACTCAGACAGAATGCTGAGTTTCTAATTTTGTGCTACAATGAAAACATGCATCCCTGCCAGTTAAACAAGAAACTTTTTCTTTGAAGATCTAGTTTTGTTGAATGATTCATGTAAGTGACCACTTGTAATAGCTTAACATATTTACAGTAAAATCATAATTAAGTTGTTACTCTTGAAGGAGATGCCTTATGATATATACAGAAAATCATAATTAAACCGTTTACTCTTGAAGGAACTGTTTACTCTTGAAGGATCTGTTTACTATTGAAGAATCTGTTTACTATTGAAGGATCTGTTTACTCTTGAAGAAGGCAAGTTATGGCTGATAAACATTCATTACTTAAAATGATATATGCATGTAGAATTGATTTGACAAACAAAAAACATTCTTCCACTAAATATGTTTTAAATTGCTCATGTGGGAACACTTCTATTCGCAGTTTATGGAATATGAAATATTTTAAACAAAGAGCTAATCAGCAAGGGAGAGATTACGCTTTTAAATCAGATGATTGCATCAGAAAATGATTCTCATCATGAAGATAGAGTGCTGTGGTGTTGCAGCTGCGTCCGACACTTGAACAATAGTTTTTAATTTCATCAAAGTGGAGATGTCGAGTCAGATATACATTATAGCAAGATCGTTTTTGACTTCTTCTATGTTCTAAGTGGATTTGAAGTCATATGCAAAGATTAAAGGGGCGGTAGCACGTTTTGACCAAATTTCCAATTAATAATGATACAGTATGAATTTTCATCTGAGTTGGGGTCTCTCCTGTCTAAAAGCCTTCCCCCATATTTTCAAAGATGTTTGTTTGCCTGGTCCCCCTGGTCTTATGCTCGAGAGAATAGGGTAGTTTATGTCATTTATATTGTCATTTATATTTACTTAAGAGGGTAACACATCTTATTACACAAACCAATTATCCGTAGTGGTAATAACGGTGTTGCGTATAAAGCAAAAATTGCATTGCGGCCATTTAATTGTGAACACATTTTATTATTTCGAATGACAAAAACGAATCCCATGGCTTTACGGAACCATGTAAACTCACTTTTTAACTTGATTTTCCAAAGAGAGATTGCTGTTTTACCATTAGTGACATTATTTTTCAAATACATTTCATCAACTTATTTCAGGGAAAATATGTGCTACTGCCCCATTTAAAGATACCTCCAAGCCATGGTAAATATCAAGATGTTTCCTAGACAAATCATCAGTGCACTCCTGATCAAATCAGTCTTCTACCAACAAATCATGTGCTGAACTTCAATTTATTTATTTATTGTTGCAAAAATTTTGAAAAGTCTGACGTTGCATTTTCCATAGTAAGACGACTGAACCGCCTACGGAGAGAGCCATTCGGATTCACTAAAGGATACTGGACGGTAAAAACGAAGCCTTGTGAGACATTTTGTCAAAATTGTCAGTAAGACACATTGTTAGATTGTAAATTAACAGTGTTTGGGCTGACAAGTGAAAAATAGAAAAAGGTCTTTAGTGGACAAACAGAAGTTAAAATGACTGAACATATTTTAAAAACATCCTTGAACATCGGTTTCAAAATTTTTGTATATGTATGTAATTTCCTCAAAGAAATGTCCTTGTCAAATTCTAACAGTTTACAGTGTCACAATCTACAGTTGCTGCCTGGCAGGACAGATCTGACACTAATTGTCTATTGGTTTTACCCTGGACGGCTTTCACAAAACTTATGTAATTATTTAACTTTTTCTGAGAACTATCATAGAAACTTGAGTTTTTGATAACTAAAAAGGATGAGAATATTAGCAGAAACAACAGAAATTCATAACATTTCATTGTGGTTATGTTATGAGTGTAAGTGTGCCGGATGAGCTGATAACTGTTTCTGATTACCAAGATGAGTGAGTGAGTTGGGGTTTAACGCCGCTTTCAAGAGTATTTCACTTATATCGCGGCTGCTAAAATTATGGCAGGGAGAAAGCCCGCAACGCCATGTGGCTATGCACTGCGGTGAAACCTGCGAGCAACGGCTGGAACTAGCGAACCATGGGTGGTACTATGCTGAAATTCAGTGTAGCATTGCACCCAAACTTTACTGCGTGTAGAACAGTTCTCTACTGCAGACAAAGTTGCCGTGCCCCTGGCGGGATTCGAACCTTGGACCTCTTGACCCAAAGCCGAACGCGCTAACCACTGCGCTTACCAAGATGATACCAGACAACTGTATATATATATATATAGACAAAAAAATTTTAAGTTTGACAAGTATACAGTTACAAATATTCAAAAGTAAAAAAAACACAGCCGTTTTTTTCCCCAACTAGTTTCATTCGTATCATCAGGATATATATATCTTTATTCATGCATGAAGGCCACAGGCCCATATACATATACATACAACACATATACAAAATATTTTGAATCCAAAGTTGAACACTTATATTTAGGTGTTTAACGTCTGCCTCTTTTCATAGGCAATATATATATATTTACTAAGATTTGATAATGATACATTTGAAGAGGAAGTTATAATATCTTTTAATATAAATGAATTTGGAGATTTTGGTTATCTGATAGCTGACAATTGTTTCTGGTTACCCAGACGATAACTGACAACTGTTTCTGGTTACCCAGACGATAACCGACAACTGTTTCTGGTTACCCAGACGATAACCGACAACTGTTTCTGGTTACCCAGACAATATCTGACAACTGTTTCTGGTTACCCAGATGATACTCGACAACTCTTCCTCATTACCAAGATGATACCAGACAAATGTTTTTGGTTATCCAGACAATACCCAACAACTGTTTCTGCATACCCAAATGATACTCGAAAATTGTTTCTGGTTACCCAGACGATATCTGACAACTGTTTTTGGTTACCAAGATGATATCTGACAATTGTTTCTGGTTACCCAGACGATAGCTGACAACTGTTTCTGGTTACTCAGATGATAGCTGACAACTGTTTCTGATTACCCAGATGATAGCTGACAACTGTTTCTGGTTACCCAGATGATAGCTGACAACTGTTTCTGGTTACCCAGATGATAGCTGACAACTGTTTCTGGTTACCCAGATGATAGCTGACAACTGTTTCTGATTACCCAGATGATATCTGACAACTGTTTCTGGTTACCCAGATGATAGCTGACAACTGTTTCTGATTACCCAGATGATATGTGACAACTGTTTCTGGTGAATTGTCTCTTGTATTGAAGTTTAAACACCTGGTGTTTTAATGCAAGGTGTATATGCGTTATTCAATGAAAGCAATATTTTTACATGAACAATAATTAAGAGAGACCTACCTTTAATGTATGTAAAGTAATCCTGTTTTTATCCAAACTGGGAATACCTGGAAAGAGAGAAAAAAAGTTTGAATAAAGTCATAATTTGAAACAGATTTTACATAAATACGTATATGAATATGATATCTTAAATCCACGCAACCACAGATCTTGAGATGGTTTCGCATTGCTACAAAAAAGTAATTTGAATCTTATAATTTATTTATCAAATAAATTTCCTTTTTACCATTTCACTAACTTATTGAGAATGACAATGGTTGGAAAATACCATAATAGAATATCATACTTATGATCAATGCAAAATCATATGCTTGGATGGAGAGCATAGGAAATTTTACATGTTGTCATACATTAACACTGACACAATAGCGTTCTGCTAGAGTTAGATTTTCCCCACATTTAGGTTGTAAATAAAATATTCATAATCGACATAAAATAAACTTAACTCAAGTTCGATCAACAAAAGATTATTTTTCACAACTTCATAATCAACAGAGTAATCCACTGATCCTCAACAGGAAATAATCTTAGTTTAATAACTTTATGGTAAAAAAATTCCTAGTCTTTTTGTTTATATATTAATGTCATGGATTAGGGCTGACAACCCTTGAAAAAGTGCATTGCAAGTATTCTTCTTTTATTACATACGTGTTCTGGATATCGTTATGAGATAATTTTGGTTATTTTAAACAAGTACGTGTTGTGTAACTAGTTGAAAGTTATTCAACGAGTGTTGTGTAACCAAAACAAGTTATTCAACGATAGTGACGTCATAATGCCGTCCTACTTTCGCCATCAGCTGATCGAGTACAGCCGAACCCGGCCGGCCACTCTCCACTTCAGTTTTTCAGTTCCCCATATTTTTTTCCTGAACGTATTTTTGACTATTAATAAACTTGCATCGTTGCAGAAATAGATGTGCAAAACTAAAAATAGAGAATTTGGGTTCCAATCTTGAATATTTTATAATTAGATCACAATAATATTTTGCTTCAATTTAGTCCAGGAAGAGTTATCTCCCTTTTGTTTACAACGGCCGTGTTTTTGTCAACACGAATTCTGTGTTTTAGGAGTAAAATAATAAAGTTTATAAATGACTGCGTTTAGAATCAGCATGCATAATCTGTTTTGATGTGATCAAAGTCTAGATATACACATATGAAGTTCCAAATAAGAAATGTAGAAATATCGAAAATATTCAACTCAATACTTTTAAATGTTGTGATTTATTCACTCGCTTTTGCTCATGAATAAATCACAACATTTAAAAATATCTCGGTGGAATATTTTTGATGTTCAACACTCATGAGTTATGTAATCTCTATTTATCCAATTGCATTAGAATTGTCATCCCTTGAAATAATGTATCGAATGGATTAGAATTGACAATCTTTGACAAATGCATCGCAAGTGTTTTTCGCAACCCATCTTTAACATGCTTCATAAAATTTTTCCAGACTATAGTGTTTACAAATAACAAAACTAGTCAGCACCTCAAGTACTCAATTCTCTCTTGTCTCTTCCCACCTAACCTCTGTTACAAGAGCGTCATATTCCACGTTATCACCAAATAACCTAGCAGGGAAATTTTGCAATACTGAAAACATCCTTATTTCTATCAAATTAAACATGATTTTACAGCTATGACTGACTTCTGTCTTGAAAGAAATATGTGCGCATTGCACAAAAGAATGAACTATTTGTCATTTGGATAGTTACAGGGACAGATCAAATGTTACTGATTGCACACTTACCTTTGATTGCAACCACTTGTGACAGAGGTTATGTATGAAGAAAGTGTTTGAAGAGAATGAATGTGCTCTTAAAATGTTCATAGTTCAATGTTCACAGAAGGCAATGTTGGAAGTTCATGGTTCAATGTTCACAGAAGGCTGCTAGTATTATGGCAGGGAGAAAGCCTGCAATGCCATGTGGCTACATGCATTGCAGTGAAACCTGCGAGCATCGGCTGGAACTAGCGAACCATGGGTGGTACTAAGCTGAAATTCAGTATTGCATTGCACCCAAACCTTACTGCGTGTAGAACAGTTCTCTACTGCAGACAAAGTTGCCGAGCCCCTGGCAGGATTCGAACCCCAGACCTCTGGGGGCCTGTACAGTGAAACTAGCTTGTACTGGTGTTATATGTACAGTCTTCTTAGTTCTGGCCACTATATCCGTGCTGCTTACATTCACCAGCAAGCTATTTGCATAGTGAATGCTTGGCAAAACCCTTGGGTAAAAATTTCTTAAGAGTATGCTAATGTAATTATTGGAAATATAAATCAATCACAATACCGTACTTATAAAAACGTAAAACAAAAACGACTTTGAAGCTTGATAATTAAAAGGTTAGCAGATGAATTTCATATTTAATTTTGTAATTCAAGAATATGAATAATATGATTTTTCTTTGCTTATTTGACTAGCTCAATGATTTTTTAATATTTTTATTTGATTTTTATTCATGACTTAAACTTTCTATAGTTAATATTTGAATGAATGATGTCAACGTTTATTAAATAGAATAATCCCTCTTCTTCTTTACATGAAATGTATGGTACTGCGGAGGCTGTTTACATCATATGCTTGTTGTTCGTGCTTGTTTATTTACAAATCATATCCCAACTCAGCTACAATCTCCTATCGTCTTCTTTAAGAGCCAATAAATCTCTTTTACAGTCCCATGCTTTATGCATGATTCCTGTGATCTCCAATCAATAAAACTACTCCCAGACAACTACTTATTACTTTGGTACATGCAGTACTGCTTTCTGTACAACACATTAGAATGATGAATGGTAGAAGAGGACATTAGGTGAAATCAGTTGGAATAATGAAATAACACTAGGTTTCTTGAATCCTTTACGAGGCAATTTGGAGTTTGGGCTGACAATTATTGAAGAGGAAGAGGTATGGTTGTTCCGAACAGAGTCCTGAACACTAAACACTGAACACTGAACATGCTTTGCTTTTGAAGATCTTAATTAATACATTTGCATAACCTTGATGATGAACTGTTTGAGAGGCATTCTAGAAGTTGGTGTGATCAAGAAGACAAATATTTTATGAATGATCAACTTCTTTATTAACAAGAGCGATGTTTCGGTATAAATCCTTATACCATTATCAAGCTTGATGATGAAGTTGTAGTTCTGTTAGTTTTGAGATGAGGTTAGGTGAATTGGGTTAATGCCGCTTTTAAGAGTATTCCACTTTTATCACAGCTGCTAGTATTATGGCAGGGCTATGCATTGCGGTGAAACCAGCGAGCATCGGCTGGAACTAGCGAACCATAGGCGTTACTGCGCTGAAATTCAGTGTAGCATTGCATCCAAACCTTACTGTGTGCAGAACAGTTCTCTACAGCAGACAAATTTGCAAAGAATCTGGTGGGATTCGTGTTAGTTTTAAATCCTTCACTCAATGTATTGGAGGTCTATAGATGCATTCTGAACACTGGTTTGAAATGACTTTTGGCAATTTTTTAAAAACCTGACATTTTTAGGTCTCTAAAGACCTAACTTTGCTCTTGGATTTAAAAATAATCATCTTCTGCCAAAGATTTGGCCATCGAAGCATTGACTATAAAACTGCATGGAGTGCCATCTTCATCAAGAACTTTTTCTCTTTCTGAGGATTGAGGTACCGAGTATATGGACATAAAAGCTTTCAACTTGATTTAACCCTTACGTTGCGTATATATATTTTACCCTTTTTAGCCCCTGTGGCGGAATTTACAGGCTCGCAGCTCGCAGCAGTAGTTTGAGCTTAGGCACTAACGAGCTCTGCTGGCGGAATTTCCAGGCGGCGATTCCGGTACCGTTTTTACGAAATATACCGCATCTACATGGCGAATACGGGCTATATACGGGCGTTGAATACAAATTCAAGTCGCGGTACCCGTACACAAATGGTTGCTTTATACCCGCATCTTTGAATTATTTTTTTACGATTTTTCTTTACTTTTCTATTACTTTGTAAAGATTGTCTTTAATTCGGGCCTTATAACATCATGAATTTGGAGCGCGCTACTGAAATTTTTATATGGACTTGAAGACCAGATGTTTGTCTTTACAATGATATAAAAAATATTAGAATGCGACCTATGGTTATAATTCTATTGTCATCTAAAGTTTGTCTTTATTTCCAGCTTCATGAAATCAAAACTCCTGAGCGCGCATATTGCGAAATTTATATGTGCTTGTAGATAGTTTATTCCTCTTTACAATGACGTAAAAATTATTAGAATACGACTTATGGTTCAGAAAATATAACCAACCAAAGGAGAGTGACGCTACCCCGACAGTACCACGTGAATGGTCCCGACGCGCACCAAGTTACTGGCACTGCTTGGTCCCCCCGGGACTGTGCTAATTACAGTACCGTTACCTCCTCGAGACCTCCTCGAGACCTCCTCGAGGGTGCCAGAGCCGAGCGCGCGTGGAACTAATGGGTACTAATGAGCACAGCATACACTAATCACCGCGGCGAACGCAATACATGTTGCGCGGTGTAAAGTTTGTCTTTATTTCCAGCTTTATAAAATCGTAAATTATTTCGCGCGCATGCGAAACACGTATGTACTTGAAGACAATTTATTCCTCTTTACAATGATATAAAAATTATTGGAATACGTCAAATGGTTCGCAATATATGAAGAGCGTAAGGAAGGCACCCCCAGTACTTAGAAAATTCATTTTTGAAAAACTAACTTTTTGCGACATCTGGCGCATCATTTGCCGCATGTTTATTTTTCGCTGCGCATATACATATGATACATGGAATTGAAGACAATTTATTGCTCTTTACGATGATGTAAAAAGAAAAAAAATGCGCAACTTCGTTCGGAAGCTATAGCGTGCCAAAGGAAGGTACCCTCGGTACTTTGAGGCAACTTTTTGACTATCGCGCATATCGGGGCACGTGCCGCAACTTTAGTTTTTCGTGCGCATGTATAAATTTTATATTGAATCAAAGCCGAATCTTTCCTCTTTACCCCATGTAAGTTTTATGAAAATCGGCCACCCGGTTCAGCATTTATGGGTGTTTTTTATGATGCGGTTCTGGCTGAACTTCCAATGAAAGCTCGCATTCACTTTCTCTGTCTCTTTGATAAAATAAAGAATATTTTATTTGCAATGACATGTATTACAATGAAATTACAATGCATTTATGTACAAATATACACAATATTTACCTGCGGTTGTGCGCAGAACAGCTTTAGGGACCTAACAAGGTATGTATATAATGTGTATATACTAGTCCACACTTCGGCTCTCTTTACTTTCAATTTTCTTCTTCTTCATTCCCTTCTTCATTTCTTTCTTTTTCCGTGGCAGTGATGTAAGCCCTGGAATAGTCAGTGGCGGTGTGGTACAGTTTGAAGCATGGTGCGGCGCACAGAGAAACATTACAATCTGTACATTCATAAGAAGACTCTCTGCCTACTCGTTTTTTCTTCCTTGCTGGCCCATTGCCTTCTTCAATCTGTTTTGCGAGGACGGCGCGTTTTGCCTTAGAGCATACCACACACATCCTTGTGACGTTTTTCTTCCTTCCGACAGGCTCAATCTTCGTCGGAAAGTGACGTCCATGAAGACGAGTGACACTCTCGTCGCTAGTGCTCGGCCGACCACGGGGACGTCTGCAAAGTGATGGAACTTGTTCCTTGTCCGCAAATGTTACTATATGTTGCGCCAAAGCCTTCCTGTATTCCCGACTTGTTTTTAGAGGTTTATCTTTGCTGTATTCTTTATAAACGATGTAAGAGTTCAACATGGCAACGTTGAGAACGTGAAACCAAACCCGTTTCCACCACTTCAGGGTCTTCACTCGGAACGGCGTGTACGACAACATCTGGTCGGCCCGATCAACACCTCCCATGTACTTGTTGTACGTTGTTACAATGCGCGGCTTGAGAACTGGTTCCCCTGTTGCCCGGTTCTTCTTCCCTGTTTGTTCAAGTTGTGTATCTTCAACAGTAGACATGAGAAGCACTGATTTTCTATCTTCGTAGCGAAGAACGAGTAGGCCATGGTTGTGAGAAACTGTCATGTCCCCTTGCTTGGCTTTCTTTTTAGGTTTCTTGACTGAATCAGGAAGTCCCTTTCGATTGGCTCTCAACGTCCCCGTGGCACCTATTCCCCGCTCCCACAAATTTATGTACAGATTTGTGGACGAATAGTAGTTGTCCATAAAGATGTGATGCCCCTGTCCAACGTAGTCGTTCACCAAGTCCATGACTACATCATAAGTTTTGCCACCTTCAGAAACCGGTTCATTTGTTTTTCCAGTGTAGAGTTTGAACTTGCAAACGTATCCGTTGTGCGAGTCACACAACATGAAAGCCTTTATCCCATACTTCTTAGGCTTGTCGGGAAGATAAACTTTGAAAGATAAGTTACCTTTCCAGGGCACCATGCCCTCGTCGACTGAAATGTTTTGATGCGGTTTATACACTCTTGAAAAACGGTGAACTATCCGGTTATACAAGTGTCCCAGTTTATTTATTGGTGAAAAGCACGGGGTGTTACGGCCCGGCATCCTCCTGTTGTCAGCCAAGTGTAGGTAGGTTATAAGAAGCCAAAACCTGTCTCGGGGCATGCACTTGGGGAAGAAAGGCGTTGAGGTAACATCACTTGTTGACCAGTAATCAGCAAAGTTTCTCTGCACAACCAATGACATGGCAATTGTCATGGCTACAAATACCTTCATCTCTTCTGCATTAGTGTCTTGCCACTGTTGCATTCTTGAACGGGGTCTTAGAATTTTGTCCTCCATTGCTTGTTTGAAATATCTATTGGTTTCCGTTGCCATATCCTCATAGTCATCATTATGTATAAACAAATTGAAAAAGTCAATAGGTTCAGGGTTCTCAGGAAGTTCTATGAACTGGCGCAACCCAGTTTGACCAGTGAAAGGCAAGTTTACACGTGGCCGCGGACCATCCACCCACTCATCAAACGTCTGTGAATTATCATGATTATATTGTGGTATTTCGGCAAACTCCTCCTCAAAACCACTAAAGTCTTCTTCGGTGGAATTACCGGCGGCTAGAATCTTTCTGGCAATCTCTGTCTCTATATCACTCAGAGCATCTGTGTCACCATGTTCACTATCTATTACAGTGTCCCGATCATATGCATCATCACTGTCTAAACCACTGCTACCATCACTGTCAGTTGACTCCATATCAGAGGCTTCATCAGCATGGATCTCGTTGATGAAGTCGTCGTCGCTTGTAACGGCTTCAAAGCTGCGTGTCCTAGTATGCAACGTCCTAGGCCGTCGCAGGGCCTTGCGTCCACGTCCGCGCAGCATTCTGCTTCAACCTGTAAATGATTGAAAATGCGTTAGATGTATGCAACATATAACATGTGATTAGAGACAATAAACATACAGAGATAATGAATGTGAGCTTCATGGACGTTCATTTGCCAGTTTCAGAACCTCCCGGCGCATCTAGGACGACTGCGCCGCAAGCGCCGACGGCGCCGACGGCTTCTGACATCGCGCCGATTTTTCCGACGCATATGTCAAACGGACCATTTTCTGATTTCCTCGGCGACGTGTAGCACCGGGCCCGAGGCCCGGAAAATAAACTACTATGTCAGGGAAGCTCGGGTTGTCAGTTGCCGAATGACTTCTCTTTTCGAGAAGCAGAGCATCCAAGGAGCGGTCTCTCGAGGCGGAGCCCGGACCCATGGGAGCATACTCCCATGCTCTCCGGGAATTCCCGTCCCCGTCTTCCGCGGCGGACCCCGGATTCAATCGCGGGACAGGTTTCCCATGTTCTCTTTTGAGAACGAGAGACTCCGAGGAACAATCCTATGGGACGAACCCCGGATTCTATTGGGAATGGGTTCCCATGCCCTCTCGACATATATAGCAGAAACCTTCATACCTCGGAATGACACGAACCTTTATTTGAAAGTAGAAACAAAAAAATAATTTGCACAAAAAGTTTGGGGGGTGGCGACCAAAAGCGGGGGGTCCGCGCACCCCCCGGTAGATATTTATACTTGTGGGTCGGTCCCGAAGATGACGGACCACGCCCATGTTCATGGGAATTTTTTCTCATTATGTCATGGCGAATCCCGTCGGAAATTCCCCTGCTCACGAAAAAACTAATACCTAAAAAAGTAATTGTGATACAAAAGAACTTTGGTAATAAAAGTGGTGAGGAATCAAATTCTCCATCTGCTCAGTTCAGTCCGCTACACATATAAATAATTCTTCAAATCTTATTGAATGAAACGTCTTTTATTCAATAATGTAAAAGATAAAATAATAAATTCAATTCAAATGGTTTGGAAAGGTGCGCCCTCGCATTTGAATTTTAGAAATAAAAACCTTTCGCAAATGGCATCAGTAACAAAAATGTTCACGCATTTTTAGAAACTCCGAAAAGTGAAATATTTTCCTGAGAAAATATTCCCACGAAAAGGCTTTTCCCCGAGCGGCGGGTCCCGTACTCAAATATATTTTCACTTTTATGTTATAATTTTTTTTCCAAAACTGGAAACAAAATTCCGTCATGACAGTTGTTCATCGTTTATAAAGCTCTATATTTGCGTATCAAAAGAACAGTATTTTAGTTATATATTATCATACTTCTTCACTTATGCGTACATCAATATTGCGGCTCTTCGCGCATGCATAGTTCTTCCCAAAAACATGCGCATTATATCTGGAATTAAAGACAATGTTTTTCTCTTTACAATGATGTAAAAATTATAAAAATCGGACTTGCGGTTCAAAAGTTATGAAGTGCGAAAATTATACCTTTTGGCGCGGCGCTTTGCGCATGCAGAGTTCTTCCCGAAAACATGCGCATTATACATGGAATTGAAGACAATGTTTTTCTCTTTCCAATGATGTAAAAATTATAAAAATCGGACTTGCGGTTCACAAGTTATAAAGCCCGTAATGATGGTATATGCTAAGAGCGCCACTTATTCAAAGCCGAATATCACCTTCTGCGCGACACCTGGCGCATCAAAAGTTATTGCCGAAAATACACGTATTTTATATGGAATTGAAGACAATTCTTTTATCTATATACTGATAAAAAAATTATGAAAATATCCCAAGTAGTTTCTTAGAAATAGAGCGCCGAGGCATGTTGGGGTAAATGCGCCACATGTATCAAAATTCAAAAGTGCGAAAGTCGGCTATCTCTGTGCGATTGCTGTATTTTCAGTTATGTTAGCGCAATTGTGATTTTTATATGGGAATAAAGGCCATTCTTTCCTCTTTATTTTGGTATAAAAAAAATGAAAACAACCAATTGGTTCATATGATACGAAGTGCGAGAGAAAGGTAGCTTATCGCAATATCTTCCCGTAATTAGAAGCTATCTGCCCATGTGGCGAGATGCGAGACAGATAAGCATAGGCTATCTGCCCATGTGGCGGGATGCGAGACAGATAAGCCTGTACGGGCCTATCTCACCCCGGGGCAGTGCAGACACTTAGGTGCTAATTAGCCGCCGGGCAGTGTAGCCATCGGAGCGAAGCAGGACAAAATTGGCCTTTTGTAAAGCTAATTATCGATGCGTTACGGGTCAACAATGCACACGCAAATTGGTGTGAATTTTGCTGGACGTTCTGACCAGACGCTGAAGAAAGTTTTATTCTCATTGCGGGCTGCGAGGCATAAATACAGCCATTCTCATGCAGCGAGTCGCGGAAACAATCGACTCGGGACCCGGTATGGAGGCTAGCCCAGTACATAGACAGGCGTGAATTCTTCTAAGTAAGCGATCTGGGATCCGTACTGGAGTACCTACGAATCGCTTATAGCCCGCCCGGATAATTCCGGGACCCGCATGTTAAGGGTTAAACTTTTGAAGTAAAAGACTCTCATAATAAAAGAAATCTTCGTTCATTCAAATGATATGTGGTTTATAAAGTGTACTTTCCTATCTTTCTATTTATGGCTTGGTCATTGATTATGCAAAGAAATCACTCTTTAACACAAAAAAGCTGCTGTTTATAAAGAGAAAGCTGCCTTCCTAACAACTAGTATTAGTGGTGAAGATCTGAAGCAGTACTCTGTTGACAGCTAAGACTTCATTAAACGTCATATCAGATGTTCCATATACAAGCTCCTCGAATGTCTCTGACAGAACTGTTTTAAAGGGGATGTACCACATTTTAAAAAAAATATCAAAATTTCTATAATGATGGTTTATGTCATTTTAATTTTGATACTTTAGAATGTAAAACATCTTATTACACAAACCAATGTCTTTGACAGAGGTGTATTAAAAGGAGGGTTCTTTCAGGGTATTTTTTTGTGGAAACGACATTCGAGAGGATTATGTCACTGCATGTTCACTCAAATATGCTACAAATACATGATTAAAACAGTCAAATTAAACAATATTAATATAGGTTATATTTTGATGAATTTATTTTTCACAACTTGATAAAGACAAGCGCAAATTTGTTGAAAAATAAAAACAATGAGAGCTGAAGCCATTCATTGGCGCTGCCAGTGGGGAAAGTTTCGCTACGTCATAACATAAATATGTTTATTAGTTTTATGACACGTTATGTGTTACTGTGTGAACATTCTATCAGTGTACATCTTTTATTATTAAAAAGTTGTAAAATTAGGTACAATATAACTTGTTTTCATTTCACGTAATGCACAAAATCCAAGATGGAGGATTTTGCCGACAGAATGACCCCTTTTTAAACTGAGAAAGTATATGTTGAGAGCTTGTCTCTGAAAAGAAGTGTTTTGCGCTGAGGGAGAAAGAAAGGTGTGAGCTTTCAATTGTCTTTAAGAAACAGATGCATCCTGGGTAAGTAATTATCTCAGATCTGCAATGTCTGTCAAATGACAAAAGACACTTTTCTATTTTCTAAAAGTTTTACTCATTTTTAAAACTCTGTTTCTAATCTACTTCAAACTTTGTGTAAGATGATTTGTTTCAGGTATTACAAATCTGCTTTCTTGAAGTTTAATCTCATAATTCTATTTGCTTAAGTCATATTTCATAATCAGAGTTGGCCACCAACATTGACTTCAAGAAAAGAATAAAACAAAATCGCTTACAGGAAACTGCTTCAATTTTTCATTTTCTATTCAATGTTATCGAGTGTTGTTTGTCATTGTAAGTTTGTCAGTTTTATAAGCAAGTTGATCCGACTTGATCAATTGGATTTGTAAACAAATTGCAATTTTTTTTACAATTCCAGAGAGTACTTTAAAGGAGCATGGTTTTTGCAAATTTTATTTTTTAAAATTTCCCATTTATAATGATTGTTTATGTCATTTATATTTACTTTAGAGGGTAAAAACATCTTATTACACAATCCGTTCACCGTAGTGGCAATAACGGTGTTGCGTATAAAGCAAAAATTGCATGGCAGCCATTTTATTGTGAACACATTTTAATGACAAAAACAATTCCCATGGCTTTACGGAACCATGAATACCAATTTTTTAACTTGATTTTCCGAAGAGAGAATAGGTGTTTTACTATTTGTGATATTATTTTTCAAATACATTTCATCGACTTATTTGAGTAAAAAATGTGCTACTTCCCCTTTAAATACATCACACATTGATTCACCTCACTACTTGTCTGGCTTCCCATCATAATGTCAGCTGTCAGAATAATGATATTATTGCAAAAATAGAGCCATGGGCTCTGTAGCTCCTCAGGATTTGATTTATTATCTAAGGTTGAATATCTAAGTTATCTCAAGTAAAACATTGTTAACAAGCAAAAAATAGGTTTTTAGATCATGATCCCTGTGACCCGCATTTGGAGTCACAGGGTCACCAATTCTACAATTAAGAATCACCTTTGACCCAAGAGTCTCTACACAACTTTTCAGCTCTCTAGACCTTTTGAAACTTGAGAAGAAGATGATAATAGGTTTTTAAGGATGTGACCTCTGTGACCCCATTTGGGGTCACGAAATCTACAATTTAGAATCTCCATTACCCAAGGAGTCTGCACACAACTTTTCAACTCTCTGGACCTTTTTGAACTGGAGAATAGGATGAAAATAGTTTTTTAAGGATGTGACCCCTGTGACCCCTGTGACCCCATTTGTGGTCATGGGGTCACGAGATCTTCAATTTAGAATCCCCATTGGCCAATGAGTCTGCACACTACTTTTTAGCTCTCTAGACCTTTTGGAACTGGAGAAGAAGATGAAAATATGTTTTTAAGGATGTGACCCCTGTGACCCCATTTGGGGTCGTGGGTTCACAAAATCTACAATTTAGAATCCCCATGGGCCAAGGAGTCTGCACACAACTTTTCAGCTATCTAGACCTTTTGGAACTGGAGAAGAAGATGAAAATAGGTTTTTAAGGATGTGACCCCTGTGACCCCATTTGGGGTCACGGGGTCACAAAATCTACAATTTAGAATCTCCATTACCCAAGGAGTCTGCACACAACTTTTAAGCTCTCTGGACCTTTTGGAACTGGAGAAGAAGATGAAAATAGGTTTTTAAGGATGTGACCCCTGTGACCCCATTTGGGGTCATGGGGTCACGAGATCTACAATTTAGAATCCCCATTGGCCAATGAGTCTGCACACAACTTTTCAGCTCTCCAGACCTTTTGGAACTGGAGAAGAAGATGAAAATAGGTTTTTAAGGATGTGACCCCTGTGACCCCATTTGGGGTCATGGGGTCACGAAATCTACAATTTAGAATCCCCATTGGCCAAGGAGTCTGCACATAAAATTTCAGCTCTGTGGAGTCATTGGTTCTGGAGAAGAAGTCGAAAAAGCGAAAAGTTTACGGACGGATGGACGGACGGACGGACGGACGGACGGACGGACGCCGGACACCATGCCATGCCATAAGCCCATCGGGCCTTTCAGGCCTGATGAGCTAAAAAAGGATGCTTTGCCATGGATTATTTTGTATCACGACGAAAATGTTGATCAGTCAATAATCCCAGCTGTGATTATTCTTTTTTTTATTCAAATTTTCCTTTCAATCAAACTAATTTCAAAAGTCAGTTTGTTAGAAAAACGAAATAATTTCCATCTCATAATTCCAATCTTATTGATGTGCATAAATTTTATCAAAAAAGACTTCCCCCCCCCGAATATTTCGGCCATCCGCACCCCATGTGATACATATATGCTTGACATCTTCATTAATTGATATTATTCATTCAAACTTTAAATTGGTTGCAACAAAGAAATTTTACTTCCACAGAACTTATGTTTCAGGAGGCGCTAGATGACCTGTTTGTAGAGAGGCTAAGTAGGGATAGCAGCATGTTGATAGAAGGATGCACAGAAGGGACCAAACCGAAGTTTGGTTTTATCCTCTCTTCCACAGAACTTATCCTTCAAATTTCTAAGCTAACTGGTAGAATCTGTTAAAGAGCGAGTTCTACAGGGTATTTTTAGTGGAAACGAAATTCATGGGGACATTCTTGTTTACACATATGTTATTATTACATGATTATAACATAATCCAGTTGAAACATATTAAGGATGTTTGTTCCTTCCTGTTGAACTTCAAAAATGAAATATGATTAAGCAAAGATTTGTTCTCATCTTTATTTACTTCATGAAATTCTACATCATCTACATACTTTCAAAAAACAAATGAAATACAGAAAATGTGACTTTAAAACCTCTAAAAAGTGCTTAAACAGCATAAATGGCCTAAATTTGACTAAAAAGGGGGATTTTCAGGTACATTTTGTGTCAAAGCTTAAAAAAACCCACACTACGTATACCATATATATTTTTTCATCGATTTCGGTTGGGGAACATGAACTTTGTAACATATCAAAAAAGGAAAAAAGTTTAATACTAGAAATGTAGTATTTTCAAGTTTTTAGCAGTTTTTTTCTCATTTTCCCATAGACTCCCATCTTAAAATTGTACTTCACCCCACTATCTTACAGACGTCATATCTCGAAAAAAAACCACACTACCCCCTATTTTTTAATGCTGATTTTTCAATCATATACTTTGATCTTTTAAAAAATATAAGTTAGAAAAAAAGTTTAATCCAATAAATTTGAGGAGCGAACATCCTTAATGAGGGTAATACTTGATGGCTTTATATTTGACAAATTGATAAAAAAAGATGGCGGACACTGCTGATAGCACCGGTGGCTTTAAGTTGTCATCTGGAATAGAGCATTGTGTGCAAAACCAAATAGTTTCACTGTGCAAGAAAAAGCTCTGAATGACCACAATTGTATGACTATTTTAGTATCGAGATAAGTAGATAGATATCTTCTTTCATTATCCATGTACTGTTCCTCAGATTGAGTCTGGCAGTGGGATCTCTGTGACGCTTATTAGGGACAGTGGTTCACACAGTGCCATTATTGCTCCTTCATTGACAACCAGAATCTTGGTGCAATTATAGTTGTATAGTTCATTTAAGAATTGACTTCAAAATTTATCAAGTTCATTCAGTTTATACCTCCATGAACTTAATAAATTTTGAAGTCAATTCTTATAAATAAATATACTTGTATCCGATGTTTTGAAAAGGTGTCAATTCTCCAAATACACAAATTCGTAACAATAAGAGCTGTACCATTTACGCGTATGAAGACACAAGATGTCAAATCTCGTCTTTGGATTATTAGTCCCGCCTACAACGCGTTCATCAGCCAATGAAAATCCACAACCCAACGAGCCATGAACCTCAGGTCATGGGGGCATGGCTAAATGTGATGTGACGTCACGAAATTAAGTTTATGCAGATATGAACTGAATCCCTGTGACAGGGTTCAGCGAATCAGATCCACGTAAAGCAATCGCTATTTATTTATTGACATCAAGAAATTAACATTATTATGTATATAGCGATTATTATCCGAGGAAGTGTGTCATATGACTTTTACGAAACGAGTTTGAATTTTTTTTATTGATCGAGCGAGAGCGAGGGTTATACATAAATTTGCAGGAGTTTCCTAAAAGTCATATGGCACACTTTTGAGTGTAATCATTTCTTTATTACCCATTCTATTCCATTTGTTTGCATAAAATTAGCCAGGAAATGGCCTACTTCCCTTGCGACGACAAGCTATAGTGACGTCACGAACAATCGTTTTATAACGTCACAGACAACCAAATACGGGAAGCCGCTGTGAAACAATCGTTGCTAGGCAAATGTGATATGTGCACATGTGCTCATATAAAAAATATTAACTTGGTTATTTCCAACCATATGGGTAGTAAACATTAGTATCAGGGTGTATAGTTCAGTTGCTTTTGCTCACTACTTCCAGGCTGTAGTTTAGCTGACCATTGAAAGGAGGTAGTCGAGGCAAGCATTGTAAGCAGTTTAAAGCAATATATATATATCCTCTATATTTAAGGTAGATGGTTTCAACATACATCTTGCAATGCTATGTATGTATATGCAATGATTAGTCAGTGAGTTATTGTTTAACGCCACTTAGGCAATATTGCAGCCATTAGCGATTAACAAGTGGGGTAACAATTCAACCATTCCATTTCCCAAATGGGTAACAGCCTTGTGCAATTTGTTCCCTCAATCATGGAATTGCATTTTTAGTGTCTAACTATTGGGGTGTCTGCACTGGGGTGACATCGTGCCTGCCGGGTGCCAAGAGCAAGAAAAAAAAATCACGATTGTACATGCGTGAACAATGGACAATAAATACTAATTATTGGTGTGTACACCAGGTTTCCCTCGAATCAAAGGAGTTATAGGTCAAAGTTCAAGTCGTATATGGTTGACACGGCCAAGATCGGTTTACTCTAATTCACAGCAGGAACATGCTTCGGGATCTACTTATGACAAAAATATTACAATTTGTAACTATTGAGAGAAATGCATTACATTACATATGATTACATTAGACCGTTGAAGATGTATCGACCAGAAGGACAGACATATATCGAACAATATATACTATCATCTGAAGGCTTTCTTGTGAAACAGCATGAATTAGCAAGTTGGATTTCACATATATCAAGGATTGTGAGATGAAATGATACTGTCGTAGTTCAGTCGTAACCCAATTTAACTGAAGATCTGGACATTTTTCAGCGATACAGCACGATTGTTAAATTTCATCCTGATAATCTCCAGTTCTTGATGTTGACGGAGAGATTCGCATCAATCTAACAAAGTTCAATCTGTCCACTACCGTTACACACAGCATCAGTCGAGGTATTTTCATTACACAATGCCCTTTTCCTACTTCCAGACAATTGTACAAAGTGTCATGTCCTGTCAGAGAAAAATAACGTTGAAAGTTGAAAGCTTTTGAGCTTATACACGTATTATCCAATCAGAACACTCACTGTGTTGACCTGGTAAAATATTGATGGGTAATCGTGAAAGTCGCACCTCAGCTAAATGCTTTAACCGACACGATTCAGTGTTCTCGACTCCCGTGAGGTGGACAGTTTGTTGTGAGGAGTGTTTTTCTTGCTTGATTAGATTAATTCACAGATAGACGAGTGCCTGTTGATAAAATGGAGACGTTTTGAGTGGATTTAGTGAGCACTACTAAACTGACGGTAAACTCTCGCTCTAGTTTAATTGTAAACTCCCCTAACAAACTCAATAGCTTCCAGAATTGGGAGATAGGAAATTAGGCCAGGATTGAAATCTGTTTGACGATCAGCAAATTTAGATGAAGTTCAAACCAGATGATAGGTCCGTCCAGATTTATTGGTGATTCGGTTCCCTTAAATAGATCTTTGAGCTAGAAGTGTCACTTAGAAATGTTGAATGTTGTGGTCGATAAGTACACTTCAATCTATTTAGATCTGATTTACACTGGAGATTTCATCTATATCCCACTTTGGGTTATTTTTGTTAAAAGTGTAAGAGTAAAAGGCATTACACCTACTGTTTTTTATACATTTTTGCTTAAATTTTTTTAATATAACAACTATGAAATGTGTAGAGATGTAACGACAGATCCAACTATCGATTTATTGTAAAAATTGCCGATGGTACTTTATTGATAGTATTTTTAGAAAACAATTGATAGCATCAATCACACGGCTAACTATCAATAGTTTTGATAGTTTAGTCAATTTAGTTACTTGAATCTAAAAGTAAAATTCGCAGACAAATGTAGCTTTTAGATTGGAAAACACACTGAACAGATCACGGAGAGCTTGAAACCTATGAAGTTCTCTAACTTTGGAAAAAAGTCAGTTCATAGTACGGACAATATTATGGAATTTGTTTAATTTGTTTAATCACGTTTGCAATAGTCCCTTGTGGGTCAATAGTGCCCTTTTTTATAAAGACAATTGATATTCTATACAAACACAGATGGGTATACTCAGTGTGTGAATAAACACGCACAAACAGGATAAAAAATACCAAAACAACAATTTGAGGACACATGAAAACTCCCTCATTCATGTTGGTTTCTTTGAAGCCAGAAAATCCTCACTGAAAACCTTTACTATTGGTCTTGGTAAGTTCAAAAACTCTTGAACAAATCAGATTATTGACAGAAGAACTAATTGCATTTAATTATCTTTCGGCCTACTTATTACACACATTTTGTTATATACATGGAATTTCTAATAGAAACTAAAAAGCAAATGTAACTTTGATTTCAGCTCCAAGTCTGAGGATCCTCCTCTCTGCATGTTGAAACTAGGTCTGATACAGGGGAGATGTCTATGCCTTCCTTTCTTCCACATCACTTTATACACTAGAACTAATCTTGTAATTGGAACACACTGGACCACCATAAAACAGTGAAGTAGTTCTACTTGGTGAAATTAGTTTTGTAGAATTAAGTAATTGGTGACAAACACACTCTTATGACTTTTTGGTACCTCACGATCGCTATTCTTTTATTACTAGTTTTCACTAAATATCTGAAATCGTCAATACTGTATATTATTATATTTCAGTTTCACTACAAAACATTCCAGATAAACTCTATTGGGATACAACAACAAATAATTCAATCTGTTATCATGATGCTCAATAAGAAGCTAAATAAACTACAAACTGTAAATTTTCCTAAAGAAATAGAGCCATGGGCTCTGTAGCTCATAAGGGTTCATATTTTTTTTATGTTGGAGACGGGAATAAATTGTTCTCTATATAAAGTATAATCCCTTGACATGACCTTGAAAAATGCACCAAAATTCTTCACCGTCAGTGCATAACGATAACATGATCTGAAACAAAATTGGAGAAAATGCAGGTATCACAATTCCTGCAATCATCTTGAAGAGAAACTTATTCTTCCAATTCAGGCCTGATGAACTAAAATGTTCTGTTCAGATTCCAACTTGAAATGGACGGTACAAACATTCCGAAGTAACTCACTCGATGTCAGTGACAGAAGAACAATAACTAAATCATCAAATCATGGATAGTACAGAAATTCATCAATAACAAGAAGACATAGTCATCAACATCCCCCGCCAGACCCAAGAAATTGGAACAAGAGCAATAATTCGAGAAGAAATAATTGTGCACTCATTTTCTTTCTATCAAGGTCTGTATGCCCTCAAGCAACACACCAAATTTGTTTATCTTATCTAAAACAGTTTCTGAGAAAAGCTGTCCCCTTTTGAGATACCATGAACAAAGTCCAAAAATACGGACAAACACACGGACGGACGGAGCCCTAACCTATATCCCCCTTCCACTTTGTGACAGGGGATAATAACTCAATCAAGATCTGTGATAGATAAAAGATCTCTTTCTTTTCTAGACATGTTTATATTATGAAGTGAGGAAGAAAAATGTTCCATATCACAAGTATTGTATCATTATTTCTGTGTTGTATGTTGAAATGAAGTGACTACAACAGTAAACAAACACCTTTGCAAGTTGACACTGTGACGTCATGACATTGTCCGAATGACACTCCACCGTGGATGAACTTTATGGTCACTCAATAGAATGATGATAAAGGTAATCGCCACTGTAGCTAGATAGAAAGTTTATTTCACTGATAGAACCGAGAATCTCTCTCCAAATTATATAACAAAAGAGTAAGTACACCATAAAACCACCAGACATCTATAAATATGCCAAAATTGATTTTGTCCAGATTTCTAATAGAACACTTGATAATGTTCGATCAATTTTTAAAAAAACATACAAAGAGATGAGTTTTGACAAGATAATTTGATGCACAGCACAGTGTTGTTATTAACAATTTCTGGAAGAAATTCCTTAACCAACAAAGGGATAGTAATTCAGGCTTCAAAGAAGTACCCAGACAACATAAATTGCTTTATAAGATTTAATGAGAGAAAATTGTTCACAGTGTTTGATGTTGAGAGGATCCAGTGTAAAAATGGATTAATATGATTGATCAAAATTACACTTTTTCTATGACTGTAAATGATACCTTTAAAACTTGGGCCATTATTTCCATTTTAAAGCTTTTATCATAAATGCTACTTTATTAAGTTGGTTTCTTTGTCCAAAATTTGATAAGAATTTTTTGTACTTTGAAAATCATCCAGTTAGATTAATATTATATTGTGTAAAATTGTATGGAAATATGATGCATTTTCATAATATTTGTGAATTGAAGTTGATGAAAATGATAGTAAATGTTTATTAGTCGTCTGATATCAAATCTATCTATCTAACGAGGTGATTACATTTACAAATATATAAAAACAATGATTTAAGTAACGGATATATAAAAACGAGTTGATTAAAGTTACAGTTAACAGAGAATTGCATTGTGATGTTTGATATCTGAAGAAAACAGGGACAATAAGATACATCATTCATCTAGACTTTCCACCTTCCCTCTTTTCATTTTCTCTCTATCTCTTATTTTTCTTAAATAGTTCAATTAAATACTGTCATTTATATTTTGTAAAAAAATTTGGAAATGATGTTAATCGATATACGTCTGTATGAATATAAATGTATCACTATAGTTTGTTTTTAAAAAGTTTGAAAATAAAGGTTAATCATTCAAGATCAAGAGTTAATTGTCAGCAAAAGGATATAAAAATCTGAACCTTGAACTGCCATTTTACTTTAGATAGAACCCTCCCTTTAAAGGGAAAGTGCTATCACCGATCTATCGGCAGCAACCACCATCTTGGCATTTCATGAAATGAAAACATGCTATATTTAACCCACTTTAAAAAAATTGTAATAATAAAAAAAATATACTGATAGAATATTTACATAGTAACAAATAACATATCATAAAACTAATAAACAATATGCTGTTAGGCCGCAGCGAAGTTTTCCCCACTCGCAGCACGTATATACGTACTAATGAATTAATGGCTTCAATTCTCATTGTTTATATTTTTCAACAAATGTGCACTAGTCCTTATGAAGTTGTGAAATGTAAAGTCATCAAAGTATTAATTTCATTAATAATATTTCAATTTGACTGTGATCATATATTAATACCGTAATATCTCGGGTATAAGACGGGGGGGGGGGGGGCAGGCAAACAAACATCTTGAAAACACGGGGGTGGGCTTTTAGACAGGAGAGACCCAAACTCAGATGAAAATTTATATGGAGAGTACGAGACAGTCAGAATAGTTTGTTTTTTTAGGTTTTTGACACTTAACTTGAAATCATTTTATAGATTTATGTAATGTATGACCATGGAACATCTGGCAAAGTTGGGGGTTGGCTATAACCTGAGAAAAACCCCAACCAGTACAACCCCTGAAAAGTGGGGGTGGTCTAAGGCTCGAGTGTGGTCTTATACCTGAGAGAATACGGTAGCATATAATGTGTAAACGGGAATATCCTCTCGAATTACGTTTCAACAAAAAATACCCCTTTTGATAGAAGCATGCACTTCAAATACTGTGTTATCAGACCAAACCAGCTGGTCAAGGTGCCACACCAACATTCCAGTCACATTCCTCGGTGGTCAAGCAGATAGTCTCCACTAGAGGTCATGCAATCAGAGTCATGTCATTTACTACTGGGACATGTCCATCATGACAAGTGATTTCCACTTAAGGGTCGTGTATGCATGTCACATGGAATGGGCAGGTCGCATTATTATAATTGACAAAATAAGTTAGTGATATTTGATATTTTATTAATATTTTATTAATATGTGAAGTAATAAGTACATCAGTATTAATAATTTCAAAATTTTCAAAATATCCCTTACTTTTTTTGTCCAGTATATCAACACTTTGACAATTATATAACTAGACATCTAGCATCAGCGTAGAATATACGTAAATGTTTAGAGAATATTGTTGTGTGCAGTGTGGCACCCCTGAGGATAGAGACTGACCGATATGATAGCAAACCTGTAGATAATAGACTGTTTGAATTAGAAATACTTGCCATTTATTTTCATGATTGTTTTAACTGCATTGAAGATGAAGCGTACTACAAAAGTGCCCCTTATACACACACATTACAGAAAATAATAACAGAAATGTTTCATTTTATACTTGGAAAATAATTGTAAAGGCTTTTTCTTATTTTAAGTCTACTTCATTTCATTGACTTGTTTCTGCTTTCAGCTTTTGCTTTCATTGTACTGGAGCGGCGTTGAAATAAGCCTATGGCTTGTTCGCCAATCCAGATTTCACTTGGAAATAAAGATATGTTTAAACCACACATTACAAGTGTCTATCAAAGCTCTGCCGTGATGAATTTGCCAATTTTACATTTTTTACAATATCTCAACATTTTGCCCTGATTTTCACATGTGAAGAGTTCACTCATGTTGTAGAGAATATAGGCGTTTTTTACTGTACAAATAATCTAATGATGTTTATATGTACATTTTATTTTTAAAATGTATGTATTTTTATGTGTTTACATTGTAAATATTGTCTTTTATGTCTTTTAACATCTCTCATAAATTGCTCTGCGGTTGATCTCTTTAAAATATGGTATCACTTTCATGTATTCATATTTATGAAATTGAGATGTAAATAAACAATTATGTCTCTCTGTCGATTTACAGTTCTTTCTGACACTGAGTGTTGTGATCATCAATAAAATGTTAGAAAAACATGTCTACCTTTTTCTGTCTAAAAGATACATAAGAGAAACAGCAACACTCACCACACTCCATTGACAGATTTCCACTCGACTTCATTTCAACCATAAGAACTCAAACCTGCCAACTAGCTCCACTAGGGCTTCAGTCTAGAGCCGAGTTAACAATTAACTCTTTCTAAATGGATGGTCCCTTCAAAACCAGACTCACAAGTTCAAAAGAGGGATTTCATGTGTCATGACCATTCCTGTCCTCAACAACTAGTAACCGATGACTATGAGGTGGGAAATTCTACGTTTCTGACTATTTCAACTGATATCTGTTATAGAGTCTCTGTCTCCAGGAGAAAAGATTTGTTCCAAAGTACAAGATCCTCTGTTGTTCAGAACCTAGTTGCAGGTCTGTCTGCAGATGACAACATCAATTCCCAACTAGGATGATGAAACGGCCGTTCCCAAGTACTTACTTCTCTCTTGTTCAGAATCTAGGAACACAAGTCTGTTTACAGATGAAACATCCGTTCCCAAGTACCTAGTTAGACCAAGTAGCAGGTCTGTCTTAGGTACAAACTTATATTTCTCCTTTCTGACAACTCCCCACAGTACGAGACCAACCGTCAACAGCTGTCCTCGTCTGGCACAACAACAACTTTCTTTCGATTGTCTCTCCGTCTCTCAGTCCCTGAACAGCTAATGTCTCTCCCCAGTACAAGACATATTGTCAGGAACTGTCGTCTCCACTAATCCTGCTGCCACTAAACTCCTAACAGCTGCCGCTGAGCCCTTCTCATACTGATATACCACACACAAGAGCTGCACCGAGCTCAATCAGCTTTCAGAGCTCCAAAGAAAATTGGTTATTCCTCTGTCACGGACACAATGGGATAAAACGAGAAAACAAATCAAACTGATATCTGGCTATAGAATGTGGAGAAATTGATTGTGTTGCAGTAAATGTGTTGTAATACATGAAAATGTGTGAAGCACATGATGTCCTCTCAAGCCAAAGATCCAGGTTCGATTCCCGGTGGAGACACAAAACTTTGTGATCTGGGCCTCATACCGTGTTCTTTCCTAAGCAAGAATTTTCATCCACATGGAATTTTAGCACATAAGCTGTACAAATGGATACCTGAACATGGGACGAACCGACTTAGCAGTAGCATCCAAAATACTTTTCTTTCTGAGTAATAGTGTGCGGCCATTGAGCAGCGGGTATCAGAACTTAACATATAAGACTATTATCATTATCATTATCATTAAAACATTCCAATTTACAATCATAAAACCTCAATAATTTTTTTGGTTTTAACAACATAAATAAATTACTTAAGTAAGTTATTTTCTACTGTTCAGCAAAAGTTAATTTGCATGAATTATGTTTTTACACTTTATATGATTAAGGGAAGCAGGATTTCTGCTAGAAAATTATTAATCTATCTATTGATACACTGTAAGTTATGTAGTCCATTAAAACAAAGATGAAACCTAGAAATAAATATTTAAAACAATTCTCAGATGAGATGAGACTTTAAAGTGATAAAATCAACAACAAAATTGCCAGATTAAACTTAATACATTTGACGGTTTCTGTCATATCTAATAAACCACAAGCTAGAAACAAAACAGTAACCTCGTTATTTAGAAAAGCTTTCACAATATGTGACAGATCCCTTTTTCAAAAATATCAAAGCATCGATCCATTTTGATTTATGACATCAGAATCTGAACTGAGACTATTTCAGATATTTTTATGACATGGATATGCTTCACAGCTTCAGATAATCAGACTGAATAAATTTCTTATTTTGAATTCTTTGAAAATGAACAATGAGAACTCTTTATTTTGTTTCCAGACTACACAAAAAAGAATATTTGATGCTTTACCTTTAATCTTCACAGATAAATCAAATACTTGTTTAGGTTTTAACTCGGAGATTATTTCTGTTTACGGACTTAATTGAAATGTAGGCTTTGAGCATCATTCTTTTAGTCTGGCATTTGAAAGATATCCTGCCACTTAAAGAGAATGAACTCACTTACTTAAGACCTAATTATTCTGGGTTCTAGATAATGTATAACATCAAATGAGACAAGCTACCTAATTATTCCAGTACAATTCTGCTAGTTTAACTTCAAAGTTGAAATAACGATAACATTACACAGTTAGATACCACCAAAAAAACTCCATCAGACTTTAATAATATTTGAATGTTGAAGGAGATTAGGTGAGGTGAGTTGGGGTTTAACGCTGCTTTCAAGAGTATTTTACTTATATCTCGGCTGCTAGTACTATTGCAGGGAGAAAGCCCGCAACGCCATGTGGCTATGCATTGCGGTGAAACCTGCGAGCAACGGCTGGAGCTAACGAATCATGGGTGATACTACGCTGAAATTCAGTGTAGCATTGGACCCAAACCTTACTGCATGTAGAACATTTCTCTACAGCAGACAAAGTTACCAAGCCGCCAACGGGATACGAACCCCAGGCCTCCGAAGTCGAACGAGTTAACCTTTGCGAAAGAATGGTGAAGGAAAGTAATACGATAAAATTTGCAGTTTGCAGTTTGCAGACAACAATAGAACTGTTCATAATACAAGAAGATAGAAGATTAGGCTGTATAAAAAGTTAATTGTTTCTGGTGCACTGTTTTTCAAAAGTGACAAGGGCGGTAGGACTTTATTTTAATTTTTTTGTTGGAAAAATATGACAAGGAGGGGTACATTTTTCCGATCAAAATATATCTTGGAAGTGCAGATTCATATATTTGGTGGACAAAGGTGGACAAATGGAATGTGGTGGACAAATGGAATGTGGTGGACAAATGGAATGTGGTGGACAAATGGAATGTGGTGGACAAATGGAATTTGGTGGACAAATGGAATTTGAGGGACAAATATAATTTGAGGGACAAATATAATTTGAGGATTAGCGAAAATGATGCTGCAAACTATTAATTTACTTTTTTAAAAATGACAATAAAAAGCTGTCACTTGCACCATTATAAGTGATTTGCTAATGCCCTAGAAACATTTCTTTTTTTGTATTTGGCCATACCATGTTTCAGGTTGAAGTTTGGGTTTAAGTTTGAGTTAGGATTACTATGATTACTTTGGTTAAAGTTTGGGTGAGATTAAGGTTAGTGTTAGGGTTCATAACGCACTGTTCATTATACAAGAACATTGAAGGTCTCCACTTGAAAAGGTCACTAGAGTCATAATACACCAGAAGGTCATTGATTACCAAAATGACACCAAGAAAATCCATTTCTAAAACTTCCAGACAAAAACCGAAAATAAAAAATGTTTCTTGCTTGAATCCATTGAGCTCCATTCACAAATTCAGCATTTATCAAAGACAGAAAAAACATTCAATTTGTCAGACAATTATAGAAAAACTTCCAATAGAAGATCAATTACGAAGCAAAAACACTGTATCTCCCGTCATCGTAGTTCAACAAGGGGCCAAGACAAGATATGAAATGTGTCAGGATCTTTCTGCAGAATCAATATCATCTTGTCTCCAGTCTCCTCAGACATGCAAGAATTACTGGACTCAATGCAGATCGAGGTCCTTGGAATACTAAACACTTTGGTAAGCAGAAACAGCTGTTAGTGTAAGGACCCCTGAGCAATGGGCTTCACTAAGTAGCTTAGTGACCAAATAAATGAGCAAAAATTGAAGGCTCGGATTTGATAGAATATCTCAGCAATGTTATATTAAGCTCACCACAATGTTAAATATAAAGCTCATACCACAATGATATACTAAGCTCATACCAAAATGTGAAATATAATTGTTATAGTACAAGGTTTTATTATATTTTCAGTGGTGAAATACGGCATTTATCGGTTAATATAAAAGTCGTATTTTCACTGAGTGAAATAACATGTTATTCTACTGCGTGAAAGAACACTTTCGATCATATGACGTCATCATAACAATAAGACCGTGATAAAGCGAGGAGAGCATGGATGCTCCTTTCATTGTAATAACTATACATAACTAGTTAATCTAATAAATAGAACATTTGACAATTCTCGTCGAATACCAAGTATATCTCATCTCGTGAAGTAGAAAAAGTATATTTACACTTGTGGCTATGCCACTCGTGAAAATATACTTTTCTACTTCACTCGATGAGATATACATGGTATTCGACGTGAAATGTCAAATATCCTCTTTATATTAAGCTCATACCACAAAGTTATATAAAGTTCATACCACAAAGTTATACTTAGCTCATACCACAAAGTTATACTTAGCTCATACCACAAAGTTATATAAAGTTCATACCACAATGTTATGCTTAACTCATACCACAAAGATATGCTAAGCTCATACCACAAAGTTATATCAACTGTGTTCTGCATGTTTTGCAATTGTCCAGGATCTCAAGCCAGTCTCAAATCCTGGATCCAGATTACTGTTGTAGCCACTCAGAAGGGTTTGGCAAAATTTGGCGAGAACAGTCAGACCTCGTTTAACCAGACCCTGTATATTCAGAAACTCGGCCATCATGCAACTGATGATTCGTTTAAGCGCATGGCTTGCTATCAGGACGATTTTAACTGTAACAGGTGAGGTGAGTTAAGGGTTTAACAGCTCTTTCAAAAGTATTTCACTTATATCGCGGCTGCTAGTATTATGGCAGGGAGAAAGCCTGCAACGCCATGTAGCTATGCATTGAGGTGAAACCTGCAAGCATCGGCTGGAACTAGCAAACCATGGGTGGTACTGCAATGAAATTCAGTGTAGCATTGCACCCAAACCTGTAGAACAGTTCTCTACTGCAGACAGAGTTGGCGTGCCCCTGGCGGGATTAGAACCCTGGACTTCATGATCCGAAGCCGAACGCGCTAACCACTGCGCTATGCCGCCCCTTTAACTGTAACAATCTTGTGTGGATAAACAGGGTCTGACTGTACCAAGTAAAGGTTCAATTACTCTTACATATGATGATTGGCAGTACGTCCAAATACAGATATCTGTTGACAAGACTACTCCAACAAGCTGCTGAAAAAGAGACTTCGGTAGATGATGAATGACCACACATTACACAAACACAGTCAGGTTCATCCAGTAGATTGCCCACGTGGCTAGATTGAGTCTGTGGACCCAAATATCAACATGTACGATGTACGATTGTTGTCTGAAAACAGATTGATTTTGTAGACAGAAGAACCAACATGTGAGATGTACGATACCTGTCTGAAATAAGACTGATTCCGTAGACAGAAATATCAACATCTAAGATGAACAATAGCAGTCTGAAATCTGATTGATCCTTAATCAATACTCTCAGGATGGGAATGAACTATCAAACTAAAAGTTGAACTGCAAAGTTTGAAATGTGGTGAGTTGAGGTTCAAGAGTATTTCACTTATATCATGGTATAATGGCAGGGAGAAAGCCCGCAATGCCATGTGGCTACGGATTGCGGTGAAACCTGCGAGCATCGACTGGGACTAGCAAACCATGGGTGATATTAGCTGAAATTCAGTGTAGCATTGCACCCAAACCTTACTGCGTGTAGAACAGTTCACTACCGCAGACAAAGTTGCATTGCCCCTGGCGGGATTAGACACCGGACCTCTTGATCCAAAGCACAAATGTGCTAACCACTGTGCTATCCCGCCCCGCAGGAGTTTGAATGTCCACAGTAGAGACAGACCTGTAGTAGAGAACCCACTGAAGGCCAACCTGAAAACCTTCAGAGTCCTCACCCTCACCCAAAACTGCAGTGGGGGATGAGGGTTCAGGGGTCTAACACCCTCTCCTTCAAAATAACACCCCCCTTCAAAATTCCTGGATTGGCCACTGAACCTGGTCTAGTGTCCTGATTAAAGTTCATCCTAGAGTTGAAACACACTCAATGTTGTTACAGAACTCTGTTAGAAAGTGCTTCTAAATTTTTATATAAAATTAAGAAATTTAAGGCACACCTAGTGAATATCATCCTTTGTGGGTATGATAATCAAGTTATGCATTGGAATATTTGGAAGTGATAATCATCAGACTAAAAGATAAACTTCGGGTATCAATCCGGATAAAGCTTTTCCTGTTCAACATACCATCTAATTCAGGACTGAGGGAAGGAGGACAGGGCAGACAATAAATAATCACAAGAACTTGTCAACTAGTACAATGAAAAATCAGTCACTGCATATTAGCATTCTGTCATGTTATCTGAACTATTTGGCCACCCAATCTTCTGTGCAATGTTTCCAGGACACCTCCAGACATGACATCTAAGCCTGGCTGACAGAAGAGTTCCACAGCCAATAAGAAGAGATCGTGATCTGTCCCCATGCCAAAGTTTCACATCCAATCTCTTACAATTGACAGTTCAGCGTATCTGTCTTGGCAGTCAGAAGTCCTACAACCAATACCTTGCTGGTATTAACCTCCTATGACAACAAAGGAACCCTCTTATCGAGAATTTTATGACACCTTCATGGAATGACTATATTAACCAAATTGGTATATTCTATATTACCCTTTCTTGCCCTCGTGGCAGAATATTCTGACCCCTAGCTCGCTATAGTCTTTAAATTTATTTATCTGAGTTGGCACTCATTGGTACCACCAGCTGAATTTCCAAGACAATGAATCTGGTACCATTTAACTAACCTGGCACTCATTGGTACCACCAGCTGAATTTCCAAGACAATGAATCTGGTACCATTTAACTAACCTGGCACTCATTGGTACCATCAGCTGAATTTCCTAAACAATGAATCTGGTACCATTTAACTAACCTGGCACTCATTGGTACCATCAGCTGAATTTTCTAAACAATGAATCTGGTACCATCTAACTAACCTTGAGTCGCTGGCCAGTATTTCATTGATAATGATCGGCTCTGAGAAATACTAAATCCCTTTCCGGGGTTCGTCTGCGGGGACACATGCATGTATTATTTCCATCATGGACTAGCCCGGGATCCGCAAGTTAAGGGTTACTAGAAGTTTGTACACAGTTTCACAACCCAACTTTTTGCTTTGATCTTCCAAGCAATATCATATTTATATCAACATTGAGAACCAATCACTTTTTGCCATCATGGAATGATTCTCACAGAATGATGGTCGATTGTCAATATTGTATTTCACCTATCACTATTACCTTGATGGATTTGAGATGGAAAACATGTTTTTAGAAGAGTCAACTCTACTGAATTGCATTTCCAATCAATATCAAATGTATTGATATCGCATATCTTATACTGACTATCAACTGGAATTACTCAGATGAATATGTAATTGAATCCATCCTATAAAATTCTAGTAATAGCCAATGGTCATCCATTTTACAAAAATAGGTCAAGGTCAAACTGAAGGTCATATTGTGACACTTTTGACATGAATGAGATAAACATTACTTTATCCCCAATCCTTCCAATTTTAGATTCGAAGCGGTATATGGTTTCCATCATTAACTATTTACATCAACAGCCCTTCAATGGAAGGGCTAATTTCAACAATGTCCTCTGAAATTGGATTTGACAAACATCTCAAAAACATGCTAGGGTTTCACTGATCAATATATTCCTCATTATTAATATTTACAGTGAGAGACGATCTGGTATGTTGAGGGCTTCTCTCTCAACAACCTCCTGTGTAAACGTGAACCTGACGGGAAGAGATCTGTTTCTGTATGTAAGACTTGAGATGGTAAGTAAGGTTTCTGCTATAAGAAGTTCCCTTTATAAAAGGTGACAGGAGGAGACAAGTAAGATGCTACTCCCTGGACTCATGACTTCCTGGTGGAAGTGGCATGCCAGACAGAAACTTCCTGCCATCACTGAAATATAGGCCCCCGATATAAATGTACTTATGTCTACCTACCTATGTCATACATAAAGAAGGTGTGACACCGTGGATCCTGCCAAAGGACCACAAATGGTTTGCATGATTTGCATGATTTGCATGATTTGCATGATTTGCATGATGCAAGATGCATGATGCATGATGCATGATGCAAGATGCATGATGCATGATGCATGATGCATGATTGCGGCTTATCGGGTCATGTAATGAAATGTTTTACCCTTGACTGGTACATTATATTGTATTTATAAACTTTAATAATGAATTGCAAATTTGGGAAAACATATATATATCATAATATGCTAAAAACATACCAAAGCGCCTTTAAATCTTGGAGTCAGATTGGTATTCTAGGTATGAGATTCAGATTTAAGTGTGGTTGTATCACATCATTGTTCAAGACATTTTATTTTCAGTATATATCTTAAAAATAAAATTTTACAAAAATCTTAATTTTTATCTTTTCCATTGAAATCTGACTGTCACTTGACAGTATTCACAATGAGTGAAAGCATGCTTTTTATAATGAAAATACAGAATGAAGAAATATATGACCATATTTTTTTGGTACCTTCAAAACGAAGGTGATAAAAATTGAGAATTTTATAAGCATAATGAAATTGTAATTTTTTGAGTAAACTGAAATAAGGTCTAAATCAATATTTCCTTAACTTCCGCCAGAAGTGGCAAGCCTTTAAACATAATCTCGTGAGAGAAAATGAGATCTCGTCATCATTTCTTTGGCTTCCAAAATATCTACACGTGTTTTCATATCTCTATAATTTTACGTTTTTTATCTGAAATTTTTATTTGTTGAACGTACCTATCTTAGTGCATCGGTTTCATCGTATCACTACCTTGCTTCTGCAGTAGTGCGTTTGTTCTAAACCTTAGCGTCTGAACGTGATAGACAATCGAAATGTCTCAGCCTGTGCAGGCTCACGAGAACAGCCAAAATGGCGACCTCGATCCGGGTACGAGCTAATCAGCAAATAAACCCAACGGGACAATCAGCCAAGAGGCAATACCCATAGACAATGAGATTGAAAAAAATTATGAAATGCGACGGTGCATAAACCAGATGTCTTGCAAGGGAGGTAACTCTATGCGTCATCATCATCATTATTCACTCACTTTAAAGATACATCTATTGTGTTGTTGGGGGTCAAATATGCCAAACGTAATAAATGGTCTTATTTTATCAAGAAGTACCAACTGTTACCTTAAACTACCATTTTGACTTAGTATATTGACGATATGAAGGTAAAAGTATCGATTTCTGATCGAAAACCGGACAATGCACCGCGTGTGGCGCGCACCTCTGAGTCAAATGTAATTTTGGAATCTTATTTAAACCAGAAAAATACCAAATTTGGGTTGATAATGTTCAATAGGTCATATAACTACTGTTCATGTAAATAGGACGTGCACTTTCCGTTTCTGCACATGCATAATGATGTAAATCAATATTAATTGAAACTAGTAATTATGATATATTTGGCAATTGGGATGAATATGCAAGCTGAGTGAATTTGTTTGTATTGTGAACAGAACTTATGGTGTGTTGGACTGTATTAAAGCCAAATTTTATGAAACACAATGGATGCACCTTTAACAGAGACTTCCTCATCATTCTGACTCCAGCACAAATAATCACCTCGTAGGAAACTAGCACATGTACTGCTAGATAACTACAGTGATCATTTCGTCCGTCAACTCAGAATGACCAGTGTCTACTTGCAATGACCAGTTACATTCTTAAGAAATGACCTGTTCCTCTTCAGTTGACCACTATGAACCTTAAATGACCAGTTACCAATTCTCAATGACGGTCTTCAATCCAACACGACAGGTTTCTAACCACACTTCCAGTTCTCACTCTGAACAAGTTCCAGTAGAAAATTACAGCCTTCATATTTAGATGGCTGAAGATGCAATAACAGGTGATAGGCATTGGTTTCTTCCTATAAGGACCAATTTTCACTTTGAACTGACAAATGTTAGTCCCAAAGTTATAGTTTAAAGGGGCAGTAGCACGTTTTTTCGCTGAAAAAGGTCAATATAATGTATTTGAAAAATAATGTCACCAATAGTAAAACACCGTTCTCTCTTCAGAAGATCAAGTTAAAAATGAGTGTCCATGGTTCTGTAAAGCCATGGGAATCGCTTTTTGTCATTCAAAATAATTAAATGTGTTCACAATAAAATGGCCGCCATGCATTTTTTGCTTTATACGAAACACCGTTATTACCACTACGGATAATCAGTTTGTGTAATAAGATGTTTTACTCTCTAAAGTAAATATGAATGACATAAACTATCATTTTAAATGGGAAATTTGAAAAAATAAAATTTGAAAAAAACGTGCTACTGCCCCTTTAAAGTTAAATATCCGCAGGTTCCTCACTTCAAAATAAACTATTAAATCCTGAGTTTCACCTCATGATATTCACTTTGAGGTATGATCACTCATGCAGTGTTCATCATGTACTGTCCGTTACTCAACTTCATCTTATACTTACATTCCTATCATAGAAATAATCTCTACTTTCATCAACAATCATTGTCATTCTAGCTGTTAGTACTTCCATTTTCAATACTCAATGTTGTATACATCTCATAACTCTCCTATAACCTTCCATCTCAAAGTAATTGTGAGATCAGAAACATGATTACGAGGCATATCCATGTACTCTAGTTGTAGGTGAAAACATCAATATCAAATATTTATTCCACACAAAAAACGTTTCCTTATGTTGGTGAGGTTTCACTCAATTTGACAGCCACTGAAATTGCCAGCTGACCACTTTACCATGTGGATAACTACCTTCAGTCCAAACGGTCAGCTTTCAACTCAAACGACTAGTATTTCAAGATGACCACTTGGAAACTAACATGACCAGTTTACTCCAAATTGACCACTTTTCTTCCAAAGTGACCGGTCCTTGTCCCGGTTTCTCGCAGAGCTGCCAGTTACTCATTACACCCCATCTGATTATAGAAAACCTCTCTAGTTCCATTAGCAAGTTGAAGGCCCGGCAATTAGAGTTGGCAACATTCAATCGTGGACTCCCATTGAGTGAATAATGTTTTGAAAGGCGTTGCTTTGCATCTCACGTTGAGGACTTTATCAAAGAAATCCTGAAATCTCCTTCTTCGGAATCAGAAAATCATTACCAACTGACTCTGGTTTGGTAATATCTTGATGAGTTGTATCTTGTCGAGAACTCATTTATTAAAGGGAGAGTTCTATCAGGGTATCAGGGACATTCCTGTTTACATCCACATAATCTACATCTGAGGTTAGGTGAGGTGAGTTGGGGTTTAACGCCGCTTTCAAGAGTATTTCACTTATATCATGGGTGCTAGTATTATGGCAGGGAGAAAGCCCGCAACGCCATGAGGCTATGCATTGCGGTGAAACCTGCGAGCATCGGCTGGAACTAGCGTACCATGGGTGGTACTGTATTGAAATTCAGTGTAGCATTGCACCCAAACCTTACTGCGTGTAGAACAGTTCTCTACTGCAGACAAAGTTGCTGTGTCCCTGGCTGGATTCGAACTCAGATATTCTTAGGCATTCTTAGGGATATTCTTAGGCATTTTTCTTAGGTATATTTCTAAGAACTCTTAATTATAAGGCACATAAGGCACATTTCTAAGTCATATTTCTTTGGCTTATTTCTAAGTCATATTTCTTTAAATTTAAGTCATATTTCTATGTCATAATAAAAGTTCCATCTGATCAACATGTGAACGCCTCACGGAGAAAACATTTCTAAAACATTAGTTGTAAAAATTTGATACCAAGATTGTTTATTTTAAATAAAACGCATGATAATGTTAAATTTGACACAAGCTGAGATACACTACATAAAAGCCAATTGACATTTGTTAAAATCATATCGAGTGAATTTTACATTTATGTTGACATTATCACCAGATACCATGTACTCATTTTACAAATTGTTGCATTGAAATAAATCATATGAAAAAATTCAATTTAGCGTAAAGTTTTAAAGTGTTTATATATGATCATGCAGAGACATGTGAATAAAGTAAATGGGAAAATAGGTTTCCATTATTCCTAAACTTCTCACATTTTCATTTTTATTTTTTCTCACATATGAAATTTAATGTTTATTTTTTCTCGTTTTTCTGCAAGTTATGATTAACATTTTGTGTGGAAACAATTCCAAATATTTGAAAGATCATTTTGAAATAAATCAACAAGTGTAAACTGCATTGACTAAGTGATTTCTGACCATACTCTGTAAATCACCGGCCAGCTATAAATGACTTTGAAATAACTAAGGTGATGTGAAACCCTGACTGTTAAAGGGACACTTGGTAGGTTTCAAACCTCTTCATATAAAGCTGACAGAAAGAACCACTGTGCTATCCTGTTCTAGTTAGAGAAACAAATTGCTGACAAATGAGACGAAGGAAGCGTAAACCTTGATCAATTAGTCATGCAATAAGTGGCCTGTCTCTTATCACAGGCCATCATCTATCAATTGCTTCATCGATGAGGCAGTTGGATGTTTCTTGCACATTAACAACACTTCATTCTCAACAATGTCGTCGGAACCGTTGGTGTCGGAAATCACTTCTTCATACAGTCAGACCCCGTTTATCCGGACAATATAAAGTATTCAGAATCGTTGGTGTCGGCAATCACTTCTTTATACAGTCAGACCCTGTTTATCTGGACAATGTATAGTAGTCAGAATCGTTGGTGTCGGCAAGCACTTCTTTATACAGTCAGACCCCGTTTATCCGGACAATTTCGTCGGAACCGTTGATGTCTGCAATCACTTCTTCATACAGTCAGACCCCGTTTATCCGGACAATTTCGTCGGAACCGTTGATGTCTGCAATCACTTCTTCATACAGTCAGACCCTGTTTATCCGGACAATTTCGTCGGAACCGTTGATGTCGACAATCACATCTTCATACCGTCAGACCCTGTTGATCTGGACAATGTCATCGGAACCGTTGGTGTCGGCAATCACTTCTTCATACAGTCAGACCCCGTTTACCCGGACAATGTATAGTATTCAGAATCGTTGGTGTCAGCAATCACTTCTTCATACAGTCAGACCCCGTTTATCCTGACAATGTAGTCAGAATCGTTGTTGTCGGCAATCACTTCTTTATACAGTCAGACCCCGTTTATCCGGACAATGTATAGTAGTCAGAATCGTTGGTGTCGGCAATCACTTCTTCATACAGTCAGACCCCGTTTATCCGGACAATGTATAGTAGTCAGAATCGTTGGTGTCGGCAATCACTTCTTTATACAGTCAGACCCCATTTATCCGGACAATGTATAGTAGTCAGAATCGTTTGTGTCGGCAATCACTTCTTCATACAGTCAGACCCCGTTTATCCGGACAATGTATAGTAGTCAGAACCGTTGGTGTCGGCAATCACTTCTTTATACAGTCAGACCCCGTTTATCCGGACAATGTATAGTAGTCAGAATCGTTGGTGTCGGCAATCACTTCTTTATACAGTCAGACCCCGTTTATCCGGACAATTTCGTCGGAACCATTGGTGTCAGCAATCACTTCTTCATACAGTCAGACCCCGTTGATCTGGACAATGTCATCGGAACCGTTGGTGTTGGCAATCATGTATAATTAGAAACCTTTATGATTTTTAAGTGAAACAAATATTTTGTGAGAAATACATGCCATTTAGATAGTGAACAAATGTAACATTTGGGATATCGAGGTACTGTGGTCCTATTAGCTGTTGGAACAAAAACTGTGCTCGAAAAAGAATATAACAATGTTAAATATTTTGTTAACAAATTCTATTCAAATAGCTGGCCCCCAAACTTCCCAATCCAGACAAAAATATTTAAAATCTTCTCCATGTCTAACTTTGAAAATGATGATTCTCTGCACGGATTTCACTCACGGACGTCAGCCAAGAGTGGTAACTAACGATCAATTGATTAACACAGAGCGGTCATCTGATATCTGTCTGAGTAATTCTCTCGTCAAAACACTGTAGACACATGACACTTAATTGAGGAAATATACGCTTTGTAATAAAAACTGATGGATATATATCAAATCAATCAATACTTTATTCATTTCGTTGACTTTCGTTAAGATGCATGTCCGATTCAGATAACCACACGACTCGATTTCCGGACGATTTTTAGCTGTAGGCAAATTATGGGATCTTACTGTACTATTTTGCCATAGTGATCATGATTATTTTCAAACAGAAACATTTCGCAAACTCTCTTGTTTCGTAACTATCATTAACATGACACGTTTATTTATACAACTCTGTAATAGAACGAGGACAATACTATTTCTTCCGACCATTCTTTCCACAGTGCTATACATGATGAATATATGTACTTGTTTTTTGTGTAAATATAAAAGGACAATTTCCTTTTGTGCTCCAAACATGTTTTCTAATGTGATCATGAATGAGAAAAACATCTTACAATAAATGACAAATGTATAAGTACTGAATTCTGTAATAACGTAAGGGCAATTTCCTCTTTTAATCGTTCTTCTCACAATGGAAGTGAATAAATCACTAGTTCGTTACTTTTTGTATCTGTCATTCTGGCATGATGCAAATGATTTATCAGATTATTCTGTGGTATTATAACAAATCTTGTTTTCTTGGCTGTAATTCTAGTCTGTGCAAAAATACATTTGAAAAAATCTTAAATTACACTATGACAAGAATAAAGTTTCTTTCGGGAACTGAACAACCTCCAATATGTATCAGGACTGACTCTTTAAACAATGAACCATAATTTCAACAAACAATTTTTCTGTAAAAGATTAATGCAGGATCTCAAAGAATCATACATAAATGTACAAAATGACAGAAAATTGTGTTCCAGCAAATCTGACAACATAAAACATACCACATGAATATAATAAGTTGTATGCTTCTCACAACGGTAATACGGTCTCATCTACCATCTTTGTACCAGTGTCACCCGAGCCGTCAGGCGAGGGATGACACTGGTACAAAGATGCTACATGAGACTGTATTGCCCGAGGGTGAAGTATATAACGTATTTATCTTTCCGTCATGTCAATAAACAATGAACCATGCTACTGCCCCTTTAAAACCTTCCACCTCTAAGAGAAGTAAAGCCTTGACTTTATATACATTCCAGAAGTGACAGTTAACATCATGTGTTGATGGTCGAAACAGTAACAAATTATTCATTGGTTAAATTCAATTAATGATAATTCAATTAACCAAAGATGAAAACATAGACCATTAACTAAAATTTCCATCTTTGCATATTACAGGTATATTGTTGACTAAAACCAAGTAATATATACTGTAAAATCATTTATTTTCGCGGGGCATAATTTTCGCGCATTTACCAAAAGTGACCAATTCGCGAGGGTAATTTTTCGCGCAAATCACATCTTGTAGAATTATAGGGGATAATAGCATCTGGCAAATGTGATTTTAACACTTACCTGTCAGTTATCCAACTTGTAATAACAACGAAAACATCCGGACAGGCTTGGTGAGATCATACGGAAATGCTAATTAGTTGAGAGGTTCTATTGTTCATAGACTGGTATATAAGGTTTGAGAGTAGAATTTTACTTCATGCTCCGAATTCTGTTATCAGGATGGCATTACGTATGTGGTTGAAGAAGGCTCCAAAACCCAAGACACCTGGTCTCCCGGATCCCAGTCAGTGCGAGAGTCAAATAGAAGTTGACACAATTGTAGCGGCGAACACTGCAGTTGACCTGTTAGAGGAAGAACGAGTGCCAGACTTATCAAACAGGAAACGTAAACGTGGGGAATATAGCACTTATGATGAAACTGTTCGTGCAAAGATAGCATTGTATGCTATAGAAAACGGCGTGATGAAAGCATCAAGGAAATTTTCGTCTGAATTAAAAACGAAAGTAAGCGAATCAACTGTTCGAAGCATGAAAAAGACTTTCTTGCATCATCAAGCGCGAACTGGCGAATCTCCACGCCGATTGGTCAAAGCTGTAAGGGGTCAAAGGCCGAAGCTGGGCGACCATGAAGAAGAAATCAAAAACTGGATTCGAAAAACTAGACTCGCTGGCGGTGCTATAAATGTTCGCACATTAATGGCTGCAGCTGATGGAATAATGCGGAAATTTCACAAATCACAGTTGAAAGAGTTTGGGGGAACAATTGAGTTAACAAAAACTTCAAAGAAGAACTGAAGCATGCCTTTCATGTTTGGTACTCAGGCGAGGTCGTGAAGCAGTTAGAACAACACGAGGAAAATGGAAATGACGACCCCACATCGGCTGTGCAAGTTGACATCAGAACCAGTGTTGTGAAACCAGTTCACGCCCAGTGGATTATCGGCGCCTTTGACACCATCTCGAAGAGAAAAGACTTGATCAAGAGTGGATTCCGACAGGCCGGATTATTGTGAGAACTGTTAAACTAGTGCTTACGTAACTGTGTAAACACCTGTGAACCTGAAACTGTTGAGTGTTGTGATAACAAACGAATTGTTTTTATAACAAACAAACCCAGAAGTGCGGTATTGTTTATTCAATTATTGTGACACTTTACTTGACTTGTGACTGGTGAACCGTGAGTACGTTAATTAATCATGTACTGGTAATAAAATGAACATCAACCATCTTACTTTTTTGTTTTATTTCTTTATGTTTCATATCATTTAAATTCGCGAGGTTTAATATTCGCGCATTATACATTTGCGCGAAATGCGCGAAAATTAAACCCACGCGAAATATAATGATTTTACAGTATACAGAAAATGTTTTTGGAATTCATTAATCATTCCATGATGAAGGTTGTCTTTTCTGCTCTTCTGACGCCAGTGCAACAATCTACACAAATCAAGAATCTGTAGTAATAGTACCAGATAATCAAACCTGGCACAAGCGGCGCCAACTGACTACCAGGAAAACTGCAGAATCGGTACCTGCATGATCACCTTGGAGACGTAAGACCAACCAAATGGAAGTGTTTCATTGTGTAATGTACAAATGTGCAAAGCTCTTGCTCAGTCATGGTGCAAATACTGCAGTGACGGGATTATGAACAAGTTTCAATTACTCTGAGAGCTAATGGTAATGAATATGGTACAGGTTTCTTCAGCATTGCTTTGATATTACTGTGGAGTTTGGAATGGAGACTCAGGCATATTTGGACATATATATTTGCATTTACATAATTATGTCATTTCCATGGTGAAAGGGAACTGAACTCAAGTCTTTGTAGAAAAAAAACAGGAGACATCAACAAGACCCTTATAAAATGGGTTTAGGTTAAGGAATTTGGTTAGGATTAAGGATAGTGGTCAGGGTTAAGGGTTTGGGTTAGGGTTAAGGATATTGGTTAGAGATAAGGGTTTAAGGATATTGGTCAGGATATTGGTTAGGGATAAGGGTTTGGGTTAGGGTTAAGGATATTGGTTAGGGATAAGGGTTTGGTTTAGGGTTAAGGATATTGGTTAGAGATAAGGGTTTAAGGATATTGGTCAGGCATAAGGGTTTGGGTTTGGGTTTGGGTTAAGGATATTGGTTAGGGATAAGGGTTTGGGTTTGGGTTTGGGTTAAGGATATTGGTTAGGGATAAGGGTTTCGGGTTAAGGATATTGGTTAGGGATAAGGGTTTGGGTTAAGGATATTGGTTAGGGATAAGGGTTTGGGTTAAGGATTTTGGGTTAAGGATTTTGGGTTAAGGATTTTGGGTTAAGGATATTGGTTGGGATAAGAGTTTGGGTTAAGGATATTGGTTAGGGATAAGGGTTTGGGTTAGGGTAAAAGGGATACAGGTAAGAGATAAGGGTAGAGTTAGGGTTACAGAAACAGGAGCATAACATGGTATATGGTATAAAGACATTCATGGACTATATACATAGTGACTTTTTGGTGGGAAAAGGTCTTGATGGTATAACTGGGTAAATTGTATTCATACATGGTAAGATAAGAATTAAGCAGTTAAGTCACAGAACTCAATCTGAGGTCAAATGGATCTTACAAACATGGATTATTTTTTACTTATAGTTCCAAAACAACAACCATTGACGGATGGTCTTGATCACCACACAAGCAGTATCAATATAAATAACAGTCACTTTCCAACTTCATTGTGTCTTTGGTATGTAAAAATATGGAATATTTTTGTTAGATAAATAGTGCCTTGAGCTTTTGTAGCCATTAATTCACATAAAGGAAGTGAGCATTACATTAATATAAATGGTTTGTTGAACAAGATATTCATCGACTGTGTTGATGTGTGATTGCCTTTAGTATAGTGGTTTTTGTTGTTGCATCTCATTAGGAGAAGTTGTTTGAGTAGGTGAGGTGAGGTGGGGTGGGGTGGGGTGGGGTGGGGTGGGGTGAGGAGAGGAGAGGAGAGGAGAGGAGAGGAGAGGAGAGGAGAGGAGAGGAGAGGAGAGGAGAGGAGAGGAGAGGAGAGGAGAGGAGAGGAGAGGTGAGGTGAGGTGAGGTGAGTTTAACGCTGCATTCCAGATTATTACACTTATATCACGGCTGCTAGTGTTATAGAAAGCTACCAACACCATTGTGGTTATGCATTGCGGTGAAACCTGCAAGCATTGGCTGGAACTAGCGAATCATGGGTGGTAAAAATTCAGTGTAGTATTGTACCGAAACATTACTGCATGTAGAATGGTTCTCTACAGCAGACAAGTGGTGGGATTTCAACCCCAGTATTCTTTATCGGATGCGAACATGCTAACCACTGCACTATCCCACGCCCAGTCGAAGGAAGACACATTGAGAGTGAGTGAGTTATTGTTAACGCCACTTTGGTATCGCAGCCATTAGCAGTGAAGGACACATTGAGAACCGAATGTCCAGTATCTCTGTTGTTGACAAACGACATCTTGGTAAGAGTCTTAAGCTCAAGGTTATTCCTCAAGTAGTACTTTGACATTTCGTGTCCTTGGAAAGGTCCCTCGAGCAAGACTAATGGTGGCTTCCCTATAACAGAGCCAGGGACGGATCCCATTCATTTGACAAATAAACCCTGGAGAGTTTCCATCTCTCACATTACCATAGAAGGTGATACTGCTGTTCTGATGGATATAAGTCACAGTTTGATTGTGAATCATTCTCCTTTTTTGTCAAAATTAACCACTATGCCTGATCCCAGTTGAACACTGGAAGATAATCAACTTTGTATATTCTATTTACTATAATGGTGAAAATTGTATAACGAGAGGAAATAAAATGGCACTGAGCAATCAGAACCAATCATCTAAAAACTGAAGTTATCATCTCTGTTCAGTGGTGATCAAATGCAAACAATAATAGTAAGGTGAGTTGGGGTTTAACGCCGCTTCCAAGAGTATTTCACTTATAGCACAGCTGTTAGTATTATTACAGGAAGAAAGCCCGCAACACCATTTTGGCTATTCATTTGGGTGAAACCTGTGAGTTTCAGCTGGAACTAGCGAACCATTGGTGGTACTGCATTCAAATTCAGTGTAGCATTGCACTCAAACCATTATGGCATATAGAACAGCTCTCCACAGCAGACAAAGTTTCCGAGCTCCTGGCAGGATTCAAACCCTGGACACCTTGATCCAAAGTTGTCAAGCCACTGGTGGGATTTAAATCCGGACCTCTGACGGTGAACGCACTAACCATTGCTGCATCTCATCCCCAAACAAGAATAACTTTAAAACAATTTCTCAACATTTGATAATTTCCATATTTCAGACTGACAAAATACTAACGAAGTCATGATTGTTCTTGAATACATATCTGCATTTCTGAAAAAAGATTCTATATTCTGAAAAAACAGCTTTGAAAAATGACCAAACTCAGATCTTCTCATATATTTCAGAAAACTAAGATTTATGAAATGATTGATGCTATAGATATATTTTCTAATATTTCAAAGTAAAGGAGCTTTGTGTAATTGTAACATTATTTCTCTTACATATGAAAGCAGAATTTAACACATATTGTTAAATAATTGCCTTATATCTTGTGATATATGGAAGAGAACAAGATCAGAGTCTTAACCATTGATGGATGGTCTAATGCATAATTCAGAGCTCCAATAGATAAACACTGTGATTTTTCTCCGCCATCATTTCCGAGGATAAGTACACATCACTCAAGTAAGTATATACATACAGTGCCATCGTGAATGCAAAACTGCCTCCATTATCATCTTATACCACTTTTTGAATACTTAAAATGACCTTGCCAAAAATATTGATCTTTTACTCTCCATAATTATTTCACCAAACAAATTAGTATATCTCTATCATGGGCATGAATTCGATATTTTCTTTAAAGGCGCTGTAGCATGTTTTTTTTATTTTCTCATTTCACGACCTGTTATGCTGTATCCATTGAAAACGGTTATCCATATTGGAAAAAGATGGTGCAACGTAGAAAGCGACAATTTGTGGAACTCTTCAGTGTGAGAGGTAGATTTGTAGATCTCATTTGATTTTCAGAGTTCGGATGGACAACCATTTCATCATTGTACCACATTCAAAACTCTACTCTGAGTGTGTAATTGTCGCTAAATTAGTCAGATGACTTGACCTTCCTTTGAGCGGCCATTTTAATGTGAAAACCTTAAAATGGCAGCTCTTATGTGAAATGGTCTTTCATGGTTTAACAGAACCATGTACATTCATTGTGGGACTCTTTTTTTATTAATTCAGAAGTATCTTTTAGCCTTTTGTAACACTCATTCACCTTTATGTGAGAGCACTTTATTTCAGTAAAAAAACTCCTCTTTTGTGAATATTAAGTCTCAATGTTATTCACTAAGTTTTTAAATTTGAATCTTAGTTCTTTCAAACTGGACATGTTCAACAATACAAGTGTCAAAATAATAACGGGTATTTACCTGGCACACTTTTCCATCCACTAGTTCATGCCCTTGGTGCTACCAAAATTACCCCAGTCTAACCCAAACTGACATACATGACATTAAAAGGTCACCTCACAACACTACCAGGTACCCATTTGTACTGCTGGGTAAAGAGAGGCACATGTGGAGTAAATCAGGATTTCAGAATATCCAGCATTAAAGTGGGTCACTCACTCATGAAGTGAGGTGCATCCATTAAAGGGGCAATAGCACGTTTTTGGCTGAAATAAGTCGATGAAGGTGAGGTGAGTTGGTGTTTAACGCTGCTTTCAAGAGTATTTCACTTATATTGCGGCTGCTAGTATTATGGCAGGGAGAAAGCCCGCAACGCCATGTAGCTATGCATTGCGGTGAAACCTGCGAGCAGCGGCTGGAACTAGCGAACCATGAGTGGTACTACGCTGAAATTCAGTGTAGCAATGCACCCAAACCTTACTGCGTGTAGAACAGTTCTCTACCTGGCGGGACTCGAACCCCAGATCTCTTGATCTGAAGCGGAACACGCTAACCACCCCCTAAGTCGATGAAATGTATTTGAAAAATAATGTCACCAATAGACACCCTCCTCTCTTCAGAAAATCAAGTTAAAATATGGGTGTACATGGTTCGGTAAAGCCATGGGAATAGTTTTTTGTAATTCGAAATAATAAAAGGTGTTCATATTAAAATGGCCACCATGTAATTTTTGCTTTATACACAACACCATTATTACCACTACAGATAATTGGTTTGTATAATAAGATGTTTTACCCTCTAAAGTAAACATAAATGACATAAACTATCTTATAAACGGGAAATTTGAAAAAATAGAATTTGCAAAAAACGTGCTACTGCCCCTTTAATTGTCAACTTCACTGATAGTGGTCAACTGAGGTACGTGTGCATACAACAATATGCCACCACTATAGATCGTCATCTTAGTGAATCATTCGTCCTGTTTCCTATAGATTTTACAACTTCATATTGGATACATAAACCTAGATCATGTGTGACATTGACTGAAGCTTTACAACCATTTTTGATATTTGACTCACAATCTTACATTCATTCCTTTATTCTGACTATAAATGTTTGATATTTATGAGCTCATTGAAAAGATTTCCAGTTTCTCAATTTCATCAATTTGATACTCATACTTCAATTATTTATATTTCATGAAAAAGAAACGTGATTTTCATTTCTTCATTTATAGAATGTTTTATGAATGTGTCATCTGATATTTGAAACTGTTAAGATTTGCTATTAAATAATACTTCCACACAGTAACAGTATATTAAATCTTTACAACTTTCTGCCAGTGAATTTTTCTGAATGCATCTCTGTAACACGGCGTTCTTAGAGTAATAAAGCGATCTCACAAAAAGGTAATTAAGTGTCACCAATGGCTAAATAATACTGAATCAATAAAAAGATTTCTAAAACAAATGTACATGGATCGGTTAAGCCATGCAAGTCCATTTCCCATCAAGTGACCATTTTAAAGGGGCAGTAGCACGTTTTTTGCAAATTTTCTTTCTTTCAAATTTCTCATTTATAATGATAGTTTATGTGATTTATATTACCTTTAGAGGGTTAAACTTTTTATTACACAAATCAATTATCCGTAGTGGTGATAACGGTGTTGCATATAAGGCAAAAATTGCATGGCAGCCATTTTATTGTGAACACATTTTATTATTTCGAATAACAGAAACGATTCCCATGGCCCTACCGAGCCATGTACATTCATTTTCAACTTGATTTTTCAAAGAGAAAATAATGTTTTACTGTTGGTGACATTATTTTTCAAATATATTTCATCGACTTATTTGAGCGAAAAAAACGTGCTACTGCCCCTTTAAGGTCTTCATATTAAAATGGCTGCTCAAAGGTAGATCAAGTGATCTGATGTAGCAGGACCTAAACACTCAAAGGAGAGTTTTGAATATGGTCAAATGATGATATGGTCAACCATCTTGCTGTCTGTACTCTCAAATTTGCATGAGACCTACAAATCTTCCTCTCACACTGGAGAGTTCCACAAACTTGTCGCTCTACACGTCGCAACATTACCAATACAGGTAACCATTTTCTATGGATACGGGTAACCAGGTCACATATGAGATGTTTTACACTTTAATGTAACAATACATTTTATAAACTTCAATAATAAATGGCAAATCTGAGAAAACATGCTACAGTGCCTTTAAGCTTTTGACAATGCTTGAAATTCCACTTTGTTTGTGAGTTACAATAGAAAAATTAAATTAGTAAACAGGTGCAGTACCAAATACACAAAAAGACCAACTAGATAATTTTCTTTTTAATATTTCCAACATGTATCCTGTCTGAAAAAAATTATAATTACACGAACCTCCATCCACAAACAATGTTGTTTTAAATTATTGTACTTTAAAAAACTAAAATCCCCTTCTTTAGTAGAAAGTTCCAAACACAGAAACAGCATCAGAAGAAAATTTTGAACTTAAACCCTTATAACTACGGAAAAAAAGGAAAGAAGAGGACTTTTTATCTTTCAAGAATGATATATTTCAAACACAACCATCTCTAGGGTCCTGAAACACTAATCTGCTTTCTTTCAACTCTGGGGATAATTCTGCTCAAAACATGGAATTAACAACTGTATGCTAAATTGTATTTTGATATTTTTTGTGTTTGAATAAAAAAAAATATATCAAAGGGATTTTCTTTGAAATCTTTTTCAAAAAACAAAAAAAGAAACTTTGATATCCTGTTTTCAACTTCCTAGAGAATGCTCTTTGTAACGGAGCTCAACAGTCGAGAGCTATCGGTTGATCAGTTCGTTACGCTGGATTCAATTGTCACTGATAAATTTGTAACAGGAGTGATTATATGTGTGATTCGAACCCAGGACTTCCAGGTGAGCGTCCTGCACTCTACCCGATGAGCTAAAGGGTTATCTCACTAGCGCCAGAAGGAAAACCTTCATCTCAACCTGCCACACAAATGATGAAGTTCAAGTTTAAACAAAGTGTGTTTTTCATTGTTAGCAATGTATAAGACAAAGTTTAACTGATTAATCATCCACAAATAATTCAAACAGATGATGCTGCAATTTATTCAAGCTTATATAATATCGTGACGAGTTATTTGAACTATCCCGCCTCCTGCTTGAAGAAAACTTTACTGTTTTCATGATGAAGACATTACTGTTTTCTTGATAAGCACTTCACTGTTTTCTTGATAACGACTTCAATATTGGCTTAATAACGTCTTCACTATTTGCTTGATATCGACTTCACTATTTGTTTTATAACAACTTCAATATTGGCTTGATAACGTCTTCATTATTTGCTTGATAACAACTTCAATATTGGCTTGATAACGAATTCAATAATGGCTTAATAACGTCTTCACTATTTGCTTGATAACGAATTCATTATTTGCTTGATAATGACTTCAATATTGGCTTGATAATGACTTCAATATTGGCTTGATAAAGACTTTAATATTTGTTTGATAACGGTTTCACTATTGGGTTGTTAAATACTTTGCTATGCTTGATTAAGACTTTATTGCGTGTAGGCATGGCCTACACGCCACCTATAGTGGCGATATCGGCGGAAGCATATGGAGCTTTTATTATCGTACTGCGCATGCGTAATCTCCAAAGCCTAAAATAGATTAGGGAGCAGCTATAGCCCGTTGCCTGGGAAGCTAACCGTAGATGCCTAGCAGAGAAGAGAGGCGACAGCGAGCACTCTGTGCCGTGACCTCTAGGGCTAGCTTATCATTAAACAATGCTTTAAATGTAAGTCAGAAAACTTGCACTCTTTAATCAAAGCTATCAAGCTCTTAATTCTAACTTGGATAATTATTAACAATCATCAAATCCACTTGAATTTTTCACCTTACTGCTGAGTAGCCATGTGTGTTTACGAAGGGAAATACTTTAATTGTACACAAGTTTTGGTACTTCTGTCAGGTTAATAGGCGAAGTCATTGATAACAATCATCTGATCTGAAAATAAGTTGCCTTTTCTCAGAGTTTTATGAAGTACGAAATAATATGTCTCGAAGTTTATATTAAGTGTCAAAGTTCACTGATTCAGGAATTCATCGTTTCCTGATCATAAACACAGGTGGTTGACATGCTAAATAGTTATTCAGAATCAGGGCTCTAATAACTTTAACATATATGTAGAAGAGAGGATAATTAATGAACTTTTCTGATTACATGCGCATGCGTTAAGATCTAAAATCGGTTTCGGTTCCATGTATCCTGATTTAGGGTTCCCTTGGATTTTTTTCGTTTCTGGTACAAGGATTACCAAAATGCAAATGATAAAGTGTTACTGTCTTCCACGAAACGCACTTTTCCTGGAATTTCGCGATAGACACCCGATGTTGCTGTTGACCATTTCGCCGTTGGACATCTTACTGAGTGAGTGAGCGAGTTGGGATTTAACGCCGCTTTCAAGAGTATTTCACTTATATTGCGGCTGCTAGTATTATGGCAGGGAGAAAGCCCGCAACGCCATGTGGCTATGCACTGCGGTGAAACCTGCGAGCAGCGGCTGGAACTAGCGAACCATGGATGGTACTACGCTGAAATTCACTGTAGCATTGCACCCAAACCTTACTGCGTGTAGAACAGTTCTCTACTGCAGACAAAGTTGCCGTGCCCCTGGCAGGTATCTTACTGAGAGAGCCTATAGCATTACGGTAAGTACAAGAGAATTTCTGTCGGCTGACATACAAGAGGACATTCTCCCAATTTCAACTCTTCAAGGAGAGCTCGTGGCAAACCTGCCACTTAAGATATCATATAGAACAAGTAAAAAACACATGCACGGAGTTGCAGATTTATTTCTCATAAATATCATACTCAAACCTTTGTAGTTATAATGTAGCTTTCGTATTGTATTAAAGTCTATATCATATATATCTGCTTATTTGTTCAATACATTTGGTGATGAATGTTTGACATCTCTGGTATCTGGTCAACAGTACGTAATACAATATTTGTACAGTGTATTCTTCATATATTGTTATGTGAAACGGCGGTCACATAATGATGTCACTGAGCACTACTGTCAGTGCATGACCAAATGTGTCCTAAAACCAAACATGTAACAGTAGATGTTTGAGTACATGTATTCTTCTCCAAAGCAAGCAAGAATATACAAGAAGTGACCACCATAACTATAGTCTAAACTTAAAGAATGAAGTATATTACATAATTACGATATTACTGGTAACTACCTTCCTTAGGTTTCAAACACGTTACACACTGCCAACTTTGTATTAACCCATTCCATGTTAAACATATTCCACTTTAATTAAGTTACTTCAAACTACAATACAAATGTATGTTTACATCTGTCACTACAAATATTTGCTCTACACGTATATTGGAAGCCTTTTTGAAAGGCTGCCACTTGTTTTTCTTTACTGCTGATAGATTAACCCTTACATTGCGTATTTCTATTTTACCTCTTTTAGCCCTCGTGGCAGAATATTCTGACCCTCAAGCTCGCAGTCGAATTTTGGCTAAAGCACTAATTGGCACCCCTGGCGGAATATTCCAGACAGCAAACCTGGTACCCTTTTTATGACCAAAACGGGGCTAAGTTAAGGGTTAAGCAATATTTGTGAGACTTAAAACAAGTGCACTGAGGACACACAGTAAACAATGAATAGATATGGAGACATAGTTAGATGACCAACATTTTATCAATGTTTTATAGACGGGTGTGCTCCAGTAGCCTGAGAGAGATGCTCAGCATTATCTTGACCTTGACCTTCACAACAGTCGGTAGTAACGGATCTGTCAGTCAATATTATCAGTCCAAATCTGACACCATCATCGTAATCGGACATTGAGCTGTCTCTACCAAATTAAAGCAATCCCGTTCATGGAGTTCCTGAATTCCCTACAAGATATTTTGCAGAATATGATTTCTTTATGATTTCAATGATTTGCAATAAATATTGTTCATATTGCAATCTTTCAAGATTCTTATACTGTTATTATACCATATGATGGAAGTTTTATGCAATAAAAAAAATATGATAAACTTGGTATCCAATCTGATAAACTAAATCTGACGCATTTTTTGTGTGCAAAATTCCATACAATTAAAATCCTAAACCAGTTTCCCATGATTTATAATTAAAGTCAGAGATTTCGATTCGAGGTGTCCAGACAAAGGCTCACATAACTAAACGTTTTTTCTATAATGAACAATATTAATGACATGAAAACATGTATGGTAAATTATATAGAGGATATTATATGAATGTCTATGACATACTATGTTTACGACACGAGTGCCTGAATATTAGTATTTCCCGAGCGAGAGCGAGGGATATACTGATATTCAGGCACGAGTGTCGTAAACATAGTATAACATAGACACAAATATAATATTCTGTTTATTACCGAAGTCGTGAAATTAATGATAACACGCTTAAATCCACTTTCAGTCTAGCGACCCGCCGTCGCCGCATTTGGAACGCAACGTCATAGACGAAGCATGACGTCATAGCATTGTTTATGACGTCACGTCACCATGACAAAGTGATATTTTGCCCTAGGGCATCGTATGAAAAATATGAACCCCGATATGATTGCCCTCGTAGGTAATAAATTTCCATATATTTCAAATTTATTTTTCCTTTAACTGATACAACAACTCCTATTCAAACACAAGAGAATTAGTGAGCAAAGCTCACTTATGATACCCCCGCTTTTACATTAACATTGGTCAAAGAGAAATGTTTGAAAATAGCAAAAGGGTATCAATGTTTAAACTTTTGTATGAAAAGACCATAACATATATTATTAAAGCAGAGTAAGTATTACACCTCTAAGCATGTTTTAGAAGTAAAAGTCAAAGTGGTTTCGTAACATTTAAACAACTAGAAGAGCGTTTGCGGGACACCGCAAAAGCAGAGCAGCTCCGAAACTTTGGGTCTCGCCTTTCCCTGTTCCGCCTTCTCCTCAGCATAAATAAAATGGGATTTTTTTTGGACCAAAATTTGTTCATTATTCAAGTTATTCTAACAAGTTGAATCATCACTGGGGTCACTTTTCACAAGTTTGTTCTTAAAACCTATTTCTGATCTCAAAATTGGATCAAAGGATTAACATGGCCTGAACCAATATCTCATGACCTTGACCTTGACCTTAGACCTTCAAGGTCACACCATCACTGATTACTTTTCATTGTGTATAACAATCATGCAATGACTCAAAGTGTTCATTGTTAACATAAGGCATATTCACAATAGCATGCTTAAGTTGTGACCTTGCTGTGACCTTGACCTTTGACAGATTTTAGCGAAAACTTTTTCAAATCTTGGTCTATCTCCATAGTTGATATATACCAAGTTAGGGACTGATAGCACAGAAGTTGTTGAAGTTATCGTGTTTACAAGGATTATTGTAGTAATTAAAGCACTCATGACCTTGACCTTTGACCTTGAATGTGAACATGTCAAAATCATTTACCAGATTTATAAGAAAGAAGCTATGTATATGAGGTGTTAATACCTTCTTGGAAACAAGTAGTATTTGAGTTATGAGCGGAACCAAAAGTGTGACCATAGACGCGCACACAAAGACGCTTAAAAGTGGAAAATCTGAAAAAATAATCATGGAATCTGAGGGAAACATAGAAAAGGCACATCTAGGGACCATAAAGTGTACATGTATAAAGTTTCATAACAATTGAACAAGTAGTATTTGATTAATGAGCGGAATCAAAAGTGTAAGCATAGACGCGCACACAAAGACGCTTAAAAGTGGAAAATCTGAAAAAATAATCATGGAATCTGAGTGAAACATAGAAAAGGCACATCTAGGGACCATAAAGTGTCCATGTATAAAGTTTCATAACAATTGAACAAGTAGTATTTGAGTTATGAGCGGAACCAAAAGTGTTACCATAGACGCGCACACAAAGACGCTTAAAAGTGGAAAATCTGAAAAAAATAATCATGGAATCTGAGGGAAACATAGAAAAGGCACATCTAGGGACCATGAAGTGTACATGTATAAAGTTTCATAACAATTGAACAAGTAGTATTTGAGTTATGAGCGGAACCAAAAGTGTGACCATAGACGCGCACACAAAGACGCTTAAAAGTGGAAAATCTGAAAAAATAATCATGGAATCTGAGGGAAACATAGAAAAGGCACATCTAGGGACCATAAAGTGTACATGTATAAAGTTTCATAACAATTGAACAAGTAGTATTTGAGTTATGAGCGGAACCAAAAGTGTTCCGGACGGACGGACGGACGGACGCGCTGAGCGCTATATACCCCCGACTACTTCGTAGCGGGGGTATAATAAACTTCTCAAATTCCAAATGAACGTAATTGGCACTCATTGGTTTCTAAGCAGCCTCAATTTCCAATTCACATTTTTACAAATTTATACAAATTCGTGTTTCCATATCATATTTCTGATATCTTTTACTCAAGTGCAAAACCATATTAAATATTATTAAATATTGATAAATATTGATACTTTTTTCCCAAAGACATCTCACATTACACAATTTAGATCAGCATTGCAAGCTGAAACCTCAAAGTTTTTCTGGTCGTAGCAATGATTCTTGAGATTATTCTAGAAGACCATAAGAGTCTTATCTTTTCTTCCAGGAAGAAACCTTGTTACACAACTTTGGTACTTGATTTGTGACATGGGATATGTGATTTGTGACATGGGATATGTGATTTGTGACATGGGCTTTGTGATACTGATTAGCTTTACTTCATGAAGAAACAAAATATTAGCATCCAAAAAGGTACAAAAAGTTAATGGAATGGGCAGCAAAAATGTTTGTAATAGGATTCTTAAACACAATCATACAACAGTACAGTACAAAAACAGATTTAATGCATTGAATGTCAATGTAGTGTATACCCCGACCACTGCCAGCTTCGGCTGGAACAAGCAAACCATGGTGGTACTACGCTGAAATTCAGTGGAGCATTGCACCCAAACCTTACTGCGTGTATAACAATTCTCTACAGCAAAGTTGCCGAGCCCCTGACGAGATTTGAACCCAGATCTCTTGACTCAAAGCCAAACGCGATAACCACTGCGCTATTCCGCCCTTCACTTCAAACAAACAGGACAGAGAAGCTAAACATACCGGAGGAAATGATAAGGTTTAGCTATGCGCTAGATAATATAATAATTGACGTAAATAGGTTAGAATTTTTTTTTACCTTGAAGTCGCTGATGTACGAGTTCGCTTGTTGATCAATCAGAGAACTGTAAAGATAAAAAAAGATATTGAGTATTGCATGATGAATATGCATGGATATCAAACCAATATGAAATTATATTCATGAATGAATAGTTCGGGTGAAATGTTTGGATACCAGGAACACAACAGATAATTAAATGCACATCACTTCAAACAAGGTGAGACGATTTGGGGTTAAAAGGGGCTGTAGCACGTTTTTTGCAAAATTTATTTTTTCAAATTTCCCATTCATAATGACAGTTGGTGTCATTTAAATTTACTCTAGAGGGTAAAACATCTTATTACACAAACAAATGTTGCGTTTTAATAAAAAAAAATTGCATGGCGGCCATTTTTTTATTGAACACATTTTATTATTTCGAATAACAAAAAAGATTCCCATGGCTTTACTGAGCCATATACACTCAATTTTAACTTGATTTTACGAAGACAGAAAGGTGTTTTACTATGGGTGAAATTAATTTTTCAAATACATTTCGATACTGCATGCCCCTTGAACACAGACAAAACAACAACTTTGACAGTTGGTTCATCTTCGAGATGACACAAAACAAATAAAATTCTATAAAGTAATTAAGTGGTCTACTGTCAAACAGAAGGTTTAATTTACACAGTACAGTATACACATTAAGTTGTAAAACAAACGTAATACGGATTGAAGTAATTCATTTGTGAAACGTCAAAGACGTATTAAGAACACGATTTTAAAATATTTTCTAAATAATTTATGAGGTATTTCAGGAATGATCAGAACTTTTTAATTTTTTAAAGTGACATATTTTTTTTAATATTTAGGTATGTATAACATTAATCTTACTAAGCCTTTCATGAAAATACTTTTATATTCTAACAACGTAAAATGATAAAATAGCTTTAAAAAAGTCCAAAAAAGACTGATGTGTAGACAACTTTCTTATCCATACAAGATGTTGTAACAACATGATGAAATGCTCACTCAACACATATACTCTGACATTCATTGAATGCACGGATGTTGTTCTTTGTGTTTACTAAGTGCATTCCTCGCTCGGGAAAAAATGTGATATACGGGAAACATTGTGATATACGCTATCAGCACTTCCTGGTTCATCAAGTACATCACAGGCCTGGAAGTGAGGTGAGGTGGGGTTTAACGCCGCTTCTAAGAGTATTTCACTTATATCACGGCTGCTAGTATTAAGGCAGGGAGAAAGCCTGCAACGCCATGTGGCTATGCATTGCAGTGAAAGCTGTGAGCATCGGCTGGAACTAGCGAACCATGGGTGGTACTGCGCTGAAATTCAGTGTAGCATTGCACCCAAACCTTACTGCATGTAGAACAGTTCTCTACTGCAGACAAAGTTGCCGTGCCCCTGGCGGGAATCGAACCCCAGACCTCTTGATCTGAAGCCGAACTCACTAACCACTGCGCTATCCCACCCCCTGCGGGCCTGGATGATGGTAATATATGAGTGGTCAGATATGGATGGTAAAACATTGATGGTAAAAGATGAATGGTAAAATATGGATGGTAAAATATGGATGGTAATGGATGGATGGTAAAATATGGATGGTAAATATGAATGGTAATGGATGGATGCAAATATGAATGGTAATGGATGGATGGTAAATATGAATGGCAAAAGATGGATGATGATGGTAAAAGATTGATTGTGATAAGATGAATGGTAATAGACGGATAATAATAAATTGAATGGTAATAGACTGATAATAATAAATTGGATGGTAATAGACAAATGATAATAAGAATGACGGTTATAGACAGAAGGATGTCGAGCTAAAAAATCAAGAGAATCTTAAATCTTAATGTTAGTTTGTTTGTTTGTTTTATAAATGTCAACATCATCTTTTCATCAGCTTTATTATCTTCTTTAGAAACATGAATATTTATAGTTGATAATTCTAGAAACAATTTTTAAAAAATGATGTTTGAAAATATCCCTTAAAATATGAACATATATAACTATTTTGTATGCTAAATGTCACAATCTTCATTATTACGTTACATAAAAATGTTGTTAAGCTTATATAACTTTTAAAACTAATATACCCATGGACAAAAGAAATCTGCTTGAAAAGTGTCGTTTTTATTACTACGTGATGAGAAAAGAGAATAGATCTTAGCTCACGGTAGAGTATCACTTTTCTCTTCAGTTTAAAGAACAAATGACAAACTTAACAATCATGCAACAACTCCATAAATCAAAATATCATGTTCACTATCTGGAAAACAAAATTCTGTGTATAATCAAGTAATAATAGAGATACACATGGCAACAAAAGGATGTGTGATGTTTAACATTTCAGGATTGCTGCAAATGGACACCAACTTAACAGTTTCAGAGACTGACTGAACATCTTCCCTTTGTATAAGTCATAAAACGAAGATAAATTTATTATCATAGAGACAATAAATAAATAAACTATGGAAACTGTGATACCTGATAAATAACACAAAACCATTCTTATAGTTCTGTTTTACGAGAATCTCAATTTCATATATAGTTTTAATATCATTTCTCTGCTACAAGGTGAGCTTTTATCACTTTAACTGTTGTATACATTTGTGTCATACCAATTTGAGGTGAGGTGAGGTGATTTGGGTTTAATTCCCCTTTCCAGAGTATTTCACTTACCGGTATATCAATATTACGGCTGCTAGTATTTGTTTCAGGGAGAAAGCCCGCAACTTCATTGAGACTATGCATTGCAGTGAAACCTATAAGCAGTGGCAGGAACTGGCAAGGTAAGGTGAGATGATTCGGGGTTTAACACTGCTTTCAAGAGTATTTCACTTATATCACAGCTGCATTTATGGCAGGGAGAAAGCCCGCAACATCTGCAATCTGCAAGCATCAGCACAAATAGCAAACCATCGGAGGTACTGTGCTGAATTCAGTGTAGCATTGCACACAAACTTTACTGCATGTAGGGAGACATCCAATGTTTTTGATCAATGGATTTAAATTCTGTTATGAAATATTTCAGAACCTGTAAGTAACGGGTTTAGATGAGTTGCTTCAAAGAATATAAGTTTAAATAGATATCAATTTCTCAAATTGTTAGATTCACGGACACTGCCTCCAAAGTCTTGAAAAACAATGAACCATAGGTTAACTTTATTAACAAACTAGAAATATGTGCATGTGATGCACTTTGATGTCCCCCGCTCCAACTTTCAATCGAACCTAGTCATATTACCCTTATTTTTCACTTATGCTAAGCACTAAGTTCAATACTGCATTAATAATGAGAAATAAAAAATTCAGAATAGCCAAAGTAGCAAAAGGCACCACTCTATCACTAGGTCTAAGCAAATACAAAGTTTGGTGAAAAAATATTGAACTATTTTGGAGATAGAGGCAGGAAAAGGTCCCTACCCTCAATATGCACTAAGTTCAAATTGTTTCCATGGAAACCAGAAAATAAAATAAAATTCAGAAAAACCAAAATAGCAAAAGGCACTACTCCACCACTAGGTCTAAACACATACCAAGTTTCGTAAAGAAATACTAGATAGATTTTGAAATAGAGGCCGGAAAAGGTCCCTACCCTCAATATGCACTAAGTTCAAATTGTTTCCATGGAAACCAGAAAATAAAATAAAATTCAGAATAACCAAAATAGCAAAAGGCACCATTCCACCACAAGGTCTAACCACATACCAAGTTTCGTGAAAAAGTATTGAACGTTTTTTGAGATATGGCCCGGAAAAGAAAGCATTTCGGAATAACAGAATAACGGAATGACGGACGGAGGCGAAAACAGTATGTCTCCCAAAAAACTTTTCGGGGGACATAATAAAGAGGAGAAAGGGCACATTCAAGAATGCTTTCAACTTGCTTTCAAAGATTTTCATGTGTTGGTTGAAGTAAAGGGAAAGCAATAGTTCAGGGCAGTGTCATAAGTGACACCCGGTGGTTTGTTGACAATTTCATTCGCATCATATGATTACGATACAAATAGCAGTTTTTTCAAATATAATTATAACTTCTTATGGAAAATGTAGATAATTTAGAAGAAATATTTGAAATTTTCACATTTTCAAAGGTCAAAATAATCACGCTTCACTCCAAGTGATTTATTTCCAAGTTAATGGCCGAAGAACACTGGAGCCTTTAGCGCGAAAAAAAAAATCCAAAATCAAATATTAATTTCCTTGAATAAGAAACACATCCCTTTGGGAATAATGGAATATGACAAATTTTGCCGTTTTTCAAATAGTCTATGGTTAAAGGCTACTTTCAACAGGAAATTACCAAAAAAAGTTGTAAACATCCACACAAGACAAAATGTCAAATCTTCTAATCGAACATCTGCAAATTCAAAGGAGAAACAATTTTGATTATTTTATTTAATCATCTAAACATTTATGAAGGAATCTCTTTGTCTATATTTGGAGGCATAGAACAAAATATACATGTTTTTGATAATTATCAGGAATTAAGAAACAAAATTCTGTATATCTTTTTGGATGGATAAGATGAACTCTAATTATATTATATTTTGCTCAAGAATTACATTATCTAGAAAAATGGATCCGATAAAGCTTGAACCAAATAAAACACCTAGCTCTTACTCTGAAAGAGGTGGAGTGAGGTCATTTTGCATTTACCACTTCAAGAGTATTACACTTATATCACGGCTGCTAGTATTAATGTATGGAGAAAACCAGCAACACCATGTTTGTGGTCAAGTCTGCGAGCATCGACTTATGAAATATTAATCATAAAAAACATTCAATATCCCTAACTTATTTTGTCCAGTATATATACCTATATATCTTCATGTTTTGTGATCTTGAATGTGAAATAAACAGAAAATAAAAAGAATTTTAATAAATAAATAACGATCATATCATACGAATAAATAGTAATTCTTAAAACCGAGGAGCCAGGATTGTGGATACTATTACAGTTAGAATGTAAATCATGACATAGGACTGTCAGTCTATTTATATCCTAACGGTCTCATTTATCATTTAAAATGGCCAGTTATCTCATTACCATATGAGAAACAGAAAATATTTTTAAAAAGGGTAAAAGTTTAAACCTGTCTATAAATATTTAGCGTATTCAAAGTAATCATTTTTCAATTATTTCTTCTTGCCTTTTTCTGAATATAATTTCATAATGTATAATGTGTTGATGTGTGAGTGAATGTGCTGTCTTTGTCAAAAAAAGGAAAAAACAGAAATCTTGCATATTTTCTTTATTGTAATAGGGATCTTGCTACCATGGGCAAGAGCCCTTCATGTATCAGGGATTTCTGTATAAAAAGTGGATTTTTGTAAAAGAAAATTGTGTATTAATGACTTCGTCGTTAAAGTTAGATCTATCTTTTGATAGCTTCATATTCTCTGATATAAATATTTGACACAGGATATTTGTTTGCCTTAGCTCGTTGCACAAATACTAATAAACAGAGACTGTTTGCTGCATATATATCAACTATCCCTGCCTAGTATCAGTCTTCATCACAGGCTTATTTCAGCTTTGCCGCATTTCCGTAATGTTCCCGTGCTAGCTAATCAGAGCCCTCTATGCATTTCAGGTGCAGCACTTCACTATGTTAATTGGAAAAGTGAAGGAAATGCTGCAAGACTCAAATTGTCCAATTGAGATTCGCACGAGTTATGTCTTGCAGAGGGGTTGATGTATCAATAGTAACTGTTACTTCATAAACAACATGATCTTCACCATGAAGAACAACCAGTTTCCTTTTGTGCAGCAAGGAACAGCGATGTTGGGTTAAGAAATATAAATATTTACAATTTATAATCCCCATTGGCCAAGGAGTTGTACACAAAAATTAACTTATCTAGACCAGTGGTTCTGAAAAAGAAGTCGAAAAGCGAAAAAGTTACGGAAGCTGGATGAGATGTAAAATGATCATTCAAGTGCAACAAAAATAATCATGACATTGACCAAAACAGAATGCCTCAATGTCTGCATCTATAAAGACAGGCATGTACACGTAGCTCAGATTGATGGCAAATACAACCAAATAAACCATTTGGCAGGCAATGTAAAAATAATTATGATTTAAAAGAAACAGTAACAGAATCACGCAACATGTCTCCAACTGAAGAGATTGGCATCAAAGAAATAACAGAGGAAGTACTGGGGAGATTTCCTGTCAGAAGAATTTACATGGAGGTAACTCAGACCCGGTCTGGGACCTACTGGCAGCTACAGTGTCTCGGGGGTACTGTGCAGCATGTCCGTAAATAATACCGACATTCCTGCATAAAAATAATAATTTTCTCAATCACTGATATATACTCTCCTTCTTTGGATTCCTGGAGCAGTTACTTAGAAAACTTTGAAAATACTGCTTGGTTAGAAAACAAGAAAGATCGAGAGCATAACATTATGTTATTTTACTTATTCAGGGTTCTGTTACTGGATTCAAATATTCTGTTTCTGTCCAGCTGATTTAAGTAAAACTGAAAAATTCACATAGACTTCATGTCTAGAGTAATGACATGTACACTGGGATTTTTTTTAATAGTCGGGTGGACTGTCCATGACCAGGTACCCATGTTAACAGCGAGACAGACTTTCCATCTTTAGGTATTGATCAGGTACCCATTTAAACAGCTGGGTGGACTTTCCATGACAAGGTACCCATTTAAACAGCTGGGCGGACTTTCCATGACAAGGTTCCCATTTAAACAGCTGGGTGGACTTTCCATGACAATACCCATTTAAACAGCTGGGCGGACTTTCCATGACAAGGTACCCATTTAAGCAGCTGGTGGACTTTCCATGACAAGGTACCCATTTAAACAGCTGGTGGACTTTCAATGATCAGGTACCCATTTAAACAGCTGGGCGGATTTTCCATGACAAGGTACCCATTTAAAGAGCTGGGTGGACTTTCCATGACAAGGTACCCATTTAAACAGCTGGTGGACTTTCCATGACAAGGTACCCATTTAAACAGCTGGGCGGACTTTCCATGACAAGGTACCCATTTAAAGAGCTGGGTGGACTTTCCATGACAAGGTACCCATTTAAACAGCTGGTGGACTTTCCATGACAAGGTACCCATTTTAACAGCTGGATGGACTTTCTTTGGACACAACACGGTTTGAGACCCATTCCATCGGGATTCAAACCCAGATCTTTGGCATGTTAACAATGCACTACAGCAATATGCTACTGGAAAAATAGCTTCAGTGCGAAACTATTGTCTCGACAATTACGGACACTCAATTTACAACATCTATGAACATGTCTACAACTTATTAAAACGAAAAAATCTGGATTTTTTTTGGTTCACTATTGCATAACTACTCTTTGATTGTCAGGAGATTACATTTTTTACTAATTTATGGATACTTGTATTTCAACTCATTGTTCAACTTACGTTCCACAACTGAGACAAAAATCATGTTACTGTTCTACTTTAGGGATTTGCTTTCTGCTGTAGATCTTATTGAAGTGACAGTTAAAGAATAAATCCATGCCCACTTTAGTTCCCGAGTCCCCACAGGTTTGTCAATGCAGTGAGCCTAGAAAGAAGTCAGTGAGATATTGTATAACGCCATATTGCAGCCATTAGCGACAAGCGTAGAAAGGAACTTTATCTTTTTTTATCAGAAGATATTATAGATTGGATCTACGTTACAGTAAATAGTTTAGCCTTGATTTAGGTTTAAACAGCGAATGCCAATTTTATGAGTTTAATTAAAGCAGATGGGTTTTTTTGTCTTCTTATCGTCACAGAACGATCTTGCAGCTCTCTATTAGTTTCACACACCTTTGTAGGGGCAGTGGCACGTTTTTTCGCTGAAATATGTCGATAAAATGTATTTGAAAAGTAATGTCACCAATAGTAAAAGACCCTTCTCTCTTCGGAAAATTAAGTTAAAAAATGAATTACATATGGTTTGGTAAAGCCATGGGCATCGTTTTTATCATTCTGAATAATAAAATGTTTTCACAATAAAATGGCCGCCATGCAATTTTTGCTTTATAAACATAACCATTATTACCACTACGGATAATTGGTTTGTGTAATATGATGTTTTACCTTCTAAAGTAAATATGAATAACATAAACTAATTGCGTGGACCAGTTGTAAAAAGACAAGATTTGGCTTTTTTTTAAATAATTAATTTTCTCCTTTATATAATATTGTCTTGATACTGAACTGATTAACATTACAATGATATTTTTTAGCAACAGTCAGTACTTAAAATAACACCATTGATAATGTTTGACGTATGTGACTCTAACTCCCTGTAAAGAAATTCCTCAAGGGAGAGCACTGTACTGCTGATTTAAAACTGACTCTATCAACTTCCAGCAAGTTGCATTGGTTCTTTTGCTCTAATCAAGCCAAACCTCTTACAGAAGATATTCGCCTGGGTTTAACTTTTAGATTTTAATCTGCATTGACGTTTGGTAAAACTAAACTAAAATCCATGTCAATTTGTCTTCTACCGTCTCATAGGAATTCAGATTGAGAAAACTTTGTTTTGTTCAGTTACAATATTGATAGGCTACAGAAGGTTCGGGGTTAAAGTCATTGCAGGGACATTTTCACTAAGAATACATCGATAAGGTTTGAGCAAGATTTCCATATGTTGTTCAGAGTTATAGTCAACATCCATCACGTTTTTAAGAATACATCGATAAGGTCAGAGCAAGATTCCCATATTTTTTTCAGAGTAAAAGTTAACTTGCATCACATTTTCACTAAGAATACAACAATTAGGTCAGAGCAAGATAACATTTTAGATAGGAATACATCGATTAGGCTTCATACTCCCATGGAGTCTTATGAACGAAGGTCTCACTGAGCACTGTATTCAAGGGGAATATTTCTTCAGAAAGGTTTTCTTCTCTGGTTTTATAGGAAATCTTGACTTTTCCTTAGATAAATCAATTTGCGGTACATACTCCCAAAGATTGAGATTATCTCAAGAGGGTCACAATATTTATGGCTTTTAGATTCATGTAGAAGATATTCTCTCAGAGAGGGGAGTTTGGTTTTTACATTTGTACCTTTATCCGACTATTTGTAACAACATATAGCTTTGTTTGTACAACCATGGCACTTCTCTGTTATCTTACATTGGTGGATATACTTCTGTCCTTTACTGATCTTTCTTCTATTGATATACTTCTGTCCTTTACTGATCTTTCTTCCATTGATATACTTCTGTCCTTTACTGATCTTTCTTCTATTGATATACTTCTGTCCTTTACTGATCTTTCTTCTATTGATATACTTCTGTCCTTTACTGATCTTTCTTCCATTGATATACTTCTGTCCTTTACTGATCTTTCTTCTATTGATATACTTCTGTCCTTTACTGATCTTTCTTCCATTGATATACTTCTGTCCTTTACTGATCTTTCTTCTATTGATATACTTCTGTCCTTTACTGATCTTTCTTCCATTAATATACTTCTGTCCTTTACTGATCTTTCTTCCATTGATATACTTCTGTCCTTTACTGATCTTTCTTCTATTGATATACTTCTGTCCTTTGATCTTTCTTCTATTGATATACTTCTGTCCTTTACTGATCTTTCTTCTATTGATATACTTCTGTCCTTTACTGATCTTTCTTCTATTGATATACTTCTGTCCTTTACTGATCTTTCTTCCATTAATATACTTCTGTCCTTTACTGATCTTTCTTCTATTGATATACTTCTGTCCTTTACTGATCTTTCTTCCATTAATATACTTCTGTCCTTTACTGATCTTTCTTCTATTGATATACTTCTGTCCTTTACTGATCTTTCTTCTATTGATATACTTCTGTCCTTTGATCTTTCTTCTATTGATATACTTCTGTCCTTTACTGATCTTTCTTCTATTGATATACTTCTGTCCTTTACTGATCTTTCTTCTATTGATATACTTCTGTCCTTTACTGATCTTTCTTCTATTGATATACTTCTGTCCTTTACTGATCTTTCTTCTATTGATATACTTCTGTCCTTTGATCTTTCTTCTATTGATATACTTCTGTCCTTTACTGATCTTTCTTCCATTAATATACTTCTGTCCTTTACTGATCTTTCTTCTATTGATATACTTCTGTCCTTTACTGATCTTTCTTCTATTGATATACTTCTGTCCTTTGATCTTTCTTCTATTGATATACTTCTGTCCTTTACTGATCTTTCTTCTATTGATATACTTCTGTCCTTTACTGATCTTTCTTCTATTGATATACTTCTGTCCTTTACTGATCTTTCTTCTATTGATATACTTCTGTCCTTTACTGATCTTTCTTCCATTAATATACTTCTGTCCTTTACTGATCTTTCTTCTATTGATATACTTCTGTCCTTTACTGATCTTTCTTCTATTGATATACTTCTGTCCTTTACTGATCTTTCTTCTATTGATATACTTCTGTCCTTTACTGATCTTTCTTCCATTGATATACTTCTGTCCTTTACTGATCTTTCTTCTATTGATATACTTCTGTCCTTTACTGATCTTTCTTCTATTGATATACTTCTGTCCTTTACTGATCTTTCTTCTATTGATATACTTCTGTCCTTTACTGATCTTTCTTCTATTGATATACTTCTGTCCTTTACTGATCTTTCTTCCATTGATATACTTCTGTCCTTTGATCTTTCTTCTATTGATATACTTCTGTCCTTTACTGATCTTTCTTCTATTGATATACTTCTGTCCTTTACTGATCTTTCTTCTATTGATATACTTCTGTCCTTTACTGATCTTTCTTCTATTGATATACTTCTGTCCTTTACTGATCTTTCTTCTATTGATATACTTCTGTCCTTTACTGATCTTTCTTCTATTGATATACTTCTGTCCTTTACTGATCTTTCTTCCATTAATATACTTCTGTCCTTTACTGATCTTTCTTCTATTGATATACTTCTGTCCTTTACTGATCTTTCTTCTATTGATATACTTCTGTCCTTTACTGATCTTTCTTCCATTGATATACTTCTGTCCTTTACTGATCTTTCTTCTATTGATATACTTCTGTCCTTTACTGATCTTTCTTCTATTGATATACTTCTGTCCTTTACTGATCTTTCTTCTATTGATATACTTCTGTCCTTTACTGATCTTTCTTCTATTGATATACTTCTGTCCTTTACTGATCTTTCTTCTATTGATATACTTCTGTCCTTTACTGATCTTTCTTCTATTGATATACTTCTGTCCTTTACTGATCTTTCTTCCATTGATATACTTCTGTCCTTTACTGATCTTTCTTCTATTGATATACTTCTGTCCTTTACTGATCTTTCTTCTATTGATATACTTCTGTCCTTTACTGATCTTTCTTCTATTGATATACTTCTGTCCTTTACTGATCTTTCTTCCATTGATATACTTCTGTCCTTTACTGATCTTTCTTCTATTGATATACTTCTGTCCTTTACTGATCTTTCTTCTATTGATATACTTCTGTCCTTTACTGATCTTTCTTCCATTAATATACTTCTGTCCTTTACTGATCTTTCTTCTATTGATATACTTCTGTCCTTTACTGATCTTTCTTCCATTGATATACTTCTGTCCTTTACTGATCTTTCTTCCATTAATATACTTCTGTCCTTTACTGATCTTTCTTCCATTAATATACTTCTGTCCTTTACTGATCTTTCTTCTATTGATATACTTCTGTCCTTTACTGATCTTTCTTCCATTGATATACTTCTGTCCTTTACTGATCTTTCTTCTATTGATATACTTCTGTCCTTTACTGATCTTTCTTCTATTGATATACTTCTGTCCTTTACTGATCTTTCTTCCATTGATATACTTCTGTCCTTTACTGATCTTTCTTCCATTAATATACTTCTGTCCTTTACTGATCTTTCTTCTATTGATATACTTCTGTCCTTTACTGATCTTTCTTCCATTGATATACTTCTGTCCTTTACTGATCTTTCTTCCATTAATATACTTCTGTCCTTTACTGATCTTTCTTCCATTAATATACTTCTGTCCTTTACTGATCTTTCTTCTATTGATATACTTCTGTCCTTTACTGATCTTTCTTCCATTGATATACTTCTGTCCTTTACTGATCTTTCTTCTATTGATATACTTCTGTCCTTTACTGATCTTTCTTCTATTGATATACTTCTGTCCTTTGATCTTTCTTCTATTGATATACTTCTGTCCTTTACTGATCTTTCTTCTATTGATATACTTCTGTCCTTTACTGATCTTTCTTCTATTGATATACTTCTGTCCTTTACTGATCTTTCTTCTATTGATATACTTCTGTCCTTTACTGATCTTTCTTCCATTAATATACTTCTGTCCTTTACTGATCTTTCTTCTATTGATATACTTCTGTCCTTTACTGATCTTTCTTCTATTGATATACTTCTGTCCTTTACTGATCTTTCTTCTATTGATATACTTCTGTCCTTTACTGATCTTTCTTCTATTGATATACTTCTGTCCTTTGATCTTTCTTCCATTAATATACTTCTGTCCTTTACTGATCTTTCTTCCATTAATATACTTCTGTCCTTTACTGATCTTTCTTCTATTGATATACTTCTGTCCTTTGATCTTTCTTCTATTGATATACTTCTGTCCTTTACTGATCTTTCTTCTATTGATATACTTCTGTCCTTTACTGATCTTTCTTCTATTGATATACTTCTGTCCTTTACTGATCTTTCTTCTATTGATATACTTCTGTCCTTTGATCTTTCTTCTATTGATATACTTCTGTCCTTTACTGATCTTTCTTCCATTAATATACTTCTGTCCTTTACTGATCTTTCTTCTATTGATATACTTCTGTCCTTTACTGATCTTTCTTCTATTGATATACTTCTGTCCTTTGATCTTTCTTCTATTGATATACTTCTGTCCTTTACTGATCTTTCTTCTATTGATATACTTCTGTCCTTTACTGATCTTTCTTCTATTGATATACTTCTGTCCTTTACTGATCTTTCTTCTATTGATATACTTCTGTCCTTTACTGATCTTTCTTCCATTGATATACTTCTGTCCTTTACTGATCTTTCTTCCATTGATATACTTCTGTCCTTTACTGATCTTTCTTCTATTGATATACTTCTGTCCTTTACTGATCTTTCTTCTATTGATATACTTCTGTCCTTTACTGATCTTTCTTCTATTGATATACTTCTGTCCTTTACTGATCTTTCTTCTATTGATATACTTCTGTCCTTTACTGATCTTTCTTCTATTGATATACTTCTGTCCTTTACTGATCTTTCTTCCATTGATATACTTCTGTCCTTTACTGATCTTTCTTCCATTGATATACTTCTGTCCTTTACTGATCTTTCTTCCATTGATATACTTCTGTCCTTTACTGATCTTTCTTCTATTGATATATTTCTGTCCTTTACTGATCTTTCTTCCATTGATATACTTCTGTCCTTTGATCTTTCTTCTATTGATATACTTCTGTCCTTTGATCTTTCTTCTATTGATATACTTCTGTCCTTTACTGATCTTTCTTCTATTGATATACTTCTGTCCTTTACTGATCTTTCTTCTATTGATATACTTCTGTCCTTTACTGATCTTTCTTCTATTGATATACTTCTGTCCTTTGATCTTTCTTCTATTGATATACTTCTGTCCTTTACTGATCTTTCTTCTATTGATATACTTCTGTCCTTTACTGATCTTTCTTCTATTGATATACTTCTGTCCTTTACTGATCTTTCTTCTATTGATATACTTCTGTCCTTTACTGATCTTTCTTCTATTGATATACTTCTGTCCTTTACTGATCTTTCTTCTATTGATATACTTCTGTTCTTTACTGATCTTTCTTCTATTGATATACTTCTGTCCTTTACTTTATCGGCAAAAGAATTGTAAGTGAAGATATTACTGTTTCTGGAAATCTCACGTTGAATAATATCTTTAGTAAAAAAAAAAATGTTTATTAAGCAAAATAATTTTAATACTAAGAGAGCATTTTTCAAATCATTAAAAAAAAATAGATGCAAATTTGTAATCTATAAAATATTGTGTATTAATAAAACTTCACAAAATCATAAAAAAATCTCTGACACAATAAAAGGAATTAAATGAATGAATCCATTCTATTATTCGATAGTTTTTGAAAGTTGGTATTTCAGTGACCCATTGTATATTTTGTAAATGAATCTTGTAAGAATGATACATTAAAGCGGTTTTCATTCAACACAAAGTTGTCATGTTTGTAACGTACACATTGCATACATGTCTGTCTGTGAACCTGCAGATTTAAAAGCAGAATACCAGACTTGCTATTTCAAACATGCGACCCAGCCAAGAAGTCAAACTTATCTAATCAAACATCAAACATTGAAACCACCACACCCTTAACCAGAGCCCAAGATTAAAACAACAATCCAATTAAAGTCAAATAAATTCTCATCATAGTCTGCTAAGTGTGACATTCTCTATTTCAAATAATGTTTATCTGGTAAACCGACCTGCTCATCTTAAGAGTTTAAACAATTAATCAAAATGAACTGTTCTCCAGTAATTAAAATCACATGATTGTATGGCTGACTTTAAAGCTTTAAACGGACTGCAGCACAATTTTCTTACTGAAATAAAGTGCGTCCCACCGAGTGGCTATTTAAATGTGTTTTCGTTAAAATGGCCGCTCAAAGATAGTTCAAGTGATCTGACTGATATAGTGATACCTTAAAGGAGTAGTAGCACGTTTTTTTTTCTAAAAAAAGTCGATGAAATGTTTTTGAAAAATTATGCCACCAATAGTAAAACACCCTTCTCTCTTCGGAAAATCAAGTTTAAAAATGACTGTACATGGTTCGACAAAGCCATGGGAAATGTTTTTGTAATTCGAAATAATAAAATGTGTTCACAATAAAATGGCCGCCATGCAATTTTGGCTTTACAAGCAACATCGTTATTACCACTACAGATAATTGGTTTGTGTAATAAGATGATTTACCCTCTAAAGTAAACTTAAATGACATAAACTATCATTTTAAATTGGAAATTTGAAAAAATAAATTGGGTGAAAAACGTGCTTCAGCGCCTTTTACTCTCAGAGTAGAGTTTCAAATATGGTACAATGATGGAATGGATCTTGCTGTCTGAACTCTCTAATTCTCATAAGACCTACACATCTACCTCTCACACTGAAGAGTCTACTGTCGCTTTGACGTTGCGCCATTTTCTTTCAATACAGACATATGGGTTTAACGGGTCGTGTAATGGGATGTTTTACCCATTAACGTACCATTATATTGTATAAACTTGAATAATAATTAGCAAAATTGAGAAAAAATATAGTATGCAAAAAATGTGCTACAGTGCCTTTAATTTCCAGACTGGCCAGATATCTCTTAGAATCAACTATCTTAACTCAGGAGTAAGAGAACATGAAAATAAATGGTTACAAAATGTTTATTAATTTTTTTAATTAAATAGATTTCAGAAGCTTTTACTCAAACTCTACACATAAAAAAGAATTTAAACAGATAAATGGTTGATAAAATGAAATTTACGGAACATATAAGAATTTTTTTTAACTACAGATAGATTTCACTGAAAATTTACACAAACTGTTCACATAAAGTTGAGATTTAAACAGATAAATGGTCGATAAATTCAACATTCAAACATAAACTACACACAAAATTTGCAAACTGAACTTATAAATCCAATGAAAATGAAATTCAATCTAGCAATAATCATATTAGACTCTTCCTCAGATTTAATCCCTGCACGTAGCACTGATAAACAAAGTCTCATGAAATTGAAGTTGATACTGAGTTATCTCCCTTTCAGGCTAATGAAAATATGCTCTTACTTGATTGCTGGGTCGGTCCACATGAAAAATGAGCGTTTCCATCGAGCGTGAACTCTCTCTTCTCCAGCCTGGATTGTACTGACTGAATTGGCATAACGGCTCATGTCTATACCAAATGTCTCTTGTTAGATTTATATGATTTTTCCTATTTCTTATCATATTTCAAAATCAATATTCAACCCTAATCTTAAACAGGAACTTTTTTCAGATTGTAAAATACTCTGTTTCAAGCACCGTTAGACGACATGTTGAGGAGAGGGCTTGGTGGGGATAGCAGCATAACTCTTCAATTGTTGTCATATTTTTACTCGGCTAGAGATTCAGGGCCCTTATTCTCGAAATGTTTGTAGCCCTACAAACTTCTTAACACATGGGCTACGATCAAAGTAAAAAATTACCATTTTCGGGAATAAGGCCCCTGCATGTACAATAACACAAGAAAATTCCCCTCAGAGTGTACAGTGCCAAATGTATCAGCAGCAATTAAAGGTAGGGTTCTGTCACCATATTGGATATTTTGCATTAAGTGAAATGAAAACACGCTACATTGTACCCAATTTTGCAACTTTTTGATAACGAAAGACATACACTGATAGAGTTTTCGCATAGTAACAATATCATGTAATAAAACTTATAAACAAGTTGCTGTTATGCTGTAGCGAAGTTTTCCCCACTCGCAGCGCCAATGAATGGCTTCATGCAGTTCTCATTGTCTTATTTTTCAACAAATGTGCGCTTTCAAGTTGTGAAATATAAAGTCATCAAAATTTTACCTTCATTAGTATCTTTCAATTTCACTGTGTTTTAATCATGTATTAATAACATATATGTGTAAACAGGAATATCCTCCCCAATTTCGTTTCCACAAAATATACCAAGATAGAACCCTCCCTTTAAACCACACATGTTGTACAAGGGTTGAGCTTTGAGGCTTCAGATGTTGTCACTACAAGAACCACAAACACCTGGCGGAAACAATGGCAACAACAGAAGAACAGAGGAATCATAATTGACTCAGAATTTCCTTACTTATAGCCCAAGATGTATGGTACAATGGATCTCGAACCACAAACCTGGTTATAGCATACAAGCCATTGACGATTTTCAAAGAAATGAGTTCAACACGACGGACATTTTGTTTCATGGTTCCAACAAGCACCAACCCCTGTAAACCATCAACACTTGACAACCTGTTGGAGCACACTGGTGTTGTGGTTGGTATGATGGTATCTCACAAAAGCCTCGAACCTAAGGGAGACACCAAACATTTGAGACATGGGTCTCGTACGTGTTGTGTTCCTGGGTAAGGCACTTCATCCACATTGCACTCAGTCCACCCAGCTGTTTAAATGGGTACCTGGACACGGGAAGTATGGACCTATTGGTTGCGCAGAGCACTTCGTAGCGGCACCAAAAGTACCATTCCTTCAAAGTATTATGTGCATAATGTACCGCCAGTGACAGAATGTATGGACATTTACAGTCTTACGAAGTATTTTGTGCTGAGGTGAGGTGAGTTTGGGTTTAACGCCGCTTTCAAGAGTATTTCACTTACATCGCTGCTGCTAGTATTACGGCAGGGAGAAACCTGCAACGCCATGTGGTTATGCATTGTGGTTATGCATTGCGGTGAAACCTGCGAGTATCGGCTGGATGTAGCGAACCATGGGTGGTACTACACTAAAATTCAGTGTAGCATTTCACCCAAACCTTACTGCATGTAGAACAGTTCTCTACTGCAGGCAAAGTTGCCGTGCCCCTGGCGGGATTCAAACCCCAGACCTCTTGATCCGAAGCCGAACGCGCTAACCACTGCGCTATCCAGCCCCCATTTCGTGCTGAATCCAAAGTACAATACTACAGTAAACAGTAAGTGTTACAAATGTGACCGTGTCACCCCTCCGCAATCACGAAATGAGCTGGAAGGATGGACACACAGTTTCTACAGAGCAGTGAGCTTTTCACCAAGCTGTTTAAATGGGTTCCTAAACATGGGATATATGGAGATGTACAGTCTTATCAAGCACATTGTGCTGCATCGAAAGTATAATTCTACACTTTGCACTTTGTTACACAAATAGACTACTATTATTGTTATCATTATTATAAGCTACACCTGCAAACCCATCATGTATTTTTTATTATTTGTTATAGAGAATGACAATTACACTATCTGCACAATTGGAAACTGTATGAACTATGAGGAGACAAATCACAAATAGTAACCATCTTACATGTGTATATAGTTTGCATAATTTGTACAGCTCCAATATCCAGTTCAGTTGCTAAAATAATTTCCTGCACACAAAGTTCTAAATTGCACTTCAAAATCATTAGAGCTTTTAAAAGAAAAAGACATTTCACAGAATGACACCATTGTTTAGTGAATAATGTCTAAAATCTTCAATACAGCATAAAACAGCCAATAACAGGTTGCCAAGCACAGGAGGTATACTGGCGAAATATTTTTAAATTGCCTTAGTGTTCGCGGCCTTTAAGACAGGAGGAAACAAAAACTTGAGCTAGTCGACTGATTTTTTGGTAGGAGGATTGTGTCTAGTGCTTGGAACCTTTTGTACAACAGCAACACACCAACTAACACTGATTCTCTGGCACAAAACACCAACGAACACTGATTCTCGGGCACTACACTCCAACTAACACTGATTCTAACATCTGGAACAACCACATCAGAGGCTGAAGGAGTCATTCAGAGTCTACAGACACGGGAGGTCAGCAGTTTAGCTATGTGTGACAGATTTATCACCCTTTTATTTCTGGCAATCATGTCAGAGGTCGTTAAGTGCGTTCGTTAACTCCCTCCCGGCTGTGAATGCCAGATGTCTCCATGAGTGGATGACAGAATGCTACACGCAACAGTTTGAAATACAAAATTTAACATTTTGCTACATAATTTTTTTGTTTGTCTTGAAATACTTGATGAGAAAATTATGAAATATCAATTTTGTTGCGAAATGTTTAGATTGCCTTGAAATAATGGATTGGATGAAATTTGTCAACAACTTTGTTCCACCTGATGAAGGAGTGAATATACTTCGAAATGTGTATTTTCACATTAAAGTTGTTATCCAGAAAATCTTCCGGTTCCTAACTTTGTTACTGAGATACACATCGCTGAACTTTTATAGTCCCTTTAAAACACAATTAATAAATGTTTAATGACTACATGAAACAGGAAGCTTTCTAAGACGTAACAATATAACCAGTATTACAGAATGTTAACAATTTATAGCAAAGCTTCAATCTACTAAAGACTCCAAATGAAAAACTGTGTTTATAGCTTGTCAGGACCACTAAGAGAGCCCATCCCTTGAAGGTAAACATGAATCTATGATTATTTCACTTATATTATGGCTGCTAGTACCATTGCAGGGAGAAATCCTGCAACAGGTGGCTATGCATTGCAGTGAAACCTGCGAGCATCTGCTGGAACTAGCAGAGAAAAGGTGATACTACGCTGAAATTTGTGAATCTGTGAGGTGAGGTGAGTTAGGGTTTAATGCTGCTTTCAAGAGTATTTCAATTATATCATGGCTGCTGGTCCTATTGCAGGGAGAAAAACCGCAATATAATATCTATGCATTGCAGTGAAACCTGCGAGCATCGGCTGGAACTAGATAACCATGGGTGGTACCATGCTGAAATTCAGTGTAGCATTGCACCCAAACCTTACTGCATGTAGAACAGTCCTCTACTGCGGACAAAGTTGCCGTGCCCCTAGTCTTACACTCAGACTATGAAAAAAGTATTTATTCTGAAAATATCACCATTTTATTAAATATTGAAAAGGAGACTGTACGAAATGGAATTTTCATGTATAAAATAAAGGCTCCTTTTCAATTATTTTTATTTTTTATTTTATTTTTTTTACAGTCTAAGTGTTAGACTACCGTGCCCCTGGCATTCGAACCCAGACCTTTTGATCCAAACCACTTGAACCACTGCGCTATCCTGCCCCGTATGCGACATATGAAGGATACTAAATAACCTTCCATTTACTCTTCAACCTTCTCACTTGTCAAATAAGAAGGACAATTTACAGATATTCTATAAAGACTTTTCTGATTCGAACATAAAACATTGATTCTTAGATTATATGAAAAAGCTATACAGTATATTTCTTTTCATTTTTTGTTGTAAAAAATAATGACTTTTTACATCAAGATAGCTTTGGAAGTTTACAAAACGGAAGCACATCTGCAGACACATATATTTGGTGGACAAGTGGATGTTGGGGTTTAGCAAAAATGATGCGGCAAATGTTTAAGTTATTTTTTTATATGGCAATAAAAAAGCTGTCACACACAAATGTAAGTGATGTGAAGATGTTCAAAAAACATTTAATTATTTTGTTTAGCCTTACCCAAGAACCACATAAAGCTATTTGGATACAAATTAAACGTGGAAACATAAAAGCTAGAATCTGTGTTCACTGTCATGAAAACATAACACGAGACTCATGTCCGCACTCCGCACTCGGTTTGATAGCTTGTTTATACGCCGACCCAATCTCAGGAACGAGTTAGTTTTAAGTACCATACTTCCTCTAATAGAAGCTGGGCCTCGATTTTATTTATGTTAACGTATGCCTCTTAAAGAAAACATTGTTCCCGTTCAATAATTAATAAATATATTTTGTAATGATTGCATTTCTATGTGTTTGTTATTCGAGTGATTTATGCCAAAACATTAATAGACACTGGTCTCATTTAGACGGCATGTCTCAAATAGAAGTCGGGGTTGAAGGAGGTCTGAAAAAATAAACGTTGAGTGTGTCTATATGAGGAAATACGGTACTTGTTGAATTAACAGCATGAACTGGTCGCAGCTAGAAGATTGTTGAAATGTATTTGACATTTGAACAGTGACCAAAGGTATATCCTATCCAAAAGTAGATGGTGCTAACGGGGTTTTTTTCGTGGAAAAATCCTTTGAGAGGACGTACATTCCTGTGCACTGTTATTACAGGATTTTGTTACAGGATTTTGTTTCCAGGATTTGATTACTGAATTTGGTTACAGGATTCGATGAAAGGATTTTGTCACAGGATTTGAATATAGGATTTGGTTACAGGATTTTATTAAATTATGATATTGTTACATGTAAGTAAGCATCACTTAATAAATTTCAAGTCATTAGTTAAAAAAATGATGAATCTTGTGACAAAAATTTCAAGCAACAGCAAACAACTTAGTTTATAAGGAAAAGTGAGTGAGTGAATTATTGCTTAACGCCGCTTCTGCAATATCGAGCCATTAGCGGCAATATAAGGAAAAGAATATAATGTATATCTGAACTGGGTCCTGTTGGGTGCAACACTAATGTAAGCTTAAATCACTAAGGTAGCCTTAGTGAAATGAAAAAGAATGGAACTAAGGTTAACCTTAGCATTACGTTTTCTTTATGCATCAAATTCCTGAACAGTACACAGGTCAGAGGTCAGAAGTCAGAGGTCAGAGGTCGCAGATTGATTATAAACCAGCGCTGACTTCCAGAGCTGTTAGTCTGATTGTGATGGATGGACTGGAATAAAATACATCTATATATCTACATGTACAATGTATCATTAGTACATCATTATCATCTGCACTGAATACACCTTTATCTACATTTATGATTGTCTTAATGAGTATATCGATCATTATCATCTCCAGTGAATAAACCTATATCTACGTGTATGATTTATCATTAAGTACATCATTATAAGCATGCACTGAATACATCTACGTGTATGATTTATCATTAAGTACATCATTATAAGCTGCACTGAATACATCTATATCTACATGTCTGATGTCTCCATTAACAATTCAAGATATTAAAGGCGCAGTAGCACGTCTTTTTGCTCAAATAAGTCGATGAAATGTATTTGAAAATAATTTCACAAATCGTAAAACACCCTTTCTCTCTTCAGAAAATCGAGTTAAAATGAGTGTACATGGCTTAGTAAAGCCATGGAGATCGTTTTTGTCATTCGAAATAATAAAATGTGAAACTTTTCCTTTTGAGGGCAAGGTATCTCTAAAGAGGATTGTGCAAGAGTAGGCCATGGATATAGTGAACATGGATATAGTGAACAAACGGATATAGTAAATGCGGATAAGGTGAACACGGATATAGTGAACAAACGAATATAGCTAACAATAGCTCCTGTCAAAAGCCCTATAAAATATGCCAAACGCAAATAGTGAACAACGGTTATAGCAAACTGAATTCTTAGGTCCCTTAGAGTTTGTTATATCCGTGTTCTACTGTATCTGTAACAGAAACAATAAAATGGAGCATCACACATGTACTTTACCTTCTGATACTTGATGTGAACTGCCATCTGAATGATTGAATTGTTTTCTTTTTACAGTAAAATATCTGAGCATGAACTGGTTGCTATGGTTTCCAGAGAAAGATAATATCGACAACTGAGATGTAACCGTAATTTTGACAACTATTTTCCATCTTCAAATAGATAAGTGATAAATATGAACATTTTTTTCCCATAGTTTTACAAGTTTCAGGTTTTATAAATACAACTGCAATTAAATCGTACATGTAGGAAATTACTTTTATTCTCCGATGACAATTTCACAGTGAATTTCTACTTTCACAAATTTACAAAGTAGTCATGAACAATTCTGCCTAATTGTGTCAGTGTTAAAAACTGCATGATGAGATCACTAGATGTGAGAGAGCCAATTTATCTTTTAAGTACTGTCCCAGTTGTAAGAGACACTGATAGATGACAATGTACAGGACACAATGGGGGGGGGGGGGGACATTGAAGACTGCTTGGGGGAGGGGGGGGAGGAACACATTGCAGACTGATGGGGGAGAGGAAAGTGTAATACCAGCAGCATAGAGACACGACCCTGGAATATTGATTCTGTGTAAGTTTTTAAATATATTCTGAAATTAAAGAGACACTGACAGGAGACATTGTACAGGGTGTTAGCGGAGGGGTGAAGTGGTGCATTGACAACATGCTGAGCTTTAAAGGCGCTGATGTGCATTTTTTGCATATTATTTTTGTGACGTATAAAGTGACAATTTGACCATGGTTGACCATTCCATCGCTGTACCATATTAAGGACTCCAATAAGAATGTTAAGTTATTGCTGCATCAGTCAGATCACTTGAATTACTTTCGAATGGCCACTTTAATGTGAACTACTCAATGGACCTGCATAGATTAACCAAATGACGTACATTCGTTTTCCATCTTTTTTGCTTAAGACTGCGATAAAATGCAATATGATATAAGATATGAATTTTCAAACCAAAATGGAATTTGCGAGAGTCATCAATTACATTTTACATTACATGTGTTTGAGACAAATTCAATTAAATGCATATAACACGCAAGACAGAAATATAATTGAAAGATCCAGGATATCACAATACCGGGTACAATATATTTTCAGAATCTGATGGTGTAGCTTGATTGTTAGTGTATGGACTGGGTGAACTTTGACCTTTAACAACACAGATTTTGATTCGGTCATATGGGAGAAGATCAAAAGATATAATTGGACTATGGAATATGCCAGACATTAGTCTATATATAATCTAGATTACATCACACGAGGACCGCCAACTATAAGGACGTAGGAACTGATTGCAATATGTTCAGAGTTTCTTGCTTCAAGAGCTCTATGTAACATTCAAATTGACGCAGATACCCAGAATAGCATATTGCTCTTATAAAATAATTATTAAATTTCAGTTTTTGAGACTATCATTAGGCACAACAATTTTATTTACCGTATTCGCTCGGGTATAAGACCACATTTAGAGCCTAAGACCACCCCAACTTTTCAGAGGGTTGTACTGGTTGGGGTTATTCCTGGGTTATAGCCAACCCCTAACTTTGCCAGATGTTCCATGGTCATACATTACATAAATCTATAATATGATTTCAAGTTAAGTGTCAAAAACCTAAAAAAAACTAGAAGAGAGTTTGCGGGACACCGCAAAAGCAGAGCAGCTCCGAAACTTTGGGTCTCGCCTTTCCCTGTTCCGCCTTCTCCTCAGCATAAATAAAATGGGAATTTTTTTGGACAAAATGTTTTTCATTATTCAAGTTATTCTAACAAGTTGAATCATCACTGGGGTCACTTTTCACAACTTTGTTCTTAAAACCTATTTCTGATTTCAAAATTGGATCAAAAGATTAACATGGCCTTAACCAATATCTCATGACCTTGAACTTTGACCTTCAAGGTCACACCATCAATGATTACTTTTCATTGTGTATAACAATCATGCAATGACTCAAAAGTGTTCATTGTTAACATAAGGCATATTCACAATAGCACGCTTAAGTTGTGACCTTGCTGTGACCTTGACCTTTAACAGATTTTAGCAAAAACGTTTTCAAATCTTGGTCTTTCTCCATAGTTGATATATACCAAGTAAGGGCCTGATAGCACAGAAGTTGTTGAAGTTATCGTGTTTACAAGGATTTTTGTAGTGATTTCAGAACTCATGACCTTGACCTTTGACCTTGAATGTGAGCATGTCAAAATATTTCCCCAGGTGTACAAGAAAGAAGCTATATATATGAGGTGTTGATACCTTCATTGAAAAAAGTTATTAAGTGATTTCAGAACTGGTGACCTTGACCCTATCTCGCGACCTTGACCTTTTAAATTCAAGGTCACACAATCAGTGATCACTTTTCATTATGTATAACAATCATGTAATCATTCAAAGTGTTAATAGTTGAAACAAGACATTTTTGCAAAAGCATGCTTAAGTCGTGCCCTCGCTGTGACCTTGACCTTTGACGGATGTTAGCGAAAACCTTTTCAAATCTTGGCCTTTCTCCATAGTTGATGTACACCAAATAAGAGCCTGGTAGCACAAATATTTGTCAAGTTATCGTGTTTACAAGGATTTTTTTTAGCGATTTCAGAACTTGTGACCTTGACCTTTCACCTTGAATGTGAACATGTCAAAATCATCCACCAGGTTTATAAGAAAGAAGCTATGTATATGAGGTGTTAAATCCTTCATGGGAAAAGGTTATTTAGTGATTTCAGAACTGGTGACCTTGAACATGTTTCGTGACCTTGACCTTTTAAATTCAAGGTCACACAATCAGTGATCACTTTTCATTGTGTATAACAATCATGTAATGATTCAAAGTGTTAATAATTGAATTTAGACATTTTCGCAAAAGCATGCTTAAGTCGTGCCCTCGCTGTGACCTTGACCTTTGACGGATGTTAGCGAAAACCTTTTCAAATTTTGGCCTTTCTCCATAGTTGATGTACACCAAATAAGAGCCTGATAGTACAAATATTTTTCAAGTTATCGTGTTTACAAGGATTTTTTAAGCGATTTCAGAACTCGTGACCTTGACCTTTGACCTTGAATATGAACATGTCAAAAAAATTCCCCAGGGGCATAAGTAAGAAGTTATGTATATGAGTTCTCAAAACCTTCTAGGAAAAAAGTTATAGCGAATACAAAACGCGCGTGCGGCGGCGGCGGCGGCGGCGACGGCGACGGAAACTGCGCAAAAACTGATAGCAGCTCCGACTTAGTCGGAGCTGCTAACTATTCTGACTGTCTGACACTCTCCATATGAATTTTCATCTGAGTTGGGGTCTCTCCTGTCTAAAAGCCCACTCCATGTTTTCAATATGTTTGTTTGCCTGGCCCCCTGGTCTTATACTCGAGAGAATACGGTAGTCTTTTACAAATCTCCTAACATGGTTTGACCATTTTGGAAAAATAAATCCAACTCCAAAATAAATATGCTGCCAAATTTTCCCTCCCAATTTAAAATGTTGCAGATTTTAACGCCAAACTTATATTAAAGGTGACCATTTTTATTTTTCTAAATAAATCTGTGCCTGTATTGCTTACCTGAAAGTCGACTCTAAGGCACAATTGTTTTTTTTGTTGCTTTTTTTTGCCTCCACATTTTGCTCCCAAAAATCTGTTCAACAAGTACTTATTTTATCTGGCTTTAAATAAGATACAAAGAAGAACATGTAACTATTTAGGTGAATAACCCTCCCTTGATGAAGAGATGAACGAATGTAGACGTGCTCTGTGACTGTGTGATTCTGCTCTACTTACCCTTACAGTTGCTGTACAAAATTGCCATGACGGAAACAATACCTTCATGAAAGGTTGTGATAATTAACCAGCAGGTAAATTAGTGTTAATTATTAACACTGAGCTTTATGCCGGATGATTGGAACACATAATGAGGAAACAGCTGCTTGTTCTTACAGCCTGTCTATATATATATTCTTCATTCCCGTGGTTGGCTAATTCTGACCATGTACCCTGAGAATTGAATTAGAGTCTGACCATTACTGGAATAATTAGCTGAGAGATGATGGAATAATTCCTGACACCAAGTGAAGAGCAACTGCCGCTCGACTATTCCTGGGTCTTTACTGGAAGCAGAGGATGAAATAACGCCTCTCTGACAGCCGATAACTTGGTAACCTTTGGTTTGGGCTGGTAACTTTTGGTTTGGGCTGGTAACTTTTGGTTTGGAACTTTTGGTTTGGGCTTGTAACTATTGGTTTGGAACTTTTGGTTTGGGCTTGTAACTTTTGGTTTGGAACTATTGGTTTGGGCTTGTAACTATTGGTTTGGAACTTTGGATTTGGGCTTGTAACTATTGGTTTGGAACTTTTGGTTTGGGCTTGTAACTATTGGTTTGGAACTTTTGGTTTGGGCTTGTAACTATTGGTTTGGAACTTTTGGTTTGGGCTTGTAACTATTGGTTTGGAACTTTTGGTTTGGGCTTGTAACTATTGGTTTTGGAACTTTTGGTTTGGGCTTGTAACTATTGGTTTGGAACTTTTGGTTTGGGCTTGTAACTATTGGTTTGGAACTTTTGGTTTGGGCTTGTAACTATTGGTTTGGAACTTTTGGTTTGGGCTTGTAACTATTGGTTTGGAACTTTGGATTTGGGCTTGTAACTATTGGTTTGTAATTCGATTTGGGCTTGTAACTATTGGTTTGGGCTGGTATTTTCACGATTTTATTTCAAGAACAAAAATGCTACTTTTAATCATGTTCAATAAAATTTGTTTGCCAAAACTACAGACTACAGAAGTTGGCAATACATAAATAAATTTTGTCATAACGAAGAAATTGCGTCATAATAGATATGTCAAACATGCTTCTGACAAATTGAATATTAACAACAAAAATGCTACTTTTTATCATGCTCAATACAAAAATGTCGCCATAAATGCAGATAAAACAGTAAGTAAAGATATGTCTTTATTCATCATATACACTACAGGTCAAGTTTTCTGCGTATAGCTCTTAAAGATAATAAGCAGTTTGTGACTGATATAACATATGGCTTGACTCAATGAACACAGTTAATGTCTTGTTTGACAGGTATGTGATAGGTGATGGACATCATGTGAGCAATAACTCAATAATTCAATAATTCCTTCCGATTAATTCTAATGGTAAATACTTCCTTCTCTTCTCTCTCTTTGTATTGACGGGCATACAGTTATATATCGAAAATAGAATTTCATATTTATTTAATGATTGATGAAGTCTATAACAGAGACATCAAAAGATCATGTATTTAACAACAGTATATATATCTATAGGGAGTATCTTTACATCTATACAATAGATGGAGGTAATGAAAACTAATAGAAATATCTCGGAAAATGAATTGAAAAGACCTTTATGTTTCACTTTCACACAAGTGTATATGTGTGAATATCTATTCGGTATAGGAAAACAAGTTAATATTGGTTTGAATAACATAGAATTCTATGAATACATGCATATATGCATATATACATGCATTCTCTTCCCAGAGAGTTTACTCCCTTCAGTGTTTCTATTGTTACCTCTGTTATACTATGTTGAATTTCTCGGCTTGAAATGGAGAGTCCTGATTGGTAGAATTCTATTGTTTTTATTTTCATTTTATAAGTTTACATATTTAGGTCAGTTTTATTTCAGCAATCAATCTAAATTTCTTTAAACAACATCCTACGTTCTTATTATCAATGATAAAATGAAAACTTCTGTTAATAGTTTTAATGTACTATGACACAGTGTTTGTCAATCTGTACTGCCCTGCCCATATGCGATAAACTATCTTGAATCTATTTACACACAGAGAGCTGTGTCTGTTTATCACAAGTTGCCTCATAGATTCATAACATACACCCAAAATAAAATTAATATTTAATTCTATTAAATAAATGATTCCTTTTCCCTCATATTTAAAAAATAAATTAGAACATTTTCCATACAGTTTTATTTAAGTGGCCAACCTAATTTTCTTTGAAACACATTTTAATTTGTTCACACAGAGCAAGTTGTGTTTATTACAATTCTCCTTCTACATGCATATGAATCATAAATACACCTCTAGAATATGAACAACCAAAATGTTACGAGAAGTGCTCTCGTTTCATCAAATAACATTTAAAAAGTTCTACATTCTATAATCTCTACAACTGCATTCCAAAAGTTTGTTCACCTAAAACCGATAATTTTTTGTTTTGACTTTAGAAGTGATGAATGACTGTACCATTACAATTTGTAATTTCATACTCCCCAGTTCATTGTCACAGTTTTGAAGTTGAAGTCGTAAACTTGCCTTGTGTTGTACACATGGATGAATATAAGGTCAGGTGGGTTTAAAACGTCGCTGTCAAGAATATTTTACTTGCCTACATGAAATTTACACTTGGATACACAAGGTGAACAAACTTTTAGGATGCAGAATTACAGAATAACAAGTAGCAATTCTAGACCCCTATTGAGTCAGAAAGAACAACCATATTAGAAAACTAGATTAGCGTTTGCGGAACTGTACAAACACTGATAGCAGCCCGACTTCAACGTTTATAACGCGCAACACAACCAACAATATTTCTACATTCCGATATAACAGACACACCCATACAGAAAGAGCATGATGTAATCACCATCGGAACTTGGATAAATTGATTTCATAAATAGCATTTAAACGGTTTTGCACCTGAACTGAGTAAAGAGACAACAAGAATGTACGTCAGTATCACCACAGCCAAACCATTGACATGAGCAACAACTCAAACATTACGCCATTATGATAGTCCAACTTACTGGAATCAATAATCTGAGATTGGCTGGAATATTCTGAGACCTGCATTTCAAGGGTTAAAATGCTCTATACCTGAAGCAAGTATGTTTATTACAGGGTTCATATACTTGAAGGCCACACACTTTTCCATGGTTTTTCAAAGTTTTCCATTACAAACCAAGCAACCAAACAACACGAAATGTAGATCTTGCAGGATTTTTATATATTTTATTAGTTAAAACAAGAGAGGAAATAAGTAAATGAACGAAATTTTCACAAGAAATAAAAAATCAATGACTTTATATGTATGACTATTTTCACCAGCTTTTCCAGGCCTGGAAACGCATTTTAAACTACCATGACTTTTCCAAGATTTCATGACCAGTATGAACCGTGTTATTAACGAAATAATAATATAGATCTACAACAAACAAATATCTCATAAATGCCACCCGCTGCTATTTACGACACACCCCACACATAACACAGTGAGTAACTGGTGTTTACCATCATCAGCTGTGTAATATACGTGCAATATACGTCCTACCGCTTGCATCTGGCTAATCTTTCTCTGCTACAAACGTCATATACCTCAGTTATCCGTGCAATATCAGTGCAGAGCGGCTGAAATATGAAATATTTCCTGCTATAAAAGTTATAAATAACATGTGTCGCTCCATTAATGTCCATTTGTCATCCGCAATCGTGAACTAACTCTCTTTTATTCAGATAATCTTTGTAACACAGTGAACAGCTAGTACCCAGCTAACAGTCCTGTTCTTAATTCTCTTAGCCTGCTTATTGTTCAATAAAAGATTGTAGGTTGAAGGAAAACGAGTTCTAAGAGATTATAACTTCTTCATTGCAGTAGTTGGACGTTTCGGTGTAACGGCTAACATGTTAACAAGCATATATACAATGTGATTTACAAGATGAATATAATTGGAGAACAAGTACAATTGAATAGGTTTATGTGCTTTGGGAATTTGAAGTGTACGCAGGTAATTAAGATGACACCATGCAATAAAGAAGTTGTAAATCCATTTTTCCTTCATCAAATTTCTAAATGCCTCTTAAATAAGTCAGATTGTTGTGAACTCAAACTCACATGCTTGAAAAAGATACAAGAATCTGTACCAATGTTTTTCAAAGAATTTGCCGTCCATAAAACAGTTATTAATTTTTAGGCTTTCAGTTTCTAAAAAGTCTCAAATATACATCATTACTAATTGATTATAAGCGTAACATTAATGTAACATAAAAACCTGTGAATAGCCACTCAATAGCTCAATAACTATGATTGGCATGCCATAAAATTGACATGAGCTGTAAATGTACTGAGTTGAGATGAAATGGGGCTTAACGCTGCTTTCAAGAGTATTTCACTTTTATTTAACATATCATTTCTCTGCTACAAGGTGAACTTTTATCACTTTAACTGTTGTATATGTTTGCGTCATACCAATTTGAGGTGAGGTGAGGTGATTTGGGTTTAATTCCCCTTTCAACAGTATTTCACTTATATCACGGCTGCTTGTGTTATTGCAGGGAGAAAGCCTGTAAGGCCACGGTGGCCATGCATTGCAGTGAAACCTGCGAGCATCGCTTGGAGCTTGCTAACAATGAGTGTTACTACGCTGAAATTCAGTGTAGCATTGCATTCATACCTTGCATGTAGAACAGTTCTCTTTTGCAGACAAAGATCTCCTGGCGTGATATATGTGCTGACAGAGACAATCTACACGAAGATGAATAAGTACAGGGCTAATATGTGCAAACTACAAGTATCACAAGCTGTACACAAAATAACACGCTGATAGGAATAAAAGCTTTTTTCTTTTCTAATAAATAATTCTATTCATCACAGATATCTGAGACTGGTACCTGCAAGGCAAAGATTAATTGTATCAGAAAGATTATGAGGAATTCAAAGTCCAAACTTTGGTATACAATATCACGCTGAACTCTATCCTTGGTGTATAATCTGATAAACGCTGATACACTTCACAAAGCAGGTTAGCTGGGTCTTATAGTACTGTAGCACATGGCTCTAGTGATTGAGGCAATTGCTCAGACTACCGACATAAATGTCGATTAAATATCCTCGTTAAACAGCACAGGTACATAGAATTATTACCCATTTTGTTGAAAATAACCTCGTTAATATTTTCGATATGAGCACATGTGAATATGTCACATTTGCCCAACAACGATTGTTTTAGCTTGACTTCCCGTATTTCGTTGTCTGTGACATCAAAAAACAATTGTTTATGACATCATTGTTTCGTCACTTTTTCGATTGAAATATAATATAATGGGTAATAAAGAAATTATTCAACCGAGCAATACAAAAATTCACACTCGTTTTGTAAAAGTGATGTGACACACTTCCTTGGGTAATAATTCCTATATTTTAATCAAATATCTCCATTTATGGTTTTGAAGCAAAAACAAGATTGACAACCAGTTTGCTGTATCAAAATATTACGTCGTTACTTCATTGTTGAATATGGCATGAACAAATTTGAACCAATTACTTTGACTACCGACATAAATATCGATTAAATATTCTTGTTAAACAACACAGGTACATAGAAATATCAATTAAATATTTACATGAAATGGATCATATTTATGTCTTTGAAACAAAAACCGAATTGACAACCAGTTTGCTATATCAAGATATTGTGTCCTTACGTCATTGTAAGTTACATAGTGACCTCGTTTACCCGGATCCCGTATAGCGCCCTCCGTATATTCGTAAAGACAATTAAATAATCAAATCAAGCCGACATTTAATACTCATTCTGTGTTCGATTTAAATTTTGGTAATCAATTCTGTCAAATAACACACTGTCGCCTTAGACTGAGATGCAGTGAGTTAAACCGTGATAAATATAATCGTTTCATTTCTGATAATGCATCTTGTTCCTGCTCACATGACTATGGGGATGCCTTTCAATACTTTTTCAAGTGTCCCAAATATAACATCTTTCGGTACGAATCCTATTTCTATGAGAAAGGTTCAAACAGGAAGCACTCTATGGCAATATCTCGGTCTCACACAAGACGAATATGAATATCCTACAGTCTGTTCATTTATTATTGCATCAAAACGATTTAATTCATAAAATTATAATTGTCAGGGAAGTGTAGCAACTGACCACAAAACAAATCCATATCATTTCTTACAATATTTGTGCAAACATCGTGTATAGATGTGAACCTTACATGTATTGTCAGAGACCATAAAATAATTATTTAATAATTCATTTTATGGTCTCTGGTATTGTGGAGCAGCATGTAGATAAGCTATCTAGGATTGTTTCCTAATCCATTTCTTATTTTTGAATAAAATATGTTCAAACCATATCTGTAAATTGCTTCTATGTATTTCTATACAAATTATGATTCGCTTAACTACACGATATGCTTTTCGGACAATTTTCAACTACAACAAAATCGTTAGGATAAAGGTTGTACATAGCTGAATAGATTGAGCCAATTACTTAAGACCGACATGAATATTGATTCAGCATTTTCTTTAAGTCATATAGGTGTATGATAATAATAGACGACAATACAGACATATTGATCATCTTAATTATTCAAATAATCAATACCTGCAATCATTAAGAAACAAGCAAGACAGTGAAGCTGGAGCTACAGTTACACAGGGTATAATATAAATCTTAAATTTCTCAGAAAAAGAAAAAAATATTTTAGCTTTATTTTCCTCATACATTTCGATGTCAGGTGACGTGAGGTGAATTGAGATCCAATGATGCTTTCAAAAGTATTTCACTTATATCACGGCCGTTAGTATAATTGCAGGAAGAAAGCCTGCAACACAACTGTTGGTATGCATTTGACGTGAAACATGCGAGTAACAGCTGGGACTAGTGAACCATGGGTGGTACTACGCTGAAATTCAGTGTAGCATTGCACCCAAACCTTACTGCATGTAGAACAGTTCTCTACAGTAGACAAAGTTGCCATGCCCCTGGCGGGATTCGAACCCCAGACCTCTTGATCCGAAGCTAAAAGCGCTAACCACTGCGCTATCCCGCCTCCCTCTTGATGTCAGTCAAAGTTTATATAACAGGCACTAAGTCTTGATGATATATCATTTTATCCACGTGATTCAATATTTCTCATATGTGCACATGTGAAAATATCACTTTTACATTGCCACGATTGTTTCAATGCGAGTTTCTGTGTTTCATTGTCTGTGATGTCATAGAACGATTGTTTGTGATGTCACTGTAGTGGCTGTCCCAGGAGAAACAGTAGATTTCTGGCTATTTCTATTGAATTCAAATGGAATAAAATGGATGAATAAAATATAATTGCACTCAAAACGATATAATGCTTACGAAACTTGTGCAAATTAATGTATAACACTCACTCCAGCTAAGGAAATACAAAACACACTCCTTTGTCAAAGTCATATGACATACTTACTCTAGTAATAATCTCTACAAAGTAAATAGGATAGGAGTGAGAAAAACCCCACATGGAAACATTTACCTGGAAAACACTACACACCTACATATATTGTCAACAGGTGTAAACAAACAATGGGTTAACCTGAGAAAACACATATCTTCATATAAATACCTACATACATGTCAGTTTAGTTGTTCATATCTGCAGTCCCTCTCTCCCCTTACTGTTAAACGACCAATTTAAAGCCCCATTAGGAATCCATATCAATTAAGCACAGAGCCAGTCCAATGAAACACTTAGAAATTTGATCTTTGCTCATAACAAACCTTCTAATTGCAATTTAGTTGCTGTTTATAACCACGAACAACAAACAGATGTGACCGGCGTTTACACTAAACAGCTTAGTAGTGAACCTAATGGGAGATGTGAGGATTTCTGGATTAGCATGTCTTTGTCTCAAATCCCTAAACCTCATTTTAATGATAATCTTCTTAAGTTGGGGTCATACTGAAATGTTTCGTTGCCTGAGGTAACTCATGATAACCAGCTGAGGAAATGCTGATATCCCAAATCTGATCGGAGGTAATTTCCTTGTAACTATTCTAGTAATACAAGCCTGGGGCAAGTCTAGCTGAGCAATGGCCTCCGGCTACTACAAGGTTCTGTGTTGTCTGTGTGAATGTCTACACAGTATTATCTATTCAACCCCAGATAACCTAATTTCTTCTGAGGTGAACTATTATACCCTTATCTCTTCATGTACAATTTGAAGAAAATATTTTGTACGAGTGAGATATTAATAATTAACTCGATCCAAAATTAACCCAGCAGAATTCAAACTAATGTTATATAGATAAATTTATTTGTATCGTGTCCATTTTCTTACGTCACGTTTGGGGTTATTAGAAATTATTATTGTACATAGTTCATAAGTTAATAAAGGGTTATTATATTGTATCAAATTCATTGGTTAATAAAGAATTATTATTGTAGAGAGTTCATCGGCTAATACAAAACTATTACTGTACAGAGTTCACAGGCAAACAAAGAATTATTATTATACATAGTTTATGGGCTATACAAAATTATTACTGTACAGAGTTCACGGGCTAAGAAAGAATTATTATTATACATAGTTCATGGGCTATAAAGAAATATTATTGCCAAGTTCCTAAGTTAATACAGAACCATTATTGTACAGTGTTCATAGGCCAAAAAAGAACCATTATTGTTCAAGGTCTAATACACGATTATAGAGTTAACAGGTAAATACAAAATTATTATCTTACCGAGATTAGGGCAAATACATAATTATCATTATCCAAGTTCATGTTGTAGTTCCTATAATTTCCTTCAATGATCGCGTAACATATTTGCTACCATGTTCCTCTGCAGGTATTGCATTCAGGTGATAATGATGATCTTACACAAGGAATGCAGACAGGTTCATACACATTGCAAACATTAAACCCTAAAGATTAGATTCTTCTCCAATAGATAGATCTCTTTTCTTGTACCTGCGACTGAGAAGTGTCTGTATGTAATGATAATTGTCCATCCCAGTGGGGCATTGATAAACTGGTTCACCTTCAAGTATTTAGTTCAGCATGGTGTATTTACTATATATGTGATAAAGGTGAGGTGAGGTGAGCTGGGGTTTAACGCCGCTTTCAAGAGTATTTCACTTATATCGCGGCTGCTAGTATTACAGCAGGGAGAAAGCCCGCAACGCCATGTGACTATGCATTTGGGTGAAACCTGCGAGCATCGGTTGGAACTAGCGAACCATGGGTGGTACTACGCTGAAATTCAGAGTAGCATTGCACCCAAACCTTACTGCGTGTAGAACAGTTCTCTACTGCAGACAAAGTTGCCGTGCCCCTGGCGGGATTCGAACTTGGACCTCTTGATCCGAAGCCGAACGCGCTAACCACTGCGCTATCCCGCCCTGTATGTGATATATGAAGGATACTAAAAAACCTTCCATTTTCTCTTCAACCTTCTCACTTTCACTCATTTCATACCAAATCATTAACGTGTTTAATAAAATGGTATGGTATTATGTGGAAGGGAGTTTAGTATTCTGGTTACAACTTGCCCAAATTAATCAAGCGAAATTTTCGACAGCGTGCTGATTTTAAGATTTCTGCGACTCATGTACAATGTTGTCATACTTGCACAGTATTATATAAATTTTACACTGCAGTAGTTTGCAAGCTCGGTTAACGATGCATCGGCAGTATTGCAGCCATTAGCGGCGAGGAATAATAATTAAAACTTACAAAATAATTAAAGTTAATTACTCTAATCCTTTTAATCCTGTTAATTAGAATATACCTCAATTAATAACAAACAAGAGCACTGCAATTGAAGCCAGCAACATAAACAGAGCGAAACAGAGCTATTTAATATGTTATAGACAAATTACGTAGCCAGATTGTTTAGAAATCTGTAGGAAAAGTAGATAATAAAACTAAGCTAAATGATCAGGAAACTTCAATCCTCTCAATTTTTATTAGCGTTGAGGTAATCATGTATTGACATGAATAAATAAATAAAATTCTAGTAATAAACACAAGTAGTAGCTGTGATATTCATAAACTCTGTCAATCATCTTATCACAAATCATCACCGACACGTGCACCAGCATTGAAGTCTTCATTGCTGTGTTAATTTGCAATCATTTATAAATATACCCAGATATACAGTGATTTTCATATTGCATTAATAATCTAATGAAAATGAAGTAAATTAAGAAACTGCATCTCTGTGCACTATCTGATTTAAATAGGAGAGTAGTAGATTATATGACACTCATAAACTCACTCATGTTATCATAACTCATAACTGACACCACAATTTTAGTCTTCATTGCTGTGTAATGATATATATACCCCAGATTTATACAGGGATATTCATAGTACATTAAAGGGGCAGTAGCATGTTTTTTGCAAAATTTATTTTTTCAAATTTCCCATATATAATGATAGTTTAAGTCATTTAATTAACCTTAGAGGGTAAAACATCTTATTACACAAACCAATTATCTGTAGTGGTAAAAACTATGTTGCATATAAAGCAAAAAATGCATGGCGACCATTTTCTTGTGAACACAATTTATTATTTTGTATTACAAAAACGCTTCCCATGGCTTTACCGAAACATGTACATTCATTTTAAACTTTATTTTCCGAAGAGAGAAGGATGTTTTACTATTGGTGAAATTACTTTTCAAATCGTTTCATCAACTTATTTGAGCGAAAAAACGTGCTACTAATAGTCTAATGAAAATCAAGTAAATTACGTAACTGCAGTGATTTAAATACTCATAACATGAATCAGACTCAACAGCTGATTAATTTATGATATACGTATAACACAGCATGGATATTAAATGCTGACTGACACATGTAAATACTATAGGAAATTTAGTATACCGTAGTAACTTGACACAGCAGGTTTACACAGTGACATTCATAAAACTAGTGGGAAATCATATAATAACTAACTACAGTAGATACAGGGGGAAACTAAATGAAACATAGTAACTCGACACCCCAGGTTTATACAATGCTATTCAGTCAATTGGGTGGTATCAAATTGTGATGAACATAAATAGATACTTGTGGACATTAACAATGAAACTAAGGAGATATGAGAATACACAGGAGTTTGTACTAACACCGATGGATTAACTACAGGCAAATGCCAACAAAAACACCTTAAATAATTCAAAATCAACACCAAGCAGGCGAATCAATAGCACTTCCCGAACAGAGAATTCAATAAAGATCAGAGCATATTTACCTCACCGACTGCTAAACACCCTCATTCCAGTAACTGAACACTCCAGGAGACAGATCCAGGAACTGAGACTAGAGGTAAAATCCAACTGGACTGAGAGACAGTGTGCATGTCCGATCAGAGACAGAGCTGTGATCCGACTGCTGCAGTCACCGCAGTCAGCGAGAGAGTGCAGAGTGGTGTGTGTGTGATAGCGGCCAGCCAGTCAGTGGCTATAAGCCGTATCCCCTGATACAAGTGTCAATACTCCTTGTATTTCTACAGCTCTGCACAGATATTCTATTATCTCTCTCTCAGTCTCTCTGCAGAAATATTCCTTTATTTCCTTGTCACTGTACAGCTATTCCTTTATTTCCCTCTCTCTGCACGATATTCCTTTATTTCCCTTTCTCTGTACAAATATTCCTTTATTCTCTCTCTCTCTGCTCTCTCTCTCTCTCTGCTCTCTCTGCTCTCTCTGCTCTCTCTCTAGATATTCCTTTATTTCCCTCTCTCTGCACATATATTCCTTTATTTCCCTCTCTCTGCACATATATTCCTTTATTTCCCTCTCTCTGCACAGATATTCCTTTATTTCCTTGTCTATGCACAAATATTCTTTTATTTCCTTGTTCCTATTTGTGAAGGATCAGAATGATTAGATGCCCTCATATTGTATACCGGTTACTTTCAATAGATTAGAATTAAGTCTGTTTCACAGTGAGTACTGAGACAGCTAGACTTGCTAAATGAGATCTAGACTGTGTACAAGGCTGAGGCTATAAAGACTCAGAATGATTGGTCAGACTGATTCTTAGACTAACTTAGACAGTTTATGGAATGTTTATAATAAAACTTTACCTTAATCCCCATGATTATATTTTTAATTCCTTCTAATCCATGTGTATTTATTTTATCTAGACTTGCTAAATATATTAAAGGATCTAGACTGTATCAAAGGCTCTTATTTTTTCACAGTCATGGAGCAGGACTAACCGATTCTGTATACTGGTACTTTTAACAGATTAAAATTAAGTCTGTTAATATTTTTGGGTTGGTCATTTAGAATGTCAATTATAAGAAGTGGTCTTTTCATAGTGAGTACTGAAATAGCTAAACTTGCTAAATGACACCTAGACTGTATAAGGCACCATTATGATTCAAAGGCACAGAATAGCCTTACACTCAGAAACAAATATTTATTCTGAAAATATCACTATTTTATCAAACTTTGAAAAGGAGACTGTAAGAAAAGAAATTTTCAGAAGAAAAAAGAGGCTCCCATTCAATATTTTTTTTTTTTTAATTTCTGAGTCTAAGAGTTACTCTAAACTTATAATAAAGTGGCAAGTGTGTGATATCAGCCAAGCAACCACTTGGTATAGCTATAAACTGTATCCTACTGTTTTACAAGTGTCAAACTACCATATTTCTACAGCAAGCCCATAAACTGCCATATTTCCCTCTTCAGATCAATGTATACTGTAAAAAGCCCTGGTGATAGAGAGCACCCCGGGTTGTAATGCTTGGTGGAGATAAGGAGGATGAAGCCCCAGGAGGGAGCAGTTATCTTTCGCAATCTCTTATCTCTGAAAGTACGATCAGCTGGGACCGTTGATTTCCTGCCCCGGTGTGACAGGATTTAGCAGGGGGAGTGAAATGAACATAGAATATAGGTATAACTGACAATATACACATATCACGGCTGCTTTGTAGTTTTATGTTCTATCCGGAGGGGATGTGAGTCCACCTACAGGATTTAAGGAACATGAAATAAACAGAGAAACTGTGTACATTTCAGTTTACTGTACATGCCCTGAAGGAGGAAGTAAATGAACTTTGAATCAGGATTAAATGGGGGAGGGGAGGGGAGGGGAGGGGAGGGGAGGGGAAGAATCAGGCTTTGTAGATATATTGGTAGACTAATATTTAGTCTATGAAATTTTCATAATTACAGCATCTTCATCCTTATGATTTTATATGTTTCAATACTACCAGTGTATTCAGTTTATCTAGACTTGCTGAAAAAAGATCTAGACTGTATTAAAGGCTCTTATATTTACACAGTCATGGAGCAGGACTAATATATATAATATAATATATAATATGGCTGATGAGTAATTTTTTTAGGTCTTTTGTGTGTAGTCATATATAGACTAACATTTAGTCTATGAAATTTTTATAATTACTGTACCTTAATTCATCCTTTTAATTAAATACTTTTAATACTTTGAGTTCCATGTGTTTTCAGTTTATATAGACTAGCTGAATAAAGATCTAGACTGTATTAAAGGCTCTTATTTTTTTCACAGTCACGGGTTAGGAATAAGTCAAATATATGACGGGAAAGTCAAATGAACATTAAATATACAAGAGTAACGAAATACACTTGTATCCACCATGTGAAAGTTTCTCCTTTTATTAATTAAGTCAGTGTAAATGCATGGGTTACAGAAGAAATGAAGAATTGAGAGAATAAATGAAAGAGCATGTTACAATTAATGAATATTGTGTAAATTAAAATGAGCATGAACTGCATAAGTAAAGTTAATTTTTCCGCGGGCCCATTTTTTTCAAAAGTGATAAGGGTGGTAGGACTTTCTCTAAATTTAAAAAAAAAAAATAATGATGAGACAGGAATAAATTTTAATCTTTTTCCATCGTAAAATATCGCTTTGAAGTGAAGGAAGTATACAAGACGGAAGCACATCCGTTCCTGCAGACCCTTATTTTGGTGAGTGGACATTGGGGGTTACAAAATTGATGCGGCAAATTCGTAATTAATTTTTTTTAATGTGACTGTGACAAGAAAAAGATGTCACGTGCACAAATAAAGTGATGTGCTAATGCCTGAGAAATATTTCATAATTTATATTTAGCCTCATAATTGACAATAAATGAATGACAAGGGAGATAAGTCAGATTATATCTCAGATGGAATAATCGATTTAAATGAGGAGAATATACTTAGCTGTTTCGGTATGTTAGCTATAATAGTTTGGTAAGAATAATAGCCATTGAATGCAATTATTCTCAAAACAAAATTGTTTCTTTACAAATACAATATATTAAAAAAATTCAACCAAATTTCAGACCTTTACATTTAGAATTAACGAGATACTACCAAATAACAAGAACAAATTGTACTTAAGCAAGTTTTTATAAGTTCTGGTCTTCTCTCCGTATGATTTTATAGATCCTGCAAAAACCCATGATATAAAATAAAATGTATGTTCTTATGCACATATGTATGTATACTTTGATTTGATATGAATTGAAATGTACTGAAAAAATAAATTATATCTCAGGGTCAGTGAAGAACAATGATATATATATACCAGTGAGAGTAATATAGCTGTGGACGTGGCAACTGGCGGAAGAGATAAGAATGAAATGAATGAGAGAATAAAGTAGAAGAGAAATTAATCGCCAAAGGCTTGTAATGAAAGAGAAAATGATTTCAAAATACCTCTAGGAGTAACTTTGTGCTGTGATAAGCAAGTATTCAGAGTCGAGAGTGAGGTGACGAGAAAACGAAAGGGAATAGCAAGTAGACAGAGGGTGTTAATGAGTTTTGAAACAATTGTGGTATTTTTATAATATTCACAAGAAAAAATAATAGGTAATTTATAAAGTGCTTTTATAAACTACAATATTACGTACATGACATTTCGTGTACTCCAATCCACCTGATGAAGGAGCGAGTGTATCCTCTGAAACGTCGTGTATTTTCACATTAAGACGTTGTTATCTGGAAAATCTTTCTGCTCTCAAGTACCCTTATGTGTGTAGCAATTTGAATTTCAAGAAGTGATGGAAAGAAGACAGAAGCAAGATGTACTTGGAATTATAGTGTCATTAACGACCACACGAATTCGTGTAGAGCAGCTCTGTCTCGGCAGTGACTAAATGTCATGATGTCACACGCACACAGTAAGTGATGACACACACTCAGTAATGACACAGAGTATATGTAATCAAGTGATTACTAATCAGCTCGACATCACGCCTGTGTTGATATATATAGTTGGTTAGACTGTCCTCCATTTCCCATTCTTGAACTTATGAGGGGTGTCCCAAAAGTTTCTGGCCTTACCATGAAAACTAAAAATTCGAACAAACCTGTAAAGGTTCCAGATTCTTTGAAGATTGGGAAGTGAAACTTAGCAAATACTTCGACAAAACTTCGTAAACGTTTATCTCCTGGAATGACAAATTGAAAAGTGGTGAGAATAGTTACCTTCCCTTGGTTGACAACCACCAGGGTTGGGGATCACGAGGGGTAGCCCACAAGTACGACTTTTTAGTTTGTAATCATTTTTCACGATTTATTGCAATAAGTACCCCAAGGAGGATCCCTTCTGAAAAAGAATTAAAAATGTTTATGACTTATTTTCTGACATAATCCCCCTGACCTCATTGTATTTGGTCCAGGATATCTTCAACCCATCTTCAACCCACTTCTTGTCTCCTCTACTGCTGTAATGACGTTCTCACCGGCGGAGCACATGCTTACTCAGAACAGTCCATGTGAGTTCGCTGTGCTCAAAGGACAGCTGAATAGGGTAGGTGCCGAGTAAGCACGGACCATGTGCACAGGAGGCACATGCTATGTGCGCGTCCATAGAACAAGTGACCATAGGAAATATTTAAAAGACTGTGTTGTGCGCTCATTGGCAGTAGAGGGCACATGCTTCGCCCATACTGGCTGAATCTGTAGCCCGTCTGCAGCCCGAAAGGTTCTGCATGCACTAAAAGTGATACGGCGTGTCTGCATGGTCCGAAAGCCGTATTGAGGTGGTACTCGCCACTACAGGTCCCTAAATTTTGCCCACATTTTTGCAAGTAAACAACACGCACATGCAAGTACGGAGGATTGGGGCCACAGCTTTACACTCTGTTGGAATGTTTTTCAATATGGTTGCTTTATGGACATTTGTTCATATTAAGGTGGTGAGGTGAGGTGAGTTGGTGTTTAACGCCGCTTTCAAGAGTATTTCGCTTATATCGCGGCTGCTAGTATTATGGCAGGGAGAAAGCCCGCAACGCCATGTGGCTATGCATTGTGGTGAAACCTGCGAGCATCGACTGGAACTAGCGAACCTTGGGTGGTACTACGCTGAGATTCAGTGTAGCATTGCACCCAAACCTTACTGCATGTAGAACAGTTCTCTACTGCAGACAAAGTTGCCGTGCCCCTGGCGGGACTTCATATTAAGACCAGAACTTTTGGAATACCCCTTGTAGTCCATTAGGTAAATTAAGCATCTAATGACAAAAGATGAAGAATCACTTTGATAAAGGATTGGTAAAACAATTAATAGACGAGTTGGTATTTCATGTCAATATCATTATTGTAAGATATGTACGTCAATTATGTAGAGGACGAATTTCACTTTCTCCGTAAATGTCTGGGACAGATATATATTTGTTAATAAAAAATATACCTGTGTACATTAATGAAGTTGCCTATAATCTTCAAACTCATTTATATCATCTCGAAATATGTTATCTAATTTGGCTCAAAAACATTAAAAGAGAAAAGAAGGGAAAAGCAAGGAATACAATCAATTGAATACGATAATTGAATATGACAATTTGAACTTAATATTGTGTACTACTTTTTCTGAAGAGGGAAGCTACACTTTCTGTCTATTGGTGGATTGAATACCGATAAAGAAAAGCAATTTATAAAATTAGCGAAAAGGTTAATAGATTGTAATGTAATACAAACTAATATACTGCTCATAAAAATAATAGTATATATAATTCAAATATGAGAAAGTTGGTTCCAAGTCCACTACTAAAAACATGTAAATTGATATTCTCTTCAAGAAATTGATTTAACTAGAGAAATATGCCCTTTATATTATATTAAAATTTGAAAGTTACGAATATGTGGTAATATGTGGTGGCACGTGGTCCTGTGCATAGCTCAGTCGACCGCTATCAGTGAAATTCAGCAACAATGGGCGCGGCTCGCCGCATGGGAGGGTTACCCGCTACATTGCTGGATAAACTGAGAATTGGAGGGTTATTCCCTGCCCCACACTGAGACATAAGTTGAGAGACTTATGGTGTCACCCTGGGTAAGTGACCTTAGTTCGAAGTGTGCCTCTGTCCACCCAGCAGTAAATGGGTACCTGGTATGATACGATGGTAGTCTGAATTTGAACCTTGAGCGTCTGACAGGCGACCAGTTGTATTCTCCTTAGGGAGTGTTCTGTACTCGTTGACCAGGTGTAATATGTCAACCAGCGCTTTGAGCATGCAATGTGCATGGATATATGCGCTATATAAATGGACTATTATTATTATTATAATAAAAGGAACATTAATTCCAAACAAGTAACTTTCATTCATATAGGACACCACAGAAGATTTATGAGAAAAACCAAGGCTAGTATAATGAATTTACAAAATTGTAACTATGACGTACCTCAAAGTTTGAAAAAGCATTTCATTTGAAATTGATTCAGGCAACAGTTGTTGATAAACTCAGTTTATTATACGACAATCAATGAAATACTGGGATTTATCAGTGAAATAAACTGTCTATCAAGCTACAGTGAAGATATCTGATATTTTCACTGTGACCTGTGACTGATATTATATATCACTCCTCAAAAATTAAAGTTTAAGCGTTTGACATCATAAATCAATGGTATGACATAACAAATTCTCTTGTGACGTCACATTGTTGCTGTGGTGACAGAGTTTTCCTAGCTGTCGCTCAACGACCCTGTTATGTCGTGAGTGAGTGAGTGAGTGAGTGAGTGAGTGAGTGAGTGAGTGAGTGAGTGAGTGAGTGAGTGAGTGAGTGAGTGAGTGAGTGAGTGAGTTTGTTGTTTAACGCCGCATTGGCAGACATTGCCATTCTTGAAAATATAACCTTTCTCAACCTCACGCGATGAGATAAATATGGTCAAGAAAAATGGATATCCTCTTTATCTTCAAGAAACAACTTTCCGAACTACACATAACATCTTTAGTCAAGTTTGACAAGACAAAGAGCAGGGCTAAATATTCACATTGTCCTCACCCTGTACAGTGACCTTGACAGGAAGTGACCTCTTGACCTTCTCCAAATAGAGGCTCCTTGACAAAACACTCAGCAGAATTAAATCCTATCTTGGTTCCTGCATAGACAGAAGAGGTTGATGGGGGAATGTTTGGGAGGGGGTGCAAATTATCAGATTACTCAGAACATTTGCAAGATTAAACCAGTCAATAATTTGATGTCCCACTTTGACAATAATCATCACAAGTAAAATGATTTTCGGGATATCAACTTCTATACCTATATCTAGACTAAAATTTAGTCTATGGAATTTTTATAATTACTGTACCTTCATCCTTTTGATTACAATTTTTTTTTATACTTCCAGTTCTTCCATGTGTATTCAGTTTATCTAGACTTGCTGAATACAAATCTAGACTGTATCAAAGGGTCATGGAGCAGGACTAACCTATATCCTACCATGTTATATATACCCCACATTCCATCTGATGGAGTGAGCATAGACTCAGAAATATCCTGTATCTACACAACATAGAAGTTGTTACCAAGAAAATCTTCCACTTCTAAAATTCCCTCAAATACATAATCCTTAACACTTTTGTTACCAAATGTTATCTTCACAATTTTATCCTTCCTAAATCATTGTCATCATCAACATGTATCAGAAGTGTTTGTGAGATCACCTCCGGAAGTGGGAATCGAACCTGGTACTTCCGGGGGGGGAGTCCTACGCTCTACCAGTTGGACTAAAGGGACATCCAACTGTAAGAAGAGAGTAGGAACATTTTCATCATGATCTTCAAAACCCCAAAATCCTCCTCATCAACCACGTCTTTGAGGAGCATTTAGAAGTGAGTAGATTTTGGGTTGAACGTGGCTTTCAAGGGTACTTCACTTATATCACAGCAGCTAGTATTATGGCAGGGAGAAAGCCTGCAACACCATGTGGCTATACATTGCGGTTAAACCTGCAAGCATCAGCTGCAAACTACTGAACCATGGGTGGTACCATGCTGAAATTCATTGTAGCAATGCACTAAAACCTTACTGCGTGTAGAACAGTTCTCAACTGCAGACAACGTTGCCGTGCCTCTGACGGGATTCGAAGCATGAACCCCTTGACGCCAAACACGTTAACCACTGCACAATCCCATCCCCGGGAATTTAGAAGTGGAATGCATAAGAAATCAAGACTTTCTGAGAAACACTTCTTTATTGTATAGATACACAATAAAGAATAACCATCATAATCATGACTCTTTAACCTTTAACTATCGATTTGATCTTCCACCTTATCCTTCAGACATAATACAACATCCCATTGCCATCCTCTTCATCTTCATAATCAATAATATTGTCTTAAAGACCTCAAAACCATTAATTCTATCAAAATCAGAATCCCTAACTTCATTACTGGAACTCACTCTACACCAGACAAGCATGCTTACAAAGTTCTCTCCACTTAAGTCTTCTCCTTGCATCCTAACATTGTTGATAGTTGATGGCACGTCTTCACAATCACAATCATCAAAAGCATTATCAACATCAAACACTATCACCAACAACAGTGTAGTTTTTATGATTATTGGAACTTCTCTGTCTGGGACAATCAGCCTAATCATCATATTATCATCATCATCATCATCACCATCATCATCGTCATCGTCACCATCATCATCATCATCATCCCATCATCATCATCATCATCATCATCATCGTCATCATCATCATCATCATCAACATCATCATCATGAAAGATCTCCATCACAATCATGACTACCATCATCATCAACGACAAACACATCAACAACATCAGCCCAATCATCATCACCATCATCATCACCAGCAGCAGTGTAGTGTTTATGATTATCGGAACTTCTCTGTCTGGGACAATCATGCCCACTCCAAGTTCTCTCCACTTTAAACTTCCTCTGACATCTTGACATTATTCTGTGCAGCTAATGAAGTGGGACGCTGCTACTCAACCTGCGTTAACATTTGTCCGCGCCGTTAACTCCTCTGATTGGACGGATTACTCCGTCTGCTTCCAAATCTGCTAGATTAGTCAAGGTCAAGGTTACCAGACAAGATCATGTATTTTCTGGAATTTGGATGTTTGAGACGCAAAAATTGGTTTTCGCTCAACAAATATTATTTGAAACTGAAATGAGGCTTGAATGTCTTGATTTTGTTTCCTCACTTCATAAAATCATTAAGTTGAAGTGAGATGAGTTGGGTTTCGTGAGTATGTCACTTATATTATCGCTGCTAGTATTGGAAGACAGCTCACAACAACATAATGGCTTTGCATTTGTCAAATTTAAAATTTGAACAACACATGACATGATCCCCCGCCACAAAATAATACTTCAAAATTGGAAAATAATGTCAAGATCAGCAAAATCAACTGGGCATTGAAACTTCCCTAAAAGAATCATTAGTGTAAGATAATGCTGAAAATCTAATGAACAGATCTTGTGATATCGATCCCCCTAACAAGCTTTACATCCATGTTCACATGATGAAAATTTCAAACTTCCCCTGTGACATTGAGAATAATGTTAAGGTCACCAAAATCTAATCAATCCTTTGTCATCTCTAGGAAAGGCTATAAAAAAGATATGAAGATAATCCAGTGAACGGTTCACGGATATCTGGCTGAAAAGGGTAAAATGACATTTAAGTCTCGTTGTGATCCTGAAATGAAGGTCAAGGTCACAAAACTCTGTAGGAACATTACTCTCACTTTGATGAAACCATATGCAAAATATGAAAAGAATCCAGTTAATAGCACTTGAGTTATTCCATTTCATTCGTATGTACGGATGGACGAAACCGGGATAATAAAATAAGAAGGAGCATCTGAGATTCATTTTGAGACGGAGATCTGTGATCTTGTTGTGGACTTGTCTATGCTCTTTAAAACTTAAAAGGAGGGTTATATCGGGGTATTTTTTGTGGAAACGAAATTCGAGAGGATATCCCCGTTTACACATATATGCTATAAATACATGATTTAAACACAGTCAAATTGAAAGATATTAATGAAGTTAATATTTTGATGACTTTACATTTCACAACTTGATAAAGACAAGCACACATTTGTTGAACAATCAAAATAATGAGAATTGAAGCCATTCATCAGCGCTGCGAGCGGGGGGAAACTCTACGGCCTAACATCATATTGTTTATTGTTTTTATGATACATTATGTGTTACTATGTAAATATTCTATCAGTGTATATGTGTTACTATTACAAAAAAACAAATTTGAGTTAAATATAGCGTGTTTTCATTTCGCGAAATGTCAAGAAACCAAGATGGCGGATACTGCCGACAGATCAACGATAGAACTTTCCCTTTAAGGTGTCTGGATGACAAATTAATCGTGATGCTGTACAGTCATATTTGCCAAACTTTCGATGAATACTAAAGATGAAACAAGTGAACAAATCAAACTATCAATCTGATCTGCATAGAAAACGAATTTCATACTCAAGCAAATATTTCCTGATTTCAAGGAATTAATTGCGCTGTCAAACCGTTATTACCTGAGAAGCTCTCAACTCCAGACCCTCCCTACTCAAACAGCAATTGTTCATGCTGAGGGAAAGATCAAGGTGTTTAAAAGATTTTAAAAGGAAATATCAAAGAGAGACAGATATGGTGGTCATCGTGACACCATCAACACACATCAGACACCATCAACACACATCAGACGTACACCATCAACACACATCAGACACCATCAACACACATCAGACATGGAAGAAGACCCCTTAGTCTTGTACTCAGACTCCGAAAAAAGCATTTATTCTGAAAATATCACCATTTGATTAAATATTGAAAAGGAGACTGTAAGAAATGTAATTTTCAGTCTGTAAATAAAGGCTCCTTTTCAATATGTTTTTCGGATATAAAAATATTTTTTTCAGAGTGTGAGACTAAAGTCTCCTCTCCCTCCTCAATAAATCCACCGTCCAATCGATGGATAGACCGATATGTCGGAACATTTCACTATGAATGCATGCTTGTGAAGGAGGGGTGAGGTAGTCTTGATATGGGCTGAGGTGATTTGGGGATTTCGCCTTTTTCGAGAGTATACACAGTGGCTACTATTAAAGGTACATCCATTGTTATTGGGGTCACATATTGCAAACGTCATAAATGGTATTACTTTATCAAGAAGTACTGACTGTTACCGAAACCTACCATTTTGATGATAGTAGACTTAGCATTTTGACGATATGAAGGTAAAAGTAGTGATTTCTGATCGAAAACCGGACAATGCACAGCGTGAGTCGCGCGTCAATGAGTCAAACGTAATTTTGGAATCTTATCTATAACAGAAAAAAGGAAAAATTTGAGTTGATAGTGTTTAATAGGTCTTATAACTACTGTGCATGTAAATGGGGCAGCAGTTTCGGTTTCTGCACATGCATAATGATGTTACTCAATTTTAATTGGAAACTAGTAATCATGAAATATTGGGCGATTGAGGATTACTAAGCAAGCTGATTTTGTTTGTATTGTAGACAGCACATATGGTGAGTTGCAATGTATGAAATGTATTAAAGCCAAATAAAATTTTATGAAACACAATGGATGCACCTTTATTGAAAACCAGCTCTGTATGCAGTGAAACCTGTAAACATTTGTTAGAACTCTTCAAAATCCATTGTAGCAAACATAGCTTACTGCATGTAGATCAGTTCTCTACAAAAGAAAACGCTGTCAATCCCTGACGGGATTTGAACCCAGATCTGTTGATCCGAAGCCGAACGCACTAACCGCTGCACTATTGCGCCCCCTTTGCCAATTGCAGAAAGTGTGCTATCCCAAATGGCTTTCAATGCTCCATCTGTATAATGTCTTAATAATAAAGTTGCAATGATATTGGATGCCAACTTGTTAAACTTACAGATAGGAAACTCTGTGACCTCATCACATTTGTATTGATAATGATCTTAAAAACATTTATTCATCAAATTATAAACTTCATCACAAAATCAATACTAAAATGTGAAAATAATATTTTTTATTGATTCATAAAACTACAAAAGCACAATAACCATAATTTATTTTTGAAATATGAATATCAATTATTTTCTTTGAACAAAATAAGATTGACAATAAATAGGTGGTTAGTTTTCTCTACACAATCAAGATTGTTGAAATAGACAGTGTATGTAAATTCAAGTTTACTTTTCTTAAAATTAATCAAAAAATTTAATTTGCTACAAAATACAGAACAAGCATGTGCAATTATCTCTCACTTCTCCACCAACTTTGAACAATGACAATTGCAAGTTGACTATTCATCTGGTTCAGAAATGTCACAGTTTTACAACAAAAAGAAACATTTGACAGCAGTTCCAGTTTGTATGCTGATTTTTGTATGTTATAATACAGTACTGTCAGAGAAGGTTCACTTTGAGGATTGTGGTGAGACTTTTTATGAAACAAATATGTCATGTTGTCATAATTCTAATCAAAATCCATACTGTTATTTAGAAATGTCACTTTTCATTGAAACAGATGTTTATTGAACATTTAGAAATGTCACTCAAATGGATTTATCGACCAGCTATGAAATGCATACATTACAAAGAAACCAAATTAATATCAGTAGTTTAAAAATCTGGTTTACACAAGAAATTTCACATAAATATCAAGTTTACAATATTTTCCATAAATATTTTCTTTCACTTTCATTTGTTGAGAAAACAAGGAAAAACAAGGAAATTGAATGTCATGTTTATCAGAATTTCAACTTGTACAAGCAAATTAATCTCAACTTTTAGAATGAAATCTCTAACTCACTTTAAAGGCGCTATAGCACATTTTTGGCAGATTTGTTTTTCTCTAAAATTTTCCATGTAATTATTAAAGTTTATACAATATATTGTTATATGTTAAGGGGTAAAAGATTTATTTACACCACCCGATAAACTGTATCCACAGAAAATGGTTATCCGTACTGAAAGAAAATTGTGTGAATTATAAAGTGACAGTGGTGTGGAACTCTTCAGTGTGAGAGGTAGATTTGTAGGTCTGATGCGAATTTTAGAGTTCAGACAGTAAGATGAATGACCATTAAATCTTGGTGCCATAAAAATAATTTTACTCTGAGTGTTTAGGTATCGCTACATCACTTGAACTACCTTCGATAAATAAACCAACATGGTATCGGGAATCAAAACTTTAGCAATGGAATGTTCAAAAGAAAGAACTTACGACAGAATAACAAACTAAAACAACATATATATATATCAAAAACAAACAAAGCAGTAAGATTTTTCCTTTGTCATATTGCACTGTCATTGATAGCCAATTCTGTTTCCGGTCATATTACACTGTCCGCATTCTACTTTAACAAAGCAAGTTTTAACTTACATGTGTAAAATATTCAACAGGATAATCTCGCTTCACTGCCTCAATCCTACTCAAAGGCTTCCAGGCGTCAAGAAGTTCAGCTATTTAGTTAACGAGATTTCATGATTAGTGACAGTTGTAAAATATTCAGTAGCTTTGAATTTCAAGAAATTAATAACGTTAACATCCAAGACCCCAAACCAAAAGAATTTAAAAGTGGCCGTCATATCAGCAAAAATCTGTCGTCATGTTTTTTTTGCATTACATGAAATGAAAACAAGTTAAATTGTATCTAATTTAACAACTTTAGAAAATTCACATTAAATATCATAAAACTAATAAACAATTTGCTATTATGTTGTAGCTAAGTTTTCCCCGCTCACAGCGCTGATGATTGGCTTATGTTCTAATGTTTTAAATTTTTCAACAAATGTGCGCATGTCTTTATAAAGTTAATTAAACATAAAGTCATCAAAATATTATCTCTGCTGATATCTTTCAATTTGACTGAATTTGATTATATATGAATAGTATATGTGTGAACAGGAATATCCTCTCGAATTTCGTTTCCACTGATATACCTCAATAGAACAATCCTTCGAACTTCATTTAAGAAATTAAACTTAATAACATATAATTTAACTTTGACTTTGCACACACTTTCCTTGGATATATAAGTGTCTCTGAAAAACAGCACAAGTTAAAACATTACCACATTTAGCTACATTAAAGGTGCTGTATTGATGCACGAACAAAGTCAGCTTCTATAGCTTGAATGAAATGCATTCTAACAATTATTAACACAACACAGGAACATGGCATACGGAACACGTGTTGAAGTACAGCGAGCTCCACGTCATGAGGTAATCTCGCTCCACCACCTCAGATCTTCGTTAAAAGGGTTCCAGCTGACACTGATTTCCAGGTAATTAGTTAACGAGCATTAGCAGCAACTGATTTCTATCTCAGCGTGATACACACGCCTGATGTACCGAATGCAATTTAGAGAGATGCAATTTGCAGGGAATGTAATTTGTCGTGTAGTAAAATGCGACACGGTTGTAAGTGTAGTTGTAGGAAGCTTTGAACATACCTGACAGGTAAAGCTTTGAACATACCTGACAGGTAAAACTCTAATTAAATACTTTATTATTGTTATTTTCTTCTGATGATACCGACAATGTATTTGCGGTATCTTTTGCAGTATATATGTAAGTTCTGATTATTTGCAATAATCATATTCAGCACATTTTAAGATGTAATTACAGATAATGTAGTATTCTGTTATGTTTATTGCTAATTACTCCATGTCTTTAATATTTTCTTACTATTTTCATGGTACATATAATGTTTATGACTTGGAGTGGTAATATAACTCTCTCAATAAAAATTTGTTCAAATGAAAACTTCATCATGCATGGAATAGGATGCTTGGTTTCAGATGTTTTCTTATTTAATATAATTTTCATAATTTTAAAGGGACACTGCGTCGAGGATAAAATGAGTCTCATCTTTATCTCATATTGATTTCCATATTTTCAACTCTTTTATAGATATTCAGAGTTAAAATTTAATTATATAAACACATCTAAGGTGTGTTTCACACTATTCGATTTTCTATACACATGCGTCCATTTTTTTGTATGCAATTTTCATTCACACTACATGCATCATTAATTGCGTCATCAATTGCGATATCTAGACGTGTTTTAGAAATTCAATTAATAGTCTCTACTTCTTATATCGTAGAGTGCAGTGTTCTTTTCTACAAGGTTGATGAGACATTCAGAGTCTATGATAATGCGACAGGATTTTTTCAGCACTCATTATAAAATACTGAAATATTGATACATAGAGTAAACCCCTAGATGAAATGTATGTTTTCTGAAAAGTAACACAAACACTGCTACACAATACACTGTAATCAGATAAGGAACAGGTGGTTATCTTGACGGTTTCAATTAACGAGCTAAATGGCCAGGTGTCAACAGGATAATGATCATTGCGATATTGACAACAATATTTTGTTGAAACTGATCTGATATACATACCAGGTAGTTACTCTACACACGCCACCCTGCTCCTAATAGTGTACCGTATGTGTATCTCTGCCCTACTATAATACCCTGATTCCCTTAGCCCAAGAACTGTCCTTTACCTGGTTCTGAGATATATCACCTGTTCATAAAGTGACAGGTAGATAGGCAGGTGAGGTGAGGTGAGTTCAGATTAAACGCTGCTTTCAAGAGTATTTCACTTTTATCATGGCTGTTGGTACTATATAGGTACGTATTATTGCAGGGTTAAAGCCTGCAACGCCATGTTGCTATACACTACAGTGAAAGCTGTGAGCTTTGGCTAAAACTAGTGAACAATGGGTGGTACTGTGTTGAAATTCAGTGTAGCAATGCACCTAAACCTTACTACATGTAGAACAGTTCTCCGCAGCCAACAAACTTGCCGATCCCCTATAGAGTTGAAGGGTGGGGTGAGGTGAGGTGAGGTGAGGTGAGGTGAGGTGAGGTGAGGTGAGGTGAGGTGAGGTGAGGTGAAGTGATTGGAGGGTGGAGAGTGAGGGGGGAGGAGAAGGTGAGGGTGAGGTGAGGTGAGGTGAGGTGAGGTGAGGTGAGGTGAGGGTGAGGTGAGTTGAAGTGATTGGAAGGGGGGGGTGAGGTGAGGTGAGGGTGAGGGTGAGGTGAGGCGAGTTGAAGTGATTGGATGGTGGAGGGTGGAGGGTGGAGGGTGGAGGGTGGAGAGTGAGGGTGAGGGAAGGGTGAGGGTCGAGGGTGGACAGTGAGGGTGAGGGTGAGGGTGAGGGTGAGGGTGAGGGTGAGGGTGAGGGTGAGAATCCTGCAAGGAACTCATCCTGTAAAAGTACAAGAGTCTGTACTGCTGCAGATAGCGTGATCTAAAACATAACACTCAGCAGAAAGCAGGTAGAGATCTGGACAAATATTTATATGGGGCAGAAACAATATCACCAATTATAAGCTACAACAGCAAAGACTACAAGTTAATGCAGACGAAAAAGTGATAGAATTACAAGTATGGACTTCAGAGTATCTGACATAACGGTATGGCAATGATAATGATTATCTGATGTAGACAAGTGTTCCCTCGATAAGAAACATATTTAGCCGTATATTGACGGAGTAGAGAGTTTCTGATTGGTTATAGTTAAGAAAGTCGTCTACCTCATATTGGGATGTATCATCTCGTTAATTAGTGACAGGTAGATCGGTGGCCGTACAACAATATTGTATCAAATCTTAGAAGGGCATTAAAGGCACTGTAGGACGTGTTGTTGAATCTTATATTTGCCCTCAATAATAAAAGGTTGTGTAATATATATTTACTTTAGAGGGTAATTAAAACTTCCTACTACATGACTTAATTACACTTAGTCATTGGAAACAGTGACACATATAAGCAACAAATTTTGGCGGCCATTTTAGTGTGACTGCCTTAAAATAAAATAATTTGTGATGTACAATCTACATTGCTTTTTAAACTAAATTTATTGATTGAGGAGGATTGTTTAGCAAGTGCTAACATTTTTCGCAATTTATGAGAATATATATTAAACCCACAGACCCTTTAAAGGGGCAGTAGCACGTTTTTTCGCTGAAATATGTCAATGAAATGTATTTAGAAAATAATGTCACCAATAGTAAAAAACCCTTCTCTCTTTCAGAAAATCAAGTTAAAAATGAGTGTACATGTTCCGGATAAAAAAATGTAATAAATAAAATGTGTTCACAATAAAATGGTCGCCATGCATTTTTTGCTTACTACGCAACACTGTTATTACCAGTAGCAACTTCTTTATTGTGAACATATAGGATATGTTGAATGTCAAAAACAGAAATTGTAGCAATAAGGCACCCAAGTCTAATCCACTTCCATTGAAGAGCTCCCTACCTATCACTAAGCAGCCGATATATAAAATTCCAATACAGCACCTGTGCTACTACGAGTGGAGGAGAGGGCCGTGATGTTTGTGCACATATGCTGTCATTCCCATGAAAGTAACATCCACGCAAAGTGCTTCATTGATTGTGTTTTAATCATGAATTTTAGGAATCCATGTACAAACCAGATGATGGGAGTGAAGTGGGTTGGATATTGAAACAGAGAAACACTCTCTGAAGTATCTGTATCGACATGAGACTATCACCTCTGGGCAGGTGAGGTGAGGTGAGGTGAGGTGAGGTGAGGTGAGGTGAGGTGAGGTGAGGTGAGGTGAGGTGAGGTATTCAAGGTGGTCAAGAGTATTTCACTTATATCAAGGCTACAAGTATTATGGCAGGGAGAAAGCCTGCAAAACCATGTTGCTATGCATTGCAGTGAAACCTGCGAGCAGCGGCAGGAACTAGCGAACCATGGGTGGTACTTTGCTGACATTCAGTGTAGCATTGCACCCAAACCTGACTACGTGTAGAACAGTTCTCTACTGCAGACAAAGTTGCCGAGCACCTGGCGGGATTCAAACCACGGACCTCTTCATCTGAAGCAGAACATGCTAATCACTGCGCTATCCCACCCCGAGGTATTCGATCTAAAACAATGTATCTATCATTAACCCTTAACTTGAGGAATCTGGGTTCACCCGGGATGCATATAGTACATTCATATATGCCCAAGGCAAACCCAGGTGAAGTGACTTAGTTTTCTCAGTTAATCATTGAGCTGCTGGACTCTGATGGTACCAGAATTCATATATATCTGTAGGCCAGCCCTGGAACTGGGCCTTTGTATTTTTTTACAGCGGATCATTAGATACTGGCCACCAGAGACTGCCGGTCAGTTAGACAGTACCAGATTCGCTGTCTTGAAAATTCAGCTGGCGATGCCAATTAGTGCAAATTAGGCGAAACTTGGCAGCGAACTAGAGGGTCCTTATATTTCACAACAGGGCTAAAAAGGGTTATAAAGAATACAGCAACTAAAGGGTTAAGTTTTCCTGATGACTGGATGGGTGAGATAAAGAGAAAACATTTTCACATAGAACAATATGTCTGTAATGAGGTGTCATTTTACAAAACAAACCAAGACGTGTTTTCAAACATATCTACCTCCACCTGTTATAATGTGATTATTTACCTGCAACAAGCACCGCATGCAGCTCCTTGCACCTGTAAATAAAGAAGACGAGATGTAGAGTTTAGATCCTCACTAACTGTATAGAGTTGTAGCAGAAGGGGAGATAACCCAGCCAGCAGATTCTGCCTCAAGCCCTGCAGCTAATCTGTAGACGGCATCACCTGGACTAATTAGCGATACAGAGCCTGCGGACAGGTGTGATAAGATCACATACTTTATCGGAGAGATAGAGAGTAAACGCTTATTTAAGTTTCACTTTCTCTATGTCATTGTCACAACAGAGCAGCTTGTATACATGCACACATCACAAACACACCAGAAATGTAAACACTTGCACACCATGAACCAAATATAAAAAACTCACATATATACAACAGATACACACATAAACAAACCCACACTTACACACCAGGGCCGTGTTCAAGATAGGTTTCAAAGTAATCACTTAATGAGCGATTACTTTAAACCTCTCTTGAACGCGATTGCTCAATGTAGCGCTACGTAGCAAGGCGAGCAAACTTCGAGGAATTTGCACTGTGTCGTTCAAGAGAAAAGAAGCGCTCATTGAGGGCTACATTGAGCGATCAATGAGCGCTACGAAGCGCTTCATTTTGTTGAACCGCCGGCTGGTATGCATAAACCTACACACCAGGGCCTAGATTTTCGAAGCTCTCTAGATAGGCGTAAGCCAATGTTAACTAGATTAGCGTTTGCGGGACACCGCAAAAGCAGAGCAGCTCCGAAACTTTGGGTCTCGCCTTTCCCTGTTCCGCCTTCTCGTCAGCATCAATAAAATGGGAATTCTTTTTAACAAAAGTTTGTTCATTATTCGAGTTATTACTAATCATCACTGGGGTCACTTTTCACAAGTTTGTTCTTAAAACCTATTTCTTCTTTCAAAATTTGATCAAAGGATTAACGTGGCCTTAACCAATATCTCATGACCTTGACCTTTGACCTTCAAGGTCACACCATCAATGATCACTTTTCATCGTATAATAATCATGCAATGACTCAAAGTGTTCATAGTTAAAATATGACATATTAACAAAAGCATGCTTAAGTTTCGACCTCACTGTGACCTTGACCTTTGACAGATTTTAGCGAAAACGTTTTCAAATCTTGGTCTTTCTCCATAGTTCATATATACCAAATAAGAGCCTAATAGCACAAACAAAGTTTGAAGTTATCATGTTTACAAGGATTGTTGTAGTGATTTCAGAACTCATGACCTTGACCTTTGACCTTGAATGTGAACATGTCAAAATCATTCACCAGGTGTATAAGAAAGAAATTAAGCTGAGGTGTTAATATCTTCATGGAAAAAAGTTACTTAGTGACCAAGTCAGTCAGTCAGTTAGTCAGCATGACCCTATCTCGTGACCTTGAAATTTAAAATTCAAGGTCACACAATCAGTGATCACTTTTCATTGTGTATCACAATCATGTAATGATTCAAAGTGTTAATAGTTGAAATAAGACATTTTTGCAAAAGCGTGCTTAAGTTGTGACCTCGCTTTGACCTTGACCTTTGACGGATGTTAGCGAAAACCTTTTCAAATCTTGGCCTTTCTCCATAGTTGATATACACCAAAGAAGAGCCTGATAGCACAAATATTTTTCAAGTTATCGTGTTTACAAGGATTTTTTTAGCAATTTCAGAACTTGTGACCTTGACCTTTGACCTTGAATATGAACATGTCAAAATAATTCCCCAGGGCCATGAGTAAGAAGTTATGTATATGAGGTGTTGATACCTCCTTGGAAAGAAGTTATTTAGTGATTTCAGAACTGGTGACCATGACCCTATCTCGTGACCTTGACCTTTAAAATTCAAGGTCACACAATCAATGATCACTATTCATTGTGTATCACAATCATGTAATGATTCAAAGTGTTAATAGTTGAAATAAGAAATTTTCCCAAAAGCATGCTTAAGTTGTGACCTCGCTATGACCTTGACCTTTGACGGATGTTAGCGAAAACCTTTTCAAATCTTGGCCTTTCTCCATAGTTGATATACACCAAATAACAGCCTGATAGCACAAATATTTTTCAAGTTATCGTGTTTACAAGGATTTTTTTAGCGATTTCAGAACTCGTGACCTTGACCTTTGACCTTGAATGTGAACATGTCAAAAAAATTCCCCAGGGGTATAAGTAAGAAGTTATATATATGAGTTCTCAAAACCTAATAAGGAAAAAAGTTATAGCCAATACAAAACGCGGCGGCGGCGGCGGCGATGGAAACTGCACAAAAACTGATAGCAGCTCCGACTTAGTCGGAGCTGCTAATTAATGTATGGTACTTACGACTATCTTAACGCTAAGGGAGCTTTGAAAATCTAGGCCCAGAAATGCACACACTTAAAGATCATTATTCTTTATAGGAGACTTTGAATATAGATTCTTATGTTGTTGTCATTTGTAACTTATTTAGGCAACATCTCGACATAGATTCTAATGTCACTTGCTTGACAACGACATTAGCATCTATGTCAAAACGTCCACTTCGAATTTACATATCCATAAAATTGTCTCTATTCTTCATCACCTCTACTTCTAGAATGCCTAGTAGTTTTATTATTATTAAAATATCTTCCAGAACCTTGAGACATCAACACTTAACTTACTGGAGTTATCCAAACACTTAATCTCCACATGCACCAACACATACATTACATACAGTACCAATACACAGGAGATATACTTCTATCCACTTCTATTGAAGAGCTCCCTACCTATCACTAAGCAGGCGATAAAGAAAATTCCAATACAGCACCTGAGCCACTACGAGTGTAGGAGAGGGCCGTGATGTTTGTGCACATATGCTGTCATTCCCATGAAAGTAACATCCACGCAAAGTGCTTCATTGATTGTGTTTTAATCATGAATTTTAGGAATCCATGTACATGCAGATGATGGGAGTGAAGTGGGTTGGATATTGAAACAGAGAAACACTCTCTGAAGTATCTTGAGAACCTTGAGAATTCAACACAATTTACTGGAGTTATCCAAACACTTAAAGGGGCAGTAGCACGTTTTTTGCCAATTTTATTTTTTTCAAATTTCCCATTTATAATGATAGTGTATGTCATTTATATTTATTTTAGAGGGTAAAACATATTATTACACAAACCAGTTATCCGTAGTTGTAATAACGGTGTTGTGTATAAAGCAAAAATTGCATGACGGTCATTTTATTGTGAACACAATTTATTATTTCGAATGACAAAAACGATTCACATGGCTTTACGGAACATTAGACACTCATTTTTTTTCTTTTATTCTCTGAAGAGAGAAGGATGTTTTACTAATGGTGACAATATTTTTCCAAAACATTTCATTGACTCAATTCAGCGAAAAAATGTGCTACTGCCCCTTTAATCTCCACATGCACCAACACATACATCCAGAACTATGTACTTTACCATTACACAGGAGATATACTGGTATATATAATTATTCAATGATTCACATGTGCTCTATAGCAGTGCATGAACGTAAGGGTCACTTAGTTTAACAGATACGCAACCTCTATCGCAATAACGCTACAGCTATTATGATGGTAATAATTTGATTATATATCTGCATAAGTGAAGATCATAGAATGTAGATTGTATGAGCACAAGAGAGATATCAAATTGCTGACCTTTCACTTCAGGCTTGGTGGTATAGTTACAACAAAGGGAGGTGAGGTGAGTTGGAGTTCAACGCCGCTTTCAAGAGTATTTCACTTATATCGCGGCTGCTAGTATAATTGCAGGGAGAAAGCCTGCAACACAATTCAGTGTAGCATTGCACCCAAACCTTATTGCATGTAGCACTCTTCTCTACTGCAGACAAAGTTGCCAAGCAGCTGGCGGGATTCGAACCTAGGACCCCTTGATCCGAAGCCAAAAGTGCTAACCACTGCGCTATCCCACCCCCTCAAGTGGCACAGCTTTCACTTCAAACTCGGTGTTAAATAACTCTCACCTTTCAGAATATCTCAAACAATCGAGAGCTCTACCTGTTAATTAGTTCCAGGTGTAACATGCAAACAGAAGGTGTGACAGTTAATCAGTAAGTTTAATTAATGTCAAACATTCTCTGTTGTCTAAATTACTGGAATTGTTTGTTTCATACTTGACATATCCTCTTGTAATGCAGAGCAGTTACAAAGTTTTAGTCTTGCTTCTAAAAGTGTAAAAGTGTAGAAGTGTCTTAAATCAACCTGAAGGCACTTCGAAACAGAAAATACTATGGGAATTAATCTAGGGTAAAGAATAAAAACTTCAATTTGAAGATGATCCATGGGTATTCTTATTTTTACTCGCCTATGGAACAAGAGCCAAGATACTTGAATAATAATACTAAACCTTCAGTGCAGCCATTAAAGATGGAGTTCTCCCAGATTGGCCGCCATCTTGGTTTTTTGCATTACGTCACATGAAAAATTCTGTATTAACTAATATCTATTTTTAAAAATGAAAACCATACGTATTAATTAACAAATATAGTTTATCATTAAACTAATCAACAATGTGCTGTAGCAATGCTTTCCTTGCTTGAATGGTTTCATTGTTTTTTATTTTTAAATGTGCGCAATTTATCAAATTTACAAATATAAATTAAGCCATAGAAATATTACCCTTAGTAATATGTATTAACTGCATTGTGCAAGAACCAATTAACCAAGTTATTAACATTATATGTGTAAACAGGAATGTTCTCCTATTTTCATTGTTTCCACAAAAAATACCCCGATAGAACCCTATCTTAAATTTTAAGGGAGAGTTCTGTCGCCATCTTCATTCTTGCTAAATCGTACCTAATTTTGTAACCTTTTAATAACTTAAGACACACACTGATAGAGTATTTACATAACACATAACATGTCATAAAACTAATAAACACTTTGCTGTTTTGCTGTAGACAGGTTTTCCCCACTCGCAGCGCCATCCAATAAGCGTAGGGCCTCTAAGAGTCAGATCTATGCCATTAGATTAATGCTTCCTTAGTAAAATTCAGTTTCTATTTAAGAAATAAGCTCTGGGTCTCCAAAAAGCATTGTGTCTCTATTAGCGACAGGGGGTCATGGGGTGCTGATTAGAGGAAATATGGTATGTGCAACAAGAAGTTTGAATATGATCCATAATGACATGAACAAGACAACCTCTTTGAATGACATTCTAGAAGTTGGATTATGAAGAATGACATCACTCTTCAACAAAGGCGACATCCTTACAAACTCAACACTTCATCTCAATGGAAAGTTAGTAAAAAATCTAAGACTTCACCTCAAAGACAAACTGATGAGTGCAACAAATATCGACAAGTTTTAATCCAAGTTGATTGTGGCAAATATAAGGATATAGAAGAAAACATTTTTATAAATCTTTAGAAAGAAACAGTCATCTTCAAGAAATATGTAAAAAGTGACATTTCAAGACAGCTTAGAGGAGAGAAGCAGAATTTTCTGGAAAACATTGTTTTTATTGTGAACAGATACAATAAAAAAAGAGACAGATACAATAAACAAGAAGTTATTAAAACAGTATTCCTTTTTATTTATTCCACTTCGAAATAACCTTCATACACTTAAAACAAAGAAAATCTATGATTTCAATTTTTTTTTTTAAATACTCTGACGATCCGATAAATATCTACATTTACAATTTAAAGTTTAAATTTAAAGTTACAAGACAAGGAAACCCAAGAATATTCAGAAACAACTCAGAAAACCTGATAATTGTAAACATTAAGTTTTTCTGTATCCCTGTACAACGAGAAAGGGAACGGAGATAATTATTCTGCACCTTTGACAACCTCCCAGAATGCAACAGAGCTCCCAGCATTCCTACACATTTGTTATTAGCGGGTTCCCTCGGGGGCAATTAGCGTTTGTGTGTGATCATCTCTGGGCTGGACCACTTGCTCTTGATTAACTGTACCAATCGTCTTTCATCTGAGTGGCGAGAGTTAATCGTCTGTGCGGGCAAACGTGACAGTCAAGTTCCTTATTAAATAGGTCGAACACTAAAGAAATGTGACATTTGCAAATTTGAAACATGACGGTTTCATGTTTTGTGCATATTTACAAGATCGCTTATTTAATTAATGGTGTTATTTGATTGGCATTCTAGAAGTTGAGATCATCAAAAATGAAGAGTTATATTTTTCATGGATATGCAACTTCTCGATTCTGAAAAGTGACATTTTGACGTAGATTCTAATATTGTTGCCTTGCTTTGATCAGATTAGCTAGAAATGTTTAACTGTGAAATTTAACTCTGTAATTAGCAGGATCCCTTGAGGACAATTAGCATGTGTGAGCTCGTCAACAGACTGGTCCACTTAATTAGTCTTAATTGGCTTAATCAATCGTCTTTCATGAAAGTATTGTTATACATGATTGCTCCGCAGTTTTCCAAGTAGCCAGGTTTCATCATTTATACTGTGTTGTACTGATTGGTTTGTGTTTCAAGCAGTATTATTTTGATTAAATAGGCTCGTTTCTTCATGGCAATTTTCCGTAGAGTACCATTTCATGATATATAATCTTCTGCATTGTACCATTTCATGATATAGCGTATATATAGCAAGAATCTTTTGTTTTGTACCATTTCATGATATAGCGTATATAGCAAGAATCTTTTGTTTTGTACCATTTCATGATATAGCAAGAATCTTTTTTGTACCATTTCATGATATAGCGTATATAGCAAGAATCTTCTGTTTTGTACCATTTCATGATATAGCGTATATAGCAACAATCTTTTGTTTTGTACCATTTCATGATATAGCATATATAGCAAGAATCTTTTGTTTTGTACCATTTCATGATATAGCGTATATAGCAAGAATCTTCTTTATTGTACCATTTCATGATATAGCGTACGTATATAGCAAGAATCTTCTTTATTGTACCATTTCATGATATAGCGTACGTATATAGCAAGAATCTTCTGTTTTGTACCATTTCATGATATAGTGTATATAGCAAGAATCTTCTTTATTGTACCATTTCATGATATAGCGTACGTAAATAGCAAGAATCTTCTTGATTAAAAAGAGCAAATGCCCAACACATCCTTAAATCTAACAATTACAATTTCTTACATTGGACAAGACTAATATATGACACACATTTTGCAACTTCAGTGACCCATGAAAATATGTAAGATCCTCTTTTTTTTTTATTTGCAAAGTAATATTTGAATTCAAAAAAATCTTTGTCTGTCAGAAAAGGACATTTTTGAACTAACGTTTTTGAACTAATGACAATGAAAATGAGAACCAAACAGCTGATGTTATAAATAAAATCATTAATTTTCCTTTTTTCAAGAGAGATAATGATAAATTGATTTTTTTACAAGAAATTCTATATATCAAAACCATTACGACAGTGCCATTATTCTTTAAATCAATGAGACACTGATAGAAATAAATCACTCTCATTTAATCACATTAATATTCTTTATTGTGACATTAAATAATAATTTTGACAACTCAGTGTTGTTTCCAAATAAATCAGGGTTCAGAAAGTTCAAGGTGAGGTGAGTTGAGGTTTAACGCCGCTTTCAACAGTATTTCACTTATATTGCGGCTGTCAGAAGTTTCAAACCCCCTCCCCTTTTGAATGTAAAATTTATGAACCTCCTCGTTGACCTCCCCACCTTCCCCCTCCTCCCCCCAACCCTTTATTTTCAAAATTCCTGATCCATCTATGGAAGGACTGCATATTTAATAACTATTACATAGATATGACAATTATCTGAGAAGAAATCCTTGAGAAAGATTTTGGAGATGTAGATGAACTGTCACAGTACCATCGTCAACTTCAAATTCCAATTTCTTTTTATTTTCTGCCATGAATATTTCACATAGCAATTGTGCCAGCACCATGTTAATTACAAATGGGTTGCCCCCGGGAATATATCGTAGGTGAAATGTCAATACTACTTTCCTACTAACTGACATCCATTGTAACCCTGCCAGACTATCTTCCTGAAAACTAATATCACTTGTCGAGTCAACAAGATGTAATTGTTCACGTCACCTGTTCAAGTGAGGGACTCTCATTTCCAATAATTAGTTTTCAGCAAACAGCATATAAATAGCACTGCATAAACATGGCTTCCTGACGATAGACTCCTTATTCTTGTGGTGAATAATTGCAGGTGGCGGGGTGGCCGTTACTTAATTCCTAATAAAACTATTGGTTGTAGTTACTTGTCTCATGTGTCTGATACATGCTATCTTACCATCAATTCTGAAATATCCACATTTTGGTTCAACTATCAAAGGACAGAGGACATCTATTCAACATGTCTTCATTAGAAGATTAATGAATAAATGAATCAGATTTATAAATTTCGATGCAAGTATAAAACATCTCTTACCACATGCTATATATAGAGATTATTACCCGAGGAAGTGTGTCATATGACTTTTAACAAACGAGTGTGAATTTTTGTATTGCCCGAGGGAGAGCGAGGGTTATACATAAATTTGCACGAGTTTCGTAAAAGTCATATGGCACACTTTCGAGTGTAATAATTTCTTTATTACCCATTTTATTCCATTTTATTCGCGTTAAAATAGTCAGTGAACGGCCCACTTCCCTTGCGACGGCAAGCTATAGTGACGTCACGAACAATCATTTTATGACGTCACAGGCGACGTAATATGGGAAGCCGCGGTGAAACAATCGTTGCTAGGCAAACCTGATATGTGCACATGTGCTCATATCAAAAATATTAACTTGATTATTTTCAACCATATGGGTAATAAAATGTTATATAATATGATGCTTTATGATGCATCTGAGACAGGTATCTACCTAGTCTATTTTTTCAAACAGATGTGGCAGGGTGACATGAAAGTGTTCCTACTGGCTACGACTAGTGGGATATCCCTTTAGCTCAACTGGTAGAGCGCAGGACTTTCACCCGGAGGTCCTGGGTTCGATTCCAACTGGAGGTGATCTCACAATCACTTCTGTTACATAGATACTGGCTTATTTGCCTATTTGCTACTACTTATTGCTAAATGCGACCATTGGTCCGCACTTTCCATATTCAGGTACCCACTTTTACAGCTGGGTGGACTGAGTGCAATGTGGATAAGTGCCTTGCCCTGGGACACAACACAGTAAGAAACCTAGGTCAAAAATTTTGAAGGTCTCGATCAACATTCAAACCTGAGCCTTGGCGTGAGAGGCCAGCACACTTACCACTACACCACAAGAAAATATTTCATAGAATGGAGGTGAGGTGAGGTGAGTTGTGGTTTAACGCCGCTTTCAAGAGTATTTCACTTATATCGCGGCTGCTAGTATTATGGCAGGGAGAAAGCCCGCAACGCCATGTGGCTATGTATTGCAGTAAAACCTGCAAGCATCAGCTGGAACTAGCGAACCATGGGTGGTACTACTCTGAAAATCAGTGTAGCAATGCACCCAAACCTTACTGCATGTAGAACAGTTCTCTATAGATGCAGAGAAAGTAGCAGTGCCCCTGGTGGGATTCAAACCCTTGACTTCTTGATCAGAAGCCGAACGCGCTAACCACTGCGCTATCCCACCCTCGCCATCATCAATGTTACTAAAAATTGAAGCAGAAGCAGTGACAGTATTAACAGTAGAAGACAAAAGTATTGTCCTGACAACTCCAGAATTTTGACAGGTAAATTTAATAGGGAAAATTTACTCCATCACATTTTGACAAATCCTTAAGTAAGTTCATAACAGCTGATCGAGTAGACTAATCATGTGTCACAGGACGTGATATTTCATTGGAATATTTTCTTAGCCTTTTGAGAAAAAAAAACATCAATGAGAATTTGATTATATATTAAAGAAAATAATCCAGAAAACAAGATGTTGAAATACTTTGATGATGCTCAAAAACAAAATCAATCAATAAATCAACATTAATCATTGATAGACAGATCAAAGCAGAAATTCTTTCTAGGCAACTATTCGGGGTTCCAATCGTACAGCAATTTCAAATAACCAAAGCAGGAGTTAATAATAAAAATCAAAGTCATCTGATCATAAATCAAGAGCTGTTATTTGCCGATACGAGTTATTACCAGGATTGCACTTTGATAACCTTGCATTGATCACAATATTTACAATAATTTGACCAAAAGATATCCGAATTACATTTCCAAGGACGTTAATGTTTATAAATGTATGATTCAAGCCTTAGATACAATTCACGTTTGGTAAGCTATGATTTAAGCCGGAAGATATGCACTTGTTCTAATATCTGTTTTAGATTATTCTTTAATAAATCTATCAATAAATAACCAAATTGTCAATGATCACAGAATTTATGATTTAATGTCACAAGATCTATGATTTATCTGATTTCTTGTTCAGTTGCTTCTCTGGTAATATTTATCAATTAATATCAATTAATATCAAATAATATCAAATAATATCACGTAATATCTAAATATCACGATCACGGTAATCTAATACTAAAGATAAGATCAATGATATATTTGCACATGAGATCTAGTGGTATATTTCAATTAACTATCAATGAACATCTAAATTGATGTCTGTTTGATTGATATCCGATAATGTCAGTACACATCACAGAAACAATCCATCTCTAACTATCATTGAGAATGATTCCTTACAAACAGATTTAAAGAGACGATTCTATTGGGTATTTTTTTGGGAAAATCATAGCAAGTTTAGTTTACTTAGCTCTAAATTAAGTCATCTTTAGGGCTCAATTTTGTATAAGTACTTGAATTGTTTGTAAAATGTTGTTGGTAAGATAGAAGTATTTCTGAGAATAAATCATAGTCGACATCAGTCATACCACTCGAACTGCCTTTGAGTGGCCATTTTAGTGTGAGCAGCTAAAAATGGCCACCCGAAAGGAAATGGACTCCGAACCATAGACATTTGTTTTAGAACTCTTTTTATTGATTGAGAAGTATTTTTTAGCCATTGGTATCACTATTTTACTGTTCGTGAGAGCATTATTTCAGTAAGAATGGCGTGCTACAGCACCTTTAACAGCCTGACCGATGCTCACCAGAGCTGGCCACACAATCAGCAGTCTAATCTCAGGATAATACCACAATGACTGTCAACCTATCTCATTAGTTTGACTATCTATAGGATACTTCATAGGGAGAGGAAAGTTTAACATTATCTTAACAGTGAATATTCATCACCAACATTTTATGACAAAAGGCCTGTTGAAAGTCTGTATGATTGAAAATAAAAATTCATTCAAAGTTGCACATATGAATCAACCATTTGTGTATGGGTGCCGCAAGCTAGAATTGTATATGCCCGTATATAGTCCGTTTTCGCGATGTAGACATGATACATTTTGTAAAAACGGTACCGGGTTTGCCGTCTGAAATATTCCGCCAGGGGTGCAAATCAGTGTTTTAATTAGCCAAAATTCGGCTGCGAGCTAGAGGTTAAAATATTCCGCCACTGGGGCTAAAGTTATAATATATAATAATGCAATATAAGGGTTAACCTGGCAACATATTTACTTTTTATATTCGAAAATGGAAATACATAACCACACTTCTGGTTCGCTACTATTCATTCACTGCCTTTGTGATATAATGAGGATTAGAATTGATATCATAACCATCGTTGTGACATTGCATCATCGTTGATTACTATCACAATTGAAACATCATCGCCATAATCTTTACGTCCATCACCATCACCATCATCATCACATCGTCATCACAACTACATCATCATCACTATCATCATCATCATTACCACCATAGCCAAGCCATCTTCAACCACATCATCATAACCACCATCACGACCACATCATCATCATCATTACGACCATCACAACCACATCATCATCATCATTACCACCATCACAACCACATCATCATCATCATTACCACCATCACAACCACATCATCATCATCATCATTACGACCATCACAACCACATCCTCATCATCATTACCACCATCACAACCACATCATCATCATCATTACCACCATCACAACCACATCATCATCATCACCACCATCACAACCACATCATCATCATCATTACCACCATCACGACCACATCATCATCATCATTACCACCATCACAACCACATCATCATTACCACCATCACGACCACATCATCATCATCATTACCACCATCACAACCACATCATCATCTTCATTACCACCATCACGACCACATCATCATTATCATTACCACCATCACAACCACATCATCATTACCACCATCACGACCACATCATCATCATCATTACCACCATCACAACCACATCATCATCATCATTACTATCACCATATCCAAGCCATCTTCATCACTACATCATCATTCATCACCATCAACATCATCATCATCATCATCATCACCATCATCATTGCAACACAATCATCATCCTCATGAACTCATTTAAAATCAATGACAACAACCCTATCCTTATCGCATCTTCTACATTTTCGTCTCAATCTACAATATCAGCAATTTCTTTCTTTATACACGCCACAGTTCTCACACCAAAACTGAGATATTGCTCTTTAGCATGACATCACTACGTTTCGATACAGATCCTCGTTATTTTGACTACAGATTAACGGAGACACTCCCTGGCAGAAAGAAAGTTCCATTCCGTCCGATTCTATCCCCTTGAGTGATTCCAGTGAAGGACTCCAATAAAATATGGGCTTTTATACTACTTTCCTCACAACTCATCTATCAGTCTGCCCAAGAAGTAATTAAAGATCAGTTGATAGGCAGATAGGATCGGTGATGTATTGCCACGCTAACAGAAGACCAATGACTGAAGGAAATAAGGGAAACACTAAACCTACATCAAACACAACAGATTCCATTTGTGATGACTGTTGATATGAAATGATAATGGTTTATTTCATTATTTGACGATAAAAAAAAGATTTTGACTGTCATTTCATAAAATCTGAAAGGATTTTCTTTTTTGTTCATTTAATTACTGTAATCAGTGTATTGAAGTTATATCTTATTGATTATCTGAGAATTGTTTTATTTCTTATCTAGTTTATCCACGTTAAATAGATAAATGTCATCTGCATATAATGCACTTGCACAGCTAATAAAAATAGAGCCATTGGATCCGTAGCTCATCAGCCTATTCATGATTTATCATATATAGAACAGATTAACAAATGAAATATGTTTTTAGGACATTACCCACGTGGCTTCTATTCTTCTTCTATCTATGTATGATGAGGGGAGGGTAGGGGGGCCAAATGAACAAACTTTGATCCCCTAGGTAAAAGGTATCTTCACATAAAATTTTAGCTTTAGGGGTGCACCATTTCTAGAGATGAAGTTGAAAATGTCAAACGTTAATGGACAATGGACAACTAACGACAGATGACAGAGGTTGGCCCATGCCATAAGTCCATTTGGCCTTTCAAGCTTGATGAAAGAATTGAGTGAGTGAATTCCGCTCAAATACCACGACACCCACCACAGAGTATATAGTGTTGTGTTTGACTGAAACATAGTACCATTTGGAAATCTGTACGCTGTTGCATCTCGCATGTCTGCTATGAAGGAGAATTTGGCATGTTGTTTAATCCATTAAAGGTCCATCCATTGTCTTGTTGGGGGTCACATATTTCAAACATAAAAATGGTGTTACTTTATCGAGAAGTACCGACTGTTACCAAAAACTATGATGATAGTCGACTCAGTATATTGATGATATGAAGGTAAAAGTAGTGATTTCTGATCAAAAACCGGACAATGCATCACGATTGAAGCGCGCCAATGAGTCAAACGTAATTTTGGAATCTTATTTATAACAGACAAAATGACAAATTTGGGTTTATAATGTTTAATAGGTCCTATAACTACTGTGCATGTTAACAAATGGGTCGTGCAGTTTCGGTTTCTACACATGTATAATGATGTTTACTCGATTTTAATTAGAAACTAATAATTATGATGTATTTGGCGTCTGGGGATGAATATGCAAGCTGAGTGAATTTATGTGTACTGTAAACAGCACTGGTGTGTTGGAACATATCAAAGCCAAATAAAATTTTATGAAACACAATGGATGCATGCACCTTTAATAAGACAATTTTCCAACGAGCTGAAAGGTTACAATAAATATCTTGAATTGACATGTAGAAACAAAAAGACTCCAAAAAAGACTCCAAAAAGCCTAAATATTCTGAAATTTCAATTCCAAGGTTTCTAGTAAAAGGTTACAAAACAATCATCTCTTGTGAAAACTGTTTTGACAAAAAGGATATTCATTAAAAAGGTGTTCAAGTGCTATTCTTTGGAATGCATGTATTCAGTTCAGGCTGATAATGAGTGAAGAGACAAGTCAGTTTAAAGTTTAAAATTCAAAATGAGCCACATCTGCCGACCTCAATTGGACAATTTTCAGTAACAGCAGCAATCCATTACAACTTATATCTGAATATCCCATAATTGACTGCAAAAACCTCTGTAGTGTAAGTTCAGCTATCCAAAAGCCATATATGTAACTTTGAGGGCGAAAGTTATGATAGAAATCTTGCAGATCTGACATACCGGAAGTTAATCTACATACAAAAATGATAAATATGAATACACATTAATCTTATGAGCAATTCTAAGATGCCTAGCGGTTAGAACAATCGAAATAAAAGTACTTTATCAGACGATAAAGGTATAGTTTTTGTGATGACATAACAATTGAATGACGTTTCCGCTCCCCTCGTAGTCACGTGTGCCGATGGTAACCCAACGAAAGAGGGCAGTTGAAAAGACCGGGTTTTTCTGCAAATGATAATGTCCTAAAACAACGGTAGCGTTGTTATAACAATTATTGAAGGAATTTGTTCTTTTGTATCCGAATTAGTCTTAAATTTTAAGCTACATTTGTACTTGAACCAAAACGACGAAATCCGCATTAGGCAACCCCAGGAACCACTATGACGTCACAACAGAACAATGACGTCATAGTCGCTGTTGTCGCACGGCTCGTCATTTGGCCCTGATCATGGATTATTAATATTAAGGAAGTCAACTATATTTTTCTTGCAAAATTACTCAAAGCAGAATGTTGTGTTATGGGTTATCTTAGAAAAGTAATAAAGTTCGCTGTACCCCAATGTGTTTTGTAATAAAGTATAGTTTTGCCCTGAACTATTATAACGTCAAAGTACTCGGACTACCGTCCTTGTGCTTTAACTATATATGAATATCCCATAATTGACTGTAAAAACCTCTGTAGTGTAAGTTCAGCCATATATGTAATTTGGAGGGTGAAAGTTATGATAGAGATCTTGCAACCCTGACATGGTTTAGTCCCACTGTGGCCCATCCCATAGTGGGCCGGGTATTTTCACACCCTCTTAACGAGCTCTCCCAGAGTGGGCCGCGGACAATTGAGCTGACCCATAGTGGCCCACATAGGTTTGATTGCCTTTTTACCACTTCACATTTTCATATCACCCATGTGCCTGTAATCACATAGACCGCCTATTGTTAGCGACCACTAATCCTTACAGTTAATCCCCCTAAGGCAGACTCTGTGTTTGTACTGTTCTGCTTCCCAGGACCTAACCGGCCCACATAGGTTTGATTGCCTTAATTAACAGGAGTGATTACCTTGTTAAGAGGTGTCAAGTGATTAACCATTGATAAGACTACTTACTACTTATGGAAAAAATAACAGACAGACAGACAGACAGACAGACAAGTGTTTATTAGAGTCTCACCCCGTTACAATATAAAACATACAATAAATATATACATAAAAAGGGCCATCCACAAGTGGGATTATGAGAGACTATAACTAAAATATACCTAAAATATATATACACATAAATAGAACATTGTTACGTAAAAGGCTAGAGTAAAAGAAAAAACGTTGGTAAAATTACGAGTATAAAACCTGTTTTCTCTTCAACATAATATTTTGGCAGGTTTTGGCAGCAATCATAAAAACATAAACATTTGATAGTATAAAACCCACTTTCTTTAAATCATTAAAACTACAAAACTCTTGATTAAACATATTGCACATTTCAACTAAATATTCTCTCTCACATTCATACAGGGGGCAGTGAAGTAGTACGTGCATTTCGTCTTCAATATCACCAGGGCAGTTAAAACAGACTCTCTCGGCAATCGGGGTATTAGTGTAACGCCCGGTCTCCATTCGTAGGGGGGCTACTCCACATCGGAACTTAGCAAGCGCGCTTCTCTGGCCTCTTGTTAGACCTCTGGTAGTGTAAGCCTCGGCTCCATATTGTTGTTTAAAGGTACAGTAAGTTCGTAGTTTGTTGCCGCCATTCCTTGTCTTACTTTCAGCTTGTGTTATCTGACGTTTCCACTCCAGTATATATGTCTCCATCATCTTCTCTTGTATTGTAGCAGCTACATGCTTGGGGCTATATCTGTGTTCTATGTGGCCGAAATGTTGTAATCCTAAGCTGTCTAGTTGTTTTATGATTCGCAGAGTTCGGTTGTTTTTTCTACGCTTCGCCCACCGGTAACTCCATTTGTAGATGATGTAGTTGAGACGTCCTTGATGTAGTAGACGTAGTTTTGTCTCCAGTCTCATAACTGCAACCCAGCGGCGAACAACCGGAGGGGTCCATCCCATGTCTCCACTTACGGCAGGATTCGGTGCGAATTTTCGTAAGCCGAGAAAGAACCGCATTGCTCTGTTGTGGACAGCATCAATATACGATGTGTTGCAAGTGCCCCAGATACCAGCTCCGTAATCCATTATAGACCAGACCATGGTGTCATAAAGTTTGGTATACGTCTTATATTGCATTCCTCCTATACTCTTATATTTCGAAATTAAAAGTCCTAAAGCTCTGCTGGCTGAATTTGCTGCTGCCCTCGCCATTCTGTTATAGTCTAAATGTTCTGTTAGTAGCAAGCCTAAATAACTATAATGATCCACCACTTCCAATAATTCATTACCACATTTGAATTCACAGACTGTCCTTTCCACAGAAGCATTCCTAAAGTGAACGATTTTGGATTTAGAGTTGTTGATGCTGAGGCTATTTCTTCTACACCATATATTAAGGCAGTTCAATAACACATTTAGTTCTTCTTCAGTCTCCGCAAGAATCACAATGTCATCAGCATAGGCAAGAACACCTACTATTCTGTCATCGATGGTCACTCCTATGGACAGACTGTTAAGGGAGGTAATCAGGTCATTAATGAACATGTTAAAGAGAAGTGGAGACAGCAGACAGCCTTGTTTCAAACCACATTTTACATCAAACCACGTTGTTGAAAGTCCATTTAAACGTACACAACATTTCACATTTCTATATAGCGACGTGATTGAGTTGAAGAGTTTTCCTTTGATGTTGAATTCAGCTATCTTATCCCATAAAGTCGTTCTGTCAATGTGGTCATAGGCCTTCTTTAAGTCTATGAATGCGGCGAACGTCGATTTCTTCAGAGATTTTCTTGTTTCAACTATTGAAGTAAGTGATGCTATGTGTTCAGTAGTTGAGCGCCCCTTCCTGAATCCATTTTGGTTATCTTCAAGGAGGCCGTTTTCTTCCACGTACTTTGTAATTCTGTTATTCAAGATACTGCAATACATCTTATAACTTATATCTAACATTTATTTATTTACATGGCATCATTTGTTAAGTCTCAGATTATATACACAGAATTTCTCAGTTCATGTTGACACAGTTCATTTACAGGAAAGCATTGATTCACAGGTGAACAGGTAGCTGTACAGTTGTGTGTTCACATGTGTGATCCTTCGACGCTTGGTGGGCTGGTGTCCTCCATCGAGCTGAACTGACTAAAAAATGTTTAACATTCTAATATATAGTTTTTCTTCCCTTCTCAGCTAACACAAACATTAAACAATACAAATGTACTTACCAAACTTACCAACACATAGGACCGTAGCCTATTTCCTTCTCATTCTCAATGTCTAACAGTTAACTTCATACCACATAATAACCCCACTACTCATAATTAACACCTTCTCTGATCTATTGCTCACCTGGTTAATCACCCTTAACACCTTCATTAGTATGTTTTCACAACTAACAACCTCTCCCGTAGTGGGCCAGGCTATCACACCTCATTAACTAGCTATCCCACAGTGGCCCACCGGTCTGCTCATTACGTAATCTACTCGTGGCCCACTATGGGATAATACCGTCTGACATACAGGAAGTTAATCTACATACAAAAATGATAAATATGAATACACATTAATCTTATGAGCAAATAATATGATTTAAATACTTCCTTCCTCTTGAGTAAATGAGACAATTACTCTCTGAAAATGTTAAATTTCAGAAAAATATCTATAAATTTAAACACAATATGAAAAGAAAAGTTTGAATTTGAAGATTTATTTAGAAAATCATAAATGAAAACCGTTTCCATAATTTAGGGAATATCTTTGCATATTTCTTAAGCATATAAGTAAATCTTGAGGTTCAAATGTTATAAGATAAAACAAATGTTGCAATCATCAAATCCTGTTCAGAAGTTTAAAAGTTAAATCTTATATATTTTTAAAAATTGGATTTTTTTTAAAACATGAATTTCTACTTTATTCAAAATTCAAATTTTCAAAAATCAAAATGATAGTCCCTGGTAACTTCAAAGAGCTAGTAAATCCAGAGATGATTAAGGCAGGCTTCATGACGACAACTTTAAAGAGACATTTTCACAGAGTCCTGATCCCTGCTTTAACTTTTCTCTACCCAGGCTCAGCGACTGCTGTAGTTCCATATATCGCCACTAGGGGCAGCACCTCAATTAATCAGAAGCATCTCTTATAACCTCTTCCGAGTCTGGAACGACCTTAAGTCCCTGTGGCAACGGTCGACAACTAAATTGTCATGTTTTTTTACGAATCAGCAGAGATTCAAAGCGATCGACGTTAAAGAACTCTGTCGTTTCATTTCCATTGAGGTAGCAACTTTTGTATCTTATACCATTTATTTTCATTAATTTCCAGATGTTTTTGTATAAAAAGTGACATGATTTTACGTTTAATATTGCTTTCAAGAGTATATCACTTGTACTGCGGTTGCTAGTATTATTGCAGGGAGGAAGCCCGCAACACCAGATCTACAGAGTCAGTTCACTTTTAATAATTCCCTGAAAATGTTCCCATTCTGCCAACTCTTTGTGCTAATCCGTTTTTGGCGCCGTTGATCAGGCCAAACATTATTAGTAGTATTAACACCATTGTGGCTATGCATTGCATTGAAACCTGTGAGCATCGGCTGGAACCAGTGAACTGGGTTGTACTGCACTGAAATTTAGTGTAGCATTGCACCCGAACATTACTGCATGGAGAACATGCACAGTTCTCTACAGCAGACAAAGTTGCCAAGCTTCTGGCAAGATTCCAACCCCAGATCTCAGATGGATATCGGTAAGGATATGACTAAAATACAAATATATCCAAGTTTGAAAGCATGGTTACACATCAACCTTTTTCACCTCACCTCTCACATCGCCTTCACTTCCATACCAGGTACCCAGCTAAACTGCTGGCAGAGCAGAAGCAATGTTCTGTCCTCTCTTGTCCAAATCTCTCAACGTTTTAACTTCAAACTCTCAGACGAGCCATTCATAACCAGGTCACCTATCCAACAACAAACAGTGCCCATTGTTGCTGAACTTGATTTGATAGCAGTCAATTGAACTATCCACAGGAACATGTGGCACCATTCTTGCAATAAACCAATGTGTTAACAGCAGGCAGAAAGTCCATTGTGTTAAACCCCATCTGTGTTGACCTAAAACTTACATACCAAGACAACTATTTTCGAAGCCCTAAGATAGTCATAAGTGCAATACATTAACATTGACTTACAACTATCTAAGCACTAAGACAGCTTCGAAAATATGGTCCAGGATTTTTATTCACTCTGTGAAACTATACAATATACTTTTATATTTGATGATTAAAACATATAAGTAAAACAGATTTTGTACTTCAGCATTTAAATATCTCTTCAAGTTCAGAAATGTCCCAACTTTTGTTCTGCTACTCCACATTGGCTACCTGTTCACATTTGATTAGTAACTGGAACAGTTGCTGATAATGTTAGTGGGTCACCAAAGACTTAGCAAAGACTTTAACTATAGATAGGAAGACATATACGTATTATGGCATGCACCCATGGTTCTACAAAAGATTAAAATCCTATCACAAACATTAACCGTTCTTGGAATACCTTAAACATTGTGTTAGATAAATATTCATCATCTTATATGAAATTTGCTGTTATAATTTTATAAATTTGACAATAAAGGAAAATTGAGTTCCTGGTTTGGAAGTAAAGGCAATATGACAGATAACCTTCGAGCGCCTTAATTGGTAGCTCATGTTGCATACTCCAAGGGGAGTTAGGAATGAAAAAGGAACAATGTTGGTCCTTATACCAGGGTAATAATGTGTATAGGGCTTTGAAGCACGGCTTTTTGTGCTGTTGATTTAGTGAGATATAAGTATTCTCAGTATCATATAGAATTAAAGTGGCGTATTGGGTAGAATTCTTCAACCCCGAAGTGATGAATTACATCTAACACCAGCAAGACATTACCAATACAAAATAGAACTTTACAATACATAAATAGCACATATGTGTAAATCTAGCTACCTTCGATGAAGAAAATCTGGATTCAACAATTAATGATCCCCTGGGCAGAAGAGCCCTCAGATGTTATCTGAATTGATGAGTACCATTAAAGACAATTCCAAACAATAAAGACTGTACAATACATAAATAGCACATGTGTGAATCCTACCTTCGATGTAGAAAATCTGGATTCAACAATTAATGTAACTCCTGGGCAGAAGAGCCTTCAACCCCGAAGTGATGAATTACATCTAACACCATCAAGACATTTCCAATACAAAATAGGACTATACAATACAGAAGGATCACAAGTGTAAATCCTACCTTCGATGCAGAAAATCTGGATTTAACAATTAATGTAACTCCTGGGCAGAAGAGCCTTATAAGCTTCAACCCTGAAGTGATGAATTACATCTAACACCAGCAAGACATTTCCAATACAAAATAGGACTATACAATACAGAAGGATCACATGTGTAAATCCTACCTTCCATGCAGAAAATCTGGATTCAACAATTTATGCTTCTCTTGGGTAGAATTCTTCAACTGATCTGAATTATTATACATGAACTGATGAATTACATCTAACACCATCAAAACATTTCCAATACAAAATAGGACTATAGAATACAGAAGGATCACATGTGTGAATCCTACCTTCGATGCCGAAAAATCTGGATTTAACAATTAATGTAACTCCTTGGCAGAAGAGCCTTATAAGCTTCAACCCTGAACTGATGAATTACATCTAACACCATCAAGACACATTCCATACGAATAGGACTTCTACAGGGCAACCATACTCAAGTGAAAGTCTTGTCAACTCTAATGACCTCATGTGATGTCAAAAGTACTGAACCATCACAGACAATTCAGATGCACAATAAAAACTACAAGAACTTGAGAAAGTTTGTGACTGATTAGATGACCTAAGGGAGGTAACCTGGAGGAAAGAAAATGCATACCACTAATAAAGTTTTAATTTTTTTCACTTTTTACTCTGTATGTCTCTCCTGTAGTCGAGGAAATGGGCAACACAATCCAGAGGGAAGGTTTACAGAATAAGTAGAGAGGTTTTGTAACAGATATACGCAATAATTTGAGAAAATTCGTGAGGGATATACGCCGTAATTTCAAAGATTTGATAAATCACATGACTTCGAGCGAACAGTTATCAGAGAGTAATCTTATCACTTTTAACAGACATTCAACTATTCAACTTTTGTCTTAAAAAGTGAGTTTCACTTTTCAACAATTTAACTATCACGGGAAATTCACTCCTCGTCAAAGACGCCTCGACGAGCTGTCATATACGAATCTTCAAAGCTGTCAATCTTTAGAATTAATTGCCCTGTCAAATTGGCCTTGAAATTCAATTGCTCAGGTTCTCCCTCAATTTAACTCCCACAATGTCTCTGGTCCATGAGTGTCACGAGATGAAGTGAAATTTCGCGATTGCATTTCCTAAAATACCTCTTTATAAGAAATCTTTAAAACCTGTCAATTACGGTATGACTTGGCCTATTGTCCAGGATGAATGGAGTTAGTTAACCAGAGGCTAGCCCTGTATGCAATCAATACTCTCTGTCTTACTGGGGGATTGGACACCTCTCGGATGACACCAAGTAAGTGGGACATAGTCACTTTCTGGTAATAAGATCTCTTTTAAACCTTAGAAAAACTCATTTCTGACAAGACTCAGAAGAAGCTTTCAGGAAGTACCAAAAATTAGGAATTGAAAAGTTCTTTGCTTTACTTGGAAATTGGAACCAAAGTTGAATTCTAGCAATTTTACAATTCTATCTATAATGGAACTCATTCCAATATTTCTATCCTGGAACGATTTGATAGTCCCTCTGGACACCCGGAAGAGTGGAACTGAAGACAAGCTCCAGAATCAGATTCACAATGGGGTGAGGTGAGGTGAGGTGAGGTGAGGTGAGGTGAGGTGAGGTGAGGTGAGGTAAGGTGAGGTGAGGTGAGGTGAGGTGAGGTGAGGTGAGGTGAGGTGAGGTGAGGCAGGTTGTGGCGAGGCGAATGGAGGCGAGGCGAGATTTAACACCTTTTTTTAATAGTTTTTCACTTATATCAAGTCTAATGCAGGGACAAAAGCAGCAACACTTTTGTGGGTCCGTATTGCAGTAAAAGCTAGCATGGATGGTATACTGAAATACTGCATCCAATCCTTATATACTGTATGTAGTTGCCAAGCCCCTGGTGAGGTGAGGTGAGGTGAGGTGAGGTGAGGTGAGGTGAGGTGAGGTGAGGTGAGGTGAGGTGAGGTGAGGCAGAATGTGGCGAGGCGAAGGGAGGCGAGGCGAGATTTAACACCTTTTTTTAATAGTTTTTCACTTACATCAAGTCTAATGCAGGGACAAAACCAGCAACTCTTTTGTGGGTCCGTATTGCAGTAAAACCTAGCATGGATGGTATTATACTGAAATACTGCATCCAATCCTTATATACTGTATGTAGTTACCAAGCCCCTGGCAGGATATAGATGGTTGAGAAATGTGATAACTACATTTATTATATTGGAGTGTTCATTTTGAAAAACATGCATACAAAATTCACCCCTGTCTAACCACCAAATTGACAGCACAAAAATATCTAGGAAGCTAGAAAACCATTGCAGTTATTGTACTGGATTTAAAGGGGCAGTAACACTTTTTTGCGCTGAAAGTCGATGAAAAATAACATCACCGATATTAAAACACCCTTCTCTTTTCAGAAAATCAAGTTTAAAAATGAGTTTATATGGTTCCATGGGAATCGTTTTTGTCATTCGAAATAATAAAACGGGTTCACATTAAAATGGCTGCCATGCAATTTTTGCTTTATGCGCAACACCGTTATTACCACTATGGATAATTGGTGTGTGAAATAAGATGTTTTACCCTCTAAAGTAAATATAAATGCCATAAACTATCATTATAAATTGGAGTGCTACTGCCCCTTTAAAGGTTCTATTGCATCCAAACCTTACAGTTTTCCACAGAAAATGTTACTGAGCTCCTAACAGGATTCGAACCATTGAATTTCAGTTCGGAAGTCAAATTCACTAACAATTTTGCTGTCCTTCGTCTTAAGTTATTAAATTGATGAACCATATCTTACCTTTGGGCAATAATTAAAGGTGCATCCATTGGATTTAATAAATTTCTACATGCCAACACACAATATGTGCGGATATCAGTTCAAATTATTTCACTCAACTTGCATATTCATCCCCTATTGCCAAAAATATAATAATTACTGGTTTCCAATTAAAATCGAGCAACATCATTATGCATGTGCAGAAACCGAAACTACACGTTTCATTTACATGCATAGTAGTTATATGACCTATTGAACATTATCAACCCAAATTTAATATTCTGTCTGGTTTGAATAAGATTCCAAAATTACGTTTGACTCATAGGCGCGTGTCACACCCGATGCATTGTCCGGTTTTCGATCAGAAATTGATACTTTCACCTTCATATCGTCAATATACTAAGTCGAATATAATTAAAATGGTAGTTTTCGGTAACAGTCGGTACTTCTCGATAAAGTAAGACCATTTATAACGTTTGGTATATTTGACCCCAACAACACAATGGATGTACCTTAACCCTTAACATGCGGGCGACGGAATTATCCGGGCGGGCTATAAGCGATTCCTAGGTGTCTGAATACGGATCCCGGATACAAGACTTAGAATAATTCACGGCTGTCTAAGTATATTCTATCCCCCATACCGGGTCACGAGTCGATTGTGTCCGCGACCCGACCCATGAGAATGGCTGTATTTACGCATCGCGACCCGGCATGAGAATAAAGCTTTGTTCAGTGTGTGGTCGGAATATCAAGCAAAATTCACACCAATTTGCGTGTGCATTGTTGACCCGTAACGCATCGATAATTAGCTTTACAAAAGGCCAATTATGTCGGGCTTAGCCCCCGAAGCATTAATTCGCTTGAGGCTATTTTCACCCACGTGTTTGTATTGCCTCGGGTTTGCCTCGCCCGAGACTGCTATCTGCCTCGCATCTCGCGAGACGGGGAAAAAAATCGCTAACTCGCCTTACTCCCGCACTTCATATCATGTGAACGAATTGTTTGTTTTCAAAAAAAAACCCGGCAAAATAAAGGGGAAACAATGGACTACATTCCCATATAAAATTAGAAAATCTCAAAAAAATAATAAAGACACAGCAAGCGCCGTGAAAAAGGTCATGTTTACACTTCATAAATTTTGAAACAATCGGCGATTTTCACAACTTCTAAAACATTTATCACGGCTAAAATACTGAATGCATTTTCATAATTTTTATATCACAATAAACCGAAAAGAATAATCTTTTATTCTATATAAAATGCGCAGATTTATTCACAGAAATAAAGATACAATTTTACCTTTCTGAGAAGCATGTGAAACCAAACGGCACACAAACTAATCAACATATTTTCATCAGTTATGGTTCGAGGTTAGCGTTTATTTGAAAAGTCAAACAACATAACCATATTTGGGTTGACATGTGCTTATTTGTCAACTGGTTCGAGATTATGATTTCTTGGAAAAGTGCGATGAACGACCGTTTGCAATGCCGCATACATGTTGTAAGTATTGACGATTTTATAGGTGGAAATAAAGACAAACTTTACATAGCTATAGAATTATAACCAAAGGTCGCATTCTAATAATTTTTATATCATTGTGAAGCTAGACATCTTGTCTTCAATTCCGTATATAAATGGAATTTTTTTCGTTTCGTATTTATGATGTTACGAGGCTCGAATAAAAGACAATCTTTCGAAAGTAATAGAATAAAAACGAAAAAACATAGAAAATTCATTCAAAGTTTCGAGTGTGAATTAGCCATTTGTGTACGGGTGTCGCTACTTGAATTTGTATTGAACGCCCGTATATAGTCCTTATTCGCCATGTAGATGCGGTATATTTTGTAAAAACGATATCGGAATCGCCGCCTGGAAATTCCGCCAGCAGAGCTAGTTAGTGCCAAAGCCCAAACTACTGCTGCGAGCTGCGAGCCTGTAAATTCCGCAAAAAGGGGCTAAAAATGGTAAAATATATATACGCAACGTAAGGGCTAATATACGCTATTGGAGCTGGAATTACCGCGGCTGCTGGCACCAGACTTGCCCTCCAATAGATCCTCGTGCACACGTTTAGAGTGCACTCATTCCAATTACGGGGCCTCGAAAGAGTCCCGTATTGTTATTTTTCGTCACTACCTCCTCGTGTCGAGATTGGGTAATTTGCGCGCCTGCTGCCTTCCTTGGATGTGGTAGCCGTTTCTCATGCTCCCTCTCCGGAATCGAACCCTGATTCCCCGTTACCCGTTATCACCATGGTAAGCATAGCACTTACCATCGACAGTCTGATAGGGCAGACACTTGATAGATGCGTCGCCGGCTCAGGGCCATGCGATCCGCTAGAGTTATCCAGAGTCACCAAAGAGACGAGCCTTGCGACCCGGCTGGCTTCGAACTGATAAACGCGCTCTTCCCCCAGAAGGGTCGGAGCTATAGTGCATGTATTAGCTCTAGAATTACCACAGTTATCCAAGTAGGATTGTATCATCTAAGGAACCATAACTGATCTAATGAGCCATTCGCAGTTTCACTGTGCTAGAGTTTGTACTTAGACATGCATGGCTTAAATTTAGAAGAATTATAACATTTACAGCCAGATGAACATGATAATATTATAAACGTTACATAACCTTTGAAGTATCAAAAACTGGATCAACATGCATACATAAATTGTGAGTGAGTTGGTGTTTAACGCCGCTTTCAAGAGTATTTCACTTATATCACGGCTGCTAGTATTATGGCAGGGAGAAAACCCGCATCGCCATGTGGCTATGCTTTGCGGTGAAACCTGCGAGCAATGGCTGGAACTAGCGAACCATGGGTGGTACTACGCTGAAATTCAGTGTAGCATTGCACCCAAACCTTACTGCGTGTAGAACAGTTCTCTACTGCAGACAAAGTTGCTGTGCCCCTGGCAGGATTCGAACCACGGACCTCTTGATCCGAAGCCGAACGCGCTAACCACTGCGCTATCCCGCCCCCCATAAATTGTGAACCATTCAGAACTCAGAATGAACCACAATTGATTGAAACTCTTTGATCGCTTTGAGGAGTGGGGCGATGAACTAAATGCTACATTAACATTTTAAGTTTCAACAATTGGATCAACATGCATACATAAATAGCGTAACATGAATAGAACTCAAAATGAACTACAATTGATTTTAACTCTACGATCGCTTCATGGGACAGGTCCTGAAATTGGAAATGCGTACTGAACATTGATTTGGGAAGTTTTATTGAAATGTGAACCTACCAACACACACTGTTCACTGTTTTTTCTTTACCAACAACAATATATTACAATTCAAATATAAAATGGCGTCCTAATTTCTGAGCTGAGGAATCTATAGTTGCTATAATTTTCTAGACTGGTTGGCAATTGAATATTTTGCTCTTGGGTATGGAGGACAGAATCCAAGCCGATGACCTCAAAATGTATTTTATTGATAATAGATACAGGTTTTTGATGTATTGGTATGGTTGATGCAGCATATGTCAATGTGAAATAAACAAGCTTTAACCTGAAATGAACACCACCTGTCTATCGACAGCATTCCTCTCTAATATCACACATCAGCACATCTGTTTTCCCACACAAATTCAGTTAGCTATATGTACATAATTTAACTGTTAGAATTGTTTTACAGATCATTATACAAATTTTAAACTGCAATAACAGTTCTTAATGTTTTGGATACAAATCTACCAAATGGTCAAATGGGTACATTTCATACATATATTCAACTAACTGAGGTGAAGGGATTTGGAGTTTAACGTCTCTTTCAAGAATATCTCACTTATTTAATATAATTAAACAAGGAGAGAAATTTCTAATCGTATCTTTAAGACATTAGATGAACTTCATGAAGGACAGGCTCAAAATTTGGCTTCACAAATTATCTGTGACCCTTCACATGTTTTGCATGACTGTTTTGAATTGTTACCCTCTGGCCGTCGGTATAATGTACCGACGTGCAAAACCAATCGTTATAAAATGTCTTTTGTACCAAAGTCAATTGCTCTATTGAAAAAGCGTTAATGTTCCCATCATCATACTCTTTGTCCATGTTATATAACAATGTATGTATTCCATGTATTTATTATAAATGAATGTGTATAATTTTGCATTTATGCTCACTCAGTCGTGAAACAAATTCCCTAACGGGCAATAAAGAATTATCTTATCTCACTTATATCATGGCTGCTAGAACTTGCAAAGAGAAAGCATGCAACACAATATGCATATAGCGGTGAAACCTGTGAGCATCGGCTAGAACCATCAAACCATGGGTGGTACTACGCTGAAATGCACTGTACCAATGAACCCAAACCTTACTGCGTGTGCAACAGATAACTGCTGCAGACAAAGTTGCCAAGCGGGATTCGAACCCAAGGCTTTCTAATCCGAAACCGAACATGCTAACCACTGCGCTATCCCGCCCTCCTCAACTAATTCAAGGAAATTATGTTTGCAGGTTTCGAAAGGTAATTTAGTTATTAAATTTGTTTTCAAACTGCTTGTATTCTTACTTCTGACAAGAAAAAACAAAAAGTTTTTAAAGTTTTGAAAATTTTATCAATATCAAACTTATAATGATAACATGAATCAAAATTGAAGCATAAATCAAATTTACAATTTCAGCATAGCTATCAGGTTTTGGTTTTAATATTTCATAAACAACAAATATTACTTCCTTTGATATGAGACACTTGCTACCTGACATTAAGAGACATCCAACTGATGAGTACTACATGTGTGTGTACATTTTATCTGATCACTGTTATTTTATCAGCTTCATAGGTTCTTGGGCCTGAATAGAAATTACTCATTTTTCTCAAATGTATCATCTACTGTTCACAGAGACCTTGTAAATGTCACACACAAGTTTGATGGCACAATAGAAGTTACAAGATAAACACGTTAAGGTGCAACATTTAAATATCTTTGAAGATCAAAGGTTTTGTTGAAATTCAAACAATCTGTTTCACAATTTCAGGTTATGGAATGTATTTTATACATTTATCTAACATTTGAATCTCCCAGAATGAAGTGAGGTGAGTTGGGGTTAAACGCCGCTTTCAAGAGTATTTCACTTATATCTCAGCTGCTAGTATTATGGCAGGGAGAAAGCCCGCAACGCCATGTGGCTATGCTTTGCGGTGAAACCTGCAAGCATCGACTGGGACTAGCGAACCATGGGTGGTACTACCCTGAAATTCAGTGTAGCATTGCACCCAAACCTTTGGGTGTTCTCTACTGCAGACAAAGTTGCCGTGCCCCTGGCGGGATTCAAACCCCGGACCTCTTGATCCGAAGCCGAACGCGCTAACCACTGCGCTGTGCTGCATTTCACTCATGCGGCACAGGTTATTCTGGGATAGAACAAAATAATTCATATATCCCCACAGGTGAGCCCCGGAAGCTAACCTTAGTTTTTGTCACAATTTTTTATTTTATTTTATTTTTTTAATAATCCATTTCAATTCAGAAGTACTATATATATGTATAATGATGATCACAGAGGCAACTTATATCAATACAAGTATAATCATATAAGCAAGATTGTTGTCACAGTTGACCATTACTGTTGACACATGCTGGCCAGCGACTCCGTTTAGTTAGACGGTCCCAAATTCACCATCTGGGAAATTTGGCTCTAAGGCAAAAAGGGTTAAAAGAGGTAATATAGAATATAGTAAATTGAGGGTCAATATTTTCTAAAGTTAAATCTAGCAAGGAGTTATTGTCACAAAAGTTTCTACTGAGTAATATATCGGGCTAAGGACATTTTAAAAACTGGTAAAGGTCTCGTAGTGACCTTGGAAATGAGGGTTAGCCAAATCACCGGGTGTATGGGATTCCCCAAATGAAGACTGGTACCAAATTTGAAGACTCTAGGTGCTGTGCTTCATAAAATATAGCGCAAACAACATTTAATAAACTGGTCAAAGTCTTGTTGTGACCTTGAAAATGAGGTCAAGGTCACCCAATTCAACTGGTATCTGCGTATTCCCTTAATGAAGACTGGTACCAAATTTGAAGACTCTAGGTGCTGTGTTTCATGAGATATAGCGCTAACAAAAAGTGGGACGGACGGAAATACTGAGCTGAATACTAAATCCCCAGCTCCGCGCTTTGCGGGCCAAAAGTACAAGAACTTGTATTATTACAGATCCAAAAATATGATAATGATACAAAGTTCTTTTAAGTCTTTCAAAGGGTAACAAAGAATATTCATACTTATTAAATATATTTATTACTTCTGTGACAAGTATAGTATAGAGGTACGGATCTATATGGTCGCGCGGAGCGCTTAGTAGCGGCACTGAAAGTACAATTCCTTCAGGGTAATAATTGTACCGCCATTGAGCAGTGCTTGCACTGGATATTAGGCGTTAAAATGTATATTATTATTATTATTATAGTCACAATGTTTAACGAATTCTAATGACATAATAGTAACCCATTAAGTAAAATAATATTATAATCTAAACAGATGATTTTTACTTCGATCCAATCTCGAACCTCTGAAGTATTATGCTCTGCATTCCAATGATTTGAAAAGTTTCAGGTTACAGAATTAATACAATCATCTAAACAAAATATTTATAAAAAATATTTGTAACATGATGAGGCAATCTTAAAAGTTGAAAATAAATTTACCTGTTCAATTCCAGAAAATGTTTCAATATTAGGTTTGAGCTGGCAGGCTTTATGAAACTTTGCCACGATTCACAGCGTGACGTCAATCTACCGCAGGACGGTTTATCAGTGACACAATTGAACTAGCCAGCACCTTAAACTCCTACACAGCTCTTTATCAGGTAAACTCCATACACTTCACCTATCTATCAGTAAATAGGGTAGTACCTTAAATTCTTTGAAAATGTATTTATAAATTCAGGTTCAATATCTTTGTGATGAGTTGTGAAAATATTGTTTAATTTTAAACCTTCTATCAAACAAATCATTATTTTGAAAATCAATCATCAGATAATTATATATACTGGACAAAAATAATTAGGGGAATTTTGAAATTTTGAAATTAAAAAAATACTGATGGATTTATTACTTGACATTAATGAAATATTAATCTAATATCCCTAACATATTTTGTCCAGTATATTAATGATAAGTAGATAAGGGTGACTTTTGGTAGGTAATTTCATTCTACAAGCGTATAATTGTGGCTTTGATTATTTCTCGAATAAATATCACATAATCTAATATTAGACAAGACATCAATATATTAAACTCATTAATAAATGAGGCATGTCCTCAACTGACTATTAAAATCCTCCCATCTAAAATACACATTATTTATAATATATATTACAACACGCTGATGTTTGACAAGTAAACCATTCACAAAATTATCTGTTCTTATCAGCTTATCAGGAGGGAATCATAATAGTTTGATAAAATGTTTATTTCTTGAACTTTCAGGCCATTATAGTCCATAGAACATAGTTGACATTTTGATTGAAATATATACATAGAAAGTTTTATATATGAACATCAAGTAGTTTAATGTAATATTAAATTTAAAAAATTTAAAGAATGTTGTTTAAATGGAACACATACAAATGTGTTTACACTGAAATAGCTGACCAATATATATGTGTACATTTTGATTGAAAAATTTACATAGAAGTTATATATATGGACATCAGGTTTACGAAGATTGCTGTTTAATACAAATTTGGATAAAATGATGTGATGACTCTGAGAGGACATCAATTCAATGAATTTACAGAGAATTGAATTAGAATGATATTTAGGCTTCAGATATTTTCTTCTCAGATGAGGTGAGGTGAGTTGGAGTTTAACACCACTTTCAAGAGTATTTCACTTATATCGCGGCTGCTAGTATTATGGCAGGGAGAAAGCCCGCAACACCATGTGGCTAAGCATTGCGGTGAAACCTGTGAGCAATGGCTGGAACTAGCGCTTCTCAGATGAGTGTAAGCGTCACATACTAGCAGAAATTTTAATTTCATACATTCCAAAATGTATACAGTAGGCACAAAGTTGAAATGTCGTCCTTTCTCGATCATCAGAGTATGGCAGGAGCATCTGAATCTTAATAATAATAATAATAAGTTAGGCATTTATATAGCGCCTAAATCCAGACAACTGGTTAGAGGTACTTAGTCATATGCTCTCTTGAACATGAGGGTTTTCAGATCAGATCGGAAAATTGTCACGTAAGTTGCATTTTGGCTGGAAGTTTTTTCCATAAAACAGCCCCTGCTTTACAGAAAGCCCTGTCACCATGTGATGAGCTAAAAATCAAAATCTGAAGAAAGAGAATGCAAATTTATAAAAACTTCTCAACATGATGTAAAAGATAAGTTTGAGTTTGTTCCCTAAAAGGCTACTCGTGTAACATGTTGACATCCCAAGATTAAACTGGTCAAATAACGATATCTGCAAGCTGACAAGCCACATTTCAACAAGCTTCAATGACTGGAGAGGAGAGTCGTCTGTGCTTGATACAATTCCCTTGGTATTGTTGGCCTCAGGTAATCTTCGTCTGCACATTCTCATTTCAAAGTTTGACTCTGTTGTTCCAGTGTTGTAATCTCCCACTAAACGTCTTCAAGCCGAGACCGACCATCGTTTGCGAGATGAATAGTGTTTTATATTCTGGGTAAGGCTTCACCAAGTATAATTGATTGAGTCTGGAGAATTCAATTTCCAAACACAAAACTGCGATAAATGTCAGTCTCAACTGGGCTTGTAATCTTGCAGAATTATTTTTTCAGGTGGTGTTCGGAGTGATGTGATGGTGAGTTGGGGTTTTAACATCGCTATCAAGAGTATGTCACTTGTATCACAACTGCTAGTATTATTGCAGGTAGAAAGTCCTTAAAGGGGCAGTAGCACGTTTTTCTGGTGAAATAAGTTGATGAAATGTAATTGAAAAATAATGTCACCAACAGTAAAACACCCTTCCCTCCTCAGAAAATCAGGCTAAAGTATGAATGTACATGGTTCCGTAAAGCCATGGGAAACGTTTTTTGTCATTAGAAATAATAAATTGTGTTCACAATAAAATGGCTGCCATGCAATTTTTGCTTTATACACAACATCGTTATTACCACTATGAATAATTGGTTTGTGTAATAAGATGTTTTAACCTCTAAAGTAAATATGAATGATATAAACTATCATTATAAATGGGAAATTTGAAAAAATAAAATTTGCAAAAAATGTGCTACTGCTCCTTTAACATCTTTGTGGCAAACCTGCAACCATATCGGCTGGAACTAGCGAACTATTGGTGGTACTGCGTTGAAATTAAGTGTAGCATTGCACCCAAACCTTACTGCGTGTAGAACAGTTCTCTCCTGCAGACAAAGTTGCTGTGCTCATGGCGGGATTCGAACCCCGGACCTCTTGATCCGAAACTGAACGCGCTAACCACTGCGCTATCCCGCCATGATAAATGTCATCTTCAATGACTCATTCCAATAGAAAAATATTTCAATTTCATCTATGGAATGAATTCAAAGTAAAAAGAATACTGTTAACAAAATCCATTCTCCAACGATGAATCACAAAATAAATTACACAAATTCATCAATAGAACTGACTTTATAATCATGTTGGAGACAATATATTTCCTGAAATCATCAAATTCACGCTTCAGGCTGTAGATATATGGCCATTCAATGCAGAAGAACATAAAGATGACAAACTCAACTCCAGGGGCAAAATCTACAAAAGAAATACTGATTGCTTATTAAAACAGCTTTAAGCAATTTTCCACAATTTTTAAGAGTTTCCATGACAATTAAAACAAATAATTGACAGTATTATTTTCTATGTCTAAACATGCACTGAATAACATGGAAGAATTCTAAAGGGTATATCGGAGTATTTTTTGAGGAAACAAAATTCAAGAGGACATTCCTGTTTATACATTTTTGCACATTCCTGGTGAAATATATTACTGATGATAATGTCTTTATTGCTTTATATTTTTGAATTTTATAAATACTAGCACACTTCATTCAAAAATAAAATCAACGAGAAATGAAATCATGGGCATACGAGAATGGAGCCTTGCTTCGGCAGAACGAAGACATAGTTGATTAGTTTTATGACAAGTTATATCTTTTTGTGAATAATCTATAAATACATATATGTTGTATTATTTAAACAAATTAATATTAGTGAAAAAAGCTTCTTTTCATCTCATGTGATGCAAAGAAGCAACATGGCAACCAGTCGGCGTTGACCCTCTCTTTAAGTGTCATGCTGTGTTCAGAGTTACACTTCACAAATGAAGATCTATGCTTATGCACTGGATAATATGATAGGGATTCTTAGTGCCTTGCTCTTATGGTTACAGACTCACTAGCAACCCCTAAATTCGCAGAGAAAATTAACTTTGTGAAAGTTTTTAAGAGTTTCCATGGCAATACATATATATATGACTATACATTGACAGTCAAATCAACGGTTCATCATAGTACAAATTGCATACAAATTTCAAGAAAATCAATGAAAAGTAACTGCAAGTTTCCACTTCTAAATGCCCTTTGTGGACTTGGTATTATCACAATGGTAATATCTGAACATAATCAGTTTTACGGGGGAGATAACGCAGTGGTTAAAGCGTTTGGCTTTGGATCAAGAGGCCCGGGGCACAGCAACTTTGTTTTAGTAGAGAACTGTTCTACACGCAGTAAGGTTTGGGTGCAATGCTTCACTGATTTTCAGTGCAGTACCACCAATGGTTTGCTAGTTCGAGTCACAGGTTTCACCGCAATGCATGGTGTTGCGGGCTTTCCCCCTGCCATAATACTAGCAGCCATGATATAAGTGAAATACTCTTGAAAGCGACGTTAAACCCTAACTCACCTCACCTCACCTCAGTTTTATGGTGACAATGTTACTTCCTATTTGTTGTCCATACAATCACTCAATGATCCATTCCATACAGTATCTGGTTCGTGCATGTGTACCATTATTATCCACAAGTTAATATTTTGGACACGAGCACATATATTACCATAGCAACCATTGTTGAAGCGAGAGTTCCTTTATTTCGTTGTCTGTGACATCATAAACCAATTGTTCTGGACGCCATTGTAGCTGACTGCCGCAAGAGGTGAGGTGAGATGATTTTGGGTTTAACAACGCTTTCAAGAGTATTATGCAGGGAGAAAGCCAGCAACACCATTGTTGACTGCCGCAAGAGAAGTGGGCTATTTTCAAAAGCAATAGAATGGGTATGGTGGCAACATGATGCTTGATCATAACAGATATAGTTTTCAAGAGTGATTGACTTCTTTTGGAATTTTTTTCGTAAATGTTAAAGGATAGATGCAATCACATATGGTCAAAATCGGATCCATTAAAATGGGATGTCAATTTGACAATTGCTCGATTTTAAATTTCTGAAATCGGTCCATATATTACTTATATACGGCTTTTTAAAAAAACGCCTAATTTAGCCCTGGCGACCAGGATGAAAGTCCGCGGGGGTGTGGCCCGTGAAGGGATGACTTCTGTGACGTCAATGGAGTAATCTCATTAACGGCGATAGTCATAATTTAACGTAATTTCGCAACATTTTGATGGTTAATTTCACTAACAAATCTTAAATAAAACAACTTAAATTTTCCATATATCAAATGTTTAGCTATCAAACTAGGTAATTCAGCAGATGACAATTACATAATTATTGCATAAACATGTGTTTAAGCGATTTAACACACCTCATAAATTCATCTAGCAGTAGTGATAATCATTAATGATGAATTATTGTGGCGCCACGGGCGCCAGCTGTCTGGCGGGCCTCGCCTGTCATTAATCACGGTCACGCCTCAATGATGGTCTTCAAACGAATACCGTGCTGACCGCGGCATTGTTAAAATGGGTAAATTAAAATCATCTTAATGATCAATTGCAAGTGCATATTGTCTCGATTTTATACTCAATTGATTCCGATATATAATGTTCATAGAGGTAATCATCTGCCATTCATGAGAAAAATGTATTTCACCAGATCTTTAATAGGTTTATCTTAGTCCACTTTGCTTGGGTTTAACAGCAATTTTGTAAAATGTAGAAGAAATCAAATAATAACTGCATATAGTTTTTAAGAGTGATCAATTTCTTTTGGAATTTTTATATATTTTTTAATAAGTTAACCTCAGTGCAGATATTATGATCATGGCATATACATTATAACAAAAAAATTTTCAAAATTATCACGTTTAGGCTTCGGGCAACAAACTTTAGTGTAGTCAGAATATTATATAAGCTTTACAACACTTTTATATCTTTTATGCAGAGTTTCTGAGAAAAATCTATTCTATATATACATATATATATATGAAAGAAGGTCCAAAACTGACAAGTTCCATTCAAGGTGACAGGCTTGTGAGAGTTGTGTCTAGACTCCCTGAGCCCTCAACAAACCAATTAAGAGAATGACAGAAATAATAAGAAAAACAGAGCAAGCACGAGAATACCAAGTGAACGATTTGACAGTCAGACGTTTTATTACTTGCATTTTTTGCAAGGTTAGCTTAGAGGGGAAATAAGTCTCCAATCAACACTTCAGTTGCTGTAATGGTTAATCTTATTCTGAGGGGCCAATTTGGAAATGACAACTGAAATACAATGGGAATTATCCATGACTGACCACTAAGAATAGTTCAGGAGCAACCAATCAGAAATCTGGTGGCATGTGCAAAGCTCAGTCGAGCACTATTAATCAAGTTCAACAACAATGGGCGTGGCTTGCTGCATGTTTGGTTACCTGCTTCATTTCTGTAATGGAGTGTTTGAAGGGTGATTCCCTGCCCGACACTGAGACATATGTGGAAAGACTTATGGTGTCACCCTGGGCAAGTGACTTTGTTCAATGGTGCCTCTGTTCACCCAGCAGTAAGTGGGTACCTGGTGTAAGGTGTGTCTCTGTTCACCCAGCAGTAAGTCGGTACCTGGTGTAAGGTGTGCCTCTGTTCACCCAGCAGTAAGTGGGTACCTGGTGTAACGTGTGCCTCTGTTCATTCAGCAGTAAGTGGGTACCTGGTGTAAGGTGTGTCTCTGTTCACCCAGCAGTAAGTGGGTACCTGGTGTAAGGTGTGTCTCTGTTCACCCAGCAGTAAGTTGGTACCTGGTGTAAGGTGTGTCTCTGTTCACTCAGCAGTAAGTGGGTACCTGGTGTAAGGTGTGCCTTTGTTCACCCAGCAGTAAGTGGGTACCTGGTGTAAGGTGTGTCTCTGTTCACCCAGCAGTAAGTGGGTACCTGGTGTAAGGTGTGCCTCTGTTCACCCAGCAGTAAGTGGGTACCTGGTGTAAGGTGTGTCTCTGTTCACCCAGCAGTAAGTTGGTACCTGGTGTAAGGTGTGTCTCTGTTCAACTAGCAGTAAGTTGGTACCTGGTGTAAGGTGTGTCTCTGTTCACCTAGCAGTAAGTGGGTACCTGGTGTAAGGTGTGCCTCTGTTCACCCAGCAGTAAGTTGGTACCTGGTGTAAGGTGTGTCTCTGTTCACTCAGCAGTAAGTGGGTACCTGGTGTGAGGTGTGTCTCTGTTTATCCAGCAGTAAGTGGGTACCTGGTGTAAGGTGTGTCTCTGTTCATTCAGCAGTAAGTGGGTACCTGGTGTAAGGTGTGTCTCTGTTCACCCAGCAGTAAGTGGGTACCTGGTGTAAGGTGTGCCTCTGTTCACCCAGCAGTAAGTGGGTACCTGGTGTAAGGTGTGTCTCTGTTCACCCAGCAGTAAGTTGGTACCTGGTGTAAGGTGTGTCTCTGTTCACCCAGCAGTAAGTTGGTACCTGGTGTAAGGTGTGTCTCTGTTCACTCAGCAGTAAGTGGGTACCTGGTGTGAGGTGTGTCTCTGTTTATCCAGCAGTAAGTGGGTACCTGGTGTAAGGTGTGTCTCTGTTCATTCAGCAGTAAGTGGGTACCTGGTGTAAGGTGTGTCTCTGTTCACCCAGCAGTAAGTGGGTACCTGGTGTAAGGTGTGCCTCTGTTCACCCAGCAGTAAGTGGGTACCTGGTGTAAGGTGTGTCTCTGTTCACCCAGCAGTAAGTTGGTACCTGGTGTAAGGTGTGTCTCTGTTCACCCAGCAGTAAGTGGGTACCTGGTGTGAGGTGTGTCTCTGTTCACCCAGCAGTAAGTGGTAGGGGTGAAACGGTTTACCGCGGTGTATTCGTACCGCGGTAATTCTTTTCGGTTCGGTACACGGTAAAATCATTCTGAAAATACCGTATCGTTCGGTTTTTGTAAAATCTCCTTTTACCTACTCTCCTTGTGCATATTACTGTCAAAAACACTATGAAATGTCACTCAAATATCATCACAAATTGTTATATTCTATTAACTTTCATTCTTAACTATGCCGTAGTTCAAACGGCACCCCGTAGCTTCCGTGTCAAAACTCAAGTGGCTATGTCAACAAAGCAGCTGCTCATTCGATTGAATAATCTATTTTCACAGACAATTTGCCGAATTTGGTCACCGTATCTTACAGAGTAAATACTTGATATTATGGAAGAGAGAGTCGACTAGCCACGACTTACAGTAACACCTAAAATAAATATTTCTAAAAATAAAATCTAATCTATTTCCAAAAGATCTAAACGAACTGACGATGTGTACACCGGCTACAGAATGCACAAGCAATGTCATTGTCAACTTAAATGTCAAGCATCGTAAATTCGCGTTTTTAAAACAATAAATTAATATTAAATTTGAAGACAGATAATTGAAGACATTTGAAGTAATAATTAACTTACATTTCAAACGTAAACAGGAATTTTAAAATCATCTAAATTAATGCTATTTTCACTATAGGTAGATTAATCTGCACACACTCGCACAGACACACACGTTCCACTTGAAAATTATCGATCGATAAGTGAAGCGACTCGACTCGTGTCTCCTGTGACGTGGACCAATGAGATTGCGTATACAAGCCCCAAGGTGCTATTTTTAGAAATGAACGAATTAACGTTTAGTTTCTGTCTCTGACATGTTTTACTAAAGTTTTAGGTCATTTTTATTAATTCAACACTCGTTTAATATATAAAGGTGACTAGTTTGATTTGAGATTTGTGAAACGAGAGTTTTTTTCTTGGAATTTGACTAAAACGAAAGTACCTTTCTGCAAACTCGTTCGTCCAATCAAATTTCATTGACATTGAAAGCCCACGTGGTCGATAGATTTGACAGTCAGATTATGTCTTGCCTAATGTGGCCAGTCTAGAAGCTTTAAGGTATAAAATCATAAAGCAACAATGGATATAGGTCTACCAGTTTTAAAAGATGCACCGGCGACGTATCGTTCGGCCGTGTGGAAACAGTTCGGGTTTCGAACAGCTGTTGGACCAAACACGGCAAACAGTGACAAGGCAACGTATTGTGGAATCTTTGAGTGTTAAGGCCAACCTCAGGGCTTAATCTAGCTCTCTTTTGACAGTTTTGAGTTATTTGAATGTTTTCCAGTCAAGTATTTTGGAATCTTTGAGTGTTCAGGGCTTAATCTAGCTCTCTTTTGAGTTGTTATAAAGTGTTCCAGTCAAGTATTTACACAAATAAAAGTATCTGTGCAATTCATCTCTGTTATGTCTTTTTTAATGAGTGGTATAGTTTGTTTTTAACTATTGTTAAACCGAACCGAAATGTACCGAACCGAAGGCTGTGTACCGCAATACGTACCGAACCGTGGCATAGGCGTACCGTTTCACCCCTAGTAAGTGGGTACCTGGTGTAAGGTGTGTCTCTGTTCACCCAGCAGTAAGTGGGTACCTGGTGTTAGGTGTGTCTCTGTTCACCTAGCAGTAAGTGGGTACCTGGTGTTAGGTGTGTCTCTGTTCACCTAGCAGTAAGTTGGTACCTGGTGTAAGGTGTGTCTCTGTTCACCCAGCAGTAAGTGGGTACCTGGTGTAAGGTGTGTCTCTGTTCACCCAGCAGTTAGTTGGTACCTGGTGTAAGGTGTGCCTTTGTTCACCCAGCAGTAAGTGGCTACCTGGTGTTAGGTGTGTCTCTGTTCACCCAGCAGTAAGTGGGTACCTGGTGTAAGGTGTGTCTCTGTTCACCCAGCAGTAAGTGGGTACCTGGTGTAAGGTGTGCCTCTGTTCACCCAGCAGTAAGTGGGTACCTGGTGTTAGGTGTGTCTCTGTTCACCCAGCAGTAAGTGGGTACCTGGTGTTAGGTGTGTCTCTGTTCACCTAGCAGTAAGTGGGTACCTGGTGTTAGGTGTGTCTCTGTTCACCTAGCAGTAAGTTGGTACCTGGTGTAAGGTGTGTCTCTGTTCACCCAGCAGTAAGTGGGTACCTGGTGTAAGATGTGTCTCTGTTCACCCAGCAGTTAGTTGGTACCTGGTGTAAGGTGTGCCTTTGTTCACCCAGCAGTAAGTGGCTACCTGGTGTAAGGTGTGTCTCTGTTCACCCAGCAGTAAGTGGGAACCTGGTGTAAGGTGTGTCTCTGTTCACCAAGCAGTAAGTGGGTACCTGGTGTAAGGTGTGTCTCTGTTCACCTAGCAGTAAGTGGGTACCTGGTGTAAGGTGTGTCTCTGTTCACCCAGCAGTAAGTGGGTACCTGGTGTAAGGTGTGCCTTTGTTCACCCAGCAGTAAGTGGGTACCTGGTGTAAGGTGTGCCTCTGTTCACCTAGCAGTAAGTGGGTACCTGGTGTAAGGTGTGCCTCTGTTCACCCAGCAGTAAGTGGGTACCTGGTGTAAGGTGTGCCTTTGTTCACCCAGCAGTAAGTGGGTACCTGGTGTAAGGTGTGCCTCTGTTCACCTAGCAGTAAGTGGGTACCTGGTGTAAGGTGTGCCTTTGTTCACCCAGCAGTAAGTGGCTACCTGGTGTAAGGTGGTTCTCTGTTCACCCAGCAGTAAGTGGGTACCTGGTGTAAGGTGTGCCTCTGTTCACCCAGCAGTAAGTGGGTACCTGGTGTTAGGTGTGCCTTTGTTCACCCAGCAGTAAGTGGGTACCTGGTGTAAGGTGTGTCTCTGTTCACCCAGCAGTAAGTGGGTACCTGGTGTAAGGTGTGCCTCTGTTCACCTAGCAGTAAGTGGGTACCTGGTGTAAGGTATGCCTCTGTTCACCAAGCTGTAAGTGGGTACCTGGTGTAAGGTGTGTCTCTGTTCACCCAGCAGTAAGTGGGTACCTGGTGTAAGGTGTGTCTCTGTTCACCCAGCAGTAAGTGGGTACCTGGTGTAAGGTATGCCTCTGTTCACCCAGCAGTAAGTGGGCACCTGGTGTTAGGTGTGCCTTTGTTCACCCAGCAGTAAGTGGGTACCTGGTGTAAGGTGTGTCTCTGTTCACCCAGCAGTAAGTGGGTACCTGGTGTTAGGTGTGCCTTTGTTCACCCAGCAGTAAGTGGTAGGTGGGTACCTGGTGTAAGGTGTGTCTCTGTTCACCCAGCAGTTAGTGGGTACCTGGTGCAAGGTATGCCTCTGTTCACCCAGCAGTAAGTGGGTACCTGGTGTTAGGTGTGCCTTTGTTCACCCAGCAGTAAGTGGGTACCTGGTGTTAGGTGTGTCTCTGTTCATTCAGCAGTAAGTGGGTACCTGGTGTTAGGTGTGCCTTTGTTCACCCAGCAGTAAGTGGTAGGTGGGTACCTGGTGTAAGGTGTGTCTCTGTTCACCCAGCAGCTAGTGGGTACCTGGTGCAAGGTATGCCTCTGTTCACCCAGCAGTAAGTGGGTACCTGGTGTTAGGTGTGCCTTTGTTCACCCAGCAGTAAGTGGGTACCTGGTGTTAGGTGTGTCTCTGTTCACCCAGCAGTTAGTGGGTACCTGGTGCAAGGTATGCCTCTGTTCACCCAGCAGTAAGTGGGTACCTGGTGTTAGGTGTGCCTTTGTTCACCCAGCAGTAAGTGGGTACCTGGTGTTAGGTGTGTCTCTGTTCATTCAGCAGTAAGTGGGTACCTGGTGTTAGGTGTGCCTTTGTTCACCCAGCAGTAAGTGGGTACCTGGTGTAAGTGTCTCTGTTCACCCAGCAGTTAGTTGGTACCTGGTGTAAGGTGTGTCTCTGTTCACCCAGCAGTAAGTGGGTACCTGGTGTAAGGTGTGCCTCTGTTCACCCAGCAGTAAGTGGGTACCTGGTGTAAGGTGTGTCTCTGTTCACCTAGCAGTAAGTGGGTACCTGGTGTAAGGTATGTCTCTGTTCACCCAGCAGTAAGTGGCTACCTGGTGTAAGGTGTGTCTCTGTTCACCCAGCAGTAAGTGGGTACCTGGTGTGAGGTGTGTCTCTGTTCACCCAGCAGTAAGTGGGTACCTGGTGTTAGGTGTGTCTCTGTTCACCCAGCAGTTAGTGGGTACCTGGTGCAAGGTATGCCTCTGTTCACCCAGCAGTAAGTGGGTACCTGGTGTTAGGTGTGCCTTTGTTCACCCAGCAGTAAGTGGGTACCTGGTGTTAGGTGTGTCTCTGTTCATTCAGCTGTAAGTGGGTACCTGGTGTTAGGTGTGCCTTTGTTCACCCAGCAGTAAGTGGGTACCTGGTGTAAGTGTCTCTGTTCACCCAGCAGTAAGTGGGTACCTGGTGTAAGGTGTGCCTCTGTTCACCCAGCAGTAAGTGGGTACCTGGTGTAAGGTGTGTCTCTGTTCACCCAGCAGTAAGTGGGTACCTGGTGTAAGGTATGTCTCTGTTCACCCAGCAGTAAGTGGCTACCTGGTGTAAGGTGTGTCTCTGTTCACCCAGCAGTAAGTGGGTACCTGGTGTGAGGTGTGTCTCTGTTCACCCAGCAGTAAGTGGGTACCTGGTGTTAGGTGTGTCTCTGTTCACCCAGCAGTAAGTGGGTACCTGGTGTTAGGTGTGCCTTTGTTCACCCAGCAGTAAGTGGTAGGTGGGTACCTGGTGTAAGGTGTGTCTCTGTTCACCCAGCAGTAAGTGGGTACCTGGTGTAAGGTATGCCTCTGTTCACCCAGCAGTAAGTGGGTACCTGGTGTTAGGTGTGCCTTTGTTCACCCAGCAGTAAGTGGGTACCTGGTGTAAGGTGTGTCTCTGTTCACCCAGCAGTAAGTGGGTACCTGGTGTTAGGTGTGCCTTTGTTCACCCAGCAGTAAGTGGTAGGTGGGTACCTGGTGTAAGGTGTGTCTCTGTTCACCCAGCAGTTAGTGGGTACCTGGTGCAAGGTATGCCTCTGTTCACCCAGCAGTAAGTGGGTACCTGGTGTTAGGTGTGCCTTTGTTCACCCAGCAGTAAGTGGGTACCTGGTGTTAGGTGTGTCTCTGTTCATTCAGCAGTAAGTGGGTACCTGGTGTTAGGTGTGCCTTTGTTCACCCAGCAGTAAGTGGTAGGTGGGTACCTGGTGTAAGGTGTGTCTCTGTTCACCCAGCAGTTAGTGGGTACCTGGTGCAAGGTATGCCTCTGTTCACCCAGCAGTAAGTGGGTACCTGGTGTTAGGTGTGCCTTTGTTCACCCAGCAGTAAGTGGGTACCTGGTGTTAGGTGTGTCTCTGTTCACCCAGCAGTTAGTGGGTACCTGGTGCAAGGTATGCCTCTGTTCACCCAGCAGTAAGTGGGTACCTGGTGTTAGGTGTGCCTTTGTTCACCCAGCAGTAAGTGGGTACCTGGTGTTAGGTGTGTCTCTGTTCACCCAGCAGTAAGTGGGTACCTGGTGTTAGGTGTGCCTTTGTTCACCCAGCAGTAAGTGGGTACCTGGTGTAAGTGTCTCTGTTCACCCAGCAGTTAGTTGGTACCTGGTGTAAGGTGTGTCTCTGTTCACCCAGCAGTAAGTGGGTACCTGGTGTAAGGTGTGCCTCTGTTCACCCAGCAGTAAGTGGGTACCTGGTGTAAGGTGTGTCTCTGTTCACCTAGCAGTAAGTGGGTACCTGGTGTAAGGTATGTCTCTGTTCACCCAGCAGTAAGTGGGTACCTGGTGTAAGGTGTGTCTCTGTTCACCCAGCAGTAAGTGGGTACCTGGTGTGAGGTGTGTCTCTGTTCACCCAGCAGTAAGTGGGTACCTGGTGTTAGGTGTGTCTCTGTTCACCCAGCAGTTAGTGGGTACCTGGTGCAAGGTATGCCTCTGTTCACCCAGCAGTAAGTGGGTACCTGGTGTTAGGTGTGCCTCTGTTCACCCAGCAGTAAGTGGGTACCTGGTGTTAGGTGTGTCTCTGTTCATTCAGCAGTAAGTGGGTACCTGGTGTTAGGTGTGCCTTTGTTCACCCAGCAGTAAGTGGGTACCTGGTGTAAGTGTCTCTGTTCACCCAGCAGTAAGTGGGTACCTGGTGTAAGGTGTGCCTCTGTTCACCCAGCAGTAAGTGGGTACCTGGTGTAAGGTGTGTCTCTGTTCACCCAGCAGTAAGTTGGTACCTGGTGTAAGGTATGTCTCTGTTCACCCAGCAGTAAGTGGCTACCTGGTGTAAGGTGTGTCTCTGTTCACCCAGCAGTAAGTGGGTACCTGGTGTGAGGTGTGTCTCTGTTCACCCAGCAGTAAGTGGGTACCTGGTGTTAGGTGTGTCTCTGTTCACCCAGCAGTAAGTGGGTACCTGGTGTTAGGTGTGCCTTTGTTCACCCAGCAGTAAGTGGTAGGTGGGTACCTGGTGTAAGGTGTGTCTCTGTTCACCCAGCAGTAAGTGGGTACCTGGTGTAAGGTATGCCTCTGTTCACCCAGCAGTAAGTGGGCACCTGGTGTTAGGTGTGCCTTTGTTCACCCAGCAGTAAGTGGGTACCTGGTGTAAGGTGTGTCTCTGTTCACCCAGCAGTAAGTGGGTACCTGGTGTTAGGTGTGCCTTTGTTCACCCAGCAGTAAGTGGGTACCTGGTGTAAGGTGTGTCTCTGTTCACCCAGCAGTTAGTGGGTACCTGGTGCAAGGTATGCCTCTGTTCACCCAGCAGTAAGTGGGTACCTGGTGTTAGGTGTGCCTTTGTTCACCCAGCAGTAAGTGGGTACCTGGTGTTAGGTGTGTCTCTGTTCATTCAGCAGTAAGTGGGTACCTGGTGTTAGGTGTGCCTTTGTTCACCCAGCAGTAAGTGGTAGGTGGGTACCTGGTGTAAGGTGTGTCTCTGTTCACCCAGCAGTTAGTGGGTACCTGGTGCAAGGTATGCCTCTGTTCACCCAGCAGTAAGTGGGTACCTGGTGTTAGGTGTGCCTTTGTTTTTCCCAGCAGTAAGTGGGTACCTGGTGTTAGGTGTGTCTCTGTTCACCCAGCAGTTAGTGGGTACCTGGTGCAAGGTATGCCTCTGTTCACCCAGCAGTAAGTGGGTACCTGGTGTAAGGTGTGCCTCTGTTCACCCAGCAGTAAGTGGGTACCTGGTGTTAGGTGTGTCTCTGTTCATACAGCAGTAAGTGGGTACCTGGTGTTAGGTGTGCCTTTGTTCACCCAGCAGTAAGTGGGTACCTGGTGTAAGTGTCTCTGTTCACCCAGCAGTTAGTTGGTACCTGGTGTAAGGTGTGTCTCTGTTCACCCAGCAGTAAGTGGGTACCTGGTGTAAGGTGTGCCTCTGTTCACCCAGCAGTAAGTGGGTACCTGGTGTAAGGTGTGTCTCTGTTCACCCAGCAGTAAGTGGGTACCTGGTGTAAGGTATGTCTCTGTTCACCCAGCAGTAAGTGGCTACCTGGTGTAAGGTGTGTCTCTGTTCACCCAGCAGTAAGTGGGTACCTGGTGTGAGGTGTGTCTCTGTTCACCCAGCAGTAAGTGGGTACCTGGTGTTAGGTGTGTCTCTGTTCACCCAGCAGTTAGTGGGTACCTGGTGCAAGGTATGCCTCTGTTCACCCAGCAGTAAGTGGGTACCTGGTGTTAGGTGTGCCTTTGTTCACCCAGCAGTAAGTGGGTACCTGGTGTTAGGTGTGTCTCTGTTCATTCAGCAGTAAGTGGGTACCTGGTGTTAGGTGTGCCTTTGTTCACCCAGCAGTAAGTGGGTACCTGGTGTAAGTGTCTCTGTTCACCCAGCAGTAAGTGGGTACCTGGTGTAAGGTGTGCCTCTGTTCACCCAGCAGTAAGTGGGTACCTGGTGTAAGGTATGTCTCTGTTCACCCAGCAGTAAGTGGCTACCTGGTGTAAGGTGTGTCTCTGTTCACCCAGCAGTAAGTGGGTACCTGGTGTGAGGTGTGTCTCTGTTCACCCAGCAGTAAGTGGGTACCTGGTGTAAGGTGTGTCTCTGTTCATTCAGCAGTAAGTGGGTACCTGGTGTTAGGTGTGCCTTTGTTCACCCAGCAGTAAGTGGTAGGTGGCTACCTGGTGTAAGGTGTGTCTCTGTTCACCCAGCAGTTAGTGGGTACCTGGTGCAAGGTATGCCTCTGTTCACCCAGCAGTAAGTGGGTACCTGGTGTTAGGTGTGCCTTTGTTTTTCCCAGCAGTAAGTGGGTACCTGGTGTTAGGTGTGTCTCTGTTCACCCAGCAGTTAGTGGGTACCTGGTGCAAGGTATGCCTCTGTTCACCCAGCAGTAAGTGGGTACCTGGTGTTAGGTGTGCCTTTGTTCACCCAGCAGTAAGTGGGTACCTGGTGTTAGGTGTGTCTCTGTTCATTCAGCAGTAAGTGGGTACCTGGTGTTAGGTGTGCCTTTGTTCACCCAGCAGTAAGTGGGTACCTGGTGTAAGTGTCTCTGTTCACCCAGCAGTTAGTTGGTACCTGGTGTAAGGTGTGTCTCTGTTCACCCAGCAGTAAGTGGGTACCTGGTGTAAGGTGTGCCTCTGTTCACCCAGCAGTAAGTGGGTACCTGGTGTAAGGTGTGTCTCTGTTCACCTAGCAGTAAGTGGGTACCTGGTGTAAGGTATGTCTCTGTTCACCCAGCAGTAAGTGGCTACCTGGTGTAAGGTGTGTCTCTGTTCACCCAGCAGTAAGTGGGTACCTGGTGTGAGGTGTGTCTCTGTTCACCCAGCAGTAAGTGGGTACCTGGTGTTAGGTGTGTCTCTGTTCACCCAGCAGTTAGTGGGTACCTGGTGCAAGGTATGCCTCTGTTCACCCAGCAGTAAGTGGGTACCTGGTGTTAGGTGTGCCTTTGTTCACCCAGCAGTAAGTGGGTACCTGGTGTTAGGTGTGTCTCTGTTCATTCAGCAGTAAGTGGGTACCTGGTGTTAGGTGTGCCTTTGTTCACCCAGCAGTAAGTGGGTACCTGGTGTAAGTGTCTCTGTTCACCCAGCAGTAAGTGGGTACCTGGTGTAAGGTGTGCCTCTGTTCACCCAGCAGTAAGTGGGTACCTGGTGTAAGGTATGTCTCTGTTCACCCAGCAGTAAGTGGCTACCTGGTGTAAGGTGTGTCTCTGTTCACCCAGCAGTAAGTGGGTACCTGGTGTGAGGTGTGTCTCTGTTCACCCAGCAGTAAGTGGGTACCTGGTGTTAGGTGTGTCTCTGTTCACCCAGCAGTAAGTGGGTACCTGGTGTTAGGTGTGCCTTTGTTCACCCAGCAGTAAGTGGTAGGTGGCTACCTGGTGTAAGGTGTGTCTCTGTTCACCCAGCAGTTAGTGGGTACCTGGTGTAAGGTATGCCTCTGTTCACCCAGCAGTAAGTGGGTACCTGGTGTTAGGTGTGCCTTTGTTCACCCAGCAGTAAGTGGGTACCTGGTGTAAGGTATGTCTCTGTTCACCCAGCAGTAAGTGGGTACCTGGTGTAAGGTGTGTCTCTGTTCACCCAGCAGTAAGTGGGTACCTGGTGTAACGTGTGCCTCTGTTCACTCAGCAGTAAGTGGTAGGTGGGTACCTGGTGTAAGGTGTGTCTCTGTTCACCCAGCAGTAAGTGGGTACCTGGTGTTAGGTGTGCCTTTGTTCACCCAGCAGTAAGTGGGTACCTGGTGTAAGGTGTGTCTCTGTTCACCCAGCAGCAAGTGGGTACCTGGTGTTAGGTGTGCCTTTGTTCACCCAGCAGTAAGTGGTAGGTGGGTACCTGGTGTAAGGTGTGTCTCTGTTCATTCAGCAGTAAGTTGGTACCTGGTGTAAGGTGTGTCTCTGTTCACCCAGCAGTAAGTGGGTACCTGGTGTAAGGTGTGTCTCTGTTCACCCAGCAGTTAGTGGGTACCTGGTGCAAGGTGTGTCTCTGTTCATTCAGCAGTAAGTGGGTACCTGGTGTGAGGTGTGTCTCTGTTCATCCAGCAGTAAGTGGGTACCTGGTGTAAGGTGTGTCTCTGTTCACCCAGCAGTAAGTGGGTACCTGGTGTAAGGTGTGTCTCTGTTCACCCAGCAGTAAGTGGGTACCTGGTGTAAGGTGTGTCTCTGTTCACCCAGCAGTAAGTTGGTACCTGGTGTAAGGTGTGTCTCTGTTCACCTAACAGTAAGTGGGTACCTGGTGTAAGGTGTGTCTCTGTTCACCTAGCAGTAAGTGGGTACCTGATGTAAGGTGTGCCTTTGTTCACCCAGCAGTAAGTGGGTACCTGGTGTAAGGTGTGTCTCAGTTCACCCAGCAGTTAGTTGGTACCTGGTGTAAGGTGTGTCTCTGTTCACCTAGCAGTAAGAGGGTACCTGGTGTAAGGTGTGTCTCTGTTCACCCAGCAGTAAGTGGGTACCTGGTGTAAGGTGTGCCTCTGTTCACCCAGCAGTAAGTGGGTACCTGGTGTAAGGTGTGTCTCTGTTCACCCAGCAGTAAGTTGGTACCTGGTGTAAGGTGTGTCTCTGTTCACCTAGCAGTAAGTGGGTACCTGATGTAAGGTGTGCCTTTGTTCACCCAGCAGTAAGTGGGTACCTGGTGTAAGGTGTGTCTCAGTTCACCCAGCAGTTAGTTGGTACCTGGTGTAAGGTGTGTCTCTGTTCACCTAGCAGTAAGAGGGTACCTGGTGTAAGGTGTGTCTCTGTTCACCCAGCAGTAAGTGGGTACCTGGTGTAAGGTGTGCCTCTGTTCACCCAGCAGTAAGTGGGTACCTGGTGTAAGGTGTGTCTCTGTTCACCCAGCAGTAAGTTGGTACCTGGTGTAAGGTGTGTCTCTGTTCACCTAACAGTAAGTGGGTACCTGGTGTAAGGTGTGTCTCTGTTCACCCAGCAGTAAGTTGGTACCTGGTGTAAGGTGTGTCTCTGTTCATTCAGCAGTAAGTGGGTACCTGGTGTAAGGTGTGCCTTTGTTCACCCAGCAGTAAGTGGGTACCTGGTGTAAGGTGTGTCTCAGTTCACCCAGCAGTTAGTTGGTACCTGGTGTAAGGTGTGTCTCTGTTCACCTAGCAGTAAGAGGGTACCTGGTGTACTGTGTGTCTCTGTTCACCCAGCAGTAAGTGGGTACCTGGTGTACGGTGTGTCTCTGTTCACCCAGCAGTAAGTGGGTATCTGGTGTAAGATCAGGTGGCAGGAGAATAATGCAGGAAGGGGTTTGATCATGAATTCGGTGTGGATATGTATATATAGACTTAAAGAAGTTACAGTTAATAGTTCATAATCTTAACTTGAACCGCAATCAAAGATATTTGATAGTGACTACATCTCTGATTAAATATGCAAGATGTATTGGCAAGAGGTGAGGTGAGTTGGGTTTTAACGCCGCTTTCAAGAGTATTTCAACCTCTATCACAATTGCTAGTATTATTGCAGGGAGAAAGCCCGCAACACCATGAGACCATGCTTTGCGTTGAAACCTGCCTGCATTGGCTTGGCTAGAACTAGCGAAGCATGGGTGGTATTGCACTGAAATTCAGTGTAGCATTGCACCTAAATTTTACTGCACATTGATCCGAAGTCAAACACTAACACTGTGCTATCCCGCCCCACTTGACAATTATTTATTTTTGTAGCACATGTACAATATGGCATACTGGCTGGCATATACATTGGAAAAGATTACATACTTGTTTTTCAATCTCTTTACAATTCACAGAACACGATAAAGTGATATCAAAGATAAGATAAGAATTATAAGATAAGGATTCAGTTTTAAAAATACATGACAATGACGACATCTCTGATTATACAACGTGATGTCTTGACAATTAAGACATCTTCGAGATGTGCAGTGAACACACAGCTGCAGCACGGTGTGGATGCATCATAGACAATTCAGAGACACGAGAGATGAATCTTCGTGAGGATGCATGGACTATTCAGAGTTACAGAGACACGAGAGATGAGTCTAGACAGGACTCAACGTCCAACAAACTGAGGAATGGACGTTGACAGAAATAATCATAACGGCAGAGGAAGCATGGAGAATATCAAGTAAACCCTTCAGAAATTGTTCTCGTCAGACCTTTTTATTACTTGTATTTTCTGCTCTGTTGGTTTCAGGATACTTGGGAGAGTTGTAGTAGTGTAGACATAGATGATTATATATATAATACTCAGACTTGCAGACCCTGACCTGATGAACAATATCCAAACTTTTCAAATAAAATCTCTTCCTATGAACTTGAACATACACAAGTTGCCCTATCACAAGAGGATCGTCACCTGTCTAACAGGATCTAAACATAAACTTGTTTCTCATCCTGCTTTCTTTAAAGGGGCAGTAGCACGTTTTTTTTCGGTGAAATAAGTCGATGAAATTTATTATAAAAATAATGTCACTATTAGTAAAACAACCTTCCCTCTTCAAAAAATAAAGTTAAAAAATGAGTGTACATGGTTCCGTAAAGCCATGGGAATCTTTTTTGTCATTCGACATAATAAAATGTGTTCACAACAAAATGGCGGCCATGCATTTTTTTGCTTTATATGCAGCACTGTTTTTACCCCTACGGGAATATTGGTCTGTGTAATAATTTGTTTTACCCTCAAAAGTAAATATAAATGACATAAACTATCATTATAAATGGGAAAAATGAAAAAAAACGTGCTACTTCCCCTTTAATTGCATATTTACAAGTGATTGATACTAGGTGTGAAACTTGAGCTTCGGTTCAGTATGTATTGTGGTGTACATCCCTCCATTCAGTACATTTTCGTTTGGGTTCAAAACCAAGTTTGCAACAAACTTAATTCACAACCAAAACATTTCCTCATGAAAATAAGTTTCTGGATGTAAAAAAGTGAATATATTAATCAATTTTGATTAAATTAATAAATTGAAATATAGTATGGAGTATAAACACACTTTGATGCAGTTAACGTTAGCACCGAACTGAAGATAAAATACTGCAGTTTAACTATAATGTAGTTGTGAACCGTTTCACTCTAAATGATACTGGAATATATCTTACCTTTCCCTTTCAAGTCCAAAGGTAAATCCAAATGTGGGTAACGGGAAACAGAAAAAGAAAAAGAAATCCTGGAAGAAATAAGAAAACTTATTTTAAAATTCCATAAAAAGAAATCATGAGAATAACCTGAAAAACATTTATTTTGTCTAAAATTAGACTAAAAGGTGCTGTAGCACATTTTTTGCATATTTTGTTTTCTCAAATTTGCTATATTGTTATGTTAGAGGGTAAAACATCTCATTACACGACCTGATAAGCGGTATTCATAGAAAACAGTTATTGGCACTGGAAGAAAATGGTGTATATAAAGCGACATTGATGTGGAACACTTCAGTGTGAGAGGTAGGTTTGTAGGTCTCATGCGAATTTGAGAGTTCAGACAGCACGAATATTTACCATTCTTTTGAGCAACCATTTTGATGTGAATTTAACATACCCGGTATTAAAATGGTCGCTCAAAGAGAAATGAACTTCCATGGCTTAACCGAACAATGTACATTTGTTTCAGGTGAGTTGTGGTTTAACGCTGCTTTCAAGAGTATTTCACTTATATTGATCGCTGCTGCTAGTATGATATGGCAGGGAGAAAGCCATGTGACTATGCATTGCGGTGAAACCTGCGAGCAATGGCTGGAACTAGCGAACCATGGGTGGTACTACGCTGTGATTCAGTGTAGCATTGCACCCAAACCTTACTGTGTGTAGAACAGTTCTCTACTGCAGACAAAGTTGCTGTGCCCCTGGCGGGATACATTCGTTTCAGAACTCTTTTTATTGATTCAGGCGTATCATTTAGCCATTGGTAATACTTATTTACCTTTTCGTGAGAACACTTTATTTCAGTAAGAATAATGTGCTATAGCGCCTTTAATAAGAAGTTAGAGACCAATCTCAATACAGAAAAGAACAAACACAATAATTGTCTCAGTAGACCTACGGTCAACGAATATGTTGATTAAACGCAAACACTTTCCCCAAATTGGCCCAAACCAAGTTTATATTGCATAAAAAAAGAATCAAAAACACAACCCAATGTTGGTACTAGCGTCTAGACGTGCGGTTCTAGCTTGAGAGATTTGCTCAATAACCAATCTCGAAATTGGAAAAGCGTAAAATTTATTTTTCTTCTGACAGGTCATGTACCAGTCAATTTGAGAAACGTCGAAGTGAAGTGAAAACCTCCAATAATCTCAATAGTTTTCGGTGGATACTAGCAAGTCATTACCTTCCTCTCCTTGCAGAGTTGACCCCCATAGTTGAATAAATATAATCCTTGTTTACTGTCAACATTCTAACCTCCAATCTTATTGATCTACTAAGGACCTAATTTAGTGATCTATTAAGGAACTACTTTTTTTGGGAGAGGACATATTCCTGGTATGATGCTTTAGTTAAAGAGAGCATTTTATCGGCACTATCCGCCATCTTTTTTTTGCATCATGTGAAATGAAAGCATGCTGTATATTTACTAATTTACAACTACTAAATAGCAAAACATATAAATTGAAAGATAAACAAAGCAACAAATGAATGGGCGCTGATCTTTATCATATTGTCAAACTTCTCCTGAGAATTTTATACCTCAACGTATTCATTTTTTAAATGTTTTATTAGCCTTCAAATAGATCATCCAAATTGTTGCCATGGAAACACACCACCAAGTAGTTATACTCTGGAAACGCCAACACCAAAGCCAACGCCAACGCCAACGCCAACTCAAAAGCCAACGACAATGCCAACGTCGACGCCGACTGAAAATCAACCAAAAACAAAATGTCTTCTGAACCTTCAGGGATGACATAATTGTCAGAAAACCTAAATAGAAAGGAATATCTATAATGCCTGATTGATACATGTACAAAATTGTTTAAAAATTGAATTTTTTTTTTTTTTTTAATGTTCTGGCCCTAGAAGCACTCGTACACACCCAAATATAACGATAGAGACCATAGATTTATTGATTTTTTTATGACTGGAATGAAGGTTGGGTTGTTTTTTTATCAACACAGAATAATTAATTTCATATGCAGAGCTACAATGCGTTTTTCCAAAACTTTTCGAATAAATCATCAACTTATCCCGGAAAAACTTAACAACAGTATCAGAACTTGATCTGTTTCATCCATTCAACTCAAATATTCATAAAAGATCTAATTCCTTAAAATCATAAAAACGAATCCCTATTTTCATTTCATTTACTTCAGGATGAGAAACATAATTCCCTTTCAAGAACGTGATGATTTAAAATGACATTTCTTCAACAAAAACATTCAAATGAAAACAATACATTAACCCCGCTTGACATAATAGATTTGTTATAAAAATATGACTTATTTAGGAGACACTTTCAATTTCCTCTTGAGTTTGTGCTCTTGTGCTCATTCTCAGTAATTGCCACTCGACCAAGAAATAAGCTGCAAACTTTATCACATTTTTTATTTGAGAATTGTCTTTAACGGCCCATTTTTATTTGAAAACTATGTTTTAGTGCCTCGTATCAGTTGATGGATAAGAAACAAAGTCAAACTTGGCTGAATGGCCGTTCACCAACTCTTGTGTTATTTGCTTTTATTGTTAATCAATTCACTCACACTTATATATATGTATATTGCTGTATGGAAGCTGCTCCTAAAACTTGTATCCTCTAGACCAATGAGGAAGCTTTTCTCACTTAGGAGAGGGGAGGGGAGGGGAGGGGAGGGGAGGGGAGGGGAGAAGTTTAGTAGCTCCAGAGAGAGGATTATCTAAAAAATGTTAGACGCTAACAGTACAACCAATTCTCACTTTGGAAGAAGAGAGGATCGATGGACCATGAACCAGAAAAATCTCAGCTGCATACATTTAGTAAAATGTATGCATTTGGTTAAAAAATACTTTTATTTCAATAAAATTGAAATTGGGATTGGCAAACAAGCAACAGTGCTTATGTGAATGCCGCTCCCGATTTTAAATATGCATTTTGAACTTAGAAATAGTAACAGTAAAATTGCTTTTTTAATGAAAATCCTGCTATCTATCTTTATGAAAAGATAGAGTGAAATGAAAGAGTTTTGTAATTACAGTCAAGCCGCGATAATCCCGCCACCGATAACCTGAATCTTGCAGTTTCCGAACGGTAGGAAGATGTAACCAAACTAATCTCTTTAGTAGTCCTCCGTACTCAGTAATCCGAACATTTCACTATCCGAACGTATTTGATGAAAAAGGGAAGCATTCGGATTATCGAGGCCTGACTGTATCCTTGAAGATTTTATATGATCAGGATCTTGCTTTACAGTGAGTCAAGCTTCCTTCTAGGATAGTTACTACAGCGTTTTAAAACCAATAGAGGTCAAAATACATTTATTCCTTTCAGTATTCGTCTTTTAAATTTAAAATTTAAATTCAAAGTTGACTGAGTTTGATTGTTCTAGGTATACGCTTGTATTGTCTATCTTTATTGTACATGAGCTCTGGCATTATACAAAATTAATTCCTTTCGGGATAATAAAGTATTATTATTATTATTAATTAGCTTACATGTTTCGACCACTTGGTGATTCTCATCTGAGCATTCCTCACTTTGTTAACATCTATTAACTGGACATTTTATTTTGATAAGAATTATTGCATAAACCTGAAATGATTACGGAAAGTTATATAAAATGCTATTTCTCTCTATAATCTTCGAGTCTACATTATGGCTCCCGAGATATTACAAGAGAAGTTCCGATCCCAACAATCTGTTGGCAGATCAAATGAAAATCTTCTCTAGCTTCCCACGTGTCACATAAACCTGCTGTTCTGGAGCCGAAATTCTTCAATATTCAGCAACAGAAAATTAGCTATTATTTTTAAATTGATTTTTGCAACAAATGTTTGTGACAGCGGTTAGATAGAAAACATTATCTCAAGTCGGTTTCTGACTATCAGTGAAAATCATCTGCCACCGTCAGACAAGCTGTCGTATGAGTTTCTGTTGACACTAGGTCCTGTGCATAGTTGTTGAGAACTTTCAGATGTTGTTGAGTAAGGCCAAGCAATAGTATCACAATACCGGTTAATATATTGCAATACATACTCTGCAATACAATTATTGTAATACGATTTTCAATATCGCAATATATCGCACCAACAATTTTTTAGTGAAATTTATTCACATATCTTGTTTTTAGGCATAGTTATCAGCTTAACTTGTTACAAAATTCTTTTGGAGTGCAAGAATATGTGTTGAACTGTATTACAAATGATTTCTAAATATTTGCCATCAAAATGAATTCATCATTTTGACTAATGGTCTATTTTTCGAAAGATTTGAAAGGCTTTTTACTAAATGTGAAGTAAAAAAGTTGAATTAGAATTGGCTCTATATATTGCAATACAGGTTGAAGGTATCGCAATACGAAATTTGGTGCACTATTTAGCCCTAAATTGATGAGTATAACTAGGATTGAATGCAGGCCTTCCAAAGAAAAAATCAAATTGCATCAAAAAGCAGCACAATATACACATTTTGAGACAAATTCGTATCGCAAATTAGCGATATGGCCTGAAATTAAGCGAATCTTCACCACAAATTAATACTTCAAAATTGAAAAATAATGTCAAAGTCAGTAAAATCAACTGGGCCCTGAAAGAACCACTGGTGTAAGATGATAATGTGAATCCAATGAACACTTCTTGTGATATCCCACTGACAAGCTTGACATTTCGAAAGACTTGAAGTTCCGCTGTGACCTTGAGAATAATGTCAAGGTGACCAAATTCTACTCAGCCCTATGTCTTCTTTAGGAGAAGCTGTGTGTAAGATAAGAAGAGAATCCAGTGAATTGTTCTTGAGATATCCCGCTGACAAGGATAAAATGACAAAGTCTCGCCGTTACCTTGAAAATGAAGGTCAAATTTCTGTAGGAACATTACTCTCCCTATTCCATTTTGTACGGACGGACACAGCCGAATACTATAACCCACGTCTCACACTAAACGCGCGGCGAGGGATAATAAAGAATGAAGCAGTGAATTTCAGTAAATCTGTAATTTCTAATACACAGTGTAAGCATTGCTGTTGCATTAACCACAGCGGCTGCCATTTTTGGTCTTCAGGTTGTGTGCAAAATTGGAGTATTGCTGATACCGTAGTTCATGTAGATTTAATGCAACGTTACATTACTTCACGTCTTGAAAACCTGAAAACATACATAATTTCCAGATAAGTTATACATTACCTGAGGTCAGAACATCTTTAATATTGAGAGATGTGCATTATCTGTGTATTGTTTATATTCTAAAACAATTGGCGTGCAACAGAGCCTTTAAGATTTTATTTTGTACAGAGAAGTGCAGAGCAAGGTTTCTGTGAGCACATTTTGAACAGTGAAACCACCCCATCAATCCTGCTAGCATTATATCCTCTAATACAGACGTCGACATTCTCAACTTTTAACTCAGTTTATGTAAGTTGGGAGAAGACTTCAAACTTTTTGAGTTAAAAATCCACTGAAAGTTTTCCATCAAAGTGAATTTTTTTATCTATTTGTCACATTTTTATTTCAAGTTTCTCATACTAACATAGCTGTTAAGAAATCTGGCAGTTAATATAGGATACATTTTCAAATTGATGTTTGTACAAAAATACTGTTTTTATTAATAAGTATTCCACGTAATTTCCACTTGAAATTGTTCTATATGAAATTTACAAAACTAAGTAAAAATGAGTAAAAACATTGCTCAAATTCACTTGGCAATTTTTTTTTTTACACCAGTTTCATAGAAGTCATAAATGACCCAGTTCTTCAAGTACAAAAATATCTATATCTATGTTTATATACGACAAATATAAAATACACCTCTAAGACTCTTAATTGATGTTTATCAACAAAAAATATATATGCCATAATTTACAACACACAATTCATGATTAAGGTGAGTGAGGTGAGTTGGGGTTTAACGCCGCTTTCAAAAGTATTTCACTTATATCACGGCTGCTAGTATTACGGCAGGGAGAAAGCCCGCAATGCCATGTGGCTATGCATTGCGGTGAAACCTGCGAGCATCGGCTGGAACTAGCGAACCATGGATGGTACTACGCTGAAATTCAGTGAAGCATTGCAACCAAACCTTACTGCGTGTAGAACAGTTCTCTACGGTAGACAAAGTTGCCATGCCGCTGGCGGGATTAGAACCCTGGACCTCTTGATCCGAAGCCGATAAATAAAGGATACCAGATGATATAAACTGATTGAAGCAAGTGGGGTACTATCCAATAGACAACACGACCTTGGCATGGTTGATGGTGAAATTTACGTTTCGGGGGATTATAATTTTAATTTCGAGACAATTATAAATTTTATTGTCTCAAAATAATAAAATTTTACAAATTAAGACAAACTCAGAAAATATAAATAAAGATTCAGATAAATTTGGTATTCTCTTCAAAATGCGAAGTCTCTGAAGATGCGCTGTAGGACATCAGGTCGGTTTGATGCTGATGACACGCTGCGTAAAGTCAGCCAGATTTCATCACCTTATACCAGATCTCTCAAGCTGATTACAGGATCTCCAAAGATGGAAATTAGACACCTTTAATCCCGGATTTCTTTCACATCTTATTTTGTCTTAAGACTATTCTTTTTTTTGCCCATTCGAGTTTTATATCATCTTCAGACTTTTCTTTTTCCGCTGCCAATTGGAGTTCAGGAAGCCTGTACTCGTCTTAAATAATCAGAATAAAGATGGCCGCCAAGTCTTTTGCACAAATCGTCTCAAGCCTTTCAGACTTCAAGCAGCTATCTAAGAAATACTTCAAAGAATCTGTTTTTTTCACAGGAATCTTCTTTTGGACAACCAAATTCATTTTGTCGTGTCATTCATCTTATTTTAGTGTGTAATACTTTTGACAAACGTTGCCTTTTTCAACTTCTTGTTTGATTTTTTGTGAGGCTGTCGTTTCATTTATGCGGATGACAGCACTTGAAGTAGAATAGAGGAAATAAGATTATCCTCTTCATTAAAAGTAAAACATCACTCCTGATGGAATATGACACTCATTTCATGCTCATAAAAAGCATAATGTGTTCACAAAAGAGTTGTCAAAAGTGATGTCCTCTTAGAAGATTCATTCCAAATCACGTTTGATGTTAAAACTGATGGCATTACAACGTTATAATTTAAGATTAAAATAACATTTTTGTGATTTTCGAGAATATCATTACTTGTAAAGTTTTAAAATAAAATTATAAATAATTAAGATGTACATCGAAACACTTTGCCTGAAACAATACAAATTAGATTCAAACCAAAAACTTCCTATTACCACGACAATAAATCAAGCGTTTAAGGTTTAAAGTATTGGCTTTTATACTAAACACACACGTCATCAATTCAAATTCACGTGCAAAAGAAAATGAAATTAATCTTCACCAAGGTGAGGTGGGGTGACTTGAGATTTAATGTTGATTTCACAAGTAATTCATTTATCTCATGGCTGCTGGTATTATTGCAGGGAGAAAGCCCGCAACGCTATGTGGCTATGCACTCTGGTGAAACCTGCGAACATCGGCTGGAACTAGCGAACCATGGGTGGTACTATGCTGAAATTCAGTGAAGCATTGCACTCAAACCTTACTGCGTGTAGAATAGTTCTCTGCTGCAGACAAAGTTGCCGTGCCACTGGCAGGATACGAACCCCGGCCCCTTGATCCTGAGCATGGTAACCAATGCGCTTTCCCGGCCCCTCCTTGTTTCACAGATCTTTCGGAAAGTTATGCTAACACTTTGGTACTTTCTTTTCTCCTCCCCATACAAAGAATGATGTTGGTTGTTTTCTTTCAAATAGAAGATATATTAGCCCTAATGTTGCTATATTTCATATTACCTGTTTTAGCCCCTGTGGCGGAATATTCTGATCACCTAGCCGGGTTTTGTCTTAGGCACTGCAAGCTGAATTTCCCGGACAGAATATCTGGTACCAGCAAATCTTACTGACCGCGAGTTGCTGGCCAGTATCTCATCAGTAATGTAGACTGTGAGTCCCCTTTCCAGGCTTTGCTAGCGAGGTTATATGAATGTACTATTTCCATCCCGGACTAATCCGTAAATCACAAATTAAGGGTTAATCATATCCCTTGTTCATCAACCCTTGTTAAAACTAAGCCTGGTTCCCTAACCCAAACCTGGAATTAAAATTACACGTCCCAATATGGTGTGGACATTCAGCCCTATAAGTACAATCTTGCCTCAAAGAAAGTTACCTCAACAGACAGTAAATCCCTTCTTAGCCACCGACCTTCAAACCAAACTCTTGGGGAATTGTGTAGACATTCTCTCTGTGAGTCCAGCGCAGTCTGAAGCCTGATCTGAATAAATCTGACTGATCACATGTGGCTTGCAGGTCTGACATACATAAACTGGTGTGGAATCCAGCACGGGCAAGTTGCAATAAAACATAAACAAGTGAAGGCGGTTTAACATCTGAATTGCCTCTAGAATCTCTTTTCTAGACTGTACTTAATCCTCACAAATATTCTGATTTTTTTTCATTTGAGCTTGTACGTGGCATTGTGGCACACAAGCAGAAATTTCATAAGATTTTTTATTTCACTGTTTGGGATGTCTGATTATAGAAAAATTAGTTTGATGATAAGGTTACCTTTTCTGTTGAGAAAATCTCACTTGACTTGTGTTTCCTTCAGCTGATACCTCAATGATAGCTACATTAAAGTCACTGTTCTATCAATAGTATTAGCTATCTTGTCTTTTTGCATTATTTGAAATGATAATTATGGATATTTACTAATTCTAATTTTAAGAAAATACATACATTGACAGAGTATCCACAAAGTAACAGATGATCATCATTAGAATAAAAAACGTCATGCTATGTATGCTGTGGAGAAGTTTTACACACTCATGAACGACTATTTTATAACATTTTAACATTTTTTTACAACAAATATAAGCAGCAAAAAAAAATAATATTTCTGTCTGATTTCTGTGGAGTGTACATACATATACTCGTTCCTCAGTTTGATTGACTCTGAACAGTTTCATTCTGCCCTCACAAAACTTACAGAATTATGTTTCAAGGTGAATTGAGGAAGTCTATTTTCGCCATCAGTGAACACTTGACCTTGTTGGATGTAAACAGGAAACCTACATACATACATAACCTCTATTGTCAACTGGATTCAGACAGGGTTCTGGATTCAGCTCAGTGCTATTATAATAAAGGCAATACAAGACATACATATGCTTGTTGGGAAGATACTAATAAACAAAATAATGACTCAAACTAATTTGTACATTCTTATTCGATTGACAAGGACAGAACAACACTTGAACTTGCGCTGCACTAGGCTGTCGGGTCCCAGATACAAAAACCAAATTTCCAATGTACATTGTATTGTGGACAATAAAGTGTTGTTATTATTATTATATTGTAGCTGACAAAAAGTTTCTCCAACACAGATTCTCATAAGTTCAGTGCATGTATATCCTTAAAGAGCCATCAAGGATGTTGATGAACATATCGGAAAATTGCCAAAAATCTATCTCCGTGAAATATATAAGCCGAGAAATTGCACTAATTAGTAAAGGTATTTTCCAGTCTATATATAGATCCAGTCTATTATTTTCAAGCGCAAAGCATTATGGTCTAGCTCACACACTGTAAACAAAGACAGGTAATAATAACAAAATTTATGAGAAATAATTGTTGTACCAGACTAGGTATTTTGCTTGAATTTTATAATTAATGAGAGTAAAAAAAATTCATAATATGCTGGTCATATCTCAATAAAAAGTACATTAAACAGGCAATAATTTGTATATTCTCAGGAAATTTAGATACAATGTTTGTAAAACAATCGTCACGTTCAGTAATGTGTGACAAGGGTAACTTGCACGAGAAGCACGTGCAGCAAGTGCAACACATAGGTTGTTATGGCGACTTGCGCTAGAGACGAGCTATCACACTTCGGAAACGATTGCTGTTGTCCGCTATTGTGTAGTACGTTTTACGCAATAAAGGGGATTCTGTTTATATGACGTCAGATACTTTTAGTGCACGCTACTTGAAGGTGTAGTTCTCTTCGAAACCAGATTTCATTACATTGTCGTGATATGAAAATTATTTATCACTTGTCGTGTTGTAGATAAAAGATTTCTCTGGCGATTGCCGGTATAAGTATGTTTTCCACAAATTATTTTTAATATGAAACAGTAACATCCTTGATGGCTCTTTAAGGCTTTGATTGACAGATCTGGCAAACCAGACACTATCAATTCAGCGGACAGGAAGATAGTGTCTACATTGTGATGTATAATACACAATCAGGAGAAAACACCCATCAGGCACAATAACAACTGATGAATCTGGAGACAGGGACACCTTCATCATGCCTTTTGGCAAAGAAGCAATTTGTCATTCAAAATGTTATACAGAGGCTAAGAGTTGTATTTATAAATTAAAGTTTTTGTTATGTTTAGTACACAAGTAGAGGAGAAAACGCTGATGAGTACGGTTGTGCAATATTACCGGTATATCAGCTATACTGATTTTAGATTGTGCAATACAATTATTGAAATATGTTTTTCATTTGGCAATATATCGCACCAAACAATTTTAAGTGAAATATATCATAAGAATATCTTGTTCTAATGTAAATTGCAGGTTTTAGATGCAAGTAATGGCTCTTGATGTGCAAGAACATTTGTTGGGCTGTATTACAAGGTAAAGTTTCTGTTTTGGTATCTACTGTATCAAATTTGTTTTTATCTTTTTGAGAAATATCCTGTTATTTTAAAGTTTTGCAAATATTTCATCTAAAACATGTTAAACTGCATTTATAAGTGTAAAACTGAAGTTCATTCGATATATTGCGATATTGTCACAATACAGAGGCTATATGATAGTCAGACCTCATTCAACCAGACCCCGTATCACCCAGAAAACTTGCCCATCCGCAGTGTTGCATTTAAAATTCTCTCTATGCATTTCTATGCAAATGATGATTCACTTAACCGAACAACTTGCTATGAGGATGATTTTCAACTGTGACCAAATTGTGCAGATAACAGAGTCTGACTGTATATCGCAATATAAAATGTAGTACAATTTCCAGCCCTACTCACCAAACACAGTACAGCTGAGGATTGGAACTGGAGACTGCAACAGTCTACACCATGCCCGCACAAGCTCCCTCCCCACACCCGACCTTTGACCTCTTGCTACAGGAAGGGCAGCCATTAATGTAAATGTTACTGACCTTGTGGAACCTCACATTGCGAGCTTGTCAAAACATGAGGAATGGAAATCATTTACCCAGGATGCATCAGGATAAACAATGATTTAAAGGCCCAATTCTCGAAGGGCTTACAGTAATAGTATTTTGTTTATTTCAATTAAAGATAAAACAATACGTCAATTTTAAAATCACAATGTTACAGTGAGAAGCATGTAACCACAGGAAAGCAATTAGAACACCCTGATAGTTAAACACATAGGGAAGAGGATCATTCTTTTAATGTAACATTTGTGGAGCAATAACTTTTGAATAGAATTTGGAACCATCTAAGCAACATACCAGGCAACAACATATATATTACACAAATTCAAAATGCACACTGAAATGAAATTAATTTTTTATTCAATCCATTTAAACTATCTCTCTGATATAATAAACAACAAAAAAACTAGTCCAAAAGGATTTGGGATATTTCTTAATTTTCAAGTAATCCTTTTATACTGCAAAATGTTTGAGTGTGGAACAGATAGAGGCCATTGCCTGTTGTCTGATCCCTTTATTTATATATCTATCGATTTATTTAAACTCATTCCAGTATGGGAACATGTGATGGTTAGTGCATGTTCATGGTAACCGATTTTGTATTAAACCCCTCCCATAAACATCAGCAACAATCCTGCAAATGCCCAAACCCTTAAACCAAATGTTTCTCTAGGACCATATCAAGCATTTGCATGTTTTTATTCGTGAGGTGAGTTGTGGTTTAAATGCCACTTTCAAGAGTATTTCACTTATATCAGGCAGGCAGAAAGCCCGCAAAGCCTTGTGGCTAGACATTGTGGGCAAACCTGCGAGCATCGGCTTGAACTAGCGAACCATGGGTGGCACTGCGTTGAAATTCAATTTATTACTCAACCGTGATGAGATCACTCATTAGATAACAATGAGTTGTTTACACATATGTGTGAAATCACCGCGTGCTGGCGCAACGTCGTAATCGTCGCGTGACTCCATGGTCGTTTTTGGTTGACGTCACAATGTTAGCTGTGCGACTGCAATAGCGGGTGACCTAGTAAGCGTCACAAAAAAGATTTTTTTGCAATTCAGCGCTATTTACATAATTAAGTAATAAATAAAATACTAAACTCAGTCCCGTTTGATAACATGTTTATGAAACTCATGAATGGCATCGGTATTTAACTCGCTTTCGCTCGTTAAAATACCAAACAATCCACTTGTTTCATAAATATGTTATCAAACGGGACGTTGTTTAGTATTCTATATGTATCATTGCACCCAAACCTTACTGTCTCTACTGCAGACAAAGTTAATTTGTTGTGCCTCTGGCGGGATTCAAACCCTAGACCTCTTGATCCGAACCCAATTGCTCTAACCAATGTGTTATTCCGCCCCTGCTTTTATTCGTCTTCCTTTTCTTGTTAAGAATACAGGTAGTGATTTCAAAAACACACATTTTAGGCAAATTTGGGTCTTTTCATATTTTTATAAAAACAAACCAATATGGCCATCATCAACAATTAATTGTTCTATTTCAGTGAATTCTCATCCTTTTATTGAAATTGCCAATTACCACACGTATAGTCTTTTTTTTAAAAGCTTCAATTGACTTAAGTCCTCATACACATACAAAAAATTAGGTGAAGTACAAATGTATATATACGTACCCAATCATGGTATTCTTTTGAAACCAACCCAATGACAATTTCACTCCTTTCACAAAGAAATCTTTACTAAGGTTAACCATAACTCTTCTTTAACAGTACACTAAGGTTACCTTAGTGACATACGATCACCTTGGTGCTAAGGTTACCTTAGTGACATACGATCACCTTGGTGCTAAAATTACCTTAGTTACTTACGATCACCTTGGTGCTAAGGTTACCTTAGTGACATACGATCACCTTGGTGCGAAGGTTACCTTAGTGACATACGATCACCTTGGTGCTAAGGTTACCTTAGTGACTTACGATCACCTTGGTGCTAAGGTTACCTTAGTGACATACGATCACCTTGGTGCGAAGGTTACCTTAGTGACATACGATCACCTTGGTGCTAAGGTTACTTAGTGACTTACGATCACCTTGGTGCTAAGGTTACCTTAGTGACATACGATCACCTTGATGGGAAGGTTACCTTAGTGACTTACGATCACCTTGGTGCTAAGGTTACCTTAGTTACTTATGATCACCTTGGTTCTAAGGTTACCTTAGTGACATACGATCACCTTGGTGCTGAGGTTACCTTAGTGACCTCGTTACGATCACCTTGGTGCTGAGGTTACCTTAGAGACTGATGATTACCTTGGTGCTAAGGTTACCTAAGTGACTTATTATCACCTTGGTGCTAAGGTTGCCTTACTGACTTACGATCACCTTGGTGCTGAGGTTACCTTAGTGACTTCGTTAAGATCACCTTGGTGCTGAGGTTACCTTAGTGACTTACGATCACCTTGGTGCTGAGGTTACCTTAGTGACTTACGATCACCTTGGTGCTGAGGTTACCTTAGTGACTTACGATCACCTTGGTGCTGAGGTAACCTTAGTGACTTACGATCACCTTTGTGCTGAGGTTACCTTAGTGACTTACGATCACCTTGGTGCTAAGGTTACTTTAGTGACTTATGATCACCTTGGTGCTGAGGTTACCTTAGTGACTTCGTTACGATCACCTTGGTGCTAAGGTTACCTTAGCGACTTACGATCAACATAATGCTTTGTGAAAGGAGGCCCAAACCCTGACTATTTTCTGCTTTTCCATAATTTTCACTTTTGCTTGACAAAATGAAACTGGCAGACTCGATAATGTTCAGGCCTTCAAACTGATAGCACCAACGGTTTTGTTGTTTCAACAAAATTAAAATTAGGTCAATCAGACATTAACGGTGAACTTTTCTCTTCTTTAATTGGTCTTTTGAATTGACAATGTCACATCACGGACTGAAATTGTAATTTAAGTCTGTGGCCACATTAATGAAATTGCAACTTTCCAAGATAATTCTACCCACTGACAAATTATTTCCAGTATGGGAGCAGTCTTAACTGACTGCATTAGAAGATGTTCGCAAGAGCACAAGAAGCAAATAGCTTGTTGTGTGGAAAGAATCATACATTTAACATGCCACAGCCTCCAAGGGATTAACATTCTTGAAAACTTTAATTTGTTGCAACTCTTAATTCTAATAACCTGGAATTCAAATAAGATTTCATGACAAAAATGTCAAAGTTGTTTTCCACGAGTTGACTTTTTGTTAATCTTTTTGCAAAGAGAGAAAATTTCCAATCCTCGTGGGGCACGAATCCCGGAAAATATTTGTCCAAAACAAGAAGGAATTTTTAAAGAGAGATTAATCTCATCATTGTTTTCCCAGGCAATGCTTCAGAGCCAGATTGCAGCCCAATCTCCTGATTCAATAATTTGCCAGCTCTTTTACAGCCCGAATGACAGGAATCCAATACATTTCATGAATTATTACTCAGTGAACAATCACAGAGAGACACTAAATACCTTAATAAAGTTTTATATTCTGAAAATAAATCACAACAAGATTTAAAATTTTAATTATTTCTGAGAGTTATAGTCAAGAAAGTAGAACACAGATAACAAAAGTTTTTTAATTTCATGTTTAAAGCAGAAAAAGTTAACTGTTAATTGTCTCCATGCATTATTATGAATTGTCTCCTGACTTTAAGCTTGCCATTGAGGTGAGGTGAGGTGAGGTGAGGTGAGGTGAGGTGAGGTGAGGTGAGGTGAGGTGAGGTGAGGTGAAATCACCATTTTCAAAAGTACTTCATTTATATCATGACTGCTAGTATTACTGCAGGGAGAAAGCCTCCACCATTGTCTCCACGCATTGCAGTGAAACCTGCAAGCACTAGTGAACCATGGGTGGTACTGCGCTGAAATTCAGTGTAACATTGCACCCAAACATTATTGTTTTTAGAACGATTCTTTACAGCACACAAATTTGTCGAGCCCCTGGCAGGATTCAAACCCCAGACCTCTTGATCCAAAGCCGAATGCGCTAACCACTGTGCTATGCCACCCCCTTGCTAAACGTAGAAAATGTCTAAACAGTTGAGTTGAACAGTGGATCAGCTGTTTTGTTTGACTCCATAAAATTGGTGTAAAATGTTTTCTCAAATTGATCTCAGTAAAACTGAAGTTTGAACATTTTAAAGGGGCAGTAGCACTTTTTTTTCGCTCAAATAAGTCGATGAAATGTATTTGAAAAATAATGTCACCAATAGTAAAACACCCTTCTCTCTTCAGAAAATCAAGATAGGTTCGGTAAAGCCATGGGAATCGTTTTTGTAATTCGAAATAATAAAAGGTGTTCACATTTGCTTTATATGCAACACCGTTATTACCACTAAGGATAATTGGTTTGTGTAATGAAATGTTTCACCCTCTAAAGTAAACATAAATGACATAAACAATCATTATAAATGGGAAATTTAAAAAAATTTTTTTACAAAGAATGTACTACGTGGTAGAAATTATCCCCAAGTAAGTAGATTAAAACAGTAAAAAAATTAAGGTTGATAACCCCTCATTAAATGAAGAAGACTCAAAAGTGAGAGTCAGTATTTAGAAGATTAACATACTGATCAACAGCATATAACAGAATTACCATAGCTCTAAATTGGATCAAAAGTTGAATATGTAAGGAGCTTCATCTCTATGAGTCTTCTACAGATTTGTCTTTATTATTATTTATCTCAGAATATTCTGGTGTACAAGTTAAGGGTTAATTAACCCTTGTGAGTCTTCTTGAGGACTGGTAGCTAGTTCATAGAAGTAACCAAATAAAAATGTTTCTGTTTGGTTCAAAAGATTATGGTCTTACTCTTGTAAAAAATCTAAAGCAATTATGTCACTGCATTCAAATTATCCAAAAAAATATATTTTGAAATAAAGTGTACACAGTGAATACCCAATTCCCACAATTGGTTTTGTTCATCATTCCTATCATTAACATAATGGAAATGTCACTTAAATTGCATTTTTTCAGGATTGTCATTAGGCGTAAGGACAGGAGAACTATAAGTGCTGCCAAACGGTTCGAACAGGATTCATCACATGCATAATGAGGTAACTATGAACCAATTATATCTGAAAAGTGGTTTGGACATTTTGCTCTTGTAGACTTGTGTGTTTATCAGTTCCAGATCAAGATGTTGGTTATAGGGGGTCAGAAATCCCCCTCCCCCCTTAAAACCCTGCATCCCCCTTTTGGGTCAATGATTGGCCACAGAGTAAATGAGTGAGTGAGAGTCTGGGGAAAACGGATCTGACTGTAATTATGGTATTTAGGTGAGGTGAGTTGGGGTTAAACGCCGCTTTCAAGAGTATTTCACTTATATCGCGGCTGCTAGTATTATGGCAGGGAGAAAGCCTGCAACGCCACGTGGCTATGAACTGCGGTGAAACCTGCGAGCAGCGGCTGGAACTAGCGAACAATGGGCGGTACTACGCTGACATTCAGTGTAGCATTGCACCCAAACCTTACTGTGTGTAGAACAGTTCTCTACTGCAGAAAAGTTGCTGTGCCCCTGGCGAGATTCGAACCCCGGACCTCTTGATCCGAAGCCGAACGCGCTAACCACTGCCCTATCCCGCCCCCGATTGGCGACAGGAGCATCACAATAAATATCATTGTCTGGCACTAAAGATACTTGATTGATAATGACTATATCATATCACCTAGGACAGAAACCTTCTCAACTTCTCAGCGTCAAATGTCGCTATTTTGATGGATCTTAATACTGACAAAGTTTGTCTTTCTAATCTATCATTTAAAGGTACATCCATTGTGTTGTTTGGGGTCACATGTGCCAAATGTTATAAATTTTAATGGTGTTACTTTATTGAGAAGTACCGATTGTTACCGAAAACCACCATTTTAATGATAGTAGACTTTGCATATTGACGATATGAAGGTAAAAGTAGTGATTTCTGATCGAAAACCAGACAATGCACAGCGTGTGGCGCGCGTCAATGAGTCAAACATAATTTCGGAATCTTATTTATAACAGACAGAGTGACAAATTTGGTGAGATAATGTTTAATGAGTCATATAACTACTGTGCATGTCAATGGGACGTGCAGTTTCGGTTTCTACACATGAATAATGATGTTCCTCAATTTTAATTGGAAACTAGTAATTATGATATATTTGGTAATTGGGGATAAATATGCAAGCTGAGTGAATTTATTTGTATTGTAGACAGCACATGTGGTGGGTTGGAGCGTATTAAAGCCAAATAAAAATTTATGAAACACAATGGATGCACCTTTAATGTGTGTTAATGTGGCTCGTAAACACTCTACATGCAGGATTTGTTTGGTCAAGTATCAGTTATATTGAATTTCAAATTGAAAACTTAGAATCGTACATTTGTTCGTATGTATGGTGGGTTACAGCCCTTGAAAGCCACATTTAAGAAAATGAGGTTAAAAACGGCGTTGCTTTCCCGGGGATATAGGTGATAAGGTAATCCTATAAATTTGGCTCTCCTGGGCTGGACATAACCACTGATCCATGTTACCGTATATAATAAACTGAATAGGCGATTTTTATTTGAAATTGTAAGTAAATAAAGGACATGCATTTTCTTGGTGGTTCCACACGGTGTGTTGAATTGAACATTAACCAAGTTTATTTTAACATAGTCCATGAAGGATGTGACTTTGGGGTCTTCGGGTCATCAGCAATAAGAAGTCTAAAATACTGATTGAATAGAAAAATCCTTGAAATATATATACCTTAGCATAAGCGCTGTAGTACACTATTGTGAAATAAATATGATTAAACCAAAGAAGGGAAATATATGACGTATAGATAGATCATCCACTGATAAATACTAATTGGATAAAATATACGGTCTAGAAAAGTCTTGCCTGAATTCTATCACACTTTAGACTGTCCAATTACCAGTGGAGTGACGCTTATTTGAGAAACGGTAATCAGTCAGTAATTAATTACGCCTTTCAAGGCAATGAGGACTCTACATGAAAGTTTGCTTTCACGGCAGACCATATTTCTCAAATTTGGCTTTCACGGGTTGACACCGTATGGTGACGTCACAAGGTAAATTTCGAATTTAGGGGGCGCTAAAATCAGAAAAGGTTCAATTCATAATTGAATAATTTCTTACTTTGAAGTTTACACGGATTCCCGAACGTTGGTTGGTTGAGAGCACGGTCATGTGATCAAAATTTCGAGGTTCATAACCCATAAACTCTTGGAAAATCGTTCATACTCGTGTGAACGCTTTCATGTCGTGTGAACGTTCGACGGTACTGTATTGTTCTTTCCTGATTGAGCGTGATTTTGTTAGCAAATTTCCAACGGTTACCATGCATTTACCGACTTATTTGATTGAATAACATAAACTCAATATCATACTACCTTCTCAATTGTTAAAATAATGAAACATTTCAATAAAAGATCCCGCATAACTGTTTGATGTTGAGCTAAGCGAGTCACAAGGCCGAACCGAACGGCGAAAGACATTCACGATCGCTGGCTGAATACAAATTATGCAATCTAGATTAGCAAATACTCACAATCTAACCATTATGAACTAACGGGATTCGGATTTGAGTAGTCGTGGTAATAAAATATTGCTTTTCCGACTGTTGTTTACATAATGTTGACGAGGTGACAACAGCAAATGGCGACCTCCATGCCATTACGTCATTCAAAGGACGGATAACTCTGATCTCGTGTCCCCGAAATATTATATTTTATTACGCTTCACTCAGCATAATGAGTGCCGCAGGTTTCATCAAAATAACGTAAAATAACGTAAGAAATTATCAGAATTGAATGTCAGTTTGTGTGTTTGCACTGGAAAATGAACGATGTCAAAGCGGGATTCAAACCCTCACGTGAACTTGCTCGCAAGCTCGCCGTTCACGGAGGTTTGAATCCCGCTTTGACATCGTTCATTTTCCAGTGCAAACACACAAACTGACATTCAATTCTTAATTGAATTGATTTTCAATCAATAATGAGTATCCAGCAATGTCATGATAGAATATAGAATGATTGAACTCTATCATTTGTAACAAGTAATAATTAAGTCAATGCATACATTATATATCCAGCTATTGTCAAAGTCAATGTTCATTATACAGATGACCAGTAAGTAACACCGCTTTCAAGAGTATTTCACGTATATCAGGGCTGCCAGTATTATGGCAGGGAGCCCGCAAAGCCATGTGGCTATGCATTGCGGTGAAACCTGCGAGGAACGGCTGGAGCTAGCGAACCATGGGTGGTACTACGCTGAAATTCAGTGTAGCATTACTCCCAAACCTTACTGCGTGTAGAACAGTTTTCTACCCTAGATTGGGAACCTGCAGGGAAACAATTAAGACACATAGCTGAACTTCGGGTAGGAACTTTAATGATATATACTACTCAGGAATAGATCTACAGTGCAGAAAATTGTTTGAGTGCAATGAATTTGATCATGTATAATAATTATAATAATATACTGAGCAAAAAAAGTTCAGGACAAATGGATTTTCCCAATATTTTGAAAATGTGTGTCATGAAAACAAGATTATGAATAATATTCTGATGAATGTCATTGCGATAAAAAAATAATGAATACAAAATTAGCATTGTAATGTTTTTAATGAGAAATGTACAGACATTTTTTTCTTTTTAATCCTCTGAAACCGGATTGAAATCCACTTCATTGATGTGTTGGCCACTTTATGCATTTATTACGGAATTTCTTGAAAACCTAAGGAAAGGTTCTGAAACAGTTTATACAGAATCTGATGCCATTCATCAACAAGGGTGGCAAGCTTATTTAGAGTTGGTGACGCCGGACATTTTGAAATACGACCTTGAAGCAGTGGTGGGAGAATGGGGGTAAAACTGCATAATTCCAACTTAAAAAATAATAACATGGTTATATTTGAGATAACACTACCTTCAATAGTACAAATTCTGAGGGCGTGGGTTCGAATCCCGCATGGGACTCGGCCCGAAAAAGTACAAGAATTTGCACTATTGAAGGTAGTAATATTTCCTCACTATCTAAATGGCAAGTATTTCTAAAAAAATAATGTCAATATAAACCAAAAAATCAAATGTTTCTAGTTCTTAACTTTTTTTGCTCAGTATGTGAATTTTTATATCGCGTACTATTCGATACAAGGAACTACTCACGTATCACTCTGAAAGTACGGTACCTTCCTATCAGCTTCAAATCACATCACATCACAAACTCTGTCCGTACATCTCTGTATACGCCTACTTGAGACTTTAGTTGAGAGTCATTGGTCAAGCCTGTTTCACTTCAGTATGGATATGCTTAGTCAAATATATCACGGAAGATCCAAATTAAATTATAATGTAAAAATCTTATATCAAACTCATCTTGACATGAAGGATTCCAAGTGAATTAGCTTTTATTGATGATACGATAAATCACATGTGTTACCTCCCAGACTATATTTATGCAGTCAATCTTCTACTCTTTATCAATTCTTGTTGGTTCAAGTTGATTAAAAGTGGTGTTACGTCTTACAGAATCAATTCATAAGCTTGAGTTATGCCTTCCGGGCTCCACAGCTACTAATGAAGGATGGAGTCACTTTTTAAATTAAGCGTATCAGTTAAATTGCTCTCAGCATGTGCGTGGCCTGGAAGCATTTTGGAGAATGATAACATAGTCAATTTGTTAGAGTGAAACATTTGACAAAGCTGGTTAGGGTAGTTAGTTCCAGAGAGTATAAATCATTAAAGGTAAAGTTCTATCACCATCCGCCATCTTGGTTTCTTGGCATAACGTGAAATGAAAACATATAATTAACCCAATTTTTTATAAAAAATATATACATTGATAGAAGTAACATAGTAACACGTAACATATCATCGCCAAAGAATGGCTTCAGTGGTTATTGTAATTATTTTTCAACAAATGTGCGGTTGTCTTTATCAAGTTGTGAAATATAAAGTCATAAAAATATTACCTTCATTGATATCTTTCAATTGGAAAGTGTATATTATATATGTGTAAAGAGGATAATCCTCTAGAATTTCGTTTCCACAAAAAATACCCGAATAGAACCCTCCTTTTAAGTAAGTTCAACACTTCTTTCTGGCTACTGGAAAAGGGTTTGGAAATTAGTTATTGGCAAATTTGGTAGTATTAATAACAGTCTCAAGCACAACAAACACTTCAGTATACAATGTATTTACATAATTTTGCTCATGTTAGTTCATGCATATCATTTACTATAAAAGTTTTCTTCATGACATCAATGAAAACAAGTAATTGTCACAAACGTGACCATGTCCCCCAACGCAATTAAGAAATGAGCTAAAAGGATGGACACACAGCTTGTACCGAGTGATGACCTTTACATGTTTGATTCAGTTGTTATTATATCGGGCTAACATTTGACAAACAATCAAAGTCTCGTAGTGACCTTGAAAATAATGTCAAGGTCACTTAAATCGACTGTTGTCTGCGTATTCCCAAAATGAAGACTGGTACTAAATTTACAGCCTTTAGGTGCAGCAGTTCACCAACATTTTAAAAACTGGTCAAAGTCTTGTAGTGACCCTGAAAATGAGGTCAAGGTCACCCAAATCGACTGGTGTTTGAGTTTTCCCCAAATAAAGATTGATACCAAATTTGAAGACTCTAGGTGCAGTGGTTCATGAGATATCGCGCTTACAACATTTGACAAACAATCAAAGTCTCGTATTGACCTTGAAAATGAGGTCAAGGTCACCCAAATTGACTGGTGTCTGCATATATTATAGGTGCAGTGGTTCATGAGATATCGCACTTACAAGAAACGGGACGGATGTACGGACGTATGGACGTACAGAGCTGAATACTATATCCCCGCTCCGTGCTTCGCAGAGGCGGGGGACAATAATGCTAAATCTTATCACATAACTAGTGGACCAAATATCACCTTATCAACTTATACAATCACTGAGATTTTAATTATGAAATCGACCAGGAAAGAAATATATGATCCCTAGCATTCAGAATTGATCATGGAACTAGAGAGAGACTATTTTTCGGTTTTGGCATTTAAAATATGATCTGTTTATTGAAATTGATTTAAAGTAACATTTTTATTTAACAGATTTGTTCACTGATTAAAAAATATACTTTGTACTGACAGGTTACTTATTGTGTGGCTGTTTACAGAAGAATCAAGTTACTGAGACAGTTGGGTCTCAAACTCTGGCAGCTCATGATCTGATCCCCACATTAAGTAGAACGGTTGAGAGAAGCGGTTCATTCAGTTGTCAAGTCAATATACCAATTGATTCATATAAGAATCCTTATGGAAGAAGCCTCCAATATGTCTGTGTACACAGGAATCAATGACCAAAGACAGAAGTTGTTGAGAAACTCTCAGGAATCAATGACCAAAGACAGAAGTTGTTGAGAAACTCTCAGGAATCAATGACCAAAGACAGAAGTTGTTGAGAAACTCTCAGGAACCTCTGGAAGAGTTCTGCCGCTGACACAGAGTGGAATCTCCTGAACTGAAGATACAATCAGCTTATATATATATCTCGTCTGCGTGCCATAGATCCACTGTACTTAGTTATTGAGGTGTTGAGAGATTTGATTATCACACGTCCTGGTAACTCGTAACGAAAGGAAAACGATAATTTCCAAATCAAAAGGATCAAATTCATTATGAGAAGTTGGCATGAGATATCTCTCACTGACATACATCCATAAAGCCTCTGTCCCAACCCACCGTGCGTTTTTTTGTCCGTACGTTTTTTGGGGAAGCCACGGCCTCTATTTTTTTCCTGAAAACGTGGGAAGGAAGTAAATCAACGCCCATCATATGCAAGGTGTGATCTTCTATGTGCATCAAACGGTATGCACGTGGTAAGTGAGTTGTGCTTACAACATACTTACACCTTGTGTCTGACGTGCGATTGCCACGTTATCGTACTGAGACCGTATTTACATGTGCTGCACACACACGGTGTCCTTACTTACATGCACGGTATAAATACGTACACGTGGGATGAACGTGAGTTTTTTAACCTCACCCAGGGGCTGGGGGTATAGGGTGACCTACAGAGGTTCTCTCTCTGTGCTGCTGCATCAAGCTGCCGCCCATTCAACGCAGTGACTCCAGGTTCTGATGCTGCAAGAGCAGCTTCAAATGGCAGCGCATAATAACTACAGAAATCAGTGCGCACAACGTACGTTGTAAGTACAGAGCACATGCTTGCTCGGTACTTACGTGAGTGCTGCGTGCTCATTTGACAGCTGAACTGGGGAAGTGCCGAGTAAGAACGGACGACGCACTGATGATGCGTAAGTGCGTCTTCCGTGGAGTATGTGACAATGTGAAAAACTTAAAACACTCAAGACGTCCGTGTGTTGTGCGCATGGTGTCCGTAAAATGCACGCACGAAAGCTGTACGTGTGGGAAATATGCAACCCACAAAAAGCAAAAGTTCTGCATGCACTTAAAGTGCTACAGCGTGTCTGCGTGCTCCAAAATCCGTACTTACAATGTAGAATTACCAGTATTTTACCCACGTTTTTTGCACGTAGACAGAACGTACATTCAAGTACAGTCCACCGCTTAAATGAAGCCAAATTGTTATAGAAGGAAGCTCACCTCAGTATTTTAACACTGTTGTTATTATTTTTGTCTATTTTGCTTATGATTAGTTCAAAATGATTGGATTAGGATCTCACAGAACTGGATCCATGAAACGCTCTCCACAGTGTTATGAGATATAGCAATAACAAGAGTTTGGAAAATGGTTAACACGTCGTGGCGACTTTGAAAATATGCTCATGGTTTCAAAGTCGACTAGTGTCCGTGAAATTTGAAAATATTTGAAAAGGTTCATGAAATATTGTTTTATATAGAACGTAATGTTGGTGAATACATATTGCCGCTAGAGACCATAACATGTATCCTTCATGTCAGATCTAACCATGAAGATAGTAGCCAATGTAACAACTTAATGGGCAGTGGCAGATCCATAGAGGGGGTGGGTGAGTTCAGGTGATTCCTCCTTGGAGAATGTTCACATTAAGTATTGTCTATGTATTTCTTTTGTGAAGAAGATGAGGATATAGCCGCCACCAACACATAGGGAAATCCACAGGAGGACCAGAATATTGTGTCACATGTTTTTGGGGTTCCACCCCCTTCATCATCTAACCCCCGAAACATGTAACACAGTATTCTGGTCTTTCTCCAGATATCCCCATGCATTGATGACAGCTTTTTCCTCATTTTGAAATTTTATTATCCTCTTATTTACTAGAACCAAATTTAAGTTTGGTTTCCGTCTGTGTATCCTTAAAAGGAGGGTTCTATCGGGGTATTTTTGTGGAAACAAAATTCGAGAGGATATTCCTAGCTGTTTACACATACATGTTATTAATACATTATTAAAACACAGTCAAATTGAAAGATAGTAATAAAGGTAATATTTTGATGAATTTATATTTCACAACTTGATAAACACAAGCGCGCATTGTTGAAAAATAAAACAATATGAACTGAAGCCATTCATCGGTGCTGCGAGTCGGGAAATCTTCCCTGCAGCATAACAGCAAATTGTTTATTAGTTTTATGACATTTTATGTGATACTGTATGAATACTCTATCAGTGTCTGTACAATATACCGTGTTTTCATTTCACGTATTGCAAAAAATCCAATATGGCGACTAAACCACCCCTTAAGTGGATCCACATGCTGCTATCCCAAACCAAGCCCTCTTCTAAACAGGTTGTCTACCCTGCCTGATATAATCAAATTTCAAGATCCCCGTTCTTTTACAATCATAATACCAATTATCAAAATAATTTCAAAATTTTAAGCAATCAATCAATTTGGTTTACTGTAATCAAATTGGAAAAGTTCACAAGTTTCAAGATCCATATTCTTTGACCTCCAAGAACATCAATAAACTTCCTCAAAAATTCTAAACCATCAGACAAAAGATCTGATGCACAAAACCGCTTCACAAAGTTCTGATTTAATCAAAATAAATATATCCTTAGATCCATGTTTGCTCGCTGCAAGCTACTCTGATGGGGAAACACAAATTAATAAGATCTCCGATTACTGTTGCAGATTCCAGCTCACTCTGTGAACAAACCGCTCCTTCCAAGGTTCCAATTAAAGGGAATATTGACAGGCGTGGGTTCACAAGACGACACCCTCAGGATATTCTTTGTCAAAGCTGAGACTCGGAAAACAAAATTACAGCACTCACGGATCCGGGCCGCAGGAGCTTGTGACAAAACTGTCTATGAAAAGAGCGGTTCAAAGATCTTCAAAAGTAATTCAATGCACTCGATGATGCCATCAGTTGGCGGCTCAGGTTGAGTCTAAGCTTTGTTAATTAGATTAATTACCAGCGAGGTGTTATAAACCAGATGGTGCTTGTCTATATCATTTGCTTCATTTCTCATACAAATTGCAATAACATTGCTTTTTATTGCTTCGCAGAAACATGATATTAAAGCTTTCAGTAGACAAAAGGAATTGTTATTTTTTATTGCTATATTTTATAAAAAATATTTCCATGATATATTGACATATAAATTACAAAAGGCTGAAATTCATAGGAAACTATAGATGTTGATGACACAATAGCGACAGTGATTTTTTCCTGAAATGAAGAGGAAAATATTTAGCATCAATAATTTGAATGAAAGCCAAGCCAATCAAATTGCAAATTGCTTGATTGCTATATTACTTTAGATAGTTAATATTAGCCTGTAGTCAATTACAAATATAAATTGGCCATTCATAATGGTTTAGTCTGTCCTCCAGACCCAAGAGCAAAATATTCAATTGACGACCAGCCCAGTCTAGAAAATTATAGCAAGTCTAGATTACTCAACTCTAAATTAAGTCATCTTTAGGGCTCCATTTTGTATAACTATTTGAATTGTTTGTAAAATGTTGTTGGTAAGAAAACATATATCTGAGACTAAATGTTAGTCTAATAATGGTTCTGAAGTAATTGATTCAGATCTTTAAATGTGAAATACATCTTCAAGATCAAAGCCCAACGGAATATTAATAGTTGTCAACGGGGTCCTTGCTACAAACCAAGTTCTTGATTAAACTCATCTTTATTCTGAACACATTCAACATCAAACGGATTCAATGAAACCTTTTACAGTTGTAATTACAATATGCTAATTTCATTGTTTCCTGTTTGTTTATTCTTTTCTTAACATAGATTTTTTAAAATGAAAACAATACTGGTATTTCATGGTCAAAGTCTTATCAAACTGCATGGAGCTAAATTCTTATTAACTTCTTCACCTGACAAAAGTAAGGCATAAACAAATAGACTTCATGTTACCATGAAATATGTCATCTTGAAAGTGAGGTGAGATGATTTGGAGTATTAACACTGCTTTCATGAGTATTTCATTTGTAACGGCTGCTAGTATTATTGTAGGGAGAAAGCCGGCAGCACAATGGTTATGCATTGTGGTGAAACCTCAAGCATTGGCTGGAACTAGCGAACCATGGGTGGTACTGCACTGAAATTCAGTGTAGCATTGCATCCAAACATTACTGCATGTAGAACAGTTCTCTACAGCAAACAAAGTTGCCAAGTCTGGCGGGATTGAACCTCAGACATCTTGGTCCGAAGCTGAACGTGCTAACCACTGTGCTATCCGCCCCTAAGCTGTACATGTGCAGGACTTGCTATTGGACCAGAGCTCTTAATTGGTCTTGAATTATTTTAAACAAAAACCCTTGAGGCTTTTTTATAGGCTTCATTTCTGGATTTAAAAAGAAGAAGTCACAAATGAGAGTTTGTCAATTTTGTTTCTTAATTGGTTATCAAGAAATTTTTTAAAGAAGCTAATTTGGGACGTTTTGAATTGACAATCATGACCCCGATCTAAGTAGAATTTGAAGATTAAATTAATTGTTAGGTAATGCAATCTTGTTTCAATTTGTGACTCCTTGATCCAATAACTGTTTGAAAGAGAAGACACAAGACTTTCAATCTCATTGGCTGCCAGATGAAAACAAGTTTCAAAAGGACCCTTGGTCTCATAGGTTTTGTTATTTAATGTTATCATGATCAACTCTATGTCATCCTCAGAACATACACAGGTAAAATGGCGCACCTTGAAAGAAATTGACAAGATTTTATGGATCATCAACTTCTGTATGTTCCTTAAAATTGTCAAGAAGTAATTGACAAGAATTTTACCTGTGTTTACATGGAGACATGGCAATCCAATCCATCTTTTGAAAGAATAATTTTTACAATTATGGAAGGAATAAGCTTTTCCCTAAATCTTGAGGTAAGATTATTTGGGGTTGAATGCTGTTTTTAAGATTACTTCACTTACATCACGGCTGGTTGTATTATTGCAGGGAGAAAGCCGGCAACGCCATGTGGCTATGTATTCCGGTGAAACCTGGAACTTGCGAACCACGGATGGTACTACGCTGAAATTCAGTGTAGCATTGCACCGAAACCTTATTAATGTAGAACAATTCTCTTCAGAAGACAAAGTTGCAGAGTCCCTATGGGATTCGAACTAAGGACCACTGTGCTATCCCGACCCGCTAAAACATTGAAGTAAATAAAGAAGATGACTGAAAAGATATACGCTTAGACTTCAGTCATTTCATGTCTTTAGTGCTTCACTCAAGTAGGAGTCTCATGCATTCAGACTTATAATGCTTCCGGTTAGTTACGTATCCAATACGTTAACACCGAATTGATAACTTCAGATACTTAATTCTAATAAAATATGCTACTGAAATAGTTCGTGTAATATCAAAAATTAAAGTTATACTTTATGAAAATTATTTATCAATGTTTAAACTTCAATGACCAAATTGCAGAGCCACAAGGAATCGGATTCAAACCCGGACCTATTGATCCTAACCACTGCACTATCCCCTTAAACCTTGAACAAGGTCAGAATACAATCCAGCTATAGAGGCCTTCACAAATATGACAGAAGATCATTATTAATGTGTCTAGTTGTTTGTAATAAAAAATCAAAATAAATTTTTTGACACTCCAGGCGACAAATGACTTCTAGTTTCATTCACAGAACTGCAAACTGAAGGTCAGCCAGCCATCAGAGCTACTGGATCCTGATATTTCATTATGGATGTCTTATTATTAGATTACGAATGCTGGCCAACTCATGACCGCTGAAGGCCGCTCCCTCTGAGTAATAACCGAAGACCCCATCTCTATCATGAGACCGTCACTAAGCAAGACATAAAGCACGGAGTACTAGTTCACACAAATGAAAAGTCAACCTTTGATGCGGATCAATATCCAAGTAGACGTTTATGTGATGATGTTATTGAAAAGAGAAATGTAGATATAGAAACGCTATCAGCTCTGGGATATTAGAAAGGGACATCTCCGAAGCAAAGAGATAGCAAAGGATATTGAAAATCAACAATGTTCAAGTTGGTGGAATTTGTAATAAAGAAGTTGATCGAAAAGCTTATTCTTCATCAGATAAACCATTTTATATGTTATATACTTTTGCATAACATTTACCATTGAGGTGAGGTGAGGTGAGTTGGGGTTTAACGCCCCTTACAGGAGTATTTCACTTATATCGCAGCTGTTAGTATTATGGCAGGGAGAAAGCCTGCAATGCCATGTGGCTATGTATTGCGGTGAAACCTGCGAGCATTGGCTTGAACTAGTGAACCATGGGTGGTACTACGCTGAAATTCAATGTAGCATTGCACCCAAACATGACTGCGTGTAGAACAGTTCTCTACTGCAGACAAAGTTGCCGTGCCCCTGGCCGGATTCAAACCCCAAACCTCTTGATCGGAAGCCGCTAACCACTGCGCTATTACGCCCCCCATTTGCCATTGAAGCCAATAAAGCCATTATGAATATCATAGACAAAGCTGCATATATATGATGTAGCAAATTCGGATGTCATTTTGAAATCATGAAGGAGAATAGCTATTCTATACTATTTCATTGCATCATTGCAGAGGGGAATTCAACATCATCATTGTTGCTGTGTATTGTACTGAAACCTTTGATCCTTGAGCATTAGTTTCATACAAAGGATCCCAGAGACATTTGTTAAATTGAACAACGAGGATGAATCTACCATTGAGGAATTGTTACCATACAATTAATTGAGGAATTGTTACCATACAATTAATTGAGGAATTGTTACCATTGAGGAATTGTATCCTCTGAGGAATTGTTAGAATTGTTATCACTGAGGAATTGTTACCGTTGAGGAATTGTTACCGCTGAGGAATTGTTACCATTGAGGAATTGCTAATATTGAGGAATTGTTACCACTGATGATTTGTTACCACTGATGATTTGTTACCACTGAGGATTTGTTACCATTGAGGAATTGTTACCATTGAGGAATTGTTAGAATTGAGGATTTGTTGTTACCATTGAGGAATTGTTCGAATTGTTACCATTGAGGAATTGTTACCACTGAGGAATTGTTACCAGTGAGGAATTGTTACCATTGAGGAATGTAAGTGTTACAGTCACTAGCAAAGAATCACAATCATTGGAAAATCAACAGAAGGACTAAAAGTGCAGAATTATTTCATGCCACAGAATCTACACTGCTTCTGTAGAGACTCTCCAATAAACCTTAAATCTTATCAAATTGGTTTATTGTAAATAGTTGCAAACAAGTGTAACATACTTTAATGCCACAAAAATCTTTACTGTTTGTGTTAAGTTAAAATGAGATTTTTCCAATAAAGTCTAAATCTTGGTGATTGGTTTTCTGTCAGATCTCAAATTGAGTAAAATTTAAATTTACGGTAAATAGTTGAAATGGATCAATTCAAGGAATAATTCAGAGAAACGAAAACGTTTAAAGAATCCAAGCTGCGTAAATGTTTGAACAAATATGCGATGCGAAAGTAGAAATCGCCCAAGAAATCTTTCAATCAGAAGAAATGAGACTGGCTAAGTTATACGACTTCCTTCACGGACTACAAACCGCAAAGAAATGAGACATCAAAGTGGTAACATTTCATCCGGTTGCTTTGGGAAGAGACATGCGATTTGAAACACACTATAAAGTGTCTAACTTCCTTTGATAGAATGGTAAAATGCTGATAAAAGTAAACATGGCAACTAGTCATCAATCAACTGATTAGTCAGGACCACGGGACAATGGGACCACAGGACAAAAGGACAACGGGACCACGGGACCATGGGACCATGGGACCACAGGACAAAAGGACAACGGGACCACAGGACTATGGGACAACGGGACAACGGGACCACGCGACAACTACGCAGATAAAACAAATGAAACAGTCAGAGAAATCTATATCCTCAAAACATAAACCTTGATGGTGACGTCACTCTGTGAAGAATTTATGACGTCACTCTATCTATCTGACAGTGGACTCATCATCTGCACATAAACCTTGATGGTGACGTCACTCACAGTATATTCTTTTCACGAATTCAGTGAACATGAAACTTCCTTTTGTAGTTTTGATGCAAAGATCAAACTCTTTGGAAACCCTCAATGCTTGTCAATGTGTCAGATTGTCTTAAGGGACCATCAATTTGACATGCAATTTACAATTTACATTTGGCAATTTAAAGGGGGGGGGGGGTGGTGTATTCGAACCCCCTGACCACCTGAACCCCCTTCTGGATTCTGGATTGGTGTGAGTGACATGTAGAGCACTTAGTGAATGTTCTTCTGACATGACACTTTTGTGTTCTTCAGCACAATCATGACTACCTGACTGACGTGCCACAACCACCAACTTATCCCACATGAACAGCAATCACGTAGCTAATCCTTCTGCTGTACCTCCATGTGTCAGGTGGAAGGTTTCTTTAAAGTTCACAAAGTACTGAACTGACTGCGCTCCATTAGAAAGTAGTTCACAAGAATTGAAAGTTGAATCAGCGAGGTCCATTAGGTAAGTAAGATCTGACAAGAACTCTTAGCGGCTGGACGTGAAGTTGTCCATTACCAAACAGGAAGCATGTCTGTTCCTTGAGAGGATAAAAGTACTCTGAAGAGGAACTTTAAAGGGTCTGGATGTCCAATTAAAATGATATTCTACTTTCTGTAACATAAGTCAGGGTAACTTATGGTTACTTTTGGTAGGAATCGAATGGTAACCATCTGTAACATAACTAAGGGGATAACAGTTTCGGTTATATAATTAATACACAGGGAGTGGAGTATCACGCTCAAAATATTTGTCTTTAAAACTGGTTGATAATGGGAATAGCAACACTGCATGCTATTGTTGTTAGTATTAGTGGATTAGTATATGCCATATATATACCTTTCTTCCAAAAAATGTTTTAAAATGGATCTGGTCTTTACAGACTCACAAAAATGATGCGATGACAAAATTTTAAAAATTTATTTCGGCATTATTTTTTTTTCGAACGAAGAGATAAATTACATTTTATACAAATCTCGCCGGTTAAAAAACAAAATTTACACAATTATTTATATAAATAAAGCACACACCCTCTTAAATATGTGTTACTTTTCCAAATGATCAATAATGTCCCCCCTACACTCCAACTCAATAGGAATGAGTGACATTTTCAATGTCCAATGTTTAGAGGCTTAAGTATTAGAGTTATCCGTCCCTTTCTTTTGTTAAAACCTAGAAGAAGAAAAAGACCTGAGGCGTGGGATTGAAACTGCCGCGGGCGGAAACCAGAAACAAATTCTTATTTTTTGGCCTTATTGAATAGATACAATTGGCAAAATATCTTAAGAGTATCTACACATTTTCAAACTCCCTTCAAAATTTCAGGATCGGCCACTGTCCGTGATTTGGCTCATATCAGAAGAAGGCTAAGTTTCCTTAAGCCTGCTCTAAAGAGTTACCAGTGACAAAACCCATTACCGCACTGAGAATTGAATTACAGATTACTAACATTGGACACTTTTAAACGTCCACTAACATTTGACTTCTACAGAATGAAAAAAGGATCAGTTAACAAGATCTGGTAATATATCAAGTGTTGTATTTATCACTGGATGATGGTTGAATGCAAGAATAGCATATTCTGAGAATACGCATTGTCTTAGAGCGAGGACCTATGTGTATTCTTAGAGCAAGGACTTGTATGTATTCTTAGAGGGAGGACTTATGTGTATTCTTAGAGCAAGGACTTAAAGTAGTCATTGAGCAAGGGCTTAAGGGTATTCTCTGTGCAAGGGCTTAAGGGTATTCTCTGAGAAAGGGCTTAAGGGTATTCATTGAGCAAGGACTGAAGGTTATTCTTTGAGCAAGGGCATAAGCAGATTCTTCAGGAACTGACTTAAGTGTATTCTAGAGCAAATACCAAAGGGTATTCTTTGAGCAAGGACTTAAGTGTATTCTAGAGCAAATACCAAAGGGTATTCTTTGAGCAAGGACTTAAGTGTATTCTAGAGCAAATACCAAAGGGTATTCTTTGAGCAAGGACTTAAGTGTATTCTAGAGCAAATACCAAAGGGTATACTTTGAGCAAGGACTTAAGTGTATTCTAGAGCAAATACCAAAGGGTATTCATTGAGCAAGGACTTAAGGGTATACTCTGAGCAAGGGCTTAAGGGTTTTCATTGAGCAAGGACTTAAAGTAGTCATTGAGCAAGGGCTTCAAAATATTCTTTGAGCAAGGACTAAAGGGTATACTCTGAGCAAGGGCTTAAGGGTATTCATTGAGCAAGGACTTAAAGTAGTCATTGAGCAAGGACTAAAGGGTATACTCTGAGCAAGGGCTTAAGGGTATTCATTGAGCAAGGACTTAAAGTAGTCATTGAGCAAGGGCTTAAGGGTATTCTCTGAGCAAGGGCTTAAGGGTATTCATTGAGCAAGGACTTAAAGTAGTCATTGAGCAAGGGCTTAAGGGTATTCTTAGAGCAAGGGCTTAAGGGTATTCTTAGAGCAAGGACTTAAGGTTATTCATTGAGCAAGGACTTAAGGGTAGTCATTGAGCAAGGGCTTAAGGGTATTCATTGAGCAAGGACTTAAGGGTAGTCATTGAGCAAGGGCTTAAGGGTATTCATTGAGCAAGGACTTAAGGGTAGTCATTGAGCAAGGGCTTAAGGGTATTCATTGAGCAAGGACTTAAGGGTAGTCATTGAGCAAGGGCTTAAGGGTAGTCATTGAGCAAGGACTTAAGGGTAGTCATTGAGCAAGGGCTTAAGGGTAGTCATTGAGCAAGGACTTAAGGGTAGTCATTGAGCAAGGGCTTAAGGGAAGTCATTGAGCAAGGACTGAAAGTAGTCATTGAGCAGGGACTTAAGGGTTTTCTTAGAGCAAGGGCTAAAGGGTATACTCTGAGCAAGGGCTTAAGGGTATTCATTGAGCAAAGACTTAAGGGTATTCATTGAGCAAGGACTTAAAGTTGTCATTGAGCAAGGGCTTAAGGGTATTCTCTGAGCAAAGACTTAAAGTAGTCATTGAGCAAGGGCTTAAGGGTATTCTCTGTGCAAGGGCTTAAGGGTTTTCATTGAGCAAGGACTTAAAGTAGTCATTGAGCAAGGGCTTCAAAATATTCTTTGAGCAAGGACTAAAGGGTATACTCTGAGCAAGGGCTTAAGGGTATTCATTGAGCAAGGACTTAAAGTAGTCATTGAGCAAGGACTAAAGGGTATACTCTGAGCAAGGGCTTAAGGGTATTCATTGAGCAAGGACTTAAAGTAGTCATTGAGCAAGGGCTTAAGGGTATTCTCTGAGCAAGGGCTTAAGGGTATTCATTGAGCAAGGACTTAAAGTAGTCATTGAGCAAGGGCTTAAGGGTATTCTTAGAGCAAGGGCTTAAGGGTATTCTTAGAGCAAGGACTTAAGGTTATTCATTGAGCAAGGACTTAAGGGTAGTCATTGAGCAAGGGCTTAAGGGTATTCATTGAGCAAGGACTTAAGGGTAGTCATTGAGCAAGGGCTTAAGGGTATTCATTGAGCAAGGACTTAAGGGTAGTCATTGAGCAAGGGCTTAAGGGTATTCATTGAGCAAGGACTTAAGGGTAGTCATTGAGCAAGGGCTTAAGGGTAGTCATTGAGCAAGGACTTAAGGGTAGTCATTGAGCAAGGGCTTAAGGGTAGTCATTGAGCAAGGACTTAAGGGTAGTCATTGAGCAAGGGCTTAAGGGAAGTCATTGAGCAAGGACTGAAAGTAGTCATTGAGCAGGGACTTAAGGGTTTTCTTAGAGCAAGGGCTAAAGGGTATACTCTGAGCAAGGGCTTAAGGGTATTCATTGAGCAAAGACTTAAGGGTATTCATTGAGCAAGGACTTAAAGTTGTCATTGAGCAAGGGCTTAAGGGTATTCTCTGAGCAAAGACTTAAAGTAGTCATTGAGCAAGGGCTTAAGGGTATTCTCTGTGCAAGGGCTTAAGGGTATTCTCTGAGCAAGGACTTAAAGTAGTCATTGAGCAAGGACTTCAAAATATTCTTTGAGCAAGAACTTCAGTGTTTACTAAGAGCAAAGATTAAGTTTCAATCATTACACCCTTCATTGTTATAAACATCAATTCTTGGGTCAATATCACTTGAAAGTTAACCAATCTGTTAATTGTTTTTTTGTCAATAAACAGCAGAATGTATGGTTTCTGTATGTCTAGAGACGCACTCAAGAGTTTATTCACATCCAACACACTCATTAGTTGGAGTCCCTCAACTCCCAGAGGCTGTGTGACAAACTGTAATGGAGCTTGTGATGTGTGGTCGTGACAGCATGTAGGTCGACTGGATAGCAGGTAGAAAGCGACTATGGTTGAGAAATCATAGTTATCCTGCTTTTACGTTCACCTCTGCTTCATAACCATTAACCACTGGATGTTGTTTCATTAAATGTACTTGACCAATATTTATGTTTAAAAATGTACTACACATGGTTAAGAATATATATATTGAATTCATTGCATTAATGAGTGAGTGAGTGAGTGAGTGAGTGAGTGAGTGAGTGAGTGAGTGAGTGAGTGAGTGAGTGAGTGAGTGAGTGAGTGAGTGAGTGAGTTATTGTTTAACGCCGCTTCTGCAGTATTGCAGCCATTAGCGGCGATCATTGCATTAAAAAGATGACTTTATTGGTGTGAACATAATATATACAAACTTTGATTGATGTCCTTTTGTTGTAAAAAAGAGATGTGCTCAAGAAATACATAATATTTGACTGGATCTCTCGAGCAATAGTCTGAGTAACTCATCATGTGAGGTGAGGTGGGGTTTAACCCCGCTTTCAAGAGTATTTCACTTATATCACGTCTGTTAGTATTAATGCAGGGATAAGACTGCAAAGCCATTGTGGCTATGCATTGCAGACGAAGGGATTCGAACCCTGGATCTCTTGATTCGAAGCTAAATGTGCTAATCACTGCACTATCCCCCCTCAGTAGCCTATCAGAAAGGAAAGATTATGACCACTGTTTTGAGAGGGAGCAACATTGGAGGTACGATTCAACCATTTTGGTCATGCATTTTCAGTGGATTTGTTCATGTTTGTCTTTTGGGAATCTTTGATGATATATTATGTTGACAGAAAAAGATATTCTTAATCATGCACTTACCTAATGTTTTAATGGCTGATTGTCTTGGTTTTTGATTGGTTGATAAGTCTTGATTGGTTGATAAGTCTTGATTGCTGAATGGTTGATAGGATGTGAATTCAAGGGGTCCTTTTCAGCTGTGAAGAGAAAAGATGTATGAATATTGATGTCAACATCATCAACATTATATTTGAGATGACAATATCAAATTTGGGACAATACTATATTTGACATAACAATATCAAATTTGGGCCAATACTATATTTGACATAACAATATCAAATTTGGGCCAATATTATATTTGACATAACAATATCAAATTTGGGCCAATATTAAATTTGGGATAACAATTTTAAAATTTGGGATAACAATATTATAATTGATCCCTATCCTAAAGTAGTTTATGTGATAAAATACCTTCTAATAAGTTTTCAGCACCATTTATCATTAACAGCCTGGACCCAAACCATGTGTTCTTCGGAAAGTATAAAATCATACAATATACCAATGAAAAAATAACTTACAACACTTCAATGATTGTTTCAGTGATTAAACACTGCGACAGGGCCAATATAACAAAAATAAAATTGTATCTTATGAATTTTACTCTGCCTAATACATTGATTTTTGCAGTAATGAATGACTGCAATCTTGACTCGACAATAAAATTTGATTAAGTCTTAAATGAATCTTGCTTAGCAATATGTCAACAGAACATAAAGCTCTCCCATGATAGCAATTTGCAAATGGAGCCCAACCCATGTCAAGATGATAGAATCACATCAGGAATGCTTGTTAGGGTAGTGGCTGTACGTATGCGTCACTGTCGTCGATGAAGTAGAAAGCACTCCCCGGAGAAACGTGTGATTTAACACTTTAATACAGAATGTAATGTCCTAACTGTGCAATCCAACAATTGTCAAATTGTCATCCTTCCAACATCGCCTTTATCTGAAATAATTTAGTAGGATTCATATATTTAAAAAGATATATATTTCTCTTCTTTTTGTAACTATGCATTGGCCATTCTGTAATCTAGCTGTTTTGAAGATCAAGTGAGGTGAGGTGAGTTGGGGTTTAATGCCACTTTCAAATGTATTTCACTTTTATCACAGCTGCTAGTGTTATTGCATGGAAAAAGCCCGCAATGACAAGGTTAAAATGTATTGTGGTGAATCCTGCAAGCATCGGCTAAAACGAACCATGGGTGTTCCACTGCGCTGAAATTCAGTGTAGCATTTTACAGAAACCTTACTGCAAGAAGAAAGATACAGTGCATGAGCAGGATTCGAACCCCGGACCCCTTGATCTAAAGTCGAACACACTATACACTGTGCTATTCCGCCCCCTTGATGTTTTGAAAGTAAAGGTCACAGGCAGATCAGACACTGGGACATCCCTGTACCTCAATTGGCTCCATTCCCACTGGAGGTGATCTCACAATCACTTCTGATACAATTGGCGTCCAACCTGAGGCCAGGGCAACTCCAAAGTGCTCACTACACCCTTGGTACGTCGGACTGAGGTGCTTGCTAACTCGCAAAACCTGACTTGAGGGTAAGTCACTTTGTGGAGGGGGTGTATGTTGCAGGGTGTGATGAAAGTGTTCTTTCTGGCTAGTGGAATATCTCTTTAGCTCAACTGGTAGAGTGCAGGACTCTCAGCCAGAGGTCTGGGTTCGAATCTCACAGGAGGTGATCTCACAATCACTTCTATTTACACATGTGTGTCTGATGTAGTTGTTAGGTGGTGAAGAGTCTGCAAGTCCCATAATTTGTGTTATGTCGACAGTTCAGAAAGCACCAACATTTGAATATCTATGAGACAACATTTTCAAATGATCTTATTCCATCATTTGCGTGCAATAACAAACAATCGTCACTATCTCAACAGACAAATATGTCCCATGATTCTCATTTGTCTCTTGATGCGTGATGATGCAGTCTGGGTAATTTGTCAGTACTTGTCATCATAACGGTAATTCAATAGTCTTAGTTCCCGGCTCCAATGGTGAGGTGAGGTGGGTTGGGGCTTTAACGCCACTTTCAAGAGTATTTCACTTTTATCAAGATTGCTAGTATTATGGAGGGAGAAAGCCTGCAACGCCATGAGGCTATGCATTGCGGTTAAACCTGCAAACATTGGTTGGAACTAGTGAACCATGGGTGGTTCTACGCTAAAATTCAGTGTAGCATTGCACCTAAACCTTACTGCGTGTAGAACAGTTCTCCACAGCAGACAAAGTTGCTGATGCCCTGGTGGAAATCAAACCCCAGACCTCTTGATCCAAAGCCGAACGCACTAACCACTGTGCTATCCCAGTAGCCGAAATCATTCTTTGATGTATTCTTCAGAGTGCAGCATTTCTTATGTGCGAGTGCTGCAGAAGGCTAATGGTCTTGAATCAATAGAATCAATGTACCTTTCAGGTGCTCCTTTCTCAACAAAACTGTCACGATAAAGTTTATCTGATTTTGTTGCATTACAGTAAGGCTACCGTACTGATTTACGATCATGTAAGTGCTTTGGGAAAGGTGAATCTGATTTGGTAGTTTGAGTGTGATTTGGTTCTTATTTCTTAGTTTCCCAGGAATAATTTCCCATGAAAAAGATTTACCATTTCTTTAATAAGTAAAATAGTAAAAGTAAAAAATCTCTTCATAAGGTTCATATTTGGTTGGCATATCTCATGATTCAGAAAGAGAAGCATTATTTCTGGATCACACAATTTTCTAAAAGACATCTTGCTTTTCTTGTGTTGTTTGTCTGTTCAGCACGTGCACATCATCTTCTCAAGTTATTGCAATGGTTTCAGCACATCATCTTCTCAAGTTATTCAATGGTTTCAGCACATTATCTACTCAAGTTATATATGCAATGGTTTCAGCACATTATCTACTAGGGTTATATATGCAATGATTTCAGCACATCATCTTCTTAAGTTATTGCAATGGTTTCAGCACATCATCTTATGAAGTTATTGCAATGGTTTCAGCACATCATCTTCTCAAGTTATTCAATGGTTTCAGCACATCATCTTCTCAAGTTATTCAATGGTTTCAGCACATCATCTTCTCAAATTATGCAATGGTTTCAGCACATCATCTTCTCAAATTATGCAATGGTTTCAGCGCATCATCTTCTCAAGTTATTGCAATGGTTTCAGCACATCTTCTCAAGTTATTACAATGGTTTCATCACATTATCTACTAGGGTTATATATGCAATGATTTCAGCACATCATCTTCTCAAGTTATTGCAATGGTTTCAGCACATCATCTTCTCGAGTTGTTGCAATGGTTTCATCACATCTTCTCAAGTTATTGCAATATGGTTTCAGCACATCATCTTCTCAAGTTATGCAATGATTTCAGCATATCATCTTCTCAAGTTATTCAATGGTTTCAGGTCATTATCTACTCAGTTATTCAATGATTTCAGAACATCATCTTCTCACATTATTGCATTGGTTTCAGCACATTATCTTCAAGTTATTCAATGGTTTCAGGTCATCATCTTCTCAAGTTGTTGCAATGGTTTCAGCACATCATCTTCTCAAGTTATGCAATGGTTTCAGCACATCATCTTCTCAAGTTATGCAATGGTTTCAGCACATCATCTTCTCAAGTTATTGCAATGGTTTCAGCACATCATCTTCTCAAGTTATTCAATGGTTTCAGCACATCATCTTCTCAAGTTATTCAATGGTTTCAGCACATCATCTTCTCAAGTTATGCAATGGTTTCAGCACATCATCTTCTCAAGTTATGCAATGGTTTCAGCACATCATCTTCTCAAGTTATTGCAATGGTTTCAGCACATCTTCTCAAGTTATTGCAATGGTTTCAGCACATCTTCTCAAGTTATTGCAATGGTTTCAGCAAAAGCACATCAGAGATCAGTGAGTATCATAACCATAAAGACTAAACACCTTTTTGCAAGTAAAATCATTGATATCATGGTCAGTATCCATAACTCAGGATATGATATGCATATCATATAAATAATTACTCAAACCATAATACACGATAAGTATCAAACCATATTACATAATTAGTTACTTAAGACATATTACATAATAAGTTATTCTCAAATAATAAAATGTCCCATGTTAAAGCCGCCAATATGAAATCATCACCGTTCCAGGTTTTATGAGAGACAAGGAATATTTCTTTCCTAAATAATTCAAGCAACAAACCAGCCAGTCCTCACAAAGTCTGGTCTCCGCTTGGTGGCCAAATAACTCCAGCTGTGCCGTTTACAAAATATCAAACATTATTCTCATTGGGGAGTATCTTATCCGATGCAGTTTATCGGAATTATGAAAAAAAGACCATTTTGCGATGTAGCACAATGTCTCACCTCATTCTTCAAGTGACATATTTCCAACTGTGCCACTTATTTTTCAGTTCCAAAGTAGACAGCACTCAACCCCATGAGAAACATTATCACCATATCTGTGATCTGTCAACCCTCATTGAACCGCTTATAAAACTCAAAGACCGGAGTTCTCTCGAGATCTTCATAACTGCATCAATAGTATTACCCAGTGTGATCATATAGTACATCATCTCTCTCCGGGGAGAGAACGTCTGTCTGCAAGATTATACCAGTCTGTCATGCAGCAGATTCTCACCATTATGGCTGACACTTCAAACAAAGTGATGGATCCACTGTCATAATCTAAATCATGAGGTTTTACAAACGTTACCAATAGTCCAATTTTTATCTAACGAGACTGAAATTATTCATGACACTAGGATTTGGTGTTATGACTCTTAAAGAATTGTGAATTGAGAAGACAAAGATATTCAATATTTTTACTTAAACTGACATCACAATAAATAACTCCATTTCATATGAAAAGTTTATAAAAATCTTAGGACATTTTTATAAGAAAAGAAAGATTGATGGAGATCAAATGCCTATTTAGTGTGTAATATCTTCACTGAGCTCGGGAAATATAAACCCGTGAAACGGTATGTTAAAGTCAAGTTATTTCAACAGAAATGAGATGTTTCTCCACTAAGCACTAACACCAAATAAAGGATATAAAAGTGAAACAGACATCTGGGGCAAGGATTCTTTAACATTGAATAGAATTTCATGAAAAACAGACTATAATTTGATTTATTTTCAGATTCTAATCAATAAAAAAAATACTTATTACATTAAGGTTTAATGTGTTTAATCTGAACAATTTGCAGTAAAGGTTTTTGGTTGGAAAGGTTAGTTTCAGAGAAATTGATAATTATGTTAAATAATTTCATTTTCCCATTCAGCAACCATATGAAATGGTATGTTACAGTCAAGTTATTTCAACAGACATGAGATGTTATAAGTTTTGATATTTCATAAAGAACTAACATTTAATAACTGAAGTGAAACAGACTTAATGGGTAAGGATTCTTTAAAGGATAGATGAAATGACATATGGTCCAAATCGGATTCATTAAAATGGGATGTGAATTTGACAAGTGCTCGATTTTAACTTTCTGAAATCGGTCCATAAATTACTTATATGGGGCTTTTTGAAAAAACGCCTAATTTAGCCCCGGCGACCAGAATGAAAGTCTGCGGGGGTGTGACCCGTGAAGGGATGACTTCTGTGACGTATGTGGAGGAATTTGATTTTCAGCGATAGTCACAATTCAACGTAATTTCGCAACATTTTGATTGTTAATTTCACAAAGATACCTTCAATAAACCAACTTAAATTTCCCATATATCGAATGTTTAGATATCCAACTAGGTAATTCCGCAGATGACAATTACACAATTATTACATAAACATGTCTTTTTGGCGATGTAATACACCTCATAAATTCATTTAGCGGCAGTGATAATCATCATTTATTAATTAACGAGACACCGGCGGAGTAGCTATCTAGCCGTCCGCATGTCGCCTATCACAGTCACGCCTCAGTGAGCATTTTCAAAAGGATTCGCCGAACAAATTGCGATAGAGTTAAAATGGGTGAATTAAAATCGTCTTAATTATCAATTGCAAGTGTATATTGTCTCAATTTTATGCTCAATTGATTCCGATATACAATATACGTAGAGGTAATCATCTGTCATTCTTGAGAAAAATGCATTTCATCTATCCTTTAATATTGAATGAAATTTTATGAAAAACAGATGCTAATAGGATTTAATTTCAGATTTTAACCAATACAGAAAACACTCATCATATTAACTTTTAATGTCTTAAATACAAACACTAGCAGTAATGTTTTTTTGGTTGGAAAAACTGAATTCAGAGAAAACCATAATTGCATAAATATTAAAACATTCCATTTTCTCATTTAGTAAACAGCTTTTTCCCCAATAATCTAATAGTTTTGCATCTCTTAAAACCAAAACCACTACTGAAAGCATATTTATTTGGGGAAAATGGAATTTCAATACAGGAATATCTGAAACCATTTATTAACATTAAAATTATAGAAACAAAATGTGTACTTAATGTGTTGATCGAACATAATTCCAAAACAACGTAATGATACTCTATGTATAGTCATCCGTTAATGACATCACCTATTTGAATTTTCACTGTGAAAGTATTTGACCTAGATAAGAATATTCTTCAGGGTAAGTTATAAAGGAAACATTCAATAAACATATCCATCAAAATCATACATTTCATGTAAAAACTTCTTCAAATGTGACCACCACTCTATCAAAATCAATATTGTTTGTCAAATCTTGACGTCTCACAATGTCACATTTTCTCCATTTGTTTATCTTTGCATTTGCAAGTGACAAAATATAATTACCTTACTTATTCTGCGGTCATGTCTTCATGTTGTTCAAACAAAATATCCTTTTAACCAAAATCATTTACTTGAAAACCAACAGTTTGCTTTTTCAAATCTCATTTATGAATAACCAACAGACCATATTAATTTTTATGTTCACTAATAATAATAATAGTGCATATTTATAAAGTGCACATATCCACACTCGAAAGCAGCTCAAGGCGCTACAAATGATACAAATGATAAAGTTATAAAGTGCACAAAAATATTTTCCATTGAGAATATTTTTTCTGATAAAATTGTTTAAAGTAATTTATCAGCAGTGACCATTTTGCATCTCTTTTAAGAAACAAAGTAGAACAATTTCTCACTCCATTCTTCAAGTGACACATTTACAACTGTGCCACTTATTTTTCAGTTCCAAAGTAGACAGCACTCAACCCCATGAGAAACATTATCACCATATCTGTGATCTGTCAACCCTCATTGAACCGCTTATAAAACTCAAAGACCGGAGTTCTCTCGAGATCTACATAACTGCATCAATAGTATTACCCAGTGTGATCATATAGTACATCATCTCTCTCCGGGGAGAGAACGTCTGTCTGCAAGATTATACCAGTCTGTCATGCAGCAGCTTCTCACCATTATGGCCGACACTTCAAACAAAGTGATGGATCCACTGTCATAGTCTAAATCATGAGGTTTTACAAACGTTACCAATAGTCCAATTTATTTCTATTTTTCTGTTGAGACTAGGATTTGGTGTTATGACTCTTAAAGAATTGTGCAATGAGAAGACAAAGATTTTCAATATTTTTACTTAAATTGACATCACAAGACAAAACTCCACTTCACATGAAAAGTTTATAAAAATCTTAGGACATTATTATAAGAAAAGAAGGATTGATGGAGATCAAATGCCTATTTAGTGTGTAATATCTTCACTGAGCTTGGGAAATATAAACCTGTGAAATGGTATGTTAAAGGCAAGTAATTTTACCAGAAATGAGATGTTTTCTACAAAGCACTAAGACGTTAATAAAGGATATAAAAGTGAAACAGACATCTGGGACAAGGATTCTTTAATTGAATAGAATTTCATGAAAAACAGACTATAATTTGATTTATTTTCAGATTCTAATTAATAAAAAATACTTATTACATTAAGGTTTAATGTGTTTAATCTGAACAGTTTGCAGTAATGGTTTTTGGTTGGAAAGGTTGGTTTCAGAGAAATTGATAATTATGTTAAAACATTCCATTTTCCCATTCAGCAACCATATGAAATGGTATGTTAAAGTCAAGTTATTTCAACAGAAATGAGATGTTATAAGTTTTGATGTTTCATAATTATAAAAGAACTAACATTTAATAACTGAAGTGAAACAGACTTGATCGGCAAGGATTCTTTAATATTGAATGGAATTTTATGAAAAACAGATGCTTATTGGATTAAATTTCAGATTTTAACCAATACAGAAAACACTCATCATATTAACTTTTAATGTCTTAAATACAAACACTAGCAGTAATGTTTTTTTGGTTGGAAAGACTGAATTCAGAGAAAACCATAATTGCATAAATATTAAAACATTCCATTTTCTCATTTAGTAAACAGCTTTTTTCCCTGTTAATCTAATAGTTTTGCATCTCTTAAAACCAAAAGCACTACTGAAAGCCTATTTATTTGGGGAAAATGGAATTTCAATACAGGAATATCTGAAACCATTTATTAACATTAAAGTTAGAAAGAAAATGTGTACTTAATGTGTTGAACATAATTCCAAAACAACGTAATGATACTCGATGTATAGTCCTCAGTTAATGACATAACCCATTTGAATTTTCACTGTGAAAGTATTTGACCTAGATAAGAATATTCTTCAGGGTAAGTTATAAAGGAAACATTCAATAAACATATCCATCAAAATCATACATTTCATGTAAAAAGTTCTTCAAATGTGACCACCACTCTATCAAAATCAATATTGTTTGTCAAATCTTGACGTCTCACAATGTCATATTTACTCCGTTTGTTTATCTTTGCATTTGCAAGTGACAAAATATAATTACCTTATTTATTCTGCGGTCATGTCTTCATGTTGTTCAAACAAAATATCCTTTTAACCAAAATCATTTACTCAAAAACCCAAAGTTTGCTTTTCCAAATCTCATTTATGATTAACCAACAGACCAATATTTATGTTCACTACAAATGATAAAGTTATAAAGTGCACAAAAAACTTTTTCCATGGAGAATATTTTTTCTGATATAATTGTTTAATGTAATTTATCAGCAATGACCATTTTGCATCTCTTTAAGAAACTAAGTAGAACAATTTCTCACTCCATTCTTCAAGTGACATATTTCCAACTGTGCCACTTATTTTTCAGTTCCAAAGTAGACAGCACTCAACCCCATGAGAAACATTATCACCATATCTGTGATCTGTCAACCCTCATTGAACCGCTTATAAAACTCAAAGACCCGAGTTCTCCCCAGATCTTCATAACTGCATCAATAGTATTACCCAGTGTGATCATATAGTACATCATCTCTCTCCGGGGAGAGAACGTCTGTCTGCAAGATTATACCAGTCTGTCATGCAGCAGCATCTCACCATTATGGCCGACACTTCAAACAAAGTGATGGATCCACTGTCATAATCTAAATCATGAGGTTTTACAAACGTTACCAATAGTCCAATTTATTTCTATTTTTCTGTTGAGACTGAAATTATTCATGACACTAGGATTTGGTGTTATGACTCTTAAAGAATTGTGCAATGAGAATTAGACAAAGATTTTCAATATTTTTACTTAAACTGACATCACCAGACAAAATTCCACTTCATATGAAAAGTTTATAAAAATCTTAGGACATTTTTATAAGAAAAGAAAGTTTGATGGAAATCAAATCCCTATTTAGTGTGTAATATCTTCACTGAGTTTGGGAAATATATACACCTGTGAAATGGTATGTTAAAGTCAAGTTATTTCAAAAGAACTGAGATGTTTTCTATAAAGCACTAACACCAAATAAAGGATATAAAAGTGAAACAGACATCTGGGACAAGGATTCTTTAACATTGAATAGAATTTCACGAAAAACAGACTATAATTTAATTTATTTTCAGATTCTAATCAATAAAAAATACTTTTTACATTAAGGTTTAATGTGTTTAATCTGAACAATTTGCAGTAATGGTTTTTGGTTGGAAAGGTTGGTTTCAGAGAAATTTATAATTATGTTAAAACATTCCATTTTCCAAATCAGGAAACATATGAAATGGTATCTAAAAGTCAAGTTATTTCAACAGAAATGAGATGTTATAAGTTTTGATGTTTCATAAAGAACTAACATTTAATAACAGAAGTGAAACAGACTTGATCGGCAAGGATTCTTTAATATTGAATGGAATTTTATGAAAAACAGATGCTTATTGGATTAAATTTCAGATTTTAACCAATACAGAAAACACTCATCATATAAACTTTTAATGTCTTCAATACAAACACTAGCAGTAATGTTCTTTTGGTTGGAAAAACTGAATTCAGAGAAAATCATAATTGCATATAAAACATTCCATTTTCTCATTTAGTAAACAGCTTTTTTCCCCGTTAATCTAATAGTTTTGCATCTCTTAAAACCAAAACCACTACTGAAAGCATATTTATTTGGAGAAATGGAACTTTAATACAGGAATATCTGAAACCATTTATTAACATTAAAGTTAGAAACAAAATGTGTACTTAATGTGTTGAACATAATTCCAAAACAACGTAATGATACTCTATGTTTAGTCATCAGTTAATGCCATAACCTATTTGAATTTTCACTGTGAAAGTATTTGACCTAGATAAGAATATTCTTCAGGGTAAGTTATAAAGGAAACATTCAATAAACATATCCATCAAAAACATTCATTTCATGTAAAAAGTTCTTCAAATGTGACCACCACTCTATCAAAATCAATATTGTTTGTCAAATCTTGACGTCTCACAATGTCACATTTTCTCCATTTGTTTATCTTTGCATTTGCAAGTGACAAAATATAATTACCTTATTTATTCTGCGGTCATGTCTTCATGTTGTTCAAACAAAATATCCTTTTAACCAAAATCATTTACTCAAAAACCCAAAGTTTGCTTTTCCAAATCTCATTTATGATTAACCAACAGACCAATATTTATGTTCACTACAAATGATAAAGTTATAAAGTGCACAAAAAACTTTTTCCATGGAGAATATTTTTTCTGATAAAATTGTTTAATGTAATTTATCAGCAATGACCATTTTGCATCTCTTTAAGAAACTAAGTAGAACAATTTCTCACTCCATTCTTCAAGTGACATATTTCCAACTGTGCCACTTATTTTTCAGTTCCAAAGTAGACAGCACTCAACCCCATGAGAAACATTATCACCATATCTGTGATCTGTCAACCCTCATTGAACCGCTTATAAAACTCAAAGACCCGAGTTCTCCCCAGATCTTCATAACTGCATCAATAGTATTACCCAGTGTGATCATATAGTACATCATCTCTCTCCGGGGAGAGAACGTCTGTCTGCAAGATTATACCAGTCTGTCATGCAGCAGCTTCTCACCATTATGGCCGACACTTCAAACAAAGTGATGGATCCACTGTCATAATCTAAATCATGAGGTTTTACAAACGTTACCAATAGTCCAATTTATTTCTATTTTTCTGTTGAGACTGAAATTATTCATGACACTAGGATTTGGTGTTATGACTCTTAAAGAATTGTGCAATGAGAATTAGACAAAGATTATCAATATTTTTACTTAAACTGACATCACCAGACAAAATTCCACTTCATATGAAAAGTTTATAAAAATCTTAGGACATTTTTATAAGAAAAGAAAGTTTGATGGAAATCAAATCCCTATTTAGTGTGTAATATCTTCACTGAGTTTGGGAAATATATACACCTGTGAAATGGTATGTTAAAGTCAAGTTATTTCAAAAGAACTGAGATGTTTTCTATAAAGCACTAACACCAAATAAAGGATATAAAAGTGAAACAGACATCTGGGACAAGGATTCTTTAACATTGAATAGAATTTCACGAAAAACAGACTATAATTTAATTCATTTTCAGATTCTAATCAATAAAAAATACTTTTTACATTAAGGTTTAATGTGTTTAATCTGAACAATTTGCAGTAATGGTTTTTGGTTGGAAAGGTTGGTTTCAGAGAAATTGATAATTATGTTAAAACATTCCATTTTCCAAATCAGGAAACATATGAAATGGTATCTAAAAGTCAAGTTATTTCAACAGAAATGAGATGTTATAAGTTTTGATGTTTCATAATTATAAAAGAACTAACATTTAATAACTGAAGTGAAACAGACTTGATCGGCAAGGATTCTTTAATATTGAATGGAATTTTATGAAAAACAGATGCTTATTGGATTAAATTTCAGATTTTGTCATAATCTAAATCATGAGGTTTTACAAACGTTACCAATAGTCCAATTTATTTCTATTTTTCTGTTGAGACTGAAATTATTCATGACACTAGGATTTGGTGTTATGACTCTTAAAGAATTGTGCAAGAAAGAAGAAGATTATCAACATTTTTATTTTAAATTGACATTGCAATAAAAAAAACTCCACTTCACATGAAAAGTTTATAAAAAATCTTAGGACATTTTTATAAGAAAAGAAAGATTGATGGAGATCAAATGCCTATTTAGTGTGTAATATCTTCACTGAGCTTGGGAAATATAAACCCTTGAAATGGTATGTTAAAGTCAAGTTATTTTACCAGAAATGAGATGTTTCTCCAGTAAGCACTAACACCAAATAAAGGATATAAAAGTGAAACAGACATCAGGGGCAAGGATTTTTTAACATTGAATAGAATTTCATGAAAAACAGACTCTAATTTGATTCAGATTCTAATCAATAAAAAAATACTTATTACATTAAGGTCTAAAGTGTTTAATCTGAACAATTTGCAGTTTTTTGTTGGAAAGGTTGGTTTCAGAGAAATTGATAATTATGTTAAAACATTCCATTTTCCCATTCAGCAACCATATGAAATGGTATGTTACAGTCAAGATATTTCAACAGAAATGAGATGTTATAAGTTTTGATGTTTCATAAAGAACTAACATTTAATAACAGAAGTGAAACAGACTTGATCGGCAAGGATTCTTTAATATTGAATGGAATTTTATGAAAAACAGATGCTTATTGGATTAAATTTCAGATTTTAACCAATACAGAAAACACTCATCATATTAACTTTTAATGTCTTAAATACAAACACTAGCAGTAATGGTTTTTTGGTTGGAAAACTGAATTCAGAGAAAATAATAATTGGATAAATATTAAAACATTCCATTTTCTCATTTAGTAAAAAACATTTTCCCCGTTAATCAAATAGTTTTGCATCTCTTAAAACCAAAACCACTACTGAAAGCATATTTATTTGGGGAAAATGGAACGTAAATATAGGAATATCTGAAACCATTAATTAAACATTAAAGATCGAAACAATATATGTGTACTTAATGTGTTGAACATAATTCCATAACAACGTAATGATACTCGCTGTATAGTCCTCAGTTAATGACATAACCCATTTGAGTTTTCACTGTGAAAGTATTTGACCTAGATAAGAATATTCTTCAGGGTAAGTTATAAAGGAAACATTCAATAAACATATCCATCAAAAACATTCATTTCATGTAAAAAGTTCTTCAAATGTGACCACCACTCTATCAAAATCAATATTGTTTGTCAAATCTTGACGTCTCACAATGTCATATTTACTCTGTTTATCTTTGCATTTGCAAGTGACAAAATATAATTACCTTATTTATTCTGCGGTCATGTCTTCATGTTGTTCAAACAAAATATCCTTTCAACCAAAATCATTTACTCAAAAACCCACAGTTTGCTTTTCCAAATCTCATTTATGAATAACCAATAGACCAATATTATCCCTTACGTTGCGTATATATATTTTACCATTTTTTGCCCCTGTGGCGGAATTTACAGGCTCGCAGCTCGCAGCAGTAGTTTGGGCTTTGGCACTAACTAGCTCTGCTGGCGGAATTTCCAGGCGGCGATTCCGGTATCGTTTTTACAAAATATACCGCATCTACATGGCGAATAAGGACTATATACGGGCGTTCAATACAAATTCAAGTAGCGACACCCGTACACAAATGGCTAATTCACACTCGAAACTTTGAATGAATTTTCTATGTTTTTTCGTTTTTATTCTATTACTTTCGAAAGATTATCTTTTATTCGGGCCTCGTAACATCATAAATAGGAAACGAAAAAAATTCCATTTATATACGGAATTGAAGACAAGATGTCTAGCTTCACAATGATATAAAAATTATTAGAATGCGACCTTTGGTTATAATTCTATAGCTATGTAAAGTTTGTCTTTATTTCCACCTATAAAATCGTCAATACTTACAACATGTATGCGGCATTGCAAACGGTCGTTCATCGCACTTTTCCAAGAAATCATAATCTCGAACCAGTTGACAAATAAGCACATGTCAACCCAAATATGGTTATGTTGTTTGACTTTTCAAATAAACGCTAACCTCGAACCATAACTGATGAAAATATGTTGATTAGTTTGTGTGCCGTTTGGTTTCACATGCCTCTCAGAAAGGTAAAATTGTATCTTTATTTCTGTGAATAAATCTGCGCATTTTATATAGAATAAAAGATTATTCTTTTCGGTTTATTGTGATATAAAAATTATGAAAATGCATTCAGTATTTTAGCCTTGATAAATGTTTTAGAAGTTCTGAAAATCGCCGATTGTTTCAAAATTTATGAAGTGTAAACATGACCTTTTTCACGGCGCTTGCTGTGTCTTTATTATTTTTTTGAGATTTTCTAATTTTATATTGGAATGTAGTCCATTGTTTCCCCTTTATTTTGCCGTATTTTTTTTTGAAAACAAACAATTCGCTCACATGATATGAAGTGCGGGAGTAAGGCGAGTTAGCGATTTTTTTCCCCGTCTCGCGAGATGTGAGGCAGATAGCAGTCTCGGGCGAGGCAAACCCGAGGCAATACAAACACGTGGGTGAAAATAGCCTCAAGCGAATTAATGCTTCGGGGGCTTAGCCCGTCATAATTGGCCTTTTGTAAAGCTAATTATCGATGCGTTACGGGTCAACAATGCACACGCAAATTGGTGTGAATTTTGCTTGATATTCCGACCACACACTGAACAAAGCTTTATTCTCATGTCGGGTCGCGATGCGTAAATACAGCCATTCTCATGGGTCGGGTCGAGGACACATTCGACTCGTGACCCTGTATGGGGGATAGGATATACTTAGACAGCCGTGAATTATTCTAAGTCTTGTATCCGGGACCCGTATTCAGACACCTAGGAATAGCTTATAGCCCGCCCGGATAATTCCGTCGCCCGCATGTTAAGGGTTAATGTTCACTACAAATGATAAAGTTATAAAGTGCACAAAAACATTTTCCATGGAGAATAGTTTTTCTGATAAAATTGTTTAATGTAATTTATCAGCAATGACCATTTTGCATCTCTTTAAGAAACAAAGTAGAACAATTTCTCACTCCATTCTTCAAGTGCCAAATTTCCAACTGTGCCACTTATTTTTCAGTTCCAAAGTAGACAATACTCAACCCCATGAGAAACATTATCACCATATCTGTGATCTGTCAACCCTCATTGAACCGCTTATAAAACTCAAAGACCCGAGTCCTCCCGAGATCTTCATAACTGCATCAATAGTATTACCCAGTGTGATCATATAGTACATCATCTCTCTCCGGGGAGAGAACGTCTGTCTGCAAGATTATACCAGTCTGTCATGCAGCAGATTCTCACCATTATGGCCGACACTTCAAACAAAGTGATGGATCCACTGTCATAATCTAAATCATGAGGTTTTACAAACGTTACCAATAGTCCAATTTATTTCTATTTTTCTGTCGAGACTGAAATTATTCATGACACTAGGATTTGGTGTTATGACTCTTAAAGAATTGTGCAATGAGAAGACAAAGATTTTCAATATTTTTACTTAAACTGACATCACAAGACAAAACTCCACTTCAAATGAAAAGTTTATAAAAATCTTAACCCTTAACTTGCGGGTCCCGTAATTATCCGGGAGGCTCATAGAGAAAAATGTTAGAACCCTTGGCGAGACCCGTACGTTGGACTTAGTGCATTTACCGGGTCAGTAATAATTATATTTGCCCCCCAGGCGAAATGCGAGACGAAGTGTTTCCGTATATCGCCACATGAAAACTTGTTTACATACATCTCGCAGATAGCCACGATAACGAGTCTGTGTGAATGTCAGGTCGAAATATCAAGTAAAATTCACACCAAATTGCGTGTGCATTGTTGACCCGTAACGCATTGATAATTAGCTTTACAAAAGGCCAATTATGTCGGGCTTAGCCCCCGAAGCATTAATTCGCTTGAGGCTATTTTCACCCACGTGTTTGTATTGCCTCGGGTTTGCCTCGCCCGAGACTGCTATCTGCCTCGCATCTCGCGAGACGGGGAAAAAAATCGCTAACTCGCCTTACTCCCTAACTTCATATTATGTGAGCGAATTGTTTGTTCTCAAAAAAAAATACGGCAAAATAAAGGGGAAACAATGGACTACATTCCCATATAAAATTAGAAAATCTCAAAAAAATAATAAAGACACAGCAAGCGCCGTGAAAAAGGTCATGTTTACACTTCATAAATTTTGAAACAATCGGCGATTTTCACAACTTCTAAAACATTTATCACGGCTAAAATACTGAATGCATTTTCATAATTTTTATATCACAATAAACCGAAAAGAATAATCTTTTATACTATATAAAATGCGCAGATTTATTCACAGAAATAAAGATACAATTTTACCTTTCTGAGAGGCATGTGAAACCAAACGGCACACAAACTAATCAACATATTTTCATCAGTTATGGTTCGAGGTTAGCGTTTATTTGAAAAGTCAAACAACATAACCATATTTGGGTTGACATGTGCTTATTTGTCAACTGGTTCGAGATTATGATTTCTTGGAAAAGTGCGATGAACGACCGTTTGCAATGCCGCATACATGTTGTAAGTATTGACGATTTTATAGGTGGAAATAAAGAAAACTTTACATAGCTATAGAATTAGAACCAAAGGTCGCATTCTAATAATTTTTATATCATTGTGAAGCTAGACATCTTGTCTTCAATTCCGTATATAAATGGATTTTTTTTCGTTTGGTATTTATGATGTTACGAGGCCCGAATTAAAGACAATCTTTCGAAAGTAATAGAATAAAAACGAAAAATCATAGAAAATTCATTCAAAGTTTCGGGTGTGAATAAGCCATTTGTGTACGGGTGTCGCTACTTGAATTTGTATTGAACGCCCGTATATAGTCCTTATTCGCCATGTAGATGTGGTACATTTCGTAAAAACGGTACCGTAATCGCCGCCTGGAAATTCCGCCAGCAGAGCTCGTTAGTGCCTAAGCTCAAACTACTGCTGCGAGCTGCGAGCCTGTAAATTCCGCCACAGGGGCTAAAAATGGTAAAATATATATACGCAACGTAAGGGTTAAGACATTTTTATAAGAAAAGAAAGATTGATGGAGATCAAATGCCTATTTAGTTTGTAATATCTTCACTGAGCTTGGGAAATATAAACCAGTGAAATGGTATGTTAAAGTCAAGTTACTTTACCAGAACTGAGATGTTTTCCACAAAGCACTAACACTAAATAAAGGATATAAAAGTGAAACAGACATCTGGGACAAGGATTCTTTAACATTGAATAGAATTTCACGAAAAACAGACTATAATTTGATTTATTTTCAGATTCTAATCAATAAAAAAATACTTATTACATTAAGGTTGAATGTGTTTAATCTGAACAATTTGCAGTAATGCATGGTTTTTGGTTGGAAAGGTTGGTTTAAGAGAAATTGATAATTATGTTAAAACATTCCATTTTACCCATTCAGGAAACATTGGAATGGTATCTAAAAGTAAAGTTATTTCAACAGAAATGAGATGTTATAAGTTTTGATGTTTCATAAAGAACTAACATTTAATAACTGAAGTGAAACAGACTTGATCGGCAAGAATTCTTTAACATTAAATGGAATTTTATGAAAAACAGATGCTTATTGGATTAAATTTCAGATTTTAACCAATACAGAAAACACTCATCATATTAACTTTTAGTGTCTTAAATACACACAAGCAGTAATGTTTTTTTGGTTGGAAAAACTGAGTTCAGAGAAAATCATAATTGCATAAATATTAAACATTCCTTTTTTCCATTTAGTAAACAGCTGTTTTCCCCGTTAATCTAATAGTTTTGCATCTCTTAAAACCAAAACCACTACTGAAAGCCTATTTATTTGGGGAAAATGGAATTTCAATACAAGACTATCTGAAACCATTTATTAACATTAAAGTTAGAAAGAAATATGTAATTAATGTGTTGGAACATAATTCCAAAACAATGTAATGTTACTTTATGTTTAGTTATCAGTTAATGCCATAACCTATTTGAATTTTCACTGTGAAATTATTTGACCTAGATAAGAATATTCTTCAGGGTAAGTTATAAAGGAAACATTCAATAAACATATCCATCAAAATCATACATTTCATGTAAAAACTTCTTCAAATGTGACCACCACTCTATCAAAATCAATATTGTTTGTCAAATCTTGACGTTTCACAATGTCACATTTTCAACGTTTGTTTATCTTTGCATTTGCAAGTGACAAAATATAATTACCTTATTTATTCTGCGGTCATGTCTTCATGTTGTTCAAACAAAATACCCTTTTAACCAAAATCATTTACTCAAAAACCCTAAGTTTGCTTTTCCAAATCTCATTTATGAATAACCAACAGACCAATATTTATGTTCACTACATATGATAAAGTTATAAAGTGCACAAAAACATTTTTCATTGAGAATATTTTTTCTGATAAAATTGTTTAATGTAATTTATCAGCAACGACCATTTTGCATCTCTTTAAGAAACAAAGTAGAACAATTTCTCACTCCATTCTTCAAGTGACATATTTCCAACTGTGCCACTTATTTTTCACTTCCAAAGTAGACAGCACTCAACCCCATGAGAAACATTATCACCATATCTGTGATCTGTCAACCCTCATTGAACCGCTTATAAAACTCAAAGACCCGAGTTCTCCCCAGATCTTCATAACTGCATCAATAGTATTACCCAGTGTGATCATATAGTACATCATCTCTCTCCGGGGAGAGAACGTCTGTCTGCAAGATTATACCAGTCTGTCATGCAGCAGATTCTCACCATTATGGCCGACACTTCAAACAAAGTGATGGATCCACTGTCATAATCTAAATCATGAGGTTTTACAAACGTTACTAATAGTCCAATTTATTTCTATTTTTCTGTCGAGACTGAAATTATTCATGACACTAGGATTTGGTGTTATGACTCTTTAAGAATTGTGCAAGAAAGAAGAAGATTAAATTATCAACATTTTTATTTTAAATTGACATTGCAATAAAGAACTCCACTTCATATGAAAAGTTGATCGATCTTGGAAGGACATATAAAAAACTCTAGGTTGATGGCTTCTTTTGTTGCCACAAAAAGATTTCAGAGTACACAAAACTTTTCTTCAATTAATTAACATCTTAAGTTTTGAGTTCCTTAACACCATCGCCCCTCTTAAACCACTCACTGAAGCTTATTGCTTCACTGAAATTTCAAAACAACATGATATTCTTCATAATAGATAACTGACCCTTGTCATAAACAAGTTAATATTTCCACCAGTACAGGTTTTTGTCTAAACAAAGCTGATACATTTCAGAGGCTTCAACGTGTGAAATCATAACCTTAATTAGTTTCATGGTCAATCTTACTTATCCTGACATGACGCCTTAATTTCCATCAGATATTAACTGAAAACTTAATGATTGATCCTAACACAACATTGTCAGGATGTATTCCATAACATATTCACTAACCACGGGACCACCTCTGTAATAATTTCTTTCTTAATATCGGATTAGGTGAGCTTTCAGTCAGAATTGATTAAGAAAATTTCTCTATTCACCAGGTAAAAACACCTGTCTATCAAATAACATACGTTTCCAGAAGTTATGAATAGACATTAAAGCCCTCAGCAATAAGACTGAAAGGAGACTGATAACAAATCTAGGCCTCAATTTACATAAGGTCACCGATCTATCAAACACTAGTTGCCTAACAACTTAGAGAATAGATGTTTCAGTTTATCTATGGACTAAAGGCAAACTGATTTAGAAGCTAACATAAAATCACCGGTCTATTAAAAACTATTGACTATGGTCATTATTAGGGGTGTAACAATACATCGAACTATCGATGCATCGCAATAGTTGGCTTGCCAATAGTACTATATCGATAGTATATACAAAAACACTATCGCTATCGCAATAGTAATGTTAATTATCGATACTATCGAAACTATTAAATTTCCCTTAATTATGAATGATTTACACAAGCCTCACTGCATTTAATTCAAGATTTTTCATTTTAGAATGTCAAAAGAGAAGAACTGGAGATAGGAAAAAGCAAAATGACAAATAGTTTTTTCATTTATGATTTCTTTACTGATTTTGGTTCCATAGTCCTTACATCAATTAAACATTTCAACTAAAACCTGTAAACAAATCTAGCTGATTATTGCGTATTTGTACAAAAACCCTATCGCAATAGTTATTGCAATAGTGAGTTTCAATAGTCTATCGCTATCGCAATAGTAAGTGGCAATAGACTATCGCTATCGCAATAGTCTCTTTGGGTCAATAGTCACCCCTAGTCATTATAAGTTCACACAGTCAAGTCGCGATAGTCCGGCCACCGATAATCTGAATCTCGCAGTGTCCTAACGGTAGCAAGCTGTATAACCAAACTAATCTCTATATAAACTTTTAAATTAGATTAAATGTTGATTCATTAATCCGTTGATTCCGTTTCCGAATCCGAACGCCAATTAGCCGTAACGGATTAGTTACATACACTATTTCTGCTTATTTATCCAGCGGTTCATTAAAAGCGTTCGGATAATGCCCTTGACAAGCGATCATCATAGTGATTGGATCGGTAAACTTCAATGACAGTGGATTGACATGGGAGTTGAGTGTGTCAGTAGTTTGTAATTTTAATAACTTATAATGTCTTACTTTCTGTGTCAGTAGTTTGCGATTGTAATACATTAAAAATTCTACTTTTGTGTGATAGTTATAAATATCCAGGGTATCAAACTCATTTGATATTCTTAATACGTACTCGTTTGTCTGTAGAATCAAAGGGGATCAACTCCATCTTGTTTGGTTCATTTCAGTAATCCAAACATTTCACAAACAGCCTTTTACAAATACAGAAATTGAAATTACATGTCCTATATATATATGACCTAGTAAACATTAGCAACCCACATCTGTCTTTTTGTCTATGCTAGGTAAGGTGAAATGGTCTTGTGGTAAGCTGTTGGTAAAGTCATTGCTGGCGATAGTTGCCTTACTCTGAGGGTTTGGGTTCGAATCCTGCATGGGACTCGGCCCGAAAAAGTACACAAATTTGTACTATTGAAGGTAGTTTTATCCCAAATAAAACCATGTTATATTTGTTCACTAAGTATTTCCTGTTCTAGGTAAGATTCCAAATTTACATTTAACCAATTGGCATGTGTTATTGTCCAGTTTTCAATTATAGATCACTACTTTCACCTTTGTATTGTATCTATACTAAATGAACCAGCATTAAATTGATAATTTTCAGCAACAGTCACTTCTTCACCATTATAACGTTTTACCTAGCTAGGCCTAATGAGCTAAAACTTAAATATTTAATAAAAATTATTTCAAATTTATTAATGAAATAGAATGAGACTTTATCTGTAAATCTATTTAATAAACTAACAGTGAGTTGACATTCACCTCAACATTATGAATTGCTTCACTCAACAGGACAAACAATTGCCCAAACCCCACACGATAAATCTGCGGTTTAGTCGTTGATAACATCTCCATTCGTGTGTCTTAGTATACTAGAAAACACATTAATTTTCCACACGAGTGAAGTTTATAAAGCGGAATCTTTCACATTAATAAATATATCATCAAGAGTGATGATAATGGAGCAATAACTGTAATCCAAATTTCTCAGTCATGAAATCTATTTCGACCCCAAATATTTACTGAGGGCTATAAAACCATAACCAATATTGACACAGGTAGAAAGCTGCGACAAGTAATAATTCTCCACAAGGGAGAATCAAAGCATAGAGCTGCACTAATGGTTTCATAAAACAAACCTCTCGTTGTGGCATTAATCAGTGATAAGCGTGTTTATCTCGCTGATGTTTGACTTGAATTATGATAAACATTGGACAATTCTCCTGTAACTCATCACTTTAATAAGGTTGCTTTTACTGTGGATAATAAATTATGTCTTCTTATTCTCTTCAAATCAAATCAAAGTGGCCTATTTGGGGAAGCAGATCAGAGTTACCAAATCATTTTATAGTCTGGATCGACAAAGGAGATTTCCCTTTTGGTTCTGGAAAAGAAGATGACAATTGGGTTTTTAGGGCGTTGCCCTTTGACTAATATTAGGAGTCTATACACAAGATTTCAGCTCTCTAGAGTTATTTCTTGAGAAGATGGGAAAGCGAAAAGTTTATGGATGAATGGATGAATGGATGAATGGATGAATGGATGGATGGATGGTTGGTTTGATGGATGGATCAATGGATGGTTGGATGTTTGGAAAGGATGGATGTTTGGATGCATGCATGGATGGATGGATGGTTGGATGGTTGGTTGGAAAGGATTGATGGATGGAAAGGATGGATGTTTGGAAAGGATGGATGTTTGGATGCATGCATGGATGGATGGATGGTTGGATGGTTGGATGGTTGGTTGGAAAGGATGGATGGATGGATGGATGGATGGATGGATGGATGGATGGATGGATGGATGGATGGATGGATGGATGGACAAACTTATGGACTTCGGATGCAGCTTAATGCCATAAATCTTTTCAGATCATTCAATGTTAATATCAAATTTTAACTAAGAATTCAAATTCAGAAGTTTTTATAACAAAACCAGAATAGCACCAAAATCATTTTACTGGAGATTGTAAAAGAGTTTCCTAAAAACTGATTAATACAAGATGAGATAACATTGGAAAAAGCAGGTGCAAGCTTGTTTAGTGTGATGTAATTGTGCCCTGAAAGAACAAGACAGGAGCACACGACTTAAATTATCTTTTCAAATCTGCCTCCAAATCAATCTAAAATCAAATTCTTATTACGCTGGAAGTGACGTTCAATTAATGACGAAAGGTTTGAGTTGCTCTTCTGGAAATACAAGATGGGCTGAAGCTATACGCTTTGGAAAGGCAAGAAATATTCGTCTAATTACACGAGATGAAGATTCATTAATATTCATGAAAGCCAGCTACGTCTTTATCCTTCTGAAGTCAATCGCACTTACATCCGAAATTACACTCACGTTCTTTATACAGTGGGCAAATTAAAGTTGCAGTGAAAAATACTTTTAAAATTTCAAGTTGTGAGAAATAATAAAATTGGGACAAAAAGAGTTTTGAAGAAAAGTTGTAGAGAAACGAAGAGCCATTTTTTTCATGTGTAGATAAAGCATAAAACATGTTTAGTTAAAGAAATAAGATGGTATCAGAACTTGAAGAAAATGGACGTGTACTATGAACCAATAAGTTGGAATTGCAAAAAAAAGTTAGCATGCATGTGCCTTTCCAAAAGAAGAAACCAATTTGTCCAAACGCTGACATGTCATGCGATCTTTGGTAGCAAATTTAACGCTAATCTCCCGTCCTTCCCACAATTCAATGGAATCATGGCCGACACCTACAATATGCATGATGTAATCACCATTTTTATCAGAGAGCGGAATCTACGTTCATCTGAAATGCAGTCATTACCAGACAGATAGGCTCAGTCTCCAGGAACTGTTCAGCTGGAGAACGTTGGATGGATAATGTATGAGAATGAAGAAGTAATAGCAATTGCTTTGCTGGAATAAACCTGAATACAGTTCGAAAGTTTCGTAAGCGGGAAATTCAAATTTGCAAACAATTCCAAAAGTACATTTCTAGAAAATTTCAATTTGATATCCCATATTTCCTTACACACCTGCCTTGAATGGAGGCCTGCCTTGAATAGACGACGCCTTGGACAGGGCTTTCTGAAAAAATTGACACCTGCCTCAATTAAATGCCAGGTATGCATCAAATCAAAATCAAATATGTTATCTTTTTCACGAACAGTTCCTGTTTTCTTGTTAACAGTTTAATGTTACACATATGAATGTTGCGTAAGTTCTCTTTCAGAAGTGTTGAATTACCTGATAACGTATTTTCAGTTAACATGATTGTTAGCAAGTTACGACCACATGTACTGAAAGGTCTTGTGTACATGTTATTGCATTTTAATTCTGAATTCGACATAAATCTTTGATCGTTGAATTGATTGATAATGCAGCATGAAATATCTCCATCTTGATGTGTATTTACTTTTCCTTTTTAAATATTTTATAGAAGTACACTGACCAACTTTTCACATGCAGCTGTAGATTTTCTTCATGGAACAAATTCAAAGATATACGGTATCACTGATCAGGCTGGCTGATGTTAAATTTACATTTAACAATTAACTTAACTTCGATAAAAACACTGATGAGTTTATTTACAGAAATAACATACCGTATGATAATCGGTACGGTATGCCAGACTCAAAGCTTTGTTTTAAACAGTCGCCATTCACTACAAGCCATAGTAGATTTTAATTCATACAGCCTGACAATATCATTCCATATATATTAAATCCCAGGTTCTTGAAATATATCAACGACGCTAATGGATATCAAATAGATTTACTGAAATGGAAAACATGACATTTTACCCCAAATTGCCCTCTGGTCGGTAAAGAAATGAGGAATTGATTTGTTCATAAATGAATTACGAGTTTTCATTCTCTCCATTTAAAGATCAAGAGAAAATAGATTTACTTGAGTTTTATCAGATGAAATTGTGGAATTCTATTGCAATACACATGCATTAACGTCGGCGTAAGTTTTAAATTGTCATTATATATGAGTGTGGTTCATGGACGAGGATCTTCATTTATCAACTGTTGAGTGCCGAGGGTTGCAAACGGAAGTATGAAAAGCTGATTATTTATACGTTAGATCAGCTGATAAATGATCTGCTTGGATTGTGGAGCATTATATGTTTTGATTGAAGAGAAAATATTTGGTCTTGCCATTTCTCATTTGGTTTGTTTCAAACTTTAGAACTTTAATAATTGAATCATGACATTTGCCAACTTTTGAATTTTTTAAGGAAAGTTTCAAAATTTGGGAAACTATAGGAGAATTGATGTATTGACAATGTTTTTATTCACTGATTGGCTTTTTAAATAACATATTTTAAATCTGGTCTGAACAAATGATTACCAATGGTATATGGATCTTTACTGAGACAGTGATACAGAGCAGTTGACTGAAAAGATACATAGACTTCAGCTTGGTACAATGATGTACCATCTTGCTGTCTGAACTCTCAAAATCGTGTATGCATCTCACACTGACGAATTCGAAAATATATCGTAGCCTTATATGGCATCATTTTCTACCAATATCGATAACTGTTTTCTATGTATATAATACGGCTTATTGGGTCATGAAATAATATGTTTTATCCTCTGCTGTAACAATATATTGTATAAAGTTTAATATAAATGACAAATAACATGAAAAAAGTGCTACAGCACCTTTAAGTTACTCCAAGTATCTAGGAGAGTAGAAAGAGCAGAAACAATATTGCTGGTATAATTCCTATCTCGTAATTTATTTTCATAACGTATCTATGGGACATAACCAATATTTGTAAGTAACCACATTCATTTTCTCAGAACCAAATCTCTATCTGTTCTTTCATCCATTGACAGAACCATGCACATCTAACTGTAAAATTCTTTCATCCACTGACAGGCTAATCTGGTCTCCTTCACTGAAGAGTTCTACATCCTGTCAGAAAGAACTCTCCTGTCAAGAAGGGAAGCAATTGCTTACTTAAAAATATTAAGACAAGCTCTTTCATTTTGACATGTTTGAAATGACACTTGGACAGTATAACAATCCTTTTTGTTACCACTCAGAGTGAATGCATGGGATTTAAATTTCAAATCCAAATGTCAGTTCAAATGTTTTCACCTAAAGCTAAAATTAAAGGGACACCATGTCGAGGATAGATATGAGCTATGCTGATTAACGTGTCTGGTAAAGATCAAGTCACAGACCCCAAATTTCAGACAATTCAAGTAATTAGTAATAAAAACAACTCCATGTAGACAGTGAAGCGAAGCGTAACTCCTTAGCAGACACGTTAATCAGCATAGGTAGATAAAAGTGATCTCATTTTTATCCTTGACGCATGTGTCCCTTTAAGACAAGAAATTTGCAACATATGTATATCTTTAAAAAAATCAGAGAAAAATAATGACATATTTAAAAAGACAAGCAGACAGAGTCGGCCATATCCCCCGCCTTTGGGAACATTTATTGAAGAATAGTTGTTGAATAACAGTGACTATGAACCTTTTTTCAACTAAACACAACACACAAAATTTCAGCTCCTTAGACAAAGTGGTTCTGGAGAATTTCCATGGAAACGGTCAAAAGAAAATAACTCGAAGAAGTTTAAAACCCCAAAAGGCACATCTACACATGATGATTGTTCCACACACCAAGTTTCGTTGAGATATGTCTCATGGTTTTCGAGTTCTGTTCCGGAAACGAAATTCTAAGTTACATTTCCATGAAAATGGTCCAAAAAAATAACTCTAAGAAGTTGAAAACACCAAAAGGCACATCTATAGACATGATGATTGTTCCACACACCAAGTTTCGTTGAGATATGTCTTATAGTTTTCGAGTTCTGTTCCGGAAACGAAATTCTAAGTTACATTTCCATGGAAACGGTTAAAAGAAAATAACTCGAAGAAGTTGAAAACCCCAAAAGGCACATCTACACATGATGATTGTTCCATACACCAAGTTTCGTTGAGATATGTCTCATGGTTTTCGAGTTCTGCTCCGGAAACGAAATTCTAAGTTACATTTCCATGGAAACGGTAAAAAAAAATAACTCGAAGAAGTTGAAAACCCCAAAAGGCACATCTAGACATGATGATTGTTCCACACACCAAGTTTCGTTGAGATATGTCTTATGGTTTTCGAGTTCTGCTCCGGAAACGAAATTCTAAGTTACATTTCCATGGAAACGGTCAAAAAAAGTAACTCGAAGAAGTTGAAAACCCCAAAAGGCACATCTACACATGATGATTGTTCCACACACCAAGTTTCGTTGAGATATGTCTTATAGTTTTCGAGTTCTGCTCCGGAAACAAAATTGGGACGGACGGACGGAGCCCATTTAAATATCCCCCCCCCAACTATGTTGGTGGGGGATAAAAATGGAAAAATCTATTGGACTTATCTTATCTATATGTTAAATATATAGATCTTATATTGACAAGGTTGAAGCTTAGAAATAGCGGAGTTAGATAAAATCTATAAAAGTCACATGATCATTACACAATTAGGGTTAATTTCAAAGAGTGCAAATGAGGAAAATGAAATGAGAGAAATTGCACAGTAATCATCTCTTTCATATAGTCAGTGATCTCTGAAAATTCCCTGATCAGATGACAATAGGTCTTAACTAAAATTACACTCCTAGATTCGTTCAAGATAGCATTGGAGTTTCCTTGTACTTAAAAATAATAAAGGGATTGATGAAATTACAGCGAGAACTTCCCCGTGGGGCAATTTACTACTTTGTAAAGGTTATCGTTACATGAAGAAAGATAATCACGCACATAAGTACAGTTAGATCTCGATGACATGGCGCAATTCCACTGATTAATATCTATATTTTTTTTTATTTTTTAACTTTTGTGATTTTGATTGGATGAACATAATGTCAAGTAGACATTTTTCTGCAGATTAAGTGCTTATACAGATTTAAAAATCTAGAATGTGATTTCTTGTAGAAGTCTTTTCTGCCAATGTTTGGAATCTAAATGCATTGATCATTTTCAAAAATATAGTTTATACAAATAACCTAAAATCTCAACGTTTTTTATATGAAAGCAAGTAAATGTTTAAGGGCATCTCATATAAGAAATAGAAGCGTGCTTTATCGTTGAATATAACATAGCAGGGAGTATAAAACATGAAGGGTCTTCTATTTCTTAATTATATATATTTTCTATTTCTTAATTATATAAATTTTCTATTTCTTAATTACTCTTACAAAAAATTCTACAGTGTTGCAATAGTTCTGCTTCATTGCAACAGTGTTGCAACTAGGAGCGAAACATTGTTCCAGAAGTAAAACCATTGTCCATCATTTTATAGTCATTTATAATAACGAGAATGGTGCAGCTTTAATGACCACAGTCAACATTGCGACAACGGTTGCATTAAATAGAAGTAGTAGATGCAACGGTTGCATTACACAGAGGTAGTAGATGTAACGGTTGCATTACACAGAAGTAGCAGATGCAATGGTTGCAATACACAGAAGTAGTAGATGCAACGGTTGCATTACACAGAAGTAGTAGATGCAACGGTTGCAGTACACAGAAGTAGTAGATGCAACGGTTGCATTACACAGAGGTAGTAGATGCAATGGTTGCAATACACAGAAGTAGTAGATGCAACGGTTGCATTACACAGAAGTAGTAGATGCAATGGTTGCATTACACAGAAGTAGTAGATGCAACGGTTGCATTACACAGAAGTAGTAGATGCAACGGTTGCATTACACAGAGGTAGTAGATGCAACGGTTGCATTACACAGAAGTAGTAGATGCAATGGTTGCAATACACAGAAGTAGTAGATGCAATGGTTGCATTACACAGAAGTAGTAGATGGAACGGTTGCATTACACAGAGGTAGTAGATGCAACGGTTGCATTACACAGAAGTAGTAGATGCAACGGTTGCATTACACAGAAGTAGTAGATGGAACGGTTGAATTACACAGAAGTTGTAGATGCAACGGTTGCATTACACACAGAGGTAGTAGATGTACAGAAGCTAGCATAATCTTCTGAAATGGTTTACTTTAGAGAATAGAAGATATATATTTTCATCAAAACTCTACCTTCATTATTATCTTTCAATTTGACTGTGTTTTAATCATGTAATGGCATATATGTGTGTAAACAAGAATATCCTTTCAAATTTCGTTTCCACAAACAAAAATCCTGATAGAACCCTCCTTTAAAGTGTCTAAACCCACGTGTTCATTACTTGTTAAACATTGCTATTTAAACTGACAGGACAGAATGGACTTCAAAGAAGAAAGGGGAAAAGTTTTCATTACAAAGAGGATATCATGGTTAATTTAAGAAAACAAGCACACCAAGTTTTGTGCCCAAAAGACGAGAGAATCGTTTGAAGTGCCTAAAACAATGAGTTACTTACTCCACCTACCAACGTGGACCTCCTGTATGTGTACTGACGGGACAGAATTGGTTTTCTCTCAGTCTCTTGATTGTGTTAAAACACAAAGGCTAAGAATATTTCCCTGTGGAACACCACTGACACAGTACACTCGTGGAACTAACATGCGTTAAACTGCCTTCTTCTATGTTTATGTTGCAGTGTTTGACAAAGTGAGAGTTGATTGGTTTATCTTTTGATTAAAAGGGACAGTAGTAGGACTTCTTTTTTTTTGTGTGGAAACAAAAAGGTGGCAACATATCATTTTGAACTGATGACATTTGTGCAAGAAAATCTTGTGGTTGCATTTGTCCACCTTCAAAAATATTTGATTATCAAAGCTGGTTTTGGGTAGGGGAGGGGAGGGAGGGGAGGGAGGGGAGGGAGGTTAACACTGCTGTCAAGAGTATTTTAATTCTATCATAGCGACTAGAATTACTGTAGGATGAAGGCTTACAACACCTTTGTCGCTATGCAGTTTGGAGAAACTTGAGAGCATGGGCCAAAACTAGCAAACCATTGGAGATACATTCTGAATTCCTCTGTCAGTTAACACTCACACCTTACTTATTTGTAAAAAGAGGCTCTAAAGTACACAAATGTCCAAGCACCTGTCCTTAATGGAACCCTGAACCTCTTGAATGAGAACAAGTTCTATGGATAGTCAACTTCTCTATTGCTATGAGTGTGATGTTTCGATGCAGATACTAGCACCGTTATCAAGCAAGTGATGAACCTCTTGAAATCCTGAAACTGGAAACCTGGAGAACAGTCACTCAGAAGCAGGGATGCAGATTCAAAATTTTGCCAGTCGGACATTTCATCTTTGACCCAAAAAGACGAACCCAGAAGTAAAATTTTTTTATGAATAAAGTATCAGAAAGTATTACTATTTGTTGGTTCTTCATTCATTGCATACTATTAAACATAACACGAAAGCAATTAACGATAACTATTAATTTATCATTAACATGCATAAAATGGTTCATAATTCAAAATCAATGTTTACCAACTACGATTTACCGACAGTGCTAGTTTGAGCGAGTTTACACAAGCGAGTTTACAAGCGAATTTGCGTCAAGATGGACGAGAAAATTCTAATAATTTAATTGCACATAGTTCATCAAAAGTTCAAATCATGGACCAAATGATATATATACCTTCTAAATAATATTTTAAATTCAAAGGAACTCGTTTTCAATAGCGATATAATTTACGTAAACTCACCACTCGGCAGAGCACGTGGTCCAACTATTTTCCATACGACTATTTCCTATTCAAGATGTAGTTACGAATTTGAACTTATTCTAATAAGATTCCTATATATTTTATTTGGAGACATATTTCTCAATTGTAAATGAATAATTATAGAATAAAAAGAACTGATGTAAACGCAAGAGAAATTGCAGTTTTTAAATTAGCGTACCTCTTTATAACGTGTGTCATCGTTGTAAATGCGATCGCGTGTTCGTTGCGTCATACAAACGGTGTTTGACTACATAACGTCTCGTGAAATAATATTGCTAATTATTCGTTTTTGATAGGTTTATTTATTTTGAATTTGTATAATAGCTTTACCATACATCGATATTGATCTATCATATTTTGTTACAATATGTTACCTATGTTTTATGAACGAGAGATTATTAAATTTATCGAGATTCAAAGTAGCAAAATCTTAATCTGTAACAAATTCATGAATCACCGGTACGGTGAAGCCACACGTTCATGCAATGTTTATCTTGACAAAATTTGTTTACAATGCGATTTTAATGAAATCTTTTTCGTAAATAATGTTGTGAAATGGGTCATATCTTTCAGTCACTAAATGACACTGGAAATTTCAATTAAATATCAAACGGTAAGTGTTTTTTCTGCCGACAATTATAATTTACTGAAGATAATGACGATTGACGTCGTGCCTCGTGCTGTGAAGAATAAATGTGACTTCTTGACTGGATCAACATATTTCAATTCCATAAACAATTATGACCGACACAAGCAGGGCCGTTTGCCTTTATTTAATATGCTTGAAGTCCTTTTATTTTCTGCAATCGGTCAACTGATGTCCGATAGGTTAATTTTCCATTCGGTCAAACTGGATTTACAATCGGACATGTCCGGCAAATAGACCGATTTCTGCATCCCTGCTCAGAAGCAAATCCATTCAGCAGAAAATTAGTTATCAAAAAAGACAGAGAAGAATGTTAACATATTTGAGGTAAATTTTTTAAAAATACAATTAAAGTAGTATAAATAAATAAGTATAAATACTGATAATAATTAAACTGTCCAGATTGAAGTTCAAACTTCTCAATCACACTTGTCAGAGCCGGCAATCCATGCTCGATGATGTCGACCCAAAATAGACTGTCACTTATACCCAAAATTAGAATTGGAACTCTTCCGAAGAGTGTAATCTACAAAATCACAGGGTCCTAAATAACATGGTTCTCTGATTTCAGGCTGCAGGTTTGAGTGAAGAAGAGGGCCTTTGAAACCAAACACAATGTTTTAAACATCAGTCAACATTCATCATTTTTTCAAGACTCTGAGGTGAGACGAGGTGAGACGAGGTGAGACGAGGTGAGACGAGGTGAGACGAGGCAAGGTGAGGTGAGACGAGGCAAGGTGAGGTGAGGCCAGGTGAGGTGAGGTGAGGTGAGGTGAGGTGAGGTGAGGCGAGGCGAGGCGAGGCGAGGCGAGGCGAGGCGAGGCGAGGCGAGTAGATTTGATTTGCTTTCAAGATTATTTCACTAACATTGTGGCTGCTAGTATTCTTGCAGGAGAAAGCCCGCAAAACTATCATGATTATGCATTGTGGTGAAACCTGTGAGGTGAGCTCTCTTGAGGCGAGGCCAGGCGAGGCGAGGTGAGGTGAGGTGGGGTTATACGCCACTTTGTAGAGTATTTCACTTATATCACAGCTGCTAGTATTAGTGCAGGGAGAAAGCCTTCAACGCCATTGTTCCTATGCATTGTGGTGAAACCTGCGAGCATCGACTGGAACTAGCAAACCATGGGTGATACAGGGCTGAAATTCAGTGGAGTGCAGACAAAGTTGCTGAGCCCCTGGCCAGATTTGAACCCCAGACTGGAAACCGAACATGCTAACCACTGAGATATCTCAAGACTCTGTTCCTGATGAAGAGAAGCGTGTTTTGTCAACATACATGCAATCTCACATGTTCATATCCGTTACCATTTACCGAGCAGATCAAATATCTGCAAATCCTTTAACAGAAATTCCAAGGAATCAAACAGAATTCAATATTATCCAAACAGGTTTAAAAGAAGAAATTAAATTACAATTGAATTAGTATCAAGGAAAGCCCTTCAATAGCAATACATTGCATTTAGATTTCAAACATCGGCAGGATCGACTTCTACAAGAAATCACATTTAGATATCAAAATATCGGCCGGCTTGGCTTTTAAAAGAAATCACATTTAGATTTCCAAATATCGGCAGGCCACATTGCAATCACGTTAGATCCTTCTAAAAACCAAATAATTTGTCCCCAGCAATGAAATCCCTCAAAGAAGTTTTCCATCAGTCTTTCAATGTTAACAACCTTCAATCACGTTCACAGGATATTTCCATCTTGTTCAACTTTAAAGTCAATTGCATTCGCTACAGTTTCTGTCCTAAGAATATGTGTATTTAATCGTGGTCACCCAACTGGGAAATGTTTTCTCCTGTTTGCTGTGTTGAATTATGTAAATTTGTCCTCCTGGCAGATTATTTGTATAATGAATATCTTGTATAGGCAAAAGAATGTGATAACAAGAACCATGGGCTCTGTAGCTCACCAGGTATTACATTATTTATTATCTCTTGAATAAAGACTAACATATAGAATAACAAGGCATTTAACATGGTTATATTTGGGATATCACTACCTTCAATAGTACAAATTCTTGTACTTTTTCGGGCCGAGTCCCATGCAGGATTCAAACCCACACCCTCAGAGTAAGGCAACTATCGCCAGCATTGACTAATAACAAGGCATTGCCCAGTCAACAAATTTTCAATTATTAATCCACATTGCTCAAGCAATGTAAAGACAAAATTGTATTATTATTGGCAATCATCTAAGGTATGAAGAAGAAACAAGAATATTTGTGTAGGTGTGGCCTCTATTGTTTTGTCTTTATTAGAGGCTTAAGCTTGTAGTTCACTCAAGGGATCAGTCTTGAAATGTGGCACTCCCATAAAGAGAAGGGTCTAAGCCACATCCCCATCACACCCCTCCCTGACTGACCCATGGTCAGAATCTAGGCGGCAATGAGCACTGGCTACTGTCACTGAAAGAGAAGGAATTTGCTATTTTTCACTTTTTGGTGATACAAACATAAAATCAGGTGCCATTGAAAACCCACAAAAAGAAGTTTCTGTACAAATGTACAATAATTTTTACTATTGAGTGAGTGAGTTATTGTTTAACATCACTTGGAAATTTTGCAGCCATTTTTAGCGTTGTACTATTGAAGGTAGTGTTATCCCAAAAGTAACAATATTACAGAACTATCTGATAAACTTAACTATTTTTTCATAACACTTAAAATAGAAGAACGCTTTTAATTACACCCCTGCCATGCCCTTATTTTTTAGAGTAGGACAATGAATTTTACAAATCTTATTCTTTATCCACATAGAGGACATTCTCAAAAGCTTCTGGTTCTTGGAATTTAAGACAGACACGTGCTAAGTCATATTTGACAGACAAATGGACACCGGATAACAGTCATGCCATGAGCCCAACTGGCTAAAAATACAAAGATTTTTTCTAATCACTTTTGACGATTAATTTTCTCATACAGTGTCATTTTTTAAGAGTTTCACAAAACAGTAACAGCTACACTTTCAGTAAGTGAACTAAGATTTTAAAAGACTGAGTTTATCTTGCATCAGATGAGGTGAGGTGATTTTGGATTTTAACACCCGTTAAAAATTATGTCACTTATATCACAACTGTTAGTATTATTGCAGGAAGAAAGCCTGCAACACCATTGTGGCTCTGCATTGTGGTAAACTTGAGGCTGGAACTAGTGACCCATGGGTGGTACTGCGCTGATATTCAGGTGAGGTGAGTTGGGGTTTAACGCCGCTTTCAAGAGTATTTCACTTATATCGCGGCTGCTAGTATTATGGTAGGGAGAAAGCCTGCAACGCCATGTGGCTATGCATTGCAATGAAACCTGCGAGCAACGGCTGGAACTAGCGAACCATGGGTGGTACTACGCTGAAATTCAGTGTAGCATTGCACCCAAACCTTACTGCATTTAGAACAGTTCTCTACTGCAGACAAAGTTGCCGTGCCCCTGGCGGGATTCGAACCCTGGACCTCTTGATCCAAAACCGAACACGCTAACCACTCACTATCTCGCCCCTCTCAGCCATTAAAAGGAAAACACAAAGACTTCATAGTTTTTAAAACCTCCATACTGTCACGACACATATATCTACTTTTTATCTGCTTCAGACTGACCTTGTATATCACATATCCTTGTGAGTTGCTATCAAGATAGAAGAAGTACACGGAGAAGATGTATCTAATTAACAAGATGAGTCAAAATTCCAGGAAGCTGTTTCAATAAAAGAAAAGTGAATGATTCATGCATTACGAGCTCCCAGGAATTCAATCTTTCTTCTCGTCCGTCACACACTTCAAGAAGAATTTCCTAATTAGTTTGCAAAAAAATAATTGACAGGCAGCAAAAATTGGCTTCTGGTTTTTAGAAATTTAGATTGAAATGAAAAAATAAAGCCACATTCCTCAAATGTCAATAAAGCGGATTTGATTGGTACAAATTGAGCCGATATTCTGGCGCTATTTTTACATTACACCTGTTGAGCTTGTTGTCTTAAAGAAATCGACACTTAATTGACGCTGAACTCTTTCTATGTCGAGCGGCTGAAATTCTGCAACAATTATCACATCACCGCTGAAACAGAAATTGAGGGGAGGTGAGTTGGGGTTTATCACTGCTTTCAAGAATATTTCACTTCTATCACCATTGCTAGTGTTATCACAGGGAGAAAGCCCACAACGCTATGTGGCTATGCATTGCTATGAACCTGCGAGCATTGGCTGGAACTAGAGAACCATGGGTGATACTGTACTGAAATTCAGTGTAGCATTGCACCCAAACCTTACTGCATGTAGAACAGTTCTCTACTGCAGACAAAGTCGCTATGCCCCTGGATGGGATTTGAACCCCGGACTCTTGATCCGAAGCTGAATGGGGAAGCCGACAGAGTCCCTGGCAGAATTTATTCTTGATGTTCCTGAAGAAATAAAAAGAAGTATTTGGAAAAAGGCTATTACAGATTTTAAATAAAGAGAAAACTAACAATTGAGTTGATTATTCCGCTACATAAAATACTTTTGTGGCCATTTCAGTCCGGATCTTCTGACTCAGATGCTATTTGGTGTGAACATTCAGTATGAGGTCACAGCATTTTAAAGAATTTTGTTGTTTCACAAATCAAAGAAGAACATCGCTAAGCTCGATGGTGAGATTCACAGACACGTCTTCAGGAAACAGTAAAGAAAGTCGTAATAATGAAATAGTTTTGATGAAACGGAAAACTTGAGATTTGCTTCAAAATTGCCTCCCAGTCCAAAGAAATGAGAAATTGATTTCATTGAAGAAAGAATTATGAGCAATTCATCCCCGGGCCTCAAAGATCAAGACTGGCGAGAATCATCTGCAGTTTGATCCAAACAAAATTGAAATTCAATTGCGCAAATCATTGAAAGATTCCTGGGAATAGATGATTAATGTTTATAAATTGGTTTTATTTACTGCAAGGTTCAACCATATCAATTTGTTCAGTGTTAACTGCTGGTTCAGCTTCCACAAGTTCAGTAAATAATCTTAGAATAACGAGAACTAACAATTGTTTCATCATCAAATATAAACCATCAAAATTGAGATCAGGAAAGTGAATTCATACTCAAATATCAATTCCATCATTGTCATTGGAAGTTGGAAGGTTAAATTACCTTCATATATGTCAAATATTTGGTAATTTTTATAGTGTTGAAAATTCAACTCAAATTATTTTTGTAACTTCTTCATAAGGAAATAAGTTTGAAAATTAGACTACACTCAAGATCAGAATTTTCATAATTTCAAACTCGATCAAGAGTATCATGATGACAACCTGCATAATAAATTTCATTAACTCAGATGTAATATTTTCTGAGAAAACTTGTCCCCATAGAAATTGTTCATACTAAGTTCAATCTGCAAGGACTGAGAACTGAAGCCATTCATCAGCGCTGCGCGTGGGAAAAACTTCACTTCAGCATAACAGCAAATTGTTTATTAGTTTTATGAAATGTTAAATGTTACAACGTGAATACTCTATCAATGTATGTCTTTTATTATAAAAAAGTTGTAAAATTATGTACAATATAGCGTGTTTTCATTTCACGTAATGCGAAAACCAAGATGGCAACAGAACCCTCCTGTTAACATTATCCATCAAAGGGTTCTCGGTCTAATATAAGTCCAAGAAATCTCCATCTATCCTGGTCCTTTCATCATTAAGAAGCTAAGGGCAAATGTACAGACCAGAGAGGAAGCCAATATGTTTTCATGGAGACAAGCATGAAAGGTTTAATTATTGTGTATTCATGGTTCTTGTTATAATAGACAATATTAGCTGAATTATGTCACTTTTATCTCTGTCCCATGAGTATAGTAGTATTAATGAAAGCTCACAACAAAAACAGCACTGATTATGGTACCATATCTGAGAACTTCCTTGATCTTATGACATTTATGTCTGAAACGAAGGAAGCTTCTAGTCTTATATCTTCTTGCATCAGCAACATGCTTGAGGCGCATCAACAGTTCTGAGGGAAAATACAATAAGGTTGGAAAATAGATATCTCTGTTCAATTAATATCTTTTTCTGGTTTGTGTGATGACAGATAATATTAGCTAATCATCTACCATTTATAGCTGAAGTAGTATATCACTATCAAAAAGGACAGAACAAACAAAAATAATGAGGAAAGCATATATGACAATATAATATATCAGTGGTGACTTTTGACCCACAAGGGAAGACTGCAATATCTAATAGTCTAATGTGACTAAATTTTGTGATAACAATAGTCTATTGTGACCTACTATTGCGATAATTTACCAACATATGAATGAAACATATTCCAGAATAAACAGGTATCTTTACTTTGAAATAACTTCTTTCAAAGTTACAGAGCTACTTAGTTTTCAAGTAGTAAAGCCCTCAGTGATCTATTCGGAATATTCCACGCGTTTGTTTTGAAATATTACATTTGAATTCAAGTAAACAACTGATATACTAAACTATCAAAACTATTATACCATCGGCACAGCAACTATCATGATATGTCAATATTTGGATCTATTTTTCAGATATATCAGTTGGATGCTTGTCACAGGTGAATGAAGATCGATGTCTGGAGGATGTTCCAACTAATCCTGGGAGGCGGAAGTGACCATCAACTTGTGCTTCTCAACGAGGTGTCGCACGACGGTAGAAGCCTAACAGCATGACCATCTCTGATCACAGGACATATCAACTTGATTGAGTAAACCTTCTTTCTCAATCAAAGGTCCATCACAGATCATTTTCCAAATATCTAAGCTTTGTTGCATTACTGGTTCTTTGGAAGAAGTCGTTTAAAGATTTTAAGGTTGCCCCCCTGTCACGTCCATATCTGAAGAGGGTCAGGAAGAAATGAACAAATTTAAGTCCTTGTGTAATGAAAACTACTAACCCTTAACTTGCGGGTCCCGTAATTATCCGGGAGGCTCATAGAGAAAAATGTTAGAACCCTTGGCGAGACCCGTACGTTGGACTTAGTGCATTTACCGGGTCAGTAATAATTATATTTGCCCCCCAGGTGAAATGCGAGACGAAGTGTGTCCGTATATCGCCACATGAAAACTTGTTTACATACATCTCGCAGATAGCCACGATAACGAGTCTGTGTGAATGTCCGGTCGAAATATCAAGTAAAATTCACACCAAATTGCGTGTGCATTGTTGACCCGTAACGCATTGATAATTAGCTTTACAAAAGGCCAATTTTGTCGGGCTTAGCCCCCGAAGCATTAATTCGCTTGAGGCTATTTTCACCCAAGTGTGTTTGTATTGCCTCGGGTTTGCCTCGCCCGAGACTGCTATCTGCCTCGCATCTCGCGAGACGGGGAAAAAAATCGCTAACTCGCCTTACTCCCGCACTTCATATCATGTGAGCGAATTGTTTGTTTTCAAAAAAAAATACGGCAAAATAAAGGGGAAACAATGGACTACATTCCCATATAAAATTAGAAAATCTCAAAAAAATAATAAAGACACAGCAAGCGCCGTGAAAAAGGTCATGTTTACACTTCATAAATTTTGAAACAATCGGCGATTTTCACAACTTCTAAAACATTTATCACGGCTAAAATACTGAATGCATTTTCATAATTTTTATATCACAATAAACCGAAAAGAATAATCTTTTATTCTATATAAAATGCGCAGATTTATTCACAGAAATAAAGATACAATTTTACCATTCTGAGAGGCATGTGAAACCAAACGGCACACAAACTAATCAACATATTTTCATCAGTTATGGTTCGAGGTTAGCGCTTATTTGAAAAGTCAAACAACATAACCATATTTGGGTTGACATGTGCTTATTTGTCAACTGGTTCGAGATTATGATTTCTTGGAAAAGTGCGATGAACGACCGTTTGCAATGCCGCATACATGTTGTAAGTATTGACGATTTTATAGGTGGAAATAAAGACAAACTTTACATAGCTATAGAATTATAACCAAAGGTTGCATTCTAATAATTTTTATATCATTGTGAAGCTAGACATCTTGTCTTCAATTCCGTATATAAATGGATTTTTTTTCGTTTGGTATTTATGATGTTACAAGCCCGAATTAAAGACAATCTTTCGAAAGTAATAGAATAAAAACGAAAAATCATAGAAAATTCATTCAAAGTTTCGGGTGTGAATTAGCCATTTGTGTAAGGGTGTCGCTTCTTGAATTTGTATTGAACGCCCGTATATAGTCCTTATTCGCCATGTAGATGGGGTATATTTCGTAAAAACGGTACCGGAATCGCCGCCTGGAAATTCCGCCAGCAGAGCTCGTTAGTGCCTAAGCTCAAACTACTGCTGCGAGCTGCGAGCCTGTAAATTCCGCCACAGGGGCTAAAAATGGTAAAATATATATACGCAACGTAAGGGTTAATCTGAGATTTTCAGCTTCCTGAACTTGGTTTCGGGGAAAAAGTCATTTAAAGATTTCACAAATAATGCCTCCTGCACCCATATTTGAGGAGGAGTGAGGACCAAATTAACAAACAATAATTCCTAGGGTGCAAGGTACCTCCCCACAAAATTTCTGCTGTGGCTGTTATGGGAAAAAAGTCGAAAAAGTGAAAAGTTTACGGACAACGCCTGATGGTCTACAGACGATGGCGCATGCCATAAGCCTTTTGGACCTTTCAGGCCAGAGGAGTAAAAATTAAACAAGGTTTCTGCACGGCAGGACATTTTTCCAACAAAAACAGAAATGGAAAATTCTGTTCCATAACTGTTCCATTCTGCAAATATGTTAGTGGTGAACATTCTCTTTACACGTCCGCGCCAACAGGACGACAGCGGCTTACTGTGTGCATGTGGGGAGTCTTGATAAATACACACAGCCGTGAATGTCAATGTCTCCTTCTTTATAAATTAAACAAGCTTTTTATAGTAATGTTTGGCTTGTCCTTCCTGTTGCAATGCATGCTGGGAACCTGGCGTCAATGATGCTCTGAAACATATTTTATCATTCCCAGGGAACGCTGTTCACATGTTAATGTTAAGCAATCTCCTGCTGCAGTTTGATATTAACGTGTGACAGATTGCAGGTTTTACGTCCTCCCCTTGTTAGAAGGACTGTGTGTAGAGTGGTATTTCTCCAGAAGGAATAAAGCTGCTAGATGCAAACCGTCTAACTCTGTTAAGTGCCGAGCATTGATTGGAGTTGAGAATCAAGCAGAAAGAGGGCTTGTTTCTTCCAAATCTCTTCATGCTTTGTCAAAATGCAAAACATTCTTGAGTGAGTGAGTGAGATGGGGTTTAACGCCGCTTTCAAGAGTATTTCACTAATATTGCGGCTGCTAGTATTATGGCAGGGAGAAAGCCCGCAACGCCATGTGGCTATGCATTGCGGTGAAACCTGCGAGCATCGGCTGGAACTAGCGAACCATGGGTGGTACTGCACTGAAATTCAGTGTAGCATTGCACCCAAACCTTACTGCGTGTAGAACAGTTCTCTACTGCAGACAAAGTTGCCGTGCCCCTTGCGGGATTCGAACCCCGGACCTCTTGATCCGAAGCCGAACGCGCTAACCACTGCGCTATCCCGCCCCCCAAAACATTCTTGAGAAGAACCTGATGTTTATTACTACTGAATTATAAGGTTTTATGATTTGGAAAGTGTTTAAAGCTGAAAAGTATTCAAAGGGATATGGGACGTCAAATTGAATCACGAAATGCACTGTGTGATTCTGTACATTTGTATTACATATTGTTGTTATTTATATGGTAATCTTCTAACTGTATTAGGTCCAAAAGTGTTTTATATCAACTTAAATCAGGTTCAACGTCAGGATTGATTTACCTTAAACTGTTCACCAATTCTCCAGAACACTAACTATACATATTGAACGTACAATTCCCTCAAGGTTTTAGCGAGTAGTGTCTCACACTGGGTATAAGGTGTACAGATGGTCATTTTTATATGTAATGATGATAAGTAATCAGAATTAAATAAAAGACGAAGGTATTAATCAATGGAAGGAGTTAATGACTCATTATACAGCCCGACCTCATTTACCCGAACCCTGTACATCTGGAATCCCTGCCATCCACATGATAGTATTTCAAATCTTCTCTATGCATTTCTATGCAAATGATGTATCACTTAACCGTACGACCTGATTTCGGGGGGATTTTCAACTGTAACCAAATTATTGGGATAAATGGGGTCTGACTATATATTGATAACAGTCATATACAGATAGGAATAATCACTTCATTTCCAGGTTGATTCAGTTATCTCATATTCCTAATGACATCTATAGAGGATACTAAACAACATTCTATTTAATACCATTTTTATCAAACGAGTTAAAGATTTTGTATTAAACGGGCGAAAGCAAGTTTGATACCAAAATCATTCACAAGTTTAATAAAAAAAATGGTATTCAAGGAAGTTTAATATTCTGTTTATTAGTCGCCGACCTATAATCCAGCATAAAACCCGACATGGCTCTAAAACTATGATTCCCATAAGTCCGATACCATTGTGATATGACATATATATTACTCCCATTGTGATGTCATAACCACAAACTATTGTGACGTCATACTTGCGGTGGTATTACACTAGTTTATTATTGCCGTATAAATATTACACTGCAGTATCTTACACGGGCGAGTAATAAATTACTATATAAAATTTGATGAAATCCATTACTATGAGGGAGTGAGATATTGCTTAACATTGGGAAATTTATAGCAGCCATTAGCGGCGAAAAGTTACCGATTTAATATCTCAACCAAAAAAATGGTTGCTCAGGCAAACATGATATGTATACAAATGTGCTTGTATCAATAATATCAACTCGGTTAATTTCAACCAAATGGGTAATTTAGTATGTACCGGTATGACATCAAATCAAATATCCATACTAAATCTGGGTACTATCAGAAAGTTGAGGTGAGGTGAGTTGAGGTTTAACGCCGCTTTCAAGAGTATTTCACTTGTTTCACAGCTGCTAGTATTATGGCAGGGAGAAAGCCTGCAACACCATGGTGGCCGTGTATTGCGTAGAAACCTGCGAGTATATAGCTTGAACTAGCGAACCATGGGTGGTACTGCACTGAAATTCAGTATGGCATTGCACCCAAACCTTACTGCGTGTGGAACAGTTCTCTACTGCATACAAAGTTGCCTTGCCCCTGGCGGGATTCGAACCTCAGACCTATTGACCCGAAGCCAAACGCATTAACCACTGTGTTATCCTGCCTCCACTAACAGAAAGACAGCCTCTATTGTTAACTAGAAATATGTGCATGTGATGCACTGTGATGTCCCCCGCTCTATCTTTCAATCAAACCTTGTCATATCTTAACCTTATTTTTCACTTATGCCAGAGACAATCCAAAAAGGTTTATCTATTAGAATAAATGAACTTGTTTCGATGTAGCCTCTTAGTTCAAATTGTATCTCTTTTCTGGCCTCTTTGTTAAAATTGTTTCCATGGAAATCAGAAGACAAATTCAGAATGATTTAAGTAGCAAAAGGCTGGCACCATTCCATCTTTGAGTCAAACACATATCAAGTCTCATTAAATTATACTGAATAGATTTTGAGATGGAGGTCAGAATAAAGGTTCCGTATCCCTATATGCACTAAGTTGAAACTGTTTCCATGGAAATCAGAAAAAATATAAAAGTCAGAATAACCTAATTAGCAAAAGGCACCACTCCAACACTAGGTCTAATCACACACCAAGTTTCGTAAAAAAAATACTGAATAGATTTTGAGAAAGAGGCTGAAAAAGGTTCCTACCCCCATATGCACTAAGTTCAAACTGTTTCCATGGAAACCAGACAAAATATAAAAATCAGAATAACCTAAGTAGCAAAAGGCACCACTCCAACACTGGATCTAACCTCACACCAAGTTTCCTAAAAAAATATTGAATTTTTTTTTAGATATGGCCCAGAAACGAAAGCATTTCAGAATTACGGAACTACAGAATTACGGAATCACAGACTGAGGTGAAAACATTATGTCTCCCACACAACTTTGCGATGGACATAATGACCATGTAGTCCATGTCCAACCTATATGACTTTGTGACTATAATTAAGATTCTATAAGACGTTAATACAAGTGCAACGGTCATCTTGACCCACATGTGTAAAGCCTTGCTGTCTCTCACACCTGGGATTAACAGATTGGTTCAACTATTTTAATCTCTACTCGTGTGTGCCTCTGGGATTAATAGACTGAACTATTTTAATCTCTACTTGTGTGTGCCCCTGAAATTAATAGATTGGTTCAACTATTTTAATCTCTACTAGCTTGTGCCTCTGGGATGAATAGATCGGTTCAACTGGAAGCTTGTGCTGGTCGAAACCCAATTGACGTTATTCAATTACACATTAGTGCTGACAGTTTAAACTCTAACTTGATAAAAGCTTCTAACTAGTTGTCATTTTAAATCTATTTGCTGAAATGCCTGAAGAAGTAAAAGCAGTAAATAATTTGATCTAAATTCCTCAATGACTGCAATCTTTTCTTGATCTGTGCAGCCGGTTACGAAAAAGTGAACCTATGAACTAATTGTAACTGATTGATTCAACGAGTATTGCTTGCAAATTAATCCCTTTGCTCTGTTCAAATGTCATGAATATTTTCTAGACAAAATCAAAAATGGTGAAGAACAGGAAGCTTAAAGTCTATTCATTTTTTTGTTATCTCATCCCAAATTTCTTCGTTGTAAGAGGAGGTGTAGGGTTTAACGCTGATTTCAAGAGTATTTCACTTATATCATGGTTTCTGGTATTATGGCAGGGAGTAAGCCCGCAACACCATGTGGCTATGCATTGCGGTAAAATCAACAAACATCAGGTGGAACTAGCGAACTGTGAGTGGTACTTTGCGGAAATTCAGTATTGCACCCAAACTAACTGCATGTTGAACTCTTCTCTACAGTAAACAAAGTTGCCATACCCATGACGGGATTCAAACCCTGAACCTCTTAATCCGAAGCTGAACGCGCTAACCACTGTGCTATCGTTCCCCTAGACACCTTGATAAACTTCAATATGAACATGGATAAGTTTAGTATATGTAATATTAAGGAAATAGATAACTTAAAGGAGCTGTAGCACATTCTGCTTACTGAAATAAAGTGCTCTTTCAAAAAGTACAAAAAGTATTACCACGGACTAAATAAATCTCCTGAATCAATAAAAAGACTTGTAAGACGAATGTACATTTATAGAGAGGCCGCTCGAAGGTAGTTTAAGTTATCTGACTGATGTATCTATACCTAAACACTCAAAGTAGAATTTTAAAAATGGGACAATAGTGGAATGGTCAACCATCTCAAATTCTCATGATGCCTACAAATCTACCTCTCACACTGAAGAGTTCAACATCACTGTCACTTTCTACGTCTGACAATTTTCTTTCAATACGTATAACCGTTTTCTATGGATTCGGCTTATCGGGTCATGTATTGAGATGTTTAATAACAACATATTGTATAACTATCATAATAGATAGCAAATTTGAGGGAAAAAAATATTCAAGAAATGTGCTACAGCGCCTTTAAACGTGCCTATTGCACAGTGATTCTGATGTCTTTACTTGCCAATTGGCCAGTGATGAGTGGAGATAGATGGAAGATGGGATAATGGCTCCCACTGGAGCCCCCTGCCATATTGGTGGAAGGAAGTCTCTTCAAACCTTCTCTCCTGCTTACATAAACCTGATTCATCGTGTGTGCATATCCTCGAGTAGGAAAATTGGCCTCCAGCAATGGAACTTTGATGAGTTTGTTATTTGTCTGTGAGCATTGGCGTTCTGACTATTGTAATTGTCTGGTCGGAACTTCTTGAAGGAGACTTTGATGGTGTTTTGAGGCCTCTAAGAATCTCTTATTACTTTCTGATACCAAGCATTGGGAGCTCTTGGAATCTTTTACTTCCAGATGATTCCCTCATTTCCATCTTTTAGCCACAATTTGATCCAGGAAAGATGTGATTATTTTCCTTTCGCAAGGACTATCATGGAAGTGTCATCACTCATTTTTGTACTTGCATCATTTTAATGATTTTAAAAAAACCAGGACTTAAGTAGAGAAAGAAGATAGAGCTGCCAGTGCGTCTGTCTGTATACGTCTTATTTCTTATTCCTTATATGAGTGTTTAGGTATCGTTTTGTAGAATATATATGGTATTATTTAGCCATTGGTAACACTTTTCATGAGCTCACTCATTTCAGTTAGAAAGATGCGTTACAGTGCCTTTAATGTTGTACTGTGGAGTTCTGTTTTTAGGCAAATAGTTTTGGTCCATGTTAAGAGCTGCATATTCAATGGCACACTTGTATGGTAGGGTGTTGATATAGACGTCATGACATCAGCTCTGTTTCGGCTCTGTTACAATGAGGTATAACATATTGTGAGGTGGGTTGGGGTTTAACTAAATTTTCCAGAGTATTTCACTTTTATCAAGGCTACTAGTATAAGTGCAATGAAACCTGCAAACACTGCCTGGAACAAGTGAAACATGAGTGGTACTGCACTAAAATTCAATGTAGCATTGCACCCAAACCTTCCTGCATGTAGAACAGTATCTGCAGAATACAAAGTTGAGCCCCTGGCAGGATTCAAACCCGGACCTCTTGATCAGAAGCAGAACGCGCTAACAACTACGAGATCCCAACCCCATAGATAATAATAACAAGAGTCATCAGAAGATGACATATCCCACCGGTTCCACAAAATTTGTAAAACACATCTTTGACAGATACTTGTGCATCTACTACCGTACTTCAGTTAGTGGGTATTACAGATGCTGAGTTTCAGGTATGTTAGGGGTTTTAGACTTCTGCTCCAGAAGCAGTCAAAATCAAGAACAAGCAACATCCCTCTCATGTTAAATTTCTATGGAAACAGAAAGAAAAAAAAAAATTCAGAAAAAATCTGAAAATATCAAAAGGCACCACTTCAGTTAGTGGGTAATACACATGCAAAGTTTCAGGAAGATATGATGAACGGTTTTGGAGCTGTGCTCCGGAAACGAACCTGTCTCTGAACAAAGTCCAAATTCAACAAGTTTCTATGGAAAGGAAAAAAAACAAAACTTTCAGAAATCTGAAAATATCAAAAGGCATCACTTCAGTTAGTGGGTAATACACATGCAAAGATTCAGGAAGATATGATGAACGGTTTTGGAGCTGTGCTCTGGAAACGAACCTGTCTCTGAACAAAGTCCAAATTCAACAAGTTTCTATGGAAAGGAAAAAAAATAAAAATTCAGTAATCTGAAAATATCAAAACGCACCACTTCAGTTAGTGGGTAATACACATGCAAAGTTTCAGGAAGATATGATGAACGGTTTTGGAGCTGTGCTCCGGAAACCAACCTGTCTCTGAACAAAGTCCAAATTCAACAAGTTTCTATGGAAAGGAAAAAAAACAAAACTTTCAGAAATCTGAAAATATCAAAAGGCACCACTTCAGTTAGTGAGTAATACACGTGGAAAGATTCAGGAAGATATGATGAACGGTTTTGGAACTGCGCTCCGGAAACGAACCTGTCTCTGAACATGCAAAGTCCAAATTCAACAAGTTTCTATGGAAAGGAAAAAAAAATAAATTCAGAAATCTGAAAATATCAAAAGGCACCACTTCAGTTGGTGGGTAATACACATGCAAAGATTCAGGAAGATATGATGAACGGTTTTGATTACGGACGGACAGACGGACGGGGTGATGACTATATCTCACGGTATTACATACCGGTGGGATAATAATAATGGATATTTACACTGCACAAGTTATCCACACACAAATGCATGCTCAATGGGCTTCACTACCCTGATGGAACTGTACTTTAGAAGCTGCCGAAAGCGAAGTCATGTACACCCCCTTTTAAGGTACCCAATTATATAGCTGGTTGGACTGGGTGCAATGTGGATGAAGTGCCTTGCCCAGGGTACAACACAGTACACAGGTCACAAAGTTTTGGTGTCTCCACCGGGATTCAAACCCAGGCCTTTGGCGTGATAGGCGAGCACAGACTGGTACTGTTGTATCATAGTTAGACCTGTACTCTTCTTCATACCATGAATAACATCATATATATATATATAATATATATATATATATATATATATATATATATATATATATATATATATATATATATATATATATATATATATATATATATATATATATAAGATACCCACGGCAATCAAATACAGGCGGTCAATGGGACAGACAGCGTGCTTTATGAGACAATAAAACATGCTCGTGATTTCAGACGTCAGTTAGAGCTTCGCTAAGTAAATGACGTCATATTTTACGTCCCGTTGATTGTTCAATGTGTTCTACGACGGGAGACATTAAAACAAAAATTTAAATAGTTTTTAGAAACAAAATATCTCCACGTATTGTTTATATAAAAGCGAGTAGATGTTTAAGGGCATCTCATATAAGAAATAGAAGACTCGTTGTTGTGCTTTATCGTAGAACAAAATACAGAAGAGAGCATAAAACACTGAGTCAGGGCTGTGCCCTTCGTGTTTTATGCTCCCTGCTGTTTTATTCAACAATAAAGCACACCAACTCGTCTTCTATTTCTTATCACGTTCACAACCAGGCATAAACTATGAGCAGGAAAAGGTTTTTAGAATTTAGATGAATTTACGTAAAAAGTACTTTTCAAACTGTTTCATAAGTCATTCCTACACTTTGATTAATATAAGAACATAAACAAACAGGTAGCATTAACTAACCACTACTATTGCCCAACAAATTTCAGAAAGACCTAAAATGATAACTATCCAGATTACAAGGCCTCTATATTTTTCAGGAGGCCCTGAAACTTGATGGTTATTATATTAGATTTTTCTGAGTTTGTCGGGCAGTAAAAGTAAATTTTTTTGATAAAATTACATGTTTCCTGCACTTGACTTTCTGATGACTCAGGAGTAAAACGTGTTGACATTATGTAAATGCCATGTTATTGTGAAGGAGTAGCAGCTGGCATTAATGAACTGACGGAGACGAGGAGTCTTCTCCGTGAAACCTCCGTTAAGAACCTGCCTGTGATTTATTACATCGTTATTTAAAGATACATCCATTGTGTTTTATAATATTTTACTATGCTTTAATACATGCCAACATACCATATGTGGTGATTTCAGTTAAAATAATTTCACCATACTTGCATACGCACCCCCAATTGCCAAAAATATCATAATTACTAGTTTCCAATGAAATTCTAGCAACATCATTATATCCATGTGCAGAAACTGAAACTACACGTTCCATTAACATGCATGGTATTTATATGACCTACTAACAGTATCAACCTACATTTGTTCTTTTGTTTGCTTTTGTAAAAGAAAGTTTCCAAAATTACATTTGACTAATTTACAAGCATCAATCATGGTGCCCTGTACAGTTTTCTATCAGAAAGAAATACTTTTACCTCTACTGAGTCGACTATCATGAAAATTTTAATTTTCGGCAACAGTCACTCTTGATGAAACAATGCCATATGGCATATATGACCCCCAACATCACAATGGATACACCACTTTGATCCATATATTTGGGTCACACTTGTGAAATAGTGAGTGAGTGAGTTAGGGAAAAACGCCACTTTCAAGAGTATTTCACTTATATCACTGCTGCTAGTATTATTGCAGGGAGAAAGTCTGCAACGCCATGTGGCTATGCATTGTGGTGAAACCTGCGAGCAACGACTGGAACTAGAGAACCATGGGTGGTTCTATGCTGAAATTCAGTGTAGCATTGCCCCCAAACCTTACTGTGTGTAGAACAGTTCTCTACTGTAGACAAAGTTGCCGAGCCCCTGGCGGGATTCGAACCACAGACCTCTTGATCCAAAGCCAAACGCACTAACCACTGCGCTATCCCGCCCCCGTGAAATAGTGAAGTGCAATGCAAAAGCCAACTGATGTAAAACTGCTAGTAAGGCCAGAACACCTGAGATCAACATCGTGTCAGTTGGACAACCACCTCCAACTCTCCTGATCACTCGGGTAAAATGTTGAACGTTTACATTTGAACTACCGGTATGTTCTCATTTCCAATTTCATGTGAATTTAAGGGGGCTGTAGCACATTTTTGGCAAATTTTATTTTTTCAAATTTCTCATTTATAAAGATAGTTTATGTCATTTACATTTACTTTAGAAGGTATAACACGAACCAATTATCCGTAGTGGTAATAACGGTGTTGCATATAAAGCAAACATTGCATGGCGTCCATTTTAATGTGAACACATCTTATTATTTCAAATTACAAAAACCCATGGCTTTACAGAACCATGTTCACTCACATTTTAACTTGATTTTCAGATGAGAGAAGGGTGTTTTACTTTTAGTGACATTATCTTTCAAATACATTTCATCACCTTATTTGAGGGAAAAACGTGCTACTGCCCCTTTAAAGAAGAGATAATGATAGAAGGGAAAAAGAGAGATACTCAAGCTGAATAACAAGCTGATAACATATATAGAAAGAAGTGAAAGAAATAAAAGTTGATGAAGACTCGTGAGTGACAAAACAGACGCGAGCGAACTCATCAAGGCAACACGTACTGTCAATCACAACTTGTCACCGAGGTCTGCCGTGTATTTCTTCTGTACTGAAGTGCTTTGGGGGTTATCACTGCTTCTAATTAGCAATCTCATTTTTTATGTGAAATGGTTTTTACAGTAGTTCTCTTTCTTGATATTTTGAAGAAACTAATCTTCATTTCTGTCACTGATTGGCCACTGGCTGGCCAGGAATATCCTAGATTCAAAAGTAGAGGGTTGTGATATAAAAGTTTAATATACTCATTACAAACACCCAGCAGTTTGAACTTTAAGCACTAAATCTTCCTGAAGTGAATCTGTATAAGATCATATAGACAACCATTACATCAAAAGCAGAACAAAAATATTCATATCATAAGTTCACAGTAATTCATAAAATCCATACAGAATCCAGAATGCTATGGCCGATGATGCTAGTAATAATAATAATAATAATATCCAGGGCAAGCACTGCTCAATGGCGGTACAATTATTACCCTGAAGAAATTGTACTTTCGGTGCCACTACTAAGCGCTCCGCGCGACCATATAGATCCGTACCACCCGTGTTCAGGTACCCATTTAGACAGCTAGGTGGACTGAGTGCAATGTGGATGAAGTGCCTTGTCCAGGGGCACAACACAGTATAAGACCCAGGTCACAAATGTTTGGTGTCTCCACCGGGATTCGAACCCGGGCCGTTGGCGTGAGAGGCAAGCATGCTAACCACTACTGTGCTCCATTGGGATGAAGGTCTGATGAAGGTTTTCTAACAAGCACTGTAACGCACTGTAACGCAGCATAAAAACTTTTCTTTAAAGATGTCGCCCCCTGGTGGATACAACACTCTTTACCAGAATTGTTGATCATTTTTGCACATAATCCTCCTGAGAGAATTTGCATACAGGCGACTAGCTTCATAAATTCACAAAATAAGTCTTAGAATCCATACACAATCCATAATCATTGATCATTTCAGCCCCTAATCCATGTGAAGTGAATTTGCATACAAACACTTGCTTCATAAAGTCACAGAATAGGTCCAAGAATCCATACACAATCCATAATTGTTGATCATTTCAGCCCCAATCCGTGTGAAGTGAATTTGCATACAAACAACTAGCTTCATAAATTCACAGAATAAGTCTAAGAATCCATACACAATCCATAATCGTTGATCATTTCAGCCCCTAATCTAGCAGCCTGAAGTGATCCATGAATCTGTATACTGAAGACAATGACTAGCATCATAGATCACATTCAAGTGGTAAGGATGGGAGAAGGATCCCGGATTGTTTGAGGGCTCACTCTAACCACACACCTCCCTGTAGTAACTGTCTCTCTACATGCTGTAATGTCTCTGGTAAGGCTATTGGGGATCTATCGAAAGCTTTGATTGGTTCAATAACTGCTGGTACTTAATCTGCTTCGGTTGGAACTAGCAAATAGTCTGGTTGCCAAACCCCAGATTTTTGGACAACCTTGCAATATAGTGTTTTCAACATTGGTGGTACTGCAGAATCTGATACAATGAAATATTGCACCTAAATCTTACTGCATGTAGAATAGTTCTCTACTTAAATTGCAAAGCTCCTAGACCCATATTTTCGAAGCTCTCTTAGCGCTAAGATAGTCGTAAGTGCCATACATTTACATTGACTTACGACTATCTTAGCACTAAGACAGCTTCGAAAATATGGGCCGTGGGTGGTTCAAACTCCCCCACCTCTTGAACCTAGGTTGAACGCACTAACCATTCACTATGCCGTCCCCCATGAACAGAGAAATAGGTCCATCCTAAAATCTAGATTCATTGTGTGCAACCACTTTTAAATTCTGAAAGTATGTTTCTATGGAGACACAGACTCCAAACATAGAACAGAAAGACCAACACAATCCAAGCCTCAATTCTATCCAGCAATGTCAGTTTTGGCTTCAAATTTAATTCAAAACAGAAATACATAGAGATGACATTATCAAATATCAACATGTCGTGGAAGCTGTAAACAGTTCTACTGGATCAAGCTCAGATTATTCATGCTTTGAAAAAATAACAGATTAGTTGGTGGAGGGAAATGTGAATTTTATACTTCTTGTGTCATCCTATGTTATTTATGGACATAGATAGGACATTATTCCGTCAAATGAGCCCTCATCTAACTTTCTGATATCACCTTCAAATCTTTGACAAATGTTCATTTTGTAATGGTATTTAACTCGAAAAGTTGAGGAATAGAATGAGACATGTTTAAGAGAAATTTATAGAGACACTTTGACTGTAGATGTTTGGATAGAGGAAGGACTCATCTAGAAGCTGAATATACTTGGTGGACCGTCTTGCTTTCACTGCATCATTCATGAGAACAATTACCTTTCAGACAGACTTGAAGAGAAAATGTTTGTTTTTATAATTAAAACTGTGTTCCACATGAGATACCACTTGACATAAGGTCTTCTAGGAGATAGCATTTTAACACTGAATTTTGCACAATGTCCGTCTAATCTACCACTGTCAACTACATGAAATCACATATACATTGCTTCTACATATATCATTGAGTACTGACATCACAGTTCTATGATGTCATAAACATGTTGTCAAGATGCTATGACATCACCGAATTGGAAATCAAATTTTAATTGAAAGATAATGAAGAATGGTTTTCCCATTAAGTGTCTTCTGATATCAAATATGTCAACATGAGTTGATAAAAGTAACAAATATTCAAGGCTTGGTGATTTTTATGAGAAATTTTACCTAATTTGTTTTGATTATCAATAGTCAATATCATATAAGAAGTAGGCCAGTCAATGATATTTTAAGCAGGTTCCATATTTCCATAGTATATATGCCGCATAAAACAATGATAAACTGCAATATGATCACGACTATGTTTAAACTATGTTTTAGGCACTGCTAGACGACCTGTTTGAGAGAGGGTTTGGTGGCAATAGCAGCATGAGGATCCACTAAAGGATACACAGACGGAGCAGCATGTGGATCCACTAAAGGATACACAGATGGAGCAGCATGTGGATCCACTAAAGGATACACAGACGGAGCAGCATGTGGATCCACTAAAGGATACACAGACGGAGCAGCATGAGGATCCACTAAAGGATACACAGACGGAGCAGCATGTGGATCCACTAAAGGATACACAGACGGAGCAGCATGTGGATCCACTAAAGGATACACAGACGGAGCAGCATGTGGATCCACTAAAGGATACACAGACGGAGCAGCATGCGGATCCACTAAAGGATACACAGACGGAGCAGCATGAGGATCCACTAAAGGATACACAGACGGAGCAGCATGTGGATCCACTAAAGGATACACAGACGGAGCAGCATGCGGATCCACTAAAGGATACACAGACGGAGCAGCATGAGGATCCACTAAAGGATACACAGACGGAGCAGCATGTGGATCCACTAAAGGATACACAGACGGAGCAGCATGCGGATCCACTAAAGGATACACAGACGGAACCAATCATAAGTTTGGGATAAAATAGCAGAGGATAAAAACGCATGAGGATATCTGCAGAAAGATCGCAATAGTCTGTTACATGTTTCGTAGGAGGAGCCTTCTTCTGGCGATTTATTGAGGGGCAAACAGCCCCTGAAGTATTAAACGGCTCAACGAAAACATTCATGTTATTGTGACGTCACTTGATTGTTCTTCTATTTGTGAAGAAAACAACTAATCTTACTCTTATTTACATAGTTTTTTAGTTTATTTATAATGAAAATAGTAAGGGATAAGTTTAAACATATGGAAACATTAATTAGTCATCTTTAATCATCTTTTGAAATGTTTCTCATAAGAATAGAGATAACTTACCTTCCACCTCTATTGACAGCAGTCAGCCGGTAATCACACCTGGAGAGTATTACAGGTAACTCTGGGTCACTATAAAGATCGTTATGGATAAACCTTACCTACTGATTGTAAGAAGCAGGGACACTTACCTGTCTATTGCGTTGCCGTGGATATCAACGTGTCAATCCTCCACCTGGACAGTTCAAATATCCATCATTGATCCCATACACCTGAAATTACAGGTAAATAAAACTCAAACAGCTGCTACTTTCATGTACACCTTTGGAGGATGATTATAAGCAGGTAGAGTGAAGGGAGGTTACTTATTATTTATAATAATAATTAGGGTATTCATATAGTGACCTATTCAAGGCATTCCATGCATTAGTATTTTGGTCTGGCCAAAGCTGCTTAGATCTCTGCTTTATTAAACCTTCACCGGGTACCCACTTTTACTGCTGGTGAACAGAGGTTATTTTTTCTTGCCCAAGATGATACCACAAGTCTCTCAATTTGTGTCTCTATGATTTGGGTCACCCAATTTCCCAAGCCGTGTTCATTGCTGCTGAACTTCATAGAACTTTACAGTCAAATGAGTTATGTTAACCATAACTAACTCTTATGACTCTAACCCAAATTAACCCTTACAGGAATAACCATAAGTAACCTTTACAGGAATAACCATAAGTAACCCTTATAGGAATAACCATAAGTAACCCTTATAGGAATAACCATTAGTAACCCTTATAGGAATAACCATAAGTAACCCTTATAGGAATAACCATAAGTAACCCTTATAGGAATAACCATAAGTAACCCTTATAGGAATAACCATAAGTAACCCTTATTGGAATAACCATAAGTAACCCTTATTGGAATAACCATAAGTAACATTTATAGACCAAATGAGCTGAACAGTAATGTCATTCAATTATCTAAGTTTAAGTGACAGAAACAAAAAGTCCAAAATATTCTGGAAAAAAAAGGTTTATTTATAAGAGATATTCTCTCTTAACTTGTCTGTGATTTTGATAAACATCAATTTATTTTCTGTGAATAGCTGGCTCTTCCATAAACGTGATATCAATAGAAATTTATACATGAATTCCTGGGGAGACAATTTTGCGGAAATAATTGATTCATGTGAAATTTGCCTGGATTTATGAAACATTTCCATAGGAGTAATTTGATTTTCCCAGCATGGAATAAAGCAATTATCTAAATAAATACATGTTGTTCCATCACATGGGGTCCGTTACATACTCAACATATAGTTAAAGCATTTTTATATTATGTAAATAATTGCATTCCAGAAAAACATTATAATCTGTATATCCTATCAAAAGAGTTTGATAAACTACTGATAATAGTTTCAGGATTTAAAGGGCTATTATTACCCTGATTACAGTATGTGATAGACACGAGATAGAAATATAAGCAGAAGGACAGAAAATGATAAAATTTGGGCAACTTCAAAGGCAATTTCTGTTTTTCATCAAACCATTAGATTAATAAAAAAGATAATTACACTTGACAGAATTCTCACTTCGTTTTTTTTTCAATTAAAATTCAATATTAGTATATATAATTTATGAAAACGAAAGTTCCGAAATTGAACATTTTGAATTTTAGGTTGAAGAAAATATTCTTTTATAAGAATATTGGTCAAGTGTTTTAAGTATTAAACTGTTTATTTGAATTGTAAAATCAGGGCCATTGACTCTGTATAAATAAAATGTCTTATTTTCTGAATTATTGTGCAACAGCCATGGAACTGGGCTCATTTGGAAACTATGTTGACCGTTATATTGAAGGGGATATCTTAGTCTTAAAAGGGCTGCACCACTTTAAACTGATACCCTGCCATAGTTTTGGGAGTAGTGCAATGACATTTACAAATCTTAGTCTCCATCCATCAAAGATTTTAGATTTAAGTTCCGTAACTCAGATGGAGACGTCTTAAAATATAAAAAGGTAAAGGACAACAACCTACGCCATAATGCATCTGGCTATACAGGCATGACGAGCTAAAAATGCAATGCTATCATGAAATCACAACAAAAACCTACAAATCTATCAACATTAATAGCTTTTACAACCATATATGGCTTGTGGTTTTAAAGGGGCAGTAGCACGTTTTTTCACTCTAATAAGTTGATGAAATGTATTTGAAAAATAATGTCACCATTAGTAAAACAGCCTTCTCTGTTCGGATAATCAAGTTAAAAAATGAGTTAACATGGTTTTGTAAACCCATGGGAATCGTTTTTGTAATTCGAAATAATAAATTGTGTTCACAATAAAATGGCTGCCAAGTAGCCTATACAATCATCTTATCTCATAACCTTTTATGACCAGATGACAGTCCATATTGACCACAATTTTAAACCACAATCACTTCAGAGCAATCTGTTTTATAAGGTGAGTTAGTAGACATGATCGGTTTACAAGAAAATCATTCAAACGTTTATTGCTGGCAGGCTGTTGCTCCAATGTGTCAATAATATTATACAGCTTGTACATCAAAATGGATTTCCCTTCTCTAATGTGTCGATAATATTATACAGTTTGTACATCAAAATGGATTTCCCTTCTCTAATGTGTCGATAATATTATACAGTTTGTACATCAAAATGGATTTCCCTTCTCTAATGTGTCAATAATATTATACAGTTTGTACATCAAAATGGATTTCCCTTCACACTTAGCAGGTTAGGTGACAAACGATGCTAGCAGAATTAGTACAGCAGCTACAGGTGCTATAAGCTTATATTTATATGTGAATCTACACAGGTATGATATATTGCATTTGACACCGATATATGGCACGTGCTTTCACTCTCAAATGCAAGCATACTGTTTGGATGTTACCCTGACATATCCCTTATTGCCATTCTTTGAATTTGAAGGTCATCTCCTGTGTATTTTGGTCTGTATTTTGGAAAATAAATTTTCGCCCAGTACCACCCATGGTTCACTTGTTCCAGCCAATTCTCGCAGGTTTCATCACAATACATAACCATGATAGCGTTACAGGCTCTCCCTGCAATAATACTAGTGAAATATTCTTGAAAGCAGCGTTAACAAGAAGACATAGTCATCAACATCCCCCGCCAGACACAAGAAATGAGAACAAGGTATCGATATCCTCAAGCCACAAAACTGATTTGATGTTAAACAATGTCTGAGAAAAGCTATATCCTTTGAAGATACTTGGACTTGGGAGTCGAAAAAGCGAAACAAGGGGAATAACTCCGGAAAAAATAATCACATGCTTCTTTTTTTCGAACTCCATCAAGGTATCGATACCTTTAAACCACTAACCAAATTTGGTTATTCTATCTTAAATAGTTCCTGAAATAAGCTGTCCCCTTTGGAGATACCTTGAACAGATTCCAAATATACGGAACAAGGGCAATAACTACGCAAAAAATAATTGTGTGCTTCTCTTTTTCGAACTTCATCAAGGTACTTATGCCCTCAAGCCACACACCAAATTGGGTAATCCTATCTTAAATAGTCTCTGAGAAAAGCTGTCCCCTTTAGAGATAGCATGAACCGAGTTCAAAAATACGGAACAAGGGCAATAACTCCAGAAAAAATAATCAAACAGTTCTTATTTTCGAACTACATCAAGGTATTTATGTCCACAAGCCACACACCAAATTTGGTTGTCCTATCTTAAACAGTTTCTGAGAAAAGCTGTCCCCTTTATAGCAGACGGATGGATGGACAGACGCATGGACGGACAGAGCTCAAACCTATATCCCCCTTCCACTTCGTGGCGGGGATAAAAACTTAAGAGAGCTCACCTCATAGGTTTCACCATAAAGCATAACCACGATAGTTTTACGGGCTTTCTCCTGCAAGAATACTAGCAGCCATGATGTAAGTGAAATATTCTTGAAAGCAAATCACCTCACCTCACCTCACCTCACCTCATCTCACACCTCACCTCAAACCTCACCTCAAACCTCACCTCAAATCACTTCACCTCACCTCACCTCACCTCACCTGACCTCAAACCACCTCAAACCACCTCACCTCACCTCACCTCTCCTCTCCTCTCCTCTCCTCTCCTCTCCTCTCCTCTCCTCTCCTCTCCTCTCCTCTCCTCTCCTCTCCTCTCCTCTCCTCTCCTCTCCTCTCCTCTCCTCTCCTCTCCTCTCCTCTCCTCTCCTCTCCTCTCCTCACCTCACCTCAACCTCAACCACACCTCAACTCAACCTCACCTCACCAATAATTCTCCAACGAAGTAAGGACAGGAAAAATACTGAGCAGGAGAAAAATCAGTTTTGATTTTACCTGACACTAACAAAGACCATCTGATAATCTCCATGTACACTTGACAAAACAAGTTAGGGATATTTGAATGTTTATGATTGCTGCTGGCAATGAATACATAAATCACTATTCATAATTTCAAACTGTGGATATATCCCTAACTTATTTTGTCCACTATATTTGTCAATGTTGTGTACAAGTTCTCCCTCCCCGTCATAACAATATCAGCTTTAGGACACATGGTTATTATCATCTCCATCAAATATTCAATAAAGGTATATATTATAGTAATCATTCACTTTTGTATAAACGTCTCCTGGTTGGTTCTGCTATTATCTGATAATCAGGAAGTCTAGACTCTGTGTACACAACTCCAGGTAGTCAGGGGAGGTGAAATGATTTGAGGTTTAACGCGCTATTTTTACACCTGTTGAGCTGTTGTCTTTAAAAAATCGTTCACTTATTTGACACTGAAGGCTTTCTTTGTCGTGCGGCTGAAATTCTGCAACAATATTCACATAAAGGCTTGAACAGAAATTGAGAGGAGGCGAGTGGGGTTTAACGCCGCTTTCAAGAGTATTTCACTTGGATAATGGCTGCTAGTATTATTGCAGAGAGAAAGCCTGTACATCATGTGGCTATGTATTGCAGTGAAACCTGCGAGCAACAGCTTGAACTAGGGAGTGAGTGAGTGAGTGAGTGACTTGGGGTTTAACGCCGCTTTCAAGAGTATTTCACTTATATTGCGGCTGTTAGTATTATGGCAGGGAGAAAGCCCGCAACGCCATGTGGCTATGCACTCAGCGAAACCTGCGAGCATCGGCTGGAACTAGCGAACCATGGGTGGTACTACGCTGAAATTCAGTGTAGCATTGCACCCAAACCTTACTGCGTGTAGAACAGTTCTCTACTGTAGACAAACTTGCAGTGCCCCTGGCGGGATTTGAACCCCGGACCTCTTGATCCGAAGCCGAGCGCACCAACCACTGTGCTATCCCGCCCCCGGAACTAGGGAACCAAGGGTGGTACTACGCTGAAATTCAGTGTAGCATTGCACCCATGTAAAACAGTTCTCTCGGACAGACAAAGTTGAACCCCCAAACCCCCTGATCCAAAGCCGAAAGGGCTATATCCACGCTTGGCACTACCGAACCATGGGTGGTACTACGCTGAAATTCAGTGTAGCATTGCAACCAAACCTTACTACTTGTAGAAACGTTCTCTACTGCAGACAAAGTTGCCATGCTCCTGGCGGGATTCGAACCACCTAACATAATCTGTAATATTGATGTACAATAAATCCTTAATTAGACGCCTGGCTTCTATTTTTTTCAAACTGCCTGCACCATAGGCGTCTATTCGAGGCAGGCTTCCATTCAAGACAGACGTCTATTCGAAAAAAGTCATGTGGAGACAGTTGCTACGGTAGGAAGCAGTGATTGTAGAATTTAAATTCAGTTTACCTGGCGTTTAATTAAGGGAGGCATTTATTGTTTTCAGAAAGCTCTGTTCAAGGGTGTCTAATCGAGGCAGGCTTCTATTTAAGGCAGGCGTCTAATTATGGATTTACGGTACTTTTTTTCCAAACTATCTGCAGTAAAAAGTCTTGTACCATTTTCAGGATAAGTCCCTTAGTAACTAAAAAAGATCACTGACCAGACCTTTAGCAGTTGGTGGCCATTTTAGTGTGAACACATTTTATTTTTTCGAATGACAAAAACGATTCCCATGGCGTTACGGAACCATGTACACTCATTTTTAACTTGATGTTCTGAAGAGAGAAGGTTTTTTTACTATAAATGACATTATTTTTCAATTACATTTCATCAACTTATCTCAGTGAAAAAACATGCTACTGCCCCTTTAAAGAAATGTTCTTGGTGGCAAGTACCAACATCATGGCTGTACCAGAGACAAATGAGCACTTCAGAAATGTCCAGTATAGATCTGCCCTCTCATCCACAGTACTGACCTTTAGATCAACAACAGTTAGGTGTTTAACAACCACTGCACAATTAGTGCCAGCAGAGTGGAAACATGTTGTTTCTCTCTGACATTTGTAGATCAGATACATACAAAACACAGCTAGAGCAGGCAAATACTATATTTATAGTAGAACACAGATATAACGAACTCCAAGGGACTAACGAATTCATGATCAATTCACTATATCCGATGTTCGCTATTCCGTTTGGTATATTGTAAATAGGGCTTTTGACGGGACTTATAAATGTGTTTGCTATATCCGATGTTCGCTATTCACGTTTGGTATATTGTAAATAGGGCTTTTGACTGGAATTATAAATGTGTTTGCTATATCCGAGTGAGTGAGTGAGTTATTGTTTAACGCTGCTTCGGCAGTATTGCAGCCATTAGCGGCAATGCTATATCCGATGTTCGCTATTCACATTTGGCACATTGTAAATAGGGCTTTTGACGGGACTTATAAATGTGTTCGCTATATCCGATGTTCGCTATTCACGTTTGGTATATTGTAAATAGGGCTTTTGACTGGACTTATAAATGTGTTTCTATATCCGAGTGAGTGAGTGAGTTATTGTTTAACGCTGCTTCGGCAGTATTGCAGCCATTAGCGGCGATGCTATATCCGATGTTCGCTATTCAAGTTTGGCATATTGTAAATAGGGCTTTTGACTGGACTTATAAATGTGTTGACTACATCCGTGTTGGCTATCTCCGTGTTGGCTATATCCGTGTTCTGCGGCTATATCCGTGTTCTGCTGCACTAAACTAACAGACTATTCAGCCCCATTGTGTGTCATCAGGGAACTTTTATCACCCAATTCCCAGATTGTCTTCTTAACATAATGATAACAATAAAATCTAATAAATAAATGATAATTAGTGAACGTTAAGTTTTATTCCCAATTGAACATGGAGATTAAATGATAAAAGAAGCTTGAAATTCTTAAATTTATGAAAACAGTTTGACAAAATTTTCAACTAAAATTATTATCAGTCCATCATGAAATAAACAAAAATTTCCCAACATCCCAAAATTAACCCTTAACATGCGGGCGACGGAATAATCCGGGCGGGCTATAAGCGATTCGTAGGTACTCCAGTACGGATCCCGGATCGCTTACTTAGAAGAATTCACGCCTGTCTATGTACTGGGCTAGCCTCCATACCGGGTCCCGAGTCGATTGTTTCCGCGACTCGCTGCATGAGAATGGCTGTATTTTTGCCTCGCAGCCCGCAATGAGAATAAAACTTTCTTCAGTGTCTGGTCAGAACGTCCAGCAAAATTCACACCAATTTGCGTGTGCATTGTTGACCCGTAACGCATCGATAATTAGCTTTACAAAAGGCCAATTTTGTCCTGCTTCGCTCCGATGGCTACACTGCCCGGCGGCTAATTAGCACCTAAGTGTCTGCACTGCCCCGGGGTGAGATAGGCCCGTACAGGCTTATCTGTCTCGCATCCCGCCACATGGGCAGATAGCCTATGCTTATCTGTCTCGCATCTCGCCACATGGGCAGATAGCTTCTAATTACGGGAAGATATTGCGATAAGCTACCTTTCTCTCGCACTTCGTATCATATGAACCAATTGGTTGTTTTCATTTTTTTTATACCAAAATAAAGAGGAAAGAATGGCCTTTATTCCCATATAAAAATCGCAATTGCGCTAACATAACTGAAAATACAGCAATCGCACAGAGATAGCCAACTTTCGCACTTTTGAATTTTGATACATGTGGCGCATTTACCCCAACATACCTCGGCGCTCTATTTCTAAGAAACTACTTGGGATATTTTCATAATTTTTTTATCAGTATATAGATAAAAGAATTGTCTTCAATTCCATATAAAATACGTGTATTTTCGGCAATAACTTTTGATGCGCCAGGTGTCGCGCAGAAGGTGATATTCGGCTTTGAATAAGTGGCGCTCTTAGCATATACCATCATTACGGGCTTTATAACTTGTGAACCGCAAGTCCGATTTTTATAATTTTTACATCATTGTAAAGAGAAAAACATTGTCTTTAATTCCAGATATAATGCGCATGTTTTTGGGAAGAACTATGCATGCGCGAAGAGCCGCAATATTGATGTACGCATAAGTGAAGAAGTATGATAATATATAACTAAAATACTGTTCTTTTGATACGCAAATATAGAGCTTTATAAACGATGAACAACTGTCATGACGGAATTTTGTTTCCAGTTTTGGAAAAAAAATTATAACATAAAAGTGAAAATATATTTGAGTACGGGACCCGCCGCTCGGGGAAAAGCCTTTTCGTGGGAATATTTTCTCAGGAAAATATTTCACTTTTCGGAGTTTCTAAAAATGCGTGAACATTTTTGTTACTGATGCCATTTGCGAAAGGTTTTTATTTCTAAAATTCAAATGCGAGGGCGCACCTTTCCAAACCATTTGAATTGAATTTATTATTTCATCTTTTACATTATTGAATAAAAGACGTTTCATTCAATAAGATTTGAAGAATTATTTATATGTGTAGCGGACTGAACTGAGCAGATGGAGAATTTGATTCCTCACCACTTTTATTACCAAAGTTCTTTTGTATCACAATTACTTTTTTAGGTATTAGTTTTTTCGTGAGCAGGGGAATTTCCGACGGGATTCGCCATGACATAATGAGAAAAAATTCCCATGAACATGGGCGTGGTCCGTCATCTTCGGGACCGACCCACAAGTATAAATATCTACCGGGGGGTGCGCGGACCCCCCCGCTTTTGGTCGCCACCCCCCAAACTTTTTGTGCAAATTATTTTTTTGTTTCTACTTTGAAATAAAGGTTCGTGTCATTCCGAGGTATGAAGGTTTCTGCTATATATGTCGAGAGGGCATGGGAACCCATTCCCAATAGAATCCGGGGTTCGTCCCATAGGATTGTTCCTCGGAGTCTCTCGTTCTCAAAAGAGAACATGGGAAACCTGTCCCGCGATTGAATCCGGGGTCCGCCGCGGAAGACGGGGACGGGAATTCCCGGAGAGCATGGGAGTATGCTCCCATGGGTCCGGGCTCCGCCTCGAGAGACCGCTCCTTGGATGCTCTGCTTCTCGAAAAGAGAAGTCATTCGGCAACTGACAACCCGAGCTTCCCTGACATAGTAGTTTATTTTCCGGGCCTCGCGCCCGGTGCTACACGTCGCCGAGGAAATCAGAAAATGGTCCGTTTGACATATGCGTCGGAAAAATCGGCGCGATGTCAGAAGCCGTCGGCGCCGTCGGCGCTTGCGGCGCAGTCGTCCTAGATGCGCCGGGAGGTTCTGAAACTGGCAAATGAACGTCCATGAAGCTCACATTCATTATCTCTGTATGTTTATTGTCTCTAATCACATGTTATATGTTGCATACATCTAACGCATTTTCAATCATTTACAGGTTGAAGCAGAATGCTGCGCGGACGTGGACGCAAGGCCCTGCGACGGCCTAGGACGTTGCATACTAGGACACGCAGCTTTGAAGCCGTTACAAGCGACGACGACTTCATCAACGAGATCCATGCTGATGAAGCCTCTGATATGGAGTCAACTGACAGTGATGGTAGCAGTGGTTTAGACAGTGATGATGCATATGATCGGGACACTGTAATAGATAGTGAACATGGTGACACAGATGCTCTGAGTGATATAGAGACAGAGATTGCCAGAAAGATTCTAGCCGCCGGTAATTCCACCGAAGAAGACTTTAGTGGTTTTGAGGAGGAGTTTGCCGAAATACCACAATATAATCATGATAATTCACAGACGTTTGATGAGTGGGTGGATGGTCCGCGGCCACGTGTAAACTTGCCTTTCACTGGTCAAACTGGGTTGCGCCAGTTCATAGAACTTCCTGAGAACCCTGAACCTATTGACTTTTTCAATTTGTTTATACATAATGATGACTATGAGGATATGGCAACGGAAACCAATAGATATTTCAAACAAGCAATGGAGGACAAAATTCTAAGACCCCGTTCAAGAATGCAACAGTGGCAAGACACTAATGCAGGTATTTGTAGCCATGACAATTGCCATGTCATTGGTTGTGCAGAGAAACTTTGCTGATTACTGGTCAACAAGTGATGTTACCTCAACGCCTTTCTTCGCCAAGTGCATGCCCCGAGACAGGTTTTGGCTTCTTATAACCTACCTACACTTGGCTGACAACAGGAGGATGCCGGGCCGTAACACCCCGTGCTTTTCACCAATAAATAAACTGGGACACTTGTATAACCGGATAGTTCACCGTTTTTCAAGAGTGTATAAACCGCATCAAAACATTTCAGTCGACGAGGGCATGGTGCCCTGGAAAGGTAACTTATCTTTCAAAGTTTATCTTCCCGACAAGCCTAAGAAGTATGGGATAAAGGCTTTCATGTTGTGTGACTCGCACAACGGATACGTTTGCAAGTTCAAACTCTACACTGGAAAAACGAATGAACCGGTTTCTGAAGGTGGCAAAACTTATGATGTAGTCATGGACTTGGTGAACGACTACGTTGGACAGGGGCATCACATCTTTATGGACAACTACTATTCGTCCACAAATCTGTACATAAATTTGTGGGAGCGGGGAATAGGTGCCACGGGGACGTTGAGAGCCAATCGAAAGGGACTTCCTGATTCAGTCAAGAAACCTAAAAAGAAAGCCAAGCAAGGGGACATGACAGTTTCTCACAACCATGGCCTACTCGTTCTTCGCTACGAAGATAGAAAATCAGTGCTTCTCATGTCTACTGTTGAAGATACACAACTTGAACAAACAGGGAAGAAGAACCGGGCAACAGGGGAACCAGTTCTCAAGCCGCGCATTGTAACAACGTACAACAAGTACATGGGAGGTGTTGATCGGGCCGACCAGATGTTGTCGTACACGCCGTTCCGAGTGAAGACCCTGAAGTGGTGGAAACGGGTTTGGTTTCACGTTCTCAACGTTGCCATGTTGAACTCTTACATCGTTTATAAAGAATACAGCAAAGATAAACCTCTAAAAACAAGTCGGGAATACAGGAAGGCTTTGGCGCAACATATAGTAACATTTGCGGACAAGGAACAAGTTCCATCACTTTGCAGACGTCCCCGTGGTCGGCCGAGCACGAGCGACGAGAGTGTCACTCGTCTTCATGGACGTCACTTTCCGACGAAGATTGAGCCTGTCGGAAGGAAGAAAAACGTCACAAGGATGTGTGTGGTATGCTCTAAGGCAAAACGCGCTGTCCTCGCAAAACAGATTGAAGAAGGCAATGGGCCAGCAAGGAAGAAAAAACGAGTAGGCAGAGAGTCTTCTTATGAATGTACAGATTGTAATGTTTCTCTGTGCGCCGCACCATGCTTCAAACTGTACCACACCGCCACTGACTATTCCAGGGCTTACATCACTGCCACGGAAAAAGAAAGAAATGAAGAAGGGAATGAAGAAGAAGAAAATTGAAAGTAAAGAGAGCCGAAGTGTGGACTAGTATATACACATTATATACATACCTTGTTAGGTCCCTAAAGCTGTTCTGCGCACAACCGCAGGTAAATATTGTGTATATTTGTACATAAATGCATTGTAATTTCATTGTAATACATGTCATTGCAAATAAAATATTCTTTATTTTATCAAAGAGACAGAGAAAGTGAATGCGAGCTTTCATTGGAAGTTCAGCCAGAACCGCATCATAAAAAAACACCCATAAATGCTGAACCGGGTGGCCGATTTTCATAAAACTTACATGGGGTAAAGAGGAAAGATTCGGCTTTGATTCAATATAAAATTTATACATGCGCACGAAAAACTAAAGTTGCGGCACGTGCCCCGATATGCGCGATAGTCAAAAAGTTGCCTCAAAGTACCGAGGATACCTTCATTTGGCACGCTATAGCTTCCGAACGAAGTTGCGCATTTTTTTTCTTTTTACATCATCGTAAAGAGCAATAAATTGTCTTCAATTCCATGTATCATATGTATATGCGCAGCGAAAAATAAACATGCGGCAAATGATGCGCCAGATGTCGCAAAAAGTTAGTTTTTCAAAAATGAATTTTCTAAGTACTGGGGGTGCCTTCCTTACGCTCTTCATATATTGCGAACCATTTGACGTATTCCAATAATTTTTATATCATTGTAAAGAGGAATAAATTGTCTTCAAGTACATACGTGTTTCGCATGCGCGCGAAATAATTTACGATTTTATAAAGCTGGAAATAAAGACAAACTTTACACCGCGCAACATGTATTGCGTTCGCCGCGGTGATTAGTGTATGCTGTGCTCATTAGTACCCATTAGTTCCACGCGCGCTCGGCTCTGGCACCCTCGAGGAGGTCTCGAGGAGGTCTCGAGGAGGTAACGGTACTGTAATTAGCACAGTCCCGGGGGGACCAAGCAGTGCCAGTAACTTGGTGCGCGTCGGGACCATTCACGTGGTACTGTCGGGGTAGCGTCACTCTCCTTTGGTTGGTTATATTTTCTGAACCATAAGTCGTATTCTAATAATTTTTATGTCATTGTAAAGAGGAATAAACTATCTACAAGCACATATAAATTTCGCAATATGCGCGCTCAGGAGTTTTGATTTCATGAAGCTGGAAATAAAGACAAACTTTAGATGACAATAGAATTATAACCATAGGTCGCATTCTAATATTTTTTATATCATTGTAAAGACAAACATCTGGTCTTCAAGTCCATATAAAAATTTCAGTAGCGCGCTCCAAATTCATGATGTTATAAGGCCCGAATTAAAGACAATCTTTACAAAGTAATAGAAAAGTAAAGAAAAATCGTAAAAAAATAATTCGAAGATGCGGGTATAAAGCAACCATTTGTGTACGGGTGCCGCGACTTGAATTTGTATTCAACGCCCGTATATAGCCCGTATTCGCCATGTAGATGCGGTATATTTCGTAAAAACGGTACCGGAATCGCCGCCTGGAAATTCCGCCAGCAGAGCTCGTTAGTGCCTAAGCTCAAACTACTGCTGCGAGCTGCGAGCCTGTAAATTCCGCCACAGGGGCTAAAAAGGGTAAAATATATATACGCAACGTAAGGGTTAAGGAAGCAGTTGCAGAGAGTCACTGTTTGTCAATGGTTAAGGTGAGGTGAGTTGGAGTTTAACGCCGCTTTCACTGATGTCACAGTTGTTAGTATAATCACAGGCGTGTGGAACAGTTCTCTACTGCAGAAAAAGTTGTCGAGCCCCGGATGTGATTTTGAATCCCTGACCTCATGATCCGAAGCCAAATGCGCTAATCGCTACACTTTCCTGCCCCCTAAATGGTAGCAATACAGTATTGGTACCTCTCAAGATAACAAGGGAGGTAATCCATTCACCATCCGTGGTCTAATTTAATCCAAGTCTAGAAGAGAATTCTTCTTACACTATATTCTTTAGTTCATTTCCACAGATAAATACTTTCATTCTTACATAAATCAAAAATAAATAACGGTAATAAATCGTATTACCATAAAATTTCTGACACAGATCTTATTTACTTTCATCCTCATGGGATTTGAGCTCAAAGCTTTATAACTCAGGGTGTTTAAAGGTGCATCCATTGTGTTTCATAAAAATAGAGCCATGGGCTCTGCAGCTCATCAGGGTTTCATTGATTTATTATCTATGTTATCTCAAGTAATACATTAATAACAAGTAAAAAAAAGTTTCTACGGTTGTGACCCCAGTGACCTTATTTAGTCCATTGGCCAAGGAGTCTGCACACAATATTTCAGCATTCTATACCTTTGGAAAAGGAAAAGGAAGAATCCACAATTAAGAATCCCCATTGGTCAAGGAGTATGCACACAATTTTCAGCTCTCTAGACCTTTTGGAACTGAAGAAGAAGATGAAAATAGATTTTTAAGGTTGTGACCCCTGTGACCCCATTTGTCACAGAATCTACAATTTAGAATCCCCATTGGCCAAGGAGTCTGCACACAACATTTCAGCTCTCTAGACCTTATGGAACTGGAGAAGAAAATGGAAATAGGTTTTTAAGGTTGTGACCCCATTTGGGTTTAAGGGGTCTCGGAATCTACAATTTAGAATCCCCATTTGCCAAGGAGTCTGTACTCAAAATTTCAGTTCCCTAGACCAAGTGGTTCTGGAGAAGAAGACGAAAAAGCGAAAAGTTTACAGACGGACGGACGGACGCCGGACACCATGCCATGCTATGAGCCTATCGGGCTTTCCAGGCCAGATGTGCTAAAAAGTGCTAAAGCAGGAATAGAAGACAACGTACTGTTTACTTACATTTCAACAGATATTAATTTGTGAAATGGATATTTGTATTTTTCCAAATTCTGAATTTGATCATTCATGTTCGGAGTAGATCCTTCAACAATGTTCAATTTCAAAGTCTGCTAGGGATGGAATTCAACAATGGAGAACATTAATCTTCATGCCAGCAAACACCCAATGCACTCTCTAAACTTTTTCGGATAAATATTTTCATTCCAAAGAGCCTCAAGTAAAACATAATACCATCCACAATCTCAAATTTCGTAAATGGATATTGGTATTTTTAAGAAGGGAAGGTTTTCAGGTACATGAAGTTATCCAACATGGATTCTGTGATTCCCCAGTTGCAGAATAATCACGGAAATAATCTTCTCATGCAGAAAAAAGTCTGGTCCCAGGAAAGCACAATTTCATACAGAACTACAGAATTTAAAAAATATTCTACCCCAGAATTCACTTATTTTGAAAGTTATAAAGGTGCATCCATTGTGTTTCATAAAATTTTATTTGGCTTTAAAGGTGCATCCATTGTGTTTTATAAAATTTTATTTGGTTTTAATACGTTCCAACACACCAAATGTGCTGTTTACAATACAAATAAATTCACTCGGGGTGCATATTCATCCTCAATTGCCAAATATAGCATAATTACTAGTTTCCAATTAATATTGAGTAAGATCATTATGCATGTGCAGAAACGGAAAGTGCACGTCCTATTTACATGCACAGTAGTTATATATATGACCTATTGAACATTATCAACCCAAATTTGGTATTTTTTCTGGTTTAAATAAGATTCCAAAATTACGTTTGACTCAGTAGCGCGCGCCACACGAGGTGCATTGTCCGGTTTTCGATCAGAAATCGATACTTTTACCTTCATATCGTCAATATACTAAGTCGAGTATCATCAAAATGGTAGTTTTCGGTAACAGTTGGTACTTCTCGATAAAATAAGACCATTTATAACGTTTGGCATATTTGACCCCCAACAACACAATGGATGTACCTTTAATACGTTCCAACACACAATATGTGCTGTTTACGATACAAATAAATTCACTTAGCTTGCATATTCATCCCAAATCGCCAAACATATCATAATTGCTAGTTTCCAATTAAAATCGAGCAACATCATTATGCATGTGTAGAAATCGAAAGTGAACGTCCTATTTACATGTACAGTAGTTATATGACCTATTGAACATAATCAACCCAAATTTGGTATTTTGTCTGGTGTAAATAAGATTCCAAAATTACGTTTGACTCATTGGCGCGCGCCACAGGCGGTGCATTGTCCGGTTTTCGATCAGAAATCACTACTTTTACCTTGATATCGTCAATATACTAAGTAAAGTATCATTAAAATGGTTGTTTTCGGTAACAGTTGGTACTTCTCGATAAAAAAGGACCATTTATAACGTTTGTCATATTTGACCCCCAACAACACAATGGATATACCTTTAAATTAAAATTGACTATGTTACCGGTATATAGAATATTTTTCTCAAGATGTGTCAGTCAAAGTTATTTTTTAAAGCAATTTCAGTAAGGTTCATCTCTACAGAAGTTACAGAGAAAACTCAAGAAGAAAAACAATAGAGGGTGTTTGTGAAGCTTTAAAGGCACAGTTGCACATCACTTGTTTTAAAATATAGATAATGCACAGATAATGCACATCTTAAACAATCTACCCTCAGGTAATGTAGATATAAGTTGTCTTAAAAATATGCACATATTCAGGTTTTCATTATCGATTGTTGTTTAATTGTGATTGAAGAATTTTATTGCTTGAAGAAGAAAGTATAGTAGGCACTGACTCTCACATGACGTAGAATAGTTTATTTTTCAGCATATTAAAAAAGCGAATATAGAGTTACGAGAGACATTAAAGCGAATATATATTAAAAGTAAACTGCAGTGACTTCAAATCAAGCACGATTTTAAAGGCAATCAGCATTAAGTTTTTAATTCTGTTTTGAATAGAGATCAAGGCTATTATGTACCCTTCGCCTATCATGATCTAATTAAATCCAATCACCAGTAATCCTCAATCTGTTCATCTGGCTTCCTCAGTATATCTATTGTCCATCATCACATCGATGTACATCAACCTAATTTCTTGTGTATACTCATTCTCTCCTTAACAATGTTGTTACAACTATGTACATCAATCTAATCACATGTAAAAACATATTTACCAAAATTGTATATATTCTCCTGGTTGTCATGATAATGTATCACTTGCTTGATAACGGTGTTAGTTACTGCATCGAAACGTCGCACTCATATCAATAAGAAAGTTGACTACATCCATAGAACTTGTTCTCCTTAATCATACCAGCTTCTTAAAAGGAGGGTTCTATCGGGGTTTTTTTTCTGGAAACGAAATTTGAGAGAATATCCCCATTTACACAAATATGCTACTAATAAATGATTAAAACACAGTCAAATTGAAAGATATTGACAAAGTTAATATTTTGAAGACTTTACATTTCACAACTTGAGAATTGAAGCCATTCATCGGCGCTGCGAGTGGGGAAACTTCGCCACCAGCTTGACAGCATATTGTTTAATGGTTTTATGAAATGTTATGTGTTACCATGTGAATATTCTGTCAGTGTATATGTTTTATTATTACAAAAAATTAAAATTCGGTTAAATATAGTGTGTTTTCATTTCACAAAATGTCAAGAAACCATGATGGCAGATGCTGCCGATAGATCGGTGATAGAGTGAGTGTGTGAGTGAGTTGGGGTTTAACGCCGTATTTCACTTATATCGACCCAAGGTGAGGTGAGGTGAGTTTGGGTTTAACGCCGCTTTCAAGAGTATTTAACTTATATCGCGGCTGCTAGTATTACGGCAGGGAGAAAGCCCGCAACGCCATGTAGCTATGCATTGCGGTGAAACCTGCGAACAGCGGCTGGAACTAGCAAACCATGGGTGGTAATACGCTGAAATTCAGTGTAGCATTGCACCCAAACCTTACTGTGTGTAGAACAGTTCTCTACTGCAGACAAAGTTGCCTTGCCCCTGGCGGGATTCGAACCCCGAACCTCTTGATCCGAAGCTGAACGCGCTAACCACTGTGCTATCCTGCCCCCCATCGGTGATAGAACTTTCCCTTTAAATGCCTCTCAAAGAAGGTACCTCATTTGAGTACGAAAAGTGTACAGTTAATCTTATGCAGGAGTTTTCAAAATGGAATTCCGAATTTACTTCAATTTATTGTAGAATTCTTAAAATTCCTCAGCAGAATCCAGGAGGAATTAGGCCTCACTATAGTTTGAAAAGTGATTAAATTGCACTATTTATCCATTGACAAGAGCCCAAACCTATTCAGCTGAGTACCAACGATGTTCAGGGAAAACAATTACTTGAATCATCCACGAGCAATAAAATTAATTGAAATGGAATGAAGCAATAACAACACTCCCTCCGGCAAAGAGAAAAGTCCAAAACTAAAGATTTGTACCAGAAGAAAGGGCTTGATCAACTAACGATTCAAATCTCATGACGATTGTAGAAATAAAGTGAATACTTCAAACATTTATTTGTTTATAATAATGGGTTTTGGTACTCTAATAATGAAAATATCTTAATGGTTCCTAATGGAAATACCAACAATAAAATAATTTCATGGGGACTAGATCAGGATTTTTTTTTCTATATTTGAAGTATTAATCAAATTTGTAAAATAATTGAACTAAATTAGATAGAGGTTATATCAATACCCTAGATATATACAGAGGATAAATATTTCAAAACAATTCAACCTATAAATAAATATTAAAACTTTTCATCTCTGACTTTTAATCCTTACGTCACCAAACAATTGTGATTTTCAGAATGGATTAAGCATTAATTTTGTAATTAACATAAAGCATGTTTGACAAGAAAGAATAATTAAACTATTGAAAACATCCATTTTTTATGCTTTCTGTTATATCTATCGTGACAAATGTCAGAAATCCATCAAAATACCAAAAGATATCAGAATGTTCCTATTCCTTTCTATCCTTAATGTTATGATAATTTAAAGGAGAATGTTAGAGAAAAACTTTGTTTTAACATGTTTAACAGTATTGTTTAAGACAAAGTGTGTCAAAAAAAATGTTAAAATGCGACATTTTATGTAGAAACGTTGATAAAACGTTTTCGGTGCGAGTCGTTTTTCCGGAAATCCCCGAGAGTTAATCAGGCTGGCAGCAGTCACGTGGTATGATGTCAAAGATGCTCTCCCGCGCGCTGAGGCAGTGTATTTTCTACGTTCGTAGTGTTGTTATGGCTTTCTCGGATAGCGTTGATTTTCAACCATCTGACATAAATAACATCAGTCCTTATCAGTATGAACCTATTGTGAATCAACATTGAGTTGAACACCAGGAATCAAGTGAGGATGAGCTTTCAGAAGTAAACAGTGAGAGAGTTGGAAATACAGATTCGTACGTAGGGACTGGCAAACTCTAACGTTACAATTTCACAATAAGTAGTGGATTATGCCGTACATTAAATAGTTATTGTCTTCATGTAGATAAAATGAGTGTAAACAACCTTTATTTAGTTAATTAAAATATGTTACTACAAATTATACTGCTTTATTCGTATATATACTGTACCGCTGAAGTAACCAGTTGCACAGGACAAAATGAACCATCTTGATTCTCGATTATACAAATCGTGTTTGCTTTAAAAAGGTTTTGATTTTAATAATTATTATTATTTAGATCTAACGTACAAACCACTGTTCAATCCTAATCAAGTAAGATCTACACATAGCTATGTGAGAGATTTGGTAGTTACGAAAACCTGACTAACACGATAATAAGGAACTCCGATATTAGAAGCCTGTAATAACGCAGTGTAAAGCCCTGTTTATACGGCGAAATTTGCAGTGCACATGTGCAATATTGCTTATGGTAGTAATATTCGCCTGTTAGTAAAAGTAAATTTACTATGCGTTCATGCGTGTTTAATTTCTGTGTAAGAAAATAGGATTCCAACTCTTTTAATAAATGAATAGGGAATTTCTAAAATATGTCAATTAATATGTATTAGATGTCAACTAAATAAATGACATTAATTTAAATCTGTCAACATTGGTTTGACTTTGTCGCCCTAATTATAAATGAAAATCGAAATTTCGGATAGTTTTCGAAGTTCATCGCGTGCAAGAAGGAGATTATCCTATAAAGAGAATTTGAAAAACAATATTAAGAATTTCTAAAGTTCTCTAATATATTTTTTCAACCGATGTGAAATCACTATGTCTGTAAACGACGAACTGTTACTAGAATAGTTAAAATACCACATTCACTCACGGTAGTAAACAATTGCAACCGTCGCTGACTAGGTGAAAATTTGCTTACGGTAGTAAAATATACATTTTTGCAAATGCATCCTTACGGCGAATTTTGCTCATATGAGCAAATTTTAATATGTGTTACGATTTACTCAAATGCAAACGCTTGCTGTATAAACAGGGCTTACTAGCTTACTATTAACCGAGTTGGAGGGGGGGGGGGGGGGTCTTTCACTTTGAGTCACTTTCTACGTGTGCTTTCTACTTTCTACTTTCTACTACTATATATATGTAGCTAGTCCTGCCTTGCAGACAGTAATTATTTGAACTTGAGTTGCTAGACAGTTACGTGTTCTCCTATCACAAGTACACAAACCAAGCACCCACAAGGATTGAACACTGAAACTTATTATTTTTTCAATAATCATTTGTTGTGATATTGTGAACATCTACAATCAGTGGAAATGCATTTTTAGTAAATATATTAAAAAAACAGGATCCAACATAGACGTAGAAAGGGTTAAAAAATTGGGGCAAGATTTAGGATTTAGTAAGTGGGGGTGGTGGGGTGTAATATAAGCGACAGAAATCATGTTAGCGTTGAATATCACTATAGTTTTCAAATGATCTATAACCAGGACATATTTTGTGTGTGTCTGACAATGCCATTTGAGCTGCCACGTTGGCCATATTAAATTGAAATTACCGGTAATCTAATACAGTTATTAGCCAATGACAAATAATTATACAACTGTGTACCAAGTTTCACAGTCAAAGCACGGCCTACACATCCCCATCCTCGTTGGTACCCAGGGTTTTATATATGCTCCGTTATTCTCCGCTGGAGCATATATACAATTCTGGGTAACCGAGGATGACACCTCCCATAAGAAGGCATTATAAGTTATATCCTTATAAAGGACTGTTAATTACGAGTACTCTAAGACTAGCTATCACTTATTTATAAAACTGTTTTAATATATCGGATCAAAATGCTCTGAACATAGTGAGACAGATTCCGACGGTTTTCGGTCCTTCTTTCCTCTTTGACACTATTCAAACCTTTCGCCACGCTGCATCCGTCTTTTCACTTCAAAATTAAAAATATGTAAACTTCTGTCCAGACTTTGATGAATTACTGCACACCAACGCTGCCCAATATACCATATCAAGTACAAAACTACCCGAAATCAACGTTTTCAACCGATTCTTCATCTACTGTAATGCTTTTCCTTTCACTGCGCTAAGGACCAACGCGGGCCGTAGAGCATCTCTGACGTCACAGCCTAAACCTGCCGAAGGCTACCGGCAAATATGCATACGCGCACAGGCAACAGTAGGCGCGTCTGTTATATCGCGTAATTAGTAATTAAACACGGCTTTCCTTATTATTTTCGGGGGAATATGTTTTTCAAAGTATATTTTACTATAACAGAATATAAATCTTTACAAATATTCTCCTTTAAGGCTGCAACAATTTCATTTCTAAAACTAGGATTGATGCGTCAATATTGAAGTACCCTTTAATTAATCAGTTTCTCTGCTTTAAATCATGTCTCTATCTTAAAGGGGCAGTAGCACGATTTTGGCAAATTTTATTTTTTCAAATTTCCCATTTATAATGATAGTTTATGTCATTTATAATTACTTCAGAAGGTAAATCATCATATTACACAAACCAATTATCCGTAGTGGTAATAACAGAATTGCTTATAAAGCAAAAATTGCATGGCGGCCATTTTATTGTGAACTCAATTTATTATTTTGTATGACAAAAACAATTCCCATGGCTTTACGGAACCATGTACACTCATTTTTTAACTTGATTTTCCGAAGAGGGAAGGGTGTTTTACCATTAGTGACATTATTTTTCAAATACATTTCATCAACTTATTTCAGCGAAAAAACGTGCTACTGCCCCTTTAAGTAGTGTTTTTAATATAAGTATAACATACAGAGACAGATATGACAATGAGATCTTCAATATTTTTCTGGACAGTCTCAGGGTATAACGTACGCCATTGCAACTTTCATAACCTGGGTGCAAAGGCAGCTTATGCCTTCGCAAGGTGACGTATGATCGAGGAACAATCTAAATATAGACAACCAATGACATCACTTAAATCTCTCAAAACCATTTACCCCAACTTTCTCGATGAACTGCATGTCCCATTCCATGGTCTGCGTCTGAGACAATTTAACGGGAAAAAACTCTTCGATTTCAGCTCGCTTATCTAAGGAAGTCGCCATTTTGTGGAAGTGCGAAAGCCAACTGCATTTTGAAAAGCTCTCTGCAATTGGCTAAATCACCAACAGGGCGAGAAAACTATTTGATTGGCTGGAACATATGTCACCAAAGGTATAAGCTGCCTTTGCACCCAGGGTATGAAAGTTTCATTTGCGTACGTTATACCCTGAGACAAGATGTCCGGCACCATGACAGTAAATCAATGGTTTAACTGAAGAAACATAAGAACATCTGTGGACTAGAGATTGGAAGAGACTTAAAGAGTCAATTAGTGAGACAAGGGAGGATTACTTGAACTTAGAAGGATCTAGTTTCTAGTTCACAGAGCGTGAGGAGTTCCTGAAATAAAGCTTCTGGTTTAGGAGGGCACAATTCTTCTAATGACATTCTACAAATGATGTTCAATCAGAGAAACCAAGTTCGATTTAGCGATGCCATGTCACACTCGTTCTAAACGCTGACAGAAATAAAAGTTCTTGCAATCGTCGCGAGGGATATCCAGTCCAAATTGGTGAACGTTTCGAACAGATGGTCTCTGATGTCAGTAAATGATTTTATTACATCACCTTGAGCAGTGACAGATATCCGGTTTATACGATCAGAGATTCAATCTTGGTCATTTCCAAGTCTTGTTTGACAGTAATTATATATAATCATACAGTATATAGTAAACATAATCCCTAATCTTTTAAAAACTGGATGAAAATCAAATTTGTACAGAAACAGAAATGTCCCCCCAAAAATCAACCAATTTAAACACACGGAACAAACAACAAGGAATATTTGCATGATTGTGAATCCGAGAATAGAATAGTTTCAAGTCGACCTCCGAGCAAGAGAGCATCCTACGAGACCAGCCATCAGGCTTTTGTGAGAAAATCTTAAAGGGGCAGTAGCACGTTTTTTGCAAATTTTATTTTTTCAAATTTCCCATTTATAATGATAGTTTATGTCATTTATATTTACTTTAGAGGGTTAAACATCTTATTACACAAACCAATTATCCGTAGTGGTAATAACGGTGTTGCGTATAAAGAAAAACATTTCAGGATAAGTCCCTTAGTAACTAAAAAAGATCACTGACCAGACCTTCAGCAGTTGGCGGCCATTTTATTGTGAACACATTTTATTATTTCAAATGACAAAAACGATTCCCATGGCTTTACGGAACCATGTACACTCATTTGTAACTTGATTTTCCGAAGAGAGAAGGGTGTTTTACTATTTTTGACATTATTTTTCAAATACATTTCATCGACTTATTTGAGCGAAAAAACGTGCTACAGCCCCTTTAAGGAACTGCAGCACAGACAGGAACTTGAAGGTTTTGTCTGTGCAAGAAGGAAGTCATTTCTTTTTAGTCTCTGAGTACTCAGTATGTTCATGATCATATTATCACATATTTCTACTTTATAGATACATCCATATTTGACTTTAAAGGGGCAGTAGCACGTTTTTTGCAAAATTTATTTTTTCAAATTTCCCATTTATAATGATAGTTTATGTCATTTAAACTAACTTTATAGGGTAAAACATCTTATTACACAAACCAATTATCTGTAGTGGTAAAAACTATGTTGCATATAAAGCAAAAATTGCATGGCGGCCATTTTATTGTGAACACAATTTATTATTTTTTATTACAAAAACGTTTACCATGGCTTTACCGAAACATGTACACTCATTTTAAACTTTATTTTCCGAAGAGAGAAAGAAGTTTTACCATTGGTGAAATTTTTTTCAAATACATTTCATCAACTTATTTGAGCGAAAAAAACATGCTACTGCCCCTTAAATACGAACATAACATATTTGCTGATTTCAGTTGAAACAATGTGTCTCAACTTGCATATTCATCCCCAAATACCGAATATATCGTAATTGCTAGTATCCAATTAAAATCGAGCAAACATCCTTATACATGTGCAGAAACAGAAACTACACGTCCAACACAGTTACATATTAAACATTATCAACCCAAATTTGTCTTTTTGTCTGTTGTAATTCAATTTCAAATATTACATGCGTCATTCCTGGTGTATTGTCCAGTGTTTTTTATCAGAAATCACAACTTTTACCTTTATATCGTCACTAAACTGAGTCGACTATCATCGATCAACATGGTAATTTTTCGGTACAGTCAGTACTTCTTGATTAGATAACACCATTTATAACGTTTGTCACCCCCAACAACATACTGGATACCCTCCTCATGTAGTAATCATCCAGCTGTTATTAAAGGGAAAGTTCTATCACCGATCTATCAGCATCCGCCATCTTGCTTTCCTGACATTACGTGAAATAAATACATGCTATACTTAACCCAATATTTATTTTTTTACATAAAAAAACATATATGCATTGCTAGAAAATTCACATAGTAACACATAACATGTAAGAAAACTGATAAACAATATGCTGTTGGGCCGTAGCGATGTTTGTCCACTTGCAGATGAATGGCTTCATGCAATTCTCATTGTTTTTTATTTTTCATTAAATGTGTGCTTGTTTTTATCAAGTTGTGAAATATAAAGTCATCAAAATATTATCTTCATTTTTATCTTTCAATTTGATTGTGTTTTAATAATGTATCAAAAGCATATGTGTAAACGGGAATACCGTCTTGAATTTTGTTTCAACAAAAAATACCCCGATAAAATCCTCCTTTTAAGTACAGAACACTAACCTGATATAGCCCGAAGCAGCATGGTGTAAAATCTAACATTTCCCTTGATTCAGAAATGCTATAAATGCCTCACTTGGTTACATTTGGACTGGAGGGAGATTATTTGAATATGGTTAGCAAGATACCATGGGAACCTTCTGAGAAATTATCATGGATCTTGGGTAGCTCCTCTCTTCACAACAAGGGATTCATGTTCAGGATGTCAGTGTCTTCAAGAAAATGAGGAGATTAAATTTGTCCTCTGAGGGTCTCTCTCAGACTTCCAAAGATGACAACCTCATCACTTTTCAGGAACATACTGTCAGGGGCCAAGTGTGATATATAGAACCTTCTGTTCTTCAGTTCGGTGATGGAGACTTCAGGTAGTCCAGGAGCTAAGAGACCAATGTTTAACATCACTACCTCTTACCTCAAGAGCTTGCCTTTGATCAACTTCCAAACGCAAGGCATAACTCTTGCCAGTCTGCATTACTGGCTGATTTAACCCTTGGGGTATTTCCCTCGCTTTGTTGTGTGAAGATAGTGAATCACTGCACTAGAAATGCATAGCGGGCCTGGATTTCTAAACACAGATTTCTTAAGGAAATACTGCAAGGCCTAAATCAGCCAGTAATTGAGACTGGCAAGAGTTATGCCTTGCATTGGGAAGTTGGCCTTTGATACACAGAAATCTCTGTGGGTTGATTTTGACAGACATCGTCCGATGAAATCATTATTTAGGTACAGTAGAACACAGATGTAACAAACTCCAAGGGACCAAAGAATTAAGTTCGCTATATTCTGTATTCGCTATTCGCGCTTGGCCACAATCTTGTATCATTTGACGGGACTTATATCCGGTTCGCTATATCCGTTTGTTCGCTATATATCCGGGTTCGCTATATATATCCATGTTCGCTATATCCATGTTCGCTATATCTGTGTTTGCTATATCCGTGTTCGCTAAATCCGTGTTAGTCCATTCATATATTGGGATGCTGTTCTGTTTTATTTCATTAGGGTTAATCTAGAATCATAAAATTTGGGCAGGATAGCACAGTGGTTAGCGGTTTCGGCCTCGGATCCAGAGGTCCGGGGTTCAAATCCCATCAAGGGCCCGACAACTTTGCCTGCAGTAGAGAACTGTTCTACATGCAGTAAGCTTCGGCTGCTTTGTGAAGTCATACTTTAGTAAGTATTCAGATATAAAAATTGTTGTAATTAAGTTAACATGTTACAGGGATAGTTTACACACTTGGTTCTAATACCGTCAGGGGCTCGGCAATATTTGTCAGCTGTGGAGAACTGTTCTTTATGCAGTAAGGTTTAGGTGCAATGCTTCACTGAATTTCAGCAGTACCACCCATGGTTCGCTAGCTTCAGCCGATATCGCTCGTAGGATTCACCACAATCCATAACCACCATGACGTGGCAGGATTTCTCCCTGTCATCATACTAGCTGCCGTGACATATTGAAATACTCATGAAAGCGATGTTAAACCCCAAATCCCCTCAGCTCACCTAGAACCATACATGAATACCTGCCTGCATTGTGATGTAGTCTGTCTAAAGATTCATCCATTGCTCATAAAATTTATTTGGCTTTGATACATGCCAATATATGATATGTGATGATTTCAGTTCAAATCAGTTCACTCAATTTGCATATTCATCTCCTGTCACCAAATAAATCACTATTACTAGTTTTCAATTAAAATTGAGCAACACCATTATACATGTGCAGAAACCAAAACCATTTACATGCAGATTAGTTGTAAGTCACAAGTGATGTATTGTCCGGTTTTCGATCAGAAATCAATACTTTCATGTTTATATCGTTGGTATATAGAGTCGACTATCAATAAAATTGTAATTTTCGGTAATAGTCAGTATATCTCGATAGAATAACACCATTCATAACGTTTGGCACATGTGACCCCAACAACACAATGGATTCACCTTTAAAAGACTTCCACTTCAACAAAGAACACGAGGTTGGACATGAACATCAATCCTGGAATAATCAAAGCTAATTTACTGATTTTCAGTCAGTATCACAAATCATGTACCTTTTTAATCATGGCACTTTTAAAAATGGATTACAGATTGATTGAAGATCATGTTCCCTGTTTATTAATTAGTTCTGACATCGAATAATCCATTAATAATGTTGCTGCAGCAATGTCGAGATAATAAAAGCATGTTTAACATCATAAATTGAACAAAAACGGATAAAAAGATACATATAATCTCCGAACTTCAATTTGTCAAACTCTCCCTGACTCTTAATGGAACATAAAGCGATCAATCAGCCATCAGATACAATTAAAGAGGAACTGAAGTTTAAAGAAGACAAAAACAATTAAATGATAACTATCCTGGTGGCAGGGCTTCTATATTAATGAGGAGGCCCTGAACCAGGATGGTTATCATTTTAGATTTTTCTTAAGTTGGTCGAGCAGTAATATTAAAGATAAACCAGTATTTGCCAGAAACGTCAGCATGTCCCCCGCCGCGATCAAGAAATGAACCAAAAGGGTGGACGGAGTAGCGAGCTTTTTATGCTTGTTTCAACTGTTATCATATCGGGCTAAAAACATTTAAAAACTGGTCAAAGTCTGGCAGTGACCTTGAAAATATGGTAAATGAGGTAAATTGATTGTTGTTTGTGTATTTCCCAAATGAAGGCTATACACCAAATTTGAAGACTCTGGATGCAAGGGTTCATGAGATAATGTGTTAACAACATTTAAAAACTGGTCAAAGTCTCAAAATGACGCCAAGATCACCCAGATCACCCAGATCAACTATTTGTTGTTTCACTTGCTTGTTCTTAATGAAAAGCGTATGAATTTCCTGTAACAATGAAGCAAGTTCAGAACATTTTTATCTTAAAGGGAAAGATCTATCACCGATCTATCCACAGCATCCACCGTTTTGATTTATTAGCATTACGTGAAATGAAAACCTGCTATATCTTAAATTCTACATTTTACATGTAGCGTCGATGAATGGCTTCACTTCTCAGTGTTTAATTTTTCAACAAATGTGGGCTTGTCTTTATCACATTGTCAAATTTAAAGTTATTAAAATATTACCTTCATTAATATCTTTCAATAGCAATGTGTATTAATCATGTATTAATAACATGTATGCGTCAATATCCTCTCGAATTTTTTTCCACAAAAAACTACCTGATAGAACCCTCCTTTTAATGCACGAACAATAAAGTCCTCAATCTCAGTGTAAAAAGTTGGCATCATTTAGTTTTCTCCTTTCTCTGTAGGCTACCTGAATTTAACCTTGTCTATGGCCCATTATAACCCTGTTACCTCATATGAAGAGATTTATAGCAATGATTGGCTGATAAATAGCTTTTTTATTTGAATCAACCAACTTAAATTTTATAACCTCTCCTTGCAAATTAAGTAGAAGGTCTGAGCAGTTTGAGGAGGTGATATGGGGTGAGGTGAGGTGAGTTGGGGTTTAACACTGCTTTCAAGAGTATTTCACTTATATCGCGGCTGCTAGCATTATGGCAGGGAGACAGCCTGCAACACCATGTGGCTATGCATTGCGGCAAAACCAGCGAGCATAAGCTGGAACTAGCGAATCATGGGTGGTACTACACTGAATTTGCACCCAAACCTTACTGCGTGTAGAACAGTTCTCTACTGCAGACAAAGCTGTGGTGCCCCTGGCGGGATTCGAACCCCGGACCTTTTGATCCGAAGCCGAACGCACTAACCACTAAAATCGCTTGTACTTTTGCGCTGCACCTCTCCTTGAAGGGCAGAAGATTTGTGCTCGGTTTGAAAAGAATAGTTTTCCTGCATACAGTCAGACAAAATGCCCTCAAGGACGGACAGAATCCTAAAATTCCCCAGACCGTTGGTCGGGGGTATGAAAAAACTCAGTACAAGATCATCAAAACAATTAAATAACCAATGAAATGTTTCACACACAGTTTGTAATAATTTATCTTCTGATAAACTTATGAAACCCTTGATAAATCAAGTCAAGTGATTTTATTTGTCTATAGGCCACAGGCTTGTATACAAAATATATGCAGATTTACATGGATAATTAACAATGGATAATCTTATTTGGGTACAGTGCATAGATGTTATGACAGAGTACGTGATAAAAATCAAAATAAAGATGTACTTCTTAAAATGAGCATTTAATCTTTTATCCCTTAATTAATTTACTTAATGGAATGGCTTATACAATAATTACACTAAGAGACAATAACACTAAAATATTATACGATCCATAGTCATGGTAGACTATATGACTGTGGAACCTTTTGTTATTTGAACTGAACATTGTCACGATTTCTAAAATGATACGATCGTTTTGTTACGAATATCTGATCTGCCATGATTTGTGAAGAGCTTTTGGCTTCAAGTTATCACAATTTTAATCTATGATCTGTTACAACCTCTCATACTTTCTAAAGTTTCATGGCGTTCATAAATATTTTCTGCATTTTATTACCCGCTGTTAAAATATAGCAGAGTGTTTTAACACATTCATAACAAATAACAGTATAAAAAAGGTCAGTTTTAAATTTAATAAGTTTACCGAGTGAAAAATACACTGTATCCTTAAGCCATTATAATTATTAAATTCACAAAGTTTAATCTTCATCAAACATATTCGCAAAATTTGACCCTCCCAGCATTACCAGTTCCTGGAGAGGTTGAAAGAAAGTTTGATGGTGGACATTTGGCCATGCCCATATTTTAGGGGGGATAAAGACCAAATGAACAAACCTTAGTCAGCGATCACTAAGACTTGGATCAGCAATTCCTTACACTTTAAAAGATCACTTATGATTGTAAATAACGATACTCGTTATTAAAGGAACTAATTAAAGACACACCAGCACTTTATTTTATTGTATCTGGGTTATTTTCTAGTCATTATATTTTATTGATTTTCACACTATTAACATGCAAGCTTCCATACATTCTCGTCCTCTCTCTAGATGCATATTAAAAATCTTATATAATAATGATGTTGCATGTACAATATGCACTACATGTCTTTTTCTAAAAAAATTTTAATCAAAATGTGTATAGTTTTATTTTTTATGTAGTGAATAATGGAAATTTAAGTAATTACTTAATTTCGAGTTTAAACTGCCCTTGTGACATTGTGGTATGTTGCTGCAGCTTAAAACCTAGCTGTCAACTATCATAAGACCTATCGCCATCAACCTTACCCCTTGCAGTAAGGCTGCTTATCGGCAAGCTGGGAATGCAAATAATAAAACATTGCAACTTGAAGTGCTCGTTATCTATCTGCCTCTGTGCTGAGTGTTGTTGCTAGTGAGGTGAGGTGAGTTGGGGTTTAATGCCGCTTTCAAGAGTATTTCACTTATATCGCGGCTGCTAGTATCATGGCAGACCGCAAAGGCATGTGGCTATGCAGTTCAGTGAAACCTGCAAGCAACAGCTGGAACTAGCGAACCATGAGTGGTTCTACGCTGAGATTCAGTGTAGCATTGCACCCAAACCTTACTGCGTGTAGAACAGTTCGGGATTCGAACCCCGGACCTATTGATCCGAAGCCGAACGCGCTAACCACTTCGCTATCCCGCCCCCGATTGTCAAATGTGCCTCCCCCTCATATCCCTCTTGATGCTTGCATGACAGTGAGCCATGATGATTACAGTCTAGTAGAGATTGTAGGGCTGCTTCAATGCTTCTTCTTTATGTAATCAGGGCCTCATCTAACTTCCGTATCAGATGTTTACAGATCCACATAGTATCAAAGGGTTGTTTAATATACTATAAATATAAATATATACTATTTTGTATTCAGCGTTAGGAATAAAACATGTTTTCAATACAAATGTGGAAACATATTTCGAGAATGATAGACACGTTTTACTGTTAGCAGCTAAGGGAACAGAAACTTAAAGGATAGATGAAATGACATATAGTCCAAATCGGATTCATTAAAAGGGGATGTCAATTTGACAATTGCTCGATTTTAAATTTCTGAAATCGGTCCATAAATTACTTATATACAGCTTTTTAAAAAAACGCCTGATTTAGCCCCGGCGACCAGAATGAAAGTCTGCAGGGGTGTGACCCGTGAAGGGATGACTTCTGTGACGTATGTGGAGGAATCTGATTTTCGGCGATAGTCACAATTCAACGTAATTTCGCAACATTTTGATTGTTAATTTCACAAAGAAACCTTCAATAAACCAACTTAAATTTCCCATATATCAAATGTTTAGATATCCAACTAAGTAATTCCGCAGATGACAATTACACAATTATTACATAAACATGTCTTTTTGGGGATGTAATACACCTCATAAATTCATTTAGCGGCAGTGATAATCATCATTAATTAATTAATTAACGAGACACCGGCGGAGTAGCTATCTACTCGCCCCGCCTGTCGCTTATCACAGTCACGCCTCAGTTTGCTCAATTGATTCCGATATACAATATACGTAGAGGTAATCATCTGTCATTCTTGAGAAAAATGCATTTCATCTATCCTTTAAAGGGTCACTGCGTCGAGGATATAAATGAGATCACTTTTATCTCCCTATGCTGATTAACGTGTCTGCTAATGAGTTACACTTCAACTTCACTGTCTACATGCAGTAGTTTTTATTACTAATTACTTCAATTGTCTGAAATTTTGGGTCTGTGACTCGTTATCAGACAATCTGATCTCATATTTATCAACGACGCGGTGTCCCTTTAAAGAGATGGTCCTGTCGCCACATTGGATTATTTTTCATTACGTGAAATGAAAACACACTATACTGTATCCAATTTTAACTACAAACATACACTGATAGAGTATTCATACAGTATCACATAACATGTCATAAAACTAACTAACACTTTGCTGTTATGCTGTAGCAAAGTTTTCCCCACTCACAACACTGATGAATGGCTTCTGTTTGTACTGTTTTATTTTACAACAAATGTGTGCTTGTGTTTATCATGTTGTGGAATATAAATTCATAAAAACAAGCAGACAGAGTCGGCCATATCCCCCGCCATGTAAGAATTTTGAATATATTTATGCATTTTGAATATATAATGCATTTACTTTCTATATAGCAAAAGGCACATCTAGACTACTTGGTTGATACCTGTACAAAGTTTCAGCAAAATATATTGAATAGTTTTGAAGTTTGAGGCCGGAATGGAAAAGCCCGGACGCACAGACGGACGGAGCTCATTTCTATATCCCCCACCAACTTCGTTGTGCGGGGGATAATAATACCTTTATTACCATCTTTCAATTTGACTGTTTTATCAATGTATTAATAGCATATATGTGTAAACAGGAATATCCTCTCGAATTTCGTTTCCACAAAAATACCCCGATAGAACTCTCCCTTTAAATGTATTTCAGAGTGCGTACAAAGCCAACTGACAAGTGATGATCCAACATGTTGAGAGCTGAACAGAAGAGAATCAAATGTGCGTTCAAACAGAACTAACGACCGCAAGTTAGAACAAATAAATAAATCAATATCAAACAAAGCGGAAAATTAGCTTCAAATTGTACGAGGTGTAGAGAGTATTGCGCCTATCTAAACACGGACACTGACATGTATATGGGAAATGCATCGGCTATCAACTGACTACAAATTGAGTTGTTTTTTTAAATCATAAATCACAATCTTATTAGTCTTGTTAGTGTTTAGGTGAATTTGGGTTTAAAGGGGCAGTAGGATGTTTTTTTGGTGAAATAAGTTTATGAAATGTATTTGAAAAATAATGTCACCAATAGTAAAACACCCTTCTCTCTTCGGAAAATCAAGTTAAAAATGAGTGTACATGGTTCCGTGAGCCATGGAAATTGTTTTTGTCATTCCAAATAATAAAATAGGTTCACAATAAAATGGCCACAAATTGGTTTGTGTATTAAGATGTTTTAGTTTACCCTCTAAAGTCAAAATAAATGACATAAACTATCATTATAAATGAGAAATTGTTAAAAAAGTAAAATTTGAAAAAAATATGCTCCTGCCCCTTTAACACTGCTTTCAAGATTATTTCACTTATATCACGGCCGATATATTATTGCAGGGTGAAGCCCGCAACGCCATGTGGCTATGCATTGCCCTGAAACCTGCGAGCAACGGCTGAAACTAGTGATCCATAGGTGATACTGAGTTGAATTTCAGTGTAGCATTGCACCCAAATCTTACTGCACATATAACAGTTCTCTGCAGACAAAGTTGTCGAGCCCCTGTAGGGATTTGAACCTCAGACCTTTTGACCCAAAGTAAGTGAGCTAGTAAACTATCCTTGTAACGAGTTAACTTAATTACAACAATCTCTATATCTGAATACCGGTACCTGCTGAACTATGATTTCACAAAACACTAAGTGTAGCAGTCATTCATAATCTAGCTGTGCCCACTGAATCGGAATATTAGACGGAACAAGGAAACAACCTTGCAGCCTCGTAAAATAAACATGGCTTGTAAAGAATTGAATTAATTAGACTTGCATGATTGACATGTAACGAGGTGAATTAATTAGACTTGCATGGTTCGTTGCAGACAAGAGTGCTTCTATCAACACAATGAGATTATTTCAACTTCCATTATGTCTGACAGTGAATGAAGAGATAGATTTTTTTAGCGAAACATGAGAAGTGGATTCCCTAGTCTCTTTAGATTAACAATTACAGAACAAAGATAAGTACAGATGAAGTTGATTTAAAGAGTTTGTAAAATATGATTCTTGTATTTGTTTTTGTTTGATAATGTTATGTTGTAATAAATAAATAGCAATTGCTTTGCGTGGACCTGATTCGCTGAACGCTGTCACAGAGATTCAGTTCACACCTGCATAAACTTAATTTCGTGACGTCACATCACATTCAGACAAGCCCCCATGACGTGAGGTTCATGGCTTGTTGCGTTGTGGATTTTCATTGGCTGATGAACGCGTTGTAGGGTTGGCTAATAATTCAATATTTTGATTTGATTTGACATCTTGTGTCTTCATATGCATAAATAGTACAGCTCTAATTGTTGTGCAAATTTGTATATTTGGAGGGTGAAACTAACATTGGTGGTACTGCACTGAAAATCAGTGTAGCATTGCACCCAAACCTTACTGCGTGTAGAACAGTTCTACTGCCGTGCTCCTGGCGGGATTCGAGCCCAGGACCACTTAATCCGAAGCCGAACGCGCTAACCACTGCGCTATCCCGCCCCCGCCATCATCAGTGTTACTAAGATAGTATTGTATAGGGGTTTTCATACCACATTCTGTATTCTGTTTGGGATCCCAATGTCAGCTCGAGAACTTTAACTCTAGAGTCGATATTGGTCAAGGCTGATCTCAGAGATCTTGTCAGGTGACCTTTTACTCCAGCCAATCAGAGACGAGGCTAGAAAATATACGGACCGACTTGGGTTGACATACAAAACATGACATTTAATCCTTTATTCTAAATACTTGAGCTGTATATGTGAAAAACCATGAAAATCAACTGGTCTGTTGTGAACAGAATTTCTGCACATTGAACTGCAACCTGTTGTTGGAGAAAACCAGAATAAGAATGATCATAATGTGGGTGAGTGAGGAGAGTCTCTCACCGAGAGAAAACTAAACAACCTTCCCTTTACTACCATTCTTGTTACCAAGTATCATGCACATCAACTGACAATCCAGTATGCTAGTCAACTGACAACCCAGTATTATAGCTAGTCAACTGACAATCCAGTATCAAGCACATCAACTGACAACCCAATATTATGCTAGTCAACTGACAACCCAGTATTATAGCTAGTCAACTGACAATCCAGTATCAAGCACATCAACTGACAACCAAATATTATGCTAGTCAACTGACAACCCAGTATTAGAGCTAGTCAACTGACAACCCAGTATCAAGCACATCAACTGACAACCAGTTATTATAACTAGTCAACTGACAACCCAGTATCAAGAACATCAACTGACAACCCAGTATTATAGCTAGTCAACTGACAACCCCGTATTATAGCTAGTCAACTGACAACCCAGTATCAAGCACATCAACTGACAACCCAGTGTTATAGCTAGTCAGCTGACAACCAAGTATCAAGCACATCAACTGACAACCCAGTAACAAGAACATCAACTGACAACCCAGTATCAAGCACATCAACTGACAACCCAGTATCAAGCACATCAACAGACAACCAAGTATCAAGAACATCAACTGACAACCCAGTATCAAGCACATCAACTGACAACCCAGTATTATAGCTAGTCAACTGACAACCCAGTATCAAGCACATCAACTGACAACCCAGTATTATAGCTAGTCAGCTGACAACCCAGTATCAAGAACATCAACTGACAACCCAGTATCAAGAACATCAGCTGACAACCCAGTATCAAGCACATCAACTGACAACCCAGTATCAAGAACATCAGCTGACAACCCTGTATCAAGAACATCAACTGACAACCCAGTATTATAGCTAGTCAACTAACAACCCAGTATCAAGCACATCAACTGACAACCCAGTATTATAGCTAGTCAGCTGACAACCCAGTATCAAGAACATCAGCTGAAAACCCAGTATCAAGCACATCAACTGACAACCCAGTATCAGGAACATCAGCTGACAACCAAGTATCAAGCACATCAACTGACAACCCAGTATCAAGAACATCAGCTGACAACCCTGTATCAAGAACATCAACTGACAACCCAGTATTATAGCTAGTCAACTGACAACCCAGTATCAAGAACATCAACTGACAACCCAGTATCAAGAACATCAACTGACAACCCAGTATCAAGCACATTAACTGACATCACCAGTATCAAGCACATCAACTGACAACCCAGTATTATAGCTAGTCAACTGACAACCCAGTATCAAGCACATCAACTGACAACCCAGTATCAAGCACATTAACTGACAACCCAGTGTTATAGCTAGTCAACTGACAACCCAGTATCAAGCACATCAGCTGACAACCCTGTATCAATAACATCAACTGACAACCCAGTATCAAGCACATTAACTGACATCACCAGTATCAAGCACATCAACTGACAACCCAGTATTATAGCTAGTCAACTGACAACCCAGTATCAAGAACATCAACTGACAACCCAGTATCAAGAACATCAACTGACAACCCAGTATCAAGCACATTAACTGACATCACCAGTATCAAGAACATCAGCTGACAACCCAGTATCAAGCACATCAACTGACAACCCAGTATCAAGCACATCAGCTGACAACCCTGTATCAAGAACATCAACTGACAACCCAGTATCAAGCACATCAACTGACAACCAAGTATCAGGAACATCAACTGACAAAACAGTGTTATAGCTAGTCAGCTGACAACCCAGTATCAAGAACATCAGCTGACAACCCAGTATCAAGCACATCAACTGACAACCCAGTATCAAGCACATCAGCTGACAACCCTGTATCAAGAACATTAACTGACATCACCAGTATCAAGCACATCAACTGACAACCCAGTATTATAGCTAGTCAACTGACAACCAAGTATCAAGCACATCAACTGACAACCCGGTATCAAGCACATTAACTGACAACCCAGTGTTATAGCTAGTCAACTGACAACCCAGTATCAAGCACATCAACTGACAACCAAGTATCAGGAACATCAACTGACAAAACAGTGTTATAGCTAGTCAGCTGACAACCCAGTATCAAGCACATCAACTGACAACCCAGTATCAAGAACATCAGCTGACAACCCTGTATCAAGAACATCAACTGACAACCCAGTATTATAGCTAGTCAACTGACAACCCAGTATCAAGAACATCAACTGACAACCCAGTATCAAGAACATCAACTGACAACCCAGTATCAAGCACATTAACTGACATCACCAGTATCAAGCACATCAACTGACAACCCAGTATTATAGCTAGTCAACTGACAACCCAGTATCAAGCACATCAACTGACAACCCAGTATCAAGAACATCAACTGACAACCCAGTATCAAGCACATTAACTGACATCACCAGTATCAAGCACATCAACTGACAACTCAGTATTATAGCTAGTCAACTGACAACCCAGTATCAAGCACATCAACTGACAACCCAGTATCAAGCACATCAACTGACAACCCAGTGTTATAGCTAGTCAACTGACAACCCAGTATCAAGCACATCAGCTGACAACCCTGTCTTATAGCTAGTCAGCTGACAACCCAGTGTCAAGAACATCAGCTGACATTCCAGTATCAAGCACATCAACTAACAACCCAGTATCAAGCACATCAGCTGACAAACCTGTATCAAGAACATCAACTGACAACCCAGTATCAAGCACATCAACTGACAACCAAGTATCAGGAACATCAACTGACAAACCAGTGTTATAGCTAGTCAGCTGACAACCCAGTATCAAGCACATTAACTGACAACCCAGTATCAAGCACATCAACTGACAACCCAGTATCAAGAACATCAACTGACAACCCAGTATTATAGCTAGTCAACTAACAACCCAGTATCAAGCACATCAACTGACAACCCAGTATTATAGCTAGTCAGCTGACAACCCAGTATCAAGCACATTTACTGACAACCCAGTATTATAGCTAGTCAATTGACAACCCAGTATCAAGCACATCAACTGACAACCCAGTATTATAGCTAGTCAACTGACAACCCAGTATCAAGAACATCAACTGACAACCCAGTATCAAGAACATCAACTGACAACCCAGTATCAAGCACATCAACTGACAACCAAGTATCAGGAACATCAACTGACAAACCAGTGTTATAGCTAGTCAGCTGACAACCCAGTATCAAGCACATTAACTGACAACCCAGTTTCAAGCACATCAACTGACAACCCAGTATCAAGAACATCAACTGACAACCCAGTATCAAACACATCAACTGTAAACCCAGTATTATAGCTAGTCAGCTGACAACCCAGTATCAAGCACATTAACTGACAACCCAGTATCAAGCACATCAACTGACAACCCAGTATCAAGAACATCAACTGACAACCCAGTATTATAGCTAGTCAACTAACAACCCAGTATCAAGCACATCAACTGACAACCCAGTATTATAGCTAGTCAGCTGACAACCCAGTATCAAGAACATCAGCTGACAACCCAGTATCAAGCACATCAACTGACAACCCAGTATCAAGAACATCAGCTGACAACCAAGTATCAAGCACATCAACTGACAACCCAGTATCAAGAACATCAGCTGACAACCCTGTATCAAGAACATCAACTGACAACCCAGTATTATAGCTAGTCAACTGACAACCCAGTATCAAGAACATCAACTGACAACCAAGTATCAAGAACATCAACTGACAACCCAGTATCAAGCACATTAACTGACATCACCAGTATCAAGCACATCAACTGACAACCCAGTATTATAGCTAGTCAACTGACAACCCAGTATCAAGCACATCAACTGACAACCCAGTATCAAGCACATTAACTGACAACCCAGTGTTATAGCTAGTCAACTGACAACCCAGTATCAAACACATCAGCTGACAACCCTGTATCAAGAACATCAACTGACAACCCAGTATCAAGCACATTAACTGACATCACCAGTATCAAGCACATCAACTGACAACCCAGTATTATAGCTAGTCAACTGACAACCCAGTATCAAGAACATCAACTGACAACCCAGTATCAAGAACATCAACTGACAACCCAGTATCAAGCACATTAACTGACATCACCAGTATCAAGAACATCAGCTGACAACCCAGTATCAAGCACATCAACTGACAACCCAGTATCAAGCACATCAGCTGACAACCCTGTATCAAGAACATCAACTGACAACCCAGTATCAAGCACAGCAACTGACAACCAAGTATCAGGAACATCAACTGACAAAACAGTGTTATAGCTAGTCAGCTGACAACCCAGTATCAAGAACATCAGCTGACAACCCAGTAACAAGCACATCAACTGACAACCCAGTATCAAGCACATCAGCTGACAACCCTGTATCAAGCACATTAACTGACATCACCAGTATCAAGCACATCAACTGACAACCCAGTATTATAGCTAGTCAACTGACAACCCAGTATCAAGCACATCAACTGACAACCCAGTATCAAGCACATTAACTGACAACCCAGTGTTATAGCTAGTCAACTGACAACCCAGTATCAAGCACATCAACTGACAACCAAGTATCAGGAACATCAACTGACAAAACAGTGTTATAGCTAGTCAGCTGACAACCCAGTATCAAGCACATTAACTGACAACCCAGTTTCAAGCACATCAACTGACAACCCAGTATCAAGAACATCAACTGACAACCCAGTATCAAACACATCAACTGACAACCCAGTATTATAGCTAGTCAGCTGACAACCCAGTATCAAGCACATTTACTGACAACCCAGTATTATAGCTAGTCAATTGACAACCCAGTATCAAGCACATCAACTGACAACCCAGTATTATAGCTAGTCAACTGACAACCCAGTATCAAGAACATCAACTGACAACCCAGTATCAAGAACATCAACTGACAACCCAGTATCAAGCACATCAACTGACAACCAAGTATCAGGAACATCAACTGACAAACCAGTGTTATAGCTAGTCAGCTGACAACCCAGTATCAAGCACATTAACTGACAACCCAGTTTCAAGCACATCAACTGACAACCCAGTATCAAGAACATCAACTGACAACCCAGTATCAAACACATCAACTGACAACCCAGTATTATAGCTAGTCAGCTGACAACCCAGTATCAAGCACATTAACTGACAACCCAGTATCAAGCACATCAACTGACAACCCAGTATCAAGAACATCAACTGACAACCCATTATTATAGCTAGTCAACTGACAACCCAGTATCAAGCACATCAACTCACAACCAAGTATCAAGAACATCAACTCACAACTCAGTATTATAGCTAGTCAACTGACAACCCAGTGTTATAGCTAGTCAACTGACAACCCAGTATCAAGAACATCAACTGACAACCCAGGATGATAGCTTGTCAACTGACAACCCAGTATTACAGTTCGTCAACTGACAACGGAGGCAAGATCTCACCTCTGGGAAAAATATTAGAAACAAGAAATTCGCCACAGTGGAACAGAGGTACCGATAGAAAAAAATGAAGTGAGTAAACACTGTGAGAAGAGAATGTATAACTACATGAATAGATTTCTATTTTCTATTTTCCTTGACAGATAAAAGTATCCAGAATGGATGATAAGGAAATTACGATTATCAAACATTATACAGCCTAAATAAATGATAAATACTGACGCAGTCAGACGACACTTAAGTTGTTACGATGGAGTACTGTTTAAGAAAATGTATCGTATATTCACGGACAGTAAACAGGCATGTGACTGGGTGAACTAATCAAGGCGTCAGATAATTCCTGTATTTGTAGTCTGGACAACAATTTCACACAACACACAGTGACAAGACTCGTTCAATCACAGACGACATAGATCCGCTATTATTTCTTACAACACCCTCTCAGACGTTTTATACCGAGCAGCTCAACTTAATTCAGATAATTTCCTCGGGTAAAAGCAATATAGACACATCAAAGGTTATTGGGTACGAAATCAGCACATTTGTCAACTGGGTATTTGTAAGTTGTTGATTTCGCAAAGTTATAAAAACAGAATTCCTCACACATTCTTTAAAATGAGCTTGCAAAAAGCCAGTCCAAAGGGTTATTTTTTATTTTAGATGGCAAATTTACGAAAAACCTCAAAATGTAACTAAAAGTTACCGGGTTCTTGGCTGGCAATTTATAGACAGTTTGTATGTCCCAACATTTTCAACAAATTTATACTATGTTGTTGTATGACCTTTCCCATTTAAAAACTATTTGGCGGAAAATAAAGAGTTTGTGTCTTTATTATTGTTTTCATTGTGACTTGAGAGCATTGCTGCCGTTGCATTGAATTAAGGCCCCCCCCCCCCCCCCCCCCCCAAAAAGATTATGTTTCTGGTTTCCGCCCGCATCAGTTTCAAACCCATGCCACAGGTCTTTTTTTTCTAGGTTTTCAAAAGTAAGGGGCAGATAACTCTAATTGTTTAGCCTCAGAAAACATTGGACATAGAAAATGTCACTCGTTTAATTCTTTTGAGATGGAGTGTAGGGGTGAGATTATTGACTATTTGGAATAGTAACACATATTTAAGAGGGTTTGTGCTTTATTTATATAAATACCTGTAAAATTTTGTTTGTTTAACTCTTCATTAAAAAAAGAATGTTGTAAAAAAAAAAAAATCGCGTCATCGCATCATTTTTGTCAGCCAGTAAAGACCAGAAACTTTTTTTTTTAGGGTCAATATATACATTAGTTTCATGTAGGTAATGCAAGATGTAGTTTTAAATGATTTAGGGTAAATCTTTAATCAAAAGCCTGTCTTCTATTTCTTTCAAACTGTCTACACCATAGACGTCTGTTCGGGGCATATACCTTTATCTTATAATAATTACTAGCCATAATAAGGCTTGTAGAGACAGGCGACAACAGTGTTTGAAACAAAAAGCTTTATATTGAATCAGGCATACTGTACCAATTATTTGGTAATTACAGTCTGGTATGCAGTTAACCCGTTTATTATTTTCAGAAAGCTTTGTGCAAAGTGATTATTCAAGGCAGGTTTCTATTCAAGGCAGGGGTTTAATTAAGGAATTACGGTACCATATTGTTATGGTAGTAAGAGAAAAAGAAGTTTTTCTCTAATGTCAATTGTTTGGCATGAATAAAAAAAATTTAATCCTCCACATAATCAAAATGTTAAACACATTACACAGATAAAAATACTTGAATAAAAAAAAAAATTTAACTTTAAAAATAAGTGACAAATTAGTAAAATTTATTCCCAAGTCGCCTGTGTACACTGATCACACTAAAAACATCTTGAAGAGAACACTAACCTTTAAAGTGTCACAACCGGTTAGATACACACATAACTTCTACACTTCATCAAATAAAGTCTCTTACAGCCGGTTAGACACAGTATAACATGCACCAGCCAGTATATAAAGCCTGTAACTGCCTGTTAATGTGCTACACTAACTTAACATGGAAACAGTGTGTCACATTCCTCAATAAACACACAGCAGCATTTGGTATACTTGTCAGAATGTAAACATTGTAATAATCTGTTTTGTTAACAGTGTAATAAATGTAAATTTAATACCTTATGAATAACAATGTTACACTATTTCACAGCAGTCTGTGCATATAACAGTGACATTGATCTTAAATCAAGTATTAATGTCGCATGGAGTGTACCAGCTGTGATTCATTTATGGAAGTTATTGAACTGTAAAATTTTATGCTTTTCTTTACAACAAATATTACTGTTTGGATTGTCAATATATTATTCATTACACAACTGTAAAATGTTATGCTTTTCTTTAAAGGATTTATAATATAATTGTTTGGATTATCTAAATGAAGAAAATATTTTGCAGTTAGGATAATTAACATTCAACACTACATAAAGCAAAGGCTTTTTCAGTCTGATTAAAATCGACCTTGTTCCGAGGAATAAAATTTGTAAAATAATGCATCTACCGGGATACAAACATGTTCTGTAGAGCGCACCCTGTATAAGCGCTTGTATCGAACCAGTCAAATAGCTGACCACTCACATCATAGTTTTTAAATGTCACTGTTTTGAAAGCATTCGGAACAGACGACAGGATAGCTGTTTGGAGTTATCTGCCCTAGCTTTTCTCACTGAAAGCTTTTGTTGGACGTCTTGTAATTGGTTAACTGAACTGCGTCAGAACATGGGAGTCTACGGGCTGTTATCAGATGGTTTTGCGTGGAAACCTCTGAACGATATGAGGTCGTATCCCGGTATATGCACTATTTTGCACTTTTTATTCCTCGGAAAACTGTGGATTTTGATTAGACTGAAGACTTTTTAAGCATGTACCAGTAACCATTTTGTCTTCTTGAAACTTCACAATTTGGTTATTTGGTTATTAAGAATTTTTTTTGTTTCACTTACGAGAATCTAGATAAGTGAAGATTAGACTAATTAAAACGGCTGTACATATGCTAAATGTTTGAGGTGACTAGTGAGGTGAGGTGAGTTGGGTTCTAACGCCGCTTTCAAGAGTATTTCACTTATATCGCGGGTGCTAATATTATGGCAGGGAGAAAGCCTGCAACAACATGTGGCTATGCATTGCGGTGAAACCTGCGAGCATTGGCTGGAACTAGCGAACCATGGGTGATACTACGCTGAAATTCAGTGTAGCATTGCACCCAAACCTTACTGCGTGTAGAACAGTTCTCTACTGCAGACAAAGTTGCCGTGCCCCTGGCAGGATTCGAACCCCGGACCTCTTGATCCGAAGCAGAACGCCCTAACCACTGCACTATCCCGCCCTCCTAAATGTTTGACTTTTAATCAATCATTACAGGTCTGTCAATTATAATATCCGTAAGACACTACAGAAATTAAATATACAATAAAATAGTCAACACCATCCTTCATTATAGGCCTATATTTATGTTTTATCTGAATCACAAAACAGTATCATGCAAAAGTTAAATAATAACAAATTGTTTAATGTTAAAAATGTGCCCTTTTGTAAAAATGACATCTTATAACTCACATTATTGGTGATAGATAAAAACTATGAATGTATGGATGAATTCCACAGAACAACAATGGGAAAGAGGATATCTCATAGACGGCACATAAGTCTTTACTGTATACATTATGCCTAGCTATCTATAGCATTACACTGATGTTTTCTGGTTGGTCAATCAATTAAAGTATAAACTTAGACATAAAACAAACATACTGCAGCACAGCACAAACAATGTCGCATTTCAAACGATATATTTAAAGGGAAAGTTCTATCAACGATCTATCGGCACCATCCACTATCTTTGATCCTTGACATTTCGTGAAATTAAAACACGCTTTATTTAACCCAATTTTATTTTTTTGTTATAATAAAACATATTCACTGATAGAATATTCACATAGTAACACATAATGTATCGTACAAGTAATAAACAGTATATGCTGTTAGGCCGTAGCGAAGTTTTCTCCACTCGCAGCGCCGATGAATGGCTTCAATTCTCATTGTTTTGATTTTTCAACAAATGTGCGCTTGTCTTTATCAAATTGTCAAATGTAAAGTCATCAAAGTATTAATTTAATTAATATCTTTCAATTTGACTGTGTTTTAATCATATATATAGTAAAAGCATATATGTGGGATATAGGGATATCCTCTCGAATTTCGTTTCCACAACAAATACCCCGACAGAACCCTCCTTTTAACTTTTAATTACTTCGTACTGTGTTGAAGATGTCACACACAGATCGCTTGACGACCCTCAAGCATGGAACATGTAGCGACTCAAGACTTCACTTCCTGTTTGTTGAGTGTATGTAAACACGTGTTTGTCTCATGGCCACGGCCACGCCCCTTTTAGAGGCATGCAACTAATTATTTAAACAACTCAGTACTCTAAATCACGCGAGACGAATATTTCCAACTGACGACATACACTAACAGCTAAACATGATATGACGAAGTGTGAAAAACAAACAAACAATTTGAAAGAGGGAGAAAAATGGGTCGCGTTTTAAATAGATTGACTCATCCCCGCGCTGGTGAGAGTTTATGTCATCAAATACTGTTAACTCACCTTTTGGGGCTGACAGTAACACCTGAAGATTGAGTTGAAGGTATAATATCCAATGATGTCTTTACAGCTTACCTGGTCAGATAGTACCCTCTGTCACCGTTAGGGGGCGCTGCACTGTCATCTTGAGCCTTCTTACGAGATTGGGAAATTCGATACAGGAGTCCGATTACGATCTATAAATAGCATGGGGACGGAAAAATAGCGACAGTCATTCGACTTCGCTAAATACATTGAGATGTTGTATTTTAACAGTCTTCGGTGCAGAACTACAAACATCATTTGATACTGCACTTTCAGTTTGACATGTCACGCTTGTCACGAAAAAAAAATTAATAACTTAAATATGAGTCAACAATTACTTCAACTGTCGAGCACTTCGGTACACTATGGAACTTACAAGCGCACTGGTGCCAGCAGTTTCCAAATATACACAAGATGTAATTAGATGGGTAATTTTCAAAAAATGTCCGATTTTCAATACCATGAAATATTTTTTTTAAACCATTTGGAAAGTGATAGTTTATTGTCATAATTGAAACAAGGTTCATATCCACATTAAAAATAGAAATTTGCAAGCTTAACGACAACTTGTTTGGTAATTAACAACAAATGATTAATTAAATTAATGAAATACTTCCGTGCTGTTACCGCCATTAAAAAATTAATTTTTTTAAAAAAGTAATCAATTCATATAGCTGATAACTATGTTTTTATAATGAATTCCTTCCATATTAACAGATTTTCCATCAGGTAAAAACGAATCATATCATCTTGTCAATTATTTTGAACATTAACAAAACAGTTTCTGTAACAATTTCAACAAGACAATATTCCAAAAATGATACGATCATCTGACATATTCCCAAACAAATATTTTCACACCTAATATGGTTAAACATGATGTACTATTTGGGGAAACAAGTATTTAGCTAAGACAAAGTTATCATTATTTATTTTTTTTACTTTTAAGTTACGATAACAGCATAGAAATTGAGGTAACAGCAGAGAATGTATTTTCTGTGCTGTTACCACCCTTACAAATGTTTTATCAGAGAAATTAATTAATTCACAGTGGTAAGACTTTTTATTATGACTCGCTATTCATGTTAAAATGTTTTGACTGAAAAAAGTGATAGCTATGTATTATTGTTTTCCTACAATTACGGTAACAGCATGGAAGTTTTGGTAACAGCAGAGAAAGTTCATACTATAGACATATGTTTTAGACAGTCTAGGCTATATTCCAACAAATGTGATTTCCCTACATCATGTACAAAGTGCGAGCATGTTCCTTCAATAAGAGGAGGGATTACTGCAGTGATATTGTCAGACACATACCAGCATCTGTCCTTTAATTTTCAGTCAGAGGAAACAATTTTCTCATCGAACTGGAAGTTAGTACATAGTCAACCTGAACATCATAGATGTCCGTTTCAATAACAATGTCTTGATAGGGTCAATTGTCTTGACATTCTTACAAAGTATATTCTCTTAATTTCTTTCATTTTTCAAGTTTCTAACATCAAAACAGAAACTTTCAGTAGCCTTAACTAGTAATAACTACAATATGTAACATAAGATATACGTCCAGTGTTGGCAGATTTCTGTAGGCATGATGCAATCAGCCTTGATTTAAATCTTTACAAACATTTGGGTTTCTATGTTTTGTATAGATGGCAAATCAAGACATTTGCAAAACATGTGACAAAGCAAGAATCTGTCAAATACCTATGTGTGTCTTTGGCTTTCTTGTTCCAAAGCCATTCTGTTCAATATTTCTCTCACATTGTATTTTTTAAGAGAAATATATGGGATGTTGTTATCAGAGAACTTGGCAAATGTTCTGACTAAGTCAAGTCATGTTTTGACATAAAAGCCAAGAAAATGTCTTAATGAATAGTTCTATAGATGCTGTTAAAGAATGATTCCGTGCTGTTACCTTGACGGTTGTCTCTGTACATGATTTTTAATGAATTAGTTTGCTGATGTTAATTTTCTTGATCAGGTTGATGCAGAAAGATGATGTCATTATCTTCAGTAAAATGTTCTTTTTTAAGGATAAGTGTATTAGGCAACAAAACACATTTTTCAAATTGTAATTTTCTGTGCTGTTACTAAAACATTCTGTGCTGTTACCGTTGTTTGCACAAACAGTGGGTGTCCTGCTCATAGTCAGCTGATGTCATATTTTCAATACAGGCAACTAAATGGTAATATGCATATTTTTGATAACATACTATTTCAAAGTTGAGTGCATTTATAAAACTAAAAAATAAATTTCTAACTGTAATTTTCTGTGCTGTTACTGAAAATTCTGTGCTGTTACTGAATTAAAATTGAAGTAAAAATACTGATGCATTTCAATATTTTTTTACAAATTTGAGGTCTCACGTTATAAAAACATGTATTCATTTAATAGGACAAATCAGTTAGTATGAAAGAAAAGATTAATTCATGAAATTGTGTAATACCATTCTGTGCTGTTACTTATTCTTTCTATGCTGTTACCGGATCAATTGGTAACAGCATAGATAGTAACAGCATAGAAAAAAATATGTTGAACTTCTCTTCATTGTAAAATGAAGGACTCATTTAAGTATTCAATCATGGACATAAAACTATATCATATAAAGCTAAATATGACATATTTACTAAAAATATAAAAACACATATATCAAGCAAAATCCAGGTAACAGCATAGAAACTGTTAAAATATATTCCTCAACCCATAGACCTTTGATTTCTTGGATCAAGTTTGGGTTAAATCTTAGCCCCACCACATGCCTTCTATCTTGACTGTACAAAAAGTGGCTTGATTGACACACAGCCTCACTTTGGTTAGTGGGGGAGAAATCATTATTCCATGATGATTTATATGATGGTAACAGCATAGAACACAAAACCACGGACGAATACAACAGGCTGGATTTTCAGTATTTCCAAAAATAATTACACCTCAAACATTGGTGTGATATTTGTTCGCCTTAGGTAGAACATATTTCTTAATGTTCTCTTTTTATTCCTTTTTGAAAAACTGAGAAATTATGTGTGTAAATGTAGTTCTCAAGTTTTTGGACAGGCTGTTTTTGACACACCTCTGATACTATTTCATAAATATAAAAAATATTTAAAGTGATTTTTCATATATTCTTTTGAAAATGCTAGATAAACTTATTACACAACCCATATATATTGAAAACTTCATTAGGTTAGTGATATTTCAGGAAATATAGTGTCCCAAAAGGTCTGGACAGATATTTGGACATTTTTTGAAAATGACCCAGATGACAGTTCCATCTAAATATGATAGTTTAATCTACTTATGATATTTTCATATAATTACGTGATAGTTTCATTTAATTGTATGAATCATCTATCTAATAGTATTTATATAATTTTATCTAATTAAATTATTGTAGTCAATACGCTATATAAAAAATACAAAGCCAAAATTAACCAACTGTTTCAAAACTTTAAAATTTTAATGCAGAGATTTATTTCTAGAATAAACAATTACACAGAAAAAGTTTGGGGAAATGGTTAGATTTCTTTCCATATCAGCCAATATTAATAGTCTTACACTCAGACTCCGAAAAAGATATTTATTCTGAAAATATCACCATTTTATCAAATATTGAAAAGGAGACTGTAACACATGGAATTTCTGTAAAAAGTGGCTCCTTTTTTATTTTTTCAATTAGTTTGTAGAGACAAAGTGTAAGATTAGCCAGTGAGCATATTTAGTCCCCTGCATGAACCAATTATAGATGGATAGATGTAACATAAAGGGGCAGTAGCACGTTTTTTCACTCAAATAAGTTGATGGAATGTATTTGAAAAATAATTTCACCAATGATAAAGCTTCCTTCTCTCTTCGGAAAATAAAGTTTTAAATGAGTGTACATGTTTCGGTAAAGCCATGGGGAACGTTTTTGTAATACAAAATAATAAATTGTGTTCACAATAAAATGGCCGCCATGCAATTTTTGCTTTATACGCACCATAGTTTTTACCACTACAGATAATTGGTTTGTGTAATAAAATGTTTTACCCTCTTGGTTGGTTTAAATGACATAAACTATCATATAAATGGGATATTTGAAAAAATAAATATTGCCAAAAACGTGCTACTGCCTAAAGCATCGCAACTGCGTTGTTCGTTTTAGATTTATTGAAGTCAAATTCAAAGATGTTTATTGTACTTATAAGTATTACACGTTTACATTATGCATATGTTACAAACATCTAAAAAAATTACATTTCTGATAAAAGATTGCTTCTTTTGGTGATAGCATGTTTTTAAAAGAACGCTAAATTGCGTATGACATTTTCATTTTTGGAAGTCAAAATGGAAAGAAAGGCAATTAAAGGATATTTTAAAAAACAATGATCTAAAATAAGTCAGTATAATGTGGGCATACAAAGGCAATGTGAACTTTATCCTTTATAGTAGATTTACACATTTGACATACATTAACTTTTATTTAAAAAATTAATCAGTGGTTTCAAATATGAGTACTCACATGTAAATCATGTGATTATAAATTATATACTTTCGATGCAAGCTAAGAACGTTACATTTTACACCACATTTAATTGAAGTTTTGGTCATCATTGACTATTACAAGTTTTATTGAACATGTTTTTTATATGAAAATATACATTAAACGATGAGAATCGATCAATTCTGAGTCCTTGATGAGTAGTCCACATGAACTGATATCCCAATCATCAACTAATGTTCATCACACCTGACATGTTACACCCTACAAGTCTGCGTCCTACAAGGGTCAGTACTCGGTCCTTTTCGATTCCTTCTTTATGTATATACTATTTATATATTACTGATGATTGATACTGCCTTACAAGATCATTTACTGTTACAAATTGGCTTATCGTCTCACGAGCAGCTATTCAATGCAACGTAATATAATTAAAATTTGGTACAAATCGCTCTTACAGGTAATTTCTGTTTTGATGGTAAATTTAATGAAAGCAACAATTATATTTAAAACACGACTTCCAAATGATATGTTTCCAAGATGTACGTAGGCTAAAGTTATTTTTATTAACACTATCAGTAATGAATAGAATTTATGTAATACCCATTAGACCTCATTTCGAATGTGCGTATATGGCGTTTGTGTGCTGATCATGAATACCAGACAGATTAATAAGAAGAATTTCAAGGAACATCGATAATTGTAACAAGTATAGCCAGATATACTCATCGTTATGACACTAGTTTTGAGGAAAAGTCGAATTCTAGGAAATTCCAATTTCATATTATCTGTGTCAATGTTATTGAAAAAGATTTTTGAAATTAGATGTAAATGAATTTATAACATTTTCACGTAACTGTACAATGTCAGAGAAACCCAAAAACTGTATTATGAGTCATATGGCCTAAATTACTGAATAACGTTTCTTATGACATCTCAATATGATGACGTCACAAATTAAACATGCTATGTCACAATGCCACGTCAACACCTCCCTGGAAGTGTTATGTTCAGAGATGAACATATTTCATATAAAAGTAATGAAGAATGATTTTGGATGGTTCGGACGGGAAATATATCAACACTCGCACATTTTGCATTTTGAAACTTTTATCTACGAGTGATAATATTATGTTTGATAACAGAAAACACTTGCATAAGAATCTCTGTATTAAAAAAAAACGTATTCCAAACCAAGAAACGCTTTTTACAAAACTATGTTACATTGCATTGCGTGTCGTTTGTTTTAGATAAGCCAAACATATTTTTAAATGTTCAGTATCAATAACATACTGAACATTATCTGCTTTACACAGTGTCACCATTATGAACACTGAATACTTTACAGAGATGTGATTGGATTGTATAACTTGTTCCTAATGTATTTGCCCATGGGACAAAAAATCCATCTTAAATGTATTTCTTACATAAATAGCGTAAATAATCGAAGGTAAAATGCGTTTCATAAAATTTGGAAAATGAATTTAACTACTTGACAAATTAATTTTTGAAATAATGATTTTGATAAGAATTCCTTCCATCTTCTAATGCAAGCCTTTGCAAATATGTGTTATTATTTCAACTTTCACATAGCAAACGCAACTGAGTGTATTCTAGCAGAACAAACAGTCGACTATAATGCAGAATCACATCTACAACTAGCCGAGCAGAAAATTATCTCGTTAATGCAACTGATTCCATTTCTATGTTTCTTTTTTTAATTGTATTTCAAGACATAGAAAAATCAAATTCCAGCAATCAATGTTCTCTGACAATACCGTTGTAGCAATTAAGAGAGGAAACACAATGTGAAGCTAAGCGGAACTAACAGCCTCTTGTTGGCGATCACATTATTTGTCATAACCAACAAAGCAAATACCGATTTAATATGTTGAAACATAATTCTAGAATTTGAAATAATAGATTAGAAGACTGATATGGTAGTGGTCAACCGTTCTGACGTACACTTGGTCTGCCGTTCTGACGTACACTTGGTCTGCCGTTCTGACATACACTTGGTCTGCCGTTCTGGCGTACACTTGGTCTGCCGTTCTGACATACACTTGGTCTGTCGTTCTGACGTACACTTGGTCTGCCGTTCTGGCGTACACTTGGTCTGCCGTTCTGACGTACTATTGGTCGATACTGTTCTTGCGTACACTTGGTCTGCCGTTCTGACGTACACTTGGTCTGCCGTTCTGACGTACACTTGGTCTGCCGTTCTGACGTACAATTGGTCTGCCGTTCTGACGTACACTTGGTCTGCCGTTCTGACGTACACTTGGTCTGCCGTTCTGGCGTACAATTGGTCTGCCGTTCTGACGTACACTTGGTCTGCCGTTCTGGCGTACAATTGGTCTGCCGTTCTGACGTGCACTTGGTCTGCCGTTCTGACGTACACTTGGTCTGCCTTTCTGACGTACAATTGGTCTGCCGTTCTGACGTACACTTGGTCTGCCGTTCTGACGTACAATTGGTCTGCCGTTCTGACGTACACTTGGTCTGCCGTTCTGGCGTACAATTGGTCTGCCGTTCTGGCGTACACTTGGTCTGCCGTTCTGGCGTACACTTGGTCGATACTGTTCTTGCGTACACTTGGTCTGCCGTTCTGACGTACACTTGGTCCATTTATTCTGGCTTACACTTGGTCCATACGTTTCTGGCGTACACTTGGTACATGTCATTGTGGCGTAAATACAATGATAACAGTCGGGCCACTAGTGACGGGGATGGTTCAATTAACTACTTTAATGAAAGACATAGACCTAAAGAGCATTAACATCAGCATAAAATCAGGTTTCTTAAGAATAGAACTATGACTATCAAATTTGCAAGTTTATCAGAACTAAGTATTCCCTGTTTGAAGACCAAACTAGTCTACTGGTGCTATATAGAGGTTTTACCGGTTTATTGATGAGACAGTTAAGACAATGATAGAGCTATCGTTTCCGGTTCCGGTGGTGTAGGGGACTCGGGCAGTCAATCGGGAATGTCAGGGTCATCTTTGTTAGGACTGAAGTCAAGTCGTTAACAGATTGTTAGTGGTTAATGGTGTATTATAAAGAGTTGGAACGTCAATTATTATCTTCATTAGAGTCAATAACGCATTTAGAACCAACGTGATGTTAGACACATCTCAGACAATTGAGATTATTTACCAATTACAGTGCAATCATCAGACATTGGACAAGACATACGTACTTAATATTGATGATTTTATTGTGAATTAATCCATGGTGATGACGTCACTCTATTGTGTTAACAGTTGATTATTTTTAAGAATCTACTGGTCATTGACTAATCCAGTCAGGAGGGGTGTCAGGTTTTGACATTTTCGTAATGGCTCACAAAGTAATTTGTTCAAGAATGATGTATTTTGTCTTAGTATATCTGATGAGAATTTTAAAATATCTGATTATTTTTGTAATGTCTGACCCGGGAATCGAACATGTAACCCTTCGTCTGTTACGCAGCGCCCTAACCTATTCGACTACCAGGCCTGCTGGTAATCATTTGATTGTTTGTCAGTAAGATCCCTGCATTCTAAACAAGACTGGTAAAGTGTGAAACGCGTGGGGATCGTGCTGAACACATGAAATGCAGGAGTTCGGCTGTCAGTCAAATCGCTTTGCGTGGAAGATTTGCGCCATGCACGTGCGTGGAAGAATCCATTTCATAAGGGTCGAAGCTAAGTGTACCATATCCGATGAATGGGCACCGAAATTTGCAAAATAATACTTTTTAGGTTACATAATTGAAATGTATTGTCTATAATGCTAGATAATCACATATGTATGTTTCGTGACGTCATACATGGATTAAGATGGAGAATGCATTCGGAGCCGTGGATTCGTAAAAATAATCAACTCGCCCCTTCGGGGCTCGTAAATTATTTTTAACGAATCCACGGCTCCTCATGCATTCTCCATTACATCATATTCATTATTTTATACATCCATACTCATGCACTAATCTAACTAGGACTGTCTGTGTGAATATAAGACATCCTTGCTAGAACGAAAGCCATGGCTATGCGATTACTTTTAAACCTCTCTTGAACGCGATTGCTCAATGTAGCGCTACGTAGCAAGGCGAGGAAACTTCGAGGAATTTGCACTGTATCGTTCAAGAGAGAATGAGCGCTACATTGAGCGCAACATTGAGCGCTACATTGAGCGATCAATGAGCAATTTAAGCGCTCGCTGTTATTGAACGGAACCCAGGTTACGTAAGTTAAAGCTTCAAAATGATTATTGTGATATTGTCCTGACAAGTGAGCCGGGATATATTTTGATGTAAGCATGTATTAGTGATATTTGGTCGGTTTATTATCTAGTTGCACATATAATGATTCCAACCAATGAATTAGGATTTAATTTATCCTTTAACTGTTTTCTTTCTAAAGATTAGTCTGTGTAGATAGTGGGTAAAACTGGATATATTCGAACTTACCATCACAACCTGGCAAAAGAAAACACACATCTAAGTTGTTTTCGGTTAATTCAATATTTTAAAAAATCAGATTCATTTAACTTTGGCGATACAATAATACTTATCTGCAGTAGATTGAATGAATTAATTGGTGACTGTTTAAAGTTTATTTACAATATCGTTGTTGCCAGCAATACATTTGCGAGAAAATATGTTTGTAGCATGAAGTCAGTGGGAACGGATTCTGTATACATGTAGTTGCATAATACTTATTTCATGTAGGCTATTCATTCCCTCTTTTTAAGTTTTAACCTACTTGACTAAAACTACTGATCACAATATATGATTTAAAAATAATATACAGTATATATTCTAAATAATTGATACTTAAAAGTGATACTCATTTAGAGTTTAAAAACTGTACTTATTTGGATGATATGAGCCTGTTTGAACATTGTTTGACTTTCTTTCTTTGTTTTCAGTAATATTTTTGAAATATATATCAAGTAAAGTGCTTTTTTAAAAAATAATCTTTTGACTATTGGAATGAAAAATATAACCATTAAGCAATCAAATTTCAAAAAGATATATTTTTTATTGGCGACCATTTTATTTATTATTTCACTTGAATCTTAGAAAGAAAACTCATAATGTGCTTCTAATTATTTACATATATTGACATGGCCGATTGTCTACCCTGTTTTTTTATTGAATATACTCACAATAATCCATTATAAGAGACATTTTTTGAAAATATATCATCTTGGAATTAACCTCGTTTTGAGTGTTGAGCTCCCAAATTGAGAAACCTTTCAAATATTTTTGAAATAAAAAGACCTAAAGTAATGCAAAACATCAAACTCTTGGTCCACCTGGTCCCTCTGAGTGGTACCAGTTTACCAATTTTCTGATCCTGGCTCATGGACTAGTATGGACTAGTCTCCATATAGATTAAGAAGAAACGCAGAACGAGTCTACTGATTATATGTAGAAGTTTTACTTCTTCATTGATCAGACACTTCGAGCAATGACAAAAGTATGTATACCGGAGGAGAAACCAGCGAGGCAGTAGTCGGAAACATCTTCAATAGGATTGGAACATTTTCAATAGGATTGAAACATCTTCATTAGGATTGGAACATCTTCAATAGGATTGAAACATCTTCAATGGGATTGGAACATCTTCAATAGGATTGGAACATCTCAATAGGATTGGAACATATTCATTATGATTGGAACATCTTCAATAGGATTGAAACATCTTCAATGGGATTGGAACATCTTCAATAGGATTGGAACATCTCAATAGGATTGGAACATATTCATTAGGATTGGAACATCTTCAGTGGGATTGGAACATCTTCGATGGGATTGGAACATCTTCAATAGGATTTGACCATATTAGAAATGTTAATACTTTAACACTTTGTACATATGTGTCATCTGTTTTAAATTCTACTACCAGAATTTTACAAGATGCAACCAATATTGTATACCATGGTTATAATACCGGTTTGGATGATACATCGTGAGGTTCTTGTAAGCAGGGGCGGTAGTCTACCAGGAGTGTCCCACCTTCATTATGCCTGTTTTGGTTGGTACACCTCAATCCCAGATTACCAGGTCAAATATCATCTTCATTAGAGCCAATAACGCAATGTAATCAATGGTGGTGCTGAATCGGAAGAGCTATGTCAGTATCATCTTGACTTAGACGGAATTGTTAAAATTCTTCATAAACGTGAATAGTGTAGTGTACAGAGATTGAAGGTCAAATATCATCTTCATTAGAGTCAATAACACAATTAGAGCCAACGCGATATTAGGCACATCACAGACAATCAAATTATATTAACCCATCACGAGGACAGCCATTAGACATAGCGCAATTATTATATTGACCATATGGTCACGAAATTATTCCATCATTCTGTTCTTCAATATTCGTGCACTAATCACACTAGGACAGATTGTCTATGGGAAGATGATCCTGTGTGTTCGACCAAACCAAGAATCAATGTGGTCCATACTGCTGTACAGTGTCATCTAGATGTCATCATTCCGCTTCATCACTGAAAATCTAAAACATGTATCCTTTATTTGCCTACGCATTATGAGTGAAAATTAAATATTTTGTAATTATGTGTTTTTTTTCTAATCCTTGTAAATGAACCTTATAGTGATTCTTATGCTGAATCGTTCCCTGAAGTCGGTCAACATGTGATGTCATCTCCTATGTCTGCAAATATAAGTGGTATTGGTAGGGATATTTTAAGTGTCCTAGGGATGTATACCAAAATCGCAATTGTGGAGAATCAATTAGTTTAAAAAACTATCCCTTAAGTAAATTCATTGGAGATTAGAACTGTTTCCCGAAAATGACAAGTCGTTGAAACTCGGATTATCTAACTATTTAAAGGGGCAGTAGCACGTTTTTTTCGCTCAAATAACTTGATGAAATGTATTTGAAAAATAATGTCACTAAAAGTAAAACATCCTTCTCTCTTCGGAAAAACAAGCAAAACAATGAGTGTACATGGTACCGTAAAGCCATGGGAATCGTTTTGGTAATTCGAAATAATAAAATATGTTCACATTAAAATGACAGCCATGCAATTGTTGCTTTATACGAAACACCGTTATTACCACTACGGATAATTGGTTTGTGTAATAAGATGTTTTACCGTCTAAAGTAAATATAAATGACCTAAGCTATCATTATAAATGGGAAATTAAATAAAATTTGCAATAAACGTGCCACAGCCCCTTTAAAGTCAGTGTATAATCGACATTTATATTGTGTCCAATAACCATTATGGATGTTTCTGTCCAATCTATTCGATTCACCTGATAAAATGAGGTCTTTCGTAAAGTCATCGCCATGTGCACCAACACTAAACCAACTGTTCCACATACAGTAAGGTTTGGATGCAATGCTACACTGAATTTCAGCGCCATTTTTCGGTAGTTACAGGCAGTCGATGCTCGTAGGTTTCACTGCAATGCAAAACCAACATGGCTTGCAGACTTTCTCCCTGCACTAATACTCGCATCCGGATATAAGTGAAATACTTTTGAAATCGGCGTTAAAGTCTTACTCACCTCGCCGCAACAAAGAAACATCACTACTCGATCAGAATGGCAGATTAAACCACCATCTTTGAAGAGATTTGCGGAAATCTTTACAATATCTTGATTGAAAAATCTCAAATACGTCGACATTATGAAATAAAATGTATACTTTCTGTACATGTGGTACATGTCCCAGGGGCTGTTCCTCAAGTCCTCTTTACAATCTATCTTCAGTTGTTCCAATACCATGGCTCTGTTCCAAAACATCCATAACAGCGAGCGCTTATTATCGCTCATTGAGTGCTACATTAAACCTCTCTTGAACGCGATTGCTCAATGTAGCGCTACGTAGCAAAGCGAGCAAACCTCGAGGAATAGCACAGTGTCGTTCAGGAGAGAATGCGCTACATTGAGCGCTACATTGAGCGATCAATGAGCATTTATTATGTTATGGAACGGAGCCCTGGACATGCTATTTGTAAGATAGAAGTTAGCAATCTGGTGGTATTCTTGTTAGTCAAGCCAGTCAGGATTGTCCTCAGGGCCAAGTCTTTAAGTCACACCACCAATCAAAATTTTAGATTTAAAGATATAAGCTCCAAGATAACTGGTATTTGATGTTACTTCTCAGATCCTAATGTGAACTTTTACAAGATAAGGAAGTAAGAATACACCAGAAAGGTCGTCAGTGCTCCTCAGTGATGTGGTTCAATTTTGCTAGCTACAGTGCTGATTTGTATGATAGAGTGGACAGACAATTCCTACAACACAAGTGAAGAGATTAACGTATGATAAGTTGCTTTATTTTAATATATTTTTTATTATTTACAAGATAGTAAGTACTGATAATAATGAGAATACAATGCTAAAGTTATACCACGCCACGAAGAACATACAAATTATTACCCTGGTATAAGTTCCTTTTTTTCAACCTCAACCTAGATGCCAATTAAGGAGCTTTTTTAGGTTGACCCACACATCGCCTGCACTACCATACCAGGGCCCGGATTCACAGACCTTCTTAGAATTTTCTTAGTTTTATACTTAAGATTTCTTAAAAATTCTTAAATCTAAGAACAATGGACTTAAATGACTCTCAATTTGCAATTTGTTCATAAATGACCCTACAAAAGCAATGATAAGTTACCAGTGAGAACGGCACAGTCTCTGCTGGCAGCCATTTTGTTTGATTTAAGAATTTTTCTAAAGAGTTAAGACACCTCATGAGGTTTCTTAAAGTTAAGAACAAATTTAAGAAAAACGTGTTATTTCTAAGAATTTCTTAAAAGTTAAGAACGTTGTTATGGAAACTAAGAAATCTTAACGGAGTTTTGTGAATCCGGGCCCAGGTACCCAATTGTACTGTTGCCATAAGGTGTCATAGAATGTGATTACGTTTTCATTGAACTCTTGTGGAAAGTAAATTCCCTTAATTAGTTGTCACAAGTGCATAAACATTTAATAATTTTAATTTAATAATGTATCGTAATGAAGATTAAAATCAGAAGTGTAGGATTAAAATTGGAGTCAATATATTTATTCCTTCATCACCCAACACCTTGAGTGTGTATTCTAACAATAACCAGTAGTTTGGTTCCAGTTAAACTTTAGTTGACTGAAAAGAAGATAAAGTGTTTATGATGAGTCTAATAAAACCCTTCTACATGAGCTATTGCATCGACCTGTTTCTGAATTCAGCATTTATACAAGCATCATCTACTCCACAGATAATCTAGCGTCACTAACAAGCTCACGTTATGGACAGTCACACCTCAAGGTAGTCTGGCAGAAAATTTCTTGTGTTTATTACAATTGAATGCAATTTAATAAAAACGAACACCTGAGGGTTAATTTTTAATCAGTACGGATTTTATTGCTTTCAAAGCAAAAACATTCAATGTTCATTAGATGTGTTTATCCTCATCCCACAGGCAGTAAAACCATCATGTAAGGGCAACTATATGTAATTCGTACATTTGTTATATGAATCTGAAAGGGGCTGTAGCACGTATTTTGCAAATTTTATTTTTTTAAATTTCCCATTTATAGTTATAGTTTATGTCATTTATATTTACTTAAGAGGATAAAACATCTAATTACACAAACCAATTTTACGTAATAACGGTGGTATGTATAAAGCAAAAATTGCATGGCGGCCATTTTAATGTGAACATCTTTTAGGATTTCGAATTACAAAAACGATTACCATAACTTTACCGCACCATGTACACTCACTTGGTTTTCTGAAGAGAGAATGGTGTTTTACTATTGGTAACATTATTTTTTCAAATACATTTCATCAACTTATTTGAGAGAAAAAAAGTGCTACCGCCCCTTTAAAGTGATTGAGTTTAGAATTTATTTGGAAGGAGGTAATTCCATCATCGTATTCATCACAATAAGGAACATTGTCACAAACAAAAGCCATCTACTTGGCAAGTGCTTCTTAGCGTAATGATTTGCATATGCAATCAGTGTGCATCAAAGGGAGTAAGCTGCAAGTCTCTTGATCCCCATTCTCTTCTCACAGTGGTAACTCCCTTCAGATTCGCAATAGTAACCTCTGTTACACAGAGACAATATTTGAGTATTCTCGCATAATCCCTTGTGTGAAAATTCACAATATTAGTAACGTCCTTATTTTGTTCAATCAAACATGGCTTTACATCTGTGACCGAATTATGTTTTGTTAACAATATGTGCGCATTAAAAAGACGAAGAAACTTAAGTTATTTCGACAGTTGTGGAATTAAAAAAAAATATCACTGATTGCACAACTAACTTCGATGCAACCACTAAGGATACATATTTCTTGCCGGGAAAGTCGTCGATGTGTAACAGAGGTTATGACAGAAAATCTTGATTGAGTAACCTATGACAAGAGAATGCTCAATCCCGTCACTTCCGGTTTATCTGTATTTGTTGATGAATGCCATGTCTCACTCAGGATCAACATGTCAATGCAATAGACTGTTAGCAGGCAGACTGTTTAAACACAAGCTTTTGCTAGAGTCACGACTGTGCCCATATTCTTCATGGTGACTTTAGAGCAGCACCATAAACAGTAAACAACACATCTTGGTTGGGAAGATCTCTGATCAGACAGTTATGTCTCCCCCCGAAGGGTTGGGAGACATATTGGTTTTAGCTGAGTTCCCGATGGCGTCGGCGTTGGCGTTGGTGTCGGCGTTCCCATTTCGTTTCCGGAGCATATCTCTAAAACTATGTGACCAATCATCACCAAACTTGGTATACTGTCTCTCCATATCGAGTAGATGTGCCTTTTGGGGGTTAGAATTTTTTTTTTTATTTCCATGGCAACGATTTGGACTTTGTCTATTTCAAGGGTAGTGATCGTTTCCGCAGCAGATCTCTAAAACTATGTGACCAATCATCACCAAACTTGGTATTCTGTCTCTCCACATCATGAAGATGAGCCTTTTGGGGCTTAGAGAATTAAAACAAAATTATTATTTTTTATTTCCACCTCATCGATTTGGACTTAGTCTTTTTAAAAAAACTGGCTTTTATTTCAGCATCAAATCATTTAGAATTTTGAATATTTTGTTTGCTACAATTGTTGAGTAGGTTATTTATTCAAGTTGAATTATACAGAGAACATTAATTGTGCTTTATGATAGTATTGTTTAGAGGTTTGGAGCATTTGAGGAAGGGGGAGACATCTGTTTTTACGGGTCAAAACACTTTCTAGTTTGTAATTGATTTGGGGAAGCAGGTGCTCGAGCTTATTGACGACTTAGATTAATTGCAGATGAATATCACAACATAATATCTTGAGATAGCAATCAGTTATTTGAAATAAATGCGTTTCGCCGTTCATAACTGCATGTGTTATTATACTGGCGATTATTGAAATTAATAAATCGAGGCTTTATTATTTTATATATCCGCACCTGTGATATTAGTCAATCAAATCAGAGGAAACAGTTCAACAGAACTAATGGTTAGAAGTGCTGATATTACCACAGGAAATGTCTTTCACATCCATTTCAATCACACTATTCATTGAATACCCAATCTCCTCCTACTCTTAATATGATTAGACTATTCATTGAATACCCAATGTCCTCATATTCTTAATATGATTAGATGTTTGCAAATACCGTTCAAGTCACGTTAAGTTACAATGCTTAATATCTACTCACTACTCAATAATATTATTTCAAGTATAGTACATTCTATTATTATCTTTATAGAGAGATGTTCTCTGCCAATCTGTTGATATATCTCTTGATAATGATGATAGTGAGATGAATTCACTCTTTGTGCAACATGTATATGCAATCCATCGTCTTTCTCTAACAACATTAATCAACCGTTTGGTGCCCTGTCGTCTATCTGCTACTAGATAATCAATATATTACACGAGTTTGTGTTAATGTTCAACTGAGGATGTAGCAGTAAATAGATGTTAAGTTGAAAATATGTAAATTATATAGTCCTTATCCATTCTGGATGGGTATACCATCTTGTTTGTAAATAACACAGTTCTTATTATTACTTAAGGCTTACATCATTCTGTGTGTAATGTCCAGGTTTCAATCAATATAATTTAAACATATCTTTTGTTAAGCAGGTATAACAAGTGAGGGTCAAAGTTCATTAGGAATAAGGTAAAACCTCAATGTCGCACTGCGCACAATAACGAGAGCTCTTGGTCTAACAAAAGTTCTGAGTAAAGTGACACGTGATAGGCATGCATTGTACATTTCAAGATGGCGACTGTTTTCCCCCGATGCAAATTACGGCGCCACGCTCCTGATCCGGTAACATGTTTTAAACAATAATATAAAAAATCATATGACAAATGGCATATATGTTCGATAATATAACTCATTTCAATGTCATCCCACCACCAACCTATATGTAAAAGATTGACTTCGTACTTCGAATTGAAAAAATTTAAAAAGTATTTAACAAATTTCTCATTTCTAAAGTAAGCCCTCTGAAATATCACAATATTAAAGAATCGTCCAAGGATCCTGTAGTAATAAAAGATATCGCCTTGACTGTGTTTATACAGTGGAATGAACGATGCATTTAGATATTACAGAACAAAATATATTTTTTTAATAGAATTGCTGTAATTCATTACATTTAAAATCATTTTTCATATTGTATTACTCAAACAATTCGACTAAACAGAAATTTTAAAAATAGTATCGAAAGGCTCTAGAGGATATCTATCACTGAAGGCAAATCCATTTCAAGATTAAACACAACTAGACATTACATTCAAAAGCCTAACTTTGTTAATATTCTACAGTTTGTGATCATTAATAATAACCTTTTATTTGTTTAACTGATATCAAATGCTTGGTCTCAACAGTAATCATTCTTGATGTTCAGTTTTCCCAGTGGTGGGGTACTGTTCAACACAAAATAAAATGCTACAACGGGAAATTTGATCCCTGAAGCAATTTATTCGTTTTGTTGATTGTAATTGGGAATGACAGAGCAGACTTGCAAATAAAAGCGTGTCCCTTTTAAGAAATATTTTAAAGTGCTGCTCTCTTTATAATCATTTTAATTTCTTTCAAACCAGAACTTATTCCCTTGAAATACTGCTATGTTTACATTTGTAAGATAAACTGCCTTACAAACAGAACAAATAGAGAAATATATGAGCAATCCTTGTGGAGACCGAGACCCAAACTGTTCCTTCTGTTCCTATACCTTCTAAATTCCCTAGTATCTGAGAATGTGCAAGAGATATTCCAAGTAAACTCACGGGCCAAAAAAAGTATAGGTACAACAACGCAAGATATTTTAATCAACGAGTGATGAATACGATTAAAACATGGTTACATCATGTCTCTAAAAGCAAACTAAGTTTGTCTGTAAATTTTGAAACATTATCTGTACATAATTCTGAAAAACACGGCTTTTTAAAAATCGTCGTTTTAGAATCTCCTTAACCAGGCGAGATAGGGGGGTGAAATAGGGCTTTCAGGCTTGTTTTTTGACGTCCTACAGCAACGATGCGTCATTGATTTAAAGTCAAAGGAAGTAAATTATGTCGATACCATCTTGTACTAACATAATTTCCATATTTCATAAAATGTTACCTTAAATACACAGAATAATTTCCCAATATACCTTTGAAATAGTTATTGTAGCACCACATGTGTGTTTGAACAGATATAAAATACTAAGTATCATACTCTCATGAATGAAATTGTGTACATCTCTTAACGAGATATATCCTCATCACAAACATTCAAAACCGAGTTTATCCGGCAGAAATATTTTGTGTTTTACTCTGTCGAAGAGAAGATATACTTTCTTTAGCCCGTGAGTTTATTTGAATAAGGTATCATCCAGAAGATCGTCTCAACAACAGTTCTGATCGACTTATAGATAGATAGAGAGGACAGAAACCTTAAGACAGGTTTGGTCGTGAACGAAGCAAATATACAAAGAAGTTTATGCTGAAAACTGATTGCTGTAGACTTTGGTTGACTGTAGTTGTGATTTCAAGGATTAATACCGATTCAGCAATTCCAAATATCATTGGGATGACACAAATAATGTCAAGGAACATTTGATGTTTAGTGTAAAGCTTCTATCATTTTGAGAATAAATTAGAAAATATATATCATACATTGACTTGAGAAAGTGAGATCGTTCGTACTTAGGTTAACTGCCTCCTCAGATGAGACAAATTGATATGAATTCAGAGCTAATTAAATTCATTTTTGTGATATTTTGGCATCCAGATTCGTGATATGGCTTTCGCGAAGCTCGTTCTATTCCCACAGACAGCTAGTTCTCATTTGTGTATGAATATTGGTGTATGAAATAATGAAGACAAATTCATGTTCACACATTTACTGCACGTTTATTATCTAATGTCTCTGTGTTCTTAATGTGTTAATAGATGTACATTGTCTGAGATGCGACTTATATCACCTAGTTGTGTTATCATCTCTAATGAATTAGTAATATAACTAATAGTAATTGACTTCCTCCTCTCTACAATTGGGATAGTCACAAACAATTTGATCAAGATTGACCACATCAGAAGATGACCCCAATAGTCCAATACACCACTTGAACCCAGTACAATAGCTCTATCACTGGTGTAACTGTCCTTACTGTCTTGAATGTCCTGTCATGGAATAGTAAAACTCGTAGAATCAATAGACTCGGTTGTTCTTAAACAGAGGACGTGCCGTTCTAATATATGGATATGTAAACTTTATGGTAAACCAACATTGTCCTACATTTCTGATCAAGGAAAAGTGAAGCTTCACAATAACATCAACAGTCTAGTTCTGTAAACAGGAAAAGTGTTGTTTTGATAAACGGATAAGTACACTGACTGATAAACCATAGCTCTATCACTGTCCTAACTTCCCAACTTTCTGATCAAGGAACTTTCTAATAGCATCAGTAGACTAGTTTGGTCTTCAAGTTGACCTCTCAAGGATTAATTAAGCATTCAAGGACGACTTCTTATCGGCTTCTCTAGATTGGTTTTCTTTCATGATCAGCACGCATGTAAGTGTTTAATTGAATGTTCACAGTTTTTTTTCTGACGGAAACTTGATTAAACCTCATTTTGTTCTTCTATGTCTTCAATTAAGGTCGATGATTGGCAATGACAGAATGAAAAAAATATGTTTCTGTCATCATAGGATAAGTTAATATTACATTGATGAGGGGACAGAAACCTCTAGATAGGTTTGGTTGTAAACGAAGCAAATATACCATGATATGCTGAAAACTGATTGCTGTGGAGTTTGGTTGACTATTGTTGTGATTTCAAGGATTAATATCGATTAAACCAGTTCCAATTAGCATAGAAAGGCCATAAATAATGTCAAGGAACATTTGCTGTTTCCTGTGAAACTTCTTTTGTTTTTGGAAACAGATTTTTAAAAATAGTTCATACATTTGCTGGAGAAAGTGAGATCGTTCGTAGTTAGCTTTAACTGCTTCCTCAGAAGAGACAAATTGAAATAAATTCAGAAGTGATTTTACACATTTTTGTGATATTTGTATCATTCGAAATTCCAAACAAAACCCAATAATGATTGCTGACATTAAAAGATACCGCCATTTGAGTGAACTACTTCCTCATGATTATATGCTTCCAGTGGTAATGATCGTATTAAGATTAAAGAAGTAGCACTGACTATCAAGATTCGTCATATTGCTTTCGCGAAAAGTGTTTGTATTTCCACAGACAGCGAGTACTCACTTGATTAGTGTATGAATATCGATGTATGAAATAACGAAGACAATTTCATGTTCACATTCCCTGGACGTTTTTTTTCCTATTGTTGATGTCTGTTCTCTTAATGAGTTAACATACCTGCATTGTCTGAGATGTGCCTAACATCGCCTTGATTCTAGTTCTGTTATCATCTCTAATGAGGGTACTAATTAGGTTCCTTCTCTTTCCAATAGGGTTAGACACTTACAATCTGTTCCAGACTGGACCACATCAGACATACCGACTGACTGTGGGTCTGTATCTATGAAATAATTAATTCAATTTGAGGATCACATTCTCTGCATATTTTCCTATTTCTGATGTTATCCTCTTAATGAGTTTCTAATTCCCCATTATCTGAGATGTGATAAACATCGCCTTGGTTCTTATGTCTTATTGTCGTCTCTGATGTAGTTATGATAATTAACTTTCCACCTCTTTACAACAGGTTTAGCCACTTATAATCAGTTCAAGATGACCACATCAGATGGTGACCTTGACACTCAACATTGACTACCAAAGAGTCCCATAAACCACTGGAACCGGAAATCATAGCTCTATAACTGGTGTCACCATCCTAACCGTACTATCAAAGGAGAAAAACTCCAACATACAATCCGCAGACTAGTTTGTTAGACTGTCGTTTTATTAAATAGATAACATAAGGACTAGTTTGTTTTCCAAACTGGACATGTGCTGCTTTCTGTGGAAACAAATCATATTTTTCATTGCTTGCACACCCAATTCAACAAAGAATAAGTCGTTTTAAGGCATTTAAAAGCTTGTAGTAATACGTTATACGCCTTTTAACATTTCAGTCGAGATGGGTGACGCCATTTTATTTAGGTTTAGGGTCAAAGTCATTCAAACGATATCAGTTGATCAGTCATCGGGAGTCAACACGCTATAGAAATAATAATACTAATATTATTGACACGACGGAAAGATAAATACGTTGTATACTTCTCCCTCGGGTAATATATGTCGTCCCTCGCCTGAATGATCGGGCTATACTGGTACAAAGATGGTACATGAGACCGTATACCCTCGTGAGGATCATACAACTTATATCATCTAATAGTTAAGTAAGTAACTGGTTATCATGGTAAAGCTTAGCTATATATTTGTACAAAAATGGTTCGACAGACAGACAAAAAGCTATACACAGAGCGCTGTAGTGATAACAAATAGATTATACACTGATTTCAGAAAGTAAGATTGTTCGTAGTTAGCTTTAACTGCTTTCGCAGAAGAGAAATATTGATATAAATTAAGTAATTTAACTCATATTTGTGACATTTGCATCATTCGTATCATTAAAAGATTCCTCCGGTCATGTGAAATACTTCTTCATAACTACATGCTTCATGATCGTATTAAGATTTAAAAATCTGTAGCATTGACTACCCAGATTCGTGACCTGACTTTCGCGAAAAGTGTTAATGTTACCATAGTCAGCTAGGTCTCATTTCATTAGTGCATGGGTGTATAAAATAATTAATTCAATTTCATTTTCACATTCCCTGCATTTTTTCCTATTTCTGATGTATGTTCTCTTAATGAGTTAATAGTTAATTGTCCCAGATATGACTATAAACATCGCCTTCGTTTTAGATGTTTTTTCATCTCTTTACAACAGGTTTAGCCACTTATAATCAGTTCAAGACCACATCATAAGGTGACCTTGACACTCCCCATTGACTACACATGAGTCCCATAAACCCCTGGAACCGGAAACCATAGTTCTATCACTGGTGCAACTGCAACCCTACTGTCAAGGGAAAAAAACTCCAACATACAATCGTAGTTTGTTCTTCAAACAGAAACTGTCGTTTTGTTAAATGGATAACATTAGGGGTCTAGTTTGTTTTCCAAACAGGGCACGTGTCGTGTTGATAAATGGATAAGTACAATTGCTGATGAACCATAGCTCTATCACTGTCCTAACTTCCCAACTTTCCGATCAAGGAAGAAGTAAACTGTGTAGATACTATCAGGGGACTAGCTTTGTTGTCTTCAAACAGGACGTACGTTGTAGTGATAGATGGGTAAGTAAAATGTCAGCTTACCAGAATTAATTGAGCATTCAAAGAAGACTTCTTACTTGATCCTTTAGGTTGATTTTCTTGGCATGATCAGCACAAGTGTGAGTGTTTAACTGAATGTTCACAGTTTTTTTCTGACAGAAACCTCATTTTGTTCTTCTTTCTCCCCCTCGATCATTTGCCCTGGCAGAATGAAAAAGATATTTCTGTCATCATAGGATAAGTTAATAATTGTAATTTGTAAAAGACTAAAGTTAAGATTACTCCTCCTTACATGTTTGCTTTTAATAGAAATCAAAGCACGTTTAAATAAATCCTTTCATCCAAATAACAGTAAATGAGGTTATATGTACTTGATTGGAAGGGTAAGACGTGTTAAGACATAAATATAATATGTGAGGCGAAGAAACTTCCGTAACCGTTGATTAAACATCAGCTGCTGATTAAAGACAATCCTCTTGTTAACATGTAAAACATAAATAAATTGCATTCATTGTATTAAACACACGGAATGTACCGATCTGCTGCATATATACAGCTGTGTACCGAAAGTTTGTTCACCTACATGTGAATCTTAGTGCAAATATTATGTAAATTAACGTTCATTGTAACGTCAATAATCTTACATCACATACAATGACAATTGAATCATCAAACATCCATGAGTAAAACAACCATTCTTAAACCTGTAATCGCCACTGTAGTGGTATATCTTTATGAAATGTTTATGAAAATTGGCATAATAAACAAAACAGAAGGGGTCAAATTTTGGAAATTATAATTTCATTAATTTTCGAGTAAAAGTTATCAGATTGACTTAATGAAAACAAATTCATCACAAATACATTGAATGAGTGTAAGAGAACGTAAATGAAAACCCAGTTCATCACATTTACAGAAGAAAACAAAAACTGTAGTTTTGAAAAGATTGACCCCTGGTCACTTCAAAGAGCTGCCAAAATTGTAAGTGTTTACTGCTAGTCATCAACTCAGATTGTGTTATAGAACACTCAACTGTCTTTTTATAATGCGAAAATGCAAAAATGATCGTTCTACATTTGCCGTTGATTAGATGTTTTAACGACATGCCAAATTATATGATATTTGCACTAAAATACACCACCAGGTGAACAAACTTTCGGCACGCAGCTGTAGGTGTGACTGTTCATAACGTGAGCTCATTAGTAACGTTCGACTACACAAGGAGTGGATACTGCTAATTCATTATTATTTCTATACAGGAACTCTTGGAGGCGAATTTTTATTAGCTTTATCAAGAATACCTAATCCAATATTAAGTAAGATAAAATTATACTAGAATTCTTATTTCTTATCGTTTAATGACCTGGTTATAGATCGTGCTTCATGGGAATTCTAATGATTGTAATGAGTATGGGTACATTCAATCGTTAGCATAAAAGGCACTGTAGCACAGTTTTCTTACTGAAATAAAGTGCTCTCGCAAAAATATAGATATATGTTATAAATCGCTACATAATACTCCTGTATCAATAAAAAGAATTCTAAAAAGAATGTACATGGTTCGGTTAAGCCACGCGAGTCCATCTACCATCAAACGGCAATATTAATGTGTTCACATTAAAATGGCCGCTCGAAGGTAGTTCTAGTGATCTAACTGATGTAGCGATATCTATACACTGAAAGTAAAGGTTAAATATAGTACCATGATGGAATGGTCAACCATCTTGCTGTCAGAACTCTCAAAATCGTATATGACCTGCGAAGGTACCTCTCACACTGACGAATTTCAACGAGTAATCAGATTTTGTAATCAGTAGTCTTAGCCAAGTAGGTTAAAGGGGCAGTAGCACGTTTTTCCGCTAAAATAAGTCGATGAAATGTATTTAAAAAATAATTACACGAATAGCAAATCGCCCTTCTCTCTTCAGAAAACAAAGTTAAAAATGAGTGTAGATGGCTCAGTAAAGCCATGGGGTTATATTTTGAAATCGAAATAATAAAATGTGTTCACAATAAAATGGTCGCCATGCAATTTTTGCTATATACGCAACACCGTTATTACTTCTGCGGATAATTCGTTTGTGTAGTAAGATATGTTACCCTCTAAAGCAAATATAAATGACATAAACTATCATTATAAATTGAAAATTTAAAAAAAATAAAATTTGCAAAAACGTGCTACTGCCCGTTTAAGACTTCAAAAGATAAAATAAATACATTTTTCAGAAATATGTAAAAAAAAAATGCAACTACAGAGTCATTTCAATATATCTACAACAAATCATATTGATGTTACGATAGTTACTACAGACATTGATAAATTTGAATATTTTATCTCTGTACCATAGTGAAATCAGTTATCAAAGGTACCATACAAAGCGTTGTCAACATTGTATTGCTCTTCAAAACTGAGTTCATTTCAATCTTTTGAACGCAATAGATTAGAGTAATGTTACAGAGAGTCAAACTATTTTATTTGATCAACGAGAGTGAAGCAACATGTCTCTGAAGCATTTAGGTTATGTCTACCTCAATAGAAGCGATACCGAGACAGAACGGTATTAAAGCCACAGTAGCACGTTGCTTGCATATTTGTTTCTAAAATTTTCAAATTATCTTTACAGTTTACACAATATATTGCTATGTTAGAGGGTAAAACAACACATTACACAACCCGATAAGCCGTATCGGCTATCCGGCTATCCGTATTGAAAGAAAATTGTGAACGTATAAACCGACAATTTGTGGAACTCTTCAGTGTGAGTGGGAGATTTGTTTAACGCGATTTCGAGGGCATAGACAGCAAGATGGTTGACCATTCCATCATGGCGCCATATTTAAACTCTACTTTTGGTTATTTGATATAGCTCCATCAGTCAGATAACGTAAACTACCTTCGATCGACATTTTAATGTGAACACATTAAAATGACCGCTCAAAGGTAACGGATTCTCTTAGCCTAACCGAACCATGTACATTCGTTTCAGAACTCTTTTTATTGATTGGGGAATATAACATGTATTGATTCTTGGTGACACGTTTTGTAAAAAATAGTTTTATTTCAGTAAGAACCGCGTGGTACAGTGCCTTTAAGTATCTATACCAGAACTGTGTAGGGATTGAAAACAATGTTAGGATATACAAAAATATCTTGTACTTTATTACTATTACAACTTCAATATCCCACTCAAATAGATCAAATAGATAGTGATTTTATCATAGTGTTTGCAAAATATCTTCCAGCTCATTGAGTCTAGTGAGGAAGTGATGTCACATGTGGCACAACCACAAATGAGAACGTTCTTTGTAACATAATAAGGATGAAATTTCAATATTTCCATTTCCGAAATATATGAACTGCAATCTCACCCTATTGTGACACACTGAATTTATTAATGTATTATGTGCACGTGTTATGTATTTGTATCACGATAAAAATTAAAATACAGAGCCATTGGTTTGTAACTAGACTCAAAGTTAATCAGGCGACTTAATAATTGCTCTCACAGGATGGTAAAGGAACTACTGCAAAGCTTAAGTTATGCCTTGCGTGGGAAAGTTGGTTTAAAGTGGACGCTGTTCGAACTTCCCCCTACAAGCTCTGGTTTTTGGGAAATTGTGGTAGAATGTGAGAAATTAAAATATGCCAATATTTATAAATGCTTATGTTGTTGACCTTTGTATTATGAATAAGATATGTATTATTTGTCTCTATGTATTTGAAAAAGAAATAAAATTATCTTATTGACACGTGTAATCTATGCATTGGTTATTTACGTCCTTCCATGTGCCAACAGAAAAACTTAAAATAAATACCACTAAAACAAGTTGACATTAAACACATCTCCGCTCAGGTGAAATACTTCATCATATGCATGCACTTTCCCAATGATTGATCCACAGACAGACAGACAGTCCTTGTGTGATTCGTGCATGAATATGAATTATGAAATAATGAAGATCATATCCTAAATCATCTGAATTAATGCTTGTGCCTTGTCCTATGTCTGCACTGTAATTGGTTAATAAATCTCAATTGTCTGAGATGTGCCTAACATCACGTTAGTTCTAGATGTATTGTTGACTCTAATGAAGACAATAATTGACGTTCCACCTCTTTATAATACACCATTAACCACTACCAATCTGTTAACGACTTGACATCAGTCCTAACGAAGATTACCCTGACATTCCCGATTGACTGCCCAAGAGTCTCCTACACCACCGGAACCGGAAACCATAGCTCTATCATTGTCTTAACTGTCTCATCAATAAAGAGGTGAAACTTCTACATAGCATCTGTGGACTAGTGTGGTCTTCAAACAGGAAATACTTCGTTCTGATAAACTTCTTGATAAATGACTAGTAAGTTGACTTGTAAAGGAATATTTGGGCATTCAAAGATAACTTCCTGCTTGATTTTCTAGTTTAGTTTTCTTGTCATGATCAGCAAATCTGTGGTTTGATTTGACATTAATTTCATATTTATTTTTCCTTTAAAAAGATATTAATTTCATCCTAGGATAGTTAAATATTTGTATTTATTTTTTTAAAATGGTCATGGATTGCAGATTTGCCTTCCTCAACAAGTAATATAAAACAAAACTAAAACAACAAAGCCAAGCGTAGATAATGTTGCTGAAGCAGCTGGGGAAACGTTCAATATAATGTTAGAAATATATGTTAAATGACTTCATTTAAACGCCTGATAGTTGCGGTGATGAACAAATTGCGATCATTGTTCTGAATATTGGCCTGTGCAGTTGACGGCCTGAAGGAAGAGGTTGGAATTCAGGAAAGGAAGAGAACCTAGGAGGGTTTGAATTTTATGTGTTTTCATTTCAAGTTGCTGCTTTTATAAAGGTCCAATATCTTTCATTCCAAATATTTATTTACACACTGAAGACTAAAATACGTTGAATAAAATAAAATTGGTTTTATAACGCTAGTATATATATACTGTAAACAACGTAATAATTACAACCAGTGTACCCTTTTTGGTAGATGTTTTAGATGTTATTATTTTCTATTAATGAGAAGTCGATTAAAGACTTTGAATAGAAACATATATAAATATAATGATAATAATGCTGTGTCAATTATAATATAGCGTAAAAGACACACAATCAATTCAACAATGTAACCTTTGTTTGTAGATGTAGTACGTGATATCCTTTTCTGTTGATGAGAGGGTTAGAACTGTTTTAATCTGCAAGTTGATTTGATTTGAAAGGTGCATCTGTCACCCACTGAAGACCAACAATAATGCTGTAGTAATAAGATTGTAAGTCTAAGAAGGCGAGTGATGTACATGTACAGAACGAAGAGCTGTCTGTCTGTAAGTTTGCAACGAGATCAGATATGTTTGAATGACGTAAATCCCATATAACAAATCCTGTTTTGAACATCCTCTGAATGAGAGTATGTGTTGCCGTTCAAAAGCTGTTGGAACCTTAAACTAATTTCAGTGCAAGGCCATCATGACGGCTACCTTTTGATTTGCTAGTTATTGGTTGGGAATGTTGTAACCTGCGCAAGCGTATTGTTTGTTTGAATATATCATTGTTCTAGGTATTGTCTTCAAAGTTTGGTCAAGCTTAGCTATATATTTTTAGAAAAATGGTCCGACAGACAGACAAAAAGCTATACACAGAGCGCTGTAGTGATATACCATGGCTTTTGTATGTATGATAACCAGTTAATTAGTTAACTATTAAATGATATAAGTTGAATGTTTCTCACGAGGGTATATGCTCTCATGTACCATCTTTGTACCAGTAAAGCCCGACTCTCGACATTACTACAAGTTTTTAAATGCCTTAAAACGAACTATTCTTTGTTAAATTGAGTGTGCAAGCAATGCAAAATATGATTTGTTTCCATAGAAAGCAGCACATGTCCGGTTTGGAAAACAAACTAGTCCTAATGTTATCCATTTAACTAAACGACAGTTTCGTTTTGAATAACAAACAAGTCTACGGATTGTATTTTGGAGTTTTCTCCTTTGACATTACGGTTAGACCAGTGACACCAGTTATAGAGCTATGGTTTCTGGTTCCAGTGGTTTATGGGACTCTTTGGCAGTCAATGGGGAGAGTCAGGGTCATCATCTTGAACTGATTTTAAGAGACTAACCCTATTGTAAAGATATGGGAAGTTAATTATCATAACAACATTAGAGACAACAATACATTCAGAACCAAGGCGATGTTAGTCACATCTGGGACAATGGGGAACTATTAACTCATTAAGAGGACATACATCAGAAATAGGGAAATATGCAGGAAATGTGATAATGAAATTGAATTAATTATTTCATACATTCATACCCATAGTCACTCGGTATGTCTGATGTGATGTGTTGAACAGATTGTAAGTGGCTAACCCTATTGGAAAGAGAAGGAAATCAACTATTACCTAATTATTACCCTCATTAGAGATGATAACACAACTAGAACCAACGCGATGTTAGGCAAATCTCAGACAATGCAGATATGTTAACTCATCAAGAGAACATACATCAACAATAGGAAAATAAACGTGCAGGGAATGTGAACATGAAATTGTCTTCGTTATTTGTTTACATCGATATTCATACACTAATCAAGTGAGTACTCGCTGTCTGTGGAAATACAAACACTTTTCGCGAAAGCCATGTGACGAATCTTGATAGTCAGTGCTACTTCTTTAATCCTAATACGATCATTATCACCGGAAGCATATAATCACGAGGAAGTAGTTCACTCAAATGGCGGTATCTTTTAATGTCAACAATTATTAGTGGGTTTTGTTTGGAATTTCGAATGATACAAATATCACAAATATGAGTTAAATTAGTTCTGAATTTATATCAATTTGTCTCTTCTGAGGAAGCAGTTAAAGCTAACTACGAACGATCTTACTTTCTCCAATTAATGTTTTATCTTTTTATAATAAAAAAAACAAAAACAAAAGATTTTTCACACAAAACAACAAATTTTCCTTGACATTGTTTGTGGCCTTTCCACGATAATTGGAACAGGTGTAATCGATATTAATCGTTCAAATCACATCCACAGTCAACCAAAGTCTACAGCAATCACTTTTCAGCATATCATGGTATATTTGCTTTGTTCAATACCAAACCTGTCTGGAGGTTTCTGTCCTCTCATCAATGTAACAGTTTACTTCCCTTACACCTACCACATTCTCACAAATATCAGAGTTTGGAACAGGTGGTCCTACAGTAGCAGCGTCCATCTTGTACAGGTTACACCCAGGTCGATCAGGTGTTGAGACCATGATGATGATGATACCTTATTCACATAGCTGGAATATCTCTTGCACATCCTCAGATACTAGGAAGTTTAGAAGGTTAGGAACATCTGTAGTCTTGTTCTCAGTCTCCACAAGGGTTGTTCATATAGTTCTCTATTTGTGGCAGTTCATCTTACAAATGTAAACATAGCAGTATTTCAAGGGAATACGTTCTGGTTTGAAATAAATTAAAATGATTATAAAGAGAGCAGCATTTTAAAATATTTCTTAAAAGGGACAAGCTTTGGTTTGCAAGTCTGCTCTGTCATTCCCAGCTACGATCAACAAAACGAGTTAATTGCTTCTTGGATCAAACTTCACGTTGTTGCATTTTATTTTGTGTTGAACAATACCCGACCACTGGGAGAACTGAACATCAAGAATGATTACTGTTGAGACCGAGCATTTGATATCAGTTAAACAAATTAAAGGTTATTATTAATGATCACAAACTGTAGCATGACAATTCAAAAGACTATTAACAAAGTTCGGCTTTTAAATGTAATGTTTAGTTGTGTGTAGTCTAGAAATGGATATGCTTTCAGTGATAGATATCCTCTAGAGACCTGAATAATATTTTTTAAATATTTCTGTTAGTTAGACAAATTGTTTGAGCTTTACAATGTGACAGATTTTAAATGTAATGAATTTCAATGCTATTAAAGAAGATATTTTATTCTGTAATGTATAAATGCATCGTCCATTCCACTGTATAAAACACACTCGGGACGACTTTATTTATCATTACAGGATCCTTGGACGATTTGTTAATCTTGTGATATTTCGGAAGGGTTTATTTTGAAATGAGAAATTTGTTTTATTTTTCTTCAATTTGAATTCAATGTTTCAAATATAAGATATCTTTACTATATAAATTGTAATGATTGAGACATACATACAACATGGCACAACCATTGGGAACGGATTAGATCTATAATATTTACATATTTGCAATTTAACAGCTTTTTACTACTACACCATCAGTAGAATATAAACACAAACACATACAATTATGGATTGTTTTATGTCGAGGATACAGGACAGGAAGCCAGACGGTTGATCAGTGTTGGAGAAAGACAACAGATTGCATGGCATATACATGTTGGACAAAGAGTGTATTCAACTCATGATAATCATCACCAAGATATATAACAACAGATTGAACATCTATCTATAACGGTATTACTAGGATGTGCAATATTTTTAATACTATTTCTCATAACATTTATCAGTGTGATTATGAATAATGTGAGTAGATATTGGGTGTTGTCATTAAAGGGATATGAATGATTTTTTGCAGGCATCCAGGCATATAGAGGTTAGGAAGAGATTTGGTATTCAATGAATATTATAATTGAAATGGAAATGACAGATGTTCCCTTTTGCAATACCAGCGCTTCTCTCCATTAGTTCTGATTAAATGTTTCCTATATTTTCGATTGACACAGTTGCGGATACATAGAATAATAAAGATTCCATTTAGTAACTTCAGAAATCGTCTTTATAACAACACTTGCAGCTATAAAGTGCCAAATTTGTTTATTTCAAAATAAGAGATTGCTATCAGTAAATAGTATGTTGTGATATTCATCTGCAATTAATCCAACTCGAGCACCTGCTTTCCACAGTCCGTTTCAAACTGTCTGATCAGAGATCTTACCAACCAAAATGTTTACTGTTTATGGTGCTGTCACCATGAAGAGTATTGCATTGTGACGTTGATCCTGAGTGAGACACGGCATTTCTTAACCAATGTAACAGAGTTAAATTCAGTCATTGACTCACGACAGAACATCTGATGCATTTATAACATTTAATACTTCATGAAATCAAGCACACAGGTACATAGGTAAATTTACATTATGTCGGAACTGTCTAACATACAGACAATGTTAGATGAGGTTAACGAGCTGTTCAAATGACTCCGGAGAGTCGCTGAGAGTAAGTCTGTCAGTCCACTGGATACTAGAGTCATCGCAGGTACATAATGTCAGCACGGCCTTACAAACAGACAATGTAAGTTAAGAGAACGAAGCTGTTGTAATGACTCTTGAGAGACGCAAGGACTCACAAGAGTTGCCGAGACCAAGTCTGTCTGTCCATTAAATATTTGAGTCTTATATACACCAAACTTAATGAACCAGTCACAACCTAATGAACTCCATGTTCTCCATCTTGGTATTGTTCTGGGTCCCGTTGCACGAGGTGACCTTAAGTCACTAAGGTAGCCTTAGTTTAATGTTAAAAGATGGCACTAAGGTTAACCTTAGTGTTAAAGGTACATCCATTGTGTTGTTGGGGGTCAAATATGACAAACGTTATAAATGGTCTTATTATATCGAGAAGTACCAACAGTTACCGAAAACAACCATTTTAATGATACTCGACTTAGTATATTGACGATATGAAGGTAAAAGTAGTGATTTCTGATCGAAAACCGGACAATGCACTGCGTGTGGCGCGCGCCAATGAGTCAAACGTAATTTTGGAATCTTATTTACACCAGACAAAATAACAAATTTGAGTTAATAATGTTAAATAGGTCATATAACTACTGTGCATGTAAAAAGTATTTTCACTTTCGGTTTCTACATATGCATAATGATGTTACTCGATTTTAATTGGAAAATAGTAATTATGATATGTTTGGCGATTGGGGATGAATATGCAAGCTAAGTGAATTTATTTGTGTTGTAAACAGCACATATGATGTGTTGGAACGTATTAAAGCCAAATAAAATTTTATGAAACACAATGGATGTACCTTTAAGGTTGTGTTGTGCAACGGCCACCAGGTCGTAAACATTTTGTTTGTCACTTCTCCCAGACGATTTGGTGACAGACTATTCGCTGGTCCTGGATCAACATATCATATGGCTGTCATTATCATACAGTTCATAAGTTTATTAAAAGTATCTCGTTGTTGGACCAGCACGACACGGTGTTTGTCATTCTGATAGTTTATCAGTTATGTATTCAGTGGACTACAAGTTATTGTGTTACCACTCAGCATAGACATGACTATGTTACACCAAGGAATACATATAAACTGGAGTGACAGGGCCGAGCACTACCGGGGATGTAGCTCAGTTGGTAGAGTGTCCGCTCATCACCCAGGTGATCAGGGTTCGATTCCTGATTGCGTCATACCAAAAGACGTTAAAAGATGGGAGTTGTTGCTGCCTTGCTTGCCACTCAGCATTATCAGGACAGAACAACGCCTGAACTGGCGCTGCGCTGTGGCTGCCGGGTCCTTTTTCACAAATAAATTTCCTATGTACACTGTATTACGGACAATAAAGAGTTACTTCCCACAGATAAACTAGGGAATTGGCGGCATCGAGTAGAGATGACTCCCTTCAGATTTTTGTAACGTAACATCTATACTACATCCATGAAGTTCTCAGCTATAAATATAGAATCCTGATTGGTTGCATCAGAAGTTAGTGGTGCAATCAGCGACGTCGTTTCACTTGCGAGATGACTAGATTTTCTCTATCTTTGGAACATGCACATTTTCAGGTCTATGAAGGGCATCTAGAAGTGGTATACATAAGAACAGGAAGATTTTCTGGATGACAACTTCTTTAATGTGAAAATACACGACGTTTCGGAGTACATACTCACTCCTTCATCAGGTGGAATGTACCTTCCATGTTATGTTATGAATGTTACATTCCACCTGATGATTGACAAAAATAAGAATGTTACCAGTGTTGTAAACTTTCACCACCAGAGTATTAAAATAGTGAAATATTGCCTATAAGTAACAGAGGATACTATTGAAGGGAGTAGCTGCTGTGAGAAGAAAATTAGGACAGAGAGGCTCACAATTCTAATCACCCCCTCCCCACTCACTGAATTGGAAACGCAAAACATTAGGTTGTCAGGGATGTCCAATAGATGACATTTGTTTGTGGCGTTCGTTATTGTGATAAATAGGTTAATGGAATGACCTACTTTCAAAGAAATTCAGTTTGAAAGTTGTCAATTGAAATACTTCAAATTTCAGACTGATTTAAAAAATTAAAAAAGTTAATTCACAAAATTCATCGATTCCTTCATGGCATGTATAATTGACTTATTTGGATGAACAATCAACTTGAACACATCAAGTAAATGGTGAATGATCGTGCCTTGAAAGTAAAATCCATACTGATTTAAATTAATCCTGTGTTTGTGTGTGTTTTTATATTAAATTAAATTTAATTGTAATAAACACATGGTATTTGCTGCTCGACTACCTCGAGGTGTGACTGTCCATGAGGTGAGTTTGTTAGTGACGCTAGATTATCCATTGGGTAGATGATGCTTGTATAACTGCTGAATTCAGAAACAGGTCGATGCAATAACTCTTGTATAAGGGTTTTATTAGATTCATCACAACCACTTTATCTTCTGTTCAGTCAAATAAAGTTAATCTTAAATCTGTTTTTTAGTTTATCGATTTCTTGTTAGAATCCTCATTTCTATTTGAAATATTAGAATATGAGTAAACTGTAAATGTTAGCCTTATTAAGTTCCAGGGTACATATAATACGATTTTATCCTCAGTTGGTTTTAAACATGCCTCCAAATTACTTGCAGTATTTAAGTTAAGTTAGTTTTATACATTGATGTACACCAAGGGGTAAAAGAAACGATACCAACAAATATGCAAGATCGTTAATCCACAAGGGGTAGATTCGACTGAAATATAGCTACACATATCTCTCAAAGTCTGAAAGCTCTTAAAGAATGACAATATTAATCCTGTAATTCTAATTTTAATCTTCAGTAATCCTTAAAGGCATTTTCTTTCTGTCTTTCTGGCAAAATAGTTACATCAACATCGGGAGTCATTGTGTTTTTGTGTCTTTTAACACAGAAAGGCCATGTAGTTGCCTTGTACGGAAAGGGTGAATCAATCACCTTTAACATGAGGTAAATAATGTATTTGTTAATATCCAATTTTCTGGGGATTGCGAACAACAGATAGAAGATTTGGGAACAAGTATTTGAAAGATTTTTTGACTTTGATAGAAACACATAGCTTGCAAACAATGCTGTAATGATTCACACCCAAGAGCATAATCTTGTAGATTTGGCAGTGGCGAAATTCAGTAAAATAATAAGTACATCAATTATTCTGACTACTGTACACTAAAAAAATCAAAAGGAATGATATTCTAATACTTCGTTTATGGTTACATTGACAAATAAGTAAGGGGGTTTACTTTCCTCAAGTGTTTACTGAAAACTTAATCACATTCTATAATATCTAACAATATACAAAGCTCCGCACCTAAATAATAATTTCATAATAAACCTAAATTCAATTTTTTGTCAAAATTGTCCTTTGTTCAAATCTACCAATTATAATGAAAGTTTGTGCAGCATATCTTTACTGAAGAGGGTAAAACAGTCCAATTACACGACGCAACCATCTATAGTCATAGAAACCAGTGTCACATTAAAACGAAAACTGCTAGTGGTTATTTTAGTGGGAACTCTTTTTAAAAATAGTTTGACAATTGGAAACGGATCCGCGTTGTTTAACCGAACCATAACCATTTGTTTTAGAACTGTATTTAATGATTGAAGAGAATTGTTTTGCAAACATTTCTCCTCCGTTTTCGGAGATCTGCTTCCATTACAACGTGCTACAGCCCTAATTGCCTTCAATTTTTGCGGCGGAATTAATGCTCTGTCCGCTCTACCTTACAAAGAAGTATTTCACCATAGAAAGCAGCACTGTAGCTAGCAAAATGCGAACACATCACTGAGGAACACACGATGACGTTTCTGGGTGTATTCTTAATCCTGTACCATGTATTATCAAGAAGTTAACATCAGGATCTGAGCGGTAAGATCTTAGTAAAGGTTGCTTTGTGAAAGGAGCCCCTGAGCAGTAAGATCAAATACCATTTATCTTGGAGCTTACATATTTGAATCTTAGAACATTGATTGGTGGTCACAGCAAAAATGACTGAGTATCCTGCGGTTTGGAAACCAACTGGAAACTGGGTAATAGGAGTATCCACTTGGTATCCATCTGCTGAAACTAGTTAACCTGGTTTCCAACTAGAATCCATTTTGGATTCTATAACATTAAGTATTTCCGTGATGGAAACCAACTGGAAACATTGATTATGTGTTTCATGTTTGTTTCCATTCCTGGAAATTGCAATCAATGTTTCCATGAAATGGAAATCAACATGAAACCATAATCTGAAGTTTCATGTTAGTTTCCATTCCTGTAAATTGCAGTTATTGATTCCAGAAAATGGAAACCAACATGAAACTATCAAGTGAAGTTTCATGTTGGTTTCCATTCCTGGAAATCTGCATAGAAAGATTCCATTAAATGGAAACCAACATGAAACTACCACAGATCACATGACTGAGTATCCTGAAATCGGGAAACCAACTGTTAACCTGGTAATAGGGGTATCCACTTGCTATCCTATCACTGAAACTTGGCAACCTGGTTTCCAACTAGAATCCATTTTGGAATCTATGATATGTAATATCATAGATAGGGAAAAATACATGAAACTATAAGTGTTATGTAGTGTAATGGAAACAGAAAATGAAATAATTAAGAAACCGTGTATCCATTTGTTAACCATTTGTTCAAATCAAAAGACCCATAGAAAAAAGCTATCCATTATTTCAAATTTGCACATGTATTCAAAGCAAAATACTAGTAATTCAATATTAATTATTATGATAAACATGTTCAAATCAATTTTTCAGATGAAGCTTTAACAAAGAATGGTTAACTATACTTTTGAGAAAAATAAAGTCTTGCAAATGTTATATTTATATAAACAAGTAAATAACTGAAACCCTTGATTGATATGATATAATATGTACCGTATTCCTTTTCATTTCGACAATGCCATAACTTACATCATCTATGATATGTTTTTATTGTATTATTCATTGTATTGCGTGTGTAATGTTGGACTTACTATTTAACATCTAAACAATAATATCAATTACAAACTCTAAGATTCAGTGAGCCTTAATTTATTAATTAGATGTAGGTCAAATGTATGCTCCGTACGTATCGCCGGACACTCGCTGTCCACCATATGGTGTTATATAATAGCCAGACCATGTGCTCTCCCAGACAAAGAGCTTTGTTCATCATCTACATTTTGGCGCGATTAAATTGCCAGTATAACCCGTGACTGAATGAAGAAACAGAATCTTGTCTGCCGGGTGTACGTGAACTTCAGTGGCAACAACTGTTGTCATTCACGGAGGGCAAAACAACATGATATTTCTACAACTGCATGCAGGTACAGTGCGCATTTCATGTAATACTTACAGTTCATGTTTTTCTTATTGTGTGTCCAATATGCTAATGATTGAAATAACTATTTAAATAAAGTTGATCAAATACCTTCGAAATATTGTAACATTGAAAATAAAGTACTTGTGTTTCTGAAAGCAGTCAGGGCACACCCTGTATGAAACGTTTTCATTCTTACAACAACAAAAAAATCAAAACTTGCAAAACTGAACAAGTATGACCTAAAATTATTTTTAAACGTTAACCGTGCAAACAAAAATCAAAAGTAATACACATAAGTCATAACTCTATATAGACAACCTCATTGATTTTGGACAATGGACTTTTTTCTAAAGGTTTGAAAGTAAAATTCACTCACAAGAAATTACTTTGGTCATTATCTCTAACAAATTTATTATTCAAAACAACATCACGTATCTTCCAAATTGATAACAAATATAGGGACAAGGGAATATGTTAGAATGTAAATACCATACGACGTTCAGAATTAACAGACTTCAAATACATTATATATGAGAATATGTACCATTTTAATAAATTATACAAATATCATTATGTAGCTAAAAAAATGTATATTTACTCTGCCGCATGGTATATCAGACAGATGTTTGTTATGAAAGCATAATGGAATTTTTTAATTTATTTTGAAACGATGTCAATGTTAATTGTATCAAGACAAACAGTCTCTACTTTCTTGATTCATTATAACATACGAATACATAAAAATTACATTCTAAAAAACGACCAAGTAAGAGTTGTTGTACTGATGTATATTTTTGAATATCATATTATGACCTTTAGTTAGAATATGAAATACCCATTTGAATATTCATGTTTCTTTGATTAATTTGATACTTTGATAACATTTCAGCGCTAGCATTCCTGCACTTATGGGAAACTTGAAAAAAGGCGATAGATGACCTCTCACCTTAGCCTACAACAGGTACAAGTGTTTCAAAACTTAACCTAAGAACTAATGTAATAATTGCAGCATACAAAATAATAATATCTAGCAAATCAGAATGTATCATTGTGTATCTTACTAAAACACTTCAAATAAGTAAAACTGAGGTTGTACCAATTTCGATTTATGTTGGTCATTAATATCCTTTTTATGTTCGTTTTACTTTTACAGCCTAGAAGAACATGAAGGAAGCATGTGGACGGTCAAAGACTTCTGCGCTTGAAGATGAGCATACTATGTTGTCGAAAGTTCATTCACATTGAGGACACAGAAAGTATTAAGCTGTAGCTGAAGAGTGTGAAATCACCACGGAGGATTAGTGATGTAATTAACCCCGGGCCGTTTTCCCGAGGAAAATAAAACCACCTGTTCCTAACATATATTGAATAGTGATATGCCGGCAGCACAGTATAAATCGAGAATATAACCACAGAATTATCAGTGATCCTCTTTCTTAATCAGCAGCAATGCCCTGTTATTTTACCTCGTCATCCAGTTATGGCATTTTGCTGGTTGATTTATGAAGTAATTTTAAATAATGCAATTTGTAAATGTATATCTAGGATCTTCATAAATAAGATCACTATATATGGTATTGTGTACTTGATATCATTTGAATACATTCCTTAGATTTAATTGTCAGATGTCTTCTCCTTTTTGCAGCATTAGTCAAGTATTTGCTCTGCAATTGACATTTACGTAATAAACTTCATAATACAACACACTTGTTTTGTATTACTAGTACAACAGGCAAAATGTCTTTTCTTTTTTGCAATTAGATTTGATTAGATTGACTTTTCTATTGGCTCTTTATGTAATAAACTTTATAACAAAGTACAATTATTTTTGTGATTACTAGAATTATTTTCTCCGAAACATTATTGCTCTTGATGAAGATAGCAGTTGATGCTGTAGGTGTTGACACTGTATTTATTTAAATCATAACATGCTTGATATGCGTGTTTAGCACAACATGCAAATGTCAACCATGGACACCAGGTTGAAACCTACAGTAAACCATTAAACTGCAACCTACAGTAAACCTTAACATGGAAACCAGACTGAAACCTACAGTAAACCATTACACTGAAACCACACTGAAACCACACTGAAACCTACACTAAACCATTACACTGAAACCTACAGTAAACCATTATACTAAAACCACACTGAAACCTACAGTAAACCTAAACATGGAAACTAGGTTGAAACCTACAGTAAACCGTAACATGGAAACCAGACTGAGACCTACAATAAACCTAAACATGGAAACCAGACTGAAACCAACAGTAAACCCGTACATGGAACCCAAGTTGAAACCAAGTGTAAACTAAGAAATATGGAAACCAAGTGGAAGCCAAGTGGAAACTATCACATGGAAACTCAGCTGAAACCGAAAAGAAATATATTCATGGAAACCAGATGGATACCACTTGGAGGAGTGGGTAATTATTCGCACTGGATACCATCCGGCTAATGGTGCAAAATTCAGTTTCAGTGATGCTGGAAACCACATGGAAACTGTTAAAAACTGTCTGGATACCAACTGGAAATATTGGTTTCCATTGGGTATCTTGTTAGTTTCAGTGTTCTGGAAACCAGCTCATTTTTTCTGTGGGTGTGACTTAAAAACTTGGCCATCAGGGCAACTCTGACCGGTTTGACTATCTTCAAGGGTTTACTGAAAACGTAATCACATTCTATAATATCTAATAATATACAAAGCTCCGCACCTAAATAATAATTTCATGATAAACCTAAATTAAATTTTTTGGTCAAAATTTCTTTTGTTCAAATCTACCAAATATAATGAAAGTTTGTGCAGCATTTCTTTACTGAAGAGGGTAAAACAGTCCAATTACACGACGCAATCACCCATAGTCATAGAAAACAGTGTCACATTAAAACGAAAACTGCTAGTGGTTATTTTAGTGGAAACATTTTTTAAAAATAATTTGACAATGAGAAATGAATCCGCATCGCTTAACCGAACCATAACCATTTGTTTTAACTGTATTAAATGATTGAAGAGAATTGTTTTGCAATTGGTAACATTTCTCCTCCGATTTCGGAGATCTGTTTCCATTAGAACGTGCTACAGCCCTAATTGCCTTCAATTTTTGCGGTGGAATTAATTCTCTGTCCACTCTACCTTACAAAGAAGTATTTCACCATAGAAAGCAGCACTGTAGCTAGCGAAATGCGAACACATCACTGAGGAACAAACGATGACGTTTCTGGGTGTATCATGTATTATCAAGAAGTTAACATAAGGATCTGAGCAGTAACATCTTAGTAAAGGTTGCTTTGTGAAAGGAGCCCCTAAGCAGTAAGATCAAATACCATTTATCTTGGAGCTGACATATTTGAATCTTAGAACTTTGATTGGTGATGTGACTTAAATACTTTCCCCTCAGGGCAACCCTGACCGACTTGACTAACAAGAATACCACATGATAGCTTACTTCTATCTTACAAATAGCATGTCATTGTATTGGAACAGCTGAAGATATATTTAAAGAGGACTTTAAGAATAACACCTGTGGACATGTAACCCACGAACAGAAGTTGTATATTTTCTTTCACAATGTCGATGTATTTGAGGATCTTTACTCGAGATATTCAATTTCCATTAGGTGTCATGAACCCGTTCGAAGATGGTGTCGATAATATCAGTAGTTGAAGCATTAAAAATCGTTGTCCTGCCTCATGATCTTATCCAATTAAACATTCAGTTCATTTTTTATGTATTGTTGTTGAAATTGTGTTTAAACCTTGTTAAGAATAGGTCTTAAAAGTATCCGTGTATCAGATATCAGTACTTTTTCGCCCAAAAGAGTCCTGATATCGATAATGAACATGGCACTTAATGAATGGTTGCTACAGACAACGAGGTTTAAGTGAGATATAACATCCAGATGACACGTTCATTATAATATCATCCATATTCTTGATTTGGTCGAATAAGCAGAATCATCTGCCTAGTTTGATTGTACACAAATACTGAATAACAGAGTGAGGAAAATAATGTCTTGACCATATGATCAATATAATAAAGGACGTGTCTTACGCTATGTCTAATGCCAGTACTCGTGATGGGTAAACGGATTTCGATTGTCTGTGATGTGCCAAATATCGCTTTGGTTCAAATTTTGTTATTGACTCTAATGAAGATAATTACTTATCCTTCAAACCCCTTGTAATACCTTTATGGTCCACCTTTATAAAGAAATTGCAGGAAATCCGTCTTAGTCAGGATGATCCTGACATGACTCTTCCGACTGATTCAGTACCACCGTGATTACATTGTGTTATTGTCTCTAATAAAGATGATTTTTCACCTTCAATCTCTTTATATTACCCCTAAGATCCACTATTAATCTGTTCAAGAATTGAGATATGCGGAACACCAAAATCAACCTAATGAAGATTGTCGACACTCATGATACACTACTGACTCTACTTACAATTCACCATCCAAATTTGTATCTTGGCCAGATTGTAAAAGTGTATCAAACTTTCTAATAAGCGCCATTGAAGATGGTCACAACACAGCCTCAGCCAACAAGAACTTCACTGTTTCTCCCCCGAACCGGTATACATAGATTTATCATTGTCAGAGGTGTCTGCTTAATGATGAATCAAACCTTTACATATAATCAGTTGATTTGTTTGATCTGCAAACAGGTAGGACTTCATTCTGTGTTTCCCTTAATCTATCTGATAAATGGAGAAATAAAATGTCTTGGGATTAAGATGTAAAGGGGTAATTGGGTATTTAAAGAGAACTTTCTATTTGATTTTCTAGGCTGGTATTCCTGGTATGGTCAGCTTGCGTGTAATGATTTAATTGTGTTTCCTCCTGTTTGTAAGATGCCTTTCTTTGTCTTTAGTTAAAATACGTAATTAAACTTACTCTCACTTGTGTCTGCCTCCAAGACAGCGATTGATGTCTTTATTTTTAAAAATAATTGTATCTTATGCTTAGATAATTTGTAAAGGATTGTAGTCGATGTCATTCATAGATGTACATGTACCTAACGAGAACACAAATTCAGATTGAATCCAAGAGAAGGTTTCAATTAATTGAATCTTTTATGATGATCTTGATGACATTAAGAGGGTTTGAAGGACTGCCTATCCCTATACCGGTTCATGTTAATGCATGGTTCTAAATGTGTTGTTGATTCTAATGAAGAAAGTTGAAGTTCCATCACCATTAACCACTACTATTATGTTAAAGACTTTAATTTAGTCCTAACGAAGATGACCCTGACATTCCCGATTGACTGCCCAAGAGTCCCTTACACCACTGGAACCGGAAACCATAGCTCTATCATTGTCTTAACTGTCTCATCAAGGTAAAACTTCTAAATTGCAAAAGTAGACTAGTTTGGCCTTTAAACAGGAAATGCTTCGTTCGGATAAATGGACAAGTAAATGGCTGGTAAGGTACCGTGTAAAGGAAAAATTATGCGTTCAAAGAGAACTTCCTACTTGTTTTTTTAACTTGGTTTTCTGTTCATGATCAACAGGCCTGTGGGTTGGAATAGACATTAATTTAATTCTTTGTCCTCCTCAAAAGTAGATAACTAAACTATTCTAGTCACTTGTTGTCTTGGTGAAATAAAAAGGTATGGATTTCATGACAGGGTGAAACTTATACATAGCATCTAGTAGATTAGTTTGGTCATCAAACAGGAAATACTTCGTTCTGATAAATGGACAAGTAAAAGACTGGTAAGTCGACTTGCAAAGGAATAATTGGGCATTCAAAGATAACTTCGTGTTTGATTTTCTAAATTTAGTTTGGTATCCTTTTCATGATGAGCAAGTGTGTGGTTTGATTTAACATTTTAATTCTTAGTCTTCCTTTAAAAATATATTGACTTAATCCTAGGATATTTAAATCTTTGTATTTATTTTGTTTAAATGGTCATCGATTGCAGATGTGCCTTCCTCAACAAGTTATATATACAAAACTAAAACAACAAAGCGTATATAATGTTACTAAAACAGCTGGGGAAACGTTCAATATAAAGTTAGAAATAGATGTTAAATGACTTCATTTAAACACCTGGTGGTTGCAGGGATGAAGAAATTGCGAACATTGTTCTGAATATTGGCATGTGCAGTAGAAGGCGAGAAGGAAGACGTTGGAATTCAGGAAAGGAAGAGAACCTAGGAGGGTTTGAATTTTATGTGTTTTCATTTCAAGTTGCTGCTTGTATAAAGGTCCAATATCTTTCATTCCAACAATGTATTTGCACACTGAAGACTAAACTACGTTGAATAAAATAAAATTGGTTTTATAACGCTAGTATATATGCTGTAAAAAACGTAATAAGTACAATCAGTCTACCCTTTTTGGTAGATGTTTTAGATGTGACTATTTTCTATAGCTGTTCTATTGCTGAGAAGTCCATTATATACTTTGAATAGAAGAATATATAAATATAATGATAATAATGTTGTGTCAATTATAATATAGCCTAAAAGACACAAATCTACAGATGTTGTAACCTTTGTTTGTAGATGTAGTACATGTTATCCTTTCCTGTTGAAGAGAGGGTTAGAACTGTTTTTAATCTGCAAGTTGATTTGATTTGAAAGGTGGGTGTTTCGCTCAGTGAAGATCAACAATAATGTTGCAGTAATAAGATTGTTAGTCTAGGAAGGCGAGTGATGTACATGTACAGAACAAAGAGCTGTCTGTCTGTAAGTCTGCAACGAGATCAGATATGTTTGGATGATTAAATCCCATCAGAGACCATAAAATAAAGGGACTGCTTTAACCTGCGCAAACGTATTGTTTGTTTGAATATATCAAATAGGTATTGTCTTCAAAGTTTGGTAAAGCTTAGCTATATATTTTTAGAGAAATGGTCCGACAGATAGACAAAAAGCTATACACAGAGCGCTGTAGTGATATACCATTTGTATATATGATAACCAGTTACTTAGTTAACTATTAAATGACCATCCTCGGTTACCCATGGTTTTATATATGCTCCGTTACTCTCCACTATATCACCCATGGGTAACCTTATCAGGAGAAGCTGTACTCAAATTACCCGCCCTTACAGTAATCAAGTGAGTACTCGCTGTCTGTGGGAATCCGAACACTTTTCACGAAACCATGTGACGAATCTTGATAGTCAGTGCTTCTTCTTTAATCTTAATATGATCATTATCACTGGAAACATATAATCAGTAGTATAACCTGAGCGTCGGCATTTTTTTATTAGTTGGTTTTGTTTGGAATTTCTGAATGGCTGTATCTTTTTAAAAAAAGTTTCACACAAAACACCAAATGTTCCTTGACATTATTTGTGGCCTCTCCACGATGATTGGAACTTGTGTAATCCTTGAAATCACAACAATAGTCAACCAAAGGCTACTTCATTCAGTTTTCAGCATAACCAAATCATATATATTTGATTACTTCACGACCAAACCTGTATAATGTAACAGTTTACTTCCCTAACACATACCACATTCTCACAGATATCAGAGTTTGGAACAGGTGGTCCTACAGTAGCAGCGTCCATCTTGTACAGGTCGATCAGGTGTTGAGGCCATGATGATGATTATACCTTATTCACATAGCTGGAATATCTCTTGCACATCCTCAGATACTAGGAAGTTTAGAAGGTTAGGAACATTTGTGGTTTTGGTCTCAGTCTCCCCAAGGGTTGTTCATATAGTTCTCTTTTTGTTCTGTTTGTAATTTATCTTACAAATGTAAACATAGCAGTATTTCAAGGGAATACGTTCTGGTTTGAAAGAAATTAAAATGATCATAAAGAGAGCAGCACTTTAAAATAGTTCTTAAAAGGGACACGCTTTTATTTGCAAGTCTGCTCTGTCATTCCCATTTACAATAAACAAAACGAGTAAATTGCTCCTAGGATCAAATTAAACGTTGTGGCATTCTATTTGGTGTTGAACAATACCCGACCACTGGGAAAACTGAACATCAAGAATGATTACTGTTGAGACCGAGCATTTGATATCAGTTAAACAAATTAAAGGTTATTATTAATGATCACAAACTGTAGCTTGACAATTCAAAAGAATAATTGTGTGTAATCTAGAAATGGATTTGCTTTCAGTGATAGATATCCTCTAGAGCCTTTAGATAATATTTTAAATATTTCTGTTAGTTTAACAAATTGTATGAGCTTTACAATGTGACAGATTTTAAATGTAATGAATTTCAATGCTATTAAAGAAGATATTGTATTCTGTAATGTATAAATGAATCGTCCATTCCACATTCCACATTCCACATTCGGGATGGCTTTATTTATCACTGCAGGAGCCTTGGACGATTTGTTAATCTTGTGATATTTCGGAAGGGTTTCTTTTGAAATGAGAAATTTGATATATTTTTCTTCAATTTGAAGTAAGAATTCAATGTTTCACATATAAGATATCTATACTATGGGTGTTGTCATTAAAGGGATATGAAGGAGTATTTGCAGGCATCCAGGAATATTAAGGCCAGGAGGATATTTGGTATTCAATGAATATTATAATTGAAATGGAAATGTCAGATGTTTCCTTTTGCAATACCAGCGCTTCTCTCCATTAGTTCTGATTAAATGTTTCCTCTATTTCGATTGACTGATATCACAGTTGCGGATACATAGAATAATAAAGATTCCATTTAGTAACTTCAGTAATCGTCTTTATAACAACACATGCAGCTATAAAGTGCCAATTTTGTTTATTTCAAAATAAGAGATTGCTGTCAGTAAATAGTATGTTGTGATATTCATCTGCAATTAATCTAACTGGAGCACCTGTTTTCACAGTCCGTTACAAATTGTCTGATCAGAGATCTTACCAACCAGGGTATGTAGTTAACTGTTTATGGTGCTGTTCAAAAGTCACCATGAAGAGTATTGCATTGTGACGTTGATCCTGAGTGAGACACGGCATTCCTTAACCAAGAAATATATAGAAACTGGAGTGACAGGGCCGAGCACTACCGGGGATGTAGCTCAGTTGGTAGAGTGTCCGCTCATCACCCGGGAGACCAGGGTTAGATTCCTGGTCGCGTCATACCAAAAGACATTAAAAGATGGGAGTTGTTGCTGCCTTGCTTGCCACTCAGCATTATAGGGACAGAACAACGCTTGAACTGGCGCTGCGCTGTGGCTGCCGGGTCCTTTTTCACAAATAAATTTCCTATGTACACTGTATTACGGACAATAAAGAGTTATTATTTTTAATCTTTGTTATGCTCTTCCCACAGATAAACTAAGGAATTGGCGGCATCGAGCAGAGATGACTCCCTTCAGATTTTTTTAACGTAACATCTATTCTACATGGATGAAGTTCTCAGCTATAAATATAGAATCCTCAGGGGTTGCATCACAAGTTAGTTGTGCAATCAGCGACGTTGTTTCACTTGCGAGATGACTAGATTTTCTTTATCTTTGGAACATGCACATTTTGTTTATAAAATCGATGATGTTGTAAACTTTCACCACCAGAGTATTAAAATAGTGAAATATTGCCTATAAGTAACAGAGGATACTATTGAAGGGAGTAGCTGCTGTGAGAAGAAAATTAGGACAGAGAGGCTCACAATTCTAATCACCCCCTCCCCACTCACTGAATTGGAAACGCAAAACATTAGGTTGTAAGGGATGTCCAATAGATGACATTTGTTTGTGGCGTTCGTTATTGTGATAAATAGGTTAATGGAATGACCTACTTTCAAAGAAATTCAGTCTGAAAGTTGTCAATTGAAATACTTCAAATTTCAGACTGATTAAACAAATTAAAAAAATTAATTCACAAAATTCATCGTTGCCTTCATGGCATGTATAATTGACGTATGTGGATGAACAATCAACTTGAACACATCAAGTAAATGGTGAATGTTCGTGCCTTGAAAGTAAAATCCATACTGATTAAAATTAATCATTTGTGTGAGTTTTTATTATTATTAAATTCAGTTTCTGTAATAAACACATGGAATTGGTTGCCCGACTACCTTGAGGTGTGACTGTCCATAACGTGAGCTTGTTAGTGACGCTAGATTATCCGTTGAGTAGATGATGCTTGTATAAATGCTGAATTCAGAAACAGGTCGATGCAATAGCTCATGTAGAAGGGTTTTATTAGATTCATCATAAACACTTTATCTTCTTTTCAGTCAACTTAAATTTAACTGGGTCCAATCTACTGTTTATTGTAAGAATATACACTCAAGGTGTTGGGCGATGAAGGAATAAATATATTGACTCCAATTATAATCCTATATATATCTGATTTTAATTTTCCTGTTGATACATTATTAAATTAAAATTATTAAATGTTTATGCACTTGTGACAACTAATTAAGGGAATTTACTTTCCACAAGTGTTCCACGAAAACGTAATCACATTCTATGATACCTTATGGCAACAGTACAGTTGGGTACCTGGTATGGAAGTGGAGGCGATGTGTCAAGATAAAAAAAGCTCCTTAATGGCATCTTGGTTGAGATTGAAAAAAAAGGAACTTATACCAGGGTATTAATATGTATGTGCTCCGTGGCGTGGTATAAGTTTAGCATTGTATTCTCATTATTATTAATCCTGTGTGTGTGTGTACGTTTTATTTATTTATTAAATTCAAACGTGAGTTTGTTAGCGACACTCGATTATCCATGGCGTAGATGGTGCTTGTATAACTGATGAATTCAGAAACCAGTCGATATATATAAGGGTTTTATTAGATTCATCATGACAACTTTATCTTCTTTTCAGTCAAATAAAGTTTATCTAAAATCTGTTTTTAGTTAATCGATTTTGTGTTAGTGTCGATAGACTACAGCTCAGAGAATCCACATTTCTATTTTGAAATATTAGAATATGAGTAAACTGTAAATGTGAGCCTTATTTCAGGGTACATATAATACGATTTTATCCTCAGTTGGTTTTAAATATGACTCAAAATTACTTGCAGTATTAAGTTAAGTTAGTTTAATACATTGATATACACCAAGGGGTAAAATAAACGTACCAACAAATATGCAAGATCGTTAATCCACAAGGGGTAGATGCGACTGAATATAGTTACACATATCTCTCAAAGTCTGAAAGCTCTTAAAGAATGACAATATTAATCCTGTTATTCTAATTTTAATCTTCAGTAATCCTTAAAGGCATTTTCTTTCTGTCTTTCTGGCAAAATAGTTACATCAACATCGGGAGTCATTGTGTTTTTGTGTCTTTTAACACAAAAAGGCCATGTAGTCGCCTTGTACGGAAAGGATGAATCAATCACCTTTAACATGAGGTAAATAATGTATTTGTTAATATCCAATTTCGGGGGATTGCGAACACCAGATAGAAGATTTGGGAACAAGTATTTGAAAGATTTTGTGACTTTGATAGAAACACATAGCTTGCAGACAATGCTGTAATTATTCACACCCAAGAGCTTAATCTTGTAGATTGGCAGTGGCGAAATAAATTCAGTAAAATATCAGTACATTAATTATTCTGATTACTGTACACTAAAAAAATCAAAAAGATGATACACTAATACTTCGTTAATGGTTACATTGACAAATAAGTAAAGGAGTTTACTTTCCTCAAGGGTTTACAGAAAACGTAATCACATTCTATAATATCTAACAATATACAAAGCTCCGCTCCTAAATACTCATTTCATAACAAACCTATATTCAATTTATTATCAAAATTGTTCTTTGTTCAAATCTACCAATTATAATGAAAGTTTGTGCAGCATATCCTTACTGAAGAGGGTAAAACAGTCCAATTACACGACGAAATCACCCATAGTCATAGAAAACAGTGTCACATTAAAACGAAAACTACTACTGGTTATTTTAGTGGGAACACTTTTTAAAAATAATTTGACAATGAGAAATGGATCCACATCGCTTTACCGAACCATAACCATTTGTTTTAGAACTGTATTAAATGATTGAAGAGAATTGTTTTGCAATTGGTAACATTTCTCCTCCGTTTTCGGAGATCTGTTTCCATTAGAACGTGCTACAGCCCTAATTGCCTTCAATATTTGCGGTGGAATTAATTCTCTGTCCACTCTATCTTACAAAGAAGTATTTCACCATAGAAAGCAGCAATGTAGCTAGCAAAATGCGAACACATCACTGAGGAACAAACGATGACGTTTCTGGGTGTATCATGTATTATCAAGAAGTTAACATAAGGATCTGAGCAGTAAGATCTTAGTAAAGGTTGCTTTGTGAAAGGAGCCCCTAAGCAGTAAGATCAAATACCATTTATCTTGGAGCTGACATATTTGATTCTTAGAACCATGATTGGTGATGTGACTTAAACACTTGCCCCTCAGGGCAACCCTGACCGACTTGACTAACAAGAATACCACATGATAGCTTACTTCTATCTTACAAATAGCATGTGATGCTATTGGAACAGCTGAAGATAAATTTTAAAGAGGACTTTAAGAATAACGCCTGTGGACATGTAACCCACGAACAGAAGGTGTATATTTTCTTTCACAATGTCGATGTATTTAAAGGATTTTGTATTCCATTTCCATTAGGTGTCATGAACCCAATCGAAAATGGTGTCCATAATATCAGTAGTTGAAGCATTAAAAAACGTTTTCCTGCCTCATGATCTTATCCAATTAAACATTCAGTTCATTTTTGATGTATTGGTCGTTGAAATTTTGTTTAAACATTGTTCAGAATAGGTCTTAAAAAGTATCCGCGTATCAGATATCAGTACTTTTTTGCCCAAAAGAGTCCTGATATCGATAATGAACATGGCACTTTTATGAATGGTTGCTACAGACAACGAGGTTTAAGTGAGATACAACATCCAGATGACAGGTTTATTATAATATCATCCTGATTCTTGATTTGGTTGAATAAGCAGAATCATCTGCCTAGTTTGATTGTACACGAATACTGAAGAACAGAGTGAGGAAAATAATGTCTTGACCATATGATCAATATAATAAAGGACGTGTCTTACGCTATGTCTATTTCCTGTACTCGTGATGGGTAAACGGATTTCGATTGTCTGTGATGTGCCAAATATCGCTTTGGTTCTAATTGTGTTATTGACTCTAATGAAGATATTTGATTATCCTTCAATCCCGTTGTAATACCATTATGGTCCACCTTTATAAAGAAATTGTAGGAAATCCGTCTTAGTCAAAATGATCCTGACATGACTCTTCCAACTGATTCAGTACCACCGTGATTACATTGTGGTATTGTCTCTAGTAAAGATGATTGTTACCCTTCAACCTCTTTATGTTACCCCTAAGATCCACTATTAATCTGTTCAAGAATTGAGATATGCGGAACACAAAAAAAACCACTCATGATAGACTACGGACTCTGCTTACAATCTATCATCCAAATTTGTATCTTGGCCAGATTGCAAAAGTGTACATAATGTTAAAGGGGCAGTAGCACGTTTTTTTTCAAATTTTATTTTTTCAAATTTCCCATTTATAATGATAGTTTATGTCATTTATATTTACTTTATAGGGTAAAACATCTTATTACACAAACCAATTATCCGTAGTGATAATAACGGTGTTGCGTATAATGCAAAAATTGCATGGCGACCATTTTATTGTGAACACATTTTATTATTTCGAATGAAAAAAACTATTCCCATGGCTTTACGGAACCATGTACACTCATCTTTTAACTTGATTTTCTGAAGAGAGATGGGTGTTTTACTATTGGTGACATTGTGGAACACAGTGGTGTAGTGGTTAGCATGCTGGCCTCTCACGCCAACGACCCGGGTTCGATTCCCGGTGGAGGCACCTACAATTTGTAACCTGGGTCTCTCTCTGTGTTGTGTCCTTGGGCAAGTCACTTTATCCACATTGCACTCAGTCCACCCAGCTGTATAATTGGGTACCTGAAGTAACGGGTGGTTTCGTGAAGCGCTTATGGCTGCTCCGAAATATAATTCCGTCAGGGTAATAATGTCAGCGCCTTGAGAAACTGCTGAGTAGTTTGATATGTGCGCTATACAAGATGACATATTATTATTATTATTATTATTATTATTTTACAAATCAACTTATTTGAGTGAAAAAACGTACTACTGTCTCTTTAACTTACCAAACTTTTTAATAAGCACCAAATGTTATTGAAGATGGTCACAACACTGTTAACAGACTACAGTCTCAGCCAACAAGAACTTCACTGTTTCTCCCCCAAACCAGTATACATAGATTTATCATTGTCAGAGGTGTCTGCTTAATGATGAATTAAACCTTTACATATAATCAGTAGATTTGTTTGATCTGCAAACAGGAGGGACTTCATTCTGTGTTTTCCTTAATCTATCTGATAAATGGAGAAATAAAATGTCTTGGGATTAAGATGTAAAGGGGTAATTGGGCATTTAAAGAGAACTTTCGATTTGATTTTCTAGGTTGGTATTCCTGGTATGGTCATCTTGCATGTAATGCTTTAACTGTGTTTCCTCATGTTTGTAAGATGAATTTACCCCGATAATGCCTTTCTTTGTCTTTAGTTAAAATACGTAATGAAACTTACTTTCACTAGTGTCTGCCTCCAAGACAGCGAATTATGTCTTTATATTTTTCTAATTGTATCTAATGCTTAGATAATTTTTAAAGGATTGTAGTCGATGTCTTTAAGAGATGTACGTGTACCTAACGAGAACACTATTTCAGATTGAATCCAAGAGAAGGTTTCAATTAATTTAATTTTTTATGATGATCTGATGACATTAAGAGGGTTTGAAGGACTGCCTATCCCTATATCGGTTCATGTTAATGCATGGTTCTAAATGTGTTGTTGATTCTAATGAAGATAGTTGAAGTTCCATCACCATTAACAACCACCAATCTGTTAACGACTTGAATTTAGTCCTAACGAAGATGACCCTGACATTCTCGATTGACTGCCCAAGAGTCCCTTACACCACTGGAACCGGAAACCATAGCTCTATCATTGTCTTAACTGTCTCATCAAGGTAAAACTTCTAAATTGCAAAAGTAGACTAGTTTGGCCTTTAAACAGGAAATGCTTCGTTCTGATAAATGGGCAAGTAAATGGCTGGTAAGGTACCGTGTAAAGGAATAATTTTGCGTTCAAAGAGAACTTCCTACTTGTTTTTTTAACTTGGTTTTCTTTTCATGATCAACAGGCCTGTAGGTTGGAATGGACATTAATTTAATTCTTTGTCCTCTTCAAAAGTCGATAATTGAACTATTCTAGTCTTGAACTATTGTTGTCTTGGTGAAATAAAAAGGTATGGATTTCATGACAGGGTATGCTAATATGGGTATTTACATAAAATACATGACGATTGAAAATCCCGATCAGCAGCTGCAGAATGCCTATACAGTTTTGTTATCTGGATGTGCCAATACAATGAACTAACAAACTGTAATAGTCCGAGGGGCAAACTAAACAATAATGTCACTTTGTAAAGAATATACACAATGTCAGTCATAAGGGTGTGCTATTTTTAATGTGTATGTCTGTTAAACATACCTTGCTGAAGTCGTTCATTGAAATGTTTTGGGACATATTATTTGTCATTACAGTCCAAATATTATAAAGTAGGAACATTAGTTATAAAAGATGTTGTCGACATCATAAACCCTCTTGGACTTAAATTCATGTATTCATCATCGCTGTAGGACATCATAAAACAAGCAAAACATCCTCCCATATAAGGAGGTTCCAAAGTGAAATGGGGTCATGTCATAGTTAAAAACTGAATGGTACAGGCGTTTGTTCAGGGGTCAACGAATACTTCTGTGTTATTTAATTGAAAAAAAGGAATGAAATGAAATTATAAAGTTAAAACTTCTTTGAAAAATATTATTGATAAAACACATCTGTTCATCAACATATACAGCTGCTGAACAAAAGTTTGTTACATTCACAACGCTCGTAACATTTGTTTCATTATTTTCCACAAAACTTATAAACGTAGTGTTTTCTTCTCATAATAAGGTAGTCAAATCATTGTAAATGCAAATGAAGTTAGGAAATTGTTTATATTATGCATATATTAAAGTTGCAAATATGAATACTGCAGGTATCATCAGGTCGTCGCGGTGAGTTCATTCTTGTGTTGCATATCAACTTTAAAATGTTTTGAAACATAACTATTGCATATTTCTTCAACACATAAATTGCTTTTGAATAAAGTATGTACATTATTTAATCCAATGTGAAGTTTTAAATATTAACACAGGTTCTGAAATATGTTTCGAAACTTGTTGCCCGTTATCTCTAATAATTTATATTCCAAATGGAAAATTAATCTGCTTTCATTGTCCTAGTTGTCTCAGAGAACTGATAATATAAATATATCATGCAGTGAATATGTTAAAGTGACGAAATACGACTTTTAGTGAAATAATCTGGATTGCCATCGTCAGGCATACCGGAATGAAATGGATACCAGTGCAAAATTAATGACCGAAATATACATGTGCAGAGTCAAAAACCCTGGTGTGAAGAAGTTGATTAAAAACTTTCATGCTACAGAACATGTTATACCTGCAGGAATATCTAGTAGACATCGAAACACAACTAATGGAGAAGTGAGATTGACACGAAATCAGTGTATGAAAACAGAGTCTCGACTCCTAACATTCTGAGGGGTATTGTGCAGAAAAGGGTTGATTTGTTGATCAGCCGCATGACTATCTCCAGGCATGTTCAACAATTTGGGTTTAAATGCAAGGTCCTCGTGCAGAAAACTCATTTTGATTGACTGGGGAGAAAACTAAGAAGAAATTGGAGAAGAGCACGCAGATGTTACTGAGGGCCACATTGGAATCATGTTCCTTTCGGTGACAAATCTATTTTCACAAGTTTTAGTAATATTCGTAAGATGTAATTAAGGCGTTTTCAAAGTAAGAGATACAGAAGTTATTGCCCAGAGGTAACTGTAAAACACCAACCCCCAAGTCCATTTTTGGGGATAATGTCAGAAGATTGCTGCTGGAATCTTAAACGGTGGTTGGTATTCTGTAATTCCAAGAAATATCAGAATTGGATCATTAAAAACATAAAACATAATAAGAATGTCTTGTATTTCTGATTAAAAAATCAGATTTCTGCAAAATAAAACCCATTGCTCAATTTTCTAAGAGTGGTCGTTCATTTTGGGCTGTTCTGAACATACCATAATTGGAATACCCTTGGCATTCCCAAAACATTAACCCTGTTTGGACTCTCTGGGACATTCTTGGTACCGCAACTACTTAGGGATTGCCTACTTCAAGCCAGGAGCTCTGAAAGTTGGTAAATAAATATTGATATTTTGTCTAAAAAGATACCTGTCGCAGTTTCGAAGAATTCAAGATATAATATTCCTGAGTGGATGTACTTTCTTTTGATACCATAGTGCTACAATACAACCATTTATAAACTTGTTATTTGTGTATTAAGTCTCAAACGTCATGTAAACATAGCAATGTAACAAACTTTTGTTCAGCAGCTGTAAGATATATTCCGTGTGAAAATTAATAAATGTGCCTGATACTGCACACATTTACAACATTTTAAACATAGTAGGGGTCATGTTTCTTCATTAAACAAAGTTATTTTAACTCAATTTTAACCTCAGTCACCAATCAGTTAATTCAAAATACTGCAATAAGTATTATTATATCGTGCCATAGCCAAATGCATCTGAATTCTTTTAAAATATTGAATAAATCAAAACCAACTCAGGTGTGATCTTTTCTGTTTTTTTTGTTGTTTTTTTTATAATTTTATTTCTTTTTCAGATACATAGACATATATGAAATGTTCATAAGACAGCATTTTACAACATAAAATAGGTACAAATATTGAAAACAGAGCAACTGCAAGCTAACATTGCAAATTCAATTTAATAAAACGTAGAGTTCAAGTGTTTATGGACCTGGCATTTCCATACTTTCACCGAAGTTGCAGAGTGTCAATCTTTAAAGAGATTATGGCATACAGACCAGAATTTTGTGAACTTCGAATAGTTGCAATCTGAGTAACAGATGCGTTTATCAATTTCATAGACATTGTTTAAATCTTGTTTTATACTGTTAAATTGCGGTACAGTTTCCTTTAACTTTGATATGTATATATTATATTTGACTGTTGTTATAATAAGATTTAGAATCATATTTCGTGTTTCCGGATATCCTAGGCATATGTTTCGTTTTGAGAGGTTTAATATTGAATCTGTTTTCTGCTCTATCCATGTCCTTAGTCTATCCCAGATGTAGTTCACTTTCGGGCAATCATAGAAAATGTGCACTATAGTTTCTACAGATACTTTACAGAAAGTACATTTGTTTGTGTCTTTCAATTTCATTTTAAATAGAAGGTCGTTCAATGGAAGAATTCTGTGTAAGATCGAATATTGAAACCAAATTTGTTTTGTGCCAAGATGTGATGAAAAAGGTGTGTAATTTATTTCGGTCCATTCATTTTTAGCTATTGATTGATTTAAGTCCTTTTCCCACTTATGTTTATATTTATATGAGTTCCCACTGATAGAACTTTGAAGGGTATCATAGAAGAGCCTGCATCCTTTGGTTGGTTTTACGATATCTACGATGAAGTATGGCAGGATGGGATTGGTTAACTTATTTGATAACTCGAGATTGTTTGCCTTAAGGTAAGCTTTAATCGATTTTACTATACCGGCATATTCTAAAAAGTTTGTTTTACACGTGTAGACATTTTTTAAAGTTTCAAGATTTAGAAAATCACCTTTTTCATTCACGATATCATTTACAAATATTATGCCATGTTGTATGTAATGTTTATAACATATTTCTTGTTTGCCAATTGTTATATTTTCATTACACCAAATTGGTTGGGATAAAACATCATTGACATCATTAACCTTTGAACCTTTGTTACTGATAAAACATCCCCATGCTCTTAGCACATCGCGCCAGAATGGGTTAGTCCGCGGTGTGAGGATGTTATCTTCAATATACTTAGGGGATTTGAGGTAACAATGCTCAGATGTAGGAGCTACATTTTGAGTATATAGATGTTTTATTTTATTACCATTTTCTGCTTTGAAATTTCTTTTTATCCATGCTATTTTTGGTGCCAAAATTGTGTTTTTTATGTCTGGGACTCTTATTCCGCCGTCTTTGTACGATTGTGTAATTTCGTTTCGACTTATCTTATCTGGTTTGTTTCGCCAAATAAAGCTAAAGCATAAGGAGGTTAATTGTTTTATGATTTTATCACTTGGGTTTGGAAGAATTGAAAACAGGTGATTTAATTTTGGAAGAATCAGACTTTTTAAGACTGTATTTCTTCCTAGGGGAGTGAGATCTCTTCCTAACCATTGATTCATTGTAGTTTTAATCATCTTTAGTTTGTCCTTATAATTTCTTTCCACCATTTCGGCCAGGTTATGTGTAAAAGTTATGCCAAGGATAGTGAAATCTCGTTGATTCCAGTCTAGTTTATGATTTTTACAGAGGATGTTCTGCGAGTGTTTTGATGCTCCTATCCATATGACTTGGGTCTTGGTTGTATTTATTTTGAGACCAGAGAATGATGCGAATTCATTTAAGGTGTTAAGGGTATGCTGAAGACACTTTTCAGTTCCGTCAAGTACAAGAGAGGTATCATCTGCAAATTGTGATAGTAGGTATTCCGTATCGCCTATCTTTATTCCCTTTATGTTCTTATTATTTCGTAACATTATACTTAACACTTCGGCACAGATTATAAAAATGTAAGGAGATAGTGGGTCACCTTGCCTGCATCCTCTTGTAAGTTCAAAGAAATCAGATGAAAAGCCGTTCACTATAACACTAGATTGAATGTGTGTATAATACAATTCAATCCATCGTCGGATAGATGGACCGAAACCAAAATAAGTTAGCGTTTTTTGTATAAATAACCAATCAACTGAGTCAAATGCTTTTTCGAAATCTATTAATAGTAATAGACCGGGTATTTCCATACACTCGGCATAGTCAATGATGTCATAAATCATGCGAGTACATTCGCCGATATAGCGTTCTGACATAAAACCTTTTTGATCATCATTTATTATTGTGGGGAGTACTGTTTTTATTCTATTTGCGATTGTTGCAGATGCTATTTTATATGAAACATTTAGAAGGGAAATAGGTCTCCAGTTCTTAAGGAACTGCTTTGATTTACCTTTCTTTGGTACACATGTTATCAAACCTTGCTTTTGACTAACCGAAAGCTCTCCTTTTCGAAAGGCAGCATTGAGAGATCTTAACAAGGTGTCATTAAGGTCTGTCCAGAAAAATTTATAGAATTCGGCAGTGAACCCAGAAGGTCCGGGGCTTTTATTGTTTTTCATTTTCTTTAGAGCTGCGAGGACTTCGTCATACATTAGTTCGCCTTCAATATTATTCTTTTCAGTTTTGCTTAGTTTTGGGACAGAGCATTCTTTTAATAAATCATTTAGATCAATGTCACTACATGTTTGTTTTGTGTACAGATTTTGGTAGTAAGATTTCACTTCAGATATTATTTCCTTTGTTTTTGTTATCGTTTCTCCATTTTTTGCTTCTAACTTTGCGATAGTTTTATTTATATTATTTCTATTTTCAAGAGAGAGAAAATATTTTGTGGGTTTTTCACCCTTTTCCTTCCATTCAACTTTTGCTCTCATCATTATCCCTTCAGTTTTTATTTCATTTATCTTTTCTAATTTTAAATTTGATGATTTTAGTTGTTCTAATATTTCCGTTTTATCATCTAAGCTGTCATTTTCGTCGAGTTTGATATTTAATTCTGCTATTTGTTTTGTTAAGTCCTTTTCGTCTTTTTCTCTTTTTCGTTTTTTTTCTGATGAATATTTTATTGTATGTCCTCTGATTTTCTGTTTTCTTGTAGGTATCGTTTCTTGGGTGTTTACAACAATATATGTAAGCAAAATCAACGTAAAGTGCTTGAGGCAAATAACTGAGAATTCTTGCTCCAACATCACACACTTTTTGAGATACGAACCAATAAGAATATAAATATTTTACTAATCATATGTATGTTTTTGGGTTGTAGTCAGTGTGATTGGATTCCATGTAGTTAGAGCAATAAAAAGCAGTCAAGGTTCACGACCAACTTGGTAACAACTCATCTTACCCACTCTGGATAGAAAATAAAGTGATAAAGAAATTAAATGTGATATGTAAACTTTGGTGGGCTGCTAGGACAAGAGCGGAGGGTCGCTAGTTTATGAGCAAGGCCATATGTTGAGTTTAATTCATATATTTTACGCATTGTAAGTATCCGATATAATTAATGAAAGTTATAAAGTAATGTGTTTAGCTTTTCAGTAACAGCAGGCATTTTTCTGACATTGGCAGGATATTCCAGGAGAGAGCGAAGATGCCGAGCTCACTTTTCTACACTGGTCAGACCACAATTTCATCATACTCATTTGGTTCATGAAAGCCATTTTCCTTATCAAAGTTATTTTTTTCCTCAAAGCATTTTTCATCAGCTATTTTCATCAAAGTTGGTTTTTCCATAACTTCTTTCTTTCATCAAAGTACTTTTCTTATCAATTTTGTTTCATCAAAGTCAAAGTCGTTTTCTTTATCAGAGTATATTTTTCATCAAAGTAATGTTTTCATCAAATCAAAGTCAAACAAAGTCATTAAATAGATTTTTCATCAAAGTTAGTTAATCATCACAGTTAGTTTTTTATGAGCGTTAGATTTTTCATCAAAGTTAGGTTTTGTTTATTATCATAGTTAGTTTTTTCATCAAAGCAGCTAATTTCTTTCATCAAAGTCATTTTCTTCATCAAAGTCAGGTCATCATCATCATGATTCTAAAGTATCAGTATATTTTTAATAATTGGGTGGTTTATGTCCTAGGTGGCATTTGTCCGGGTGGGTTATGTCCGGGTGGCTTTTGTCCTGCTACTGATTAAGATGTTTCTTGTGTAATAAACCCTGTTTCGGACTGCCGCGACCACAGAGCTGTATTATTTGTAAAAATTAAATGTTCAGGTGGGTTAACGAATAAGAACACCAGGGTTCTGTTCCATAACATTCATAACGGCTCATTGAGCGCTACATTAAACCTCTCTTGAACGCGATTGCTCAATGTAGCGCAACATAGCAAAGCGAGCAAACCTCGAGGAATCGCACCGTGTCTTTCAGAAGAGATTTTGCTACATTGAGCGCTACATTAGCGCTACATTGAGCGATAAATGAGCGATTATAAGCGCTCGCTGTTATGGAACGGAGCCCGGTTGGTTAGTCCTGATGATTGTGACCAAAATCAATTGTCAACATTAATGAAGACACTTCAGGTAGGCTGCCCTAGGCCTCCCCTGATCACACGAGCCCACTTCCGCCCCAAACCGGAAACCATAGATCTATCACTGCGCTGACTGTCTGCCCAAGGAAGAAGTCAGGCCTCAACAAAGTATCAGTAGACTAGTTGGTTCTTCAAACAGGAAATAGGGAATTCTGTTACTGTCTTAATGTAACTGATAAATGAAGAAAGGAAATGCCCTATCATCCATCTTGTAATGGTTCAGTTGGGCGTTTAATGCGACATCCTCTTTGCTGTTGTATTAACCACGTTAGTTATTTAGGTATTATCATTGAATTAAACCAAGATCTATAAACAGAATCCAAGGTCTTATTATGTGAGTCAATCTTGTATTCTGAATAATTTATAAGTACGTTCATGATTTCACATAATATTTGTACTTACCTGTTGACTAGACCTATTATGTCTTGCCTCCTCAGACAGGGGCTAATCCAACAGACGAAAATCCCTACCACTACTCGCTGGTCTCGTGACGTCACTCCTTTGATTCCCCACTCTTCTCTCAGAGACGTTTGTGTTGGTCTCGACTTCAGGGTTATTTAGCGTTTTTGGCGCTGCTCTTCCTAACCTAACTATCTTATTATTATAATATAATATAATAAAGAATTAAGAATTGACGCCAAGTTTGCACAGCGTTTTTTAAGTTTATACCTCCATGAACTTAATACATTTTAAAGTCAATTCTTATAAATAAATATACTCATACCTAATGTTTTGAAAAGGTTTCATTGCTACACATATACAAATTTGCAACAATTAGAGCTGTACTATTTTGCGCGTACTATTTTCACAAAATATTAGCCCCGCCTACAACGTGTTCATCAGCCAATGAAAATGCACAACGCAACTAGCCATGAATCTGCCGTCATGGGGCGTGGCTAAAAGTGATGTGACGTCACGAAATTAACTTTATGCAGGTATGAACTGAATCTCTGTGACAGTGTTCAGCGAATCAGATCCACGCAAAGCAATTGCTATTTATTTATTTTGTATTAAACGAAATGAAGAATAACTTTGATTGAAAACTAGAATATCACTCTGTCTTATGTTACCAAATGTATCACCTTTCACAGATAACAGTAAAATATTCTTGACAGGCCTTGAATATTGTAAATGTTATCAACTCGTGTTGATACATTTGATATCAGGGGACACTCTATTCTCTATATCTCCATTGCAGTTATGAAACATTTCCAATGACCATGAGAGCAACTTGATATACTGACCTGCGTAGTAGAGTAGTCAATAAACACGAAATTGAGGACATTGGATCCCATCCCATTTTCCATTGAGTGAAACCTCCAAAACCAGCCTAAAACCATCTATTCGCAAAGGTCTAATTTCTCAACACGATACATATAATTTTCTACTTAAACAAAAGCAATAACTTCCAGTGGGTTATAAACATGAAAGCTAACTATTTTATTTTAATACTAGTCTTTAAGAAAAATTAATAATGATAACACTTGACTTCTTCAAGGTGCAACTCACTTTCTCTTTACATTACACCTAATAAGATGAAAACTAGCCTATTTGATTAATATGTATACTATATACTGTGCAAACTACCCTCATAAATGTACAACAAATTTGTAGCCCCCACTTCAAACGCATTTTCACGATAATAATATCAATTTGAAGTTTTAGTTAATAATGTTATAAATTTTAGATCCCACTTTCTGCAAAGGTAATTCCAAATTTACCACTGGGATATTTGTTAACTATCAAAAAGGCAAAGTTTAATAACATAGATACCAACAAAACTTTAGGATCCTTTATCTTGTATGCAAGTAGTGCATTATCGCCTTTAGCTAGGGATGTAGCTCTGGCGATTAGTTTATACACAGAAGACAAAACGCAGAGGGTCTCTCACATCCATTGTTTATATATGAATCATCTTATTACAGGTGAACGTGGACCTAGAGAGCAAACTCGCCCAATGGTTCCCCCGCTCTGAGGGAAGCTCTATTACTTCACGTTTATATAGTCTAAATTTGCATAGTAATTTCATGTTCTAGAATTGCCATTGGTTAGCTGTACCTATGATGCCAAGATGTATTTCTAGCTACTCGTCTTTTTCCGACTGATACTATATGGTTATTCCTCCTCTAGAGTTAAATATAGGGAGCTTCTGACTCCGTGTACAAATAAACTAACGGGCAAAAGAAAGTACAACACTCACTTGTTTTCGATTAATTCAATATTTTAAGGAAATAAGGTGCATTTGATTATGGCACGATACAATAACACATTTCGGCAGTAGTTTGAATGACTTAATTGGTGACTGTTTTATTTTTTAACTAAAATATCATTATTTAAAGTAGACAGGGGTTAGAAATTAAATTTACACCAACATGACCCCCACCATGTTCAAAATGTTGTAAATGTGTGCAGGACGAAGCACATTTATTGATTTTCACACAGAGTATGTGTTATATGCGGATGAACAACTGTGTTTTATCAAAATTAATTTTGGGGAATTTCAAAATTTAAATTTTAAATTTTAATTTAAAAAATTCAAACCGCGTAGAGGTATTCTTTGACTGATTTAATGTTTTGGACTAATTTCACAAACTAGTCCGTTTTTGAATACGACGTCGAAAACCGGAGATATTTGACTTTGAAAATTATACAAATGACAAATACAACTGATCCATATACTTTCTTTTGCCCGTACGTTTATATGAACGGAGAGCTTTTATAACTAATACTAGTGAAACGGACATTCATATACTATTATAAAACGTTGAATCACCCACTTTATTTAAGAAATAAAGTTCGCTGTACCCCAATGTGTTTTGTGATAAAATAAAGTTTTGCCCAGAACTATTATAGTTAAAGCACGAGGACGTAATAATAGTTCAGGGCAAAACTAAACTTTATTACAAAACACATTGGGGTACAGCGAACTTTATTTCTTTTCTAAGATGCCAAATGATCAGATACAGGTAACATTCTGCTTCCAATAATTTTGAAATAAAAATATTGTCTATATTCTTTATATTAATAATTCATGAACAGGGCCAACGGACGGCTATTCCACGTGTAAAACCCACCCCCTAAGATAGACTAAGATCACGTGACCAACATTCCAAAAAGAATTGTGGGTAGAGCTTGATCAAGTCTAAGCGTGGTGGCGAAACGTAATTTGTCTTATTCAAATGTTTGCTTCTGTCATAAAAGTTGATATTCACTCTCCCACCGCTAATTTTGACCGACTGCAGAAGTTGCAAACCATTGAAAGGAGTACACGCTTTATTGGTTGCGATGTAAGAGTTCAGACGGCTGAGGCTAATCGACTACGTTACCATTTGTACACTTTATCACGAGGGAGCGGCGTGGAACAGCGGGAATGTCATTCGATTGTTACGTCATCAAAAAAACTATACCTTTATTGTCTGATAAAGTACTTTTTTTTCGATTGTTCTAACCGCTAGGCATCTTAGAAATGTTAATAAATATTTCACATTATGGCATCATTTTTCATCAATCGTTTACATTATTATGTCACTGTTCGCAATTCATAAACACTTTATATAAATATGAATTTATTATATTTTCAAGCATAAATGCATTATTTTATATAGGCGATAGTATCATGTACCTGCATTTTCATGTACAAAATGGTCATGTATATTTATTACAAGCAAATAAAATCATCTATTAAAACACTAAACATGATTTTCTCATAAGTCAATGCCATCGTGTTATTTCAATACCAGTAGTTGGAATATAAATCTAACGGTTTGCTGTCAGACTCAACAAGCCGGCCCTGGAGCGTTCACACCAAGGAGAAATCAATGCAAATTTGCTGGACACTTTCAGGAAGAAGTACATCCCCATAATCGTTGAAATTATCAGGAATACCGGGGTTTTCCGAGAACATGCCCTCTCGTTGAGAAGCCCATGGGCTTCTTTTTAATTCCAAAGTGTGTCCAATGAGAGTAGCCTCCCCTTTCTACAATACAACTATTCCATGTTAATTGAGTTCTATAATGATGTGTTAGAAACCCTGTAGATGATGTGCAGGTGGTGCTGATTGCGACGATCCGTTGTGTGATGCATTGACTCCTTTGAAACTACTATTCATTATCGTACAGTTTAGTGTTCAAGAGTTACAATAGTTGCCATGCGTTCCGTTTTCGTAACCATTTCAATACTCCTGAAGTTATATTAAAAAGATTGATTTCAATTATTGTCTCATGATTATCATTCCATATGACTGTCACTTTAAAAATATTTCTGAATACAGACCCATGTTTCCGAATATAAGCCCGGGCTTCTATTTTGTGACAATGTTTACTCGTCAAAAACCTTATTTTCGGTATAGAAGACCTGGGCTTGCTTTCGGAAAACCCCGGTAGTTGGTAAAAACTCTTCTCTGATGCGGTTCATTTTAGGAGTCCATCAATTTTCACGCCACAGCAATTATACTAGGACATTTCTATTCTATGAAACTCAGCGTTAAAGGTAGGGTTCTGTCGCCATCTTGGATATCTTGCAATACGTGAAATGAAAACACGCTATGTTTTACCCAATTTTGCAACTTTTTGATAACTAAAGACATACACTGATAGAGTATTCACAAAGCAACACATATAAAACTAATAACCCCACTCGCAGCGCTGATGAATGGCTTCAGTTCTCATTGTGCGCTTGTGTTTATCATGTTGTGAAATAAAAAGTCATCAAAATGTTACCTTCATTAGTAGCTTTCAATTTCACTGTGTTTTTTTATTGTATTTATAACATATATGTGTAAACAGGAACATCCTCCCGAATTTCGTTTCCACAAAAAATACCCCGATAGAACCCTCCTTTTAAATCAGTTTTTAGATTAGTCTGATTGCACCGATTACGTAAGGTGGATTGTTGGTGCTGAAATAACTTGTTCATATAAAACTCAACAATTTTGATTTATTTAGTAAGACATGATGCATGTTGTCAATGTGGTCATATGTGTGAAAATGTTTATTTCTTGAGTGCCCCTTGTAGTTTGCTCAAAGTGAAAAGATGTTTTAACCTTAGAAAATATTGTTAGAAACAGAACAACAGTAAATATTGAACTTATTTTACATAGCGATGCAGGTCTCTCTATCTTTGAAAATTAGAATGTGTTCAAAATTGTACATATTTCTATCTCTCAAAATAAACGCTTTGTCTAACTTACTCTTGTAAATATCCTTACCACCTGTCCATCTCTTGTGTGCATTGTTGTGATATCAAAGTTGAAATTACCTGGAAAGGGCTTTTATAAGTTGGATAACGTGTGCCCAAACCTTATCATGACTGAATAAAATATGTTTCAATCAAACGCAACAAGATCAATACAATACTGCATCAGTTTCATTAATCCACAATGTGCTTTGTTACTCTTATGAGTCTTAAAGGGGCAGTAGCACGTTTTGTCGCTCAAATAAGTCGATGAAATGTATTTGAAAAATAATGTCACCAATAGTAAAACACCCTTCTCTCTTCGGAAAACCAAGTTAAAAAATGAGTGTACGTCGTTCTGTAAAGTCATGGGAATCGTTTTTGTCATTCGAAATAATAAAATGTGTTCACAATAAAATGGCCGCCATGTAATTTTGGCTTTATACGCAACACCGTTTTTACTACTACGGATAATTGGTTTATGTAAGATGTTTTTCCACTGAAATTAATATAAATGACATAAACTATCATTATGAAATTGGAATTTGAAAAATAAAATTTGAAAAAAACGTACTACTGCCCCTTTAAGCTCTTACTCTTTGCTTCGGTTATTCTCACAAGAAGTTCTCTACTAGCCATGTTTAATAAGCTTTGCTATGCTTATCAAAGAGGGCTGAACAGTTTATCAGCAAAGAAAACTGAGGAGTTTTAAAACGAGTTTAATGTATCTAAGGAGATATTTAATTAAGAAAGATAGCCACTAGAACATGAGTTCAGTTACAAATGTTCCTTAGTCCTGTTGAGTGTTACTACCCGTGGCAGACACAGTTATGTTGCGTTTCTCAATATGCGAACACTAGCTGTAGTAAAGAAAGAAGAAGAAGGTTAGAGAGACCATCTTTGATTTACCATATTAAAGGGGCAGTAGCACGTTTTTTCGCTCAAATAAGTCGAGGAAATGTATTTGAAAAATAATTTCACGAGTAGTAAAACACACTTCTCTCTTCGGAAAATGAACTTTAAAATTAGTGTACATGGATCAATAAAGCCATGGGAATCGTTTTTTGTAATTCGAAATAATAAAATGCGTTCACAATAAAATGGCCGCCATACAATTTTTGCATTATACGCAACACCATTATTACTACTACGGATAATTGGCTTATGTAATAAGATGTTTTACCCTCTAAAGTAGAATCAAATGACACAAACTATCATTATAAATGGGAAATTTGAAAAAATAAATTTAGCAAAAAAACGTGCTACTACCCCTTTAAAGTTTTAGACCTACTCAATATGCTCTATGGATTCAGTTCCACCCATAGACAACCTGGAGTACTGGATGTGAAGTAAAAGCACATTAATTCCACATCTTTATATTGCGGACATTAATGTTGTTGTAAATTGAAACGTAAATTTATTAACCTGAAGAGTGTATCCGCAGGTGTTATCCCATACTCCGGGTATCATACTGAGCAGGTTAGGTTGCACGCCAATCTTCCCACAGATGTTACTCCCTTCAGCTTTCCGATCCTAACCTCTGTTCTGCATCGCCTGAATTTCATCCCGCAAAATCCCCTAGCGGGGAAGAGGGTAACCTCATACTGTATCAGTGCTTCTTAACCAATGAAAACTCATCTTTCAGCGGAGTGACTTCAAATATCTAAGCGTTTGACATGCTAATTAGCATATGTCCTTCGAATATGTCTGATGTAAATAACACAAGTGAAATGTTTTTGGTATGTGTCTCTGATTTGGTCTTCTTTATTCATCAGCAAAGTTTATGATCAATTTCTTTAACACAATCAAAAGGCATATTTCGAGGAAAGCATAGTAAACGAGAAAACGTTTATCTTACGTTCATTTTATCATTATGATCTGTCATTGGCAAATGTCACTTTTAAAACGGCTTCGCTGATTGCACAACTAGATTCAATTGCAACCAATCAGCCCACTCCATTTCTGAAATCGGATTCAGGCGATGTAGGACAGGGGTTAGGATCGGAAATCTGTAGGGAGTAACCTCTGCAGGAAGAGAATTGTTGCACGCAGGTGTTTCCATACTTCTTGTATCATACTGAATGAATAATAGTGCACACAGGTGTTTCCATACTTCATGACATGTATTATAATGTAGGAGTTAGGATTGGCTATTTCGTTTTAACTATTTTCCCGGAAGATATTCTATGGTTTATAAACGTTTGTCAGGAAGCTATAAGAATAAGGGGACCGATGTCTGGACTTAATTGGGCACGTATTGGTCTTGTGCAAACTTCAAATAGAGGAATCATATGACGCTGTGACCAGTCAGTTTGGCAACTTAATTGTTTACTGTCTGGAACAACACAGGATATGTTTTCCTAATCAATACATCATCAACGCAAAACTTTACTTTACAGTTTCAGACATCGTTTAGGTAGTTAAATATTTTGCAGTCATGGTTGCTCAATATTGTATCTAAAATCATTACAACACTCAAATCCTTTGATCAATCAAATATCAAATACGATGTTAGAGAAATAAGGTTTATCTGCTTGTATACAGACAGACATTTATTCAGTAATTGGCCACCGACCCAAAATACATGTACATAATTATTTGTATAATATGAGCACATTGTAACATATTTTTAATTAAGTCTCCCCCGAAGGATCGGGAGACATATCGTGTTTGGTGGAGTTTCCGTCGTGGTCGGCGTCGGCGTTCCCATGGTTTCCGGAGCAGATTTCTAAAACAGCATGACCAATGTGCACCAAATTTTGTATACAGCTTCCTCATATTTATATGTGTGCCTTTTGGGGGTTTCGGTTTTTATTTTTTTTTATTTTATTTGTTTCCAAGGTAACAATTTGGACTTTGAAGAAGGCAAATATTTATGGATGATCAACTTCTTTATTAACAATTAACTACCAAATGTGGAATACAGCCTCCCCATATCATGTATATGTGCCTTTTGGGGGTTTCAGATTTTTTAAAAAAAAACTGTTTTTGTTTCCATGGCAACAATTTGGACTTTGTCTCTTAGAAGAGTAATGACTGAACTTGATTTGGGGGAAGGGGGAGACATCTGTTTTTACAAGTAAAAACACGTTCTAGTTTAGATTTGTGTTTCTTATGAACAAAGTATAGAAAAAGAAAACATCCTTCATGATATTGGCATAATTACTTTGTAAAATAGATATAAAATGTTCCATAGTAAGAGATTCACTGAAATATGTGTATATGTATTTATTTCTAATATCATAGTATGCACAAACATAAAATAAATGCAACTCATCTTCAACGACATAAATACCGTTTGATTCACAGAATAGATAAAGCCTCTCAGTTTCTACAGCTAACTTAAAGTGACAACCTCGAAATCTGTCAAATATAGTTTTTAAATATTGAGGGATGTTATTACTTATTAACCAGCTCTCTAAATTTAATAAAGATTTGAACTGCTTGTAGTACTGACATTTATTATTGTTATCCAGGGATGATTGCCAGGATTGGGACAAATTGTCATGTTATCTCTAAATAATAATGTCTAAATAATTTGATAAATAATTTGTTTTTAATTGATTTCATGGCTGTTTGTACATATTGATTATAATTTGCTGATATCTTGAATTCTAAAATATACATTATTTGATTCTAGTGTTTTTTTTCAATGATAATTGTTAAGCCTTTTTGGAAAATGTTAGCTGTAACACCTGAACTTCGAATACATTATACAAGTTTGGATTCTTGCTGCACAAACTGTTAATAATAAACATCAGCATACGAAACCAAGAAGTCTTTATCATTCTATCCTACTCCCCCCCCCCCCCCCCCCCCTAAAAAAGAAAAGAAAAAAAGCGAAGCAGAATCGTGGTCGTAAAACAACTACACATCTAATGCAGTTTAATGATAGCTCAATCTTTCATTGTGAATTAGTTTACTATCATACATATCGCACCAACCATTTTTGATCAATAAGTAAAACTAGATCTTCAATCTCAAACAATTGGTACAGTGGTAAACACTTTATTCTGTATTCCTCATGTGAAGGTTCAGTTACAACACAAGCCCGAATTTTGGCACTAATTGGACGGTTTAATTGTAGCAAACGAAAGTCAACTAATATCAATAGAAAATAAGGTGAATTATGGCTGCTGAGGTCGTTAAAACAAAAACGCAAGAAAATTCACATTACAGAAATGTTAAACACACAATCAAGGTCGATAATGACTGGCAAACTCAATATCTGGTGTAAACACCTCGGGTAACATTATCCACACGCCGTCTCATGCTAGTCACCAGAAAGCTGAATGTTCATTGGGGAATCTGTTGCCACTCATAATGCAAAGCCTGGGTGAACCCCTTAAGTTGACGTCTGATTGGTCGCCAAGCTAATTTTAGCATAACACACACCTGGGCTCCGTTCCATAACAGCGAGCGCTTATAATCGCTCATTGATTGCTCAATGTAGCGCTCATGTAGCGCTCATTCTCTCCTGAACGACACGGTGCAAAACATCAAAGTTCGCTCGCTACATTGAGCAATCGCGTTCAAGAGAGGTTTAAAAGTAGTCGCTAATTGAGCAATTACTTTGAAACCTTTCTTGAACACGACCCAGAAGTGGCTATGTGCATACCGCATTTTTTCTGCAAACCGTCCCCTGGGTCAACATGCCCAAAGCAAACAAGATTATATGATAGTAAAACCCTAATCCTCGTAACTCTGAAGTCATTACAATTAACAGCGTGTCATGAGGGCCTATACGCATACATACAAGTGAGTACATAACTATTCAAAATTCTGAGGAACATTTAAGGGTCATTGTGCTATTGGTTTAGTAATGGAGATAAGAAAACTGTACTAAAAACTCATCTCGATTCCTGCTGGAACCATGGTTAACAGGGTTTAGAGTTACGTTACTAACAACTTATCTATCTTCCTGCTGCTGTCATGGCTAACGAAGTTTACAGTAAATCTGTTAGTCATGGAAATACGAGTTCTTCTACACCATTTGCATTGGTTTCAACAACAGTTGGTATAGAAGAAACCGTTAATCACAAATATCAACGTTCAGATAGTGTGTAAGAATTAAAGAGTTTCTCCAAATTGCTTACAATAGCATAAACCACTCTAAACAAATACATTCTCCATTCAAATACGTCAACAAACATAAAATCCGATTCCGTACTTTCAAAGATGCCGTTTTCAAAATTAGAATTACTAGGGTTTTTTTTCGATAGGTAGCTACACGTAAATTATTCACAAAGTTGATTCGTCGTCAATTAAAACGTCGTCCATGATATAATTCCTGTTCCAAGTGGTTGTGCTCTTGAAAAGATGATAGTGATGTTCTCCTTTGAATCACGAAATGATCGTTTTATTTACATTTTGTTCTCAATGTTAAATTCAGAATATTTTATATCAGTTTTTGTCCTTCACCGCCGACCTATATGCTCTGATTTAATGTCTGACGGTCTTGTCCATAGACATGGTTTGAGATACGATCCTGAGCGTCTAAACATTTAATAGAGACGATGTCTGTAGTTGTTGATGTATTGATTAGGAAACATATCCTATGTTGTTCCAGACAGTAAACAATTAAGTGACCGAAATTACTAATCACAGAGCCAGTGCCAATCCCTGTATTTGTATTTTGGAAAAAAAGCCAAGACTCATTCTAACACAAGATCAGACATTAGTCCGGTAATCTAATGACTTCCCATCAGACACTCCTTCATCACACACAAGCTCCTCAATTTACAATATGACCTTCAGATGCAAACAATTAAAGCGAAACATGAGTCTTAGGGTCATAAACATATTTGATATCCACCTTGAAAATTGTTTGATCCTATTGCAAAGCAGTTAAAGGCACTGTAGCACGTTCTCACAACATATAAATGAGTACTTCTCCATAAGAAACATCCAATAAGGCTCGTCATGTGTGACTCCAACAACATCTTCCATGTTCCTCTTAGAATTGCGCATTTTACTGTTAAAAGTCCTAATCTGTACGTCGTTCTTACTGAATTAATGTTCTCTCACGAAAATGTAAATAAGTGTTAACAACGGCTAAATGATACTTCTTAATTAATAAAAGGGGTTCTAAAACAAATGTACATCGTTCGTTTAAGCCACACAAGTCTATTTCCAATTGAGTGGCAATTTTAAGGTGTTCACATTAAAATGACCCAAGTGATCTGACTGATTTTGCGATACCTAAAAACTCAGAGTAGATTTAAATATGCTACCATGATTGAATGGTCAACAATTATACATTCTTCACTCTATATATATATATATGTCGTATAAACTTGAATGATAAACGGAAAATTTGAGAGAACATATGGCAAAAATATGCTTAACTCCTACCTTATATACTTCAAGTGGCATTAGCACGTTTTTTTTGCTCAAATAGGTCGATGAAATGCATTTGAAAAATAATGTTACCAATAGTAAAACACCCTTCTCTCTTCTCTCTTTTGCAAAACATTTTTTTTCAAATTTCCAATTTATAATGATAGTTTATGTCATTTAAATTAACTTTAGAGGGTAAAACATCTTATTACACAAACCAATTATCTGTAGTGGTAAAAACTATGTTGCGTATAAAGCAAAAATTGCATGGCGGCCATTTTATTGTGAACGCAATTTATTATTTTGTATTACAAAAACGATTCCCATGGCTTTACCGAAGCATGTACACTCATTTTCAACTTTACTTTCCGAAGAGAGAAGGATGTTTTACTATTGGTGAAATTATTTTTCAAATACATTTCATCAACTTATTTGAGCAAAAAAACGTGCTACTGCCCCTTAAAAAACAGCGCCTTTAAAATATTTGACGAGATAGGAGAATGTATTAGGATATAAGTTTGGAATGGCGTTCTGCAACAAAGATGCAGCATCAAGTAAACTTAATTTTATGACCTTTCACTTACACACCGAACATTCTGTCTATGTTAATGTTTATCTGTGTAATGAATTTGCTACGAGCGTATGAATACACCCAACTTCCAAACGCAAGGCATAACTCTTGCCAGTCTGCATTACTGGCTGATTTAACCCTTGCGGTATTTCCCTCGCTTTGTTGTGTCAAGACAGTGAATAGCTGCACCAGAAATTCATAGCGGGCCTGGATTTCTAAACACAGATTTCTTAAGTAGGGCTTCCACGGGTCCAACATATTGGACTCGAGTACTCGAGGGGTTGGACTCGACTCGGACTCGAGTACTCGAAATTGATACCTTTCAGCTAAGTGGCAGAATGTCACAAAAACATTTTGTTAGTCTTTGAGGTTTTAGATTATGCATACAGTGGAACATTGATATACCACGAAGTACTACCCATATCGCGATACAATATTGGCATATATCCCTCAAAATAACCAGTACCCATACAACGTTCAGCACTACAGTTGACGAATCAGGTTCAAATGAAATAATATTAAGGCTATTTATTTTCTGGCTCAGTGATAAAGACATGCAGATGACAGAGAAGGAAAATTCCAATAAAATGATATTTACTTATGTTCTCCTTCAGTGACAAAGGCATACAGTACAGATGACAGAAAATGGTACCGTTGAATAAATGTGTGACAGTGTCGTTGTTCTAATTTTCACATCAAGTGTAAGAAATCTAGATGTGGATGTTAGGAAGGAATTTGACATCTAATGTATATATTCAAAACCATAATCGATAATCTTGAAAATCATTGCAGTGTATAAGACGAAGACCACCACAACAAAGAATGATAATTTCATGAAAGGGTAGCAAGTATAAAAGTAGAAAACAAAGAATGGTCGTGATAATTTCATGAAAGGGTAGCAAGTATAAAAGTAGAAAACAAAGAATGGTCGTGATAATTTCATGAAAGGGTAGCAAGTATAAAAGTAGAAAATTATTTATAGTTAAGACATAATAATCAAAAAATTACAATAAAAATATGATCTTACTTGTACATAGTTTAAGAAAGATACTATTAATTCAATGTCTACAATTCGTAGACAAATTCATATCCCTACTAAAAAATGGACCGGTTATAGATTTACATTCCTTCTAGATTTGTAACCCGTTTCATATTCCATATTTGGATTGAGTTATGTCAAAGCAAAATTCTCGCATTTTGAATGGTTGTGCCCCTGGTGATTTGACCATACAGTTGACATGAAGCATTTTACCTCAACTGTCGGTGTCATTATCATTATTCTGTAGTGATATACGATTTCGATTATTGCCTTTTATTTCGCAAACAAACGGAAATAATAACAGAATACATTTATTTTACGTTATGAAAAAGCGTAACATTCATTATTAGATATGAAACCTGTCTACTGTCGCTTGTCAAATCGACCAATATACAATTAATAAACACAATTTTAATTTCTAACATCAGTATATCGACCAACTTGACCATATAAGCTTCATATTTATTTACATTTGTTGGTATAAACCTCATCTGATATCATCAATTCAATGTTTTATTTGGTTGCATTGTACGATTTTAACTGAACTTTTTGGCTGTGATAATGAAAGTAGTCGAATCGACCAAGGCTGGAGTCACTGTTCACATGTAACGTGGTATAGAACTTGTCCCTCAGATAACACGACATACGGGGTCAACTGCAGTTGTTGTTATATCTTTTCAGGCACGACATGTTGCAACTTGCACAAGGTGACTAAAATTAATGTGATCTTTTATCGAGTCCTCGAGTCCCAGAAAATGGACTCGAGTCCAGCTAAACCCGACTCGTGCTCGAGTACTCGAGTACCCGTGGAAGCCCTATTCTTAAGGAAATACTGCAAGGCCTTAATCAGCCAGTAATGGAGACTGGCAAGAGTTATGCCTTGCTTTGGGAAGTTGGAGTACACCCAACTGCAAACGAAACGGTCACAATGCAAAATACAGATATTTCAATTCTAAAGCGTGCAAAATACAGCTGAAATAGACCTACACCATGTCTCCAGAAGCAAACTTAACTAACTTGAATGTTTAAACATTATCAATTCATATTTCTTAAAGACATGCTTTGTTTTGAAAATCCTTATCTAGGCGAGATTAGAGCACAGTCTAATGCTTTCGTCCAATCATTTGATTGTATTGTGGTCACGTGGAGTACAATTATATCCCGATAGATGTACACTTGTCTGGTTGCGTTCGGGTATCATGCTCATAAAACTGGTTCACATACTTTTATTAAAAACAAACAATGCCAACTGATTGTTTTATTTATGTGGATAATATACAATTAAACACTTATTACAATGACAACTGAATTGCTGTGTTCCCTTTCCGAAAGGAAAAAGGTCGCTTGGTCTTCCATGTTAAGGAGCTTGAGATTCCTAAAAGAAGAATATAAGCATGTAAATAAAGCAAGTAAACTGAACGTTTTCAAGTGTATTTAATTTATATCTCGAAAGTAAGAGAAACAGTGACACGCATCACAGCCAGCAACCTAACTACCATATATGAAATGAATATCTTTTCCCGCGATAAAGTGGCCTCGCTTTCGCCAAGGCTTCAGCCAGCAGACGCTATGCTGCTAGCCAATCATATTACTCGTAGAGGTCACGTGACTCAACTTCTAGACGCTCCCTCTAGAAATACGGTCACTTTTGTCATAACTAGTATACAAAGTAATAACTTTTAACATTTTCATTCTAATGAATTGAAACAGAACTGACAGTTGTTTATCAGAGTCTCTACTGCAGCCAACAACACCTTTTGAGATAAGAGGAACCTATCATTGAAACCCCCGACCCTCAGTCTAGCTGTTTTAACCCCTGCTTCACAAATTAGAGCCACAATGACATATCACTGGGGTCATATCAAAACAAAGAGTGTTAATGTGACCCAGAGTGATATATCTGTCAGCTGAACGTGATGTTATCACAGATTTGCCCCGATTGTTTATGTTTGGGTCAGTTAATTCAGAGACAAACTGGGAGTTTTTTCGGAGATATTTACTAACGTCAATTATCCACTTAAACAAGTGTCCATCAAGTTGCTCCACCTCTTTCTATGTGAAATGAACTAGATAAATGACTTGTGATTGCAGGAAAGTTGAAATTTGGTCCCTCCCACGGATGAGATGAGAGGAACCCAAGATTTCCTAATTGGATGTCACAATTTGAGAGAACATTTCTGGTCACGTGACCTGAATAAATAGGCTGTTCTAAAGCACATATCTTATTCAAGTGTTTACTTTCTTGCTACATAAGGAATTTATCAGCTGGAGAATATGTGTGAACAGTTGAAAGTAGCAGTTTTTGTACAGATTTGATTGTATTTGCTTTAAAATGTATAGACATAATTCATGATTTTGAGGGCTGTTCTGGTCACGTGACTATGACGTCACTATGGAGTTTTAGTATGGGATCTATTTATAACAAAGGCAAGCCAGTGACCCATTTCTGTGCTATAATAAGCCAATCTTACTTAGACCGCTGGCTGTCAACTAATGTTACCACTGTTTAAACATATAATAAGTTGTTTTATTTTCTGTTTTCCCCCCACGACATATAAACAATAGTACTCAGAAGTTATAAAGAACGACATAAAAATGAGAAGAAAGTGACATAAAATTGTCTACCTTTTTGGGGTGTAAGAGGATAGATGCTGCAGGGTCGTCTCGTCGAAACCTTGTATTGTAACTTAGCGTTCGTGCGAAGTCCAGTACGACGTCACATACTAAATCAGACAGTTTGAGCACAATTCCGTTGCTGCAGTAACCTGAAATAAGTTATATGCAATATAAATTAGCATATTACCAACTCATAAATTTATAAATATAGCTTTAAAAAACAGCTTAACATGAAGGTAAAAATAGTTGAAATACAAAAACAAAAACTGTTATTAAATAAACCAATTTCATGAAAATTAGTATTGAATTTTTTAAATAAACGTTTTAAAAGGTAAGGAGTACAAAAGTAAAGTTACCTTGGACTGTCCATGATGAAGCCATTCTAAAAGCCACTCGGTCTTTATAGGCAATGACATGTATTAGTGCTCAATCCTTCTGAATAAAAACGTGCTTATCGTGTACGACGCTTATGCTTTAGCACGACTCGTAAGTTTTATATAAAATGTACGCCTCATGCACCTCGGACAATTTAAGAAATTCAGTGCTCACAGTACCGAAAATGCGTCAATGTTCCTAACATTTGCATATGAAAATGAGAAATGTCAATTTTTTGCATGTTGTGTTCGAGAGAATGTTTCCCAAATTTATTGACAATTCATTTGAAATATATTCATTTTAAGACATTTTTTACTGTGCTCTAAGATAGATAGAGAACTCGCAGCAGTACATTATCGGGATATAAATGTACGGGTTTGAGAGGGTTGGGCTTGGCTAGCGCCTCGTCCAATCCTCTCAAACCCGTACATTTATATCCCGATAATGTACTGCTACTCGTCCTCAATCTATTACTAAGAGAGTCAAAGGGGCGTTTTTGCTTTGTTTTATGACGTCCTACAGTAATGATGTGTCAACAGATTAAGTCAATAAGGTTGTTTATGTCAGCAACACCTTTTACTGATTTCATTTCTACTTTTCATAATGTTTTGACTTAAATGCCACAGTTCTGAACAATACCATTAGGAAAACTAGAAGAGCGTTTGCGGGACACCGCAAAAAGCAGAGCAGCTCCGAAACTTTGGGTCTCGCCTTTCCCTGTTCCGCCTTCTCCTCAGCATAAATAAAATGGGAATTTTTTTTGACAAATTTTTTTTCATTATTCAAGTTATTCTAACAAGTTGAATCATCACTGGGGTCACTTTTCACAACTTTGTTCTTAAAACCTATTTCTGATTTCAAAATTGGATCAAAAGATTAACATGGCCTTAACCAATATCTCATGACCTTGAACTTTGACCTTCAAGGTCACACCATCAACGATTACTTTTCATTGTGTATAACAATCATGCAATGACTCAAAGTGTTCATTGTTAACATAAGGCATATTCACAATAGCACGCTTAAGTTGTGACCTTGCTGTGACCTTGACCGTTGACAGATTTTAGCGAAAACGTTTTCAAATCTTGGTCTTTCTCCATAGTTGATATATACCAAGTAAGGGCCTGATAGCACAGAAGTTGTTGAAGTTATCGTGTTTACAAGGATTTTTTTTAGAGATTTCAGAACTCATGACCTTGACCTTTGACCTTGAATGTGAGCATGTCAACATATTTCCCCAGGTGTACAAGAAAGAATCTATGTATATGAGGTGTTAATACCTTCTTGGGAAAAGGTTATTTACTGATTTCAGAACTGGTTACCTTGACCATATTTCGTGACCTTGACCTTTTAAATTCAAGGTCACACAAACAGTGATCACTTTTCTTTGTGTATAACAATCATGTAATGATTCAAAGTGTTAATAGTTGAAAAAAGACATTTTCGCAAAAGCATGCTTAAGTCGTGCCCTCGCTGTGACCTTGACCTTTGACGGATGTTAGCGAAAACCTTTTCAAATCTTGGCCTTTCTCCATAGCTGATGTACACCAAATAAGAGCCTGATAGTACAAAGTAAGTTATCGTGTTTACAAGGAATTATTTTAGCGATTTCAGAACTCGTGACCTTGACCTTTGACCTTGAATATGAACATGTCAAAAAAATTCCTCAGGGGCATAAGTACGAAGTTTCGTATATGAGTTCTCAAAACTTTCTAGGAAAAAAGTTATAGTGAAAACAAACCGCGCAGGCGGCGGCGGCGGCGGCGGCGGCGGCGGCGGCGACGGAAACTGCACAAAAACTGATAGCAGCCCCGACTAAGTCGGAGCTGCTAATGAGAACTAACATTAAAGTAGAAGAATCATACTGTGATATTGAGAGCACGTCTTTACACAATATGTGACTATCAAATACACTAAAACTCGACCTTCTTCAACAGGAGTAACTCGTGTGAGGTGACTTGTGTTTTGAGGTAAGGTATAATCCAGGGCCCCGTTCCATAACAGCGAGCGCTTATAATCGCTCATTTATTGCTCCAGTAGCGCTCAAGTAGCACTAAATCTCTCCTGAACGACACGGTGCAAAACCTCAAAGTTCGCTCGCTTTGCTACGTAGCGCTACATTGAGCAATCGCGTTCAAGAGAGGTTTAAAAGTAATTGCTAATTGAGCGATTACTTTGAAACCTTTTGTGAACACGGCTCAGGTTGTCCAACTCAATATCGGATCTTGAGTATTGCTTAAAATGTCCACCAATTATAGTCACTTTACAAGTTGCATTTGGTATGAATGATATACATTGGACATCTCCTATGTTTAGCTAAGAATCAGGTCCTTGTATTCATAATCGGTCTCGGCCAATTTCAAAGAAGACAGACCAAGGACGCTTGGGAAAATAATTCATGACTGATTATTATTTGCCAGTGTTGTTGGTTTTTGTAGAATATGTCCTTTTAATTAAGTCGTCATCGTAACACATTACATTAAAGCTGCATCCATTGTGTTTCATACAATTTTATTTGGCTTTAATACCTTTCACCACACCACATGTTCTGTTTACAATACAAATAAATTCCCTCAGATTGCATATTCATCCCCAATCGGCAAATATATCATATTACTTTTTCCAATTAAAATCGATGAACATTATTATCCATGTGTAGAAAGCGAAACTGCACGTCCCATTTACATGCACAATAATTATATAAGCTATTTAACATTATTAACTCAAATTTGGCATTTTGTCTGTCATAAATAAGATTCCAAAATTACGTTTGACTCATTGGCGCGCGTCAATCGTAACGAATTGTCCGGGGTTTTTTTATTATCAGAAATCACTTATTTTACCTTCATATCATCAATATACTCAGTCCACTATCATCAAAATGGTAGTTTTCCGTAACAGTCGGTACTTCTCGATAAAGTTACACAAAAAAGTTTGTTATTGTTTTGTCCAATCATTACTTATTGTTACATTACAAACCCATACAAAACTTAGTTACCAGTTGTCATGAAAATCATATTATTTAATATACTCTCCGTGATAGTTAACAATATGCCCAATTATCCTAATCTGTCTAATCCCGACAATCTTTACACAGCTTAAAGACAGAGTTATCGCTCAAGTGAACTGCACTCACCACTCACCGGCAGGTGGCCTACCTTATATGGTCATTGCTTTTCTGTCGGCCATCGAAGCATGTTGTGTTTTGATAGCTCTCTAATTCGATAGTAATAAGATTATTGTCTCGACTTTGTTCTCCTTCTCAGTTGTAATTTTTCTGTCTGAGGGTGGTTAGACTGCCTTTCGCGAAGTAGTCTCTCTCCTTTAGACAGGTTTAGTGGTTGTTGACTGCAGTTGACGTGTCAACTGTTGTTGATTTCGGGGTGCTCGTTCTGCACGTGCAGTCTGTGCAGGTCGGTGATCTCGGGGCCGCTTGCGCGTGCCGCCTGTCCCTTGCGCTTGGCGCGGGGGTCATACCGCTGCCCTTCTGTTTTCTGCTGTAGCGGTTGGCGCTTGCCGCCTGCGCTTGGTTGCTCTTGCCGCTGGCGCGTGGGTAGCGCCTGCCGCCTCCTCTTGATAGGTTGTCGCCTGGGTTGGACAGCGCTTGTCGCCTGGGTTGGATTGCGCTGCCGCCTGCGTTTGTTTAGCGCTTGCCGCTTGTGCGGGGATAGCGCCTGCCGCCTCCTCTTGGTAGGTTGTCGCCTGGGTTGGACAGCGCTTGTCGCCTGGGTTGGATTGCGCTGCCGCCTGCGTTTGTTTAGCGCTTGCCGCTTGCGCGGGGATAGCGCCGGCCGCTCGCGCATTCTCTCTTTTTGCTTGCTGAGTATGACTTCGCCATACTCGGCGTTCTGTGGGGCGTGTGGCTATAGGAAGTCAGCGCGATTTGACCCCCACGCCCTTTGCCGCCTGTGCCGCAACCTTTGTCCGGACGCGGACAGGTGTGAGGAATGTGCTGACCTCTCGGTGGCGGAGCATCGCGAGTATCGCAACTCCGTTAAGAAGAGTGAGAGTCAGTCTAAGCTGAGGGCGTCCAGGCGGCCCTCTCCGTCCGCTACCGCCACCGCTACCGCTAGCGCCGGCACCGCCATGTCCGATCCCAGGTCGCCGGCTTCAGACCTGGTGATCTCGGAGGACACGGCGGAATTCGATTTGCCAGAGGCAGGGGCGGGATCGGGTCGAGAGGCGGCCGCCAAGGACACTTACGTCTCTTCACAGGGTAGTGGGGGTGAGAGATCTCCCATCAGGAGATCCTCCCCTGACGCCGAGTCCTTTCCAGACCGGCGACTTTCGCCTAGGAGGAAGAGGAAACACAAGTCCAAGAAGAGGAGGTTGAGGCCTCTTTCTCCTCCTCCCTTTGATACAAGGAGATTGACTGAGGATATTCTGTCCTCAGTCAAGGACATGGTTTCCTCCATGCTGGACAGACGACTGCCGGCGCAGACTAGGGTTGAGGAAGGGGTTACTTCGCCCTCGACCTCCCCGCCGTCCACGCCCAAGAGGAGGAGGGTGGTGGTTGTTTCACCTGCCGGCACCTCCTCAGATCCAGACAAGTCGGCCCCGGAGGTGGCTTCCCAGGAGGGTGGGATGTCCACTTCAGGGAGATCCTCTCCCGAGTTGACCATTGTGGAGACGCCTCAAGTGGATGCCCCTGACCTCAAGGAACGCCTGGCGGCTATCGCCGACTGGTGTCAAGTGGACTTAGTTGAGGTTGAGGATGAACCCTCCTCGACCAAGCTGGCCAGAATGGAGACATTCTGCACCGAGGAAGAGGCGCCTACCCAACGCCTCGTGGCACTGCCGCCACACAGACTCCTTCAGGCGGCGGGCAGGGATTACGACGCCAATGTCGCCGCGGCGGCGCCAGGCCGTCTCCTGCCCCCCCTGGTTCTGGGTGAGAAGCAGCGCGCTTCCCTCCCAGTAGCACAGTCTTCTTTCCCCCTCTGTCCCCCTGTCCTGGACGACGATATTCGCCGGGTGGCCGTCCCCTCCGTACCTCACCAGGTGTCGGACGCTCACTTGAGCCATCTTGACAAAGAGGCTAGGAGCATCCTGGGGTTGGCCAATCACGTGGCGCATGCCTGTCAGGGTATGGCATCCTTTGCGAAGGAGGCGGGGATGGAGGGAGGGGCGAAGGCTCTTTACCGCGGTTTCGGCGCCGTGGCGGGGAACATCGCTCAGATGATGTTGTGCGCCTCCCGCATTTCGGCGGGGGTCACAAATCTCAGGAGAGATGGTTTCCTTGCCCGGACAAACCTTCCGGCGGAGCTCCGGAACCGCTTGCGGGCCGCTCCCGCGTCATCTTCATCTCTCTTTGATGGGCAGATTGCCGGGGTCCTCCGGCAGCGGCAGGAGTGTCAGCAGCAGGAATTGACCAACAGACTGGCCGCTGGCGGGGGTAGAGCCTCTTCTCAGACGCATACGCCCAAGAAGAGGAAGGGAGGCGCGAACACTCCCGTGGGTAACGCCAAGACTGGCGGAGTTTCCTTTCGGTTTGGGGGTCGGCAGGACAGAAGTCGTGACTTCAATGCCGGCCCCTCTCCCAAGCACACCCCCAAGAAGGGAAGTCAGCGTGGCAGGGGCCGCGCATATGGAGGTACCCCGAGGAAGCAGTGACTCGTGGGTGGCCCCCGAGCTGCCTCCACAGGTTGTCCCGGCCTGGGAAGGGCCAGTGGGAGGTCGACTCTCTCGGTTTGTGGCCAACTGGGCGCAATTGGGGCTCGATCCTTTCGTCTGCAAGGTTTTGGAGCGGGGGTTTCGTATTCCCGTGACACGCCGCCCCCCGCTAACCTGTTTTCCAACAGAGAGGCCGCTAGAACGAGATCGGCTCGCACTGACGCTGGAACAGGTGGAGACACTCATCTCCAAACGGGCGGTGGAGGAACTCCTGCCCCAAAACCTCACTCCAGGATACTATTCTCCGGTCTTCGTGCGACCGAAGCGAGACCCGAAAAAGTGGCGGCTGATCCACGACTTGAAGGAGTTCAACCTCTCCTTCCTAGAGCGGCCGCCATATTTTCGTCTCTTGACCGTACCATCAGTGATGCGGTTGCTGGAGCCCTTGGATTCGATGATATCCCTCGATCTGCAGGACGCGTATCTGCACATTCCCATCTACCATGGAGATCGCAGATACCTCCGTTTTGTCCTGGCGGGTCGCCACTTTCAGTGGAACGATCTACCGTTCGGGATATCGTCGGCTCCATGGCTTTTCACTCGCGTGACCCAGCCCATCGTCCAATACCTTCATCGAGTGGACGTGCAGTTCGCGATGTATCTGGACGACGGGTTCACTCACAACAGATCCCCATCTGTTCTGGAGGCGCAACGAGACTTTGTGATAACGTTGTTCAGGCGGCTGGGATGGCTAGTCAACCTAGACAAGTCAGACCTGGAGCCAACGACGTCGCTGGTCTTTCTGGGAGCTCGCCTGGATACCGTGACCTACAGAGCTTTCGTCACTACAGAACGGATGGGGCGCTACAAAGATCTCCTGGAATTAGCACTCCGGGAGCCGCTGTCACTCCGCAAGTGGCAGAGGCTGTTGGGGTTCTTGAGCGCAACCCAACACTTCACTCGAAGGGGTCGGTTGCAGCTCAGGCCCCTGCAGATTTTCGTAAACTCGCACGTCAGGGAGAAGACTTGCCGTCATGTCTTCCCGATTCCAACCGAGTTGAGACACCACCTCTCCTGGTGGCAGCAGGAGTCCAACGTGCTGGGCGGAGTGCCCCTCAGGCAGCCCCCAGCGACGTCTCAGCTATACGTGGATGCCTCCACCCAGGGGTGGGGAGCCCACCTAGATTCAGACCAAACGGCGGGGGTGTGGTCGCCAGCGCAATCACGACGCCACATCAACGTCCTCGAACTGGACGCCATAAGGCTGGCGATCAGCCATTGGTCAGGTCACCTGCGGGGGCAGGTCCTGTGTGTTCACACGGACAGCTCAGCGGCGGCCTGGGCCATAAACAAGCAGGGGTCAACCAAGGCAGACTCTCTACTTCAACTGGTGGCGGAGCTGTTTCACCTAGTGGACAGTCTCGGACTCTCTCTCAGGGCGGTGCACATCCCAGGAGCCAAGAACGTCCTGGCGGACGCCTTGTCTCGGCCGGACAAACCTCCTTCGACGGAGTGGATGTTGCACCCGAGGGTGTTCGAGAGTCTGTGTTTGAGGTTCGGCAAACCTCACATAGACCTCTTTGCGACTCGGCTCAACCACCAGTTGCCGACGTACGTGTCCCCCGTACCGGACCCGGCCGCGTGGGCTCTCGATGCGCTCGCGTTAGGATGGGAGGGGATGGTCGCCTACGCCTATCCCCCTCACGCCATCCTGAGTCACGTGGTGGCGAAGGTACAGGAGACACGAGTACTTCAACTCCTACTCATAGCTCCGTTGTGGCCAGCCAGGGCCTGGTACGTTCCCCTGAGGAGGATGTGCCGCCAAGACCCTGTCCCCCTCCCTCTGAGATGGGACCTATTGACGAGCAAACCAAGCGGGCGGGTTCACGAGAACCCCCAGGCGCTCCACCTTCACGCCTGGTTTGTCTCCAAAGGGGGTTGACAGGGGCGGGGTTTTCCAAGTCCGTCGCCGAAGCGGTCGCATCTTCGCAGAGATCCTCCACGAGGAATCTCTATGACGCCCAGTGGGGTGCCTTCGCCGCCTTCTGCGCGAAGGAGGGGTATGCTATCCAGGCGGTAACGGTCCCGCAGGTAGCTGAGTACCTGGTGTACCTACGAGAGGTGAGGAAGCTCAAAGCTTCCTCAATTAACACCAACCTGGCGGCGGTCATGTCAGTCCTTAGGAAGCGTGAGCCCCAGGTTGACATCTCGGTCCTTAAAGAACTTATTAAGACCTACCGGAATGAGGACGGGCGGAGGAAGCTCAGGCCTCCGGAGTGGGACCTGACAGTGGTGCTCAACCATCTCAAGTCGGACCACTATGAGCCATTGACAGAGACGACTCTTCTCCGTCTCACCATCAAAACAGCCTTTTTGGTTGCGATGGGGTCCGCAGCCAGGATTTCAGAGCTTCACGCTCTCCAGGCGGACCTCTTGCGTTTTGAGGTGAGAGACGGTGGGTCGGCGTCACTGGGGTTAGCCCCTGAGTTCATCTGCAAGAACCAAGCCGCAGACGAAAGGGGTAGAACCTTTTCGTTACCGTCTCTTTCCGGTAGCATAGATCCGACGGACGAGGATCGGCTCCTTTGTCCGGTGAGAGCCCTGCGGATCTACACCGAAAAGACCAAGACACTACGTCAAGGGAGAAGGAAACTTTTTCTTCCGCACTCCCAGACTAGTGTTCGGGAGTTAGACAAGCGTCAACTCAGCGTCTATCTCCGCTCGGCAGTGTTGGACGCCTACAAGGCCGCGGGCCTCGACCCGCCAGCGAAGGCCAATCCACACGAGATCAGAGCCATCTCGGCTACGATGGCTCTTCACAGTAACATGGCAGTGGCGGACATCATGGCCGGCTGTTTCTGGAAGTCGGGCCTGGTGTTCGCCAATCACTATCTTAGAGACGTATCCAACGAGGACATGGAGGGGATTCATCGGTTGGGCGCACAGGTGTACGCCCAGCAACGAGTTCCGTCGGCCTCGTACCGAAGAGGCCTACCCCCCCCTCGTTAATTCGGCTGCTCCTTGGGCCAGTCTAGAGTATGCAATAAACATAGTCTCGATGATTTTAGTGATGCGTTTGTTGTCTTTTCGTTAGTTGGTGACCACGCGGGTGAGAGTCCCTCCGGTTACGAGTTGGGTCAAGCTTAACCCTCCGGTTGACAGATGAACCCCATCGGGGTTCAGGCTGGTTACGCTGTATTGGCTCACCAACTTGACTCTTGTTAAGACAGAGCTATCCCTCTTAGGGGCCTCTCGCTCCCCTCCACCTCTGTGGCAATCGGGCATATTGTTAACTATCACGGAGAGTATATTAAATAATAGTATGTTTTTGTTTAAACATCATTATTTATACTCACCGTTGATAGTTAACAATCGTAAGTTCCCTCCCGGCCTCCCCTCGGTCGCGTTCGGCTTCGTGTCTGTCCATCAGAAGAAGCAATGGCCATATAAGGTAGGCCACCTGCCGGTGAGTGGTGAGTGCAGTTCACTTGAGCGATAACTCTGTCTTTAAGCTGTGTAAAGATTGTCGGGATTAGACAGATTAGGATAATTGGGCATATTGTTAACTATCAACGGTGAGTATAAATAATGATGTTTAAACAAAAACATACTATATTTTCCTTCATTGCAGTTTATGAAACAATTTCATTGAAACTACGATTATTATGTCGATTATTTATTGAATATAAAATAATCTTTAACTATTTGTTGATTATGTAATAGAGCAAATATGATGTAGAAACGTGTATTTACTTAAATAATTGCTTCTGTCCCTGCTGAGAAAATCAAATTACGCTTATGGAAATGTTCAATAAATCCAGGCAAATTTCACATCGAACCATTATTTCAGTAGAAGTGTCTCCCTGGGAACCTAACCATATATTTATTTTGTCCAATTGTAGAAGTGCTAGTTATTGTGAGAGTGCAGATTAAAGGGACACTCCGAACGTTATTGTAGTGTAGCGTGGTGAAATATCAGCATTTTACAAAGCAAATTGTGTGAGACAATATATCAATTGAAAGAACTGAAATGAACAACATTACCTGGAGATTGCGATCAATCTGCGCCATGACCACATAATCTGTCCAGTCAATGATGCAACATTATAACTAATTATAATCTCCTACTGTGTCCATTCAACATCTTAGATTAACACATACCGACATATTTACCACGAATATAGGTGACGGTAACGTTATGCGGCATTAGGGCTTCCACGGGTCCAACATATTGGACTCGAGTACTCGAGGGGTTGGACTCGACTCGGACTCGAGTACTCGAAATTGATACCTTTCAGCTAAGTGGCAGAATGTCACAAAAACATTTTGTAAGTCTTTGAGGTTTTAGATTATGCATACAGTGGAACATTGATATACCACGAAGTACTACCCATATCGCGATACAATATTGGCATATATCCCTCAAAATAACCAGTACCCATACAACGTTCAGCACTACAGTTGACGAATCAGGTTCAAATGAAATAATATTAAGGCTATTTATTTTCTGGCTCAGTGATAAAGACATGCAGATGACAGAGAAGGAAAATTCCAATAAAATGATATTTACTTATGTTCTCCTTCAGTGACAAAGGCATACAGTACAGATGACAGAAAATGGTACCGTTGAATAAATGTGTGACAGTGTCGTTGTTCTAATTTTCACATCAAGTGTAAGAAATCTAGATGTGGATGTTAGGAAGGAATTTGACATCTAATGTATATATTCAAAACCATAATCGATAATCTTGAAAATCATTGCAGTGTATAAGACGAAGACCACCACAACAAAGAATGATAATTTCATGAAAGGGTAGCAAGTATAAAAGTAGAAAACAAAGAATGGTCGTGATAATTTCATGAAAGGGTAGCAAGTATAAAAGTAGAAAACAAAGAATGGTCGTGATAATTTCATGAAAGGGTAGCAAGTATAAAAGTAGAAAATTATTTATAGTTAAGACATAATAATCAAAAAATTACAATAAAAATATGATCTTACTTGTACATAGTTTAAGAAAGATACTATTAATTCAATGTCTACAATTCGTAGACAAATTCATATCCCTACTAAAAAATGGACCGGTTATAGATTTACATTCCTTCTAGATTTGTAACCCGTTTCATATTCCATATTTGGATTGAGTTATGTCAAAGCAAAATTCTCGCATTTTGAATGGTTGTGCCCCTGGTGATTTGACCATACAGTTGACATGAAGCATTTTACCTCAACTGTCGGTGTCATTATCATTATTCTGTAGTGATATACGATTTCGATTATTGCCTTTTATTTCGCAAACAAACGGAAATAATAACAGAATACATTTATTTTACGTTATGAAAAAGCGTAATATTCATTATTAGATATGAAACCTGTCTACTGTCGCTTGTCAAATCGACCAATATACAATTAATAAACACAATTTTAATTTCTAACATCAGTATATCGACCAACTTGACCATATAAGCTTCATATTTAGTTACATTTGTTGGTATAAACCTCATCTGATATCATCAATTCAATGTTTTATTTGGTTGCATTGTACGATTTTAACTGAACTTTTTGGCTGTGATAATGAAAGTAGTCGAATCGACCAAGGCTGGAGTCACTGTTCACATGTAACGTGGTATAGAACTTGTCCCTCAGATAACACGACATACGGGGTCAACTGCAGTTGTTGTTATATCTTTTCAGGCACGACATGTTGCAACTTGCACAAGGTGACTAAAATTAATGTGATCTTTTATCGAGTCCTCGAGTCCCAGAAAATGGACTCGAGTCCAGCTAAACCCGACTCGTGCTCGAGTACTCGAGTACCCGTGGAAGCCCTATGCGGCATGTCGTAAAATGAACGTTATCAAGGCGTAACAGTAAATTCCCGTTTGTGTGCGGATAAGCCTTTGCCCCAAACAACGTAATCCATGTATTTTGAGTCTTATTCACAACAATAATTGTTGTCGCAAAATGTTACCGTAACCGATTTCTTGGTCCCATCTCTCCTCAACACATACCAACCATTATACACTTAAACTCTTAATTATGTAACTTGGACCGTATATACGAGATACATCAATCCCTTTACAGTCAGTCAGGCAGTCGGCACACAGTCATTTACAGTCGGCAACAGAGAGGGAGAGTGAAGTCTGCATCGAGCCAGACACATCACCCACGTCTCCAGCTTGGACACCATATCAACTTGGTGATATTCCAACTAGCCTACAAAGCTCTGTTCTCAAATTCAAGCTCAAACTCATTCTGACTTGTGTTGTTTATCTATCATCTGTAAAACAGAGGTACACCCAAAAAAGCCCTGTTTTAGCAGTAACATAGGTCAAAAGTTGCCAAGGGTGTTATTTTATCGAGATGTAAAGACTGTTGTCGAAAATTACATTCTTAGTTCAGTATAGTTACATTATTAAGATGTTTAGCCGGACAATGTGGAGCGGCTGGCGCGCGTCAATTGTTCAAACGTAATTTTGAAAACTTATATGTAGCAGACAGACGCAGATTTTAGTTGGTACTTTTCTGTGGAACATATAGCTGGTATACTTGCGCATAAATTTGGCTTCTTATCGTGTATTAAAGGCGCTGTAGCACGTTTTTTGGAAAATTTTATGTTTTCAAATTTCTCATTTATAATGATAGTTTATGTCATTTATATTTACTTTAGGGGGTAAAACATTTTATTACACAAACCAATTATCCGTAGTGGTAATAACGGTTATGCGTATAAAGCAAACATTGCATGGCGGCCATTTTATTGTGAACACATTTTAATATTTCGAATGAAGGGTGTTTTGCTATTGTTGACATTATTTTAAAAATACATTTCATCGACTTATTTGAGCGAAAAAACATGCTACAGCGCCTTTAAGCCGCTGCTCGAGTTTCATTGAAGGCAAGTTATTGTCAAATATTTGGCGTTACATATACATGTCCAGTGAGCTGATTTGGACGTAAATCAGGACATTTGATATGTGTGTATCTATCAAATCTAAATACATTTCATGAAAAACACGTAGTGTCCCTTTAATGTTAGTTAAATTTATAATTACTCAGTCTGATGTTGAGAGAAAGACATTTTCTGATAACGCCATTACCGTGTTTTGTGTCATACATGATATGAAAATCATTTTATAGGTGTTTGAAGCGATTATTTCAAGCTTTTTCTTAATATTCCATTTTGTTCTAGTGTGATAACGTAAACAATACACCGCATTTGTCATTAATTTTATTCAGCTCTTTTAACATGAACACATTTGGATTTCTTTAAGGGCTTGCCCGCATACTAATTCTTCGGGAGAAGTCCATTTGAGGGCGAACCACTGCCACGCCCATTTGAGGGGGACCAAGACCAATTGAACAAACTTAAGTTGTCATATAGTAAAGATATTATAGAAGTCACGATGTATGTGTAGGTAGGAAAGTATCAAGATTTATCAAAACGAAAATTATTTTGTAAGTTTACAAGAGTGTTGGTCCAACAACAGACAGATGCACTTAGATTGGATGGCTCTGATAAATGACGTGCATGGAGTGAAGCACAAACCAATAGGATAGAGTAATGTTTTCTCACTATGATGTGTTACTTCTTTCAGTGACAGGGGGACGTCCCAGTACCAATATAATAAAGTGTCCTGGCGTAATCACTGAAACAGAATTGGGAGGGGTACCAGTCTAGACAAATATATCCAAACTTGAAAGCAGCTTAATGGTATTGGTGACAGGAAGACGGGTTTGTATGGACAGCAAAAAGCTATAAGGAAATTGTTTTATTCAATCTGAGATTAGATAAAAACCACAGACTAAACAATCTACTGGTGAACAAATATTCAGTTTAAGTTAGAAACACTTTCAGGAATTGCTATGCGTTTCAAGCTGATACATGCCCAACATTATACTGTTTTATGTTTTAGTTCGCTTTATAATTGCAACGTTATTTTATGTTGTTAAAAAATAAAATAAACATAAAACCTGAAGAAAAATAGAGTCATGGGCGATGTAGTTCATCAGGTTTATATGTTTTGATGTTCAAGAAATAGATTGTTCTCAATATGTTTTAGTCTTACCATTTTATTAAATATTGAAAATGAGGCTGTAAGAAATGGGATTTTCAGAAAAAGAGGCTCCTTTTCAATATATTTTCAATATTGTTTTTCAGAGTCTAAGTAACATAATTAATAATCCCTATCCCTCTTAAAAATGTTCAGTGCATAACAAAAACACGACTTTACACTAAAGTTTGATAAAATTGGCTGTCGAAGTATCACAGTTCCTGCAAATATATTAAAGAAAAGGTGATTCTCCCAATTACAATCCCAATTACAAGTACAATCCCTTGACACGACATTGAAAATCGCGAGAGAAAGAGTAAAGGGAAAAACTTGATTTTATGATAGCTCTAAAATCTTTATTTTTCACAGTAGAAAAGATTGTAATCTCCACCATAAAAAGGTGATCTTCTCCAAATTTTAGCGTCCTAGCATTACTAGTTCCAGGTGTGAAATTTAAGGTTTGAGTTCAACACCCTGCCACGCCCAGATTTTAGGGAGAATTTTGACAAAATGAACAAACTTAAGTCTACATATTATAAAGACGTAATTCTGAAAATTGTAGCTCTCTGTATCAAATGGTTTTTGAGTAGAAGTCGTTTAAAGAGCCTAAAATGCGATGGCATGACAAATTTACCCCTGTCAACAAATTTGCTCATGAGTAAATATACTTTTGCACGATCCCTTGACTAGGTGCAAATTTACTCATGGAGTAAATTTACTTAGGTGAGTAATTGCGTTCGCATGCAGTAAATACTCACGTGAGTATATTTACTTATATGAGTAAATATACTCAAGTGAGTAAATCTATGCATGCGAACAGGGTAATAGACTCGTATGTTTATTTCGATTTATAATTGCAACATATTCTCTTATGTTTATCTCGCTTTATAATTGCAACATATTCTCTTATGTTAATTTCGCTTTATAATTGCAACATATTCTCTTATGTTAATTTCGCTTTATAATTGCAACATATTCTCTTATGTTATTTTCGCTTTATAATTGCAACATATACTCTCTTTTTTATTTCAATGAGATTGGTTCGTCAGTCCCTATTATACCTGTATCTCCAATGACGATAGTTTACGATCGATGCTTTTGGTTTTCACGTTATCAATTAGAAAATAGCCGGGAAAAAAATTAAGCTTTAGGTCGTTTTGTAAGCTTGATAAAACATTAACCCTCGTGTTCATCCCGTGTGGTTTCGGAAGTTTAAGTCTCATCAAAACCCTTTGGCGCTTATTTTATACACTTAACATCGACCAATCGATAGATCATAACCTATTGACACACCCTTAAGTATGTTAATTCACATGAGTAAATAAAACGAATTCCGGACTCAAAAAGGTTCATGGGTGCTTTTGTGTATCACTACCTCGACAGGAACAATTCAAGATTTCTTTTGCAAACATTCATATAAAAGGTGGTGAATTCTTTGTTATGGAGATCGGTTTTATAGTTATAGTGGTATTATACAGTCAATACTTACACGAAAATTAACGAACAATCTTATAACAAGTTTCTTTACTTTGGTTAATTAAAGCCATTCCGGACTCAAACTCGTCCAGAGATGCTTTTATGCCGGTGGAGTGAACTAACGCCTACAAGGACAAACGCCTACAGTCTTAAACAAACAACTTCATGCACCAGTGATTTTAATATAAACCGTGCCAAAATACCACATAAATACACTAGTTGAATGATCTAATAAACATTATCAACCTTTTTGTCTTTTTGATGTCTTTTTTGTGTTGTAAATGTGTTTCGAAATGAGGTTTGACTAATTGATTCGCGTCAGAAATCACTACATTTTCGTTTATATCTAGATACATGTAGATAGATGATGCCCTTTATATTTAACACCCCATTTGCATCTGTTTAACAATAATGACCTGTTCCAATGCTGTTGACTTAAAGCACTGCTGAAGGTTTTCGAATCCAAATTTGGTGTTACTATTATATGGAGGAACCATTCTACCTCGGATATGGTAAGGTTGTGGACCCTTATAGGAAGGGAAAACCCAAGGATGCGAAGCATCCCAGTGTTTTTTCCTGACTATCAGGGTCTACAACCTTACCACATTCGAGGTAGAATGGTTTCTCCATATTATCAACCGTTTTTGAGCTTATAACAGGCTTTTTATTTGGTATCGCGTTATATTGAGGATCCCTGGTAAATAGAGTAGTTCATAATATCCTTGTTTGGAACCTGAAATAAGCCTGTTAACAGCCGCGCTATTTGAGTTGCTTTTGTACCGTGGAATTTCATCTGCCTCGTTTGCGCAGTAGACTAAAGCGCTAGCTCACGTACTACAGGTGTTAGTGGACACGGGTTCGAGATGCACTTTCTTTAAAACATTTGCTTTTCATAATTCAAAATTGTTCAAAATTAGTCAAAGTTAGTTTCTTCAGATCTTTACTTTCAAGTCGTTATCTTAGCAATTATATCAGGCTTTACAATCATTGTAATTCCTGTAATTTCTTCTTACAGAGTTTACAACTGTCTGTGTACACCCTCCTGGAGGTACTCATAATGTTGTAAGTCCCTCGTACCGGGTGATACGGTTTAGAAAGGTCGTTTCAAGCATCACGTTATATGGCTAGTAGGCTGATAACGGTAGTGTAACACTAAAAACGGTTGGTCTATTCAAAAGTAAAAATGAACGGTACGGAGTGTGATACAACTAAGACTAAGTAACATAATTAATAATCCCTATCCCTCTTAAAAATGTTCAGTGCATAACAAAAACACGACTTTACACTAAAGTTTGATAAAATTGGCTGTCGAAGTATCACAGTTCCTGCAAATATATTAAAGAAAAGGTGATTCTCCCAATTACAATCCCAATTACAAGTACAATCCCTTGACACGACATTGAAAATCGCGAGAGAAAGAGTAAAGGGAAAAACTTGATTTTATGATAGCTCTAAAATCTTTATTTTTCACAGTAGAAAAGATTGTAATCTCCACCATAAAAAGGTGATCTTCTCCAAATTTTAGCGTCCTAGCATTACTAGTTCCAGGTGTGAAATTTAAGGTTTGAGTTCAACACCCTGCCACGCCCAGATTTTAGGGAGAATTTTGACAAAATGAACAAACTTAAGTCTACATATTATAAAGACGTAATTCTGAAAATTGTAGCTCTCTGTATCAAATGGTTTTTGAGTAGAAGTCGTTTAAAGAGCCTAAAATGCGATGGCATGACAAATTTACCCCTGTCAACAAATTTGCTCATGAGTAAATATACTTTTGCACGATCCCTTGACTAGGTGCAAATTTACTCATGGAGTAAATTTACTTAGGTGAGTAATTGCGTTCGCATGCAGTAAATACTCACGTGAGTATATTTACTTATATGAGTAAATATACTCAAGTGAGTAAATCTATGCATGCGAACAGGGTAATAGACTCGTATGTTTATTTCGATTTATAATTGCAACATATTCTCTTATGTTTATCTCGCTTTATAATTGCAACATATTCTCTTATGTTAATTTCGCTTTATAATTGCAACATATTCTCTTATGTTAATTTCGCTTTATAATTGCAACATATTCTCTTATGTTATTTTCGCTTTATAATTGCAACATATACTCTCTTTTTTATTTCAATGAGATTGGTTCGTCAGTCCCTATTATACCTGTATCTCCAATGACGATAGTTTACGATCGATGCTTTTGGTTTTCACGTTATCACTATGACAAATTTCATTTTGAAGGGACGTGGTGCCCTTTATTTTGACACCACATTTGCTACTGCGTCCCGAAAACGACTTCTCCAAATACCGTTCTATAAAGGACCCGCTGAAGGTTTTTGAGCCCCTCAGTTGATAAACACAACAAATTTGTATACTTTTGATTTCCTAACTTTGCCCCATATATCAGACCACAACATTTTCTTGGGGGAACACGTATTCACTTCTGCGCATGTCTGAATTGGAGGCACTCAAACTGACAAGGAAGTCACATAACCACCATTGAACAACTATAAAAAAACAATTTGCAACTAAATTTATGTTTTCACACGATCTCTGTACAATGTATATATTCCAGTCGCATGACCACTGTATATTAACAAATCAACACAGTTAAAAGTATCAACGACAAGCGAACACATTGAGGCATTACTTTTAAACATGGTCAAAATTTCAACACCGGTCAAACATTGGTCCATGTTTCAACACCAGTCAAACATCGGTCCAAGTTTCAACACCGGTCAAACATCGATCCAAGTTTCAACACGGATCAAACATTGGTCCATGTTTCAACACGAGTCGAACATTTGTCCAAGTTTCAACACGAGTAAATCATCGATCCAAGTTTCAACACGAGTCAAACATCGGTCCAAGTTTCAACACCGGTCCAACATCGGTCCAAGTTTCAAAACCAGTCTAAAATCGTCCATGTTTCAACACCGGTCAAACATCGGTCCAAGTTTCAACACGAGTCATTCATCGATCCAAGTTTCAACACGAGTCATTCATCGATCCAAGTTTCAACACGAGTCAATCATCGATCCAAGTTTCAACACGAGTCAATCATCGATCCAAGTTTCAACACTAGTCAAACATTGGTATAAGTTTCAACATGGGTCAATCATCGATCCAAGTTTCAACACCGGTCAAACATCGGTCCAAGTTTCAACACGAGTCATTCATCGGTCCAAGTTTCAACACGAGTCATTCATCGGTCCAAGTTTCAACACGAGTCAATCATCGATCCAAGTTTCAACACGAGTCAATCATCGATCCAAGTTTCAACACCGTCCCCTCGTCAGCTCACTTCTAATTACTTAAAGCTCATTATTTAGTACTCTGACCCCGAAATTCTTTTTCAAATTTGAATTCAACACATTGAAAAGTACTTATGAACGAAAAATCAGCAAACTCTTGAAACTTTTGTTTGTTGGTACACTACACAGAAATCCTGCTCCAATACAGTTCGTCAAGTGTCCCATACACGAGCAGGTTTACCCATCAACACACTCATACCAATATAAATATTATATAAAAGTTGTTTCTATTTCAAGTCCTAATTAAGTTGCCTCGATGATTTCTCTAATTCTTCAAAATACTTGGATTCTTCATGTCGTCGTACAATGTGATATTTCCCTTTTGGTACATAGAAACTTTCTATCTTCTCTCTGAAGAGCTTTGCAAGAATCAGCGCATGCGCAGCTTGGTCCGTCCGGTGGCACTTGCTGTACTTCCGGATGCTCTGATCACAGCTGAATTGTTTCACATCATACTGGGTACACATGCACCCGGGGTCTATTGCACAACCTGTCCATGCTTTGAGGAAAAACTCCCTGTAAAAGAAAAGCGTCGCTTAAAAAATAACCTCAGGAACTGACCGTGCTGTAAGAATGGGCAATAGTAACGGATACAGGGGGTTCAGGCGGGTCCCCCCCCCCCCCCCCCCCCCTTTGAAATATTTTACATATTCATTTGATGGACACCAAGATGGGGATAAATATGTTAGTTCAGTAAACTTATATTCGAACTTACAGCGCATATGGTATTTTTTCATTAAATGAAACATATCATAGACCATTGTATTTGTTGCGCACTCAAGTTTCTCCATTATTATCAAGCATTGACCGATGCAAAGTTTTAAAGCATGCTTCGAAGTAACACCTGAGTGGACAGTCTCATTCCGCCGTGCAGAAGGCCAAACTGACCAAACCTTCACTTCAAAGACAAACTGGACATCTGAATTTAATCGAGTGTCAAGGAACAATGATTGAACCTATTAAGGATGGAGTTCTATCGTCGACTGTCCGCCATCTTGCTTTTTGCATTACGTGAAATGAAAAATACTGTACAATGTCTTGTTCTGCTGAACAATGCTGTCCAGACTAGTAGCGCCGATGAAGGGCTTCACTTCAGAAGGTTTTTATGTTTGAATGAATGTGCGCTAGCCTTTATCAAATTTTCAAATATTAAGAAAAATATAAGCCTCAGCAATATGTTCCACTTAAATTGTGCAACAATAATAACGTAAATATGTAATCAGGTGTGCCCTCTAAAATATCGTTTCCATTAAAAATAACCCGATAGAACCCTCTCTTTTAAGATATTTTTTGTCGAAAAAAAATTCGAAGGTTTTCCCGTTTACACATATACATCATTAATACGTACTTAAAACCATTTGAAACATATTACCAGGAGTCATATTTGGATTACTTATTGACAATCCGATAAAGACCAGTGCACATTTGTTGAAAAATAAAAACATTGAGAAGTGAAGCCATTCATCGGTTCTGAGTGGGGAAAACTTCGGTACGCCATATCACATATATAAATGATGATGAGACTAATGATAAATTGTTGTTTACTTTGTGGAAAGTATGTAAATATATTTGTTTTATTATTGTTGTTAAAAGTTGTAAAATTAGTAAATACATTTATAAAGCATGATTTAATTCCACGTAATGCACAAAAAAAACCAAGATGGCGGATTCTGTCGATAGAACGATCTTTTCAACTTTCTACCAATAACACTTGGACAAAGTATACGCCCTCGCCATACCAGGTTTTTAAGAAAACCAAAAGTTGATCACGTGACAAGCCTCACCTCATGAACTTATCGTTATAGATGACTTGGAAGCCTGCTTCGCCTTGTTCGTACTGAGAAAACTGGCACGCCTTGTTGCCATAGTAATCAAACATGGCCTTGGACGTCTGTTCTGCTACGTTGAACTTGACAACTGACCCGAATATCAGACCACGTGCCTTGGCATCGGCAAACATCGGTTCGAGTTTGGAAGTTCGAAAACGTATTGACGAATCTAACCAAACTACAAACTCCGTGGTGGGGAGGTGTGCCTGTAAGAAAAGAGCGGTAAGCAGTATACTCCTTGTTTGACCCCACGCACTTGAATAGTTGATGAGTTGCTTCTACCATAATTGCAGGTCCGGAGTTATGACTGAGTAACTAATAATTTAAAGGGACAGTAGCCAATTTTATTTTTTCAAATTTCGCATTTATATTGATAGTTTATGTCATTTATATCTACTTTAGAGGGTAAAACATCTTATTACACAAACCAATGTTCCCCTGTGGTAAAAACGGTGTAGTGTATACTACAAAAAATACATGGCGGCCATTTTATTGTGAACACATTTTATTATTTCGAATGACAAAAACTATTCCCATGGCTTTGCGGAACCATGTACACTCATTTTTTACCTTGATTTTTCGAAGAAGGAATGGTGTTTTACTATTGGTGACATTATTTTTCAAATACATTTCATCAACTTATTTCACCGAAAAAACGTGCTACTGCCCCTTTAACAGCTCAACAATGGGAACACATGCTTCCTCACTATCGAAACACGGTACAGTACTTTGTCCAAGATACGTAAGATCATTCATTGCAATGAAAATATGTTTCAATAACTGTATTTAGTTTACTTAGATGCTTTGGGATTGAATTTTAATACAATAGTTTCAAATTTGAAATTAAGGTAATGCAAATAAAACAATATTTTTTTTTATAATTTATTGCTTTGTTTTGCTTTTCATATAATTTCAGGATTATTTTTTACTTTATCAAAACTCAAATATTCATCATGGCAGATTATTTGAACTGCACATTTATAAATCTACCCGAAACCAAATTCTGAGGGACAACATTGAAAATATAGCTCGTAATTCATGTTTCAATTGTGTAACAAGTACCTCACACCTGTTTAAATGCATATGTAGAGTGTTGGGTGTATTTCACCAGTTTCTCAAATACTTACGTTTATAATCATAGGTTTCCATGTGAATCCTCTCAGGAATCCAAATCGTTTTGGAAGTTTTTCAAGGGGATATTTGACAACATTGCATTTGCAAAATCGTTTCAGCTGAAATGAAAACGAACGGGTGATTGATTCATTGAGTTGAGGAGAGCTGAAATCAGGCGGGTATGTTATTGCGTCCAGTAAATCCATATACAATGGTGGACCCAGATGGGGTTCAGGCCGTTGAAACATATCTGCAATCTGATTAAAATCGACCTTGTTCAGAGGAATACAATTTGCAGAATAATTATGTAGATTACTATCCACGCGGTCTGAGAATACCTCGTATAGTCGCGTGTTCTGTGCCAGTTTAGTGCAGACAAAACCCAGTCTCATAGCTTACCAATCACATCATGGGTTTTAACAGTCGCCGTTTTGAAAGCTTTCGGTATCATTCGTTAACTCGTTCCTGATGTTACGGAAACTGTCGAAAGCATGAGAGTTACTTGTCCTAGCTTCTCGTACTGAAAGCTTTTGTTGGACGTTCTGTGATTGGCTATCTGATAAGTGTCGGAACATGCGAGCGTACTTGCTGTTATCAGACGGTTTAGCGGGGAAACCTCCGCACGATATGAGTTCGTACCCAAGTGGATGCACTATTTTGCAATTTTAATTCCTCGGAAAACTTCGATTTTAATGAGACTGAATATTTCTGGATCCGCCTATAATTTGAAAGCTATTCTTCAATACTGCTTGACCCGGACTTACATTTACTTTCAATCACGACTGAAAATAGTAATCGAATAAACTGTAGGTGTCTATGCAAATTCGTCTCTTTATGTGTGCATTGCGATTGTAAATACACGACGATGCGAAATGAAAGAAGCGAAGCACAACACTGTAACTGAATTTATAATCGCTGATCGTCGCATTTGTGTACAGATTCACTTCATTTCATTCCGTGTCAATAATTTACGTTGCAAATTCGTCTCTTTATGTGTGCATTTCGATGATTGTCGTTGCAATTCGATTTCTTTTCTTTTCTTTCTTTGGTGAATCTGTCATGGATGTTTAAACTTGTTCAAATTCACCTGTGCATTTTCTTTCTTCGTAAGACCAATATCGTAGAAGTAGAAAGTAAAGTTGCTCATTTTGGGAAAGACAACTTTATGGAGATTTTTTAGGAGCGCTTGGGATTCGAGAAAGTGATTGGATGACACGGCAGTGAGGAACGTCACCCGCGACCCCGGTGGTATTGACCCCAAAACGGCCTTGACCTTGTCTAAAGCGTTGTACTTCATCCTGAAAAGAGGCTTCAACACGCTGACTAGATTTTCGTCGCTCATTGGTTCGGGCAGTTTTTCTCCGCACGTGGGGTCATCACAGGCCCCGCCTTGATAAAATAACAGATTCATTTGTATTTAGACTATATGAATATTATCAGATTTATATTGTGTGGATATCAACGGACAACGGTGAATACCTTTTATATCGATGGGTTATGTTTTTGTTATCCAATTGATTGGATATTGCAATAGTAGGTATTTGTCTAACTGCACAAATGACCTCCTTTCGCAAAGCATCCCCAGTCACTAAAGTAACTTTTGTACAGTGTTAATGAATGAGAGATAAAATTAACCGTAGTAAAGGTTGCTTAGTGAAAGGAACATCTTTTGGAAACGTTTCCGCAACATAACCGGTCATTCAAAACGTCCCTGAACAGTTTTCACCAATGTTGCTCTGACACTTGACCCGTTCATTAATGTCTGACGATAGTCTTCTTAACCTTTCCATAACGTTTCAGAATCATTAAGTAAATGTTTCAAGGAAAACCCTGACATACCTGGTGTATTCCAGTCACATGGCGACCTTTCTTTGTAGGACGCTGATACTCTGTTCCTCTGTAGTTCTAACATAAAATGACATATTAATAAATACTAATATTGATAATAATAAGGGTAATTGGATAAAGAAACTTGTCAAAGGTAACATTGCAAGTTTCACAAATCATGACTGGGGCAGGGAATCAAACTCTCAGATTATCCATTGAGCCACGATTATTGCTGCATGCTGAACTTCACTGGTAGCTGTCATATAAAAATATCATGTGCCGATTTAAGGATGTTCGCTCCTTCCTGTTGAACTTCAAAAATGAAAAATGATTAACTACAGATTTGTTTGTCATTTTTATTTACTTCATGAAATTCTTCATCATCTACATACTTTTAAAAAACAAATGAAATAAAGAAAATGTGACCTAAAACTCTAAAAAGTGCTTAAACAGCATAATTGGCCTAAATTTAACTAAAAAGGGGGGTTTCAGGTTCTTTTTTTGTCAAAGCTTAAAAGAAACCACACTACCATATATTTTGTCATCGATTTCGGTAGGGGAACATGAAATTTGTAACTTATCAAAAAAGGAAAAAAAGTTGAATACAAGAAATGTAGTATTTTAAAGATTTGAGCAGGTTTGTTTTTTTATCATTTTCCCATAGACTCCCATGTTAAAATTGTACTTCACCCCACTGTCTTACAGGCGTCGTCTCTCGAAAAAACCCACACTACCCCCTATTTTTTAATGTTGATTTTTCAATCACATACTTTGATCTTTTAAAAAAATATAATTTAGAAAAAAAGAGCGAACATCCTTAAGTTCATATAATCTCAGTAGACAGTGATTTATTTCAGTGAAGTCGACCAACGGCCGTATACACCAAGGAGAAAAAGAAACCATAAAAAATCCAAACACAAAACATTATTGCCGTATAAAGTCGATTTGAAAGTTTATGATGAAGATATATCTAGTAAAGAGATATAAAAAAATCATTCATGAGAGTGGTACCTAATATGTGTGTATTTGATCAACTTCCAAACGCAAGACGTTACACTTGCCAGTCTGCATTACTGGCTGATTTAAGCCTTGCGGTATTTCCCTCGCTTTGTTGTGCCTAGATAGTGAATCGCTGCACCAGAAATGCATAGCGGGCCTTGATGTCTAAGCACAGATTTTTAAAGGAAATACTGCAAGGCCTAAAACAACCAGTAATGGAGACTAGCAAGAGTTATGCCTTGCATTGGGAAGTTGGTATTTGATATAAAGTACCTTCTTTGACATTAATTTGTGGACGCATAATGGCTGTAGGACATCATAAAACATTTGATTCTCCTATCTTGTGTAGTGAAGGTGATTCGAAAACGACGATTTCTTAAAACTTGTGTGTCTCAGAAAAATGAACAGATACTATAGTTTAACTGGCTTCCGAAGACATGATATAACTCTGTTTCAGTCAAATGTATCGCTCGAAATTGAAAATCCTTTTAGTATTTAGTATGGTATCGTTTCTTTTGCCCCTGGGCGTACATGCATAAGGCAACATTACAAATCCAATTTCCACACGACTTATTAAACATTACCAACCCAAATCTGTATTCTTTCCTGTTTTAGTCAAGCTTGCAAAAATATATATGACCAATTGACGCACGCCAGTAAGGGTACATTGTCGGGTTATCGATCAAGATCAAGACTTTAAAGGGACAGTAGCACGTTTTTTCGCTCAAATTAGTTGATGAAATGTATTTTATAAATAATGTCACCAATAGTAGAACGCCCTTCTCTCTTCTTAAAACAAGATGTGTTTGTTAAACACGGATGTCCCCGGATGTACCAAAATTTTGGCAACGGTTAAAGTTTTCTGAAGATGTCCACTGCGGCAAGGTCAAGGTCACACGGTCAAATATGATGACCTCATATGAAGTTCTCATCACAAGGTATGCACATACCAAGTATGAAAGCCCTAGCTCTGAGCAATCCAAAGTTATTGCCAAGGTCAATATTTCTGAAAATGTCCACTGCAGCAAGGTCAATGTCACAAGGTCAAATATGATGACCTCATCTGAAAGGTCTCATCACAAGTTATCCACATGAAAGCCCTAGCTCTGAACATTTTTTTGTGGACAAACACACTGACGGACAGACAGACCGACAAACGGACGGACAAACGGACAGGTGAAAAACAATATACCCCGGAATCTCCGATTCGGAGGCATAAACATGAGTGTACATGGTTCGGTAAAGTCATGGGAATAGTTTTTGTAATTCGAAATGATGAAAGGTGTTCCTTTAAAATGGCCGCCATGCAGCTTTCTGGATATTACAGGACATCGTTATTGACCACTATAGATAATTGGCTTGTTAAATGCTATGTTCTGCCCTCTAAAGTAAACATACATGACATAACTTATCATTAAAAATAGCTATAATATTTTATTTGCAAAAAACGCACCACATCCCCTTTAACCATGATATGGTTACTATAGTAAACCGAATATGCCGTCTAATTAGACTACGAAGAATGCCAGTGGTCAAACAACCCAGTCTATGTCATTTAAAGGGGCAGTAGCACGTTTTTCGGTGAAATAAGTTGATGAAATGTATTTTTAAAATAATGTCACCAAATAGTAAAACACCATTCCTTCTTCGAAAAATCAAGTTAAAAAATGAGTGTACGTGGTTCCGTAAAGCCATGGGAATAGTTTTTGTCATTCGAAATAATAAAATGTGTTCACAATAAAATGGCCGCCATGTATTTTTTTGTATTATACGCTACACCGTTTTTACCACAGGGGAACATTGGTTTGTGTTATAAGATGTTTTGTCCTCTAAAGAAGATATAAATGACATAAACTATCATTATAAATGCGAAATTTGAAAAATAAAATTTGCAAAAATCGTGCTACTGCCCCTTTAATGCTTTGTTAATATGATGAATAAGGATATAATAATTGAGTTTCTATTGTTAGATATAGTCTTTTAGTTGTGGATTTGATGGACTATGGATTAATTGAGATTAAGGGATGTTTTACCCAAACTTGGTTTACTTCTATTTCTGTTTCGTCCGATTTAACTATGTATTCTACTTTTATATCTCTCCTTCAACCTAAGACATATTTAAGTTCAAGTCAACCTTAAATTTAAGAAGGCCTCTAAAGAAATTTAAAAGGTCGAATGGTTTTAAAATGAATAGATGTAGATTACCCAATGGTCTAGATTTTAATGGCGCTTCGTACAGAAACGGGGGAAAATGAATATCATATTTTGCTGATGTGTCCATATTATCAACAACTATGAATAAGATATTTACCCGTATATTTAAGTACCAATCAATGTTCAGGTTTATATCTCTGATTACTGCTCAAAATGAGGAATTGTTATTGAAGTTAGCGCTTTTTTGCAAAAGAATGTTCAGATTAAGAAACTCTGTAAATCACTATAAGCGCTCTCATTCACTTGTTATCATTAAACTCTATTTGTCTTATGGTCAAATATACGAATTAAACTCTGTTCTGTTCTGTTCTGTTCCGAATATTTCGGTACTCAACAGTCAGTAGTTCTCGATATTCGTCATTATTCGAACAATATGTTTGATGTTCTTTAAAGAATTGTGCATGTTGCGGTTAAAAGACCTACACTGAATGAAACTAAATTACAAAAACGATTCCCACGGGTTTACAAAACCACGTTTAACTTGATTTTCCGAACAGAGTAGGCTGTTTTACTATTGGTGACGTTATTTTTCAAATACATTAATTTCATCGACTTATTTCAGCGAAAAAACGTGCTACTGCCCCTTTAAAAGTATTTCTATGGGATGGAATTATCTCACCTGATAGTTTCCACTGCAGCAATTTCCGATATTTATTGATATGAACCTTGGCTACAGTTCTTGACATTAGATCCCAGTCTGTAAAAGAAAAATTCAAGAATTGACTTCACGATTCATTAGTTTCAGTTCAGAAAACGAACACATCTCAAAGGTTCTTTTTATTTATTTATTTTTTTCAAAACTTTAAAATTTTACCAAAGAAATTCACTTCAGAGGCTAAATGTTTGAGTAGAACATATCAAGAACCAACCGGTTATTCTGCTGTTCCCTGATTGGCCGAGCTCTACTTCCTGTTTTAGAGTTGCTCGAGGTTGAATTTCAAAATTGTCTATAAATCCGTCATGGTTTTGTTTTACAGTCATTTGTTCATTTGAATCAACGTCTAGACGAACTTGCCTCGATGAACCTGGCTTTACTTCTGAAAAAAAGGGATGGACTTGTTAAAGGGGCAGTAGCACGTTTTTTTCACTCAAATAAGTCGATGAAATGTATTTGAAAAATAATGTCACTAATAGTAAAACATCCTTCTCTCTTCAGAAAATCAAGTTAAAAATGAATGTACATGGTTCGGTAAAGTCATGGGAATCGTTTTTGTAATTAGAAATATTAAAATGTGTTCACAATAAAATGGCCTCCATGCAGTTTTTACTGTATACGCAACATCGTTATTAACCCTACGGATAATTGGTTTGTGTAATAAGATGTTTTACCCTCTAAAGTAAATTTAAATGACATTAACTATCATTATAAATCGGAAATTTGAAAAAATAAAATTTTCAAAAAACGTGCTACTGCCCCTTTAATAGAACAAATAGGGCATATATAAATAAATTATTGAACAAGAAAATTATCAGAGTTATGTTTTAAAATGATGAAGGAAAATTCGCTCGAATAACTTGACGTATTGTCGTATTTTGTCAGCTGATATTTACATGTTCTTAAATATCTTAGACAAATCAGAACGTTTCTAGCAAAGACACGTTAGGATTATTAAATATATCAAAATGAAAATATATCATATAAAAAAATCTAAATGTTTTGCAATAACTCAATCAATCACGCCAAAATAATACATGTTATCCATTCAATGAGTTATGATACTCAATACATTTACCTGAATCCGAAGAGCATGCGACAAAAGCCATCAGGAGAGATCGCTTATCCCCCCGGCCCAACATAAGTTGAATAATCAGTTTTAGCAGTATATTATTAAAACTTTATGGATTTTTTGCTCGTAAAAAGAGATGCCTCCTCCAATTCAATTCAAGTTATTGCCTTTCTAAAAGACAAATGTCCAAAGTATTACCATGAAAATAAAAAAAAAATTCAAAAAGGTGACAAAGGGCACATCTACATGATATTGGGATACCAAATTTGATGAGGATTGACCCAGTAGTTTTAGAGATGCGCTCCGGAAACAAACCCTACCTTTCAAATAGACAAAGTCCAAAATGTTACCATGAAAACAAACAAAAAAACAATAAATTTTCAAAAAGCTTAAACGCGCAAAAGGCACTTCTACATGATATGGGGAGGCAATATATCAAATTTGGTGAAAATTGGTCTAGTAGTTTTCAAGTACTGCTCCGGAAACGATGCAATCAAGGACAGACGGACCATATCCCCCCGCATATATATAATAAAAATATGAAATGGCATTTTGACAGTTGTTAATGACAATCCACCCCCGATAGTAACATAACATACCTTGATATGACCAGGGAGTATGGTTACACAGCAACAAGACCACTGAACATCCCATTAGGAAACTCAGCAGGTGGCGAGCACCTGTAACGCGAATATATTGAGATTCATCATTGTCGTACAACAGTTTAACATACTTGTTTCATTCATTTACCTTGTTTTTAAAGGGGCTGTAGCACATGTTTTGCAAAAAAAAAAATTCTTCAAAATTTCCATTTAGAATAATAGTTTAAGTCATTTATATTTTCTTCAGAGCGTAAAAAGTCTTATTACAGAAAGCAATTACTTGTAGTGTTAATAAAGGTGATGCGTATAAAGCAAAAATGCATTGCGGCCATTTTCATGTGAACACATTTTCGGATAACAAAAAATTTACCAAACCATGTACACTCATTATTTAACTTGACTTTCCGAAGATAAAAGGGTGTTTTACTATTGGTGACATTATTTTTCAATTACATTTCTTCGACGTATTTGAGCGAAAAAACTAAAAGTGCTACTGCCCCTTTATCAGTTGCTAAAATACATAAATGTTATATTAAATATAATAACAACTGATTTAATGTCTATAATCATGTCAATACTTATGTTCAACCATTGCCTTTGCGTTTGCCGCCAATAAACTTTTAAAAGTTCCCGTTTGTTTTCATTTCGGGTAAGAGATGGGTAGGGGAGACCGGGGCAGGTTCGTCCCCTTTTCACCAAAATAAATGTAATGGGTTGGCTAAATGACATATCCTTGCGCTTGTTTTACACGTATTGAGAGACATCTTAACTGTCTTGTAGTAATTGTTCACAATGGCATATATTATAACTTTTCCCCATAACTATGCTTTCTTGACACTGGGGTTAAAAGCCGAACTTACCCCGCCTCGGGGCAGGTTCGGCTACCCCCAGGGGCAGGTTTGGCCAAAACGGGGCATGTTCGGCCCTAATCAGTTAAAATAGAGGCAACAGCTGACTATTTAATATAGATTATTCTCATATATTTCCGATAAAAGACGACATATCATTGCTTTGTATAGATATAGTTTATTATCATGTAGATTCAGTATTCATTTTATGAATTAAGAATTGATGTGCAGGGCCGAACGTACCCCAAGAAAGAAACAGATCTGATTATACAAGCGACTGAAATGTGAACTAATTACCGCTCCCTTTTCGTTATTAATAAATAATGTTTTAAAAAACAGTACCATGAACAAATATGCATATTTGTAAGTCGCACAAAGGAGAACTGAGTCAAAATTCCCAATGAACATCAATCACAGTTATGATATATGTATCCAAACGTGCCCCGTCAGTAGGGGCCGAACGTGCCCCAGACCCACATGTCCCCTTTATGTTACCTCTGCGATAATACACAGCCACCATACCCACATTACATAATCATTACATATACCCCTTTCCATGTTGGTTCACCTCCATTGAGGAACACAAACATAAGTACAGGCAATATTTGTCAAAAACAAACTGAATTGAAGGGGGAAATATTACTCTACTGAATGAAAAACGGTTTTTCTTTCACAGATCGCAAATAACATGTGGAACCGCCACCATTTGGTTATGTGTACATGAGTTAGGTCACGTGGTTGCTTGGGAATCACCAACTGAAGTTAAAGTGACCACCTAACAAAAATTACAGAGCAAAGACGAACGTGCCCCGGGCCGAACCTGCCCCGGTCTCCCCTAATTGTTTTGCGGTTTGAAGTTGGGGAGCGGGATTGCGCGCTGTGGTTAGCGCGTTCGGCTTCAGATCAAGAGGTATCGAGTTAGAATCCTGCTGCAATTGTTCTACTTATGCAGTGAGGTTTTGGGTGCAATGTTACACTGAATTTCAGCGTAGTGTCACCCATGGTTCGCTAGTGCCAGTCGACGCTCAGTTCTAAACGCAATTTATATCCACAATGCTTTCTCCCTGCAATAATTCTAGTACAGAGGCTTGTATTGTGGAATTACTAGCGATTAGAAATCATATTAAGTCGATGATCCAGTCCTTATACTCTTAAAAAGTATAGTGTAAAGGCTGGATCGTCGACTTATGCTTTCTGATCGCTAGTTTTCCGACAATACAAGCCCCTGTGAATTCTAACAGCCGTGATAAATAATGAAATACACTTGAAAGCGGCGAAATCGCCTCAAGAGTACATTAACCTTACGTGCATCTAAGGAACAAAATGAATGTTCATCTCTCTCGTCAGATGATATCAGACACAGGACGAAAAGGGGTGGATCCGTCTATTTTTGGGCGGATCTAGCAAGTCGGATTTCAACCTTTTCGTCCTGTGCGAGCATTTGATAAAAATGGGGTTATAGATAGCACTTGCAATGGTCATAAATGTTACGATACCCCTGAAAACAACTAGGATTAGATCCTCAAGAATAAAACTTTCCGTCGTTTTACTTACCTCTGAAGACCCGTCTTAGTCGTTTTATCACCATGGCTTTGTAGCTTCTGATATCGTCAGTTCTCAATCTTCAAACATCTGAATGCAAAAAAATACAACAATGTTGGTAGGGTTATAGCCTATAGTCAAGAAGCCTGGAAGGATTTTGGGGGAGGGGGCCATATATGGTATTTTGTTAATCTATGGGGTAAATGCATAAAACCCATGGACAAAGATGCCAACCTTGTTTAACCCAAGTTCCAAGATTTGGTAAGTGTCCAATTCAGAATAGATATCGTTCATAGATGACTGAGAATCACATTTTATATGCGACGTAAGATCGAAGGGGTAGATGTTATATTTGTTTAAAGAATCACTTACATTGGTACATATATATATATATATATATATATATATATATATATATATATATATATATATATATATATATTAAACATCAGATGGTTTTGATATATATAATCAGATGGTTATATATATAACGCTGAAAACGATTGACAGTATCAACAGTATGCAATCTTGATGCAATTTTGTTTAGCATGTGGTAATAACATATAAAGAAGCTATCTCAAATATGCCTTAAATTGTAATAACTTTTCAAAACACTATATTAAGTTACGGATAAAGGAGAATTCCAATGATAAAGCTACAAGTTATCTCATATTACACACTTTCTTGTATTCTAAACTAATCATTACATTTTGAAACAGGTTTTCTTAAAAAAAAAAAAAATTTGATTTACAAAGAGTCATTTCAACTTGAGGCGATTTTATTACAGTTTGAGTCAAGTTATACATTATGACTGAACTGTTTAAACATGATACATTTGAATCTACAAGGAGTTATTTCAACTTATTTTATTAAAATTTGAATAGAGATAAACATGTACGCGTTTGACATTCTTACCCTCTCTTGTAATAAACTTGTCAATATCATTTTCATACCAACATGGTATTAAAGTGTTCTTCATAACACCAATAGTCTAAACATGTATGTATTGTATTATATCATCAGACATTTTCATTTAGGAAGATTTATTAGGCTATAAATCGGTTTTATTCAAATTTGAGGCCAGCAATGTTTGACTCTTGTCCTGAATTGTAGCAAAGTTGTCATATCATTGCCATACCAACACTAGCACTGAAGAAGTGTGTTGCCCAAATAGTCCGGAAAATGTCTTATGTAATTTTGTAAGACACCTGTTTGGCGTTACAAACATATCTAAACAAATTTCAAAGGTTAACCGGGAATACATTTTGACAGGTAAGCTTGGGATTTTAGTTAGTTTATACATATTTTATTCACGGAAGTGAAACGGATTGGGCACAAGTTGTCCAACTTATAAAACTCCTCTCCATTATAAAAGCCATCTCCATTGGGATTTGTGTCAAAACAGCTCAATTTTCACTCTTTTGGGTCTCATGTTTTAGTTTTGGTGATTATCTGAAAATTGTTTTCAACTATATTCCAGCTGAATGATGAAAATAGTTGTCCAAATTGATTTTATGCCTTTTAATATTCCATAAAAATATGGCAGATACGTAAATTTCCAATATTTGTTCCTTATTTGGACAGTAAGTGTTACGAAGCAGTCAGCACAACTGAAAGTGATTGCCTTTTTCCATTTACACATTTCGGAGTGATTTCTAACTTTTCATAAACAAACGTTAAAACCAAATAAGCAATATTTAAAAATAAAACATTATACAAGATCATTATATTTCATCAGACCTGATGGGCTTATGGAATGGACTGTCTGACGTCCGTCGTCCGTCGTTCGTCGTTCGTCGTTCGTCGTTTGTCGTCCGTCGTTAGTCGGAGGTCGTCAGATCTTCTCCAGAACAGCTGCACCCCAAAGCTGCAATTTTTTGGGGAGGTACCGTGCACCTGCATTTAGGAAGTCAAAGTTTCTACCACAGGTCCTGACGACTCCCCTCAAATACGGGCGTGACAGGACCTGGTGTTATTAACGAATTATAAACGACTTCTTCTCCGAAATCAGTTGACACGAGAAGCCGAAAACTTTCAAAAACATATCTTTGTTAAATGGAAACTTCAGTTTTGTATGTATCTTGGCAGGGGCCTATTTAAATTGGTGCACCCCTTTGATGACTAAGATGTCTGTCGTTCGTAAAATGGTCAATGTAAACAAGCCCAATGTCCGTAGCACCAAAAGTAAGGAGTTTGTAACTATTCTCAGCAAAGGGGATTTCAGTTACAATGCACGAGTCCTCAAACAGCTGTTAAAACTGCAAAACATAATAGTGCCCCCTGTTGCAGCTTGTTTGTCCGCATTAATTACAAATACATACCTATCAAGGTCTGCTTGTCTCACTAAAAGTGGTAAATTTTACATGATGAATTACCTGGTTGTAGGGGGAGATGTGAGTCATGCTGACTTGAATTTATAATCACCATTGGCCATTGAGTATATGGGCTACATAAGATTTCATCTCTCTTGAACCAGTGTTTGTTGATGAAAAGGCGTGAAGTTAACTGAAGGACGGACGTCGGACTCCATACAACGTCATAAGCCCATCGGGCGTTCAAGTCTGAGATGAAAATGGAAGTCTCTTCGTCCCTTTACTGTTCATTGAGTCTGAATATTCAACATGTAAATATAAAATATGACTGACAGCTGTTTTAAAATCTGTAATTCTTATCCCTTCTCTATCCCCGTGTAAATGCACAGTAAATATATCTTGACTTCCACATATAAACACCAGGTGTATATATACTTACATGTGTATATTTCGGCATGTACATGGGGTGTTGTCAGAAAATCCTGTTGTGGCTAAAAGTGTGCGTACATGGGATACCCAGTTCTGGCTACCACTTTCATCATGCTGCTTTAACATTTGATAACCTGCTGCGGGATGTCGTGAAGGGTGTAATCGTATTAACCGGCACCAATATCTAATACAATTACAATAATATCTTACACACAGATTGTATCTACCAGTTTCACACAAAACAGCTATATTAGATGATTTTTTACTGATAAATATATATTTCCTAATGAAATTATTCTGGACTTTTTCTATAGATTCTCTGAAACAATATCCCCAAATTTCACTCCCATATAAGGCTATATGAGCTATCTTTGTATCAAAAATATTCATGACAGTTTTAAAGCCAATGTTTGGATAATTACATAACAAACGATATATAGGGAAACAGGCACTTTGTGCTCGTAATGCTAGTTTTTCACAATTAATGTGTGAAAGGTTACAAAGTTACGTTTAGAGAATGCAATATCCTTGATTGTTTCATAAGAATATCTGATATAGCAAGACTGGAATGACTTACCTCCGTCTACGTATTCACGGGTTCATTGTTACTGGTATTCAGTGTTGACTGTATTATTCCTGTGTAGATTGTAATTAGTTATAACGCTCCCTCCAAGTGAAGTATGAGCATACAGTATCCTTGAGTTGTCACACCGGAAGAACAGTACGATGGTTTCATGTGTACCACGCCATAACAGACTATGTGAGCCGAAACAAGTTGAACGAGCCAAAAACGCCTGTTTAGCACAAACTTCCCCAATTAGAAAAAAACCTTTGAGAACAACGTTCAAAACATGAAATAACACAGTTTATGTGCAGGACGACACACACCAAATAGCCTCGTCTTTCAATAACACGACTTTATGTATATGTTTAAGGTGTATGCAGCCGTGTCCTTAACCTGTTTGGGTCACCTGTTTTCCCCCAGCACGCAATTCACACATATACCCGTTTTGAATTACCCCTGTCTTTGAAAACAATAAGAATTCAATGTAGTCTAGGGGTAATTAGCATACATTTACTACAGCAAGCCTTTCGCCTTGGGGATACACCTGTTTTGGACAAAGACGCTTAATTTCATCGACCTTCGCTAATTGTCATTTGTTAATTGTGCATATATAACCCCTGGCTATGCAGAACAAGCTTACTCGTATTAAAGGCGCTGGGGAACGTTTTGTGCAAATTTTGTATTCTAAAATTTTCAATTATTATTAAATAACAACATCTCATTACATGAGCCGATAAGCACTATCCGTTGAAAATGGTTATCCGAACTGAAAGAACATTGTGCGACGTATAAAGCGACGGTTGTGTGGAACTCTTCAGTGTGAGAGGTAATTTGGATTCAAATTTGAGAGTTCAGACACCAAAAGGAATGACCATGGCTACATCAGTTAGAACTACCTTCGAGCGGCCATTTTAATGTGAACAATGAATACAATGAAATTACAACTCGAGAATGTACATATTAATTACATATAAGCTATATATTTCTTATTTTAACTGCGTTAATAAGGATTTTTTCCAAGTTACATAGTTGAGCAGTATTTTGAATAGTAAATAATTTAACAGGTTTATAAACCGAAGGGTGTTACCAGTAATATTGTTTATTATACTAATGTCGTATTTCATTATCTCTAGAAGCTGAGGATAAAGGGAAATACAGATTTCACTTTATCCTTTTATGTTCTAGATATACTAAAATACGACATCGGTATATTGTAATGCAAAACTTGCATACTCTGTCATTAACATTTATGTTTTTGCATCTGCCTGTTTTTATTAATACGTAATGTGAAGATAATCTAAATTGTGTTACGTATCGTTTATAAAGGGGAGGTATGCACAGAGAATTGTAAACTGTATATATCGACGAGATTGACATATCAAATATATTAACACATGTACTGTATGTATAGATAGATATGGAAAGCTGACTTCTAACAAACTGACAAGTCTGGTAAAAAGATTCGCTGCTGTTTAATAACCAGTAAGAAGCCGGGGTTAAGTTCCTGAGCATACCATACATGTATATTTCCAAACCTGATACCTAATAGGCTCAAGTTTGTACGTTACATTTTCAAACATTATCATAGAAATATTCGCAACAGCTACGCAGAATAGAATTATCTGTGACTAACAACTTACTCAAATATTTAATGATATTAAACATTCTTATATATTTTAACGGAATCCCGAAATGGTGAAATCTACTGACTGAATAGTCAGAAGTGGCGCGCCACGCGCTCAACGGATCATCAGATTACGGTTTAACTTAAACCACACTCTCTCGGGATAGCGTAGTGGTTAGCGCGTTCGGCTTCTGATGAATAGTCCGGGGTTCGAATCCCGCCAGGGGCACGGCAACTTTGTCTGCATTAGAGAACTGTTCTACACGCAGTAAGGTTTGGGTGCTACACTGAATTTCAGCGTAGTACCACCCATGGTTCGCTAGTTCCAGCCGATGCTCGCAGGGTCGGCGCAATGCATAGCCACATGACCTTTCTCCCTGCCTTCATACTAGAATCCGCGATATAAGTGAACTACTCTTGAAAGCGGCGTTAATACCCAACTAACCTCACCACCTAAACCACACTCAAAACTAAAGCATCCCGCTGGTCCACATTATACGCATTTTAAAAGTTCGACATTTGCCAATGGCGCATCATAATGATGACATAAACGTAAGATAAACGTTTTCTCTTTTAAATGTGTTTTCTTCGAAATATGCTATTTCATTTTGTGAAACTATTGATCATAAACATGCTGATAAATAAAGAAGACCAAATCAGACAACAACAACAAAATATTTCATTTGTGTCATTTACATCAGACTAGAAATTCAGGCCATCTAGATCAGAGGTTAGGATCGGAAATCTGAAGGGAGTCACCTCTGTAGACTAACTGCCAACTCTTTCCCGATACTAATCCGCCACCACGACTCTGACAAGGACTCATTCCCGACTCAATCACGACAATAACGACTCGTTTACGACTCGTTCACGACCATGACGACTCATCACTACTCTGATACGAGTCACTTACGAATCCCAAACCAGTCATTTGGCCTTATTGCCGTGTGTTTAGTCTGTAACGGGTCGTCACTGGTCGTCTTTGAGTATTGATTAGTCGTTCGGGGGTTGGCATTAATCGAGAGTGAGTCAATTGAAGACCTATTCCCGCCTCACACACGACCACAAAGAGTCAATGGGACTGGATACGAATAAATACGACTGATAAGGTGACTTATGCATAATACCAGCAAACTATGTCAAATATGCGAAAGAAAATACAGTTTATGAGTTCTGAAATAAATTGAAATACAGTAGAACACGAATATAACGAACACGGAAATAGCGAACAAACGGATATAGCGAACAAGTCCGATCGAAGGTCCTAAGCGACATTCCAAACGTGAATAGCGAACATTGGATATAGCAAACTGAATTATTTGCTCTCTTGGAGTTCGTTATATCCGTGTTCTACTGTATTTCAATTTATTTCAGACCTCATAAACTTTGTTTTCTCACTAATTGTTTACAGTGTGTGAGTTAGACCACAATTCTTTGCGCTTGAAAATGTATATTAGACTGGATTTATATTTAGACTGGAAAACACCTTTACTAATTAGTGCGATTTCATCGCTTATTTTGCTCTGAAAAAATATGCGAAAAATTAAGTGCATATATTTCAATGAGATAGATTTTTGGCAATTTTCCGGTATGTCATACGCGATTGCTCTTGAAACTCATCAACGATGTCTTGATGTGCCGTGACAAAGCTTTCCACGCTCGTAGCGTACATTGATGGCTTCACGCCCCATTGTTTTGTTTTAAGTGAATGTGCGCTAGCCTTTATCAAATTTTAAAATATAAAGTAAAAAAGATATGGATTGTGCAATAAGTATGTATTAATAACATATTGTGTACGAATGTCCCCTCGATTTTCCTTTCAACAAAAAAACCCTAGTATTGAAAGGAATATTCATTGGTATTGTAACGAGGAGCACTCACTTTTTCCGAAAATTTTGGTTTTAATGCTAATCGATTCAGTATAATAACTTTATTAAGGTGAAAATAGTGATTTCTGATCGAAAACCGAACAATGCATCGCGGCTTGCTTTCGTCAATTGGCCAAACGTGATTTAGGAAACTTATCTACACAAAAAAATATAAAGTATAACGTTTTTGCTGGATTTTCATTGGAAACAATTTAACAAAGTAACATCGATCCCTCAGAGGTTACTCCCTTGTGAATTCCGATCCTAAAGTAGGGATCAGACATCTGAAGGGAGTAACCTCTGTTGGAAGAAAATGAGGAAGCTTAGAAGTTAAGAGTAAGTATTTGAACTGAAATCACGAATATGGTATTTGGGCGCGTATCACCAAAGCAAAAAACATATCATGAATATCCATCGTGAATTAAAAATATGTTTACACCTGTGGAAAGAAAAATTTCTCAATGAAATATACATGCTATTCGACAAGAAATGCCTTCACAAACTAGATCAATGAAGTATATTTTACGAATGCTTCATTCGCCCACATCATCGGCATAATGGATAAAGGAGATTGGTGCTGAAGGTCCTGAGACACTTCAGTTGGTTTCGATTAATTCAATATTTTTTAAAGAAATCAGATGCATTTGACTATGGCACGATACAATAACACTTATCTGCAGAGGTTTGAAAGAATTAATTGGTGACTGTAGTTAATTTTTTAGTTAAGATATCTTTGTTAATGGAGACAGGGGTACGAAATGAAATTTACTCTAACATGACTCCTACCATGGTTAAACTGTTGTAAATGTGCGCAGAATCAGGCACTTTTATTAATTTTCACATAGATGATGTCTTATATATTGATGAAGAGTGTAATTTATCCAAAATATTTTTGGGAAAATGTTTCAATTTAAAATTTCTTTTTTTAAAAAAAAAAACATGCAGAAGTATGTAGTGTAGTAGCATAGCATATAGAATATAGTATATAGTATATAGTATAGCATCGAAACTTTGAGATATTTGCAATAGAAAATATACACATAATAAAACCAACAAAAGTGTGTACTTTCTTATGCCTGGTATTTTAGATGACGAATCCAAAATGCCGACAAGGCTTTCATATTCAAAGCTCAGTTGACAAATCAAACAAAACACGGCAAAGTAATTCATATGAAATTACAGTTTATTACCATTACAAAATCTAGATAGAAGTGTAAAAAGGATCATTTCAAAGATATTGGGCGTATGGAATATACACAAACATGATTTTTGTCAATGACTGCATGATAGAATTTCACAATTTTCCTTCAAAACCTGTTTCAATAAGGTAGGAATCACATTAAATTCAAATAATTTTGAGGCGTTGCGGAACAAATTGTTTGTTGAATTAATTGTACTTCTGTAGTTCAATTTTCCCAAAGTCGGAAACTACGATGAAAACTTATTGCATTAAACTTAACAAATGTAATGCAATGTTCGCCCAAGCATTCAATTAAAGCATACATATTTGAATAAAATATATTCCCAATGACAAAGCAATAAAAGAATATGTACATATGAAATGTAGAATTACCCCTGAGGTGTATGTATATAACCAATAGTTGACCATTGTCCATTGCAAGGATGACTCTCAGTAAGCTTACTGACTTGGACCTTGCTTACATCAGACGCAAACCTCAATTCAGATTGACACACTGACCAATCTCACTTCAAATTAATAACCATACATCCTCGAATACAACCCGCTGTGTTCCATTTCCTTCAGCACCACCTTCTTCACAGGTTCCATTCGACTCCAGGAGTTTATCCAGTACTGTCTACCCTGTACCCTACCCTCGCCTTATGTTGAATCATAATTGCAACTTAGGAGTCTTTGTACTTTCTATGTGTACAAAACAATGAAGTTAGTATGGTACCATTAGTTCCACTATGCCATGCTTCGTTTTGACCAAGATTATTTCATAAATATTCCTCTACTTTGCTTTCTTGATTTTAGACTTTCATGAAATGAAGAATTAAAAAAAAACATTCCACAGTAAAGTTCTACAATTTACAACAGTGGTGCACTCATATTTTAGGATTGTCATATGTAACAAAAACACTCCAAAATCGTAGACAGCTATCTAGATTACTTTCCTTGATTGCGTTTATCTTTGCTCTCCCCCTCCCGTCCATACAAGTTGTATTTCAGAAAGCATGAAAGTCCTAAAATGGTATAAAGGAAAGCAATGATCTTTGGATAGTCAACTTCTTTATTCCATTGAATACCATTATCAAAAAGTGATCACTTGCTTGATAATATCGTCAATATCTACACCAAGACGCCGCATTCATTGCATTACAGAATTTGATTATTCATTGATCTTGATTAAATTCTAAAATGTCCCTTAAAGAAGGATGTACGTTGACAACAATGTTAACTGTGAATAGAATTCTGAAGGTCTGCAGCTCCCCGTCTGTATTGAGTCATGCCAAGAACTGAGTTTGTGATGCATGACCAGGTACACAAGGGTAACATTTGTGTACATACATTGTAACTGAGGAAGCATGAGATGCAAGTAAGGTCAGGTCAGCTGCCTTGTGAAATATCCTTGCCGAGAGTCATCCCTTGCAAATGGAGATGACAGTTCACAAGTACCCAACAAAGAACTAATATAGTAGAATAAACAATTTTTACTTTAAAAAAACGTGACTCTAAGACAATATTGAGAGTAGTGAAAAAATATTGCAAATTTTCCTCGAATAAATGAAATGATAATTAGTTGCTACGTTTATGCTTAGAAATCTGTTCGAAGCAGTCGTAAAATCTCCATATTTCATAAAATATTGCAAATTCATAACAGGAGTTAATAAAGTTTGGGGAAAATATTACAGCATAATGTTGAGATCTGCAAACGTGTTATAAAAGACGTCAAACATCTTCCTACGAACGATACATGCAAATAAGAAGAGATTTGTCATTTTCTTTGTCTTCAAGATAAAAGTGGAATAAAATTGTGAGTTTGTAACCTAAATCAATAAAATGATATTCTTCTTGCCAGATGGATTTCCTCTATGATTTCAAGTAACATTTGTTAAGAAAAGCGAAGTTAGCATTTCAGTTATATTTGAAAGACAAAAAAAAGACAAAAATTATTTGACAGGCAAGACATACTTGGAAATGTAGTTCAGAACATGTTCAAACATGGCAAGCAGAACAATGAAACAGCATAGACTCAACACATTCATGAAGACACGTACATATCCGTTATAGCAAGGAAAGGCAAAAAACTAATTACTTGGATAACGTAATCTCAAACCATGATTTGACAAATTAAAAAAATACTACTAAGAATTTATCTCCATTGAGTAAGATATTGTTTATTTTCGCTTGGGTATTATTGAAACCATTAACAGTGACGAGTCTGTTAAAATTGTTACAAACTTTACTGTTGGACTAAAACAATATATAATATTTATCTTCACCTCTGTGCCTGAAAACTTGTAGGCGCTCATATTTAAAGATATACATTAGGCCAAACAGGCATTTTGCCCCTAAATAATCTGTACATTAGGTTTTTATAATATTTTTTTGGACGCATTTGTTAATTCACTAATCAAACTGCAATCAAGTTACTCTCTCTTGAAGATAAGCTAAGTGAATATAGTTCTAAATATCTAAAACATTTATGATGGATATTAATAATAAATATGCGAAATACTAAACTACGTGTTACTATTGCAAAGCTGTGCTAAGGGTTTTGCTAATATCAACTAAATATTTTGAAACAAAACATTATTAGTCACTTACACCACAACTTCAAAACATCTGTAAAATAACGTTCGTCTATCCCTCACTAAATTATACCAAGCATGTATGTGTACCGTTAATTATGTGGCTGTTATGAAGACATCAACATTAACTGCTTTTAGTACATTTTCAAAATCTGAAGATGAAGACAAAGAACATGCAACTCTACATCAATAAACATTCTTCAAACATACATCTTAGTAATTCAAGCACCAATATTATAATAATTATTTCAAATAGCAACCATTCACATTTCAAAAACAAAATATCTTTGCATATGTTAATAATTTTATATTAGCAAGTCACAGGCAGAAAAACAAGCTTTCACAAACCCTCACCAACAATAATAAATAATATCGCTATTAGACACATCTATAACAAAACCATTCATCCTTCAGAGGTAAGTTCCAATTATCGTTTGCTTCCAATCCCAAACAAAGCTCTTTGTGCAAATCAAAATTGTTTTTCAAAAGTTTGTATTTTCATGTAATGTTTTAAAGAAAATAATTGTTTTAGTGCCAGTGCATGGTCTTAATATATGTTTCCAAAAATATCCTATCAAAATATTCTTTATTTTGAACTTGAACTTTTCCTTGGCATGATAGCTTTGGTTGTTTACTAGTGTCATAGAAATTCAAAATGGCGTTTTCATATCAGTTTGAAGGTGGGAAGCAAACAAACCAGACTTCTTATCTTGAAGCCTCTTCACACCAATCAAAAACACTTCATTTATAACAACACCACCAGACAACCAAAAAAACCAAATTTGTTTAACAAGACAAACTGAACACTGTAGCTTTATTTGACTCTCGTATAATGTGGTGGTAAGGCACCAGTTAAATAAAGTTTGCATATTTGCAACTCTTTCATAAAAGCACCCATTATTTTTTGGGAAAATATGACAAGACAGATTTGCTTTCAAATAAAGTTTTATAATTATTTCTGCTAATTGGGAGTACGTTGTCTACTACTAACCAAGCATGACTTTGTATCTACCCTGAATGAGCTTTGACCTGCGTGTAAAGGTCAGTGCTTATGAAATGTATATGTGGTAACCATTGGATAAATCGACATCTGATTCCAAAACAAAGCACTGACAACGGATTTATATCTCCAAGCAAACTTCGTTCTGTCATCATATTGTCTTTCTAACATAGCCACTTCCCTATATCTCGTTGGGCATTCAAGTTTTGCACATTGTCTTATCTGCCATAGACCGCTTTTCAGTCAAGATTTTAGCATAGGTTTCGTGGCATTTTTGCCTGGTTGCCAGGGTAAACAAATGTCACCCCCTCTTCAAGGTCGGTCCGTGACCCTTCACCTTAAATCTGGGGTCAGATTACCTGCTCACACCAGCACCATAGATGCAAGACCCCGAAAACATCGCACACTTACTACAGTATCAGACCTTTCAATTGAACCATCACATATCACAAATTAATGTTTACAGGTCAGAGAAACAGCCCCTCCGCTAGGGACTACATTGTCTCCAAATTGCTTCCGGGTTGGGGTAAAAGTTAGGGCATGGAATTATGGGCTATGTCCAAATAAAAATTGAACCTGCTATCCCACAATACCTTACTACTGTAGCTCTTCCTCCTCTCCCTCAACCTCTTCCGGGTCAAACCAACTGTCGCATGGCCTGCCGTAAGTAGGCTTTCCCCTCTTTTTTCACAGTTCAAAATCAAAGTCGAAATTGATCAATTGGTAATGCTTGTAGATCATTTTTCATGTGTATCAGAGTTACCAGGGAATGAGATGAAATGGTGTTTTTACTACCTCAGTCAAAATGTCTATCGATGTATCCAGAATACAGGCCGGCAAGCGGATATACATATTGAAATAAAATCCTTTTTGCACTCAACCTCTGAGGTCACGGTGGTCATGGTATTTGACAAGAAATGTCAAATGTCCTTCATTTATCATTTTTCTTAAAAAACGTGTTCAATAAACTATATTTTATGATTGCTTATTCACCCACACCATCGGCATAATGGATAAAGAAGGAGAAAAAGTTGTTGCTGAGGGTGATGCAGATGACGAATCCAAAATGTCTACAAAATGGCTTTCATGTTCAAAGATCAGTTGACAAATCAGACAAAACACGGCAAGTAATTCATATGAAATTACAGTTTATTACCATTACAAAATCTAGATAGAAGTGTAAAAAGGATCATTTCAAAGATATTGGGCGTATGGAATGTACACAAACATGATTTTTGTCAATGACTGCATGATAGAATTTCACAATTTTCCTTCAAAACCTGTTTCAAAAAGGCAGGAATCACATTAAATTCAAATAATTTTGAGTCGTTGCGGAACAAATTGTTTGTTGAATTAATTGTACTTCTGTAGTTCAATTTTCCCAAAGTCGGAAACTACGATGAAAACTTATTGCATTAAACTTAACAAATGTAATGCAATGTTCGCCCAAGCATTCAATTAAAGCATACATATTTGAATAAAATATATTCCCAATGACAAAGCAATAAAAGAATATGTACATATGAAATGTAGAATTACCCCTGAGGTGTATGTATATAACCAATAGTTGACCATTGTCCATTGCAAGGATGACTCTCAGTAAGCTTACTGACTTGGACTTTTCTTACATCAGACGCAAACCTCAATTCAGATTGACACGCTGACCAATCTCACTTCAAATTAATAACCAAACATCCTCGAATACAACCCGCTGTGTTCCCTTTCCTTCAGCACCACCTTCTTCACAGGTTCCATTTGACTCCAGGAGTTTATCCAGTACTGTCTACCCTGTACCCTACCCTCGCCTTATGTTGAATCATAATTGCAACTTAGGAGGCTTTGTACTTTCTATGTGTACAAAACAATGAAGTTAGTATGGTACCATTAGTTCCACTATGCCATGCTTCGTTTTAAAAATCATAAATATTCCTCTACTTTGCTTTCCTGATTTAAGACTTCAAATTAAGCTAATGTAACAGTTCAGTATTCCATTATTCAAACAGAATTTCATGAAATGAAAATTTTTTAAAAAAACCATTCCACAGTAAAGTTCTACAATTTACAACAGTGGTGCACTCATATTTTAGGATTGTCATATGTAAAAAAAACACTCCAAAATCGTAGACACCTATCTAGATTACTTTCTTGGAGTGCGTTTATCTTTGCTCTCCCCCTCCCGTCCATCCAAGTTGTATTTCAGGAAGCATGTAAGTCCTAAAATGGTATAAAGGAAAGCAATGATCTTTGGATAGTCAACTTCTTTATTCCATTGAATACCATTATCAAAAAGTGATCACTTGCTTGATAATATTGTCAATATCTACACCAAGACGATTCATTGCAATACAGAATTTGATTATTCATTGATCTTGATTAAATTCTAAAATGTCCCTTAAAGAAGGATGTACGTTGACAACAATTTTAACTATTAATAGAATTCTGAAGGTCTGCAGCTCCTCCGTCTGTATTGGGTCATCCCAGGAACTGAGTTTGTGATGCATGATCAGGTACACAAGGGTATCATTTGTGTACATACATTGTAACTGAGGAAGCATGAGATGCAAGTAAGGCCAGGTCAGCTGCCTTGTGAAATATCCTTGCCAAGAGTCATCCCTTGCAAATGGAGATGACAGTTCACAAGTACCCAACAAAGAACTAATATAGTAGAATAAAAAAATTTTACTTTAAAAGAACGTGACTCTAAGACAATATTGAGAGTAGTGAATAAATATTGCAATATTTCCTCGAATAAATGAAAGGATAATTAGTTGCTAAGTTTATGCTTAGAAATATGTCCGAAGCAGTCGTAAAATCTCCATATTTCAAAAAATATTGCAAGTTCATAACAGGAGTTAATAAAGTTTGGGGGAAATATTACAACATAATGTTGAGATCTGCAAACGTGTTATAAAAGATGTCAAACATCTTCCTACGAACGATACATGCAAATAAGAAGAGATTTGTCATTTTCTTTGTCTTCCAGATAAAAGTGGAATAAAATTGTGAGTTTGTAACCTAAATCAATAAAATTATATTCTTCTTGCCAGATGGATTTCCTCTATGATTTCAAGTAACATTTGTTAAGAAAAGCAAAGTTAGCATTTCAGTTATATTTGAAAGACAAAAAAAAAAAAAAAATTATTTGACAGGCAAGACATACTTGGAAAAGTAGTTCAGAACATGTTCAAACATGGCAAGCAGAACAATGAAACAGCATTGACTCAACACATTCATGAAGACACGTACACATCCGTTATAGCAAGGAAAGGCAAAAAAACTAATTACTTGGATAACGTAATCTCAAACCATGATTTGACAAATTAAAAAAATACTACTAAGAATGTATCTCCATTGAGTAATTTATTGTTTATTTTCGGTTGGGTATTATTGAAACCATTAACAGTGACGAATCTGTTAAAATTGTTACAAAATTTACTGTTTGACTTAAACAATATATAATATTTATCTTCACCTCTGTGCCTGAAAACTTGTAGGCACTCTTATTTAAAGATAAACATTAGGCCAAACAGGCATTTTGCCCCTAAATAATCTGTACATTAGGTTTTTATAATCTTTATTTGGACGCATTTGTTAATTCACTAATCAAACTGCAATAAAGTAACTCTCTCTTGAAGATAACCTAAGTGAATATAGTTCTAAATATCTAAAACATTTATGATGGATATTGATAATAAATATGCGAAATACTAAACTATGTGTTACTATTGCAAAGCTCTGCTTAGGGTTTTGCTAATATCAACTAAATATTTTGAAACAAAACATTATTAGTCACTTACACCACAACTTCAAAACATCTGTAAAATAACGTTCGTCTATCCCTCACTAAATTATACCAAGCATGTATGTATACCGTTAATTATATGGCTGTTATGAAGACATCAACATTAACTGTTTTTAGTACATTTTCAAAATCTGAAGATGAAGACAAAGAACATGCAACTCTAAATCAATAAACATTCTTCAAACATACATCTTAGCAATTCAAGCACCAATATTATGATAATTATTTCAAATAGCAACCATTCACATTTCAAAAACAAAATATCTTCGCATATGTTAATAATTTTATATTAGCAAGTCACAGGCAGAAAAACAAGCTTTCACAAACCCTCACCAACAATAATAAATAATATCGCTATTAGACACATCTATAACAAAACCATTCATCCTTCAGAGGTAAGTTCCAATTATCGTTTGCTTCCAATCCCAAACAAAGCTCTTTGTGCAAATCAAAATTGTTTTTCAAAAGTTTGTATTTTCATGTAATGTTTTAAAGAAAATAATTGTTTTAGTGCCAGTGCATGGTCTTAATATATGTTTCCAAAAATATCCTATCAAAATATTCTTTATTTTGAACTTGAACTTTTCCTTGGCATGATAGCTTTGGTTGTTTACTAGTGTCATAGAAATTCAAAATGGCGTTTTCATATCAGTTTGAAGGTGGGAAGCAAACAAACCAGACTTCTTATCTTGAAGCCTCTTCACACCAATCAAAAACACTTCATTTATAACAACACCACCAGACAACCAAAAAAAACAAATTTGTTTAACAAGACAAACTGAACACTGTAGCTTTATTTGACTCTCGTATAATGTGGTGGTAAGGCACCAGTTAAATAAAGTTTGCATATTTGCAACTCTTTCATAAAAGCACCCATTATTTTTTGGGAAAATATGACAAGACAGATTTGCTTTCAAATAAAGTTTTATAATTATTTCTGCTAATTGGGAGTACGTTGTCTACTACTAACCAAGCATGACTTTGTATCTACCCTGAATGAGCTTTGACCTGCGTGTAAAGGTCAGTGCTTATGAAATGTATATGTGGTAACCATTGGATAAATCGACATCTGATTCCAAAACAAAGCACTGACAACGGATTTATATCTCCAAGCAAACTTCGTTCTGTCATCATATTGTCTTTCTAACATAGCCACTTCCCTATATCTCGTTGGGCATTCAAGTTTTGCACATTGTCTTATCTGCCATAGACCGCTTTTCAGTCAAGATTTTAGCATAGGTTTCGTGGCATTTTTGCCTGGTTGCCAGGGTAAACAAATGTCACCCCCTCTTCAAGGTCGGTCCGTGACCCTTCACCTTAAATCTGGGGTCAGATTACCTGCTCACACCAGCACCATAGATGCAAGACCCCGAAAACATCGCACACTTACTACAGTATCAGACCTTTCAATTGAACCATCACATATCACAAATTAATGTTTACAGGTCAGAGAAACAGCCCCTCCGCTAGGGACTACATTGTCTCCAAATTGCTTCCGGGTTGGGGTAAAAGTTAGGGCATGGAATTATGGGCTATGTCCAAATAAAAATTGAACCTGCTATCCCACAATACCTTACTACTGTAGCTCTTCCTCCTCTCCCTCAACCTCTTCCGGGTCAAACCAACTGTCGCATGGCCTGCCGTAAGTAGGCTTTCCCCTCTTTTTTCACAGTTCAAAATCAAAGTCGAAATTGATCAACTGGTAATGCTTATAGATCATTTTTCATGTGTATCAGAGTTACTAGGGAATGAGATGAAATGGTGTTTTTACTACCTCAGTCAAAATGTCTATCGATGTATCCAGAATACAGGCCGGCAAGCGGATATACATATTGAAATAAAATCCTTTTTGCACTCAACCTCTGAGGTCACGGTGGTCATGGTATTTGACAAGAAATGTCAAATGTCCTTCATTTATCATTTTTCTTAAAAAACGTGTTCAATAAACTATATTTTATGATTGCTTATTCACCCACACCATCGGCATAATGGATAAAGAAGGAGAAAAAGTTGTTGCTGAGGGTGATGCAGATGACGAATCCAAAATGTCTACAAAATGGCTTTCATGTTCAAAGATCAGTTGACAAATCAGACAAAACACGGCAAGTAATTCATATGAAATTACAGTTTATTACCATTACAAAATCTAGATAGAAGTGTAAAAAGGATCATTTCAAAGATATTGGGCGTATGGAATGTACACAAACATGATTTTTGTCAATGACTGCATGATAGAATTTCACAATTTTCCTTCAAAACCTGTTTCAAAAAGGCAGGAATCACATTAAATTCAAATAATTTTGAGTCGTTGCGGAACAAATTGTTTGTTGAATTAATTGTACTTCTGTAGTTCAATTTTCCCAAAGTCGGAAACTACGATGAAAACTTATTGCATTAAACTTAACAAATGTAATGCAATGTTCGCCCAAGCATTCAATTAAAGCATACATATTTGAATAAAATATATTCCCAATGACAAAGCAATAAAAGAATATGTACATATGAAATGTAGAATTACCCCTGAGGTGTATGTATATAACCAATAGTTGACCATTGTCCATTGCAAGGATGACTCTCAGTAAGCTTACTGACTTGGACCTTGCTTACATCAGACGCAAACCTCAATTCAGATTGACACGCTGACCAATCTCACTTCAAATTAATAACCAAACATCCTCGAATACAACCCGCTGTGTTCCCTTTCCTTCAGCACCACCTTCTTCACAGGTTCCATTCGACTCCAGGAGTTTATCCAGTACTGTCTACCCTGTACCCTACCCTCGCCTTATGTTGAATCATAATTGCAACTTAGGAGTCTTTGTACTTTATATGTGTACAAAACAATGAAGTTAGTATGGTACCATTAGTTCCACTATGCCATGCTTCGTTTTAAAAATCATAAATATTCCTCTACTTTGCTTTCCTGATTTAAGACTTCAAATTAAGCTAATGTAACAGTTCAGTATTCCATTATTCAAACAGAATTTCATGAAATGAAAATTTTAAAAAAAAACCATTCCACAGTAAAGTTCTACAATTTACAACAGTGGTGCACTCATATTTTAGGATTGTCATATGTAAAAAAAACACTCCAAAATCGTAGACACCTATCTAGATTACTTTCTTGGAGTGCGTTTATCTTTGCTCTCCCCCTCCCGTCCATCCAAGTTGTATTTCAGGAAGCATGTAAGTCCTAAAATGGTATAAAGGAAAGCAATGATCTTTGGATAGTCAACTTCTTTATTCCATTGAATACCATTATCAAAAAGTGATCACTTGCTTGATAATATTGTCAATATCTACACCAAGACGATTCATTGCAATACAGAATTTGATTATTCATTGATCTTGATTAAATTCTAAAATGTCCCTTAAAGAAGGATGTACGTTGACAACAATTTTAACTATTAATAGAATTCTGAAGGTCTGCAGCTCCTCCGTCTGTATTGGGTCATCCCAGGAACTGAGTTTGTGATGCATGATCAGGTACACAAGGGTATCATTTGTGTACATACATTGTAACTGAGGAAGCATGAGATGCAAGTAAGGCCAGGTCAGCTGCCTTGTGAAATATCCTTGCCAAGAGTCATCCCTTGCAAATGGAGATGACAGTTCACAAGTACCCAACAAAGAACTAATATAGTAGAATAAAAAAATTTTACTTTAAAAGAACGTGACTCTAAGACAATATTGAGAGTAGTGAATAAATATTGCAATATTTCCTCGAATAAATGAAAGGATAATTAGTTGCTAAGTTTATGCTTAGAAATATGTCCGAAGCAGTCGTAAAATCTCCATATTTCAAAAAATATTGCAAGTTCATAACAGGAGTTAATAAAGTTTGGGGGAAATATTACAACATAATGTTGAGATCTGCAAACGTGTTATAAAAGATGTCAAACATCTTCCTACGAACGATACATGCAAATAAGAAGAGATTTGTCATTTTCTTTGTCTTCCAGATAAAAGTGGAATAAAATTGTGAGTTTGTAACCTAAATCAATAAAATTATATTCTTCTTGCCAGATGGATTTCCTCTATGATTTCAAGTAACATTTGTTAAGAAAAGCAAAGTTAGCATTTCAGTTATATTTGAAAGACAAAAAAAAAAAAAAAATTAATTGACAGGCAAGACATACTTGGAAAAGTAGTTCAGAACATGTTCAAACATGGCAAGCAGAACAATGAAACAGCATTGACTCAACACATTCATGAAGACACGTACACATCCGTTATAGCAAGGAAAGGCAAAAAAACTAATTACTTGGATAACGTAATCTCAAACCATGATTTGACAAATTAAAAAAATACTACTAAGAATGTATCTCCATTGAGTAATTTATTGTTTATTTTCGGTTGGGTATTATTGAAACCATTAACAGTGACGAATCTGTTAAAATTGTTACAAAATTTACTGTTTGACTTAAACAATATATAATATTTATCTTCACCTCTGTGCCTGAAAACTTGTAGGCACTCTTATTTAAAGATAAACATTAGGCCAAACAGGCATTTTGCCCCTAAATAATCTGTACATTAGGTTTTTATAATCTTTATTTGGACGCATTTGTTAATTCACTAATCAAACTGCAATAAAGTAACTCTCTCTTGAAGATAACCTAAGTGAATATAGTTCTAAATATCTAAAACATTTATGATGGATATTGATAATAAATATGCGAAATACTAAACTATGTGTTACTATTGCAAAGCTCTGCTTAGGGTTTTGCTAATATCAACTAAATATTTTGAAACAAAACATTATTAGTCACTTACACCACAACTTCAAAACATCTGTAAAATAACGTTCGTCTATCCCTCACTAAATTATACCAAGCATGTATGTATACCGTTAATTATATGGCTGTTATGAAGACATCAACATTAACTGTTTTTAGTACATTTTCAAAATCTGAAGATGAAGACAAAGAACATGCAACTCTAAATCAATAAACATTCTTCAAACATACATCTTAGCAATTCAAGCACCAATATTATGATAATTATTTCAAATAGCAACCATTCACATTTCAAAAACAAAATATCTTCGCATATGTTAATAATTTTATATTAGCAAGTCACAGGCAGAAAAACAAGCTTTCACAAACCCTCACCAACAATAATAAATAATATCGCTATTAGACACATCTATAACAAAACCATTCATCCTTCAGAGGTAAGTTCCAATTATCGTTTGCTTCCAATCCCAAACAAAGCTCTTTGTGCAAATCAAAATTGTTTTTCAAAAGTTTGTATTTTCATGTAATGTTTTAAAGAAAATAATTGTTTTAGTGCCAGTGCATGGTCTTAATATATGTTTCCAAAAATATCCTATCAAAATATTCTTTATTTTGAACTTGAACTTTTCCTTGGCATGATAGCTTTGGTTGTTTACTAGTGTCATAGAAATTCAAAATGGCGTTTTCATATCAGTTTGAAGGTGGGAAGCAAACAAACCAGACTTCTTATCTTGAAGCCTCTTCACACCAATCAAAAACACTTCATTTATAACAACACCACCAGACAACCAAAAAAACCAAATTTGTTTAACAAGACAAACTGAACACTGTAGCTTTATTTGACTCTCGTATAATGTGGTGGTAAGGCACCAGTTAAATAAAGTTTGCATATTTGCAACTCTTTCATAAAAGCACCCATTATTTTTTGGGAAAATATGACAAGACAGATTTGCTTTCAAATAAAGTTTTATAATTATTTCTGCTAATTGGGAGTACGTTGTCTACTACTAACCAAGCATGACTTTGTATCTACCCTGAATGAGCTTTGACCTGCGTGTAAAGGTCAGTGCTTATGAAATGTATATGTGGTAACCATTGGATAAATCGACATCTGATTCCAAAACAAAGCACTGACAACGGATTTATATCTCCAAGCAAACTTCGTTCTGTCATCATATTGTCTTTCTAACATAGCCACTTCCCTATATCTCGTTGGGCATTCAAGTTTTGCACATTGTCTTATCTGCCATAGACCGCTTTTCAGTCAAGATTTTAGCATAGGTTTCGTGGCATTTTTGCCTGGTTGCCAGGGTAAACAAATGTCACCCCCTCTTCAAGGTCGGTCCGTGACCCTTCACCTTAAATCTGGGGTCAGATTACCTGCTCACACCAGCACCATAGATGCAAGACCCCGAAAACATCGCACACTTACTACAGTATCAGACCTTTCAATTGAACCATCACATATCACAAATTAATGTTTACAGGTCAGAGAAACAGCCCCTCCGCTAGGGACTACATTGTCTCCAAATTGCTTCCGGGTTGGGGTAAAAGTTAGGGCATGGAATTATGGGCTATGTCCAAATAAAAATTGAACCTGCTATCCCACAATACCTTACTACTGTAGCTCTTCCTCCTCTCCCTCAACCTCTTCCGGGTCAAACCAACTGTCGCATGGCCTGCCGTAAGTAGGCTTTCCCCTCTTTTTTCACAGTTCAAAATCAAAGTCGAAATTGATCAACTGGTAATGCTTGTAGATCATTTTTCATGTGTATCAGAGTTACCAGGGAATGAGATGAAATGGTGTTTTTACTACCTCAGTCAAAACGTCTATCGATGTATCCAGAATACAGGCCTGCAAGCGGATATACATATTGAAATAAAATCCTTTTTGCACTCAACCTCTGAGGTCACGGTGGTCATGGTATTTGACAAGAAATGTCAAATGTCCTTCATTTATTATTTTTCTTCAAAAACGTGTTCAATAAACTATATTTTATGATTGCTTATTCACCCACAACATCGGCATAATGGATAAAGAAGGAGAAAAAGTTGTTGCTGAGGGTGATGCAGATGACGAATCCAAAATGTCTACAAGATGGCTTTCATGTTCAAAGATCAGTTGACAAATCAGACAAAACACGGCAAGTAATTCATATGAAATTACAGTTTATTACCATTACAAAATCTAGATAGAAGTGTAAAAAGGATCATTTCAAAGATATTGGGCGTATGGAATATACACAAACATGATTTTTGTCAATGACTGCATGATAGAATTTCACAATTTTCCTTCAAAACCTGTTTCAATAAGGTAGGAATCACATTAAATTCAAATAATTTTGAGGCGTTGCGGAACAAATTGTTTGTTGAATTAATTGTACTTCTGTAGTTCAATTTTCCCAAAGTCGGAAACTACGATGAAAACTTATTGCATTAAACTTAACAAATGTAATGCAATGTTCGCCCAAGCATTCAATTAAAGCATACATATTTGAATAAAATATATTCCCAATGACAAAGCAATAAAAGAATATGTACATATGAAATGTAGAATTACCCCTGAGGTGTATGTATATAACCAATAGTTGACCATTGTCCATTGCAAGGATGACTCTCAGTAAGCTTACTGACTTGGACCTTGCTTACATCAGACGCAAACCTCAATTCAGATTGACACGCTGACCAATCTCACTTCAAATTAATAACCAAACATCCTCGAATACAACCCGCTGTGTTCCCTTTCCTTCAGCACCACCTTCTTCACAGGTTCCATTCGACTCCAGGAGTTTATCCAGTACTGTCTACCCTGTACCCTACCCTCGCCTTATGTTGAATCATAATTGCAACTTAGGAGTCTTTGTACTTTATATGTGTACAAAACAATGAAGTTAGTATGGTACCATTAGTTCCACTATGCCATGCTTCGTTTTAAAAATCATAAATATTCCTCTACTTTGCTTTCCTGATTTAAGACTTCAAATTAAGCTAATGTAACAGTTCAGTATTCCATTATTCAAACAGAATTTCATGAAATGAAAATTTAAAAAAAAAACCATTCCACAGTAAAGTTCTACAATTTACAACAGTGGTGCACTCATATTTTAGGATTGTCATATGTAAAAAAAACACTCCAAAATCGTAGACACCTATCTAGATTACTTTCTTGGAGTGCGTTTATCTTTGCTCTCCCCCTCCCGTCCATCCAAGTTGTATTTCAGGAAGCATGTAAGTCCTAAAATGGTATAAAGGAAAGCAATGATCTTTGGATAGTCAACTTCTTTATTCCATTGAATACCATTATCAAAAAGTGATCACTTGCTTGATAATATTGTCAATATCTACACCAAGACGATTCATTGCAATACAGAATTTGATTATTCATTGATCTTGATTAAATTCTAAAATGTCCCTTAAAGAAGGATGTACGTTGACAACAATTTTAACTATTAATAGAATTCTGAAGGTCTGCAGCTCCTCCGTCTGTATTGGGTCATCCCAGGAACTGAGTTTGTGATGCATGATCAGGTACACAAGGGTATCATTTGTGTACATACATTGTAACTGAGGAAGCATGAGATGCAAGTAAGGCCAGGTCAGCTGCCTTGTGAAATATCCTTGCCAAGAGTCATCCCTTGCAAATGGAGATGACAGTTCACAAGTACCCAACAAAGAACTAATATAGTAGAATAAAAAAATTTTACTTTAAAAGAACGTGACTCTAAGACAATATTGAGAGTAGTGAATAAATATTGCAATATTTCCTCGAATAAATGAAAGGATAATTAGTTGCTAAGTTTATGCTTAGAAATATGTCCGAAGCAGTCGTAAAATCTCCATATTTCAAAAAATATTGCAAGTTCATAACAGGAGTTAATAAAGTTTGGGGGAAATATTACAACATAATGTTGAGATCTGCAAACGTGTTATAAAAGATGTCAAACATCTTCCTACGAACGATACATGCAAATAAGAAGAGATTTGTCATTTTCTTTGTCTTCCAGATAAAAGTGGAATAAAATTGTGAGTTTGTAACCTAAATCAATAAAATTATATTCTTCTTGCCAGATGGATTTCCTCTATGATTTCAAGTAACATTTGTTAAGAAAAGCAAAGTTAGCATTTCAGTTATATTTGAAAGACAAAAAAAAAAAAAAAATTATTTGACAGGCAAGACATACTTGGAAAAGTAGTTCAGAACATGTTCAAACATGGCAAGCAGAACAATGAAACAGCATTGACTCAACACATTCATGAAGACACGTACACATCCGTTATAGCAAGGAAAGGCAAAAAAACTAATTACTTGGATAACGTAATCTCAAACCATGATTTGACAAATTAAAAAAATACTACTAAGAATGTATCTCCATTGAGTAATTTATTGTTTATTTTCGGTTGGGTATTATTGAAACCATTAACAGTGACGAATCTGTTAAAATTGTTACAAAATTTACTGTTTGACTTAAACAATATATAATATTTATCTTCACCTCTGTGCCTGAAAACTTGTAGGCACTCTTATTTAAAGATAAACATTAGGCCAAACAGGCATTTTGCCCCTAAATAATCTGTACATTAGGTTTTTATAATCTTTATTTGGACGCATTTGTTAATTCACTAATCAAACTGCAATAAAGTAACTCTCTCTTGAAGATAACCTAAGTGAATATAGTTCTAAATATCTAAAACATTTATGATGGATATTGATAATAAATATGCGAAATACTAAACTATGTGTTACTATTGCAAAGCTCTGCTTAGGGTTTTGCTAATATCAACTAAATATTTTGAAACAAAACATTATTAGTCACTTACACCACAACTTCAAAACATCTGTAAAATAACGTTCGTCTATCCCTCACTAAATTATACCAAGCATGTATGTATACCGTTAATTATATGGCTGTTATGAAGACATCAACATTAACTGTTTTTAGTACATTTTCAAAATCTGAAGATGAAGACAAAGAACATGCAACTCTAAATCAATAAACATTCTTCAAACATACATCTTAGCAATTCAAGCACCAATATTATGATAATTATTTCAAATAGCAACCATTCACATTTCAAAAACAAAATATCTTCGCATATGTTAATAATTTTATATTAGCAAGTCACAGGCAGAAAAACAAGCTTTCACAAACCCTCACCAACAATAATAAATAATATCGCTATTAGACACATCTATAACAAAACCATTCATCCTTCAGAGGTAAGTTCCAATTATCGTTTGCTTCCAATCCCAAACAAAGCTCTTTGTGCAAATCAAAATTGTTTTTCAAAAGTTTGTATTTTCATGTAATGTTTTAAAGAAAATAATTGTTTTAGTGCCAGTGCATGGTCTTAATATATGTTTCCAAAAATATCCTATCAAAATATTCTTTATTTTGAACTTGAACTTTTCCTTGGCATGATAGCTTTGGTTGTTTACTAGTGTCATAGAAATTCAAAATGGCGTTTTCATATCAGTTTGAAGGTGGGAAGCAAACAAACCAGACTTCTTATCTTGAAGCCTCTTCACACCAATCAAAAACACTTCATTTATAACAACACCACCAGACAACCAAAAAAACCAAATTTGTTTAACAAGACAAACTGAACACTGTAGCTTTATTTGACTCTCGTATAATGTGGTGGTAAGGCACCAGTTAAATAAAGTTTGCATATTTGCAACTCTTTCATAAAAGCACCCATTATTTTTTGGGAAAATATGACAAGACAGATTTGCTTTCAAATAAAGTTTTATAATTATTTCTGCTAATTGGGAGTACGTTGTCTACTACTAACCAAGCATGACTTTGTATCTACCCTGAATGAGCTTTGACCTGCGTGTAAAGGTCAGTGCTTATGAAATGTATATGTGGTAACCATTGGATAAATCGACATCTGATTCCAAAACAAAGCACTGACAACGGATTTATATCTCCAAGCAAACTTCGTTCTGTCATCATATTGTCTTTCTAACATAGCCACTTCCCTATATCTCGTTGGGCATTCAAGTTTTGCACATTGTCTTATCTGCCATAGACCGCTTTTCAGTCAAGATTTTAGCATAGGTTTCGTGGCATTTTTGCCTGGTTGCCAGGGTAAACAAATGTCACCCCCTCTTCAAGGTCGGTCCGTGACCCTTCACCTTAAATCTGGGGTCAGATTACCTGCTCACACCAGCACCATAGATGCAAGACCCCGAAAACATCGCACACTTACTACAGTATCAGACCTTTCAATTGAACCATCACATATCACAAATTAATGTTTACAGGTCAGAGAAACAGCCCCTCCGCTAGGGACTACATTGTCTCCAAATTGCTTCCGGGTTGGGGTAAAAGTTAGGGCATGGAATTATGGGCTATGTCCAAATAAAAATTGAACCTGCTATCCCACAATACCTTACTACTGTAGCTCTTCCTCCTCTCCCTCAACCTCTTCCGGGTCAAACCAACTGTCGCATGGCCTGCCGTAAGTAGGCTTTCCCCTCTTTTTTCACAGTTCAAAATCAAAGTCGAAATTGATCAACTGGTAATGCTTGTAGATCATTTTTCATGTGTATCAGAGTTACCAGGGAATGAGATGAAATGGTGTTTTTACTACCTCAGTCAAAACGTCTATCGATGTATCCAGAATACAGGCCTGCAAGCGGATATACATATTGAAATAAAATCCTTTTTGCACTCAACCTCTGAGGTCACGGTGGTCATGGTATTTGACAAGAAATGTCAAATGTCCTTCATTTATTATTTTTCTTCAAAAACGTGTTCAATAAACTATATTTTATGATTGCTTATTCACCCACAACATCGGCATAATGGATAAAGAAGGAGAAAAAGTTGTTGCTGAGGGTGATGCAGATGACGAATCCAAAATGTCTACAAGATGGCTTTCATGTTCAAAGATCAGTTGACAAATCAGACAAAACACGGCAAGTAATTCATATGAAATTACAGTTTATTACCATTACAAAATCTAGATAGAAGTGTAAAAAGGATCATTTCAAAGATATTGGGCGTATGGAATATACACAAACATGATTTTTGTCAATGACTGCATGATAGAATTTCACAATTTTCCTTCAAAACCTGTTTCAATAAGGTAGGAATCACATTAAATTCAAATAATTTTGAGGCGTTGCGGAACAAATTGTTTGTTGAATTAATTGTACTTCTGTAGTTCAATTTTCCCAAAGTCGGAAACTACGATGAAAACTTATTGCATTAAACTTAACAAATGTAATGCAATGTTCGCCCAAGCATTCAATTAAAGCATACATATTTGAATAAAATATATTCCCAATGACAAAGCAATAAAAGAATATGTACATATGAAATGTAGAATTACCCCTGAGGTGTATGTATATAACCAATAGTTGACCATTGTCCATTGCAAGGATGACTCTCAGTAAGCTTACTGACTTGGACCTTGCTTACATCAGACGCAAACCTCAATTCAGATTGACACGCTGACCAATCTCACTTCAAATTAATAACCAAACATCCTCGAATACAACCCGCTGTGTTCCCTTTCCTTCAGCACCACCTTCTTCACAGGTTCCATTCGACTCCAGGAGTTTATCCAGTACTGTCTACCCTGTACCCTACCCTCGCCTTATGTTGAATCATAATTGCAACTTAGGAGTCTTTGTACTTTATATGTGTACAAAACAATGAAGTTAGTATGGTACCATTAGTTCCACTATGCCATGCTTCGTTTTAAAAATCATAAATATTCCTCTACTTTGCTTTCCTGATTTAAGACTTCAAATTAAGCTAATGTAACAGTTCAGTATTCCATTATTCAAACAGAATTTCATGAAATGAAAATTTTAAAAAAAAACCATTCCACAGTAAAGTTCTACAATTTACAACAGTGGTGCACTCATATTTTAGGATTGTCATATGTAAAAAAAACACTCCAAAATCGTAGACACCTATCTAGATTACTTTCTTGGAGTGCGTTTATCTTTGCTCTCCCCCTCCCGTCCATCCAAGTTGTATTTCAGGAAGCATGTAAGTCCTAAAATGGTATAAAGGAAAGCAATGATCTTTGGATAGTCAACTTCTTTATTCCATTGAATACCATTATCAAAAAGTGATCACTTGCTTGATAATATTGTCAATATCTACACCAAGACGATTCATTGCAATACAGAATTTGATTATTCATTGATCTTGATTAAATTCTAAAATGTCCCTTAAAGAAGGATGTACGTTGACAACAATTTTAACTATTAATAGAATTCTGAAGGTCTGCAGCTCCTCCGTCTGTATTGGGTCATCCCAGGAACTGAGTTTGTGATGCATGATCAGGTACACAAGGGTATCATTTGTGTACATACATTGTAACTGAGGAAGCATGAGATGCAAGTAAGGCCAGGTCAGCTGCCTTGTGAAATATCCTTGCCAAGAGTCATCCCTTGCAAATGGAGATGACAGTTCACAAGTACCCAACAAAGAACTAATATAGTAGAATAAAAAAATTTTACTTTAAAAGAACGTGACTCTAAGACAATATTGAGAGTAGTGAATAAATATTGCAATATTTCCTCGAATAAATGAAAGGATAATTAGTTGCTAAGTTTATGCTTAGAAATATGTCCGAAGCAGTCGTAAAATCTCCATATTTCAAAAAATATTGCAAGTTCATAACAGGAGTTAATAAAGTTTGGGGGAAATATTACAACATAATGTTGAGATCTGCAAACGTGTTATAAAAGATGTCAAACATCTTCCTACGAACGATACATGCAAATAAGAAGAGATTTGTCATTTTCTTTGTCTTCCAGATAAAAGTGGAATAAAATTGTGAGTTTGTAACCTAAATCAATAAAATTATATTCTTCTTGCCAGATGGATTTCCTCTATGATTTCAAGTAACATTTGTTAAGAAAAGCAAAGTTAGCATTTCAGTTATATTTGAAAGACAAAAAAAAAAAAAAAATTATTTGACAGGCAAGACATACTTGGAAAAGTAGTTCAGAACATGTTCAAACATGGCAAGCAGAACAATGAAACAGCATTGACTCAACACATTCATGAAGACACGTACACATCCGTTATAGCAAGGAAAGGCAAAAAAACTAATTACTTGGATAACGTAATCTCAAACCATGATTTGACAAATTAAAAAAATACTACTAAGAATGTATCTCCATTGAGTAATTTATTGTTTATTTTCGGTTGGGTATTATTGAAACCATTAACAGTGACGAATCTGTTAAAATTGTTACAAAATTTACTGTTTGACTTAAACAATATATAATATTTATCTTCACCTCTGTGCCTGAAAACTTGTAGGCACTCTTATTTAAAGATAAACATTAGGCCAAACAGGCATTTTGCCCCTAAATAATCTGTACATTAGGTTTTTATAATCTTTATTTGGACGCATTTGTTAATTCACTAATCAAACTGCAATAAAGTAACTCTCTCTTGAAGATAACCTAAGTGAATATAGTTCTAAATATCTAAAACATTTATGATGGATATTGATAATAAATATGCGAAATACTAAACTATGTGTTACTATTGCAAAGCTCTGCTTAGGGTTTTGCTAATATCAACTAAATATTTTGAAACAAAACATTATTAGTCACTTACACCACAACTTCAAAACATCTGTAAAATAACGTTCGTCTATCCCTCACTAAATTATACCAAGCATGTATGTATACCGTTAATTATATGGCTGTTATGAAGACATCAACATTAACTGTTTTTAGTACATTTTCAAAATCTGAAGATGAAGACAAAGAACATGCAACTCTAAATCAATAAACATTCTTCAAACATACATCTTAGCAATTCAAGCACCAATATTATGATAATTATTTCAAATAGCAACCATTCACATTTCAAAAACAAAATATCTTCGCATATGTTAATAATTTTATATTAGCAAGTCACAGGCAGAAAAACAAGCTTTCACAAACCCTCACCAACAATAATAAATAATATCGCTATTAGACACATCTATAACAAAACCATTCATCCTTCAGAGGTAAGTTCCAATTATCGTTTGCTTCCAATCCCAAACAAAGCTCTTTGTGCAAATCAAAATTGTTTTTCAAAAGTTTGTATTTTCATGTAATGTTTTAAAGAAAATAATTGTTTTAGTGCCAGTGCATGGTCTTAATATATGTTTCCAAAAATATCCTATCAAAATATTCTTTATTTTGAACTTGAACTTTTCCTTGGCATGATAGCTTTGGTTGTTTACTAGTGTCATAGAAATTCAAAATGGCGTTTTCATATCAGTTTGAAGGTGGGAAGCAAACAAACCAGACTTCTTATCTTGAAGCCTCTTCACACCAATCAAAAACACTTCATTTATAACAACACCACCAGACAACCAAAAAAACCAAATTTGTTTAACAAGACAAACTGAACACTGTAGCTTTATTTGACTCTCGTATAATGTGGTGGTAAGGCACCAGTTAAATAAAGTTTGCATATTTGCAACTCTTTCATAAAAGCACCCATTATTTTTTGGGAAAATATGACAAGACAGATTTGCTTTCAAATAAAGTTTTATAATTATTTCTGCTAATTGGGAGTACGTTGTCTACTACTAACCAAGCATGACTTTGTATCTACCCTGAATGAGCTTTGACCTGCGTGTAAAGGTCAGTGCTTATGAAATGTATATGTGGTAACCATTGGATAAATCGACATCTGATTCCAAAACAAAGCACTGACAACGGATTTATATCTCCAAGCAAACTTCGTTCTGTCATCATATTGTCTTTCTAACATAGCCACTTCCCTATATCTCGTTGGGCATTCAAGTTTTGCACATTGTCTTATCTGCCATAGACCGCTTTTCAGTCAAGATTTTAGCATAGGTTTCGTGGCATTTTTGCCTGGTTGCCAGGGTAAACAAATGTCACCCCCTCTTCAAGGTCGGTCCGTGACCCTTCACCTTAAATCTGGGGTCAGATTACCTGCTCACACCAGCACCATAGATGCAAGACCCCGAAAACATCGCACACTTACTACAGTATCAGACCTTTCAATTGAACCATCACATATCACAAATTAATGTTTACAGGTCAGAGAAACAGCCCCTCCGCTAGGGACTACATTGTCTCCAAATTGCTTCCGGGTTGGGGTAAAAGTTAGGGCATGGAATTATGGGCTATGTCCAAATAAAAATTGAACCTGCTATCCCACAATACCTTACTACTGTAGCTCTTCCTCCTCTCCCTCAACCTCTTCCGGGTCAAACCAACTGTCGCATGGCCTGCCGTAAGTAGGCTTTCCCCTCTTTTTTCACAGTTCAAAATCAAAGTCGAAATTGATCAACTGGTAATGCTTGTAGATCATTTTTCATGTGTATCAGAGTTACCAGGGAATGAGATGAAATGGTGTTTTTACTACCTCAGTCAAAACGTCTATCGATGTATCCAGAATACAGGCCTGCAAGCGGATATACATATTGAAATAAAATCCTTTTTGCACTCAACCTCTGAGGTCACGGTGGTCATGGTATTTGACAAGAAATGTCAAATGTCCTTCATTTATTATTTTTCTTCAAAAACGTGTTCAATAAACTATATTTTATGATTGCTTATTCACCCACAACATCGGCATAATGGATAAAGAAGGAGAAAAAGTTGTTGCTGAGGGTGATGCAGATGACGAATCCAAAATGTCTACAAGATGGCTTTCATGTTCAAAGATCAGTTGACAAATCAGACAAAACACGGCAAGTAATTCATATGAAATTACAGTTTATTACCATTACAAAATCTAGATAGAAGTGTAAAAAGGATCATTTCAAAGATATTGGGCGTATGGAATATACACAAACATGATTTTTGTCAATGACTGCATGATAGAATTTCACAATTTTCCTTCAAAACCTGTTTCAATAAGGTAGGAATCACATTAAATTCAAATAATTTTGAGGCGTTGCGGAACAAATTGTTTGTTGAATTAATTGTACTTCTGTAGTTCAATTTTCCCAAAGTCGGAAACTACGATGAAAACTTATTGCATTAAACTTAACAAATGTAATGCAATGTTCGCCCAAGCATTCAATTAAAGCATACATATTTGAATAAAATATATTCCCAATGACAAAGCAATAAAAGAATATGTACATATGAAATGTAGAATTACCCCTGAGGTGTATGTATATAACCAATAGTTGACCATTGTCCATTGCAAGGATGACTCTCAGTAAGCTTACTGACTTGGACCTTGCTTACATCAGACGCAAACCTCAATTCAGATTGACACGCTGACCAATCTCACTTCAAATTAATAACCAAACATCCTCGAATACAACCCGCTGTGTTCCCTTTCCTTCAGCACCACCTTCTTCACAGGTTCCATTCGACTCCAGGAGTTTATCCAGTACTGTCTACCCTGTACCCTACCCTCGCCTTATGTTGAATCATAATTGCAACTTAGGAGTCTTTGTACTTTATATGTGTACAAAACAATGAAGTTAGTATGGTACCATTAGTTCCACTATGCCATGCTTCGTTTTAAAAATCATAAATATTCCTCTACTTTGCTTTCCTGATTTAAGACTTCAAATTAAGCTAATGTAACAGTTCAGTATTCCATTATTCAAACAGAATTTCATGAAATGAAAATTTTAAAAAAAAACCATTCCACAGTAAAGTTCTACAATTTACAACAGTGGTGCACTCATATTTTAGGATTGTCATATGTAAAAAAAACACTCCAAAATCGTAGACACCTATCTAGATTACTTTCTTGGAGTGCGTTTATCTTTGCTCTCCCCCTCCCGTCCATCCAAGTTGTATTTCAGGAAGCATGTAAGTCCTAAAATGGTATAAAGGAAAGCAATGATCTTTGGATAGTCAACTTCTTTATTCCATTGAATACCATTATCAAAAAGTGATCACTTGCTTGATAATATTGTCAATATCTACACCAAGACGATTCATTGCAATACAGAATTTGATTATTCATTGATCTTGATTAAATTCTAAAATGTCCCTTAAAGAAGGATGTACGTTGACAACAATTTTAACTATTAATAGAATTCTGAAGGTCTGCAGCTCCTCCGTCTGTATTGGGTCATCCCAGGAACTGAGTTTGTGATGCATGATCAGGTACACAAGGGTATCATTTGTGTACATACATTGTAACTGAGGAAGCATGAGATGCAAGTAAGGCCAGGTCAGCTGCCTTGTGAAATATCCTTGCCAAGAGTCATCCCTTGCAAATGGAGATGACAGTTCACAAGTACCCAACAAAGAACTAATATAGTAGAATAAAAAAATTTTACTTTAAAAGAACGTGACTCTAAGACAATATTGAGAGTAGTGAATAAATATTGCAATATTTCCTCGAATAAATGAAAGGATAATTAGTTGCTAAGTTTATGCTTAGAAATATGTCCGAAGCAGTCGTAAAATCTCCATATTTCAAAAAATATTGCAAGTTCATAACAGGAGTTAATAAAGTTTGGGGGAAATATTACAACATAATGTTGAGATCTGCAAACGTGTTATAAAAGATGTCAAACATCTTCCTACGAACGATACATGCAAATAAGAAGAGATTTGTCATTTTCTTTGTCTTCCAGATAAAAGTGGAATAAAATTGTGAGTTTGTAACCTAAATCAATAAAATTATATTCTTCTTGCCAGATGGATTTCCTCTATGATTTCAAGTAACATTTGTTAAGAAAAGCAAAGTTAGCATTTCAGTTATATTTGAAAGACAAAAAAAAAAAAAAAATTATTTGACAGGCAAGACATACTTGGAAAAGTAGTTCAGAACATGTTCAAACATGGCAAGCAGAACAATGAAACAGCATTGACTCAACACATTCATGAAGACACGTACACATCCGTTATAGCAAGGAAAGGCAAAAAAACTAATTACTTGGATAACGTAATCTCAAACCATGATTTGACAAATTAAAAAAATACTACTAAGAATGTATCTCCATTGAGTAATTTATTGTTTATTTTCGGTTGGGTATTATTGAAACCATTAACAGTGACGAATCTGTTAAAATTGTTACAAAATTTACTGTTTGACTTAAACAATATATAATATTTATCTTCACCTCTGTGCCTGAAAACTTGTAGGCACTCTTATTTAAAGATAAACATTAGGCCAAACAGGCATTTTGCCCCTAAATAATCTGTACATTAGGTTTTTATAATCTTTATTTGGACGCATTTGTTAATTCACTAATCAAACTGCAATAAAGTAACTCTCTCTTGAAGATAACCTAAGTGAATATAGTTCTAAATATCTAAAACATTTATGATGGATATTGATAATAAATATGCGAAATACTAAACTATGTGTTACTATTGCAAAGCTCTGCTTAGGGTTTTGCTAATATCAACTAAATATTTTGAAACAAAACATTATTAGTCACTTACACCACAACTTCAAAACATCTGTAAAATAACGTTCGTCTATCCCTCACTAAATTATACCAAGCATGTATGTATACCGTTAATTATATGGCTGTTATGAAGACATCAACATTAACTGTTTTTAGTACATTTTCAAAATCTGAAGATGAAGACAAAGAACATGCAACTCTAAATCAATAAACATTCTTCAAACATACATCTTAGCAATTCAAGCACCAATATTATGATAATTATTTCAAATAGCAACCATTCACATTTCAAAAACAAAATATCTTCGCATATGTTAATAATTTTATATTAGCAAGTCACAGGCAGAAAAACAAGCTTTCACAAACCCTCACCAACAATAATAAATAATATCGCTATTAGACACATCTATAACAAAACCATTCATCCTTCAGAGGTAAGTTCCAATTATCGTTTGCTTCCAATCCCAAACAAAGCTCTTTGTGCAAATCAAAATTGTTTTTCAAAAGTTTGTATTTTCATGTAATGTTTTAAAGAAAATAATTGTTTTAGTGCCAGTGCATGGTCTTAATATATGTTTCCAAAAATATCCTATCAAAATATTCTTTATTTTGAACTTGAACTTTTCCTTGGCATGATAGCTTTGGTTGTTTACTAGTGTCATAGAAATTCAAAATGGCGTTTTCATATCAGTTTGAAGGTGGGAAGCAAACAAACCAGACTTCTTATCTTGAAGCCTCTTCACACCAATCAAAAACACTTCATTTATAACAACACCACCAGACAACCAAAAAAACCAAATTTGTTTAACAAGACAAACTGAACACTGTAGCTTTATTTGACTCTCGTATAATGTGGTGGTAAGGCACCAGTTAAATAAAGTTTGCATATTTGCAACTCTTTCATAAAAGCACCCATTATTTTTTGGGAAAATATGACAAGACAGATTTGCTTTCAAATAAAGTTTTATAATTATTTCTGCTAATTGGGAGTACGTTGTCTACTACTAACCAAGCATGACTTTGTATCTACCCTGAATGAGCTTTGACCTGCGTGTAAAGGTCAGTGCTTATGAAATGTATATGTGGTAACCATTGGATAAATCGACATCTGATTCCAAAACAAAGCACTGACAACGGATTTATATCTCCAAGCAAACTTCGTTCTGTCATCATATTGTCTTTCTAACATAGCCACTTCCCTATATCTCGTTGGGCATTCAAGTTTTGCACATTGTCTTATCTGCCATAGACCGCTTTTCAGTCAAGATTTTAGCATAGGTTTCGTGGCATTTTTGCCTGGTTGCCAGGGTAAACAAATGTCACCCCCTCTTCAAGGTCGGTCCGTGACCCTTCACCTTAAATCTGGGGTCAGATTACCTGCTCACACCAGCACCATAGATGCAAGACCCCGAAAACATCGCACACTTACTACAGTATCAGACCTTTCAATTGAACCATCACATATCACAAATTAATGTTTACAGGTCAGAGAAACAGCCCCTCCGCTAGGGACTACATTGTCTCCAAATTGCTTCCGGGTTGGGGTAAAAGTTAGGGCATGGAATTATGGGCTATGTCCAAATAAAAATTGAACCTGCTATCCCACAATACCTTACTACTGTAGCTCTTCCTCCTCTCCCTCAACCTCTTCCGGGTCAAACCAACTGTCGCATGGCCTGCCGTAAGTAGGCTTTCCCCTCTTTTTTCACAGTTCAAAATCAAAGTCGAAATTGATCAACTGGTAATGCTTGTAGATCATTTTTCATGTGTATCAGAGTTACCAGGGAATGAGATGAAATGGTGTTTTTACTACCTCAGTCAAAACGTCTATCGATGTATCCAGAATACAGGCCTGCAAGCGGATATACATATTGAAATAAAATCCTTTTTGCACTCAACCTCTGAGGTCACGGTGGTCATGGTATTTGACAAGAAATGTCAAATGTCCTTCATTTATTATTTTTCTTCAAAAACGTGTTCAATAAACTATATTTTATGATTGCTTATTCACCCACAACATCGGCATAATGGATAAAGAAGGAGAAAAAGTTGTTGCTGAGGGTGATGCAGATGACGAATCCAAAATGTCTACAAGATGGCTTTCATGTTCAAAGATCAGTTGACAAATCAGACAAAACACGGCAAGTAATTCATATGAAATTACAGTTTATTACCATTACAAAATCCAGATAGAAGTGTAAAAAGGATCATTTCAAAGATATTGGGCGTATGGAATATACACAAACATGATTTTTGTCAATGACTGCATGATAGAATTTCACAATTTTCCTTCAAAACCTGTTTCAATAAGGTAGGAATCACATTAAATTCAAATAATTTTGAGGGCGTTGCGGAACAAATTGTTTGTTGAATTAATTGTACTTCTGTAGTTCAATTTTCCCAAAGTCGGAAACTACGATGAAAACTTATTGCATTAAACTTAACAAATGTAATGCAATGTTCGCCCAAGCATTCAATTAAAGCATACATATTTGAATAAAATATATTCCCAATGACAAAGCAATAAAAGAATATGTACATATGAAATGTAGAATTACCCCTGAGGTGTATGTATATAACCAATAGTTGACCATTGTCCATTGCAAGGATGACTCTCAGTAAGCTTACTGACTTGGACCTTGCTTACATCAGACGCAAACCTCAATTCAGATTGACACGCTGACCAATCTCACTTCAAATTAATAACCAAACATCCTCGAATACAACCCGCTGTGTTCCCTTTCCTTCAGCACCACCTTCTTCACAGGTTCCATTCGACTCCAGGAGTTTATCCAGTACTGTCTACCCTGTACCCTACCCTCGCCTTATGTTGAATCATAATTGCAACTTAGGAGTCTTTGTACTTTATATGTGTACAAAACAATGAAGTTAGTATGGTACCATTAGTTCCACTATGCCATGCTTCGTTTTAAAATCATAAATATTCCTCTACTTT